>OX639996.1:106848777-108181243 GCA_951828415.1 Anomoia purmunda | reverse complement strand
GTAATTTCAAATCCGACCCGGTAACCTAATCTGAATATGATTGTGAGATATATTATGGTTTATGCCTTAAAATATGATCAATTTTAAAATTCCGATGAAAAGACAGTACCGATTTTTGTATGACACAAATGTTTAATAAAAAAAATATCACAAAAATCTATTCAGTACTTTGAGAGCCGAATCGTTACAAACATTCGCCACATAATAAATTTTACATAATAAATATGTGCCTCAAAAACTGGACGTATGTATGTAACTAAAAAAAATCGTTTCAGTTTTTTTCAAATATAACAAGTGGCAACTCTTTCAACAATTAAGGTATCCTTGCCCGAACAGTACGACTCTCATATATTAATATTTTATATGCTTATATATAATTATTTAAATGTGACTTTTCAAACAGGTGGCAACCTTCTACAAAGTACAGGTACATATGAACCTTCTCTAATCGAAACGAAGGCTATAAAAAAAATAAAATTCTATGTTTTAAGCAGGTGGCAACTCTCTCCAAAATATAGATATGGACCCTGTCCTCGCCACATCCATATCTTACTATTTTATATTACTTGTGTACAATTTAATTAATTTGGAATTTTTAAACAGGTGGCAACCCTCATATAATTAGCTATGAACCTTCCTGCCCATACGATCCATTCCATGCATATATCTTAAAATTTCATATAACTTGTGTATAATTTATTTGCATTCGTTAATTTTCAAACAGGTGGCAACCTTTTTTTAAAATATAACTAGTTATAAACCTGCTTAGCAAAATGAACCGTTTGAAGACCATGTTTTACTATTTTATATAACTTGTACACAACTTTATTAAATACTTTTCAAGTAGGTGGCAACCCTCTATACATGCTATAAGTCATCTCCTCAGCGAAACTATAATAAATTAGAAACTATTTAAATTCGATGTTTTAAACAGGTGGCAACTCTCTCCAAAATATAGATATAGACCCTGTCCTCGCCACAGCCATATCTTACTATTTTATATTGCTTGTGTACAATTTAATTAATTTCGAATTTTTTAACATGTGGCAGCCCTCACATAATTAGCTATAAACCTGCCTGCCCATACGATCCATTCCATACATATATCTTAAAATTTCATATAACTTGTGTATTTTAAAAATTTTAATTTTCAAACAGGTGGCAACCTTTTTTTAAAATATAGCTAGCTATAAACCTGCTTAGCAAAATGAACCGTTTGCAGTTCATGTTTTACTATTTTATAGAACTTGCACATAACTTTATTAAATACTTTTCAAGCAGGTGGCAACCCTCTATACATGCTATAAGTCATCTCCTCAGCGAAACTAACCGTTTGACACTGAAATTTTTATATTTCATATAACTTGTATACCTATTAATTAAATTTTATTTTTCAAACTGCTGGCAACCCTCTCCAAAGATGATATGAGATTTTTGTATATAAGACAGATTTGAAGGTAATTTTCTCTATTTAATTTTCATTCATCACAAATGTGTATTAGTTTTCCGAAATAATTTGTTATTCATATGTAGGATCCCTTTTGTTCTGTTTCGCTATTCAAGGACTAAAACTATAGCTTTTTTAAAGCTCTTAATAGTTGTCTAACCGGGCGGGCTTTGATACATTTCAAATTTTTAACATTTTAACTTTTGAAGAATAGCGAAATTCTCTTTCTGGTATTCAAAATTTATCTGCACTTCTTTTTAACTACCGTTTCTTAACCAGAACTCATCTGAGCTCATATAAATCTACTATGGTCAATAACATTAATTCTGCAGGACATGTGCAAAACCGGCAATGTATATTTATTAGAGAAACCAAAAAATCACAACATTTGTATTCATTACCTGTCCACCAAAATGGTCTAGACTTCATAAAACTTCAGCAACACTCCCACCGCGAACTCAAAGAAATAGAGCAAGGCCATTGTTCCGTAAATTTCTGTATATATGCCCGTTGGCGCTGCAGCGCAACAAAATTGCAATAATAAACTATAACAACACCAACAATAGCTTGCCACAAGTGTTAATAGTAACTATGGTTGCCATTAAGGCCAGAGTTTGAAGTCGCAGAATGGCATTGAAGTGCAAAAGCAACACGCGCTCTCTATAGCTGTGTGTTCTTCAGTGCACATGTGTGTGTGTGTACAGCTTACCAACTACTAATACATTTGGGAAATTACAATACCATTTCAATCAAAACCAGCACAAAATGTGCAAACCCAGTGCAAAGGAAACCTGTCGGGGGGCGCCGACCGAAGTCGAACAGCAGCAAAGGGCGCACAGAAATGGATATTTTTGTCTTTGTGTTTGTGTGTGTGATGTGAAAGGCTTTGTATTGCTACGCTTAAGCGTTGCAATATTTTACGATTCATTTTTCTCTAAGTTTCTTTTCTTTGCAGCTCACTGATTTTCGCGCACCAAGCACGATTTTCCTTTACTTAGCTCTCTGCCAGTGTTTGGCATATTTCTTTTTTTCTCTTTCATTTTCAATATTTTCCTTAAGGGTTCGATATTGTTATCCTTGAACAGCATAAATGCTCTGGATTGCTACCTTATGCTATGTGGCCCGCCCGCAAGCCCCATTTCGTTTACCCTATTGAATGCAACAGCTTTTGTTGGTTTGGCTCTACGGCAGTTAGCGAACGCTGATACCCATTTTCTCTTCATCTGTGGCACCTCTCCTGAGTCCTGGTTCGTGACTGCGCTTTTTTTTTTGTTGTCCTTCACACCAAGCTGCCATTTATTTCTGCTACTGCTGCTGTTGTTATTATTGAACAAAATTTTTCGTCTTCTTTTTCAACGCGCCGCCCCTTATCCACTTGCGCTGCTGCTACTGCTGCTGCTGCTGGTGTTTAGGTGTCTGGGGAAATACAACAATTTTAGCGCGCTAAGATTTTCTTGTCTTGTTGGTATTTTCTCCTCGGTACTTGGCATGAGCGTTAAGGATATTGAGCAGTTTGACAGCTCATTTAGTACGGATGAGCGGCCAGTTGTAGTTGGGGTATTTTCGTGGCATTGCGCTAAATTGATGGGATTGCTATTTGTTTATTTTTTATTTTTTCTATCATTTATAAAGTATTTTCCCCCGATGTGTTGGGAATGATGCACTGCAGTTTGATGTGGATTTAAATTTTCGTTGTTGATTTCATTTTTTGACAACTGTAACATTTTACGCTCCATTCCGGTTAGATATATATTGATTGTGGTTGAGCGTTTCAAGTACGCGGGAATAAAGTGTGAAATATTGCGTAATACAAAGTCGATGTTTTAATAAATCTTGGTAAGCGAATTGGCACTGAAGCATTTCATCAAAAAAGAGAACATAGTACCTTACCTGCCCACATCACAGGAGCTGTTTATTTGTAAATGTAAAGCAAAAAAACTTAAAAAATACATCAAAGAAATTGAAGATTTTTAGTTAAATAAATTTAAAAAAAACTACCATTTTTTAGCGGCATTACTGAAATTAAGTTTTCCTTAAAATCCTACAAATGGGACCTTTATTTCATTATTTCAAAGAAATTCTGTCAACAGAATAAAAAAATCTAAAAAATTCACCTTTTTCAGTTTTTCGTAAATATTTTTTAATATCTCAAAAATTATTAAATTTACAAAACACATCTTGAAATTGTTATAAATATAAAATTTGAGCTTAAAAAAATTAATAAAATCGAAAAAAATTTTTAAAATTTTTAAAATTAATCAAACGTTTATAATTTTTGTTGCCTTATTTTTTAGATAACACACACTGTATTTCAGTGTATTCTTAAATTATCCTCCAGTATTCATGAAATTGTTAATTTGTTTTATTTTTTTGTAAGACAGTGAGATATCGCAATTTAGATATTCTATCTAGAAAACCCTTTTTTTCAAAGTTCAGGGATTCAGGTCTTTCGCTAAACCAAAAAAAAAAAAAAATCCCTCCATAATAATAATAATCCAAGATGGTAATAATAATAATTCCTAAATTCTGCATCATTTTTTAATTTTTTTTATGTGTTAAATTCATTATTGTATTACCCTAAAAATTGAAAAATAGCGCAATTTCAGATTTTGCACGCATTTTTTATGTATTTTTTTTTTTTGCAATAATTTAATTTTTGAACTATGAAGAAAAAAATTATGTTGCCTTTAATTTGATAAATATTCCTTAGAATAGTAAAATTAAATGTCAATTCGATACTTTTTTTGCTTTTAAGTTATTGTGAAAGAAAAAACCATTTAATTCTTTTTTCAAAAAAATTCATAACTGTCAAAAAAAATCCTCACCTGCCAGAAACCTTTAGCATATTGTAAGAATATACAGAAGAAGTTTATTTAAAAAAATGTAGGTTAAAAAATAAAATTGTTAATTTATGCAATTTTGAAAATTTCAAAATTTTTTTTTTTTTTTTAATATTTCATAATTTTTCCAATCCAAATTTTTTGTTGCGCTATAAACTGGAGAAATAGTGAAATTGTAAATTTTACATACATTTTGTAGAAAACAAAATTCTCCGTGTTCTTTTCTTTTTGTAAGAAGTGAATTTTTGAAGTATGGAAAAAAGTTTTTATTTGGTACTTATTGCTTAAAATTGTAAAATTACCTGTTAATTTGATAATATTAGTTTTTGTTTTATTTAATTTTAAAAATTCCACAATTCTCCACTCTTTTGAAAATTGTTTAAATTCATATTTTTTTGTTGCTCTATAAACTGCAAAAATATTGAAACTGTAATTGTACAAAACTTTAGTAGAAAACAAATTTATTCGTTGTTTTGTTTTCGAAGTATGAAAAACACTATTTTGTCTATAAATTTATACTCATTGCCTAAAATTGCAAAATTTAATGTTAATTTGATAATATTTGTTAGTTTTTGGTTTATTTAATTTTAAAATTTTTAAAATTTTGCAATATTTTTTTTAAATTTTTTTTTTAATTTTTTTTTTTAATTTTTATTTTTTGTTGCTATAAAAAATGAAAACATAGTAAAATTTAAAATTTGGCAGCACTTTGACAAATTTTTTTAATTTTTAGAATTTTGTTAGAGAATGAAAGAAAACCAAATTTCATTAAAATCGAAAGGGATCGATTCCAACTATTGGTGGATTTGAGTACTCCATCAATATTATTGTAACTTTTTCAAAATAAATGTTCATCAGAAATTTCATTTATTAAAGGTATCTGAAGGAGAACATATTTATTCGAAAAAAAAATTACAGAATTTTCATAAAACAGTATATTTTCCGCCATATGTATTTTCCATTTTCTGCAATCCTGGTGGAATCTGAAAATTGGCAAATTATTTATACCTCTGACAAATGCTAGCTAACAATATTTTATTATGACTTTTATTTTTCAAGAAAATAGCCACTGACGTTGGTGAAATCCAAGAATATAAAACAAAAATAATTACAGCTAGCTACCAAAGTTTTATACAAACGATTATACTCGAGTGTATGTGTGTGTGTTTGCACTTCAGTGGAGAAGAAGCAGAGGTTTATGAAAAATAACTAAATGTGAGTTTACCTCAAGAATGTCGGATCAAGGAATTTTGCAGCAGAAATTTTACACAAAACTTATATTTTATGAAACTGCAAGTTGAAACCACTTATGTAAGTGACAAAGTACCAACAAAACGAAGATAAGCCAGAACGAGTAATAAACAAATGGGAATCGAGAAGCGAAGATTTACTTAAGCAGAGCTCCAGTGACAGCCAAGCAATGAGTAGTTGAGAAACCACAAGCGGTTTATAAAACACCACAAGTAGATGAGTGAGGAATAAAAGATAAAAGCAAAAGTTACGTCAAAGGGTAGAATTGTAATGAAAACAAAAGGATATACTTCATTGGAGAAAGGAAAAAAAATAAAACAGAAAAACAAGAGAATAAAGAAAACCGCACAATTTAAAGTGTTGTCAACAATCTGCGCTTAGCGATAGGGTGGGATGGTTAAGAACAAAAAGTTGTAGGAAAATTAAAAAAAAAAAACCAACATAAACAAAATTGATCAATAGTGAAAGGATGTAATAATGAAAAGAACAGCTTTTAAAAAGCAATAAATGTCCAACCAAAACAAACAACGAAAGAAGTGTGCAGTGAGAAAAACAACAATACAACTCAGAAAGCGAATTGCTTTGACGAAAGTGCGAAAGTAGTCATCAAAACGTAGCTGCAAAAAAAAAATAGATGACAAAACAAAAGCATTCATTCCACAAACTTGAACAGCCCTCATACTCGTCGAAACAAAGCCGTGTTGTTTTTAGTGCCAAATGATGTTTTTTTTTTTGGCTTTTTCAAATTTTAGCGAACTTTTTTAAATTCTTTTTCATGCGGCTTGCGATATTACAAAACAAAATAGGTATGTTGTTATTATTGTGGAGGGCTATTCTTCCGCCTGCCAACACTTTCTATTTTTACAGTGGTTTTCTACAGTTTTTCTTTTCTTTTGTTTGGCAGCCCGGCCATTCTGCGGCAATAAGTGGTAAGTAATATTGCACTTTTATTGCAGTTTGTGGCGAGAACTTTCGGCCAATACTTCAACAATAAAGCAAATGCAGTAGCAATTAAGAGGTCATCAAATGATTTGCTATATTGAAAAAGAGCTAGTAGCGTGAAAACATTTTGTAATTAGCATTCGCTTAGGGAACTTATTTGATTAAATTAACTTTCATACTTTGCTCAAAAATAAAGGCATTACATTTCTTCATTGTTAAAATATCACTTAATTTTTAAAATAATTATACTGCGACTCATTTAAACGCCAATATGTAAAAAAAAAAGCCCGCTGCTGCTCGCCAAAATCGAAAATTTGTTCATTTACTGAAATAACGCAATACAAAGCTATTAAAACTGTTATTATATTTTAAGCACACTTTCAGGCTGAAGGTCTGTATGGTGAAAAGAAAGGACGCTTGTATTTTATATATTCGATATTTTACTAACCAGGTGTTTTACTAAATTTTGCATTATCTCAGCCATACAGAGCGCAACATGTCATATACTGGCAATCTTTGTAACGTATATATTTAAAAGATTTGTCACCTGAAACTTTAATATATTTAATTTAATTTTTATATGGGACCATTTGATAATATGTATAAATTTTTGTTAGCGTATCAATATCATCATAAACAAATTGTTAATGCTCCACTTCGCTTTGCATTTTTCGATCTTCAATAATTCTCTGGACATACAAAAACTCTTGAGAACTCTATCTTCATCTGACTCCAATAACTTGTTTTATTTTTGTAGCTATTATATAATGTAACCGTTTTCGATTTGAAGTGAAAATAAATCCTTCTTCAGTTGGTCTGAGCTCAAGTCAAATTTTTAGTTTGCTTGGATTTATGCTATCAAGAGAAATAAGAGACAGACAAAACGACGTGAATGCTAAGAGTTTGGTACGATGGCAGGTAGGAAGGCAGCCCAAAAATTTTATCAGAAAATAAAGCAGCAAATGAGGCCTGTTTCTGCAAAAAACAATGATAGAAATCTGGCAACAGAAAGAGGGAAAACTTCCCAATGCTGTTGAATTGCAACACTGACGCTTTTGATAAAGACGAACCTAGATCAATGTTTAGACACGATATTTATATCCCTTCTCTCGACCAAGTCGAGTTTAGAACCGTAATCCAGCGGCTCAAGAGCAACGAGGCCACCGGAGTCGACGGTATACCGGCTGAGCTGTTCAACGCCTGCGCCGACGATTTGGTAGGACGTATATACTAGCTGTTAAGCGATATTTGGTCTAAAGTAAGTCCAAAAAATGGAATTTCACTGCACTTTCCCTACACAGTAGGCGATCCTGCTCGTTACGCCAATTATCGCGGCAGAAGTCTTATTGCCTATGAGAACCTGTCGGCGATACTATGTGAAAGACTGAACCCCTATGGGAAACCAATTGATTGTGGATCTCATCAGTGCAAAAGAAGTTGTGTTTAAAGTTCGTGTAGTTTTTAAGACAGAGCTTAATATTTAAGTCTACTTTTAAGAAATATCGCTTTCTATTTGCCGCAATGCTTTGTAGTCGAGCTTTAAATATATCAATTGGTGCCCTAATTACCTAAATGTCATCATTGCACAACAAATTAATTAGGACCTATGCATACAAAGACCCCTGAGCGTATATGTACATATGTACATATGTATGAAATGCATTTGGTAAAAAAAACCAAAAGCTCACACATTCACATAAAACGGTCGTTACCTGCAGGCAATGATGCTGTAAATTCGCACAATGAGAGCGCACATTAATTCCAGAAGAACGCTTCTTTCACATAGAACTCTCTTCAATTCTACAGGGAACTTGTAATAAAACGAGTACTTGTACCTTGTACTCGTATAATATAAGCAAATATCGCAAGGAGGCAAGTATGTAAAGTATTTGTCCTGCTGTCTGTTCCTCGCTTGTAACTGTCAGCTTGACTTTTATCGCATAAATGAAGACGCATTTCCTGGTATGCTATTCATAAATACGGTGGCCACATTTTTTTTTTTATTGAACTACAAAAAACCTCAAGTTCAACTACAAAGCCTGCCCTAATAAGTGGGCGGAAATTTCATAAAATTTCGATTTAAATAAACAGAATCCAATACCAATAAGCAACATTGCGTTTTTTTATAATCACCGTATAAATTCGGTTGGTTTAAAGTAAAGAGAATTTTAAGAGTGTTCTTACACTTTTAAACTTGTCATATAATTTGGTTTACAAATCTCTTTAAATGAACCTTATACTCTCGAAGAAAAGGAAAGTTAATAAAAAAAAAACTCACCCAAAATGAACAGAATTAAAAAAAGTAAGCAAAGCAAAAAGCAATCTTTATTTTGAATACAATTCACACGGTTATTTCTAGAGCACGGCCGGACATTGATTTTTAGAACCGAAACTGAACCAAACCAAACCTCAGCCAATTTCGGCCGGTGCCAGCCCGAACATTTTAGAGGTATACAACAATCAATAATCAATGAATTTTTAAAAATTCAAAATTTATTATGAACACTAAAAAGTACATACAATACATACATACATACATACATTAGTTTAAATCACATCAATTTCAAAACATCATAACTTGTTTATGAGTTGCGGTGATTTTTATGGAAAAAAGAAGTTATAAAAAAAATACTTTATGGCAAAAATATAAAAAAATATATTTTTTTAAGAAAATATATTCAAAAAAAGTTAAAATTAAAAAAAAATATGTTTTCAAGAAAATATATTTTAAAAAATTAAAAAACATATATTTTTTGTTTAAGAAAATATATTTTAAAAAAATTAAAAAAAAAGTATTTTTTTAAAGAAAATATGTTTTAAAAGAATTAAAAAAAAAATACTTTTTTTAAGAAAATATATTTTAAAAAAATGTAAAAAAAAATTATTTTTAACAAATATATTTTCTAAAATATAATTAAAATAAAATTAATTTTAAAATTAAGATAGAAAAACGGTATCGAATTTCTTTTGGATGGACACTAAAGGATATAAAAATAATAATTACAAGGCGCTATTGTTTTACGCAAATATTTCGCTTAAGAAAATAATTATGAAACTCTATGCAGTATTTTGAGAGGCAAATATAATAGGTATGGAATTCATATAAAAAATAAAAAACTTATTAATTACATAAATTTGTAAATCCGAGCTGCAAAGTGTGGGCAAATTTTAGTAAAACTAAAAACAATATACTCCAATTATTTTTGGTAACTTTTTTTAATAATGTGCGTTTTTCTTCAAAAAGAAATACTTATGCGCTGTTGAAAATCAGCAACACCGTCAACAAAATTTTCAAAAATCAATGCAATTTTTTGGCTCTGTAAATTGTCAATATGTCATATTAAAATGCTACAAACCGGCGTACCAAAAAAAAATTGCTCATTAAAAGTTTGAAACTTTTATAAAAATAATTTCTGTTTTATTAAAATTTGCATAAAGTTTGGAGATTGGATTTATGTATATGGGGTTTGTTGTGGAATAAAGTATATTTTTATAAAACAGTAATTTGATTAAGTAAGAAAAAACAATGTTGCCGAAACTTCCAAATAAGCTCCTGTGCTATTGTCATAATAATCAATTCATTTATATTTATTATTTTATATTTTCTCTATTTAACCCCCCCCCATACCAACAAAAAAAAGTTTACTTATATGCAATATATGTCCGCACTCATATCTGTAGAGTTTTTAATAATAGCCGCCAGCACATTATTACCTTACACATTAAATTGCCTGAGTTTTTACTCATTGCATTGGATTTCCACGCCCAACAACTTGTCGACTTTTCCCCCCACTTATTCCTCGATACGCCACTTTACCGCACTACCATTAAAATTCCGATTGCATTGCCTCACTTGGCCATTGCATTCCTTGTTCTGCAGCTGCTCTTGTTAACAGAGTAGGTGCGAATGTCACTTCATAGAGCGCTACCTAAGGCGAAGCGCGAAACGAACCATCCAAAGAGCCATCCAGTTATTTAAAATCTCTCTAACCGCCCCATTCAAATGTCAACGTCACGTACATACATAATGGCAATGTGTTTGCGGTTCATATGACTTCAGTTGCGGTGTCTGTCGACATGATATGCCGCGTTTTGTTGCTGTTATTTTATTTGTTTTGTTTGTGTTTTTTTTTTTTTTTGTTTGTGCATGCGCGAATTTTTCGTGAAAAATAATGCAAGGTAATGAAAAATGCAGAGAAAAAGGAATTTCATGGTCAGATTTCCGCATTTTATTTATCAGCATCGACTGCGTTTGTTCCGCCGCAGACACACCACAATGGCCGCAGGCAATGTAAAGTAAAGTCAAGTGTGGTGCGTAAATGCAACGGTGGAAGTCTTGTGGTATTCGCAAATTTTTGTATTACTCTGCGGTTAGCAAGTGCAGCACTTTTTAAAATTGAAATTAAGTTGATAGAGAATGTGAATATATTTTTTTTTTTTAATTTACCACCTCTTATTGGGAATTGTTGTTGCTTTTCCCTATTTAATTCGGCACCGTATTGTCTGGGTTTCTGAGGAAAAAATCATTGTCATACCTGCTGCTCAAGTGTCCAGCATTCACCAGAAATTTCTCACTTATAAAACTACTGATAGGATTTGCTGGCGATCCAGAGATCTGCAATTTGGATTTGTGATCCGCATACCTGTAAAGTTTCGAACATATTATATTTTATTTAAATTTTCTGGTGCGATTGATGTGATCTTGGTATTGGTCTGAGTTTAAGTCTTGGTCTTGGTCGTGGTGTTGGTCTTGGTATTGATATTGGTCTTGGTATTGGTCTTGGTTTGGTCTTAGTCTTGGTCTTCGTCTCGGTCTCGGTCATGGGTCATGGTCTTTGTCTTGGTCTTGATTTTGGTCTTGGTGTTGGTCTGGGTATTTGTCTTGGTCTTGGTCTTGGTGTTGGTTTTGGTCCTGGGCTCGGTCTTTCGACCGGTCTTAGTTTATGTCTTAGTCTTGGTCTTCGTCTCGGTCTTGGTCATAGTCTTGGTCATAGTCTTGGTCATAGTCTTGGTCATAGTCTTGGTCATAGTCTTGGTCTTTGTGTTGGTCTTGGTCGTGGTCTTGATTTTGATTTTAGTCTTGGCCGTAGTTTTGGTGTTGGTCTTGGTTTTTCGTCTTCGTCTTGTTTTTAATTTTGGTATTGGTGCTCGCCTGGTCTTAGTATTGGTCTTGGTCTTGGTCTTGGTCTTGGTCTTGGTTTTGGTCTTGACCCCTGGTTTTGTTAACTCGTCAACGGAAAAGGCGAGCATCAGGTTCTCATTCGAACTTAATCTTACTATTGAATTTTAATGAGCCATTTTTTTTTTACAAACGTTAAGCTCTTTACGAGGTCTTAAATTTCTGAGCCTTTAGTTGGCCGCATGTCACGTAATTTCATGCAGTTTTTGCCCATGCAATATTATTCGATGGACATGAGTTTAAAATTCTGCAAAATGCACGTATATTTTTTCATTTAATTGTATTTCATTTCCACGCTTAATTAATTTATGAGCTACTGAAGTGCCAGCGTACCACTTGATGGGCCAAAGAGCTCGCGCAATGCTGAACAAATGGACTTGCCTCAATATTCCGTTGACAGCGTTACGTTCTTGTTGTTGCGAAGTGATAAGGGTTTGAAAATCATCAGTTGAATTGGCATCACTGGAGTGGCCATATTAACAGCTTTGGCGTCTCTATTACATGCGTAATAAATAATTTATAGAATTTGTAATTACGTATACGCCCCCGGCAAGCGACAGTACGCATTTTCACTCACTCACGCAAATAAACTCGCACGCATATGAAGTCGCCCATATATGCATGAAATATAATTCATATATATATGTATGTGTGTGTGTGTATGTGTGCGTGTGGGTGAGGCATGTTATTGGCACCAATTACAATAAAACAATTACTACTTAAAAAGGTGAATGAAGTGCCACTCAGACACACGCACACTTGGCCAACGCCATTTAAATTTAAATAATATATGAATTGTTGCACGCGCATTGCTGCATACTGGCTGTGGTTGTGCGCTGAAAATAAGCACCAATGTCAGTTAATTGACATCGAGCGTCATTGTATTTTTTTTAATATTATTGTTCGCTGTGCGGTTAAGGAGGCAAACGTTGGCTAAGTGGTCAGGTCATCCATCCTTTAATTACACTTTATGTAGATGAAATCAAAAAATTTGTTTGCAGCTCGAAATTGCTATTTATTTGTTTACTCATTTATTTTTTTATTGATAATAGAGTGTTTCAAAAATTTATGTTTATTAAATGATTTTGGAAAACTTAGCAATTGAATGGGCAGGGCGGCAAAAAAGTTTTTTGAAAAAAAAGCGAACACCCGTTTAGCTATTACTATGGCTATGGGCTGCATATTACACACGAAAATTTTTATATAACATATATTACATACTTATCTGATTGTTGTTTGCCACTAATCGCAAATTTTGCTGATTTTTCATTAGCTACACTTTAGAGCCAACAATTTTATTCATCCAAATGATGTTTATAGCTTAAAGTAAAAAAAATCCGTGCGCAAATTCTGTAAATTTTGTCTTTAGGTAAATACCGCTATAAAGAGATATCTAAACTGTTATCGTTTTGTTATGCATACTTTCAGGCTAAATGCAGCTCTATTACAGTTTGAGTGGCATATGGTATTAATGACAATTCGCAAGTCTCAACTTGAGTTTGGCTGTGAAATAGACCAAAACTTGAGAGTAAACACAAACAAATCGTAAATTACCATCAACGTAAAGCAGTTATTTTATTAAACCTTCTAGCATGACTTGACTCCCAACAATACCTCGACTATCATATGCCAGATGAGCACTATTGGCCTATACGCTGAGACGCAAACCAACATTATTTCATAACCATAAGTCAAAGAATGTATTTCGCAATCAAATAGTTTTTTGTTCGCGAATAAATAATCATGTATGTATATATGGTTAAAAAGAATAATTTTACAAAAATTTTCGTAATATATTAATTCCCAGATTTTATAAAAATATAGATGTCTATATAACAAAAATCATATAAAAAATTTACAAAAATGCAACGAACTTTCAAAAAAAAAATTCAAACTTTTTAATCAAAATTTGTGAGTATGTGGTTTTAGAGTAAATTTAGTTCAAATTTTTGTATAGGACACATTTTAAATCCATTTGGAAACGCAGTTTCATAAACCATTTAATTTTAGTATAACAAAGTTATGTTTGAAAAGTTGCAAACATCTTTTTGACTTTCAATATTTTTTTTTTTTTTGCAAAAGTTGTTGCTCTTTTCCTTCATATAATAAAATGAATCAACTGCATGATTTTTTTGAAATAGATTTAAAAAAAAATATTTGGGTACGCAGAATTTAGCGCATTTATTTATAGTAAAGTAAATTTGATGTTTGAAGAGACTCGCATTATTTTTTTCACATTTAAGAAAATGGCCAACATAGCCAGCAAAAGAAAACTATCGAAAAAAATAAAATTTTTAGCAAATTGAAATTTAATACAATAATTGTATAACTGAAAATTTACTAAAACTTCTGTTTAAACAATTTTAAATTTCGATAAAAATTTGTTGAATTTCATTAAAATGTCCAAAAGGCTCAAAAACTAAATTTAAAGAGTTTTTTTTTTGTTTTAGAATGAACAATATTTAATAAAACTAAAGAAAATTAATAAGTTGAAAGTGACGGGTTCAAATTTATCGCAAAGTCCCTATCCACAAACGTGCATTAAATCTTTAGTAGTCGATTTTTGTCTTACTACACAGCTGACACCGCATTTGCACTGAAAAAAAGCAACAAATTTTTTTTTTTTTTATGTAATTTTTTTCTTCAAATCGCGATATTTTCCTTCGATTGAGTAAAGTTTCATAAAAAATAAATAAAAAAACGTACTTCAAATGAGAATCGTTTCCTCCACTAGTAGTAAAAATTCCTTAAGCGCCATTTCATTTAAATTTTTCTTTATTTGGATAGCTGTTTTTTTCAAACCAGTTATTTTTATTCTATTTTTTGTTTGAACAGTTTTATATGAGGTTATTTTCAGCCTCTTACATAGGATATAGCATTCCTGGAAATTTTTGTTGGTGTTTTATTTGTTTGGATTGCATATTTTATTATTGCAAGCACGATTTTAATATCTGCATTCTTTAACGCACTAGCTCGCGAATACCTCAAAGGTAACGTGGCCAATTTTGAATCGCTCCTTTTATAAACTATCTTCCCTGTTTTTCTCCAGTTGATCAGATACAATATTCCCTTCTAAACTCCGAGACACAACCGCGCAGTATTGATTTTAAGTAATTCCCTTTAAAAAATAAAGTTTATTTGGTTTATGTTTTGCTTACATTTTTTAAGCATTGTTTTTTTTTTTGTTTGTTTGCGGTATTGATCGACAACACAACCGCGATTGCTCGTTCAACAGCTCATCCACTCACCTCAACTCACAGCTTACCGCTTCAACTCACCACAGACCGTTAAGTGTCTGATTGCCTGAATTTTGCAGACTAGCGTGCTAAAATTGTGTTGTGTATGTGCTCGACGAAATTTTTGTTTACGTTTCAAATGCGATTTTATGCAAAATCAACGAACCGCCACCAAAAAATACCACCAACTAGCCAAACCAACCAATCAACCCGGCAACCAGCCAACCGAACTCCTACTTCACAATTCTTCACTTCTCAAATGCATCTCTACGTGCAAATGCAAACAGGTAAAAATACACATTTAGCTTGTGTTTGTATTTGTAAATCAACGAAACGTGCCACTATCGACAAGTTGACCAACGCGAGCCGCCATTCAGCCAGTCAATTGGCAACTCAAGCGGCCAACGAGCTGACAACGTTAAAAAGCACTAACACACACTCACGCACACACACACTTACAGAAACACAAACAAACAAATTTGAAAAAGTCAAATTGCCGCCTGGGCAAATAAATACTCGAGCGGTGGCATCCAAGGTTGCCTATAACTTTGGCTGTTGGCCAGCGCGCAGCCATCGGCACATGCCGGACGCTTAAATGTCGACCTAACCAGGGTGGACCGCCAGCTACTATCCACCATCTACCATCCATCAGCTGCCCAGCTATCCTGCCCACCAGACTTTGGGGCCCATTGTTAATGCAGCTGCACGTAAAAGCCATTGTTGTCATGCCCAATCCCCATTTGTATTGTTGTAGTTATCATTGAATTGCTGTTGTTGTTGTTGTTGTTGCTCATGCCAGTGCCTTTGTTTATGCCGCTGCTGCTGTTGATTTTTTCCACAGCTATTTTTGTTTTAGCTGTTCGTTCTGACTGTTGAGCGCACACATTTTTGCTGGTGTTGTTGGTGGCGGCGGGTTGGCGGTGCTATTTGGCGGCTTTGTTCGCACACAACTTAACCAATTTGCGTCGACGTCCGCCGCTAACTGATGAATTAAATAAACAAGCGGATTGTGCGAAACAAAAACAAAACAAAAAAAAAAAAACAAAAAAAATGCGCAAAATTGTTGTGAAAAAAATGAAGTGATATAAAAAATTCAAATAACAAAAGCGATAAAGCAGTGGAAAAATAAATGTTGAAAATGCATTTGAAAATGAAAAAAACAAAAAAACATATAATAAAAATCAAGCATTCAAGCCGATGCACACTGCTTGCCGGCAATATAAACCGTGGTCGGAAAGAAAAAGCGCACGCTTGTTTCGCTAAAAGTTTTTAAATGGTTTACTTTTACTATTAAAAATTTAAAAAAATATGATATATGATATATGATAAATGTTGACTTATTGCAATCCCAACTCATCTACATTACGCAGTATTCCCACCTTATGAAATCTGGTAAATTTATTTTACTTGGAAACTGGACCGTTGTTGCCTTATTTCAATACTTTCCTAATAAAAATTGCCCTTGAGCTCTAAAATTATTGTTGATATAAATAATTTAAGCCGAAAAATTAATATATGCTTATAAGGTTTTCAACTCCTATGGTTTCTAAAGTCATTTGCAATTTTTCAATAGCCAAATTGATTTAAAATTAATCAGGTGAAAATCTTGTTGCTCTCTAGAAACTTTTGCACTTATGCTTTGATCCGTCTTTTCATAAAAATTTTCTACTTAGAAATTTCTCTTCAATACAAGTAAAAAAATGCAAGTCCTGTATTCACCTTTTTTTAGAAAATCTTAGTACAAGTGCGTAGAATCAATAGTATTCGAAACATCTTAAAAATCAAATATCAATCAAAAATTTCAAACTTTGTAGAACATTTTTACAACAAGAAAAAATTTGATATTCAGAACTTTTCAACACAATTTTTTTTAAAAAAAAACGACGTATAGCCCATTAAATTCTGTTATAACAAAGTATAAATTGATGGCTTTAAAAATATCGATAATTTTTTAGATTTTTTTTCAGATATTTCTATAAACTCTGAATAAAAACTGTGTGTGTTTTTTTTCAATTTGTTGAATTTTTCTAGTTTTTCTGCAATGCTTAAAATGTGGATATATACAGTGTTTATTATATAACAAGCTAGACTTTAAAGAAAAATAAAAATATACATAAAACAAGGCAATGAGCATAGCCAAAATTGGTCCACACGTGGTGCCGCTATTTTTTTTTTTTTTTTTTTTTTGTACTTAACATGACTGTGTATGTGAATTAGACTGGGTTGGGAAAAAAGTTAGGAACCCTATTTTGAATGGTTCTGAATCAAAGCCATACAACAATAATGTCAATTAAAAGCCTTTAATTAAAAATTCGATTTTTGAGCCAAAGTTTTTATTACGAAAAAGGGTGTTTTTTTCTCAAATTACTGTCCGCAATTTAATGAATTTTTTTAATAAACCCTACGAGTTTATAGGTAATTTTGAAATATCACAAAATAAAAAAAAACGGTGACGAGCTATTTTAAAGTGTTAAAATATGGCATCTTTAATTTAAATATATCATATCTGACATTGTCATCGTAAAGTCTGACATTCTAAATGCTAAAATTACTCAGGACATTTTATCACACGAGTGATATTTGTATTGCTTGATGATACTTCCAATCTAGAGATTGAGTGTAAGTAAAAAAAATTGAGCTATTGTGCTCCGAAGTTTGAATTTGGATCTTTGTTTAGTAAGTATATAATATTTGGTAAACATTATATTTCCCTAGTATAAAAATTTATTGTGCAAACTTAACAGCTGTATTTGGTATAAATGAAATTTAATATTTTAGGTACATAACTAGTTACAGTTGCATATAATAATTTCAAATAATTTTCAGCAAAGGTCCATACCTCGATTTAGGAGGTCTACTTCGATAAATGGAAAAATTACTTACTTCCCCATAAGGGTCAGTTTTTCGGTGCGACTTTAAGTATGGTGAATTTTTGAAAAAGAGTTTAACCTTGCAAATGCAGGCATTTAAACTTAATTTAACTTTTAAACTCGCACTGAAAAACTGGCCCTAATTCAATCTCTTGCAAAAAATAGTGTGGTCTAATTCCCAAAAAAAAAGGTAATTTGAAGTGAAATGAATGAAAATAATGAATCGCTTCCGGCGATGGTTTTCCATGAATACAGCATAACGTGACAATCGTTGAAATATTGAAAAAATTCAATCGAGCTTTAGAATCAGGAAATTATGCATACGAAGCTGAAGCTAAACAACAATCGACTATTTGGGTCGTTCGGAATGAACCAAATCGAACCAAATTTGTAAAAACCAATAAGTAAAATGAAAATTATATTAGAAAATTCATTTTATGTTTTTTAACAAGCATGCATGCGTCTAAAGTGGAAATATCTACATTAGAGTAACGTAGAACAGCAAATTCGAAATGTCACACCAGCATCTGTAGAAGAGTTCAGTAAGACAATAAGAGAAACCAATCGTGAAAAACGAATGATTCTCCGCCGCAATAATATAAACTCAAGCACATCAGCTCAAATCAACCAATGTTTCAAAATATCAAATTGATGTATCATTCGCCCTACAACCTTGGTGCGACCTCCAGTGATTTCT
This sequence comes from Anomoia purmunda, assembly GCA_951828415.1. Lineage (NCBI taxonomy): Eukaryota > Metazoa > Arthropoda > Insecta > Diptera > Tephritidae > Anomoia > Anomoia purmunda. Next base: position 108,162,781 of record OX639996.1, on the reverse strand, counting down.
TCTTGTTCCGGCAAATCAAAAATTAATTGTCAGGTTAACGTTTTTCTCGGCGCCCGCAGAAGCGGTTTACGAGCTTAAATCACATCATCCAAAAGTATATTGATCTTCATGGAAAATATTTGCACCACAATAAAGCCATTTCCGATTATAAATATTTGTTTACATTTATTTCACTCACCACTTAAGTAGCAACCCTAATATAATTTTCTATTATTGGCCATTGAGTTAATACCCGTAGCATTAGAAACGTTTGCAAATATTTCAAAAAATCGTTCCTTTCAAAGTGGGATTTGCTTTCAAGAGTGCAGCACAATGCAAAAAAAAATCGCAAAATATATTTACTAACGGATGGGCGTATATTTACGTAGGGAGAATGCCTTGGATAAAGCAAATAGATTTATAAATTCTCTAGTATTGAGTCCTGTAAATTTATTTGTGTGTGCATGCAAAAAAAATTTGGCCAGAGACGCACACAACAAAATACTTTTTGCAGGGGGTTTTACTCTTTAAAATTACAACACCAAATATTTAGTACTGAGAAATTCGGTATAGTTACTATCCGATGTTAAATGTATAAATTTCACTTTTAAATCAATTTTTGCAAGTGCACATCGGACGTTAGGACTCCAATTGGTTTTTGCCTCTACGAATTTTTTCATAATTTTTTATGTTATATGTATCTAGTACCAATTTTTTTAAATTTTTTTTGCTTAGTCATTTTCGAGATATAGATTTTTGAAAAACTACGTTCCTCTATTAAATAACCAAAAGTTTTCACCAAATTTACTGACTTTGACAACTTTTTTCCTCAATTTTGAAAAAAAAAATTTTTTTGGAATTTCTATCCATTTTTTAAAAAAATGTTAATTTCTAAAACAAACACCTAATTTAAAAAAAAAAATTAAAAAAAAGCACCTATAATTTGGATTTTTTCAAATTTTTTTCAAAAAACTTTCATTTATTCCAAAATTCTCAGCCTAGAGCGACAAATGAAAAAATAATGATTTTTATTTTTTTGATTTCTCTAAATATGTAAAAAAATCGGGTATGCCTTTATCAATTGGAACTATAAAATAAAAAAATATTTGAAAAAAATCGGAGATTCAAATGCGAATTAGTGTCTGGTTTTGCATGGAATGCCCCATGTGCATAGGAAAACTAAAAAGACTTTTTAAAATTTCCTAACTGGCACTTTAGTTACATAACAGTTAACAAGAAATTCAAACATTAAAAAAATCCTGTATAAACAAAATGAGTTCGACGTTCAAAAATAATAGAAAAAATAATTTAATAAGAATTTTAATAGAAGAAAAGAAAGTATTAGAGTTTTAAGATTTTTTTCTTAAATCCAAAACCCTCCCCCACTTCTGCACGCCTATGTATATGGGCGCAAAAGCACACCTTCTGTGTATTTTTAACGCCAGGCCACTGCTCGAACGGCACTGCCCTCTAGCAACTCCGCACTCTTACTCGTCATATATGTTTGTATATTTGCTGCACAGCATATCCGTGACTATTTACCACTCTCTCTTTTAGGTGTCGTAGCCTCTTCTTTCCTTAGCATTTTACCCTCTACATCCTTTAGGTTTATGCAGCAGGTTTTCGGAATCGAAAGGATAAAGACCACAAAAGTGTTGACATACCGTTACCAAATAAAAAGAATAATTTCGAAGCACGGTTATGTTTGTGTCGCAGTTGTCGGTTATGATATCGGCACTTCAATAATAAACACACTCGCTTTGTCCCCACCCCCCACCCCACCCGAAATATAACCCATACATATCTACCAACGCATGCAAGGCTTATTCACTTACCATCACTGCATTGCCTCAAGTACCTTATTTATAAGCATTTTTAATGGCCGAAAATCGGGTGTTTGTTGTTAGTGCGCCTGACTGGCATCTCACATTTGCTCTTGCACTCTTTTATTGCTCACCACTTGGCATTTATGTATATTTAGTATGTATGTATGTATATTGTCCGCAGTGTACACTTTGCCCCCCTCTATAGATAGATAGGCACAAGTCACTGCACAAAGCAAACACACACACACACACACATGCATACTTATATAGTGCATTTCATAATTATAACTCCACCAAATATTGACAACTTTTGAGTATTTATTTTAATTTTCTTTCTTTAATAAAATGTAGTTCAGTTATAGCAAAAACAGTTTTTATCTAATAAAAAACTTTGTGCGAAATCAAAAAAAAACACAATAAATTTTACTCAAAAATTCAGAATTTTTAATCAGAATTTGTGTAAAAAAAAATATGAGTTTTTTATCAGAAAATAGTAATTTTGAGTAAGTAGTTTACTCAAAAAAAAAAAAAAATTGTCAGAATTTTTCGAAAAAAATTGGGTATAAAATTTTATATTTCATTTAAGTTTAGTGCTATAAAGTAATTGAATGGAATTTTCAATTTTATTTTTTATTAAAATATAATTCATTCAATTTGAGTTCCTGTGCGAAATTTAAAAGAATGCAATAAATTTTTCTCAAAAATTCAATAAAAAAATTTAGATTTCGAAAAAAAATTTGGGTATGCAGTTTTATAGTCTATTTAATTTTAGTTCAATACAGCGAATATTTGAATGAAATTGAAATTTCCGTGAATATTTGAATGGAATTTCCTTTTTATTTTTAATTAAAATATAATTCATTCAATTTGAGTTCCTGTGCGAAATTTAAAAGAATGCAATAAATTTTTCTCAAAAATTCAATAAAAAAATTTAGATTCCGAAAAAAAAATTTGGGTATACAGTTTTATAGTCTATTTAATTTTAGTTCAATACAGCGAATATTTGAATGAAATTCAAATTTCCGTGAATATTTGAATGGAAGGAATTACCGTTGATTTTTGGTTATTCATTTTTCTTCCCTTATTTTTAATGAGTAGAGTTTTTAGACAAAATTTGGGTATATTCTTTTAAGGCCCATTCAATTGTGGTATAATAAAATGCGAGTTTAAACTGCTTGCCTATTACCGTTAATATTTTATAATTTGTTTGCTGATACACCTCCGCGAATTTTTACATATTAAGTAGTTGTTGTAATGAGCCAAATTACTTGAATTTTTCTAGCCATCGAAATTTGCATACAAATGGTTTTTTTTTATAAAATAAATAATACAGATTAAATAGCGAAGTATTTGATGTGGCTATGAATATGAAATGCACTATAGACACCAGGGCGTATGAGTGTTATTGGTCTGTACCAGTTTTTGTATTTTTTTTTTTTTTTGCTAAAAGTATGCATGTAGGTACATGGACGCTCATGTGTATATCTGTATATACGTGTGAATGAGCTTGAAGATCTGATTACGATTTTTATATGACACTTTGCTATGATTTATTTGGCCATTCAGCTTTTTCACAATCGACCCGAAGTCGTCACATGAGCTTTGTGCGGTTGATTGCTAATTTACAAAGGAACTAAAGTAAAAATCACATGGTTAATAATAAATTTCAGAATTTTAGTGATGTGCTAATATCACGCAGTTACTTAAATATTGTAAGTATTAAAGTAAATACAATAAAAACAAAACTTTTGAGCGTGTAATCTGAGAAAATTAAGATCCTTGGTGGGAAATAAAGAGCTCAACAAATTTTTGTGTCCCAAATTATTTTATCTTTTAAATAGCTAGTTGAATTGTTTTTTTGGTTGTTAAAAAATTATCAAAACCATAAAAACAGCCAAAAATAATATTCAGCAAATAAAAAAATGGCATGAAAATTTTACACTTTTTATTTGGAACTTTAAAAAAATGTGGGGTATGCAATTTTATAGACAATCAACTCAAGTATAATAAAATGCAAATATCAAAGCGCTTAAAATTAGCTTTAATTTATGATAATTTCTTTTGCAGACGGAATAGCGAACTTTTCCCATACAAAAAAAAAATTGGAGCATCCGTTATATGAAAAAAAATTTTCAATACTGTAATCAAAAATATAACCAAAAGTCGACGCAACATTTTTTTCTGAAAATTATAATTAATAGGTTTAAAAATTGGTTGAAATTTGACGGGTTTTGATATTTGGACTTATATGGTTCTTGTAGCCGAATACGATCTATTTTGGTAACAATACAATACAAACAATATAAAAAACTTACGGTACCAATAGTTTCTTTCAAAACTGTAAGTTCAAGTGATTTACTGAAATCCTTTTTTGCTTTATAACTTTCTTAATGCCAATAAAAAAATGTAGAATTTAAAAAAAATCATCAATTATTTTTATCTTGCACCTTGAAAATGTTCAGTTAAGCTTTGGAGGAAATTGGACAAAGTTCGGTTTGATTCGGTTCGGTCCTAAAAATCGTAGCTATGAACGTTTTACACTCGCCATAAGGCGGTCACCACAGATCGAAATTCCTAACCTAAAAAAAAAAAAAAAAAAAAACATATAATTAATTTTTTTAATTTAAGGATTGCCATCTGTTTCTTTTCAATCCTTTTATCTTCTGTTTTTCCGACAGAGTGAAAAGTAGATGTACATTGGAGCGATTTTTCGTCATCCCTTGTTAAGGGACCATCTCTTGTAACTGAATGGGCGCAAGCATCAAGTATTCATTTACTACTGCATTCATTATTGGTCATAAACATGCCAATGACTTTTGCATTGTCCGCATCGTCATATAGACAATTTCACATCACCCAGTAACTTTCCGTACCGCTACCCATCTCTATATATTTTACTTTTTCGCCAAATTTTATTATTTTCAATGGCACTCATGAAAGGATTGCATACGCCTGCGGCTAGCGACAATCAATTTCCTTACACTCACACCTTGTGCGGAGAAGGTCTGCATGAGTTTTATTATGTGCAGAAAAGACATAAAAAACAGCTGCTTTTTGGCTGACCAAAAATCATCTACACAAGCCGATATGAGTTGGAGACTTTTATTCGCATTAAAGGCCAATGTCACTTGCGTTAAGTTGGTGAGAGAAAACGGGCTGTGCTGCAACGACGTCAAAAAGGGGATAAAGACGGGCAACATATACATATGTGAACATATTTTATACGCATACGTTTTGACTTGTGAAAGAAAATACATATATTTACACAAGTATTAATAAATAAAAATTGAAAAAGAGTTAAGGGCAACGACATGCAAAGCACTTGTGCGCAAAAAATATATAGAGACGTTTGATAAAGGCTCAGTCGATGGAATAAACTCTACGTAAGCGTCCATTGTACGAGTATAAATCCGGCGCATATTGAAATCCAGTCCACATTTTTTTGTTTTTTTTTTATTTAAACTTTCGCCTACGTCTGCTACGCTTCTTTGCTTAACCAACCATTCGCCTATTAATCTTAATGCCTTTTGTTAAAATTTATATTATCGCCGAAGCCCCTTTGGCATATTAAAATGTTGCTTGAAAATTGATTTAAGCTAAATTTGCATATCGATACGTTTTTATTATGCCAGTCCTAAAATAATATTATGTACATTATGATAGAAATATACAAAAAAAAAAGTACTCAGTTGAAGCAACTGTGAAAGGCAGCGCCTTTGCAGGCGAAGGGTCAATTTTCCTCTAACGCCCGCTACTTTACTCATTTCCGCCCACCACGCTTTTGTGCCCTAATTTTAAAATATGTATGTGTGTTTATGTGTATATGTACATTTGTTTAGGTATCCAGATTTATTTTTAAATTGTTGTTTACAAACAATAACTTCAATTGCTTTTTCTTTATGCCCCTTTTTTTAAATTGCGTTTCTCAGAAGCCATAAAATCGCCACAGCAAGTTAAGTTGCAAAAAGTGCCCATTTTATCGAGTCGATTTAGATATGAACCGAAAGAGATTTACGCATTTCTAACGGACTTATTTCTTTGTTGCTGTGCTATTTAAAAAAAAAATACGTATCTTAATTTTCAATTATATTTGCAATACCAGTTGCTGAAAGGGCAAATTTTTCTTAAAGCGCGCATATCTAATAGCTAAAAGCCATGCATGCTACGTCAACCACACTGTTAATTTCATAGCCTTCAGCCCGAAAGTATGCATAAAATATAATAACAGTTTTAATAGCTTTGTAGTGCGTTACGAATTGTTGGTAACGAATTGTTGGAAGTCAAAAAAGAGGTATGAATTATGGTAGCGTATATGAAAACTGCGGAGGTATTTAATAAGAATATTAATATATATGTAAGTAGCTAAAATAAATAATTTATAAAAAGTACATACGACGGGAGAATGGTGCTGATTTTCGGACAAAGTTATAGACCCAGAATTAGAGATGGCCAATGGTATTTAGGTAATACTATCATATGTATATCTATTTGTTTCGTTTTTTTTTCACAAGATGTTTCATACTCTGGGTAGTACGACATTCGAAAAGGCATTCACTTTGGATATATAGAGATAAAAATATACTCGATCCATTTTTGACCAAAAAATTAAAAAAAAATTTAAAGAAAGGGTTCTGCTTTCATATACGAAGGATAGGTTTGTACAGAATTGCAGCAATTAAATCAACAACTTAAGAAGTTTCGATGGTTATGAATGCCTACAAGATGACCAGGATTGCACAGTGCTTATCATAACTATATAATAATGGCTTTTTGACAAAATTCGACCTTTCAGTTGTTCTTTCTTAATTTGTTCCTAAATTTGTATAAAACAACAGCTCAATCTACAACAAACCGCCGTTAAACTCTATCTTCAAACTTTCTGCAAAATTTAATTAAATTCCAAAAAATTAAAAATATAGTACTAACTTTGTTTTAAATTAAATTAGCGTAACCCCGTTCACCCCATCACAAAAATATTTTTCTGTATACCCCACTGGTTATGAAATAAAATTTTTTTTACCGGTATCTGTAAAACTTATATTTAATTATTTCTTTTACTGCTCTTTTAGAAATAAATAAATAAATAAATTTGGTTTTTCGAGTGTTATTTTTTCGTTCTGGAACTAAAATTTTTTTATGAATTGTAATTATTTGATTAAAAACTATAATTACAGAGTATTACAGAGTATTATTTTTTTTAATCAAAAATAATTCAAATTTGTTTAATTTAATTTCTTTCATCTAAAGTGAACCTTATTGTTTAATATTTTTTTATCAAAAGCACATAAACCTCAGTTTTTAAACGTTATTTTACCGCTCAGCAATAAAACAGTTAATTTCAGATATTTTTTTTTGGCAATTCGAAAAACGCAAAGTGCATTTTTTATAACTACATAGTATGTTTTATTGAACAAAATTTAAAATTTCTGAAATTGTATACATATATTAAAATTATTCGAAATCACATTTTGTTTAAGTAATTTTGAATTAATTAATTTCATCTATCATTACTTTAACTCTCACTTGAGAATAATTAACAAATCGCCTAGCTGGTTCTAGTAAATAAAGGGTGGTTAAATTTTAACGGCCGATGTTGAATGTGAACCACACCTAAACGTCAAGCTTTTGTCTGCATTTCATTTGACATTTCTCAATTTCAGACTAACACAATTTGCACATGGAAAGACAATCGAGCAACGTATTAAAGTTATTCAGGCCTATTATGAAAATGGGCGTTCAAATCAAAATGATGATTATCAATTTTCGAAGAAAATCATCTTCAGTGATGAGGCACATTTTCACCTCAGTGAATTTGTCGATAAGCAGAATTGCCGCATTTGGGCGAATGATAATCCAAGAGTGATTGTCGAAAAACCAATGCACCCATAAAGAGTGACTGTTTGGTGCGGTTTATGGGCTGGCGGCATCATCGGGCCGTATTTTTCCAAAAATGAGGCCGGTCAGGCAGTTACTGTGAATGGTGTTCGCTATCGTGAGATGATAACGAACTTTTTATGGCCCGAATTGGAACATATATGTAGATGTGGACGATATGTGGTTCCAACAGGATGGTGCCACTTGCCACACAGCCAACGAAACATTGGCTCTTTTGCGCGACAAATTCAATGGCCGTGTTATCTCACGTGGTGGCGATGTCAATTGGCCACCAAGATCATGTGATTTGACGCCCCGTTGGACTACTTTCTTTGGCGTTATGTGAAAAAAAAGGTGTACGTCGATAAGCCAGCAACAATTCAAGAGCTAAAGGATGAGATAATTCGGCACATTAACGACATGGAACCTCAATTATGCCTCAGCGTCATCGAAAATTTGGACCATCGGATGGAGGTGTGCCGCCGAGGTCGCGGCGGACATTTGGCCGATATTTTGTTCCATACATAATTGAACCACACCATATTATCATAATAAAAAGAAATTACAATTATTTCCAAAATAATTTGTGTTTTATTTAAAATCAACATCGGCCCTTAAAATTTAACCACCGTTTATCATAACTTTTACCCCACTATAACCTTTGATAAATAAATACATTAAAACATACATAAGTTTCGCCTAATTAAAAAAAAAAAGAAACAAATTTTAAAGATGGCCGCTTTAATCTATACAAACTTATGAAAATGTAAAAAAAAAACATCAACTCAACCCATCAAGCAGCTATTGAATTTTAAAACAAAAGCGCACCAAAATTTTCCCTCATTAATTTCAATTTACTACGCATTCGAAAAGAACTTATGTAATAATAAAAGCCAAAATCTCTGCAAAAGCAATCAATTACGATTATTGGGAGAAAAAAAGTCAAGAGGTGGGAAAGTCTCAACAAAATCTATATATATAGTTACGTACTTACGAAAATATACGAAATGAGTCTTTGCTCAACATCAACAAGAACTTTTAATACTCAAATGAAAAATGAAAAATGAGAACTGCTGGGCAGAGTTGGATACTCATACTATGTACTACTATGTGCTATGTGCTATGTTTGTACGCGTGTTCGTATTTCCGAGTAGTTTCTTCGATATTTTTGTGTAAGCAGGCAATCAACTTAAATTTTATTTTGTGCAAGAAATTCATACAGCTAGATAGAGTTAAAGATTGATTTTTACTTCAATAGAGGTCAATAAGCGGAATTGGCTTAGTATATACTACATTTAAGAAAGAAACTGTACTTGAACTAAAAAAAAAAATTTCAATGTTTACAATCCGTAACAAAAAACGTATGAAGAAAAAATGTTAGCAAAAAATTTGTAAATAACCAAGAAATTATTTTCCTAGATTTACTAAATTTAGGAAAACGTCTTTACCAATTTTAATTTATTTTATTTATTATAGTTGTATTCAAGCCTTAACCAAGACACAAGCAATGTTACAAAAATATATATATTCCAAAATCTACTTAATAAGAAGAAAATATTTTCCAAGTTAAAAAAAAAAACTTGGTTTTTCTTGTTTCTGCTTTGAGTTTAGCATAAAGTTCACCCCGTCTATCAAAAAAAATTGTTCCATACATGCAAACTCAGGTTGGAAATTTTAGCACCAATCCAGACTAAGGTCCAAATTAACCCTTAAGTAGATTTTCAGTTTAGACTTATTGCTGTCGTTTAAGTCGGCTTTTTTGCATTGGTGAGTTCAGAGAATTATAGTATAATTTAATGACAAATTTTGTGTAGCGTTTTAATCCACTATATTCTGTTTTATGTATATTTTTAGATTTTCGCAAAAAAAGGGGCAATACAGACCCATCTATTGAGGCGTTCGATGAAAATATTCTCCGTCGTAGTTGGTATAAAAATGCTGAACACCACAGATGTCTAAAATGTATGGATCTTTGCCGATTTTCCACAAGAGTTTGCAAAAGGATTGAAACTTTGAATCCCCTAAAATAAATCTTAAATATAAACTTTAAAATCGTCGATATACGTATTTTTTTAAACCCTATTCCAGAACCTGTTGTTGCGAATTTGGAAAAAGTCTGGAATTCCTATATGTACAGAGTACTTTAAAAAATCGCAACATCGGATTGGCCAATCGACTGGCCCATTGAATAAGCGTTGGGCTCTCGACGCATTGTGTGGCACTGTGTAGGTACGCTCCATTTTTAAGCAATCATCTTAAATTAATTATTCCAAGTAATACTCAAAGGGGCAATTGCTCTAAACAATAATTTTTCCAGTGCAAGATTAATGGTGACTGAGAACTTGAAGAGTTTAAATATTTGTTGCCTGAAAATGGAGCTAAAGATGCAGAAGGAAATGAGAGGTTTTAATGAAGAGGTTGACGTGTTTTTGCTTCAAGTAAAATCGAGACAACAAAACTTAAACAATGACACTTAGAGCTTTCTAATATGTTTCCGAAAAGTTTTCATTCAAAAGTGAGTTCGCTAATTGTTGCGTTCGATTTTATTGGATTTTATTCGCTTTCTCCGCAACTTAAATTGCGGTCGAACGACGCGCTGATGTTTAATTCTTTTAAACTTTTCTACAAGCATCTTGTGGTTTCCACAGCACCAAATAACTTCAAATTCGATTATCCATTCAAAACCATCCATACAATATCATTTCAAACGTAGAGCCGATGGATGAGCTTCGATTAGCGCGAAGCGGCAGAACAAATAAGGCGTAATCATTTGATTGGCCTTACAGCGGTGCAATTTGAGTGCATAAGTATGTGTGTCGGTTATACACACACACACACACACACACAATATGCACAGCAATTGGCGTTCACCCCCCTAAAATATTCTAGAAAGTGCAAAATTCACCAAAACCAACGAGCTTACTCGCTTAGGAAATCAAAAAATCACACAGCACACGTATGGAAATGCAAGTGTGTGTGCGTGTGTGTGTGTATTATGTGAGCACATAAGCACAATTGGGCAGTTAGCGGCTACATCAGACCAACCTCAAATTTGCCTTCATTTCCGTTTTGTGTGGCCGTTCTTGCTACAATTTTTTTTCCTTTCTCCAAATATTTCCACAATTGGCGCCTGGCGTAGGTGCGTTTTTTTCATTTTTTTTGGTGAGTCCCACAGGACAGTAACGAGTACAATTTTCTTTCGACTGTTAATGCCTTGCAATACCAAATTGGATGAGGCTGAAGTTTAGGCTTTAATACTATGTTACGCCCACTGGCAATTTAAGCCATTTACTGAGATTACCAACGGTTAAGGAATCAGCTGGAGGGTGGTTGGGAGTTGAAAGTGTATGCAACCTAGCTCCAGATAGTACAATAAGCGCATAGACGATAGGACAATATGCGATGTTTCGATTCTGAATTTATTCCTCCATTCGTTTTGGAGATGCATAATTTGCAATCAGTTTAGTCCTTTTTGTGAGCACTGTGTGTGCGTATAAATCTCGAAACTAAAAATACGCGTCAGGTTTTCAAATACCGCCAGAAAAGTGGAAAGAGGATCGGCTGTTGCAAGTAAGATTATATTTCTACTTTGAAGTTAAAGAACGTGAAATATTTTTTATTTTTACGTAGTAAAATCCTAAAGCAACGTAAAGATCACTTTCGGCGAATTATTCCTTTTCGAATCAGTGTGAAAAAAACTTTGTATATATTATGAAAATAACTACCAGCATTATTGTTCAAATAAATATTGTTTGGTTGTTAAAAACTTACACAATTTCAGAAACAAAGCGCTTTAGAAAAGTATGAAGATTACTTCGATACGACAGTTTGAAAGCTCAAGAGGTATATTTTATTTCTTTTGAGCTTCGCTCCAACGGAGGTTTTTCTTCGTTGCCAATTTCGTTATATTTGTGAATATTGGCAGGATGCCCTGCCATCTTTTGTCAAATTTGGTAATGTGTCGCATTCAACCGAACATCACCAACAATCCTTAGTTGCAAACTACAACACTGTTTCAGAATATTTCATTTTGTATTCATTCTTTTACTTTTGGATTAGCGGCATTTTCGATGATGTCATTATTATCGTTATCGAATTTTTATCGCTACTAAATTGTAATTATCATAATAGTATTCAGCAAGCTCGATATCGATATTTCAATTGCTATTGAAATGGTTATGGAATCCGTATAATTACAGATACCTACTACGATTTCGAGGTTAATTTTCATTTTAGCTTTGAACCATGTTTGTAATAGAATACGGCTCTGGTGAAAATTTTATAAAAAATGCACTACTGAATTTTAGATGTCAAATAATTGAAATTTAAAACACAAATATTTTGTCTCATCTAATGTACTCGAAGGATATACAAACATCTTTCTTCTCAAAACATATCGCTCAAACTGTTAATTTCATTGACATCCTAAAAGTATGCATTAAAAATTTTAGCAGTTTTAATATCTCTGTAACGAGTTATTTATGTCGACAAAAAATGGTTGGATCCCGTCATGGGGGAAAGTGAGATGAAAGATATGGCGTTTGAAGCGCCGATATCGATAATTTTCTTAATAAATGTAGTACTTGTAATTAATAAGTAAACAGACCACAACATTTCACAGTTCTGGACAACTAAATGAGAAAGTTCGAAGACAAAATCTCAAATTTGAAGAATCAGTTCTTTGGAAGATTTAAATTATAATGAACAATGAATGATTTAATTGTGCACTTCCTATTAATGGTAAGAGAAATGCAAAACATCATATCTGAACAAGCAAATGTATTGCAGCTATGTGTGGTTTGGTGATCTCGGTTCCGAAAACTAATTAATACATTATAAAATAAATCTGCCTACCACATTTCAGTGAGATATCTGGAAATTCGAGAAACTAGTTTGCGTTCTGGTCGACAGACAAAAACGGAAAAACTGACACAGCTACATCTATTAAGATTCGTCGTCTTCTTCAAATTAGAATAAAGAATTCAACTAGTTTCACTAAAAATTAAAAAAAAATGTGAAAAAGAATTCAACTAGTTTCATCAAAATAATTTTCAAAAACTTTTGTGTTTAGCTTTCAAACTTTGTTTAACTATGACAAACATGCTGAACAAATTTCATTCAAATTTTTAGTCCGAATTTTTAGGAGTCCCGTTCATTCTTAATCATTCTTTTAAATCCAGATTTCAAACTTTGCTCAAATGTGAAAAAACTTTAACAAATTTCACAAAAAATCTTCAAAATTTTGTATCGGAATTTCTGGGGTGGGAAGTGCATTTTACAGCAAAACCTTTTTGAATCCAGGTTTCAAACTTAGTTTAAATGTGCCAAAAAAATTCAACAAGTTTTACTTAAAATTTTAAAAATTTTAATCGAAATTTTTTGGGAATGCAGTTTTATAGCCCGGCTAATTTTAATTTAATAAATGCAAGTTTGAAGTGACTACAAATTACCGTTATTTTTTGATAATTTTTCCGCTAAAGACTTTCTGTAAATTTATTCATATGATGAATGCCGTCATTTTCTTATATGAAAAAAAACACGCAACAAAATCAGAAAAACCCCTCGACAATGGTCATTAAAACTTGAAAACGTGGTACCTGAATTTCGTATATAAGTTATATAACTCAAAAAAACACCACCTTTCCAAAGCAAACCACTTGTTCGAGATACTTTCAGGTAAACTGCCCAGGTGACACTCAACTGTACCTATACTTCCCGTTTATTCCACTAATTTTTTTTTGGTTGCCATTTTTCATGAGTATAAAGCACTCAGTTTATGCACCCACCGAAAAGTTTAACCTAGGTATGTACATCCTCAATCACGCCTGATTCGAAATATACATACGTACATATTTTTGACACGTACATGCGAATTCAAATGTCGTGCGCTGTATTTGGCAATCAAAAAGGCACGAAATACCATTAAACCATATAAATTTTTAAAGTATCACAACTGCATATATTCACAACTGTTGTTAACCCGGAACTGGAAACTTAACATTCGATGCACAGAAAGAGCGAAAATACTGGACCATTATAATGAGAGTAAAGTACAACGAATAGGTAATGAATGAACGAATGAATGAGTGCACTTGAGGGAAATGGGCGCAAAGCGCAGAGGGCACGCACACTCAGTTGGAATACTGTAGGGAATTCAAATGTCATTTGTAATGCGACGGTAGAAGTGTTTGTAGTCAGTAAATTGTGTAATTGTATGGGTGATTAGGTGGTTGGGTGGTGTGAGTGCATGATGGTAACTATCAGGCAGAGGCGTTGGAGCGTTGGCAATAACAATTGAAGGGGATGAAGTGTAGCTTTGCCAATTTCTTCCAGGGCTTTAAAAAGTACCTAGGATAATCTATAAAAATTTCACGATGTTTGTGTTCGCACTCCTCCAAACTGACTCGACCGATTTTAATGAAATTTTGTATGCATATTTTTTGTAGGTATGAGACAGCTTGAGAGACGGTTGCCACATGTTTTCAAAGTCGACTTATATTAAATTATACGCAAGTTATATGAAATACTAAAATATGGGTGTCAAGCGGTTCGTCTCGGCCAGGAAGCTCATAGCTGAATTTTATGAGGGTTGCCACCTGTTTGAAAAGTCTAATTGAATTAAGTTATACAGAAGTTATGTAAAATATTTAAATATTCGATGTTTACCGGTTCGTCTTGGTGATGAGAAATTTCATGACCATATTTTGCAGAGGGTTGCCACCTGTTTGCAAATTCGGATTAAAATATATTATAAACAGGTTATACCAAATATTCAAATATGGTTGTCAAGCTGTTCGTCTCGGCCAGAAAGTTCATAGCAGAGCTCAAGGGAGGGTTGCCACCTGTTTGAAAAGTCTAATTGAATTAAGTTATACAGAAGTTATGTAAAATATTTAAATATTCGATGTTTACCGGTTCGTCTTGGTGATGAGAAATTCCATGACCATATTTTGCAGACGGTTGCCACCTGTTTGCAAATTCGAATCAAAATATATTATAAACAAGCTATACCAAATATTCAAATATGGTTGTCAAGCTGTTCGTCTCGGCCAGAAAGTTCATACCTGACTTTTAAGGGGGTTGCCACCTGTTTGAAAATTCAATTAATTATACAAAAATTATATAAAATGTTTAAATATCGATATTAACCGGTTTGTCCTGGTGATGAGAAATTGTATAACTCTATTTCAAAGAGGGTTGCCATCTGTTAGAAATGTCAAATTTATTAATTTGATTATACAAAATTTACTGAAATGATAAAATATCGTTGTTACCCGTTGTCGCCGCGGTATGAACCTATATTTTGGAGAGGGTTGCCACCTGTTTGAAAAGTCGAATTTAATTAAATTATAAACAAGTTGCATGAAATAGTAAAGTGAGGGGGTCGTTTTGCTAGGAGAAAGTTTCTAAGCATATTTTGAAAAGCGTTGCCACATTTTTGAAATTTGTAGTATAGTTATGTTACACACAAGTATACAAAATATGAAAGTATGAGTGTCAAACGGTTCGTCTTAGTCAGCTCGAAGTTCGCACCCATATTTTTGAGAGAGTTGCCACCTATTTGAAAAGTCAAATATAATTTAATTGTAGACAAATTTTTTTTTTAATTTTGCCAATGTTATGCTTAAAATGTTTAAGCCTGAATTATTCTTAAAACTGTATGCAGTTATCATCGAACTTATTTTGAGAACGTCAATATTCTCTAAGTGTAGGTGCTCGTACTGTTAGTGTCTAGCGAAGCGCGCCGAATCATCTAAAATCTACACAAATACTTTTGCTTGCTCGCTTGCCTTGCATGCCTCAAAATTACCCTCTGCAAGCGCACCGCCTCTGCAAATTCATGAACTTATTTGCAGTTGTATGCCGCTGCTTGATTGCGAATATTTTCCACCATGCATCTATGTATGTAGATACATATGTACATACATATGTGTGTCTCTATCTGTGTGTGTATCTATGCATATCAAAGCTACAGAGAGTTCGCCATTCCTTTGGGACTGTGGTGCTGGAAATGGTGTTAAATTCACGGACAGCACAGACACTTTTGATGAAATGTGTTACATTTTGCATGCAGCATACAAAACAAGTGAGCCATCAAGGCAACGCTGCCGGCAAGTGTGCGAAGTGGGGTGTAGGGGATGGGAAAAGAGTGTGGCATTTTAAGCTGACATTGCATTTGCTTTTTCGGCAACTTTTCGCAATTTCCATTACTACTAGATACTCTATCGCTATCTCTGTTTCTCTCTCTCTCTCGCTACTATTGGCATGTGTGTTGTTTTTCATTTTTTCCAATTTTTTTTTGTCTTATTTTTTTTTTTGTCGGACGTTTTGTAAAATAAAATATTTTTTTTTCTTTTGCTGCACTGCATAGCGCCCTTAACGAAAAGCAACGCCAACATTGCGCTACTACTCGAAACGCTTCCAGCTGTGCGCTTGACTTCGGTCGCCTTTTGCAGAGCGTACATTGCCAGTTGCATACTAATCATATGCCACACGTGAAATCAACTCATTTGAAGTTCATCAATTATTTAACTGTACCAACACAAACACACATACATACATACATACATACACCTATGTTTATACACAAACAAAACTTGTAGCCAAATGAGCAGCAATAATAATAATAATAATACTCGTACGAGTAATATCAAAAAAAAAAGAAAATTTGGCAAAAACCAGCGTGCATGAGTAATGATTGTGTTAGTAAATGCACGTGTGCGCTCGCATTTTTGTGCATATATTTGTGCAGCATATGTAGCCTAGCCAAGTATGCATGCGCATAGCGAAAATACTCGCTTAGATATTTCGACTGGATTTGGGAACTTTTATAACGCATATGCAGTTTTGAAATACCTTTGTCTGGATACTTTGGAAATTAATATACCTTCACGAAAAAAATATTGAAACACTTTTAAATCACAGAAGACTGAACAATTTGTTTTTGTAATTCGACTCTAAACCTTGCCGGAAGCGAAACAATTTTTCTATTTTAAATATTTGGATTTTATTAACGTAGCGCATAGAATCAGTTCACCGAAAAAATTTACATTGTATATTAAAGTCGGGAAAATTCACATTTTTTTAAGGAAAACATTTTTTTTTTTAATTACTAGAAAACTTCGGCAGATGTATGTATATAATTAGATATAGTGTGGGTCTTATTTTCTGTAAAACCACCCCTTTGAAATCAATATTTTACTATTTCAAATAACTTGTGTATTATTTAATTAAATTTGACTTTTGAAATAGGTGGCATCCCTTCCTAAAATATATGTATGTGTAAACCTTCTTGTCGCGCCGAGACGAACCGTTTGACTACATATTTGAATATCCCATATACCTTTTGTTTAATTTAAATAAATTCGATTTTTCAAATAGGTGGCAGCTCCCATAAAAATTAGTTATGAACCTGGGGCCCAGACAAACCGTTTGACACTCATATTTTAATATTTCATATGACTTGTGTATATTTTAATTAAATTTAACTTTTCAAACATGTGGCAACCATCTTCCAAACAAAAACATGCCTAAAGCTTGCTTGAGGTAAAAACTAATAATTATACAAAGTTAGAATTTTTAAACAGGTGGCAACACCATACAAGCATATTTTTGAAATTAAGCTTCCTTAAGCTTTTTAATTTGCCACCCATATTGTAAATTTTAATTTAACTTATAGATTTTACTTAATTTTCAAGTTGCTCTGTTAATGAAAATCTGCATTGAAAAAGAAGCTTTGGTTTGATAACCATGCTGCAATATTTGATATCCCTGATTATTTTACTTGAGCTTATGCGTTTGAACAGGTGTCAACTCCCTTTAAAAACTGTTATATAATTTAATTACATATGTGGCAAATCTTATCCAAGTCTGTCCTGTCGTCCTGTTGGCAATGTGTGATTTAACTCCACATATTGAACTGCAATTGAATCAAACTGAAAAACGAAATGTGCGTTTATAGCGCCACCTGTTGAGCGATTTTTAATTTTTCTTTTTCTCCTAAGCCTTCGCGTTGCAGTTGCGAAAAAACCACCAAAAGGAAGTTTCCAATTTGGTTTAGTTGCTTACAAGTTTTAAGCATCGGAACAAACCACTATCCATTTCTACATATGTAGTATATGGATTTCTAATTAAATTATTTTACTTTTGTTGCGATACTCGTAATTATTGTAATGTGCAATACAGTAATGTGTAAAAATAGGGGCACGATATTTCTGGTTCAAAATTTTTCTTGTTCCTCGTTTATTTGCTTTATCTTTCCTAGTTTTTCATAAAAGACAATTTTCAGAACAATTCTTTGTATGCAGTTTTATAGCCTATTAAATTCTAATATATCTAGTTGCAAGTTTAAATTAACTCAACATTTCCGTTCCGTTTTCATAATTTTGTTTGCTAACTGTGGCTCCATTTCCTTACATACAAAAAAAAAATTATCGAAGGTACTTTGCTTGATTGCGCGAGTAGAGGGGTAAATTGTTGTCTGTGTGTTTTCGATTATGTTGAAAGTTTTTCGATTAATCGTTCGATTAAGCGAAAGGAAATAATCGATTTATTTAAAACTTTAACCGAAAGAAAATAACCGATTATAACCGGTTTTTCGATTAATCGTACCATCACTATTTGAGAACTTTTGTATCGTATATACATTGTCATGCTTTTTTCGAAATTAATAAACCCTTACGAAAAAGAGGTCGAAGTACATTTTAAATCTTTTTGCAAAACTCCACTCCAATGAGCTCTGCTCTTTGGGCCCTGCTCTTTGAGCCCGGCTCTTTGGTATCTGCGCTATTGAACGAGTACTATTCCAAATTCACTCAATTCAGCACAAATCTGAAAATAGTTCAACTTACCACATGGTACTTACGCTCATAACCACATACACACACATACATAATCGTTTAGATATGATAATGTATTTATATTGTATGTAGATGAGTATTTGCCTAGTAGCTTTCCATTCTCTCATGAATCATCAATGAATTTACCAAATGAAAACTACATTAGAGATGAATAGGAAATCTGTTAGATATAGGGTAACGTCTAAGTATGTATTGGCGGGCAGTTTTGACAATGATTTTTTTTTTTGTCAAAAACTTGCCGCCAGTCCGCGGCTGCACTATCATCACCCTTAAACTTTTGGTGATGCAATAAAAGAAAAACTTTAAATTTTTAGAACACCAGAGCACTATCATGGTTAGTCAGATCCAATTACTTAGCATGGAATTTAATTAAATGGTATAAACCCAATTGAGTAGCAAAACTGTAAAAATATTTGAAACCCCGCAGGAAGATCTCCTTTGCGAAATGGGCTTGATATATCAGAAAAACGACACAGAGACAGAAAAAAGCACAGAGGATTGCGAAATAAATTCAATAGAAGAAAAGGATAAAATTATATTATAAAGAAAAGGATAAAATTTTATTCGCGTCGAAATGTAATTCGTATGTAAAACAAAGAATGTAAAAGTCCTCGCGCAAGTTGTGAAAAAAGTAAAATTTCCAGAAACTAAATGGTGAAGTGTAGTCGATTTCTTGCTAACAATTTAATTCAAATACCAATTAAACCAAATCCGCAAGGTGGCGCATGAGTCGAGATATTCACAAAATCTGTATTTTAGATACAATTTCGATGAAATTGAAAAAATATTTTGCTAGTGCAATAAGAAATACTTTGATGGAAAAGTGAACCGCTAGGTGGATCAAGTGTCGTATTATTCAGAAAACCTGTATTTGCTGACCGACGTTGCTGAAATAAAAAACGGATATTGGTAGAGTGTACTAAATGTTTTTACGAAAATTATATGCACCAGACGGTGCTAGAGTCGAGTTATAAAAAAATTCTGATTTTTGGTTTAAATTTGGTGGAAACAGGAAGCTATGTTGCACGAATGTATAGATTTATGTTTCTTCTTGATAATGGTATGTATTTTCGAAAATTGTCTTAAATTTATATGATGATCTGATAGATGGCGCTAGAATCGAGTTATTCAGAAAATTCTTGTTTATAGTTCAAATTAAATGATCTTAAATGCCGGTAATTCGTTCCCAAACACATCCCCGTATTCCCGGTCGGAATACGGTAAAAAAAAAAAAAAAAAATTAAAAATACGTCATGCGTAGAGAATTTGCGACTTACTTGCTTTACGGGTGTGAAATTTTACTTTAAAATTTCCAAGTAGTAATGGCACTAGCAATATTAAATTTCGAACAAAGAAAGTGCTAGATCAAAGCTCTCTAAAATACTATTTAGGTGATTCTCATTGGGTAACTGTTATTGAATTTTTAATTACTAGGGAAATAAATGCTAATAAACCGTTTTTTTTTTAAATAAATCGAAAAAAAAAAAATAACACTGTTTAAGTTGAGGCTTCTTTTCTGTTTAAAATACATGGTTTCCCGAAAGTATACACTTATTTTAAAATAACCAACTATTGGCTGCATACTGAGCAGACAGTACATATGCGCTTAGTATATTTTATTAAAGTGCACTCAAAAAAATCTGTATGTACCTATGAAAAATTTTCCTTATTTCGATGTAATTTTTTTCTCAAATTGCTATATTTTCTACCGATAGAGTAAAGATATTTGCAAAATGATTAAAATCCTACATAAAATGAAATCCGTTTTCTCTAAAATGTTCAGAAAAAATTGAACATCGAGGAAGACTAGTGAGTGCATGATCTTTAAAAATTATGCACAACGCCTAACCATGGCCTTTTCATATTAAGGCAAACGATATGTTATTTGTATATCCTTACCAATTTATGCTCCTATTGCCATACTTCTTTCCACATTTGCTGAACTAAATTTTTCACTCTTCAGTTTTCCTTTCAATGCCACACCGTACCCAGGACAAACCCGCTTTGAATTAAATTAAAAAATATAAAACAATAAAAACAAATAATTAAATAGAAATGAGTTATTGCAAAAAGAAAGAAAAATCAATCAAGTATCGAAAACGATGAGCAAAACAATGTGCTTCGCTTGCACACCACACTCCAGCATCAGACCTGGGAATTCGTTGTTTATTTTTTCTTAACTCCTTCTATTGCACGAAAATTTTCAAATTCCGGTATCAGTTGCATATCAAAAATTTGTTGCAAATTTATTTTCATTTATTTTCGTTGCTTTGTTATTGGTTGCTGGGGGATTTCCGCAGACCGGTATATCGGTATCGCATTAACAGGATTCTTTGATTAGAAGGCGAGACGACCAGAACACATCCGTTTATATGTAATATTTTAGATATACGTATATATATATACGTATGTAAATCTTCGCATGCAGCACTTTAAAACTGTTAATTTTTAAATGCACTAAAAATTCACTATTAGCGAATTTTCCGATTTCCTAAAGAGCTATAAAATATTTATCTTTGAAAAGGACAAGCAAATTAGCTATTGAATAAAAAAAATAGTTCTAGCGCAATACTGGAATTTCATAGAAAAAAATAGATGTGGGCATTGATTTGCTAATGAAGTTGTTGTATCTTCTTGCAGCTTTGTCGATTTTATGAAAATTATATTTTAATCACACCGTGGCTTGTAGTGAAAATGGTCCTGTGTTCCTTTTTGCAATATTATAATATCGTCCATTTAACATTTTTTTTTCATTCATTTTTTATAAAAATTCATTGTAATTTTAATTTAGACAACAAAAGTCTAAATTTTAAATTTTGCAAAAATTTTGCAAAAATTTAACAAACATGAAAAAATTAACAAAAATAATTTGAAAAAAAAATGTTTCAGAATTTTAAAAATTGTTTGTGGTATGCAGTTTTATGGCACATTAAATTAAAAGCAAACAAAATTTTAGCATTTCTCGTTAATTTTTGATATATATATTTATATTTTTTTTTTTTTTTTGATGGCGATGTTACGAATTTTCTTCCATATAAAATATCATTTTCTGCCTGAGTTTTATAGAATAAAATACCCAAAACCGTCTGCAAGAAAAATTATCAAAAATCAACAGAAATTTTTAGCCACATAAAACTTTCATTTTATTATATGCAAATGGAATGGACTAAAAAACTGGAAACTTTTCTGAATTTTCATTAATCTTGTGTAAAGTTTGAAACTTTGTCTTATATAGTTTACCTTAAGAGCTAGGTAATCAGCTCTCAAAAAAATTTAAATCTCATATATTATTTTTTTCCAAAATTTTTAAATTATAAATTTTCTTAAAAAAATAATTATGCGAGTTTCTTATTCTTCAGAGCTGCAAACTTTAGAAATTTGGAAAGAAGAAAATTTCTGGAGCTGGATATAAAGCTAAAAAATTTACTATATTTTAATAAAAAATTTTTCAAATAACACTGGAACATTTCCACAATGAGTCACTGTAGACCTTAACGCAAACTCTACACTTGGTAGTTGTGCGAATTCGCAGCTGCGGAAATTTAATGAAATCGTCAATTAATGAAGAGTTAAGGTCCGCAGTTGGAAAGTCGTAATTTTTCTGGGGAATACCCTAATTTGCCAGGCTAACAGAAGAACACTTTTACTCAACTGCCAGAATTACGAAGACAATGTAAACATACCCACCGACTAAAGTAATTTTATTTGCTATACTTCAAAGGTCTTTAGACAAAAAAGAAAATTGCATTTATTTGCATTCCTTCATTCTAAAATATGCATTCAAAAAATTTTCTTTACATTTTCCTTAAAAAAAAAATCGAACTGAAAGTATAAAACCAACAATTGCTACACCAATCAATTGAAAAGAGTTATTTCTCACAAAGTTGCTGGAGTATTTTATGCACACGCATCATAAGAATATCAAAAATAAATAGCAACAACAGTATAGTATAAAGGTAAACTCACAACAACACTTAGCTCGTGCACATCAAAGAAGTAATGTATTTTCGTGTAGCATTTCATAAGATTTCTCAGAAAGATTGAGAAGGAGCTTCAATTGCAAAAGGATATTTTCATTGAAGCAGTTGCATATATTGTGCACGCACATTAGGGTGGTCGAATTATTTATATACTACATTATGTATATACTAAATTAGGTATTGAAAAGAAAATATTTCTTTTTTTTTAACTTTGACAATTTAGAGGTCGCTCAAATTTGTGCACGTATTTTGGGTGGTGGAAAGATATTTTTTGAAGAGACGGGATCAATAGCTTTCAATCGTCAAACTAGATTTCTCTTCTGAGAACTTTACAAAATTCTAACCAATTATTTATTTAACCATTATTTAATATTAACTCTTTTTTATGGGTCACACAAAAACTTAAAAAAAAAAATTACAAATTTATTCATTCTCGAAAAGAAGCAGCAAAGCATATTATAAAGCTATTTAATAAAAACCACCTCAGTCCATTAACTAATGTTAAAACTATAGAGTTCTAAAATTTAAAACATCGATTTGAATATTTTTAATATAATCGGTGGTTCCCGGGCTCTAATTTTGGCCAGGGCAAATAACATCAAAAATTATGGAAAATGTTTTTTCTAACATCGATCGCCCCTCGACACGCGATGGCAAAACTCCGAGTGTATTTCTGTCATTAAAAAATTCTCCCAAAAATTATCTACCATTCGGAATCGGCGAAATTCTAGGTCCCTCAATTTGTTAAGTCTTACTGAGTGCGTTATATTTCTGCGTCCTAGTTTTCGCCGCAATAAACATGACAACTGTCAGGCTGGTGAGTTTTATCACAGTATCAGCGGGAGTTTATCGCCTAGTTCAATGAGCATATTTCCAATCAAACCTTTTATGGAAGCGTAGCAAATTCGGGGGACATTTTTTATTAATTTAGAAGTGAATACCAGAACTAAAAAAGACTTGAACCAAATGGGGTTAGTAAGTACTCATTGACAGCATAGTGCCAACATTGAAAAATATGTTGAGTAACTTTGACATTTCGGCGTGTGTTCGGACCTATAAAGGCCCCTCCGCCCTGAATTCATCCCTGGTCCATTTATATAAGTTTCGTAAAGTTCTTAAATCGTATGGCGTATCCAATTTGACAAAAATTTCGCAAACTTCTGGCAGGATTTTTCTAAGTCTTAAGCCTATGCTAAATTACACTTTCAGCAAGTATTTGAATCGACGACTTTTTCACCCCAATAAAGTGGCGTTCCACCCTAATATGTATACGAGTTTGTACTTACATAAAATTGAGTAACAAAAATATGTCAAATTTCAGCATATTCAAATGTCTAGAAGTTTAACGAATGGAGAGATCAAATATATACATAAAATTTATATATAAATCTATATGCTCAACATTTTGTGGCACAAACGAGTACTACAATATGTTAAATGTTGCAATCAAATTGCAATTTATATGCAGATAGAGAGGTTTGAATTTGTTTTGTTAATAATTTGTTGTATTGCCGAAATTATATGTTTGACATGTGCGCTCCACTCCTGATTTAGACGCATAAATAATCAACTTATACAGCGTAAAATGAAATTGTGTATGGAAAAAACGATAGAGGCGCATTTAATTTAATCTACACATACTATGTACATATAAGTAAGATTGTGCCGATTCTGCAAAGTTATAGAGAGTTATATATGGAAGAGAGTTTTGTAAGTTTTGTTTTTTTAGTTTTAGCATTAGTAAAAATAGTAGTAGAAATTAGTAGTGGAATAAGTAAAAATAGTAGTAGTATCTAGTAGTACAAATTAGTTAAACTAGTAGAAATAGCATTAATAAAAATTGCTAGTATTAATTAGTAGTAACATTAGTAAAAGATGTAATTAGTACTAATAGTTGTTAGTAGTAGTAGTAGAAGTTGTAGTTGTGAGTTAGTAGTTGTAGTAATAGTAGTAGTAGTAGTAAAAATGATTAGTAGTTGTAGTGATGAACCAGTTCCGAGCTAGTGAAAGGTCCTAAAATATCCTTGTAATAACTATATATAGTCCGAAACTAGTGCCGAAAAGTTCCCGAACTTCTACCCAAATGGTCTTGACCATGGGACAATCAATATTTTTTTATAGCATGGTACAAATTTTTGAAGTAATCGATAGCTATTATTTTGCGACTGTAGAAAATCATAAAAGCATTTCCATACCAATAACAAAATAAAAAATAAAGTTAATGTTTTGTAATATGAAACTATTTCGAGGCCGTTTCGGGTATAGTTCGGGACTTTTTTTTTTTGATTTGGTAAGATGCTCGAGCTAATTTCAGCACTTCTTCAATAATAGTTTTTTAAACATGCGCGAAATAATCCTAAACGAGTTCTGAAATTGTGCCGAAAATCTTCCGAAATGGATTCGAACTTCCCCGAAATAGTTCAGTATTCCACGACTTCAATATTTTTTCTCACTCATTATGACAATAAAAATACATTTGCAATAGAAACCTTTTGATAAAACAGTCTTTCTGAAGACTTCAAATTTTTTCCTCTTTCTTAATTGTTATGGAAAAACTTGTATAATATATATAGCTTGAAAATGATAGTTTTCGGTGACTTAAAAAATGTATCTCGCTGCTAATTATTAGGAAAAAATGTGAATAAATGCTTACGTCTCCAAATAATAGTTTTCTGTGACTACAAGAATTTGTCTCAGTCATAATTGTTTTCCAAAACATTACCTATATTTTATATATCTGCCGCCCTTGCGGAACTATGAATTTGCAAATATCTGAATAAGTACTCTTCAAATATTGCCAATAATTCGACTTTTGACATAATGCCATCGAGTTCCAGCTCATTTCTGTTCAGTTTCATTTAAATAAAGTACTTCGTTCAATTTCATTTCATTCCCATTCATTTCGTCTGATTCCATTTATTTTCGTTTCTTTTCATTGCATTCATTTCATTTCACTTCCTTGAATTTGATCTCCTTTAATTTTTAATGTAATTTGTATTTTCCATTTCATCTGATCTGTGGCGTACTCTCTCAAGTGACCAATAACAGCTAACTACGACAACGAAGTAGAGGAACGAGAGAATGGGAGAGAGAAAAGAGCCAGACTCTGTGCACTACGAGCGTGATGGTTTTATTTTTTACTGAATTTGGTTGTTATTTTATTTATATTATACAAAATATTTTCGATACCATTTAGTTCGATTAGTTTCCAAGTTTATGTTATCTCATATGAGCAAAATTATATATTTCTCAATACATAAAATCTAAATTTGCAAAACTTTTAATGAAACAACCACAAAATAATCTTTTTTTTTTTGGCATAGTGGCTCATTTAATACTGAATAATAAACCCACATTCAAACCAATAAAGATGTGAAAAACTTTTATAATTAAACGCATTGTACTTGGGGTTTTTTTTTGTATTGAAAGCAGCCACTACCTTAATTTTTAACACATTTCATTCAAGACTATTTCAACGCTTAAAAGATTTCGCCATTATCGACATAACAATTTTTACCAGCGCGCTTGAAAACTACCCAGCAAGCATTTGGACTTAGAAATGAGTTTTTTAAGGAATCCTATTTCGGAACCTTTACGCTCATAACGAGCTCATTTAAGAGCCTAAAATATTATCTTCTTGCAAAACAAGAAACGACATACACCCTCCTATCTAATGTACTTTTGGAAGGAAGTTTCGAAAAAAAATGTCTGTCCGCCCTAGGGGTCGCGGTTTTACATATTTCTTCATATCTTCGGCATTTATTACACCCCTCTTTCTAAACTACTTTCAAAAGGCAATTTCGAAAAAAAAGTTAAAAATTTCTGGACACCCTAGGAGTTGGGTTTTCACCTTTTTCTTCATATCTTCGGAATTTATTACAGCCCGCTTTCCAAAGTATTTTTAAAAGGCGATTTCGAAAAAAAAATTAAAAATTTCTGGCCACCCTATGAGTTGGTTTTTCACCTTTTTCTTCATATCTACTGCATTTACTACACCCCACTTTCTAAAGCATTTTCGAAAGCGGATTTCGAAAAAATAATTTTAATTCTGGCCACCCTAGGGGTGGGTTTGTTACATTTTTCTTCATATCTTCGGAATTTATTAAAGCCCGCTTTCTAAAGTATTTTTAAAAGGCAATTTCGAAAAAAAATTAAAAATTTCTGGCCACCCTAGGGGCCGCAGTTTTTCAATTTACTTCATCACTTCGTACTTTAGAATTTTTTTTTCATCTCGTCGTCTAAAGCATTTTTGAAGGTAATTTTCGAAAAAATTTCTGGCCACCCTAGGAGTCAGTTTTTTTTTAAGTTTTCTTCATATCTTCGTCATTTACAGTCGGCTCTTGAAGTATGATACATCAAACTTTTCGCGCTCGAAAAAACAAATTTAGTTCCGGAAGTTCACTGACCTCAAGTACACCACTGTAGTACTTACGCACTATATCTCAGTTCTTACAACCCTGTTAAGGTATTAAGGAGGTAATAACTGAGATTTGGGGGCTAATTTCCACAAGGGAGTACTTGAAATAAATGAACTTTCGGCCCAAAAATCATCTTCTCGAGGCAATTGGACCGTAATTTTCCAAAATATATACAAAAGTGTAGAAATAGAGTCCTAAGTGGCCAGACAAAATTTGTTTTTTTCGAAATTGCCTTTCAGAAAACCTTTTTTTTCGATAGGGTCTAATGTAAATGCATATAATAATTAAATTAATAAATTACCTTCTAGCAGCATATGACTTTAACAAAATGTGTTTTTTATACCCATATTTCTTACATTGTTGAACACATAAATTCTGAGTACTTCAAAAATTGTTTGCTTGGTATACCCCCGTGCATACTGATGCCCGCACAAATCGTATGTTTCAGTAAGTTTCGAAAACTTTATTTCAGCCAACTCGTAAAACTTTACAAATCTCATCAAAGTACAAACTATTTACTTACTTAGTTTAACGAGAAGAGGCAAAGTTGTGTCATAAACATGGCAATGGTGATTGAAAGTGGGTTGAGTGGACCCACAAGACGACGACTGGCAAAACAATTGCTGCCTGCCTACGAGGCTGAAACGCAACCTTTAAATCAGTCAAACAAATTGGTTCATCAATAAAATATGGCACATAAAAACCGGCCGCTGTCCGATCGACCACTACTGCCACGACACGTGTGACTCAGCAACACTCGATGATGTGGCTAGTGAAAAGAGCTAAGCAAGCAATTTCGGTAGCAAGTGTATGAGATGAAATGGTATTTTAACCCTCCGCTAACATTTTACCCACCATAAACTTAGGAGGGCGGGGGGTTGGTTGAAGTGAAATGGTCTGCCGGTAAACTGACAAGCTGCCACATAAAATCAAGCACTTGCAACGAGTGTGCTGTTGCACAAATCGGGGTGGTTTCTTGCACAGCCTCACATCACGCTAAGAAAAGGACTTAATGAGTAT
Source organism: Anomoia purmunda (assembly GCA_951828415.1). NCBI lineage: Eukaryota > Metazoa > Arthropoda > Insecta > Diptera > Tephritidae > Anomoia > Anomoia purmunda. Next base: position 108,134,825 of record OX639996.1, on the reverse strand, counting down.
TTGAATGCATATGTGTGTAGCTATGTGTGTGCGTGTCCTGTTGAGGGCGTCTTGCAACATGAGCTTTTTATTACATAATAATTTTGCGGCTGACTCAGTTGATTTAATAAATTTAAACTACTGCTCTTGTGCTTAATTAAAATCCCGTAAAATTAGCAGAGCAAGAAAGGCAACCGGCAACCGGCAACCGGCAAAAGCGACTTAAACGCCACCCGCTCTAGATGGCGGTGGCATGGCAGTGCGAAGCCGATTGATCAACAAAATAAAAACCACATTAACGTAACACCCCGCACACAAAAACACACACCGTACGTCTATTGTCCCGTTTATGCAGTTGGGGAGTTAAGTTTTGCTGCAGCTAAGATGGGGTTGTAATGCGAGCGAGCCGTCAGTTTGGGTCAAAAGCTGACCTGTCACTTGATGAGGCTGTCAAGTAAATAATGGCAAGTGTCAGAGAGCTGCTGACTTCTTGGGGATGTGTTGCGCGCTCAGTAGCGCTAATTTTATTTACAAACTTTATGCGTAAGATTGTTCGTAAATATATTTGAAGAAATGTACCATGTATCTCTCCGGATTGTTCTATATCGAAAAACGCAAACCACTTGTTTTTTTTTCATATAAAAATAGCTTAGCGATAGCTAAAATCTTTGCTTTTTGGTTTAAGATATAATGTTTTGATTTCCAAAACTAGTTTTTGATTTAAAAAAAAAGGATTTTGATTAAAAAAAAATTTTTTTTGATTTAGAAGAAATAGTTTTTTGATTTAAAAAAATATAGTTTGTTGCTATAAAAAAGTAATTTTTTGGTTTAAAAAAATAGTTTTTTGACTTAAAAAAATACTTTTTTGATTTTGAAAAGTAGATTTTTTATTTTGAAAAGTAGTTTTCACATTTATAAAAAACTGGTTTTTGATTAAAAAAAGCAGTTTTTTATTTTAAAAAAATTCGGTTTTCATTTAAAAAGAATTGTTTTTTTTTGATTTTATTGGTAGTTTTTTATTTAAAAAAAAATTTTTTTTGATGTAAAAAAGGCTTTTTGATTTTATTGGTAGTTTTTAATTTAAAAAAAGATTTTCTGACTTAACAAAATTGCTGCTTGATTTAAAAAAAACTGTTGGTTTATTTTAAAAATTATTTGTTGATTTAAAAAAATTCGTTTTTGATTAAAAAAAAAATATTTTTTGACTTAAAAAAATTGCTGTTTGATTTAAAAAAGCAGGAGTATTATTTCGATATAGAAAAATCTCAGAGTGTGAGAGCTTTAACATTCTGCCTGTAGTTTTTCCCAATTCATTTTTGGGCCGCCCTAATGTTCATACATACATATGACTCATACATATAATGTATTTGTATTTATCGGTGTATCAGAAGCAGTTACAGAAAACTGGATTTTATAACTGTTACGCTGCTAGTGTGGTAAATGCTGCCACTTGTTAATCTACATATATTTTGCACAAAACATTGTATTTGATTTTGTTTTTTTTTTTTTTTTGAGACAAGTGGACAGTCGTGCACCAGAAGTAGCCGGTTGTACATAGAAAAAATTGAATGTTTTCAATTTTGAAAAAGAATATTTTAAAAATATAAAAGTAAAGACTTCCCACAATCAACATGAAATGAAAGTAATGATGAAGCTTAATAAAAAAAAAAATTTGCCTATTTTTTAAAGTTTTCTCTATCAGCATAGCCGAGGTGTTTAATCGTCTAAGTTTCGGTATTGCTTTATGAATGAAAAGTAGCACCAGTTAGCAAGATTTATTCTTCGCACAATGTCATAATTGCCTAGAGTGACATTCATCCTAATAGCCGAAGACTTTTTGCATGTTGGCAGGGGGCTTCGTTTTTTCTTCGGTCACTGCTAGACCAACCTCTTTTGCCGCTTTCTCTAAGTTACTATAATACTCGATTTCAATACCATCTACAAACGTCAGTTGGAAATGAGTCATGTCAAAAATGATGCTTGATCTCTTTGGACTGCCCGGATGGGTGTTTCCGAATTTTGACGAAGGAAAAAGTTGTGTCTAATATGACTCTAAAGGCCAGTATTTCTTTTGCAGCGAAATTTAGAACAGATGTTTGAGAGGTTTCATACTATTAAAAGTGGCTTCTTGTAGCTTTAGAAACTGTATAATTTCAGACCGCTTTTTCAAGCGTAGCGAAGTCGACTCTTTTATATCGAACGCGCCATCAGTGTAGCCATTTAAATGCGTTGAGAATAAGTCCTTTCTTTCCGTATGCCAAGAGTTCGCTTGAAATAATCGGATATCATTTTCAGATATTAAAACTTCAAAAATGGAATGCTGACAATCTTCATATTACAGAAGCCGTATTCGTTTCGCCATCTGTTAGCGGGTGGCGAAACGCTGAAGCATCTGGCATAAATTAACATCAACACAGATTTTTTGTTTTTGTTTCCAATGTAATGTGCGTACTTCACAAATGACGAATATGCACCAAAAGAGCAATGATCGTCGTTTATGTGCAGCTTAAAACTGGTCAAATGTCTGCAGAATTGAATGTAATGAGTTCGACCAGTTTAATGAGGTATCATCGTACTCGCGAGCGCCAAATCTAGCTAGCTATTGAGCAGAGCTTAGGCATCGCGAGCAGAGAAGTGGCGTATGGAATGTAGCTAGAGAATAATATCACAATACATCACGTATTTAATCTTTATTGTATGAACGCCCCTTAATGTTGGTAAAATTTAGACGACTGCTAAGAAACCCGTGGAAAGTGCATTGAATTAAGAGTTTAAGTTTTTAACCCACATTTTCGATAGTACGTTGTCAAATATTACGTTATTTACTGAAAACGAAGCCAACTGGTGTTTCGTAAATGGATCCATTGATTTCTTTTTTTTTTTTTGCTTTCAAATGAAGGTTTTTATTTCCGATGCATCGTCTAAAGTACATCTGTAATTTCTTTTGGCTTCATTAGTCTTTGCTGATGGGGGATCATATAACTCCTTTCGACTGTGCTTCGAATTCAGACTAGGCCACTTTCGACCTCACACCTTCCAATCTTCTCTTCAAATGCGGAATTTCTCACAGTGCACGTAATGACTGCAATATGTAAGATATGAAGTGAAAGTTTTCCCCCTTAACAAATTTCTAATAACTTTTTATACGCTGTGCCGATGGCGTGACTTGGTGGTGGCCGCACTTCCGGCACAACTACAACTACAACTACAACTACAACTACAATTCCAACTGGACACTGAGTGATGGGTGTGGCGATGCCGCCGGTCGAGTTTGAAAGTGTTATGAAAAGTTGCTCATAAGAAACGTTATCTGCAAAAACGTTGTTTGTCCTACAGTTGTGTTGCTAGTTGTTGTAGTTGTTGTAGCTATTTTTGCAAACACATTATTATTGATGTTATACTATGCATTTTGTGCTCTAGCTACATGCTCTACACCCAAACGCTAAGTAAACTCAATTTTATCATAAACTTGCACTGCAGCAAAAGAAAAGTCAAGCAGAGCAAAAGAAAAAAGAATACAACAACTTTGGTGGTTGAAGTGGGAAATTTTGAGCGAGCAAGAAGAAAAACCAACGCCGGAAATAACAAACGATAAGGGTGGGTTGGTTTGGTGTAGATGTTTTGAAGTTAAAGCTTAATATGAAGTTTTTTGTCTCAAAAAAAAAAACAAAATCGGACGCTGTTGCAAGTTATTTCCTTTGCTCAGTTTGCAGAGACTGTTTGCTGTTTGTTGGCAATAAATTGCAATTTTTTATGTAGAGCAATAAAGTACGAATTTGAGACATTCAGTTTGTTCATCTCACCGGCGGGTCAGTGGGGTTTTACGAATTTCGTTTTTTTTTTTTTTTTGCTATTAAACTTCTGTGTTAAGCAGCGCGTTTGGGTTAAGGAAAAAGTGTGATGCGTAACGAATTCATGTACTAAAATTATTTCCGGTGTGATTAGTTATTTGAACGAGCTTTGATTTTCCGCTTTGGCGCAGTTCATCAACCTTTAACAAAATAGATGTGGTTTCCAATTTTCTGTATACAATTCTATTTCATTTGTTTGCCTAAATGTGCTGGTTATATCAAAGGACTTTGGCAATTTTTTTTTTTGGATGTGCACAATTTTGTGACCGGCTGCTTTCACATTCAAGTGATTTGTGTTAATGAGCTGCAATTTGTTTGGATTAGTTAACTTTTTACCGAAATAAATGACTAGGTCATTGCTAAGGCTCTGGAAAAGAAAGCAAGAACACGTGATTTTTAGGGTTGTTTTCATGTCTAGAAAATCTTGCTATGATTTATTGCTTATCGATGAGCTTTTCTGCAGATAGTACACGGGCGGTAATATGTGAAGTATGTGGAGATCATTATATATCCATATCTAACTTTTTATTTAAATACTAGCTGGCCCAGCGCGCTTCGCTGTGCTCTAAAAACACATGTTCTGAAATTCCACAAAATTGAACTGTGAGTATTTCAGAGATAGAGATATTTCAGATCCAGCGCCATCTATCGGTTAATTTTTAAATTAAAACATTTGTTATATTAGTTTTGGCCAGCGCCTCTTAGCGCTCCAATTTTCAACTAAAATGGTTCAATTTATGTGCCTTATATAGGTTTTCAATTTGAATCAAATCGAACTATAAAACGGTTTTTTGAAATATCTCGACACCAACTCCATCTATCGGCTTTACCTTAAGTGTACTCTGTCGATACCATTCTCGGTATTGAAAGGGTTGAAATATCACTATGTTTTCTTTTAGAAGTTTCGAGCGGTACTCCTGACTGGCAGCATCTTCAACTCCTCTAATGCCTGTATTTCTGTGCCTCTTGAAAATATGTCTCGCCTCTCTTTATTCCCAATTTCTGTGTTTCTGCGAGGGCAGTAGTTGTTACCTGAATTTCTCGATTGTTGGACCAGCTATGCCATTTCTGTCTATCCTTTCAGTATGCAACTATCTTTTCTACGCTACTCTTTGGTCAGGGTCGTCCTTCTGTTGCATCGGGGTACGCTCCCAAAATAAGCTGATGTGGCTTGTGGATGTGACAATTCATTCGCCGACAAATGTACGCCTGGATAGTGGATATTGCTGTCACCGTCCAATCACTAATCACACGACAAATTTTATAGATAAATAAATATATGTAAATACAGAGGTTTTCACTTAGATCTTTAAGGTCCGTTGTGTTCTCTGCTCCTTACAGTCACCTGTGTAGCCCCAGGAACTCTGAGATGGTGGTTTGGGGCAGGAGCATTGAAGTTCCTTCCCTATGTAAGTCAAAATACTTTTACTTGCTTCTCAAGATAGCGTCACACTGAAAAATCTCGGTGGGATCCAGGGCCAAGTCGCAGAAGCGACAGGACGCATGCGACTATATTCTGAGCTTGTGCAGATGTCTTCGCAGCATGTAGTGACCTTAGAGGAGCTATTGACGCCGGGTCTCTTGCTAATCTATCAGCTTCCTCATTGCCCTCGATGCTGTAGTGGCCTGGAATCCAGAAGAGCTGAATATGATTTCATCTCGCTAGAGAGTTGAGCCTCTCTAGGCACTCAATCACAAATGAAGATTTTACCACATACGAATGCTGCTTGGCTGCCACTGCGTTCATTGCGTTAGTTCCTCCTCGGGTTAACCTCTGCGCATGGCATAATTGCTTACACCTCGCCGTGGAAGATGATTGGCATCCTTCCCGAAGGTATAGACATGTGTGTTCTGGGTCTAAAGACTTCGGCCTCTATACTTTCCGATGTTGTAGAGCCATCATGCCATAGCCTGAAGACGTTCTTCGAATGTGGGCACGCTCCATTTTGCTTTCTTTCCCAGTTCAATGTTGAGTCTTCTCACGAAATTTACCTTGATCATTTCGTCTCTGGGAAGATGAGCTAGTGGGGGCCGCGTGCTCAGAGTCACCATGTTCTTTGACAATATGATCTCCACTTTCCCATAACCTTTGTTAGCTATGTTAAGTAGGGTTCGTTTTACTCTCTATTCTATAACTATGTGAAGCGGTATTCAATTTTTTAGAATGAACAGAAATACACAAGACCATTAGGAAAACTCATACTCGTAGTGTGAACTATATTTTTATAAAAACTTAAATAGACAAATTGTGCATGAAAAACATTTAGTGCATTGCAATTTTTAATTAACTTCGAAATCAAAAGCTAAGAAATGTTAAAAAAAATTACATAGAACTAGCAACCTGCCACTTTGCATAACTATGAAGATTCATATTTTGGGATATTAAAACGGTGTGATTACTAATGGATGCTAGTTTTTAATATACTTCCATTTTAGGGGAGTTATTTACCCCTAAGCCCCAAGATTTGATTAGTTTCAGTCTTGTAAGCAATTAACCAGAAACTATACGCTAGCAAACATCAAACCTCCTATAGACAAATAAACATCTTAATTAAAAAAGTAAACTATGTATATCACTAAGGAAATGCAAAAAAAACGTAAATAAAATAAAAGTACAAGTCTAGTACAATCTACTGCTTATCTAACTGCATGGAAGAATAGCGTAACATGATATACACATTCTAAGTACATTTTTAACACTTGCTAAACAAATACACATGTAGTATCTACAACAACATTTGTGTTTCATGCTACGAGTAGTGGCATAAGAAAAGGCTAACTGTAACCACAAAACTAAACTAAACCTCGCCAGCTGCTGCTTGCCAACAAATTGCGCGGCTACTCTCAATCTACAAGTACAGTTCACTTGTGGTGCACTTGAAAACCGCCGTGGAGCAGCAAAGTGGCGGCCAACTAACAAACAAACAAACAAACACAAACTGCCGACTGGCATAGCTGGCATAGCTGGCGCGTCAGGCAAACACTTGGCAGTTGAAACAACGAGCAAGGGCAGCGCGGAAAAATAAAAATAAATGAGAAACTATTGGCAATGCAGGAATTCACAAAAAAACAAAAACAAAAAGAAATTAAAAAAATAAAAGAAAAAAAATTACATAGAAACCCATTTAATTTTTGCAACTATCCGTTATGCCCATTATACACCGCTCACCTCCTGTGCTATCCCCCCATCCCCCACACACACAACAGAACTTTTTTTCTTTTGTGTACTGTGCACTTCCTGTTAGCTGGTGCAATGGCATTGCTACGTAGAAGCAGCGGAAAATTTACAGCTGTAGCGATAAAATTTATGCAATAGCGATAATAACGAACAGCAGGACATTTTCAAATTCCTTTAAATGAGTTTCACTTGAGTACAGTATGACCAGTAAGCCATACATTAAAGGATATAGCAGTTGTTGAACTTTAAATTTTTGTGGCATACTTTAGATAGAAAGATAAACAAAAAGATTTGATGAGATGGAATAGAAGCAAATTTGGGTTAATCGATGATTTTTAATTTCGTACAACGGACAATTTCCACCTTATCATCCTCACTTCTATCGCTCAGCCCTTCTAAATGCGAGTCGGCTTCGTGTGACGAAGCGGCTTAACTCGTGATCTAAGGTCTCCCATAAGGGAGCTCACTGCCTGAGCGGAACTACGAGATAGAGGCTTCATATTATCCGCAACCGTGGGGCGTGCTAACAGACCAACCTGGTTTGTAAGCCACTAACGCGACTGGAGTAAATGTGAAGATAGCCGTATCAGCATCACTGTGAGTCAAGTTGTTGAAGTACTCGCGTCGAAGGCTGAATGGTCAGCGAAAACTGGAAAAATGTCTAACCCTTATCGGAAACCGGAACCCGTCGGCTCCAGTTACGTGACTATCAAAAGTAGCCAGGTAGCAACAGTGGTTTGAAGACTGGGAAATACCTGGCTTCAAGAGAATCAGCGTAACAAAATGTCACTCCAACCCCCAGTTGGATTCTAGGCGGTGGCCCAGGCAATGCTACTCGCAATCAAACAACCAACAAACTACGCAGTCCATAGGAAATTTTTTTTGAATGTAGACTTAAAGTGTTTGTAGATTGGTATTCCAAATTAATAGAATTTTGCTGGAAAAATTAAGCTTTAAAATTACAATAATTTAACAGCAAAGATGGCTCCCATTAATGACAAATAATGAGCATTCAATTTGTTTGCAAAATAAGATTTATTTTAAATGATAACAAAATTATGTCATTCCAATGTCTAGTGGAAGTTTGGCGCAACACTAAGTGTTAAGGGATAAGACCATTTTGATGTTTGCAGTTTGAGTTATTTGAGTCTTTCCATAACCGAAATTCTATCTGAGAGATATTTTCCTTAATCAAATAATCGCTCACTACCATGCAAGAAATTTTATTTAAAGCCTCAATTGAACCTTGTTAGGCCGATATTTGATTTTCAATGTAGTGATACAGTTCATCTCAAGAGTCCTGCCCCAAGTCAGCAAACTAAGATAATTTGAGAGATCAAGGCGTACACTCACTTAACAAAAAAAAAAAACTGTCTAATTCACAATCGATATTGGTCAATGTACTAAAAATCAGTTGGAAATTAAACCGTAAAATGTCTTCAGCAATGAGGCACGCAAAACTTAAACACTTAACAAAAAAAAAAAAACTGTCTAATTCACAATCGATATTGGTCAATGTACTAAAAATCAGTTGGAAATTAAACCGTAAAATGTCTTCAGCAATGAGGCACGCAAAACTTAAAGCAAATCAATTGCGACTTTTTGATTTCCCATGCCACAACTAGTATTTTTTTCGAACGCTATCTGTGTCACTGTCCCGTCCTGTCCAAGACTCGAAACCAATTCCTAAATGGGTATTTTCTAAATTGTTTGGCCGACCTGAGCTCGGCACGCCTTCCCGATCTTCTGTGCTACGTAAGGCGCACTCGGTAATTCATTTTTTAAGGAAGGGAAGACGAAAACGTATGGCCCCCGCCAGCGGTATCACAACGGGCTTTGTCAGCCTACGTGCGTATCCGTGGACTTGCAAGGTTGCAGCCACTCTAACCTAACCTTTTTATGGGGGTACGTTTAGTCAATGGTATATGCTATGAACTTTATTGGCGATATAAGGCCAACTATGCTGGGAAAAGTATTGCAAAATTCGGCCGAAATGCTGATCTTCATAAGACGCTAAAATACTGAGCATTAAATTAATTTTTCTGCTTTTTATTTCAAGCAAAAAAAATTGCTTAAAAAATCCCCCTGTCGACAATCATAACAGGGCATTTAAAAAGAAATGAGCAATGTCATAGAAATTCTATGTCACAGGAATTGAATCCAGGAGTGAAAAAATCTATAAAATTTGACGAATTTTATATATGTATAATTAATATGGGTTTTTGGAATTTGGAATTGGAATACGATATTTAAATTTAGATTTCGAAGAAGGATCTTTATGCTTTATCTCAAAATACTTAGACTTTTCCATAACTTTTTCCAACACAATTTTATGAATCAGAATTCAGAAAACCGATCTGAATTGTGAATAAAATTACGCAAAGTTTTATCTCCCGGTATTACATCCTATGCCGAAAAAGGTCTTCAAAATCAAGAATATTTTATAATTGTTCAAATTATTTTTGTCTTTAACTTCAGTAGTTTAGAAATTTTATACAAAACTTTTTTTGTATAAAATTGGATCCAGTAGTAAAAAAATCTATGTGTATAATTTTAAATATTTTGGAACCAGTAGTAAGAAAATCTATGTGTATAATTGTAAATATATTGTACATAAAACTTGCCAAATCTTATTTATAATGAATATCGGTTTTTGGTATTCCGATGCAAAAAAAAATGTTGGAAAAAAGTTCAGAATAAGTCAACCTAAATTGGGACAAAATCAAAAAACACTCTCAGTACCCTCTATCTCAAAATCTAGACGTGATGGAATAATTTGGCCCCCATTCTCGAAATCAGCGGGTCCAAATCCATATAAAACGTAGTTTTATATCAAATGAAAATTTTGGCACCTGATGCAAATTTTAAACTCTAACTAGAAAATCTAGCCGGCGAACAGAATTAAATATCGCATTCCTTTTCATTACTTATCTAAACCTTAGCTTCCTCGCCCCATCTACGCCCTATCGCCAACGTCGTCATCACTTTTTATCGGAATTTTTTTTTGTGCTGCATTTCGTATGAAATGTTGCATGCTCGTTTTCAATATTTTAAGCCATAAAAGTAGAATTTTAATGAGGATAATTTTCAAGGGAAATTCAACAAAAAAAAAATTGCGTTATAGAAAATAATTGTGAGCAAAAAAAAAACTTGAGCTGTATTATGATTATTCGTATCATTATTATAATAACTTTGAGCTGCGGCTACAAACCGCCACACACACACATTTACAGTCGTATTATAGCAAACGAGCGATTGAGATAAGAAATCAAACCAAAGTCACTTGCACAACACAGTTGTTGGGTGGAAACGACATTAGCCGTCAGTCGTGAGCGGTTGTGACACTTTTTTTCTAACATTTCACATTTTGCCTTTGGTGTAGCTGCGTTTTCTTTCATTTCCCCATTCAGCTTTTATTTGACATTCGTCGTTTCATTTTTCTGCGCAATGTCTTAACACTTTTTTTTCTACAATGCATACATACCTTTTTGTCTTGTTGTTGTTTTATATTGTATGTTCATTGTGTGCCGCTTTGGCGTCTTTGCTTATCGGATTGAGACTGAAATGTGAAAGGTGAAAATGACACTTTTTCATTATTTCTATAAAAAGGAATTTTTTTTCTTGCACTTCCATTGCTGCAGCGAATATCAAATATATACATATGTACAAAATAAAAAGAACCTAGCGCTTTGCTCCCAAAAATTGCTAATGCTTCTACCCGCGGCGGCATAGCAACCTCCTGGAATTCCTCCTTAGCTATGTGCATGTGCCTTCTACTTTTTGAAGTGCAACATTTCCATTATCGTTCGAAATGGAGTTGCAGATCAGACACACAATAGTGCCAGACATAATAAATAACTGTTAATTGCAGCACAATTTTTTCCACCGATTAGAGTTTCACAATCAAACGATTTTCCGCCGATTCGCCGCATTTCTTCGAATGCCATTTGCAGATTCGTGACAATTATAATTTTCGCAGGGCATTGCGCTACAGTCGGTAAATTTGGCAACTAAAAAATGTTAGCTGCTGTATTGAAAAACAATGTATACAATGCACATGCTCCATTTTCTTTGTTATTTTATTGGCCAGGCAGATATTTGGAATTCATGACCGGTTTATGAAATGATTTGCTAAAGGCCCTGCAAATCTTTTGAGGTTGGATAGGGCCACGATATCGATTCGAAAGCATCGAAGAGAATCGGTTACCCACATATATCGAATTAACACGACTCGATACCCAAAATATCGATACTAAATTGAATTACGTTTTATAAAACGTAATCTATTTGACAGTTAGAATTTAAGTGTCGTTAGCTTGACAAGCCGAATTTAGAGGCCCCAGTTTTGAAAAACCGGTGCTCTTACTGGTCCATAATTTTATTTTATTAGTATGGCACTGCAGAGCAGAGGAACACACCTCAGCTAAAATTGGAAAGGGATAAGCTTACAGCATGGCAAGCCTTGTATTCCTTATTACTATATTCATTCCGCCTGATTGTCATATCGATATATTCCCGCCCTTCTGTGGTAGCTATATTGGGACGTCTAGCGTTGCATTTCCTAACGACAACGAGTGGCAGCGCGTACCTACTATACCCAAATAAACGCGTAAAATAATTGACGTTTTCTCATTATCTCGAAGTTCGTTATTTCCTTTTCTTCTTCCTCATTTTTATTTTCTCTCTTTTTTCACTTCTGTCTTCCTCATGAGATATTTTGACCGTTCGTTGCCGCTTGAAGAGGAATCTTAGGGATGGGTCTTAATCGCGAAAAAATGGTAGCGATATATTTTATTTTTTTAATTTTCTTTGATACAGAAGCGCTCCTAGAACATCCTACTCAATTTAAAGGTGCAACGAGTTCGCCACAAGGCGATAAAAAGGTCGCTTACTTTAAATTATGGCCGGCATTAGCACCATCTTATAACAAATACCAAATTTTTGGTTACTGTAAAGATAACCATCAGTCCCATAGAAAATGTTTCACACAATCACAGGTGCTGGTAGAAATAGCCGCTAACAAAGAGACAGTCGATTGTTTACTCACATATTTTAGACAGGTCAACTTTTATTCTGATAGCGAGGCGGCAAGCTTATGGTCTTTAGTGGTCAGTTCGAAACTGGTCGGTAAGTGACAGAGCTCTCTTTCGATGGCCTCTTATTAATTCCTCATTAGACTGATTTAGACGTCAGGTCATAGCGGCATAACAGGAAACTACATTTTTGATGAGCTGGCTGGGCAAGGAATCCTTGAGGTTATTGTTTCTCACGGTTAGAGAGTGGGAGTTCCAGTGGCCGCCAGCGGACTGCTATTGGGCAAGTGGGATATTTGTCCGCATGGTAAGCGGTAGGCAAGTGCCACGACTTAGAGAATTGTAAGGACTCTCTGACCGGTGGGGAACTGTAGGCATTCCAGAGAACTCGGTGTGTTAACAAAGCGCCAACTCTTGAGCATCCTCGTAGAACTCGTTCTGGCCGTGCATTGTCCGATAGGAACTCACACGGTTAGGCTTAACGGAACTTCTGACCATCTTTGTCGCAGCTATTTGGAGGATGACGAGGTGGAAAAATCTTTTCATATTCTCCGTAACTTCCTTGACTTTGTGAAGCTACAGTTCAATAACTCGGACTTTCGCTACACTGATGCCCTCGCAGAGCTCTCAGGGGTGGAAATCAGCGGCTTGCGGAAATTTATTATAGACAGGCAAATTTTCTTTTATTAACTTTTTGATTACATTCCAAATTGCCGTGGAAAATGATAATAAGTGGTCCCGCAATCGATCGGGGACTACTACCAGATCAACCTAACTCAACCTCACCACTAGGCCGACCAGAGATGACCGATTATATTGACTCTGTGTAAGCGAATATTCTTTCGTGTTTCCATGACGAAATAAAAGTGTCAGACAATACTCAAATGAAAGGTTACTTGGTACGTTCTAGGATTTCATTAGTTTTTATGAAGTGCCTAAAATACATCAAATATATAAATATCTTCTTTGCAATTGTGGTAGAGTTTTACAAATATTTCGTGCACTTGGTACACTGCCTCAAATGATTTTAAAACCAAAAACTTATAACGCTTCTTGCAGTCAACTATGCCTAGTATAGTTTGCTAAATTTCCTTGAAGTTCCTTGCTATTACGAAGTAATTGAACCCAAGCACGTGCAAGACAGGCAGATATACGAAATATTTCAAACGCAATTGCGGAAATACCAAAAAAAAAAAAAGTATTAAGCGCATATATTTCGGCAGATAATTGGAGCATAATTTAAAGGCTTAACTGGCATTGCCACATCGATGGGTTCACCGCCGCTTGCCACTGACTGGCTGTCGGTTTCGCTGGTTAAATGGGAAAGAATTTAAATTGATAACAAAAAGGTATTCGCTCTCCGATGCAGGCACTTGAAAATTGTGTTACCGTTTTTCGTTGCGTTGGTTTTTTTTTTCCTTTTTTTTTGAGTAGCTAAAAGCATCTGAGTCTACGATTTAATTTAATTTTTAATTTTTTTCGGTCGTCGCCAAAGAGTTTTTTGGAGCACACACTTAACAGTAAGCAAGCAAAAGAGACATAATTGTCATTATGTAAGTAGTTAATTTAATGTATGAAAATTTTTGAAATGAGTTTAACAAATGGAAAGAAGCAGTGGAAAATTAAACGAAGAATATGAAATAATAATATTAAAATAAGCGCATAGCAAAATTGAGCGAACATAAAACATGATGCTAATGATAAGCTCAAACAGACACTCTACACACACGCACACACACACACACATTTGGAAAATTTTAACTTAACATTTTAATTAGGTTTTTTCCGCTGTCTTCTACTCGCTTTCATTTTTAAGCGCTTAATGTGCTATACACACGCTGTGCAAGCGAACGGGATACCCAGAGATATTTGTGCATGGCTACCCAGTAAACCATCAGGCAGGTTCTGGAATCCGATTGTAAGTGAAATATGAAAATTAATCTAAATCCGAGTGAATTTTATTTTGGTGATCACAAATCCGAACTATTGTATGCTTTAGGGCTCGTTTTTGATACACCCGAGAAATGAACTGCGTAGATGACAGTTGTCAATTGCATTTCTTGATATATTGAACGTTTTTGTTTCACATATAACAGGCACATCAGTTCCGGCACAATTGCAACCATCGCCCATACTGAGGTTTCTGGCTAGAGATGGTATTCGCAAGGCTGTTAGAAAGGATAGCTGCATAGCAAATTTTCAATATTTTTTATAAAAGTATAGCTGATTTCATTACATAAACCATATAAATAAAAAATTTCAACTATAAACGAAATTCACAAAAACTCAAAAGAGGTAAATTAAATTTTCATACTTTTTAGTCAGAGTTTTTAGAAAAATTTCGAGTATGTAGTTTGCTAGCCAATTCAATTTCAATGTAAGAAAGGGAAAATTTCAACTATCAAAAAATTTGCGTCGATTTTTTATAATTTTTTTGCAGACGGTGTTTTGCATTTTCCTCCATGTAACGAGTGCTAAAAATTGTATTTATCATTTACACCTACCTGAATTTCTTTCCATTTTTTACCGAAATCGTTACGTCACATCTAAGGAGTTTTTCGAAATCAGATTCGATTTCTTTATGAAAATATCAAGAACTTCGTATGGGAGGTTTGAAGCGACTGGGTAAAGAAATACCTTAACTATTTCGTAAGGCAGCGTTTTGACAATAAAGTAGTGAATTTACTAAACCGAACAGAATTTAAAAAATGATTAAGTTTTTCAAAATACATTTGAAGGACATTATGAACAGGTCTGTGGATTGCTTGAATGCAACGACGCCTTTTGTAAAGTGTTCGTAAATTTCACCATTCGCTTCGCAATCAGCTCCTTATTTTTATTTAGGTAGCATTTCCAGCAAATTTTGATTGTCTAAACAAAAAAAAGATGGAGAAAGATTTTATATAGAGCGTGTGGTTTTCAATGAGTCAGTGCTTTTTTTGCGGTTGGTCTTTTTGATAGCTGTTACTTGATTTAAACTCAGTTTAGTTTGCCATTCATAATGAACAGACCTACTTCGGAACAACGCTTGCGAATCGTAAAAATTTATTACCAAAATAATGGTTCGGTTCTAGCGAAAATAGCGCTCTCCCTCTAATATTCAGTCGACATAAACGCCCAGCAGAGTCGGTAACTCAAAAGAGCAACCATGGATAGGTTTCGCACCACGTTTACTCTAGTAGAAAATGCTCATCCTCAGAGACGCCGTACAGTGCCCACCTAAGATGCTATTGCTGCTGTGGAGCAGAGTATCGAAGAAGACCCGAATGAGCAACAATTGGACTAGTGTCCATCCTCCACATTTTGGTAGATTATGCGGAAGGATCTTTGGTGTGTGGGCTTACAAAATCCAACTCGTGCGAGAATGGCAGCCGAACGTCCGCCATCAAGCGCGTCGTACGTTCGGTGAATAGGCCCACAACGAGTTGGCCACCGATCCCGACTTTAACAAGAAAATTTTGTTCAGCGATGAAACTCCCTTTTAATTGAATGGGTACGTTAATAAACAAAATTGTCGCCTTTGGTGTGTTGCTAATCCACAAGCCATTGTTGAGACGCCGTTACATCCTCAAAAAGTCACTGTTTTGTGTACTCTATGAGCAAAGAGAATCTTTGGTCCATATTTCTTCAAAAATCAAGCCGACCATAATGCTATAGTCAATACAGTCGCTATAAAGCAATATGATTAACGACTCTTTCGTGCCTGAATTGGAGGATGTTGATGTGGATGACCTTTGGTTCCACAAGACGGCGCTACATGCCATTCAGCCAACAAAACAATAAATTTATTGAAGGAAAATTTTAGTGAACGCATTATCTTGCGTCGTGGGCCTGTGGCGTGGCCTCCAAGATCGTCCGATTTAACACCGCTGGACTATTTTTTGTGAGATTATGTGAAATCACTTGCCAAGTAGGATAAGCCTCTGAGACAATGGACGTCTTGGAAGAGAATATTCGACGCGTTATTGCTGACATACGGCCCCAATTGCTTCAAAAAGTGGTCGAAAATTGGGCCTATCAGCTGGGATATATTTGAGCCAGGTACGGCGGTCACCTGCCCGAAATCATTTTTAGTCATAGTGGCGAACTTTTGTTTTTATAATAGAGGTAAATTCTTGGCCATAACACTAAATGCGTATGCGTTTCATTTCTACTTGAAAACCATAAGTCTTAAAAAAACACCCTTTAGATATATGCAATTTTATAGTCAATTAAAATATTGAAAGCGTTCGCTCATCTGTAGTTCCACCAGTCGAGACCATAGATGACAGAAATTGTAGGGTCTTCAATTTAAGTTTGCTTTTTTAAGGCTTTCATAATGAGCCTGAAGCGACATTTTATTTCTTATTTTAATTTCACTTCACAACCCGCAATAATTACCTTTTTCGCGTTTTCACTTTCAATGCTTACCGAAAATTTGTTTACCTCTTCCTCTTTGCCAAACTGTTGCGAATTTGTTAAGCCAGAGCCAAAGACTTCCGACATTGGTCAGATAGGTCTGATTTTCGAAAAATTCGGATGCATCGGTGTGGAGATGAATTTGTTATGAAAGATCGCAAGAATTTCGGCTGTCTCCTGAAAGGTCTGATTTCCGACAAGTTTGGCTACTTTGGTTTACTGGGCACATACATTGACACCAATACAAGCACATATGTACACACACACATGCTAAGACCGACTTGCGATACTTTTTCATACACCAAAGAATTTTGGGTTTGTCTAGCCTGAAGCTTCAAACAAGTACAATATATATATATATAATTGGTATATATATTAATATATGTCGACATATAAATACGTAGATATGTTTGTTTTTGTACTATATAAGAAGCAATGCTCTTTGAAAATGTCGAGCATTAAACAGATATGAAAAGTTGCCATTTAGCTCTCGCTCATTATTATTGCACTTCTCGCAAGTAGTTGCAAATGTTTCATACAAATTAATATGCAACATTTCCATTAACGATTATCATAATTGCTTTGCAAAGCATGCGGCATGAAAGTAGACGGGGAGAAGTTTTGTTAGTTTTCTTTTTGAGTTCTGAATTTTATACTTCTTTGCATAATACAGCAACTTCAGTTGGAATTGGAAAAATGGAGCAACGTTTTATTGGCATTTCAGATGCTCATAGAATGAATGGAACACTTTAAATGTGATGTGCATGTATAAAAGTAAATTAAAGAATTAAAAAGTCTATTTTATACGATGCTAAAAAGACACTTAGCTCAAAGATGGAATGTTTCAATTTGGGAGTGAAAAAATGCATGCGAAAAAAATCATATAAATAATTAACTCATTTCAATAGAAAGCAACGCTTCGCTTGAAAATATGAATTTTTAACTACTCATGTTCTCATTTTACGCGATATTGTTATCTAAGAAATATGCTTTGTGCTAATTAGTAACAGTTATGTGAACGCTTTGCCTAAAGAAGTTGATAGTTTTTATTATTTTTATTAGATGCTAAACTGAAAGAAAGAATTTTTGTGGGGTCTGGTATTCATAACTTGATTTTTAATTCCATTCTTGGTAATTTTCTATAAAACTTCGTTGATATGGGTATAGAAAAAATGGAACGATAGTAAGGACGGTAAGAACCAACAACAACCAAATGAATCGCACTGAAGGAAACATTACAAAGAAGAGAGAGAGAGAGAGAGAGAAACCAAATAATAAGAGACTAGTAATTAGTAATGTTAGTTATAGAGTATTTTAACAATTCAAAATTAGTATAAAAAAATTAACGCTTTGATTTTTGTCTATGAAACTTTCATCTTATTCATCTTATCTTATCAGCTGAGTAGGTAAAAAAAATGTTTCTGGCAAAATCATTTTATTCTTCAAGAAATAATTCCAAACGCGGCATCCATCGTTCAATTCGTGCTTATTGAGCCTTTCGATATGCCCACGGCCCCAACTAAATCGTGGACTTTCACTTTTCAATTTCATAATTATTCGGAATTATGCGATGTAGTTCTTTTATGTTTTCTATAAAAACTGGCTCATTTGGAAGTCCAGAAATCGTATAATAGCTTCTCTCAACTCGTAAACTAATCGGCAAAATGTCATGAAAATTTGACACTTAGTTGCTTCTTACTCAAAATAATATCACTTTAGTATTAACAGCGCCACCTATGCCTCACCTGATGAACTTATTGATAAGATTTAGGTAAATTCATTTAAAAAATTTTCAAGATTTTTTTGTTGTTGTCATTAGTGGTGTACAACAGCAATCTGATCTTTGAAAAATCATTTTGTCCAGCGCCGCCTTCGTCTTGGTCTGTGCGCTGTGCCAGAATCATAGCCACTCAACTTATACTCAGCGTAGAATAATTTCAGCTAATAAATATTTGCCAAGCCGAGCGACATCTGTGAGTCAATATTTAACCAGCAGAGGGCGCTTGTCATACAATATCACTGAGTTGGTTTCATTACCTTTCTACTCAATCGAAGCTTAGCAAGAATACTTGCAAAGTAAATGAATGAAAAATTAGTAGAAAATAGCAAGTACACAATTAGGCCGGGGATTTAATGACTTTAATATTTCAAATGTCAAACATATATTTAGCAAAACAATCACGAATAATACTAATTTACAAATATTTGCTTACAAAGTGATACCTAGTTAGCAAATTATTTTTTAGACTACTTTTTTTCGAAATTTTTTAATTTTTTTAAAATTTGTTTGGTATATAACTTTCGTAAACAAAAATAATTATTAATTCTAAAATTAAAAATAAATTTATTATAAAAATACGAAGTCTTAGAAGGCTCAAATCGCGCAGAAAATGCAAAAGTTATGACAAATTTAATCTAAGCATTCAATCATTAGATACTGGCCGATTTAAGCGATCTTAGTCTGCAAAGTTTCATAATTAAATTGTATTTTTTGATTAGTTTTTTGGCGAAGATTATTAAAAAAATATATATTGAATAGACATTAGCAATTTCCGCAAAAGCTTGAAAATGCCCTCATTTTTCTAATTACTATTCCGACTGACAAAAAAAATCCATTTGTCAATAAAAAGATTTTCACTTTTGGTAATCATAAAGCATTAGATTTACTAGATTTTCTGGGGTTTTTTTTTTGCATTATACTTTTGCGACTTAGAAAACTAATGTTTTGCCTATCTTTTGAAAACACTTATTTGGAAATATAAATGGAACTGATTTTCATAAAAAAAAAAAAAAACCTAGAGTATTATTTACTTGAAAAAAATCTCTCGTACAGTTAGCGCTTTTGTGAAGCTCTAAAATTGCAATTACAACAATCTGAGCAAAATTCAATATATTGCAGTCAGCCTCTTATTTTAAATATTTTATTTTCAATCATTTTTTAACTTTCTACAATAATTATTTGACATAATTTTTATAAATAAAAGTTTCAAACTTTTTATGAAATTTACAAAATTCGTCAAATTTCGAAAATTTTTATAAAATTTTCCAAAATTTCTAATTCAAATTTTTAAACACTTTTTAAATATGCTGTTTTATAGCCTATTAAATTTCACTATAACAAAGTGCTACTTTCAAATGGCTAAGAATTTTATTAAGTTTTTGGAAATTTTTCTACAAGTGGTGTTCAGCATTTGCTTCCATACAAAAGTAAATTTTGTTCATGCGGTATATGTATGGATGAAATGTCCAACACCGTCAGCAAAAAATATAGTCAAAAATCAACCAATATTTTCAGGCACTTGAACTTTGTAATGGCAAAATTAATTGACCAACGAAATTCCATACTCAAAAATTATTAAAATTTCTTATTAAAAAATTATAAAATTTTATGAATTTTTTTTTTAAATTTGGTGATTAAAAAATATTTTGCTAAGTTTTGGATGAAATGTGCAGCACCGTCAGCAAAAATATGGTCCAAAAATCAACCAGAATTTTCAGTATCTTAAACTTTCTAATAGCAAAATTAATTGACCAACGAAATTCCATACTCAAAAATTATTAAAATTTCTTAATAAAAAATTGGAAAATTTTATGATTTTTTTTTTTGAAATTTGGTGATTAAAAAATATTTGGTAAAGTTTAACTTTTATTACTGAATTAAAATAATAAAAGTTCAAGTTGACCGATTATTTTATTTCAAATAAAATAAAAGTCTTAAAATAAGACTTTTCTTATAAAAGTTATCAAAGTCCGAATCCCTGCAAGAAATGATCCGGGCCTGAAAGTATTCTACGCGGTACCCGCTGGTGGTGTTGGCAGAGGAAGAAGAAGGCCTCATCGATGTTAGATAGACCAGATGAAAATGGACTTGGCTGCACTTGGAGTTTCTAGCTGACGCCAGTTAACACAAAGCAATGAAGCGACTGCTGTGCAATGTTCAAATCGGTCAAAGTTACCTACGCGATTATAACGCCAAAGAAGAAGAAAAAGATGCACATATACATATGAAACAGAAACTCATAGCCATGTTGTAATGTTTATCCACAAAAGAAAGTTTTTAAAATTCGCAGTCCTACTTAACCCACTCCCTCATAGTAACATAAAACACACACTCTCATACTGTAGCTCTTCATCTACTCACATTCTACTCAAATGTGCAATTTGCATATACTGTACACACATACACACTTACATCGTTTACATCTGGATATGCCTCGCGCAATAAATAGCACAGCAGAAAGTTAATCAGCCAAGCAATTGAAAACAGTGTAGGTACAGGATTCTGTAGTCAGTCAACAAGCGATTCAATTTGACCTACATACTACTTCTACTTATAGTAGATATAAAAACAAGTGTACTATACATACATATGTACATAAATACACTTGAAATATTGTACATACGTAGTTCGTAGGCCTACATATATTAATAAATATATATAAGTAATTTTTAACTTGCATATGTACAGTGCACGTCATAACGATAGCACAGCCCAGATATTCACAAGTTTTGACAATTGAAGTTTTAGATTTTTTCAAATACTACTAGCTTCACAAAGCTTATAAGATTTGAACTAAGTAAGTGGAACCATAAATATACAGTTTCTGCTAATCTCAACTACAGAGCCATCTACTGGATTTTTATACGCCTTTTTTTTGGAAATGTAGTATACGTATACAGCGCATCAATTTTTCCATAAAAGTATTTCACATTGCACCAAAACCATATCTTTCTAATATCACCTATATCGCTCATATATATGGATTTAATTCTAGCGCCATCTAGCGGATTCATGTTTTTTTTTTATTAAAGCACTTCTCGTAGGACTCACATTATATTTTCTAATTTTATACAAATCTGATTAAAAATAGACACTTTCTGAATGGCTCGCCTCAAGCGACATCAAGCGCATTTATTTTTCATGCCAGTACTTCTTATTGGATCAGCACCATAGCTTTCTAATATCACATTCATCGGTCATTACTACGGATTTCCTTCATAATTCGATTTCCATCACACTCACATTATAGGTTTCTTAATTCATAAGAAGCTGATTAAAACATAAACTTTCTGAACAACTCGCCTCTAGCGCCATCTATGGCGTTTATTTGAAAGTACTTTGTATAGCAACAGCACCATAGCTTTCTAATATCATCAATATCGGCCCATAAATAAGGAATTTCCAAATATTTCGACGCATGCGCCACCTAACGGATTAATATATAGCTATGAGTCTAAGGATTATACTGTCCAAATCCGTTTATCGAGTTTTTAGCCAAGATTTAACCAAGAAAACTGCTATTATTTTATATATATATACAGATAGTTCATTCTACAACAAATACTATTCAAGTTTCAAACATTGCTCAAATAGAGAAAGGAATTCAACAAATTTTACACTAGACTTTTAAATTTTTAAGTAGAATTTAAAAAAAAATAAAACTGGGTATGCAGTTTTATAGCCCATTAAATTCTTGTTATACTAAAATGCCAGTTTCAAGTGGCTATAAATTACCGTTGAAAAAATTTACTAACCGGGTTACGCGGTTTATTCCATATAAAACAAAAATCCTGGAATCCGAGTTATAGAACGAATTTGCGGAGGAGCGTCAGCAAAAAAATTGTCAAAAATCAACGGTAATTTTTAGCTACCTAAAACTAACATTTTTTATATTAAAATTTAATGGACTATAAAACTGCACACCCAAATTTGTTCTAAAAATTCCAAATAATTTCAAAAGCTAGTTTAAAATTTGATGAATTTTGTTCACCATTTGAACAAAGTTTGAAACTTGTATTAACCCTCATTAAAAAAAAAATATTTTAGTTAAATAAAGAAAAATCAATGGTGATTACTCTGGTTGTGCTATCGTTATGTCGCGCTCTATATGCATGTACTTATATATGCGCCCCACTCCGCCTGTTGTACGCTTCGAAAGGAGTAAAATGAACGAAAAAGCGCGACTGCTGCTGCCCTTTTATGATGAAAAAAAAATGCAATGATAATAAAAGTGAAATAAAAATAAAATAACAGATGAAAGAATTCTTTATTAAACTATAGTACATACGCTGTGTTTAAGTTCAGGGACATTGTTTTTTTTTTATGTCAGTAAGTTGTAATTTATTCTATTCTTTTTGTTTTGTTATTCAAATTTGCAGGTTAAGCCGCCTTTAAACTTATCTAATTCTATGCATAAAAATGTGTGCACAAATTGCTATCTAAAAATTTTATGTAAATGTATAAATGTAGTTACATATGTGTGTAGCAAAATCTCTTAAATGAAAGTCCACAAAAAAAAAATACTATAGTGACGGACGTTTGACAGCTTATGACACTGCTCTTTTCTACATTGAACAATATGGCGCCTCTTCAAAAAAAAATTTGCGGTTTTTCCTAACGATATTTCAGAAAAATATGCTAATTAAATTCAGCTGAAAATTATAGCAAAAGGAGTTTTCTATAAATAAACAAATTGTAAACAAATTTTTTTTTTAATCATCTCAGATGATAAAAGAGTTTAAGTCTAGGAAGTCTGCATAAAAATATTAGAAAAAATGTTCAACGGAATTATAATAACTAGGTTTAGATGATGTTTTCCAGACAGTCCACTTCACGTAACTCTTAATATTTATGGAAAATATTTTTATGGGTATCCAAAGGACAATAGATTTTATAATTCAATTAAATATTCACTTGAGAGTTATTTTTTGAGTTTAGCAAGAAAAAATATTTTAATAGAAAGTTATTTTGAGTAAATTAAGCCGTATTTACGATACGTAAGTGATTTATACAATTTATCGATTTCTTTTTAGCGAAAAGTTATCGACCACAGAGATGCTGGTTGTAGGGTTGTAAGGAGTAACCGTACTGTATATAATTTTTATAGAAAAATCATGGTATGGCATCTCTATAATTTGATAACAATTTCTTCGATGAAATTGATATCGATCACATTTTATCGAAAAAATATCGATAACATTTTATCGAAAAAACTTAAATCGAAGAATAAAAGTTATTTTAGATCGACAAAAAAATTCCAAATATCGATTAAATTTGATCAAAAAAACAAAAATCACAAAATATCGATAGATTGTAATCGAAAAAAAACGAGTTAGCGGCTATGCAATAATCTAAAACAAACACAAAAAAACAAAAAGCGAACTCCAAACTAACTTGCAATAATTTTGAATGGTGATTTCATTTTACACGAAAAGTCTTTTTTTTTATACAATAATATAATCTTTTTTGAGACAACCAAAGTTTAATTAAGTTGCAAAATATTTCAAACGAAACAACAACAAACAGCAAGCAATAAAAAATGCTCGTATCATATAGTGTAATAATAATAATAAAAAAATGAAATAAAAAACAGAAATGGTGATAACAGCAAACAGCGAAAGTAAAAGTCTTACAGCAAAAAAAAACAAAACAAAATTCTGCAGCTATTTCACAACGCTACATTTTATTTTTCATACCTTGCGAATATTAATACCGTTTTATGAATTCTCAACTGCATATGAGAAGAAAAAAATTGCCACTTTCATGGAGATTGCACACATGCCGGTAATTACAATTCAAGCTCTATATATACGCAAGTAAATTTCTAAGTATATACATACATATGTACATTCACTTGTATGAGTATTTATTTACAAATATACATGCGCTGCTCTAATCTCGCTGAATTAAAAAAAAAATCTTACTATCCACTTTTTCACTTGTATTTTTTCTCGGGCATCCAGTATTTGACCTCCTCACCCAGTAGGTGGATGTGTGTAACTAAAAATCGCTCTCTTCTGCCGTACATTCCATCCTTCCTTTTCCTGTGCGGATAGCCGCGACGTCAACGGATCTGCGGAAGTAGTGGCGCACATGTTTGGACTGTCAGGAATTGGCGGTGTACTTTCCCTTCAATGAAACGTCAAACCAGTCAACAAGCTAGACTAGTTCATAAACTGGTGTCTAGCGAACCAGCTCGGAACCGAAAAAAAACGACCGCATCGTATCAAATAAATTTTAGTTATTTTGTGTTATTTAAGTTAAAAAATGTATTTATAGTAATTTACAATAATCAAAAATTAATCATTTTTTATTTTATATATAAAATTCGCACTTCAAATAAAAACAAACGAAGTTAGGAAAAAAATTTTTTTTTCCAAAATCAAAGAATTAGAATTTTTTGAAATTAAAAAAAAATTAATTTCATAATAAATTTTTTTTGTAAACGAAACTTTTTTTCAAACGAAAGAAGATAAAAAAAATTGTTAATCCAAAAGCAGTGAATTCGATTTGTTCGAAATGAACAAAATAGGTGAATTTAATAATTTACAATAATGAAAAAATAAAAAGCAAATTGAAAAACGAAAGAAGATAAAAAAAATGTTCATACAAAAACAATGAATTCACATTTTTCGAAATTAAAAAAATTGGTAAATTTCTTAATTTACAATATTAAAAATAAAAAATATTAAATTCGCAATTGAAAAAAAAACCCAAAAGAATTTAAAAAAATTTGTAAATCCAAAAGCAAAGAATACAAATATTTCAAAAAAAATAGGAGAATTTGATAATTTACAATAATGGAAAAAAAGATAGAAAATATTTATAAATAAAAGAAAAATGTTAATTCTTTGATTTTGGATCAAAAATTTTTCTCCCATTCTTTTGTTTTTTTTTTTTTGCTTTCACTAGCGAATTTAATTTTTTTAACAAAAAAAAACAATTACTTGTAATGAACACAAAATAATTATAGTTTTTTGTTCAATTATTATATTTATTTATTTTTTTTAATTATTATATTATGTGTGGCCTTATATTTTTAGAAACTATAGTAATATTATTTTATTTATTAGGGAATATAACGGAATGCAACAATTTTGAAAGTGTGGTGCTGGGTTGAGACTTTGGTAAAGCCTAGAACGCAAGAAGTCTGGCGAGGAGGTGTGGTGATCTTCGAAATATTTGGCAGCAATGTCGACTATGGCAGAGGCCACGTCGAGTATAGCAAATGGTTGTCTTTTCATTTAGATATGTATTTCGAAATTCGAACTAGTTGGATGTCGTCATGTTACCAACACCAAAAAAAATGGACCAGTTGCGTGACCTTGGAAAGCTGATAATGAGCGAATTTAGAACTAGTAAGTTTGACTGCTGGGTTATAGTAGTTACCTTTGTCGCTTCACTTTTGTCGGTGTACATCCTTTGCGACACTGCAGCTCGCTTAGCTGCGGTAAATAGCTATCACATTAAAATTTAAAAATCTCAAAATTAGTTGGGTGCTACTTTTGTTTTTACAGTCATGTGAAAAAAAATTGGCACACGAAATTCTTACCAGTTTTGCGTATTCTTCTTGTAATCAGAGTTGAAACAAAAATTCTATGTATGCAGTTTTATAGACCATTTTATATAAAGTGCAGGTTTGATGTTGCTAAAAAATCTCGCTAGTGTTCCATGCTGTTCTTTACTTAGCAAAGAAATTATTCTTAAAACCGGAGTACTTTTTGGGAATATGAAAACAGAAAAAATTTTTTTTTTGAAAGAGGAAATGAAGAGATGTGTCTTATGGGGGCGACCAACGTGCATATGTAAAACGTAAGAGGTTGGTAGCTAGCACTGAAGAACTTTCTTACCTTCGTAGTCTTTGATAAGAGGGATTAGGATTCGTCACTCAAAAGAAGATCAGATATAACTAAAGAACAATCCCCTACTTTCTCAATACTAACTTAACAATAGCTATAACAGGGCTTAACATTAAAACAGCTATTTGTTCAATTTAATTTAAACAATAAAAAAAAATTGTTTGAGCTCAAAGCATTGGTGAATAAACCGGCTATTTAGTTTTTCCTAATTTTATGCGTCCATATTTCGACCTCAATTTGAGATCATTTTCAGAAGCTCTAGACTGTGCCTGATCGACAGAATAATTAATTTTTATTAAAAGAAAAAAATATGTAAATTCAAATTTAAAAAAATTGCGTTCACCATCGTCGAAGTTTCAAACTTTACCGAGACTTGTTGCGCAAGCAGACCATTGAAATTTATTATAATAAAGTAAAAAAAAAAAAAAATCCGTTGATCATACAATAAACAATTAGAGCCTTCGTTATATGGAAAAAATGAGCAACAATTTCCGCAGAAAAAAATATCTAAAATCTACGAGAACTTTCAGTAATTTAAACTTGCTTTTTACTATAACAAAACTGATGAGCCACAAAACTGCATATCAAAAAAAAAAAATTGTGAATTGAATTTTAGTCTTTGTTATTAATTATTTTGATTAAATAACTATTTTAAAAATTGTCAAAATCCATAACTATTATTCGAAGATTTATATTATAAAAGTCTTCTCATAATAATTATCAGGGAGATATCTATTTTAAATTCTTTAAATACTTTTATTTTGAGACATATATTTTAAAAGTACTCTCATATTAAATAACAGCGAGATAAATTTTTGAAGTCTTCAAAGACTTTTATTATAAAAGTCTTCTCATAAGAATTATGAGTGAGATAAATATTTTGAAATCTTCAAAAGCTTTTATTTTAAGGCTTATATTATAAAAATCTTCTCATAAGAATTATGAGGGAAATGATGCTTTTAAATCTTCAAAGACCTTTATTTTGAGACTTATATTATAGAAGTCTTCTCATAGGAATTATGAGTGAGATAAATTTGTTTAAGTCTTAAAAGACTTTTATTTGGAGAATTTTATTATAAAAATCTTCTCCTAAGAATTATGGGGGAAATAAATTTTTGTAACCCTACAAAGACTTTTATTTTGAGACTTTTATTATTAAAGTCTACTCATAATAATTACAAGTAAGATAAATTTGTTCGAGTCTTTAAAGACTTTTATTTTAGGACTTAAATTATCGAAGTATTCTCATAAAAATTATGAGTAGAAAAAAATATTTAAATCTAGAAGGACGGAAGATTTTTAATACCATTGCGAGATTAGTTCGGGACGTATGCGCGACTAGTTTCGCCACCAGTTGGGCTAGTTCTAAAATATTTGGGACAGTTCAGAAATATTCATCTCTTTTCAAATTCAAGTTTAAATATTGATTATTATGGATCTCTGAAAAAAAAAAATTTAAGGTTTTAAATTCACTAAAACAAATGTAAAAAAGTAGTATAAAGAGTTGTGTGTAAAGTGAAATTAATTTTCTAATAAATTTCCAACCTACAGCAGTTGTCAATGTCAAGCCCAACGCAAACCCGAATCAAAATATTGTTTTGTTTCCTTTCTGGCACAAGAAAACCAAAAAAATATTGTTTTGTAATTGAAACGTCCCCCAATGGGGCCATTTAGTTTGTAGGGCAGCATACAGAAACTAAGACAAAAAAAAAAAAGGTCACAAAAATCAATGTCGCCAGCAAAAATACTCTTCACGCTCTTTACTTTCATTATTTATTGTTATTGCCTTGACAAGTAAACAAACCAATGAGCAACAAAATACAAACGCATTTATGTGTGTAAGAAAATTTATTTAAATAAAATAAAATACCAATGCTTTCTGTGCAAATTTTTTTTAAGGAAAATACTAAAAACACAAACAAAAAAAAAAGGTTACTTTAACCACCGCATGGAAAAATTTAGTTTTAAGAAAAAAAAAATTATTTTTCGGTTTTACAAGCAATAAACATACGAACAACACAAATATTTTAATACATAATATATGTATGTATGTACTGACCACTTTCGTTTCTTTCTTTTTACTTACCCTCATCTTCCTTTTTCTCCACCTCCGCCGCTTTTTTTTGTTTGTTTGTGGTTTGTAAATTTTTGCATTCAGCCAACTTGTCGCGCCATATCCAATTTCGGTCACTGCCAGTGTCAGCGTTGTGTGGTTGTGGTTTTTTTTACAACAACAACTTTTATTCCTCGCGTTGTTATTGTTTTTGGCGACTGTGCCGTTTGTGTCGCTCAATAGTGAAATTGATTTTACGGTTTGGCTGGTGTCCTCCGTTTGTTATCCTTGCATCTCATGTCTGATGTAGGTTTTCTTTCGCTTGTGGTATTTGCAAGTTTTGCTGCTAAATTTTACTAGCTAGTCCCATTTTAATCCCTTGGGCATGTTCCTTAAATTTCTTTGTGCTGTCCCATCAGTGACATACAAAAATTTTTCGCGTCATTTAAAAACCATTTATTTTTGCTTGTCATTTCATGTCAGTGTTTTGCTGTTTTTTGTTTTTGTTTGCTTGCTCTGGTGACCCAAAACTCGTCACTGAATGTGTAGTAATACGTATTAAATATTTAAAAAAAAAATGTATCTATTACTTTAGCAGAGATGAGCTGTCCAACTGTTTAATAATATCTGTTGTATACAAACCGGTCGAAAACAATTATTTTTTACACATGCCTACCATTATCTGTTAATGTTGCTATGTGTTTCCTGCTAAAAAAAATAAATCCCAAATTCACAATGTGGTAAATTGATTTTCCTCATAATGAGATTTTCAATTACTGTTTTCTTCAATAATTACCGAGGCCTTTTATTTATAAAAGTGAGCAATACAAATCAAGTTGAGACATTTATTAATAAAAAAAACACCGAAAGAAAACTGTTACTTTCAGATTACCGCTATAATAATAATCGGAAATAACTGTTATTTTCAGAATTATAAAATAAAAATTATTAATGACTGTTATCCTTAGATTTATTAAATACAAATCAGAAATAATGGTTACATTCTTATCAATAAAATATATGTATATCCCACACAACAGTTATTTTTAAGATTATAAAATAAGAATCGCAAATGACCGTTATTTTCAGATTTGTAAAATACAGAAAAGCAGTAATCAAAAAAAAAATCTAAAATAACGGTTATTTAATTATTTATTAGATAAAAATCAGAAATAACTGTTATTTTCAAATTAATCAAATACGAATCAGAATAAACTATAATTTACAGATTTATAAATAAATATCAGAAATAACTGTTATTTTTCGATTTGTAAAATAAAAGTCAGAAATAACTGTTATTTTTAGATTTATAAATGAAAAATCAGGAATCAGAAATAACTGATATTTTTCGTATTTATGAAATAACATTCGGAAGTATATTAGAAAAATCGGAAATAACTGTTATTATTAGATTTATAATATAAAAATCAAAAATAACTTTTATTTTCAAGTTTATAAATTATAAAACAGAATTAACTGTTATTCTCAGATTATTAATATAAAGTTCAGAAAATGTTGTAATTTTTAGGTTTATGAAATAAAAACTATAAAAAAAAATCAGAAACAACGGTTACTTAAAAATTTAAAAATGAAACTCATAAATAGTTATTTGCAGTTTTAACAAATACAAATCAAAAATAACTGTTTTTTTCAGATTTATGAAAGAAACTTAGAAATTATGTTATTGCCGGACTTATAAAATATGAAGCAGAAATAACTGCTAATTATACATTCATTTAAACAAATAAAAATTAACTGTTATTTTCAGATTTCTAAAATAAAAATCAGAAGCAGCTATAGTTGCCTGATTCAAAAAATAAAAATTAGAAATAGCTGTTACTCTCAGATTGTTACAAAAAAAATCCATACTAAACGTTATTTTCAGATTTATGAAATAAAAATCAAAATAACTGTTGTTTCGGGATTAAAACAATAAGAAACATAACTAAATGTTATTTTAAGATTTATAAAATAAAAAACATGAATAACTGATATTTTTAAATTAGTTAATTAAAAATTTGAAATAACTGTTACTTTCAGATTAAAAAAAATGTTTGAAATAACTGTTATTTTCAGATTTATTAAATAAACTTAGAAATTATTTTATTTCCAGACTTATAAAATATTAAGCAGAAATAACTGTTATTTATACATTCATTTAAAAAAATAAAAATTAGTTGTTATATTCAGATTTCCAAAATAAAAATTAGAAGTAGCTATAGTTGCCAGATTCAGAAAATAAAAATCAGAAAAGCTGTTATTTTCCATAGTTTTCGGACTAATACAATAAAAATCATAACTTAATGTTTTTTAAGTCTTATAAAATAAAAAACATAAATAACTGATATTTTTAGATTAGTTAGTTAAAAATTTGCAATAGTTGTTATTTTCAGAATAATAAAGTAAAATTTTGAAACAACTGTTATTTTTAGATTCATTAAATAAAAATTAAAATCGACTGTTGGTTGAAAATCAAAAAACCAAAATAAATAAAAAATAGCGGTTCTTTGCAGATTTTTAAATTTAAAATTAGCTGTTTTTTCCGATTTATAAAATAATAAAA
Source organism: Anomoia purmunda (assembly GCA_951828415.1). Classification (NCBI taxonomy): domain Eukaryota; kingdom Metazoa; phylum Arthropoda; class Insecta; order Diptera; family Tephritidae; genus Anomoia; species Anomoia purmunda. The sequence goes on along the minus strand of OX639996.1, from coordinate 108,104,131 downwards.
AAATCAAGCGTTTAATATTAAATTTATTTATATCATTGTTAAATAAATTACGAGCGAAACTGTTATTTTTTAATTTTGCATAAAAATTAAAAAAAAATGTGTGGGTATAATTCGCTCGGTTATAGAACATTTTCTTGATAGTGAATTTTTCAATTACTATTTCTATCAATAACAGTTATTTATGATCCTTGGTTTAGCAGGTTCTTAGGTAGGTGGCTAAATCAACAGAAATAAAATGTACCTTGTGGGCTAAGTTTTTTCAAGGATTTTGTTTTTTTAATATAAGGAGAAAAGTGTTTTCAGTATTTTTAAGTTATAGCCGGAAATATCAAAAAATATTTATTCAATCGATGAAGCATTATTAGGCGAATGCTCATTTCATTTTTTTGAAAACTTTTTCCACAACACGGCGATTTTAGTACGTGATTTTTTGAGGTCTTTTTATTGCACTTAATGCAAAAGTTAAAAAAAAATGCATTCATGAAGTTTAATATTTTGCGAATTTCATTTAAAAAATTTAAGAAATCCTTAATGCAAACTTCGTATAGTGTTTTCCTCAAATTAATATCAATAGTGGGTACTCTTACGCTGCACTAAATAGACTCTGCTCATATTCCATGCGTCCACCGCTTCAGTCATTGATTGCTTACGCAGTCGAATTTCCTTTAAAAATAATTATTTTTATTGTTTTGATATGAATACAAAATTTTGCAACACCTGCAGCGCCGGTAATGAGCAGTTTATATAATTATTTTTAATACAGCTATATATTTTTTTGTTTTTGCTTCTTTTTTTTTGCGAGTTCATAACTAGACTCTGACGATTTGATTTCCATATGGTTAAAACCGGATTACGGTTCAATCAAAATTATTTTGCCAATTTCAAGCTGCACATAATTAACTGTAAATTGTAAAGCTTCTTAAATTTTCAAAATAATATTGCAGTAGCTTTTAAATTATGCAAATCCTTGTGGCTTTAAATAAGAGGCAAGCGCATAATGCCATAGCAAATATAGCAGCGACACGCACGCACAGTAAAACACATGCGCATTTTCTACATATACATACATACATACATACATGCATACAAACGAACATCGACAGTGACAGCATTGCATATTATTTTACGATTTCACATAATATTTAAGTGCGTACATGGCACACGTGTTAATTTACAATTGCCATGGCGGCAAATAAATGTTAAATTAGCCAACATTATAAATTTGAATGCATTTGCAATTGCATTACCACTTTTCGCGCCCAACCATCACGTGCATACAAACACACATGCGCTTGCATATCTATGTGTGTTGTATGTGTGTGCTGTATGTGTGTGTGTATACTGTTCGTGTACTGCAATTGCATTAGCTCTTTGCCGCCACTTGCCATACTTACTGCCCACCATCCGACTACATTTTTTTTTTTGCACTTTCATTAAAATCATGGTCATAATTTAACTTTTATTCCAATGCAGCCATTTCATGGTCAAATGGTGGATGGACGCATGTCCGTTCATCCGGTTGTATGGTTGGATGTTTGGACGGACAAATCGACAGCACAGCACGTACGCATAAACATGTGGATAGTATTACATTGAAAGAATATAGTACGATGAGTACACATTTGTGCAAATGTAAAACAACAACAACAGCAATACATTGCTACAGCCATGTATCTGTATCCGTTTATGCAACACATAAATAAAGTCCATCAGCAGTAGCGGATTTTATTTTACAAAGCACGTGCCAAAGCAATACGAGTAGTTTTCGTTCGAGTGTGGCAAGTGTGCATGAAATGGGCTAATACGGAATGTGCATGTGCATACGAATAATACTTATGTAATGATATTTATACCCAGTGCAAAAATATGCACGAAAGTACGTACATAAATACATTCGTAGAACTTTCTACAAAATAGGTCCCATTTACATACTGCTGGTGCTTATTATAACTATAAAATAGATGGTTAGGTTAAGCGGCAGTCCCTCGTGGGGCACACTTAGCCTCACGATCTATTGCGGTACTGCACTGGGGTAGTTGAATGACTTCTGTCTCCCTAAAACCACATCGCATTCGAAAATAACCTACTGAGGTTCGACTGGCCTACGATCGTCAAGTTCATCAAGGAAATAGCCACCCACAGCTTCTGCTCACCTTCTAGCTACTACCAGACATCGGCAGAGTAGGCAATGTGTATTCTTCTCCTCCTCCACGTCACGTCAACTTCTAGAGCAGTCATGCCAGGCGGCCCTTAACCTTGCTACGTGCGCCCCTATTAAACAATGCCCGGTTAGAACGGTAGTCGGCATCTTAGTTTTCAGTCTCCCCAGGTTGAGGAGAAATTTCGTATGTTGCTCACTCATCGATGCCCAGAGAGCCCTTGTAATTTGGCAAGAGGGTTAAGACCTATCGTTTGCGTACCAGCTGCTCCAACTATACGCCACCACCAACTTTCTCGTCAAACTTGGACTCATCCATGTAAAGCATGAAGTGTTGGGATTTTCCTAATCGCATTTAATCTCCACTCTTCCCTTTCGGGTAGCTGGGTCATGAATTTGGCTTTGGTCGCTATCAAACTGTGGCCGACGCTAAGAATTTGCCCATTTCCTAATTGAATTTAGTCTAATGGCGGTATTGCATGCAACTTCCTTAGCATATAGGTCTACCGGGAAGAACTCTCTTTAATATCCTAATATCCACTTTTTTGGCGAAATCATCCCACCAGTCTACCATACCATAAAGGAGGATTGGCTTCACTACCGAATCTAAATCTGGTAAATATTCAAAGACCTGGAGTTGAGTTTTTTGCAGAGTCCGGCTCTGTGACAGATGTTGCGGTAAAAATCATTAAAAGGGGCACTGATACTGCTACCATGTAAACTAATTAGGCAGTGCCCAGTCATATTGCTGAACACTTAGCGTTCTTGGCTCGATCGTAAAGCTTCAATTCCAGTCGTACGTTCGATCTAAGATCATCCCGAGGTACTAGACTTGGAATGGAATCGTAAGTTCTAGTAAGGCCCGGTGGTTAAAAATATGGTATCAGATATTTCTAGTGAAAAGCGTCATTTACATCATAGACGAGTTGACACTAAGTTCTTTCCCCAAGACCATTTGCTTATAACAATGAGAGCATAATATAGTAATTCGTCTTGAATCTGCAGATATTTTTTCCTGTTGATAGCGCCACAACATCGGCGTAGGTGATGAGTTGACAGAAAGTGCTACGTTAATTTAGAAGCAAAGTTTTACCAGTTAGATTCCAGAGTATGGAATAGGGGACGCCCCGTTTCGGGATGCCTCTTGTCTCCCACCTCTGCGCGAATATCTCTTCTCTCAAGAAGAAATTCTAGTGAGAACCGCGAGGTATCTCCACCTAGCGTAAGGATTTGAAAACTGCCTCAACAAAGACGCCGTTTACTGATCCTTCTTTGTCGAGAAATAGATACTTAATCTAAATTTTTTAATGGTCAATTCTTGTGCAGGGATTGCTCATTATATGGAGAGATAAATTACGGAAATAAGTTTACCCAGTTGTTCTTAATACCAAAATGGAAATGTATAAAAATTATTTTAGTTTAATAGTTGGTGCTCCCAATCAAGTTGTTCATTTCAAAAAACACCTTTCTTAGTCTGAAATTATAAAATGATAAATATATCCTTATATTTTCTACACACACTTCATTTTTACTCATAACTGAACTTCGGTTTTTAATTACAGTTCAATGTATGCGCGAAAAACTTAATTAAAAACCCGCAAACATGACACTGGGTACGCAAAATTAAAATTAATACAAATAACTGGTCTACTACTAGCTAATGTCATTTGTATCACAGACATTGCATTTATATTACAAATTCTGCTATTAAACATATTATGCAAACATAAATGCCCGAGTGTAGGTATAAAGTAAGCGCAATCAATTATTTATTTATTTACCCTGTTACATATTGGACCTCGCATTGCACTCCACAACAACAGCAACAACAATGACAATGAAAACTTTTGTATGTAAGCTAAAATAATAAAACAAAAAAAAATAAAATACAATTGTGGTGATTCTACGGGTATTATGCCTGGAGCCAGCATTGCAGTTTGTATGTTTCATTGTGGCGATTTTACTGTCACACAGTTCATATAAAAAATAAAAACAAAAAGAAAAAAGCTAAATAAATTGCAGTAGCAAAGTCATATGATTACATCAGCGTTTTGCCAATTTTGTTATATTTTTGCAAACTGGTGTTTAGGTTTTTTTTTTTGTATTTTATTTTATTTTAATCAGTATGCCTCCTCCGGCTATGACACGTTTCGCATATTACTAGAGCTTTATACATACATAAATAATTAAATATTACGTATACGCCATGTACAGGTATGTAGAATATCAAGCGTTTAGTGGCTTTATACCATAAATTATTATCATGGTTTGGTTTGCTAAAATGCTTGGAAATTTATAAAATCTAAATGATATTTGCACATGCATTTTAAATGGAAAATCAGTGGCGCGAAAAGTTATAAATCACTTTATTTTTAATGCACGCGAGTTGGATATAATAAAATCAATGAGTTTAATTGCTAGTTTCCATATAGTAAAGATTAAAATTTTGAGTTTAAAGTTTTTAGTGAATTTATGCAGGATTTTTGCTTTTAAATATCGAATTAGCGCTATGTGCAAAAAAGGTATAAATTGTAAAAGTAATATATTTACGCAGTATTGTCCCTGCATTAATCATTACGGTCAAAAGTAATAGCATCGGTAAATTTTTATTATTGTAGTTCTATACTCTGTATATAATTGTGATCCAATATTGTTTATTTTTTATGTTATTTTGTCGATGTCATTTAATCGATATATCGAGATTTTAATTTTTTCGATGAAAATTGGTCGCCAATTAGTGATTTTTAGTTTTTCAATCAAAAATAATCGGTATTCTTGGATTTAAATTTCTCTGATTATATTTGATCGGTATTTTGTGATTTTTATTATTTCGATCAAGGTTGATAGTTTTGTTTTAATTTTTATTCTTTCGACGAAATTTTATCAATATTTAGTGATTTTAATTTTTTCGATCACAAATAATAGTTTAACTACGACTTACAAATTTTCAATCATAATAAATGCGAAAAAAATGTCAAAAAAAAATCACAAAATAGCAATCAATTTTGATCGGAAAATTGTAAATTAAGAAAACGATTATTTTTTATCAAAGAAATAAATATCGATATGTATATCGATAATATTTCATAGAAAAAATAAAAATTTAAATTAAATATTTTTTATTTTTATGTTTTTCGGTCCCATTAATCGATATTTTCAGGTTCTTATTTTTCAATCACCTTTCATAGTTTTTTTTTAATTTTTATTTTTTCCATCGATATTTTTTGGTTTTTATTTTTTCGATAAAAAAAATAACCATTATTCTTGGAGTTAAATTTTTCTGATCTTATTTCATCGATTTTTTTTTGTGATCAAAAATAATCGTTTCTCGTGGATTTAATATTTTCCGATCATATTGGATCGACGTTTAGTTGTTTTTGTTTCAACGATCAAAAATAATCGTCTCTGGGAGATTTCAGAATTTTTCGATATTATTAAAATAAAAATTACTAAAACGTGAATCCTAAAATTTTTATAAATATCGAACGAAAAAGTAAAAATAAAAAAAGTTATGATTAAAATAATAATATAATAATCATAATAATTTGGCGCTCACTTCATATAGCACGATGTTTTGTATTATATTATATGAAGCAAAAAACTATTTGTGGAATAGTCAAAAACGCAGGTACCGTAACGGTTAAAATTTTTATAAAGAAAATTTACGATTTAATCGATACATTTTAATTTTTTAATCAAGTTTGATCGCTATTTTTTTATTTTTAGTTTTTTCAAATTTCATCGATATGTTTTATTTTTTCGATAAAAAACAATCGCTATTCTCGGGTTTAAGATTTTTCGATCATATTTTTTCGATATTTGCGATTTTTATTTTTTCGATGAAAAGATAATCGATATTTTAGTAATTAAAAGTTTTTGAATATAATAAACACAAAAAAAAGGTATCGGCAATTACAACAATAATCCGATTAAGGTGTTATGTTTAAAAAAACAAACGCAAAATGTCTAAAATATAATTGGAGACCAAAACAAATTATCATAATAAAAAAATAAGAAACACAAAGTATCTATTAAATTTGATCGAAAAAATAAAAATAAAAAATAACGATTTTTCAATGGTTTGAAACAAAAACTTTTCTTTAAAAAAAAATTAGGTCAGATTTGCAGGCATGTGGCACAAATATTATATCGATATATTAGGGTTTTGTTTTGAACGAATACTTTGATGATTTTTTTGTCTTAAGAAGCAAAAGTAACGATTACTTTAGCTATTTTAAGTAAAATGACGAAATTTTACCTAATGAAACCCAAGTATAACCATAAGAAGTGAGGACAATCGACAAGCGGTTCATAAGCCGGTGGAATCGTTGGTTCATATTTCTATTAAAATAAAAACGCTGAGCGACAGAGAAAACCCATTGTCGATTACTTCGAGCCCTAACTGAAGAAAATGTTGACTGTATAGATGTTTTTCCAACAGACCGGCACCAAATTCCATACAGTGCGTCAAAAAGAATTATTCAAGGAAATATTTGGCAAACTAACTTTTTTTCTAAGCATACATATATGTATTAGAAATTTGAAAATTTTGAAATGACCTAAATACCAGCTTGCTTTACCATACACATAGTATGTACAATTCAATTTCAATAAAAATATAAAATAACGCACCAATTATTCATCAGATTGCTTTTGATATTGTAGCAAAGATAATGTCACAATTTTTGATTGCATATAAAATGCATAAAATCACAAAGAATAATAAAAATACAAAATGCTTATCGCACAAATACGCAGCAATCTAGAAATGCGCACTCTGCCGTAAACAGAAAAACTAAGGAAATAAAAATTAATAAAAAAAAAAAGAAAAAAATTCCATTCAATGTTCGAAAAATTAATTAATAAACTTTATTCGTAGCAAATGGAGTTGTGCGTGTGTGCAAAGCGACAACAAAAAAAAGTGCACTAAAAAAAAGTTTCTGCATTCATTACTTATTCAACATCATACAAGCAAAGTCACATTCGCACACATACACATATGCACATATGTACATACACATTCGCACGTTATGCAGGAAGCGGCATTGGTGAATTGCGGCAGCTGTCAAGTAATGGCCAAAACTAACAAAAGCGAATACGCCGATCAACGTGCTCAAAAAGCGACATCGATAGCGGACACCTACATTTCCCATGCGCAATAAAACGTACACATCCAGGTATGTACAAAGTTACCCTGTAGGAATATTCTTTATTCTATGCAAGTCTCCAGTAGCTAAAGGCCTTCTTTGATTTTTAAAAATTTTATTTACTGTCGATGTCAGACATTATCTTCTATGCAACGTACGTTCCACATTTCTCTCTATTTTTCTCACATAACTGTATATAGATTCCGCCATATGGGTTGCCATCGAGTGAACTTTTCAAGAGAGTTGCCACCTGTTTAAATGGTCAAATTCAATTTAAACAAAAACGATTAATAAAACTTCAATCCTAAAATGTTTTGAAAAAGTTTGCCACCTGTTTAAAGGTAAATTAAGTAAGATTAATCAGTCAAACTAACTTTTCCAATTTGAGTGTCAAACTTAGAGCTTGAAAAAAGCATAATTTCGAAAATATTTTTGAGAGGGTTGCCACCTATTTTAGAACTGTTTTAAATTATACTAGGTTACATTAAAACGGGAGTTAAGGAGTTAGAGCTTAAAAAAAAGCATGATTTCGAAAATATTTTTGGGAGAACGTTGCCACCTGTTTAAAGGTTAATTAAGTTAAATTAATAAACTAAATTAAAGCTTCAAATATGAGTGTCAAACCAATGGTTTTGGGAGAAAATATAATCGAGAAAAAATGTTTAATAGGGTTGCCACCTATTTAAAACAAATTTAAAATTATATTAGGTCACATTAAAATGGAATTTCAGGAAAGCATTATTTCGAAAATACTTTGACTATTAAGAATGGTTCATCCTCAAAAGGTTTTGAGAGAAGGATGCCACCTGTTTAAATGCAAATTTAGTTAAATTAATAAACTAAATTAAATTTTCCCATATGAGTGTCAAACCAAGAGTTTGACGACTGCTTAATTTCGAAAAAAAATTTGGTGAGCTTTGCCACCTATTTTAAAATGAATTGAATTTATTAAATTATTAATATTAAATATTGAAAAATCGGTATCAAACGATGGAGACTTGAGAAAACTTTATCTTGAAAAAGGTTCGGTGAGGGGTATCGCCTGCTTAAGTAGCCGAATTAAATTAAATTATTAAATTAAAGAAAATATTACAGCATTGGGTTTCAAAAGAAGTAAGCTTAAGAGAACTTAATTATGGAAATGCGCTTAAAGTGTGTTGCCACCTGTTTGAAAATATTAATTTAGTTTAGATTCCAAGCTTACTGAAATATTACAGTTTTGGTGTGAACTTAAAATTTGTAAACATTTTTCAACAGGGGTGCCACCTTATACAATAAATAAGATTCATATAATTTAATTGGTAAGGTTGCTGAAATTCTTCCATGAAAAAAGATTCATGCAAAAGCTTCATTCGAGAAACGTATTTTAAGAGAGAGTTGCCACCTGTTTAAAAAAAGTATTCAACTAGGTGTGCAAGACAAATGAAGCTTACAATAGAAATTTGAACTATTCGCCTTTTAGAAAAACTTAGACTCGAAAATAATTTGAGAGGTTGCCAACTGTTTGAAAATTAAGCACAAATTTATTTATAGCGTAAGTGAAAAAATCAGGATATCGCACGTATATTTATTTACTTTATGCCGGGATTACTACTAACGACTTCAATTAATTGCAAACTTCAACTTTTCCCTACAGGCAACTTTTAAACAAAAAGGTTAACTTTATTTGAAGTCTGTCAAAAATTTTTCAAGATATGTACCATGTAGATGCTGCGAGTGAGAAAAGGAATGATCGGTTTGAGTGACATGCATTGGACTTTTTAATTTTTTAATTCGCATATAGTATGTACGAATACTATATGTATATTTCGTCAGTGCGATCGATCGATGCGATTTATTTCGATTACCATAACACACACCAAATTCCACTTTATTCTCCATTGATAGCCCCCTTTGTGCAATAGTTACTCCTTGATCGCCGCCGACTGACTACCTCTGACACTGCTGTTGCATTTATTTATGTGCTGTGATAAATATGCAATGCTTTTTGCCTTTTGAAAATTTTCCATTTCAATTTATTTCACTACTTTTTTTTTGGTTTTTTTCACATTTGCGCCACATAACACATGTCACATGTGTGTGTGTATGTGTATAGTTACTCTTCAATCGGCTGTCAAAAAACGTTGAGCAATACTTTGACTTTGCTTATCAAACGTTTTCATTTTATAAAAAGAAAAATATAACATGTGATTTTAGGCTTTCCAGCTTTTTCACGCTCATAGTTTTGCACATTTTGTACATAGTAGAAATTTTTATTTTGCCTTTCAAGCGCCGATATGTCAATGCGTGTGAATGACATAGCGGAAGCGCTGCATAAGTGGGAATGGGTTTTGCTGTTTCTTTTCGTATTTTTCGCCACCGGTTAGTCTGAAAGTTAGTACAAATACGATTTCACGCCAAAGTTGTTGTATCACTAAATTTCTTCATTTTTATATTTCACATTTATTTTTTCTTTTATCGATTTGAATTTAGATATTTCGGATTATGGCATTGTTTAAATTTGTATAGCTATGTGTGTGTGTGTGCTTTTGTGCAAGCGAATGTATTTCCGGTGGCACGCTGTGCATTTACTGCCATTTAAATATATTATTTAAAAAATAAAGTCTAGACAAGTGCATGCAATTTACATGAAATGTCAATTTTTTAATGCGGATGTGAAAAGGCATACTACGTGGCAATAAAAGTGGCCGAAAATGCAGATTGTGTAAGTGGAGTATTTTATTATGCTCTCTAGTCCTTTTTCTGAAATTGTTTTTTTTCGATTTTCGTTCTCATTGAAATTGGCAAGCTAAAAAGTCCATTAATCGTTTACACTCTCCAAGTGCAGATAAATCCTTTTATACTTGATCTTCCCAATGGCTTCGTTTCTACCTCTCTCATAAAAATTCGATATATTAACGCTAAATAAAAATATGTACCGTTATAAATCTCTATAAATGACCTCCAGAGAAGCAGAATGAGAAATAACACCGAAGATAATACAACGCCGGTTTGTCTCCAAAAGCAAACCTGACAAATGGATAACGGAAAATCCTTACAATGCACATCAACTTTTCAGCCTTCCAGAAAAACTGAAGAGCAAAAAGATACAAAAAGGTAATACTTATAGAAAGCAGATTCTTGCTCAGCGCTTTACGTGAATGTTCTAAAAACCAACCACTCTCCCTACCATATTCGTTGCGTTAGGCCTAATACAATTCTAACTCAAAAAATATAAAAAAGAAACTACAACCCATATAAACCATGAGATGTTTAATCATATTAAAAATAAAACCCTTAATACACGTTTCGGAACTATCTTACGAACTTGGGGCCAACTCAAAAACCCAGTCTTTAAGAGAAAGCTATGCCTATAAATATGCAGCAAAATCCGGGTTTAGCCCTCTAATGATGACAACAGTCGTTGTAGTTGTTACGTCGCACAGAGTACGTGACAGCGACGTTATATTCTGTGACACAGTTTTAGGCGCAGTAAACCTGACAACTGTCAGGTACATGAGTTTTGTCAGGTCAACAGCATAGGGCGATTAATTTAATATAAAAAAGACTGTCGTTGATATTTACCTGCGCGAATAACTGTCGCTATTCGTTCGTTGAACGAGTACAGCGACTTATGTGAACCCTCTACGAACAATTTGGGTTGAATATTAGAATTCTGAAAATAAAAAAATGGATATAACTTGGCAGACAATATTGCCGGGGAGAATATCATATGCAAATATCAGCGAGCTCTTATAAGCTGAATTTCCTTTGGGTTCGCTATGTACTGCCAGAGTACATTGCATAATATGGGTATCATATTGTAGTCCCGTAGATCGGACCGAGAGCTTTAGGGGTAACATGGCCTCCAACATTTATAGTATTCCTCATTTCTAGATCCTTTGTTTCGGATTTACGCAACAGAGCAACACCGTTAGAAGAATAGTTGGAAAACCTGACAGTCGCGCGATGATCATATAAAACTATGCCACATTTACTGATATTGTAGCTTGGATAAATATTGGAGATAAACAAATTAAGAAATATTTTTAAATATTTTTAAAAGCAAATCAAAAAGTTTTTCGTGTTTTATAGCCCGCCTCTATTTGGCTTCAGCTATTTAAAACAGCTAAACGAGAACTAGATAAAAAATACACTCATATGAGTAACAGGGAAAGTATTCGACATCTGGCTATTTGGAATAAGCTTGGAATGGAAAGGAAGGGAATCGAGGGCCGAAACTGGGGTTTCAGGCGCTCAGGTGTACTTGTCAATTGCAATTAAGGCCTGGAAGTGATGAAGGGAATGAGGTATAAGAGAAAAGGAAACGGAAAAATGGGGGCGGGGCTTAACCAATCTGATCCAAATATGATCCATCTCAGCCTTGCGAAAGCGGGAGAGATACGGAGGAACTGCTCTGTGCTATCCCCATCCTCCAGGCGCGACGTGAACATCGGGAGACCATGGATGTGTCTTGTGATTAATCCAACCAGAGCTCGTAACTCGCTCCTTCTCTTTCTAAGAGAAAGCCACTACATATTCCGAATGAAATCAATCAGGTCCCCAATTTCCATTGATCTGGCATCGTCGCTTTTCTAGCTATCGCCAAAAGTATTCTTACTATATGGCGAATTGGTTTAGCTAGACATCAACCGTTGCAATCTTAGCAAATTTCTTGTTTATCAATAACTTATCTGCTTGTAAAGGATAGTGCAGAATATCACTGCTATGAATATCAATCAGAGTTGTGCCTTGATAAGAAAATTTACAGGACATCTTTATGTCCAAATAGTTGGAAACTTACGCGAAATGCATTGAAAATATCTCAGCTATCACGCCAAGAGGTGGTGTGAAAATTAAGTTTTTTATATTTCAAAGAAACAACCCTCCACCAATTCTACCGCCAATTTCAAGCCCATCTGCTTAAGCAAGGAGGATTCCACTTTTCTTAACTGCAACCAATCTTCCCGCTCTCTTTCGGGAAGTTAGGTCATGAATTTGTTTACACTCGAGTCATGCTTGACTTCTTTGTACTTTCAGTTTTATTAGTTAGGGTAATAAATGTGCCAGATTTATTAAAGTTTGTCGTTGTGATCTGCTCACCAAACCTCAGTTTTAATTGTTCATTGAAATCCCAACTCTTTTCCCCATTTTCTCCGCCTAATTTACTTTCTATACCCATTTAAAGTTCAATAATGCAATTAGACTGCTGTATTGGTCATAGACTTTTTTTTCTTCCACTCATAATTACTACAGATTTTTGCTCTACACAGTGTCCTGCAACTATCCAGAGGTGAATTGAAATACAAAGTATAGCTATGTATAGGTTTAACTTTCCACTTTTACTTTCACTACCTCAATTCATGACCTGCACAGCAAGAACTCTTCAAGGGGTAACGGTAAGCCATGGAAAAAATGAATAAAAATTTGAGATTTCTCCAATAACTGCAAATCTCACTGCCACAACGCAACCGCAAAGCAAGTGAGTAAAACTTTCAATGTTTTATGCACTGAATGCACAACGTAGAGTATTTTTTTTTTTTTGTTTTTTTTTTTCTTTTTTTGTTTCTCACATTTTATTTCAATTTTATTGCAAAGTGCATTTGTAATAAATGACCTAAATTTTTTGATTTATGCTCACTACTAAAAATTTTCTTTTATATTGGTCGTACCGCTATGAACATAGAACGTCGTCTCTTAAATAATGGACATAAAAAACGCATCATAGGCAAAGTTTGCAAGCGGGCGGTGCAGGTAGCGGTAAGCGATTACACAAAAATTTGTGAGCAAATCACAATTGGTTTTTGTTTTTTTTTTTGCATTTGATTTAATTTTAGAATTTATTGTGATTCATGGTTTTTATACTACAACTTTATATTTGTTCGGGTTTGTTTGGTTTTATTTTTTATTTTTTTGCAATTTTTATTAAACCTACTTTGCTGTTGTTGCCTGGGGTTTGAAAGCGGAAACTTTTAACTACGAACAGAAGCAGAACCCCTCAACTTGCTTTACTCTTTCTTTTTAAAATATGTGTGTGTTTTTTTTTTTAAATTTATTGTTATTTGTTATTTCTTTTTTCTTTTTTTCATATTTCAAAAATGTTGTAAATTTCTAGTGTTGTGCTCATTTATTTGCACCATATCTGCTTTGCATCCTAGGTATGTAACTTTGCAGTCTGATAGGCAACTAGTCGGTGAGCCGGTGAGTCGCCGAGTCAGCAGGGCGTTGGGCATCCAATCAGCCAGTGCTGCGCTGAGGTGGTCAGAAAAGCAAAAGCAAAAAATGCAACAACAAATAAATAGTCAGTATATTCGTGAAAGCGAGCTTTGAAAATCAGTCGGTAAAGCTTCATTAACACTTAAACTCGGCGGTGGTTTTTTTGCGAAAAGAAAACCAAATGAAAAAAAAATATTGCTAAGATTTGTAAAGGGGCTGGCATTTGAATCAGTTACTCTGAAAGATTTTGCCAATTTAAGCAGAGCAATAAAATATATAGGCACATTGCAAAAGAGGCTTTGATTATCAGGCTTTGATTGTCAAGTTTTCGCTCCGCGCTCATTTTCTGTTAGCTTGTGGGATAAAAAATAAGAGCTGTAAAATATTTGGGCAACTGTAGTGCGGAAAATCCATGCGATTTTGACTTAAAGTCGAAAGTCTTACCAAAAAATTATGCTGCATGGATTTAAATACTAATGTCTCTTAAATAATTCTTTTAAAGGGGAATAAATGTAAAAGAAATCTTTATAATTTTTTTTAATTTTCAAAGTAAACTTTTTTAAATTTAATATTTTTCAACAGCCATAAAAATGCATGTATAAATTGTTCGCCCAAATTTATTTATCAACAATAATTTTTGAGCCCAAGCCCAGTTTTTATTACGAAGGTATTAGAAAAAAGCGATCACAGTAAAAGCTCTGGCCAGGCTTTGAAATCGCAACCACAGAATTGCCAAGCAAACACGCGGCCGAAAAAATATTTTAAATAATATCGAAATTTGAAGCTACATTTAAATAACATATTTCGTATTCCTACAACTTTTTTTTGTCAAGTGATAACTTGAAAAAATTGGTTTAAAATTCACAGCGTTCGTCACAAAATGGATTTGCCAAACATTGCAGGCAGAGTAAAAAAATTCAGTCATCAAAGCAGTAAATTTTAAAGTGCAAGAAACGTTTTGAAGTTATGTTCCTTGCAGGTCATTCCAATCGTCGGAAAATGTCCACAGCTGATTCCGAAAATGTCCACAACTGGTACCTTGAAAAAGTTAAGTCACTTTGTTAGGCAGTGAAACCATCGATTCAAGGTTGAAGGCAATATCAATGGAAAAACCTGCCAGAGATTTGACTAAAACTATCTCAAAAATCGGTGATGGTGCAATTACGAATTTATTTAAAAAAAAAAAACAACCCTATCCTAAGCCTAAGGCAAGCGAATCAAAAGCGTTCGTCACAAAATTTAGATGTTTACATTTGTACATTCCTGCTGAATGATTGAAAGAATCTGACATTAGAAATCCGTGCACATTTCGAAAACCATTATTTATGTAAAAAAAAATAAAAAGAAACAGCTTCAAAAACACCTCGCTGAAATAATCTGAGAGGTAGTTAAACAAAGAATTTTACCTTAGGCAAAGACTTAAATTACCGACTGCTTTTTGAAATTATAGAAAGTCACATTAATATTTAAATTACGAAACGTGTAATTTAACTAAATAGTTGTAGTTTTTTTTCAAAATATTTTATCAATTTCTCTTCTACCAAATATTAAAATTTTTTCTCACAACAAAATGTCACATCCTGTACAACAAATTTTTGCCCAGCGGCAGCCCAACAAGTGTTGATTTGGCGAACTTTTGCAACTCTCTGTCCAGCTTATGGCAGGCTTTGCAACTACGACAACATTTTTTTATTTTTATTTTTGGTTTGTCTCTTTTTAAATATCGTTTGGTTGTTTCCCTGCTACGCTATTCTTTGCGTTTCCTTTTGTTACATTGAAGTTACGAATTTTTAATCTCCATCGCCGCATTTTTTGCGCACAATTAACCATTACTTCTACTTCAGTTGCAGCTGAAAGGAGAAACACACAAAAGTAGTGCACCTTCGAGCATTTACATATATGGATATTTATGCGGGTACAGTGAACAAAAGGAAAACTGTATCATGCGCTCAGTTTGTGTGTAAAAGAATTTAGCGAATGAAATAAAAATTCAAGAAAATGGTAAATGTTTTTCATTATCTACATAATTTCATTTTGAGTTAAGTAGAATTTTGTTTGTCAAAATTGGGAATCAACCAAAACAGCGACCAAAAATTATCATTATTTTGACTTTTTTTCCGATAAAAAATCCTTGAGAATTATTTGTTCAAAATACAACTCGAACATATCGATCTTATTTCTTTAAATCATTGCATAATCGTTATTTTGAGATTTTCATTTTTTCGACCATATTTGAACGACATTTTCATTTTTTGTCTCGATAACATTAGATCGATATTTTTTTTAAATTTTTATCGATAAAAATTTATCGATTTTCTAGCTTTAATTTTTTCGTTCATAACACATAAGTCGTAACAATACCAATAGTTTCTATTATTGTCATCGCCAAAAAATTGTTTGGCCATTATTATAATCGAATATTTTTAAATCAAAGCTAAACGATTATTTCTGATCATAAAAAATCACAAAATATCAATTGAATATGATCGAAAATTTTTATTATAAATGTTTAAGGGGTTAAAGGAGCGTCAAAGGTTTATCGTAAAATGGAAACTTTTTTTTTCAACATAAGGTTCGTAATTTTTTGAAATTCTGACATTTGACCCAGTAATATAAGCGTGAACAGAGAATAAGAAGAAAAGTCAGACCACACTTAGAATTTTATTTTCCTTTATTTGTTTCCATATAATAATTGAAATAAATTGGTCCTATTTCGAACTTCGAAAGCCCGTGTCGCTATTTCGGAAGTTGACTTCGAAAAACGGAGAAATTGCTTATTTTACTTATAACAAAATTTCTTTGAAAATATTGGTTTGATCCAAGGTGTATCCATAGAAGGTGATAGCAAGATAAACAAGGCGAATGCGCTGTGTATTTTGTTTGTGTAATTTTGCGTGTGAAATGTCAAAATCTGAATTCCCCCAGTATTGCTCATGTATTTTGTTAGTGTAATCTTGCGAGTGTAATGTCAAAAACTGAATTCGCTCAGTGTGCTCATGTATTTTGTTTGTGTCAACAAAACAGCCCAGCAAATTTGGAGGGAAGAACAACCATTCATGATTTCGCCTTGGTTTTATCCAATCCCCAGAAAAAAGTTGATTTAGCTGTTGTAATAATTTAGGTATTTAGTTATTAAAAAGAGTGAAGAGTAAACTTCTAGAATATCTAAGTATGACTACAAGGCGAAGAATGCATACAAGGCGAATTTAAAGAAGGTGATGGCATAAGAGCAGCTGATTTGATTTTTTTTTTATTAACCTACATGTATTTTGTTTTTGCTTTTGCGTATGAGCTTTCAAAAGCCGCAAAAGCAAAAACGAAATGTTTTTAAATTTTGACAACTCTTACGCAGAAAAAAAAAAAACAAAATACATAGGAATTTTGTAGTTGTAGTTATAGCACCACCTTGTATGGATTCGTCTTGATTGCATGCAAATTTAGGCAAAGAAAAAGGAAATTGTTGACATTAACACCAACGATTCGAAATTGTATAAATATAAAGACTTCTGCAGAAACGAATTATAAAAATTGTCTAGAGTACTATAAAAAAAAACTGCTAGTGCTTTCGAAGTTCGTAATTTGAGCAGTTGAAGATAAATTGTATATTATTCGATCCAAAGAACGATGCTATGAGAAACAACGCTTAGCAAATTAGGCAAATCGTTTTCAGCCATGATTGCTGGGGTTCACTTCCCAAAAATATAAATTAAAAACAACCAAGAAATACTAAAAGTTTCCCACGAGGCAGAAACAATAAGTTTACTGTAAAACTAAAGGCCTCACAATAAAATAAAATCATGTTTTTGATCCTTTACTAAGGCCCACTAGCAGAACATCCAGAGTTAAATGTATAAATAAAGAAATGAATAACTCAGAGTTGCATTTGCGAGCAAGTCTTGCAGTAAATAACCAGGCTATGTACATTTATTGTTCGACACTTTCTTTCAGTATTAAGAATTTTATGAAATTTCAAATCATGAAAAGCATACAAGTGCTAGGAATATTTGCTCTCTCAGATAATGGAAGTGATCTCGCTTTGCTCTGCTATAGTAGCTCTGTTGAAAGGATTGGAGTGAACACATTCTCTGATTTCCTTATCTTCGTCGGAAAAAGCGGTTCATTTACCATGATTCTATTTATTTCAAAAACAAATCTGTTTAAAAAATATTTTTTTTTTTAATTTAGAACAGAATGTTTTAATTTTAAAAATTAAACCCTCAATAATTGCTCAATAAATGCAAATTTATCAATTTAACCGGCAAGCTCTGAGTTAAATAGAAAACGTGATTTTCTTCAAGTGGGCTAATTTTTTTATTGCAATTATAATTTAAAAAAAACTTTAACTCGATTCTTATTTCATTCTGCTAGCTTCTTTTGTACTGAAACTATTTACGTTGCAAATAAAAACTAAGCGAGTGTCCCAGTTTTTACCCTCTTCACTGTACCTAAATAACTGTAAGCATTTGCAATAGCCTATAGCCGCCGTAGAGTAAAGCTTCTGCGCGCATAATTTTTTGTTTTCATTTTTTTTTTTCTTCATTCGCTACCTTCGGTTTGGCTGGATTCTCTTTTTTGCTTCATAAACTTTGATTAGACTCGTATTTTTTTGCGCCTATGCCTACAAACAAAAACTTGCTATGCATTTGTGTGTGTGTGTGTGTGTGTGTGTACAAAAAAATTTTTACAGTGTCCTTCTACATTTTGACTTGCAGAAATGTCTAGATTTCTCTCCGTATTTCCTTTTCTGCTTTTTTCCTACAGATTTTATTCGAATACGTCCAGCTGCTGGTAGTTATGAGCTAAACATTTTTTACCGATAAGCGCTCTACCTACCTGCTAAGTAACTTTAAATGTACATCTGTATCTCGTTTGCCATTTTGACAATCTGCTGAGTTTATCTTCGCCGTTATTACGTTGTATTTGTATTACTGCTTTTAGCAGCTTGTTAGCTTCTTTCGCTTTTTTCCCCCGCATTCTCCTTTCCACTTTTATCGAATTTTGCCACCTTTTTTGGTTGTACTGCACAATAATAATAATAATAATAATCATAATTTCGAATTGCCCATCTCCATCGACCATTGGATTAACTCCGAATTACAAAACATTAATAAGCAATGACACGCAACAATGAAGCGATTCATGGTCTGTATCATCTGGCCGATTTCGAGCAATCAGGTTCCACTTCACTGCACCTTGCTTAGAGTTTCAGCAACGACATCTTGTTGTGGCGATACACTTCACGTTTTGGACTACAGGTGATAAGTGCGCTTGGGCTATAAATTTGGGTACAAATTTGAAGTAGAAGGGGAATGTAGTTATATGCGCATTAGGGTGATCAAAAATTGCTATACAAGCTTTAAGAGTAAATATTTCTTATATATTCTACTATTTTTCCACATCCAATAAATTACCCGACGAAAAGAGAGATTAAATATTTCTGTTTGTGTATCTCTATAAATTTTATATTAATTTTTCACACCGAATTTGTATTAATTAAAAGCTACGAAAGAACGGTTAATTCATATTAATAATAATTTGAATTGTCTTAAGAAATAATTATTATTGGCATTTATTATTTAAAAATAAGTAACTTTTCTTTCAGTTTTAAAAACATTGATTGATTTTTTGTTAAGGAAAGCTTTTTATGGGACTTGTACGTCACGGTTCTTCTTTCTTTCCATGTCGAAACAGTTGACTGAATTGCAATGAAATTTTACACATACATTCTAACTAGGATAATTTTTAAAGAAAGTTGCCACCTGTTTAAAAAGTTCACACAATTGAATTAATAGGCTAACTGAAATGGTACTAGTTATATTGACGTTAAACGAAAGGGGTTTAAAAAACATGAGTTTCGAAAATATGTATGAAGAGTGTTGCCACCTAATTGAAAAATTAAATATTAAATTTTCAACCAAAAAATTACCTGAAACTCCTATGTTGGCGTCAAACTGAAAGGTTTTAAAAAGCTTTAGTTTCGAGAATATAATTGAAGAGTGTTGCCAGCTGTTGAATAATTCATTTAAATTCGATTAATAATATTAAGGAAATGTCAGAGTTTAGCAGTCAAACGAAAAATGTTAAGAAAGCCTGCGTATGAAAAATATTCTTAGATAGGGTTGCCACTTTTTTAAAAAGGCTTATTCAATTGAACAAATAAATTAAGTGATACGCCACCATACTGATGGTAAACTGAAAAGGTCTCAGAAACTTTAGTATCGAAAATTTGTTTGTAGAGTGTAGCCAACTGTTTTAAAAATGAAATACCACTAACTGATTAATATTTAATTTTTTTGACCTAATTTTTTTAAATCTACAATATTAATTTTTGAGCTTAAGGTCAGTATAAGGAAAAGTATTTGGAAAAAATAAAACAAAAGTTTTTGGAAATCTTTTTTTGAAAATTATTTTCGCAAAGTGTTGCCACTTTTAATCAAAACTAATTCAATTCAATAAATAAATTAACTAAAACGCAACTATATTGACGTTAACTTGAAAGAGTGTAAGAAACTTGAGTTTCGAAAATATTTTGTTTGAAAAATTTTGAAAATATCCTTCACTTTATAATATAAATAAAATGTTTTACACCTATATTATTACGCGAACAATTTTTTATAAAATTGTTCTGAGGTTTTTTTTTTGATAAGGTTGCCACTTTTTTGAAGAGCTGATTAAAATTCAACAAATAAATTTATACGCTGCTATATTGGCGTCAAACTGAAAGTGTTTACAAAATTGAGTTTCGAAAATATGTTTCTAGAGAGTTGCCACCTGTTTGAAAAATTAATTACCATCAATTGAATAATATTAATGAAGAACTAAATATGCAGAAGAAAGTTAAGGAAAAATTTATTTGAAAAAAAATAATAATTTGGCGATGGTTGCCGCCATTTTAAAATTTAAAATATAAATATAAATTTATTAATAAGTTACATTAATGAAGTGTCAGGAAATGGGAAAGGTGCTTAGAAAAGCATAGTCTCGAAAATATATTTTAAAAGGGTTCTCAGCTGTTTAATAAATTAAATACAAAGAAGTTATGGGCATATTACAAAATATATTTTTGTGTTATTTAGTCTTAAGCATATTCTAAAATTCTTAGAGCGCGTTTAATGAGACATACAAATTTTTTTTTTTAACACCCTAATGCAGGTATAACTGTAAAATTTCGCTCTCTATCAGCGGCATTAAAGTTCCACCTTGGATCACACTTTTTCTGCTTACTGTACTTAGCTTAGTTAGAAAAGCCAGCATGGATTCGCGGCATTACGAAGTCACTCAATTGCAAAATAAGGACAATTATTGTCATATTTATAAGACTTAGAGAAGCTGCATAATCAATGAGTGACGTGAATTACAAAGAAAGAAAACAAAAGTTGAACTGAATGGCTGGCCACTAGTTACGTATATTCTGTTTTTTTTTTTTTTTGGATTAAGTCTTGTTACTTTTCAGCCGCTCTAATTTGACATGAATGACCTCTTACATAATCTTATTTATTTGTTTCCTTTTTTACAGCTTTAGTATTTTGCTTAAGTGCTCTTTTGGATTTATAAAATAATAAACACATAAATAAATATTAGATTGCAATAATCGTTGATTTTATGCGATGCTTTTGCTTTGCTTTGTTATTTGTGAAAGGCCATTTGATGTGAGAATGAAGGGGCATTACGAACTGTACGGAAAAGATGCCTAGTTGCTTTTATGCTACTATTAGAAAATTTAACAGGTGTGGTATTGATCGATAGACAATTGAAGCAAACGCGGAAGGACACGGCAACCAAAAATCCTCTTTGTAACTTAGCACAGTGCCCTCGTTCCAGATTAATACCATAGGTAGAAGTTGAGAGTAAAAAAAGGAAACAAATTTTATGCAAATGTATTCGAAATTTTAAAAAATAACCAAACTTTAAACTCAAAAAATTTTACTTACATAAAGTAAGTTAATACATGAAACAGGATTTAAAAAAACCAAATTTGAAAAAAATACATGTTTTAATATCTTTAATAGTTCAAAGTGTTTTATATACATATATTGTACTCGTATTTTATAACTGTTTTTAGTATTCATTTCGCTTGTGTGTGAGTGTGGAAATTGTTTACCTTCGCCGTCCATTAATAGCCGCTAATGCAATTTATGAAAATTACTTAAACGTCAGGCTCAATCTAGCGTAACAATTGTGTAGTTGAAACGAGCAAAAAGTGAATAGTTTCGTTGTTATTTGCTACAAGGATAATAAAAATAAAATTTAAAAAAAGCATCTGCTACTGCCCCGAAATTTTTAGTGCAATAAAAGCTGATATGGGGGGAAAAAAGTTGATTGAATTATTTCACAGAATTTCATATAGTACTCCTTTTGTTGCTAACAGATATTCATATGCATACAATTTTATTTGTTGTAGAAATATTTTTATATCGCTGGTAATAAAGTGTAAAGTTACTAAGTTGAATTTTTATACACAAAAAAAAAATCAAATTGGTTGTAGTAGCACTAAAAGGAAATTAAAGATAAGTAATTTCCAAAAAAAATATCGAACATCAAACACTCACCTGAACCAATATTTATTCAACGTTAGCTAAATTTGTAAATTAAAACTCTTTCCCAACTCGTCAAGCTGTGCCCAACAACCTGAAATTAATAGGGGTTGCTTTCGAGAGTTTCTAAATGCGTTTGAAAATTGGAATGGAGAACATCAGTTGCAAGTTACGAAAGCGCGTCAATGAGTTATACAACAATTTGCTTAGCAAGCACTTTCTATTTTGGCAACCTTGGCATAAATCGCCTGTAGGCTCAGCAATCGCTTGGATACACCAGAAGTCATATTTTAGAGCTCTGCGGATAGACAAGTCTCATAAATGCTATCTTAGGAGGCTATGCTGGCATATTCAAGATACCTTGCCAAATATTAGAGAGTCGATATACTGCCAATAGAAACAGCGATCCGGTAAGATAGGGTGTAGCAAAATTTACATTTACACCGAGACATTAATAGACTTAACATATGACGAGCAAAACCAATGGAGTGGTTATTTTTTTTTTTTTTTTTTTGCAATATTGGCAAGGTATTGTGTAATAAATTTTTTCGGTAAAGTTTTATAAAGATATAGTTCATACAATAACAAAAACCATAAAAATTATTATTTAAAATTTGATGCAAAATTTGATCCACAAATTTTACTCAAAATTTTCGACTTTTTAGGAGAATGTTTAGACAATTTATTGGTATAATAAAGTGCACGCTTGAATTGGCTAGAACCCTTGGTCGTTTTTTTTAATTTCTTAAAATTTTGGCCATGTAATCTTTTTTCACATTTGCCTATACAAGTGCAAATTTTATGTGGTAGAAAATTTATATTACAGTCGGCATATAAAATTATTGCAAACAACATTATAAATCAGCTGTTGTTTCTAGCCAATTCAAACTTGTACCTTACTATAAAAAATAAAATTAGAAAAGCTGGAAAAGTTGGAAAACTGCATACCCAAAAAAATTTAATTTTGATGCAAATAGGGTTTGAAAGATTAAGTTACATATTTGTATATAAAATTAACAAAAAAATTTATTACGAAAAACCTTCCTAATTTTATGTATGTATATAAGTTCGTACTTTTGTACAAAAAAAATACAAATTTCAAGGGATTTCATGCCTTGTTTCATATATTTTTTCAGAGATGCACCCGAATGGAGGTTAAACCAAAAGGTTACAAACACACTCGCAATACTTTCTCAGCCTACCTGGGGTTGCTTTAACCCGCCAAATGACGGGGCTCAGTGCGTGCGTAATGCTAAAAAGAAACCCAGCGGCAAGACGTCCAACAAAGGCCCGACAGCAAAATTATAATTATCGGTTCGGGTCAGGGCTTGCTCCGACTATGGAGTGCTATAGGTTATGGTCTCCAAATAATATCTCGTCTGACGCCACTGCTACACGTCTGCAGCCCCTAAAAGGATTTGAACAAAAACTGCAACCGAAAACGAAGGTATTTCCACGTCCACGAGACACCCCGTTTCAGCTCTCATCGCGTATTCTCCCTATCCTGACTATTGCGGCCTTGTTTTGGCTGGACACTACAATTGAATACTTATACGCTGTTTTTCAACGCACACCTGCACTGGGTAATTTTTGAAATAGGCTTCACTAAAATGCCGCACATTTGTTGCTAATTGCCGCCACCGTCTTTGCGAAGCAAGAAGGAAATTTTTATGGTTCGTGTAATGGGGAAGATATCAAAAATATTCCAAATTCAATTAGTGGGAAGCCATGATATGCCTTTATTGGGAGTAATTAAAAATATTTTTTTTTTAAATGTAGAATGAGCTTTCATTTTAAAAGAGTATTCAAATACGAAACTTAAGTCTCACATCGAATGCGTGAAAACATAATGTAGATTTATATTGGGTATCATTATTGCACTGCTCATTTATAGGTTAACTTAATGTAGAAAAGGTTTGTTTACATTCTTGTGCTGACGTCACCTAGATGTCAAACTAGGCAAGTGCGAAATAACGGAAACGATTTCGGTGGCACCTTTATTTCTCCACATCGCGAGTATTACGTTTATGAAGACGAAGAAGGCACGAAGCCCAACGGAAAATCGTCTCAATACCCATAAAATTTCTAGCCTGTCAGAAAAACAGAAAATGAAAAAGACTGATATATTGGCTAAAAATCAGTTGGTCCGAATTAATTCCATACATTATGGTTGTGCTATATTGACGAGCATTAGAAATAGCGACTCGCCCGATTTTTCTCAATTTTGTCCACTCAAATACGCTGAATTAACTTAACTTCCAAACAAAAGCATGACAGCTAAGAAACCAATATTTTCTATATAACAAAAGGGAGATAAAAAAAAATTATACTAAATGGTTTTAATTTGTTTAAGAGTTCTCATTATATAAAAATTACGATGTTTCTTGGACAACAAAGAATAAAGAAACAAGAAAAAAGCATGCGAATTTCTTTAAAAAGAATTTCTACTACAAAAAAACAAAAAAAAGAACAAATAACGCCAGCAACAATAACTTAAGTTCTGTAAAAGTTTAAACAACTAAATTTTTACAGCAACACATTAATAGCTCTGACATTTTGATTGGAAAAGTACAAAAAATACATAATTTGGAAAAAAAAAACTAGTTTCACGCGAATATAAGTTTTTTACGGACGTTCACGCTATTGGTTAAATTTTTTATGCGCTTTAAAACAAAAAACCAATTTATTGAAATTTAGCAGTGCTCTTCCATTTAATGTACGTAATTTTCTGCTTCAGCTGCTGATAAAACTTTCTCAACACATTTTCAGTGCACTATTTTGTTGTTTATTTATTTTTTTTTTTCTTTGCAATAACCTACACTCGAACGATGCTTTTTTTTTGCATAGAAACTGAGCTCAAATGGAGCGATATTTTTATTCACGTAAGCAAAGTGGAACCTCTAATGTGCGCTGAGTTGTTAAATCAAAGAGCAAAATAGTAAAAAAAAAACAAAAGAGAACACCGGTATCGATACAAACGTGATTGGCGGCGAGAAACTAAATGTGTTGATTTTTTTTTTTTTTTTTTAAAGTCCTAAGATTTTACAACAATATATAGGTGTAGAATGGCAATGAGTGAAAATATATGTAGGTAAATAAATGTATGTATATTTTTTTTTAACAGCAATATTATTACAAAGTTTTTTCTTAAACTTAGATAATGCACTTTAAAACTTTTGTTTTAAAAGTATCTTCGCTATTCTTCCGCTCGCTGAACCACCTGAATCTAATGCTATCAGGCACTTCACTTCAATAACCATAAATGGACTGTCTTTATGATAATGCATAGTTGCAATTTTGTAAGAAAAACAAAATGCGTACAAAAATATGTAAGAAAAAATGACGCTAAGCAAAAACACAAGACAGGTATAGGGTTCTTAGTTGCTCGTAAAATAAAAAAATTAAACAAAAAATTATTACTGCCACTGGCCGCAGCTGTATTTGGCAAAGAGCAAGTGATTAGGACAATTTTTTTTTTTATTTTTTTTTGCAAACTTTTTTTTTTATGCAGAGGTCACGGTGGGTGTTTTGTTTTTGAAAGCCAGTTTACATAAAAGCATATTTTTATTTTATTTTTGAACAAAATATGCAAGCACTCTCATGCGAACTACTCGCGAGCTTCCAATTTCTGAGTATGCAACTATTTATCAGATGAATATAGACAAATGTATGGATTAGAAAAGTTGAGCTACAGCATAAAGTAAAACAAATAGCAATATGATTTTATTAGGCCATTTCTCCTGATTTAATCACTCTATGAAGAAATATATTTTTCGAAAACTGAGATAAACAACTTAAAATACGTATCTATTTTTTTATTGGCAAAAAATAAGAGTTTGAGGAATTGAAATTTTCTAACAGCTTCTTTTTAAATAAAAGGAGTTGGGTAAGGGACAGATCCACTTTATTTAGTAATTTCGTAAAACGTTAATTAAAAATTCAATATTTATTGTTAACAACTAATATGGTATGAGAGATTTTACCTTTCATCTTTTCCTATTTTCCTTTTTTTAATATAAACTCAACTTTAGAAAGTAAAAAAAGGATTTACTTTGACTCATTCAAAACTACCGCCCATCCACAAAACTTTCAGCAGAACCATCTACATAAATCAATAAGCTAGTGAAATATCAAAATGCGAAATGCTCCTCTGTATCTTGGTATCTTTATTTCACAAAATATTTTCAAATATTGAGAGCAGCTCGCAAGGCTTCAATTGGAATTTCAATTGCTAGTTTTGCTTAGCTGCAATAACTAACCCAAAAATCATTTAATTCGGAAATTTTTCAAAAACCACACAGCTGCTCAAATTAGATTTTAATTTCTTTAAAAATTTGAAAGGAATTTTAAAAAATTATTGTTAGTAACACCGTAGAAATAATAAATTGGGACGAGTTAACTGCAATCAACCAATAAAAATCATTTTTCGTTGGAAAGGCTCAGCTCATATTCGCATCATCGAGCCCTGCTAATGGTATACAGATGAAGTAAAAAAAAAGATTAAAGATTAAAGACTAAAGTAGTAACCAAAAATAATTGTCATTTTGATTTTTTCGATTAATAAAATCTTTGGCAGGTATTTGATAATAAAAAACTCGAATATACTAATCGAATTCTTATGGCACATGCGGTCATGATTTTTTTAAATAAAAATAATAACCTCTACTGTCCCTGTTCTAAACTGTATCTCATTTGGTTTGCGAAAAATAGGTAATATTTTTCCTTACTTAATTGCAGATATCTCTTAAGAAAAACCAAGTATCATCAGCGAGAAAAAAATCTACACGTCTCAAAAATAACAAAGTATAAACTGCGCCAACGTCCTGATCAAGTTTCTACAAAGGAGGTATATTAAACAAAGTTTTTTAAAAGATGATACCCAAAAAGCGTCGTCGCCTGTGATTATTCTTTTATATATGAGCTGTTGATGCCGTTAAATATTTTTTTATCCACTATTATTATTCCTTGGGAAAATACACACAATAGAAATTTGTCAAGGATTTATATTATGTCCAGGGCCGACTACTGAGATCATTTTGCGGGAAATTCACTAATATCATTCCCGCTCGTTTTCCTCAGTAAGTAGTGAAATTACTTAAAAATAATAGTAGAAATTAGTATTAGCATTAGTAAAAATGGTAGTAAAAATTAATAGAAATAGGAGTAATTAGTAGTAGTTTTAGTAAAAATATAAGGAGAAACTAATAAAATTGGTAGTAGTATTTAGTAGTAGCAGAAGTAAAAATGATAATTATAAACATAGTAGCAGAAAGTAGTAAAAAATAGTAGCAGTAATTAGTATTAAAAAAATTGTGGTATCAATTAGTAGTAGCATTAGTAAAAATAGTAGTAGTTATTAGTAGTAAGGACACAAGAATGATAGATAGTTGTAGTCGTAGTGGTGGTGGTAGTATTTAGTTGAAGTAGTAGTAGTGGTAGTTAGTATTCGTAGCAGTTAGTAGTAGTAATAACAGCGGTGGTAGTAGTAGTGCTAGTGGTAATTAGTAGTAGTAGTATTAATTAGTAGACTCAAAGCATATGTTTTTTTTTCCTCTTATAAACATCATGTCGTTTACTTCGTGATGCGATATCGACACCATCATCGTTATGCGATATAAAAAAAATCACTCTCGTGCCGCTAAAGAAGTTTTGCTTAAAAAATGATAAATCACAGAGACAAAATAATATTGTGTGATTAAATCGAGTCACAAACAAGTAAAAAATTGCTGTATTCGGCCCTTCCGAAGCCTTCACACCTTTCATGAATTTAAAAAAACATAATTTAAATGCCATGGCATTGTTAGCGTGAAAATATTTAATTTTAGAAGACGATTTACTTTTTTCGCATAAAAAATAAAGTTAAGCATAATAAAATAAATTTCATTTTTAAAGCAAAAAAAAAAAGATATTGATATATGTAGGTATTGAAATTAAAGTGGTCCGATCTCGATAGTTTTCACTGAATACTTTATATTAATCATAAGTAAAAGGAGTGCTTTGGATTCGGAGTTATAAAGGAAACCGTCATATTTTAGCAATCAGTTGTTAGACATCTGTGTGCTATATTAGTCCGATTTGGATATTTTTTCTTGCACACTTTCTATTTATAATAAGTGATATTATTTTCTACTTTACTGTAGGAAATATAACGCAACCCCTATTATGTAAACAATCAGCCTATGGAAACTCTAAGTTACACTGATCCTATCGTGATGATATTCATTGCACATTTTCTGTTCATAAGAAGTAAAGGGATTGACAAATTCCTTAACTACAATGGTGTAGGAGATATAAAGGAAAATCTCATATCTGATCAACAACCAGTTGTATTGCTTCCTATATACATATAGTCCGATTTCGTTGGTTCTGAAAAATTATTAATAGACTGTAGAAATGCATCTGTGTACCAAATTTCACGCACGACAATCTCAATAACTGAGGGACAAGTTTGCGTCCAAACAGCCAGACGGCTAAATAGAAACAACTCGTCGTCTTGATCATTTTAACCAAAGTAATAGTAATGCTATAAATAGTAGTTTACTGTCGGACGCTGATCATAGAAATTCGATACAATGAAAACCTTTTAGAAAACAATTAAATGCTAGAATCCATATCAGCTTCGAGGGAAACTAACTCAACCGTGAGTTTTTTTAACAATAGAGCCTATTTAATTTCTTCATTTATTAGCAGTTGTAGTAGTATGTGGAAATATATATATATATACTAGCTGACCCGGCGAACATTGCTCCGCCTTAGAAGCAATAAATGAGCAGATTCTTGATTTTATGAGTTTAAATTTTTTATTAGGATAATAAATATAAGTAAGTACCAAAAATCAATTATTGTAATGATTCTTTATTGGCCATGTATTTTAGTACATAGGCTGCACTCTTCAGTGAAGCACCTTGTGATAGACGATATTTTTAGTTTTATTACTATGTGCAAGAACAAATAACGCAGCTGGTCTTCCGACCCTTGAACATGCCGCATATAATTGACCATGTGAAAAACATGGATTTTCTAGATTTCGACCACAAACTTTCAAGGATTGGCCTTGTGATTTGTTAATGGTCATGGCGAATGCAAGACGGATCGGAAATTGAAGTCGTTTAAACTCAAACGGCATGTCGGTTGGGATCATCGGGATCCTCGGAATGAGAACTTCCTCACCTTCAAATTTTCCTTTGAGTTTCGTCGCGTAAATCACATTATTCATCAATGTACTTACCACCAAACGCGTTCCGTTGCACAGTTTTGGTGGGTTTATGTTTCGAAGCATGATTATTACGGAACCAACCTTTAGTCGTAAATTATGCGGTGGTAAGCCAGGCACATCCAAGGAGTTTAAAAATTCAATTGGATAGTTGGTGGCATCATCTGCATTTGTTGCGCAGTCAATAGATTTGAACGAATGTAGTGTACTAATGACTTCATTCTGAATTATGTAGTAGCAATGAGTGCAATGGCTCAGGTGGGGGAGTCAATAATGGCAATTTCACTTTCCCATTAAGGCAGCACTTGGCGTTTCTCCGGAAAACTTCAATACTCGCAAATCACATCCATTGGCCCAATGCGAACGCTAGCATGCAAGCAGTAATCAGTGCTGCAATCGAAACGCTGCTCGATTCAAATCAGTACTTGATAAATTTCTCCTTGTGCGTCGAAAATTATCAAGATGTTGATCTCTTAGGTTTGCTCAATGATTTCTCATAGCCAACCGAGCCTTTGCACGGACTGCCTCGCTTTGCTCTTGTGATTGAGAAGCACGAAGTCGAGCAATACTAAAGCGGCGCTCTTCACGTGCAATTTCTTGTACTTCTTCAGTCCTTTCATTCCCAACGTTTTGCATCCTAGTTGCATTACGGTTTTTTCGGGGAAGATTTGATCGTCTTGGACGTGGCATTTGAATGATAATAATATCGACACAATATTTATAGACACTCGAAACAAACACAAAAACCGGTAAACTTCAAAATTTCTAACTGTCAATTTTTCACCCAACAAAATTCGTAAAAGTAAACAAAATACATGTTAATATTGGCAATTCACACCAATTACATGGATATTGCCCTTCTCCGCTAGATGTCACTACAATTTACATCGATATTACCTTTCGCCGCCAGAGTGCATGTAAATTTTGATTTTCATACAAAAAAGCAAAAGCAAAATATATGAAGGGCGAAGAAAAAAAATCAAATTTACCGTTTTTTTGTCGTCCCACGGTAACGGGATAAAAAGTATCTTATAACCTGCCCCTGATTCTAAGCTACCTCCCCACCAATTTTCAGCCAAATCGGTTCAGCCGTTCTTGAGTTATAAGTGGTGTAACTAACACGACTTTCTTTTATATATATAGATATACATACATACTCGCATACACATTTAATTCCTAAATTTCGTTTGATATAATATTCGATTTCACTTGAACACTCATATACAAATTGTAGGTGCAAATGTGTAGCTACTTTTTGATATCATTGTTAAGATTCTTTCACAACCTTGTTGGAAGCTGTAAGCAACTGCCACTATTTCCACTACAACACTACAACACTACAACAAAAGCATTCAAACTCACCTGTAAAGAGAATACCGAAATAATATATGGAGACAACAAATAAACACAGCAACACCAGTGGTGACAAACCTCTAGCAGGTGTGCCCGTTTTTATTGTTTATCACTTGTTTAGCACTTCCCACAACATACACCTCTATCGTACGACATACATACATGCAGACCCAATGTTGGTGCTGGTATTATTTGCAACTGTTCGTGTTGTTGTTGTTGTTGGCGGTGGTGTGTTTTTTTATTGCTGCTGTTGGCGTTAAGCATTTTTAGCATGCCACCTACCATCAACAGCTTTTCGATATTTTTCAAATGTTGCACCTAACATCCTACAGCGCCACAAGATTTCTGTTGTACACAGTTACAGAAATACAAAAATATAAATGGCATGAGTATTGAAGTAAATAAAATACATGATGTGTTGTTGAAAAATATGTGTTGGATATAAAAATGAAAAATTTCTATAAAAAAAAAACAAAAAACAACAATCTATATCATGCAAATGTTAAAGATGAAAAATTTTGCATTGAAAGGAATGAAAATAAGGAAGTACACACAAATACTTATACACATGCAGTATGCGTTAACCCTGTTGGAAAAAACCAGAGAGCCTAAGAAATTTACCAATTAAAAAAAAGTAGTTGGTCCAATTTTCAGTATTATTCTAATTTTTCTGTGGTAACATATATTTTCAATAAATTATATATATACCTGTATTTATAAAATTGTTATAAGTTTTATTAATTTTTTTTTGTAGAAAAATACTAACTTAATATATTTGGTTTAAAACTCGCAAAGTTTTAGTTGGTCGAATACTTTTTTTTTTAATTCTGCCTTTTAAAAGTAATTTTTTTAGAATTTTTGCCATTTTTCAAGTTTTTTATTTAAGTTATTTTTTTTTTACAATAACATAAAATTAACAAATTGAGAAAATCGCAAAATTTCCGAAAAAAAGTTTCAAAACCAAAATTTTAAAAAAGTTTAATTTTGATCAGCTATAACTCAGAATGCTTTTATAAAAATTATAATTGGTCGACATTTTTTTTGTCTTTTTTTAATTCTGATTTTAAAAGATTTTTTTGTAGAATTTTTGCCATTTTTTCAAGTTTTTCATTTTAGTTATTTCTTTTTTAACATACAATTAACGAATTGAAAAAATCGCAAAACTTCGAAAAAAATGTTTCAAAACCAAAATTTAAAAAGAGGTTTAACTTTGACCAGCAATAACTCAGAATGTTTTAATAAAAATTATAATTGGTCATAATTTATGTTTGTCTTTTTTTAAATTCTGATTTTGAAAGTTTTTTTGGCAAAAATTGCAAAACTTCCGAAGAAAAGAGTCAAAACATAAATTTAAAAAAAGAGCTATAACTCAGAATGTTTAATAAAAATTATAGTTGGTCGAAAATAATTTTTGTCTTTTTTTTTAATTCTGATTTTAAAAGTTTTTTTAGTTATAAAATTTAAAAATTTAAAAAATCGTGTAAATCCCAAAGATTCCAAAAATAATTTTAAAAGCAAAATTTAAAAAAAGTTTCATTTTGACCAGCTATAACTCAGCTTGTTTTTATAAAAATTAATAGATACCGGCTATATATATTTAGTTTAAAACATGCAGAGTTATTGCATTCAAAATTAAATTTTTTCATTTTGATTTTAAAAGTATTTTTTTCAGAATTGTTAGCACTTTTTTCATATTTTTAAAATAAAATGAAAGCTTAAAAAAAACCGCAAACCTTTAAAAAAATATTTTGAAACAAAATTTTGAAAAAAAACTCAGAAAAAAAAATTAAAAATTATTGAATACTATTTATATATACTTGGTTTAAAACATGCAGAGTTGTAACTGGTCTAAATAATTTTTTATTTTATGAATTATTTTTCGAATTTTCGCCATTTTCGCCATTTTTTCAAGTTTTTTATTTTAGTTATTTTTTTAACATAAAATTAAGAAATTTACAAAAATTGCGAAACTTCCAACAAAAAAGTTAAAAAAATTTTTTTTTTGAGTTTTGATTTTAGGAGTGATTTTTTAGAATTTTTGCTAATTTTTTAAGTTTCATATTTTAGTTATTTTTTTTAAATCAAATGAAGATATTAAAAATATCGCGAAACTTCCGAAAAAAAAAAACAATTTTAATAAAAGTTTAATTTTGACCAGCTATAACTCAATATGCTTTTAAATTTTGATTTCGAAAGTATTTTTCTTAGAGTACTTGCAATTCTTTTAAGTTATTTTAAAAATCAAAAATTAAAAAAAGTGGCAAAAATTCTCAAAAAAAAAATTAGACCCCAAATTTTTCGAACAAGATCCGCAATGATCGCATTTAACAAAATTGCTAATGAAGTGTTATCAAAAAAAAGGCAGTTACCGTCAACTCGAAACCTTGCCCATACAAAAATTTCAAAAATTATTTTATAAAGTAAACTATACATATTTTCAAATAATTGGAAATGAACAGATTTGAAAGTAGTAGGTAATTAGGCTTGTTAAGAAAAAAATAAAAATCTCAAATAGTTGGAAAAAGAAATTAATTTTGATGTTCTCTCTGCCAAACATCACCTGAGTCAAAAAATTGGCTTGCTCCTAAGTCCATCGCTTTGTTAATAAAGTTCGTTACTTACAAGAAAAAAGTCAGAATTTCAGCCACTTGTAGTTGGTAGAGAAGTACTGTTAAAATTGCTTTTTAAGTAATTTTATTTCCAACAGGGTATTTTCGCAAATGCGGCATCCAGCTTGATTTCGAATTCGCACAAATATAATACTTGACTTACATGTTTCCTGCAGGTGTTACATACTTGAAGAAGCTGTTGGAGTTCTATTTATATTTTTCTTCTTTGGCTTCGCTAACATGGCATAGGATGTCAATACTTAATATTTTATATAAAGCTGCATAGTTTTGCACATCCATACATCTGATTGCTTTATTCATAGCTATTTGCATTGGAAAAGCGTGAAGTGCCAATACAGGCAGACATGACAAGCAAAGGAGACGAAGCACAGGATGGATGATGTAAAAAAATGTCTGACATGTGGCTGAGTGTAAAATGCTTGAAATAGTTTGCCTATAACGATCATTGATGAGTTGCTGCTTGACTTTAGATGCACCTCTGAAGGGTAGCGACGATTATTTCTGTTTTTTTTTTAATACAAACGAGCATAAAACTAAAAAATGTATGTATGAATTGAACCGTCACTATTTGCATAAAAAATTCTTCACTTTCTGCACTGATATTTTTGCATGAAATTTAATACGCTATATGAATTAATACTGAAAATGTAAATGCTGTTAACAATTTTGTGTTTAGAAGGGGAAACATGAAATGTATGAGGAAACTGGATTGGACGTCAGTACTTGAGTAATTAGGTAAGGATTAAGGCCGTTTAAGTGCAGTCCCATATTATATTACTGAAATCAACTAGCATCGGTTTTATATAACCATGATTTTAACAAATACCTTTTTTTGTTTGGTATCGCAAATCTTTGCTTTGCGTTTTCAGATAGTTTAGGTTAGGTTCAGCGGTTGGAGGTCATAGTTTACCCTCCAATTAAGTTAAGCAAGGAGAGCAAGCGATTTCTCATTGAGCACCAAAACTGCCACATTTCGTTTACCTATTTATGTGTTCCTCCAGTTTTACAACCTCCTCTTCTATTTCATAGTAAAAGTCAGAGATCAGAACTCTCCAACCTTTCTAATGGCGACCTTGTAAATCTGTGCCGAACTTCTATCAGCGCACTTTACCAACATTCAGACTTCTCTGTCATCCGGCGTCCGAACAGTTTGGTGGAGGTCCCGGGTTCTCACGCAATAGGCGCCGGTAGACTGTCCACAGCTTAATCTTTACCAGAACTGCAGAACTGGCACCTGCTGAGAGATCGAACCGCATCATGAGCACCGCGATCCATCACAGCTCGCACCAAAACTTCTCCTTTAATTTCGGCAAAGGACTTCTTATGCCCCCGGTTCGCGGACGTGAAAGAAATGGGAGGCTTCTTCCTCTTCGCTGAGGGGTAGGACTCTTTCTCTGAGCATTTCCGCTTTTAAAGATCTGCCTTCGTTCTCTCCCAGTGCTCCTCCAAGAAAAACTTCGCTCCCACTTAGGAGTCCGCCTGCTCTTCGGTCAGATATTCCTCCTTATGGCTAATCGCCAGGTTCCTACGTATGCCTCAGACACACTTAATTTCCTCTGACGGGTATGCGGCGCAGAGCTAGAATTCGCAATATCGACGAGCGTGGGAACATTGCTACCAAATTATCTGAGGACCTTTCAAAATCAGGAAGGTGTCGATCCCGCCGCTCTAAGATGGCATCTCCAGCTTGTTTCAAGACAGGGTTTGAAATGGAACCCTGAGGCAGCATCGCTATCCCGTCCTGAAACGAAGGGAACGGCGTCTACGGCAGTTCCCTCTGCTCAATATCAGGAGGGTACCTGGATTAGGGGAAAAAGGGAACGTGAAAAGATAAGGCTGACAGGTGTACAGGAAAGGGGAGGGGAAAAGAAAAGCCTCGGTATGGTTCTCTAAATAGGACAGCATGGGGTAATCTCCGACTAAGCGAGGCAAAGAGGTGCTACTAGCAGATAGTCATCCAAACGCCATATAGAGCTTTCCTCTTAGTTCATGGCGGCTTTACACCCCTGGTTAGGAATTTTAAGCCAACATTCAAGCCTCATCCCCTTGTCAAGGAGACCAATGAAGATGAGGTGCTTTCCGATAAATAACTCGTAAATTATAGAGGTAACAAAGGTTGAAACTTCCCATGTATTTTCCTACCTCCCTTTTTAATTTACGTGCGATTTTCTCTCCTACCTACTGCTCGTTTAGAACGCGGATGGAAAAAATGGGCTAATTTCTACCTTCATTAGGGTAGTTCTTATCCCTTTCTAAAGAGAAGTTTTGGATTCATTTCCCGACTAGCACGAGATTAGCTCAGGACTATTTCAAGACTCTTTCAGGATAATTTCGGGGCATTTTCAGTATTACTTTGGAGTTATTTCGGCACCATTTCAAGACTATTTTCGGATCAGTTCAGGGTTACTTCGGGTACAGTTGAGGACGGCTTTGTTTGTAGATTGTTTTCGTTTTTACTTTATTACATTGGAATTAGTACCGAACTGAATTTTTACTCCTTCAAGAGCTATTTGCAGAATTACTTATATTACACAGAATAACTTTTTATACTCGTGATATGTATACATACTTATTGAATATAAAAAAAAAAAACAAAAAAATTACTTAGAAAGGCAAGCGTAAGACACAAATAGAAAAACCGTAGCGCCATATAGCAACTGATGCGGACCAACGCATCTCCTCAAAAAAGTATAGTTATTTGATTTGAATGTAATGCTTGCTATTTATGTAAATTTGCATTATGTAGCTGCACCTAAATTGTAACATTGCCAAATGCATAATAAATGTATCGCAAGGACAGCTGTATTTTTACATCAATACAAATGATGCACTGAAAATAAACTGGGTGCGATTTTACGCGCAGCACTATCACAAACTACATGGCACAGTCGCTAGTATTAGTTTATTAAACTAGGGTACTTAAAATCGTTGTACAGGTTAGGTTAGGTAGGAGTGGTA
Organism: Anomoia purmunda; assembly: GCA_951828415.1. Lineage (NCBI taxonomy): Eukaryota > Metazoa > Arthropoda > Insecta > Diptera > Tephritidae > Anomoia > Anomoia purmunda. Next base: position 108,067,943 of record OX639996.1, on the reverse strand, counting down.
GCCGCCTGCAGCGGCTCACTTAGGCCAGTATTAGGCCCATTGTGTTACCACAAAGAAAAATTTTTGTACCATCCAAGAAATTACCCCTTACTAAACCAGCTTGCCTCATTGATGAACTTCAACAGACAATTTAACTCGGTGCTTGAAACCTTACTAAGGTCATCCAGAAACGGTGATCCCAGATGTCGCATTCTGCTCTTACACAGTGCAGGACGCTTACACAGTTGATGCAAGATCGTTTACTCCTCCTCGTCATGCTTGCAGCTTCTACATCATCTTCGGAAGGGCACTCCCAACCTTTCAGCATGTATAGCTATCACACAGTGCCCTGTTAGAGCCCCGATCACGGTTCGAAATGTTTTCCCTTCTTAGGGAGAGAACGCTGCGCGATCGCTTCCGATCCCATTTGGGCCACGTCTGTCTTGAGGTTCGACAGGTCGTATTTTGCCTCCATCTATTGTCAGCTTGTTTATACATATGTACAATCTCTGAGTAGCAGTTTGCAAGTGGCAAACGGCATACCAATGCGTTCTTTGTCCTGAAGAATCTGCTTGGTCGTGCCTTGTCTTGCAAGTTCATCTGCCATGCAGTTCCCCTCTATGTCCCGGTGACCAGGGACGCAAATGAGGTACAGTATGTTCTGCTTAGCCATCTCCTGTAGAGATCGGCGGCAGTCCAGCGCGATGTTCGAGTTAAACGTGAAAGAGCTCAGAGCTCTGATGGCAGCCTGGCTGTCCCTAAAAATGAAGATGTCTCTTCCTATAATCCCGGTCCCTATCTTCATCACCGCTTTCGTGATAGCTGAGACCTCCTCAGCCTAGAAGACGCAGCAGTGATCTGGTAGCCTAAAGTAAATTTGCAGGAGAGGGTTTCGCGAGAAAACATTGTACAAAACCATTGAATTTTGCAAATTTATAAAAACAGAGAAATGCATTTAGGAAATAGTTGGGTCCCGCACTTCGTTTTAAAAAATCTGAGCCTGCTCTGTATTGATGATAAAATTTCTAGAAAGAATTCAACGCAGAGTTTTCTTTTATTTAAGTCTCCGGCTAGAACACTAAAACAAGTGACTGAAATAAATTTAATTTATTTTAGCTAGTAATTTTTTAAACTGTATTACTGCCGCATAGATTTACGTTCGTACAAAATGACTGCGGAAACAATATTTCTGATGCATTTCAAATGTTCGTTACTTCCGATGGCAAAGTTGGCGTCATCAATGAGGTCATCTGCGAGAATATTCCTTTACCGAAAAAAAAGTCGTGCACACAAATGGTTTCATGTTGGTTTATACGAATGCGCTACGCAGGTACACGATTAGCGTTGCCAAAAGCACAACATCCAGCGCCAATATTGTTTATACTCTTGGTTCGTTTTTTCCTCCCATTTCAATTCAATGTTTTCGAGGATATGCGTTTTTTGGGGCACAAATGACGCTAATGGACATAAAAGTGGCACAATTTTCGTAATGATCTTCAATGCGAAATACGAGTATGCATGTGTACATATATGTTTGTAAGTTTATCGGAATGATGTTCGATAGGTATCAATTTTTCTTTGGAATCAATTTAAATATGCTTGCGCTTCCACTCGCACCGAAACCTTGTGAATTCGAATATAACAGAAAATTTAATAAATAATTTCACCAAATATAACAATTTTTATTAATTTAAAAAAGGAATTTCAAGTAACATTTATAGTAAAAAAATAATTGCTTACGAAAACATATTCTAAAACTTTTTTATAACTATTAAATTTTGTTATACTTTCATCAAATTAAACAGATAACTTATTTTAAGTTTTGACAAGGTGGCAGCTCTTTATAAGGTGCTTTCAAAAAAGGTTTTTGTAAACCTATATATAAGCATATGTTATATATCCCTATTTTACTTACGATTATTAATTTGTTTTGTATTTAATTTAAGGAGTTGGCAACCCATACAAACTTTTATCAGACTAAGGCTACATTAACATCTTTGGGCGCATATCTGTATTAACTTCATTTATTTGTAGTTTTAGTGGAATTGAAATTTTTTAAACATGTGGCAACCCTGTCAAAAAATATCCCGAAAACAAAGTTTTTATAAACCTTTTTCGTTTGACCAAGTATTGAACTATTTCAGTTACCTTCTAAATTAAATTAAATTACCGTTCGAAAAAGGTGGCAACCCTCTTTCAAAATATTTTCGTGCAAACCCTGTTATATTTAATTGAGCCTATAAATTTAATTAAGCTACTATTTTAAGACTACTTTGAATTGTATACCGTTATTCGTTTGAGACCCCTACTACTATATTTTACTTTGTAGTTATGTACATTCGAATTGTTGCAATTTTAATTAAGTTTTAAAAAAGGTGTCACGCCTTTGCAAACATATTTTTGAATTAAGCTTTCTAGCGCCTTTTAGTTTGACACCCATATTATAAAATTTTATTTAAAAAGGTGGCATCCTTCCTTCAATTTTTTTTTTTTTTAATTAATCTTTCGCTTGATACCATTATTGCAATATTTATTTTTACTGATTACTTAAATTGAATTTCAGTTTTTAAAAAGGTGGCAACACATTTTCGTTTGAAAAACACTAAGTTTTCAAATTTCTATAGCAGTTCCAAGAAAAAAGTTTATTTACATTTAAAATTCATGAGGAACTTTGAGCGCTTTGAGCGACTTCTAAATTTTTTATGAGTACCAAAAAACAAACATTTTAAAAAAATTATCAATCCCACAGGGTGAGGCATCAAAATTCCCACCTCACTTTAGCTGCCCATACTTTTTGGACCACCCTAATGAGCACAGATTGGACATTATTCGAACCAAGGTACTTCAGCTGATAGTTCACACATGCCACAAACTTGGTTGCGATGGCCGGCGGAGAATGAATTTCACGTATCAAAATCTGACCTCATCGAACTGTGAGGAATTACTTAGCTTCCGATATTGATACGAACTCATGAAGCTGAATGATAGAATTAAACAACGGGACTCCAATAATCCACAAATATATATATTCAGTACTCAAGTTATCACGTTAGTGGGTTACTTTTTTTAAGATTAAATACTTCAAACGCTCATCTAGTTAGATGACCCAAGCGGAGTTGTAGTTGTTGTTGTAGCTGCATATAAACATTCCGCCCCATAATATTTTCGAGAATGTTGCTGATATGGCAGTCCTTGGCCGAATATAAATCCATGTCGTTCCGGCATCACGCAGCCGCCAGTTGTTGGAGCGCCCAAGCAGAGCTCTACAGCGTCGCTTATCTCCAACTCGGAGATGATGTTTTCTGGGTATTTGGCTTAAATAAGCTACTATCTATGTATATGGAATTTTAGAATTTACAATGCTCGAGCACAGCTCAAACGAAGCTCGTATAAGGAAACTGGTCGGAAAGGTAAATAGAACTTCGTTTACTTTTCAATAGACGTCCGTACGGTTATTTGGAAGTAGTTAGCTTTGAATTTATAATTAAGAATTTTTTCTCAATTGAGATACTCATAGATTTTTAAACTTAAATTTTTATAAACATGCAATAAAATAGAAGCTTATAAAGCGTAAGATAACATAATTAAATTTTAAAATAGCAAATATTAATTAAAAAATTGAAGGGAATTACTTTTAAATTTTTCACAAATGAATTGAACCATTTTAGTGGCTTATATGTTCCTCTTATTTGCAAATGCATATGTAATTACCGCGAATTAAACTTTCATTAATTTAACACCAAAGCGGATGCGCCAATGGATGCAATTAAAATGCGTACATACATATATATTTACCCACATACTAGTTATGTATATAGATTTATATATAATCGCTCGCAAGCAATTGAAAAGTGAAAATGTCAAGGCCAACGCTGGACGCTGCAGTGAGCACATTGGCGAAAATTACGCGCTAACAAAAAGGCACGTTTTATATATACATACATATGTACATATCTACTTACATATCTGTACGTACTCCCTCAGCCACGTAGCAGCGCCACCATGGCGTATACGTAACCTATATTCATTGTGGAGGGCCTGCGGCGGCTATACGTGGAATGCCAAATGACTCTATTGACTTGCTTTTTGGTATTGCTTTCCGCTCTTTTTCTATTATGCGGAATTCATTCTGCTGACGTTCTTTTATTCATATACACACATACACACACACACACACACACACACATTTGTATGTCTATATGTCACTCGTTGGAAATTTATTACTCTAAAGTTTTTGTCGGTTATAAAAGTTTGCGTATATTTTCTACGGCGATTGCTTCTTTAACCGCCTTGCTTTTGACTTTTCAATGCTTGTTGGCAATGTTTTTTGCCTTTTCGGTTTGGAATTTATCTACCTTAATACCCAGTGTAATATTAATTAACCCAAAGAGCGGCTGAATAACTTGTTCGGGGAAATTTATTGTTCCTACACACACAATCAAAAAACATACACACGTACGTATGCCAATTAAATATATATATCACTTATAGCTAGATACATAGAGTATAACAACCTTCGCAGGTAAATGCGTTTCTATTTACTTGGCACAGTGTAGAAATCGATTTACAAAATTACGTTTCTTTTTTCAATATGCGGGACATGATAAATAGTTTACAGCAAAGTGTGTAAAAAAATTTTCAAATATATAGCTGTATTTATTTTTGGTTGTTTATTAAACTTTAATATGCTAGCTTGCTATAAAAGTGGTTGGTATGCTAGCATTAAAAATGCGAAAGGCACACAAAGAACATTTGAAGTCAGTGAGTAGGTAAATGAGAGGTGGAAATAATTTAACATGGAAATAACACTTGCTTAAACTTAGCTAAGCAAATTCCTAGCTAGATATCCATATCAACTTTACCCCTATAAACCATGAAAAGATAAAAATTATAAAAATCTCATACAAAAAGCAGACAGCATTTGATATTTGGAAAATATGAAGTGACGAGGGGCTTCAACTAGAAAGAATCAAGATATTCATCAAAAGAATGAAGATAGTTGGATATTAAATTTCTTTACTCTTATCTAAAATGCAAACAGATAAATCTCCCTTATTTAACTCTCAATATTTTACTTAGTTTTGTTTCTGTAATTTTTCTCAGTGGGCTGTGTAATAAAAACATAACAAACATAATAATACTAATGGTGTGAACTGTGATTTGTGATTTGCTTACGAATTTTATTTTTAGTATTTTTTTGATAATTGTGTTACTGAAAATAAGTTTGTGTTTTTAAAAAACTACCAAGAAATTTATTTTAGTGAGTCACACTCAAAATTGAGCTCCCAAAAGCACTTCATTTTGTTAAATCAAATTGTAAAAAGCTTGAAAAATTCGACAAATTTTCCATTAATTTTCTTCCAACATTTTTATACGAATTTTTTTTTTTTTAATTTTTCTGGTAATTTTTTTCGTGAATTAAAAGATAGTATAAAAATTAGTTGCTACAAATTACCATCGGAATTTAGCACTTTTCTTAGTTTTCTTCAAAATTGTTATGTAAACAAAAGGAAATTTTGTCGAATATTTATTTCTACGTTTTCAATTAGTTTTAGGCTTTTGGATCCAGTATAATAAGGAGTATAATAAGGGGAGCTTTTTAAACAATATTTGTGCAATTTTTTTGAGTTTGATTATTACAAAATAATGAATTTCTCAATCCTGAGACTATAGCCGGAATCCCGAGAGGGTAAACAATTACAATAAAAACGCAGAATCGTCTCTGGAGTAAGAGATTTAAGAAGGAGTACCATTTTAGGCATTAGGCACCGAAATAAGCATTATTTTAATTTAAAAAAAAAAACTGTTGTGAAGAATTCGTTCAAAAATTTAATATATCGACCTAATTTTTATGCAATATGCTAAGAAATAAGAGACGTCTTTTTATTTAAACGATTTTTCATTTTAAGTCATTGCATATTGTTTATTTTGTGATTTTTCTTTTTTTTAATCACATTTGACCAATATTTTGTGATTATTTTAGTAAACATTATCTCGATCAAATTTGTTTGATATTTTGCGATTTTATTATTTCCATTAAAAATTCTTGTTCTTAGATTTGAAAATTTCCGATTATATCTGGTCGATATTTTGTGATTATAATTTTTTCGGTCACGCCCTATTCTTTCGATAAAATATTATCGATATTTTCTTTCCGATCGAAAATCGTTATTCCTGGATTTGACATTTTCCAATCGCATCTGATCGATATTTTGTGATTATAATTTTTTCGATCACGCTTGAACGTTATTGTACAATATTTATTTTTTTGGATAAAATTTTATCGATATTTTTTATTTTTTTTATTTTTATTTTTTCGATAGAAAATCGTTATTCCTGGATTTGACATTTTCCAATCGCATCTGATCGATATTTTGTGATTATAACTTTTTCGATCACGCTCGAACGTTATTATATAATATATATTTTTTCGATAAAATTTTATCGATATTTTTTATTTTTATTTTTTCGATAGAAAATCGATTTAAATTGGATTTGAGTTTTTCCAATCGGATCTGATCGATATTTTGTGATTAAAACGTTTTCGATAAAGGTTGGTCGTTGTTTCATAGTTTTTATTTTTTCGATAAAATTGTATCGATATTTTTTTATTTCTATTTTTTCAATCAAGCTCTATCGTTGTTTTATAATTTTAATTTTTTCGGTCATTTTTTTTTGCGACTCTTATTTTTTCGATGCAAATCCGTTATTCTTGGATTTAAATTTTTTCGATCAAATCCGGTCGATATTTTGTGGCTTTTATTTTTTTCGATGAAGTTTGATATTATTTTATTGGTTTTAATTTTTGGATAAAATTTTATTGATATTTGGAAACTTTTGTTATACTTAGTTAAAAATTTTTCTTGTTATACTTAGATTTAAATTTTTAAAATAGTTCAGAACAAAAACTGAACTATTGTTGTCATCGCCGACATTTTTTACTATTATTATGATAAAAAAAAACAAAAAATACAATGGTCTCTATTAAATAGAAAAAAATAGGCATAGCTAGTGCAATTATTGAACCTTTGTCGCTTCGAAAGTTTTTTAAAAAAACCTGCACTTTCGTTTCAACTTAAGCCTCAATAATTTATGTTCTATGTTGAAACTTTTATTCCTCACATATTTACACATTAAATCTTTTCATTCGTAACAGTAAAATAAACGATACAGCTGATCCAAATTAAAACTTAATTAAAACCTTAAAGAAGTCCAGCCTAGCATAACAGGCATCAGATGGCAGTTAGACCTACCTACAACATTCTTACTTATTCAAAGTTATTTATGAAAAAAAACTCAATTCTCTTTAACTAACTAAGAAAAGAAGAAACGCAAGTAAGTTGAAAGATATCCAAAAACATTTTGTAATCAACTACTACTACCTTCTTTTTTTTTTTTTTTTGTTTGGCTAACTGGCAACATGGTTGCACGCTGGTTTGTCTGATGCCAGCTACCGCAGGCAACTTGTAGCAATCAACCGCTGCGGCAGCAACACAGACTTTGAAACATGCAGCAATAAAGTTTTTCGCCGATAAGCAACAATACCCCCATGTGCGGTTGGAGGAAGTAATTTTCTAGCAAGCATAACACCAAAAGTTTCCCAACAACAAACAACGAAAAATGAATGCAAAAAAAAAAAACAAAAAACAAAAAAATACTTCAATAAAAATATTTTGCTACCCAAACTTTTCAAAATGGGATAAATGAGGAATATATGTAATAAAAAATATGAACAAATTAATCGTCGCGAGTCAAGGGATAAGGGAAAAAGTGCTTGAGTAGGTATTAATGAACGATTTTTAGCGAATAGATTTAAAAATATAAATTAGTGAAAGAAAAAAGGTTAAATCACGCTCAAATCGATTTGTGAGTGAATTCAGGTATTGAGTGAATTTTTAGAATATAATCTAAAAACACGTAAAAGCGATTAGAAATAGTACTAAAAATTATTTTTAAAAAAATTGCAAAATATGACAAATAATTGAAAAAAAATACATTACGTATTATAATTGAAAAAAAAAAAAATAAAAAAAGTTATATTTTCAACTATTGCCTCGGATTTGAACACTTAACTTAAAAGAATTTCTAAAACGAATAACAGAATCGCCTCGCTGTTTTTCCTTGGCACCCTGTAACAGCTAAATAATTTCTTTGCTCTATTTTCTCTATTTTCTATCTTCGCTTTTTATAAATGGTATATAATTGTCGCATTTCGGCTATAGAATATGCTTTTGATTAAAGTTATATGCACAATTTTTCATAGAGCTTATTTTTTATTTTGTTTTTTTTTTTAATGTGCCTTGAATACAGGGTGTTGCTATTTGAAAAAACTCGCATAAAAACTGAGTTTGATATATAATTCATTCAAAAAAATCGAAGATTTACCAGAGAAATTATGGAATAAAAGCCAAATTTTGCGAAAACTATTTTTTCGATGCCTGAAGACCTCGCAGGTTAAGTGTTCAAACCTCCAGGGGCACATTTTCAACTTTTTTTCTAATACTGTCTAATGTACATATCTATTCAAGAATTTTTGAAATCTTATAGGTCAACTACAGAAAAATCATATGGCATACGGAATGTTCAACAAATTTTTGCACCAATTCTTAATAAGTACAAAATTAACCCTTATCTCTGGCGTTCAAGTTGCATGTTGAGCGTTGGTGTATTTAGGATTTATTATACAGTTCCATAATAAATATTTTTGTGGTACATTTTAACCCATTTGTTCCCTATTTTATGGCAACTTTCTGCTCTTTTCCATTAAATAGGTAAAAAAACGCACTACAATTAAGGCGTCAGAGTGTTAAAGAATTCCACAAAATTTTCACATGTCGTGCGAAGTGTTTATCGCATATCCACCCAGAGTCAGCTGGTTAAGAAATTACGCAAAATTTTCACACTTCGTATTTTAAAGCGAAATACTAAAGACGTCTAACATCTACCATGGTCAGAGGGTTAATGTAATCCAAAAAAATTTTCCACGCCGTATTTTACATAGAACTACTAAATAAATAAATAAATCGCATATCAACTCAGAGTCAGAGAGTTAAAGAATTCCCCAACGCATATCTACCAGTTTCAGAGGATTAAGGTATTCCACAAAATTTCTCCACGCCGTAATTTTTACAAAATTAGGACCTGCTGATTGATTTGCCAATCCTCTGCCTTGTCGGCTGTTGTGCTGCTTAGTTATTAGTTTGAATTTCGAACTGGTTCATAGAGTGGTATGATTCAGATGCCAGGGTGACAATTGATATTTCGTAGGACAACGCCATGTTAAAAATATCAAATCCCTTTTTTCCGAGTAAATTTCCTAAAACACAATATTATATATTTTAAAGATTTTTACTAAATTTTATTTAGCAAATAATTCACTGTCTCTCCCCGAGCATAATCATTTCTCAACTGAATTAATCTTTTCATGAATTTCAAACAAAGCAAACAAATTTTTTGCAAAGCGCATTTTTAATCAAGGGACATATTAAAAGCATAACAGAAAATAGCAAAAGGGGGCAAGAACAAAAAAAAAACCAAACACAAAACTCATAGCACTAGCAAAGTGCGTACATATAAAAAATGCGTACAGCCCTGAAAGTATATTTTCTATTTCGCTAAACAAGCAAACGCAGTAAATAAGCAGTTAACGACAACAAAAACAAAATTTTAAATTCAAGTCAAAGTTTCAAGCGCAGCAACTGCAGTAAAGATTCCCTGTGGACTTGAGCAGAGAGTAGATCATTTCCAAAAAAAAAACACCAAAAAGAAGAAGAAAATGACTAGAAGCGAATGGAGCAACTGTGTGCGTAATAGGATAAAGTTTAGTCAGGGTGTTTGTTTGTGTTGGTATGCGCGTAACTTAATATACATATATTATCAGTCCAATGAGAACTTATTACAGCTACTGCAGCTGCAAACGAAATTTGCACAAAAACTGATAAGCATTGCCGTCGCCGCAGATTTCTATGCACGCCTGGGACACATAATTTTATGCTCTTTCGTGTTTTTTTGTTTTTTTCTAGCTTTTTCTTAATTTTTGTTAATTCTGGTGTGCAAAGTTGTGCTTGGGTACGCATATTATCTCTTGCGCTTTTGAGATATTTTTCATTCATAACTGATAAGGCTTTCTCAAATTTAATACTAACTAATTACCAACTTAAGCTACAAAGCAGAATTTTCGGTTTTATAGTAAAGCCATCTTTAATCATCTTATTTATTTTTATTTCAATGGGCCCTAGCTTAAAGCGTACTCATTAGGGGACGAACTATCCCGCTTTAACTATGTACATATCTTTTGATATAACTTTGCCCTACGAAGTGACAATTACGCGTCCGGTATTTCAGAACGTATTTCCTTGAAAGGTCCTTCATTTAGATACCAAATCTCGCGAAATAGTGTAAAGATTTACTTATCAATCGTACAAAGTCTACTAACAAAAAAACATCGAGGAAATGGCGAAGCCGATGTTTGGCGTACCATAAACTTGAGTTCCTGGTTAGTCAAATCGTAGCAAAAACCCACACAGAAATCTAGATACCTATCTAATGGATTAGGTTAGATTAACGAGGCACTTGCATAGATCCTCTGGAGCTCTTAGTGTTACCCCAGTAGAAACGCAAACTGAACGGCAAATTTTTAGTTTTAATCTGCAAAGCGCTGCATGCTTAGAATGAAATTATGGAGCTGGCTAATCTCTGCTACCGATATGTCTGCCGGAGAGTGAACAGGGTGCGATTCCAGGCACTTAAGGCTTAGTAAAAAGTGTTGTGACGATTTCACCTCCTCATGCTCAATGAGAGCCGCGGTTGAATAACCGTAGAAACTCGCATGAGCTCTGTCGGTCTACTTCTGGCCAAAAGCACCGCGAGACCCTACATGCACTATTAGGAAAAGGGAACCAATTTTCGCTAACGGCCAATAATCGAAAGCTTAAAACGTCTAAAATGGATACATCGCTTGAGCCCTGCTTAAGGGAGTGAGGCTTCCCAAGAGTCTATAGCATACCGAAGGCCCTTAAAATGGGCCGCTCGAAAATTATATGTACTTTTAAGATGATACACGGCACCTATACTGGATCCCTAGATTTCCCTTAGGCATACACTTCTTGTAAGAACGCACAGTGCAGTGTCTCAAACTTTCAAAAATTCCAAATTTTTGAATGTTACGAAAAAAAAGCAAATTTTATTAGCATTGAAAAAACTTACACTGGACCAATTAACCATTTCTATTTGTCTACCCTCCATTTTATATGCATATGTAAACAATGGACTTAAAAGCCCGTCGCACGACGCGATTCAGCCATTTTTGAGCCACGTAAATTACGTATTACAAAGATATCAAAACTGTTATACATTTGCAATGCCTACTTTCAGGCTGCATGCAAGGGAAATAACAATTTGAGCGATAAGTGGTGAGTAGCAGGATGCTTCGCTTTTATATATTAGATGTACTGAGGGTATCGCGCATTTTCTTTCATAATTTTTTTTTTTTTTGTATGTTAGAGAATATATGGCAACGTAAGCAAAAAAAAAGTTATAAAAAAAAAAAACGGAAATTTTTCGCTACTTGGAACTTAAATTTGTTCATAAAAAAATTTAAAAAAAATAAAAAGAATGTTGTAAAATTTTTCAAACTTCTGAATTAGAATTTATGTAGAAATCTGCATACTATTCAAAAGTTTTAAAATTTGATAAAACTTTGCTAAATTTTTCTATTTTTTCGACAATGTTTGAAATTTGGTTTTATACGGTGTTTGTTATATACTGAGCTAGACTTTTATAGAAAGAAATAGCAAACATAAAACAAACAAAAGAGGAGCAACCAAAATTGGTATTTTACTCACTCAAAATCTATGTAATAATAATTCGATACCTACAGAAGTGGAATCATCGAACCTGGGGCTCATAAGTAAATACCAAAAGTTGAATTGTATTTTTTTAACTAAAAATTAAGACCTCTAATATTGATGCCAACTTGCTTTTTCAATTTTACTTAGATTATTTTTTGGTTATCTGTTTTTTTTTTTTTTTTGAAGTAAATTACTTAATTTGCAATCCTCATTCAACCCAGACAATTTTATTAAGTGATTTTTAATTATTTAATTACCAAACGCTTCTGACGCCAGACGTTGCACAACGCTAACAAATTTATAAAATAGTCTGCACTTCATGTATTCGAAAAAAATGCAGACACATCTGCTGCCAATAAGAATTATTCTCTCATTACAATCGGTAACCAATCAATTGTTTTTTCTAACTCATTCACTACACTTAAACTACCACCGCAAATTTCATTTACTAACAAAAAAAAAAAAATTTAAATTCAATTTGAAAACAAACTTTACTTTCCTAATTTGTTTCAAACGAAACAGAGCATCAACTCAATTAATACAACAATTCTGCAATTTTCGATATACCGATATATTGGTATTTATATATAATATATGTAGACAGTTTCACGCCATCATACAACGATTAGTTAGTTAAATGTTGTATTTGGCGCACGACTTCTCAGCCACCTATCAATCTAAGCAAAAAAAAAACACAAACCAACAAACAAACAAAAAAAAACAATTTTCGGGCGGTGTCTAAGTGTTATCGCTGGCGCACATCTAGCCATTTATTGCTAGCATCGATAACGAGCGGGTAGCTAACGACTTTGCTAAAAATAAAAAAATAAAAAGCGCCAACACAAATTTGACATACACAAACAAAAAAAAAAACCCCAAAAAAAAAAACTTTCAAACAGACTGTTGTTCACAGCCGCACATCTTTCTCTATTTATGTAGAGCTGCTCACTCAAACTAACGCAGACTATCAAATCAGCTAACAACCCTTTAACTTTCTCGTATTTATTTCATGCTTTTTTTTTGCTTCTTTCTCTTTTTTTTTTGCTCTATTCACTAACTACATAGCATATCTATTTTCCTTTTTCATTTGGTCTGCTTTGTGTTGGTTTTTTTTCTTTTTCTTTTTCAATCACCATCGATGTATGATGATCATCTAAATCCCATGTCACACCCCGTCCATTTGTTATTTAGCGTGTCCGTCAGTCAGCTAGTGGGCGTAAATGTTGAAGTGGGTTTTTGCTGCTTTTGAAGTTGGTTGCGTTTGTCTGAAACTATGTGTGTTGGTGCCTTTTTCGCATTTTTTATTTTTTATTTTTTGCTTTTACTTTTCACTTACCAACTACAAATTCAATCATAAAATTAAGCACATTTTTCAATTTCCTCTTTTCTACACAAAAACCAACTTGTGTGGCAATTGTACATATATATATTTAGTACCTAGTATGTCCAAAGATGTGGCTACACATGCGTGTAAATTATGTGTTTGAATAAGTAGCTATGTATCTGTCGTATCTTTTCTAAAATTTGCTGTTTCCAATGTTATTTCCTTTATCATTTTTGTAGATTTTATTCGTATAAAAAATAAGACTGGGCATGTACTTCATTGCATACATAAAGAATCAATGCGAAGGGTGAATAAGGGCAAAACGAAGTACTTGCAACTTCTTACGAACTGCATCACACTATAACGGATGTAGAGCTAAGTGCTCAAATCAACTGTCAACGAAATACTTATACCGTAGAAGGTTAAGTTCACGTTCAAGACTCACACTGACGGTTTTTTAGAAGCCAGGCTTTCGATGCTTCCTCCCCGTTGAAAAAAAACAAAAAACCAACCGCTATTGACAAAAACAATTTTGAAAATCTAGAGGAACTTGATTTTTCAGGAACCAACGCCAATAACAAGGCGAGGCCACATCCCTCTCTCGATGAGCCAAAAGCAGAGTCTATAGGCTGTTTAGCCTTTATAGAGACATTGATATATTAAAATGAATTAAGAATCATGGGCTACGCTGTTTAAGAAGGGCTCCTCTCCATTGGAAACATCAAGTGGAGCTGGACTTAACTTCACTTGGTGTATCTAATTGGCGCCAGTTGACAAGACAAAGGAACCACTGCTGTGCTATGTGAAAATGAGTTAAACTCGCCTTAGCGGTTATAGCGTCCACAAAGAAGAAAGCAAAGAACAAAAAATGTGAGTACCGGCAATGAAGTGTAGGTTTTTTTTAGTAATTTGGTTCTTTAAGCCTTAATTTCGGGCGCTCGATTTAGTCAATTTTCAGAAATTGATAAATAAGCAAAATAATGTACACTTTGTACTATGAATTCCGAACAACTACCGAAGGCAGCGAAATCGAAATCTGAATATTCAAAAACTATTAATAGACTTAGTGTAAGATATAAATTAAGATTCAAGCTGGCCCGAAGCACTAACTTACATCTAGCGCCACCTATCGATTAATTTTTTAAATAACATATTTAAAATTATGCTGCGCCACCTGTCGGAATTTTTATTTGCACAATGAAGGCCTTTGCAAACACATCCTATAAAATTGAGGTCAATAGTCGTTTTATATAAAAGATATAAGGTATTTTTATATAAAAAAATGTGGGACAGTCTAGCATATGTTGTCCTGCCTATATTTATTTATTAATTGCCCTTTGTATGTGTAACCGAATAGAAATTTTCAAACAGGTGGCAACCCTATCAAAAATATAGATTTCGCCGAGATGACAGTTTAGCAGTGATGTTAATATTTTATACCTATTCTTGTATATAATTTAATGAAGTCTCAAACTTTTTTTTTTTCAAACAGGTGGCAACGCTCTCCAGAAGATAGATATGAGTCTTTTCCTCGCCGAGACGAAGCATTTGGCATTCATATTTTAATTTTTCAAATAACCTGTTTATATTTTTATTTAATTCAACTTTGCAAACGGGTGGCAACCCTTATAAAAAATATTTACCCTTTTGTCGTAACTAACCGTTTTAATACTTCAAATATTTTTATATATAGTTTAATTAAAATCAAACAGGTGGCAAGCGTGAAATATCTTTTACAACCTGATAGGTATACATAAAAAATTTCTTAAAAATCCGTTGAGCGGTTTCGTAGCAGTGCGATCGCAAACCCCGTAACACGAAATTTTTATTGTAGGAAGAGGAACCAATACATCCCCGGAAACCGAATGCACGATTTTTTTGTTCTACGTTTATAAATTCTCGTGCATTGCCTCATTTATGATATCTTCTAGTAGATGTATTCTAAAGAAGTTCGTTTAAGGTTTTTAGCAGTAAATAAATAAATATTGAATTTTAAAAGCCTCGATACATTCTCTTTAGTTTTAACAGCTGTGCCACACAGCTTACCCTCAACCAACACAATTTCACCACAAAGGTGAAACTTCAACTAAATTTAACATTATTTGTACGCCCAAATAAACACACATTAAGAAACATATATACAGCTTTAAAAGCATTATAAAATTATCTGTTAGCTTTCCCCCTCCCAGTCACCACAGGGCGTATACGCAATACGTGCATTTGTGGGCAGACATTTGTTAGCTTTACTAATTTCACACGCTCTTCAGATAAACTGAAATAAAAGAAATACAAAAAATAAAAACTCCTTACGTTAAACGCTGCAAATATGAAACAAGTAATAGAATAAAAAGATGTAGTACACATTAGGGTTATGACTTTTTTTAATTTTAAAGGCAACTGGTAGCAAACGATGTCGTTTTGTGTGAAGCTACATTAAAATTCTTAAATTCGTAGCATAACTATACGACAGTGACCTACTGCCAAGCTTCGACACTCAATTTATTTTTAATTAATTTTTAGTTAATTCTTTTCTAAAGAGCAGATCGAATTAGTCGTTGTCGACTTTAGGGCGTTTAACGCCGACGGATTGTCTACAGCAAAGGCAAGCTTTGAAGGAACCTACTAATTTAGCTTTATGTCAATTGCAAAGATCTCAGCTGGAAATACGCTACAGAAATTGCAAAGACTGTATGTTTCTCGAAAATGAAAGTTTCTGGGAGAAAACTTCAGATCCTATATCCATCTTAGAGTCATCCGTGAGGATCGGACTCCCACCGGAGTTAAGTGTCGTGTAAGATTCCCAGTCACTTGTGACACGAAATTGAACCTTGAAAGTGTGGCTTTAGTCGAGTTCCGCTATCTGACAGTAACATCTTTCTTGTTCCATCCCACCTATTTTAGGGTAGAGTCATGACTCCTGTCTGTTGACTGACAACGCTTACCGAAAAATGTTCATTAAAAATACTGAAATTTTGATGAAAGCTTCTAATTATATTAAAGCTTGCATAATGTTTGAAGATTGGATGTAAATCGTTTTTAATGTGAAATTATATATTTTGTTAAAATATGTTATATTTGTAAAAGGGTTTAGTAGGTGACAAATCGAAATTAGAAAGTTGTCAAAAAGTTCCTGTATTTAGTTATATTACGCGTACGGGACGCGGTTGAAGTCGCCAATAAATAATTATTTTTTTGCATTCATACTTTCAATTACTTTTTAGGTTTATTAAAACGGCCGATAAAATAGTCGTTCTTTCAATTTCTTTTAGATCAAAAATTCATGTAAAAGAATTCGTTCAAAACAAACCCTAAATATATCAATACAATCCCTATGGTATATGCTATACAAACCTGACTTCATTTTTTAATCAAAGCTGACCGTTATTTAATTTTTTTCTACCAAATTTTATCGTAATATTTTGATCAAAAAGTATAAATGTGATCGGACATTTTATCGATATTTTTCATTTTTATTTTTTCAATCAAAACCCTTACAATGTATTTTTGTTGTTGTTGTTGATATTATTGTCATCGCCGACAAATTTTTTTGCCTTTGTTATGATCAAAAAATTTTATATCGAATGCCGATTACTTTTTATCGAAAAAATAAAAGTCAAAAATATCGATGAAATATGTTCGGAAAAATAAAAATCCAACAATACTGATTATAAAAATAAAAATCCTGTAATAAAGATTATTTTTGATCGAAAACAAAAAATATCGATGAAATTAAAAAATCCTACCATACTGGAATATCGATCATTTTTGATCGAAAAACTCACGAAATATCGATCAAATATTATCAAAAAAATAAATAACAAAATGAAATACGATCGGAAAAATAAAAATCCAGCAATACTGATTAAAAAAGCGCATACAGGAAAAACGATTATTTTTTATCACAAAAATAAAAATCACAAAATATCGATCAAATGTGAGTGAAAAAATCAGAAACAGAAAAATAAAAATCCAACAATGCGGATTATAAAAATAAAAATCCTGGAATAAATATTACTTTTGATCGAAAAGATAAAAATCAAAAAAATATCGATCAAATGCGATCGAAACAAAAAAAGTCACAAAACAAAGATGAAATTATATTTTTTTTATTTAATAAAATTTTACCGCCACGGCCTCTACTTTAAACAACAAAACTTAACGCTTGCACACCACAAGACTTCAAACCCAAAAGAAAAAAAATCGATTCAAAATTCATATCCCTAATACACTTGTTAACACTACACATTGATTTTCTTTTATCTTTTATAACATTCTGCCACATCAACTAACTATTTAAGCGCCACCAATGAGTATGTGTAAAATTTAAGGCAATGGTGTAGCTTCTTTTTTTTTTGTAATTCACACTAACTGCAAAAAAACCGTAATATTTGTAGTGTGGAATGCATTGCAGCGCAACCAACAGGCAACAATCGATAATTCACTCTGGGTGCGTAGCTTAGATACCAGCATCGCTGTCTATTAGAGCGCGCACTATCATTTCTTAAGCCCACTTCGAGTCTACTTTATAACTGCTAAGTTTCTTTTTCCCCCACAATCCATGCTCTTTCTCTGCCAAACAGCCGTATACTTTTAATTTTCTATCTAACTGTCCGACTGTCTGACTGTCTGTCTGTCTATACGTTGGTGCTTAATGTCCACTTGACTGTCGTCGTCTATGGTGGTGTGATGTGAAATTTCACAGTGACCATCAGCTCATGAGGGGTTACCACTGAGTTGCCATGGTGTTGTTGGTTAGACACGCATGCTATTGTTTTTTTTATACCTTTCATGAGAATGAAATGGTATATTAAGTTTGGTCCGATGTTTGTAAGTGCCAGAAGGAGAAGAGATAGACCCATCAAAAAGTATACCTAAATGATCAGGACGATGAGCTGAGTCGATTTAGCCATGTCCGTCTGTCTGTCCGTCTGTCCGTCTGTCCGTCTGTCCGTCTGTCCGTCTGTCCGTCTGTTTGAACGCAAACTAGTCCCTCAATTTTAGAGCTATTTTGATGAAATTTGGTGAGCAGGTGTCGTTGTACAAATGATTAAACATTTGTCGGAATCGGCCAGATCGGGTGACTATAACATATAATACAACCGATTATTCAGATATTGAATTTTGCGCCATAACTCCTCCATTTAAGCATCTAACGGCTTGAAATTTTGCAGAAATATCAGCCATTATTAGCTACGTATCAGTATTGAAAATCATGAAGATCGGAGAAATATAACATATAGCTCCCATACAACCGATTGTTCAGATATTGCATTTTGCACCATAACTCCTCCATTTAAACAGCTAAAGGCTTGAAATTTTGCAGAAATATCAGCCATTATTAGCTACGTATCAGTACTGAAAATCAGGAAGATCGGAGAAATATAACATATAGCTCCCATACAACCGATTGTTCAGATATTGCATTTTGCACCATAACTCCTCCATTTAAACAGCTAAAGGCTTGAAATTTTGCAGAAATATCAGCCATTATTAGCTACGTATCAGTGTTGAAAATCATGAAGATCGGAGAAATATAACATATAGCTCCCATACAACCGATTGTTCAGATATTGCATTTTGCACCATAACTCCTCCATTTAAACAGCTAAAGGCTTGAAATTTTGCAGAAATATCAGCCATTATTAGCTACGTATCAGTATTGAAAATCATGAAGATCGGAGAAATATAACATATAGCTCCCATACAACCGATTGTTCAGATATTGCATTTTGCACCATAACTCCTCCATTTAAACAGCTAAAGGCTTGAAATTTTGCAGAAATATCAGCCATTATTAGCTACGTATCAGTATTGAAAATCATGAAGATCGGAGAAATATAACATATAGCTCCCATACAACCGATTGTTCAGATATTGCATTTTGCACCATAACTCCTCCATTTAAACAGCTACAGGCTTGAAATTTTGCAGAAATATCAGCCATTATTAGCTACGTATCAGTATTGAAAATCATGAAGATCGGAGAAATATAACATATAGCTCCCATACAACCGATTGTTCAGATATTGCATTTTGCACCATAACTCCTCCATTTAAACAGCTAAAGGCTTGAAATTTTGCAGAAATATCAGCCATTATTAGCTACGTATCAGTGTTGAAAATCATGAAGATCGGAGAAATATAACATATAGCTCCCATACAACCGATTGTTCAGATATTGCATTTTGCACCATAACTCCTCCATTTAAACAGCTAAAGGCTTGAAATTTTGCACAAACATCAACCATTATTAGCTATATATTAGTATTCATCAAGATCAGAGTTCACGGTGTAAATCGGCAAGATAAATTCAGGACAAATATTTATTGCGAAAAGTAATAAGCTCAGCGCAATATCACATGAATCATAGCGTTAAACGTTTGGGAACTATTTACGGATCTGATAACTGTTTTCAAAGACCGACATATGTAGGTCTTACATATTAATACTTAATTATTTGTATTTTCTAAATGTTGAATATCACGACGATATTAAAAATATTCAAAAACCATTCCCTTCTTAAAACATAGTTCTTTTTAATTACATAAGGAAAAGCATTAAATAATTTATAACAATGCCTTTACTAGAATTATTTTTATTGATTTGAAGGAAATTTTCGCTTTTAACTATAGGTGATACGAAATTGTAATACAATAACACGTTTTTTACTATTCTTCCATTCATGAAAGGTATGAAGCCTTCGGCATAGCCGAAGACAGCGCTGTTTTTACTTGTTTTTTTTTAATGTAATGCTTCTCATATATTTACTTTTCTACATTTTATGTGTCTGCGTTTTTATTCATTTCATGCGTTCAACATTCACTAAGCTTCAACACCGGCAGCAGCAGCAACAGCAATTATTGTTACCCCCCGACTATGGGTGGGATTTTGATTTACACTAAGCGGTTTTAAGGTTTTCCGCTTTTTACTTCTTGCTGTAACTATTTTCTCTTTTAATTTCTAATTTGTTGCTTTTGTGTGGCTTTGCTTGCTTTCTTGTTTAATTGACATTATCAGCATTGCGGAATTTACTTCGGTAGTGTACCGTGAAAAAAGGAATTTGTGTTGGAAGTGTGAAAATTAAAAAAAAAAACAATTCTCAGTTAAGGATTAGAAATTATTAGGTTTTACTATACACATGCGAAATAGGAGGCTTACTATTTAAATTTTTTCTATTACAGTTTAGCGTACATCTAATTCTTCTTTTAAAGTTAGTTGATACTGGAAAGCAAATAATATTTCTCGCTCACTGAGTGAGCAATTTCCACACTTTTAAATTTGTGCTTTCATTGCGGTAAATAAGTAGCTTTAAAGTTAAATTTCTGCGCTCGAGTTGATTCTTTAGAGACATTTTATTTCTCTTTATAAAAAATAAAAAATTTGCTGCAATTTAAATATAAATTTTTCCCAACACATTGCAAATATTAAGTTAAAAAAATTATTCAACTTTTCAAATTTAAAATTTTTTCTACAATTGAGTTTTAAACTTAAAATAACGTGCCACCTTTTTCAAATGGCAGGCTCTATTTCTACCCGATGAATGAACCTTGAAAGTCTGTTGTCGAAACGCAATTTGAAAACCGGCTTATTATTCGGCCAATAGGTAAAATCCTCATATAATAGTTTCCACTTCCTTGCACAATTCAAGAATGATGAATATCACAAGCGGTAGTGCCCGTAAAAGCAACGAATTTCTTACCCTCATAAAGTCAAAGCTATTGGTTTTAATATTTCACAATTTTTCACCTTTCATTTCACTCAGGGCAAATTCGCATGTATTTTGTTTATGCTTCTACGCCTTGAGTTGTTAAAATTTATAAGTAAAAGCAAAAATTAAATACATGTAGTTTCACATTGCCAGCCGTGAGCCGAAATTGCTCAGCTGTTCTTTCAACTCCACCTTATATGAATTAGGGAGAATAAAGTAAACTAAATTGCGCGAGACCAACTACAAACTTCAAATTCTTTGGCAACAAAAATGCACAAATAATTTCCATTACACTTACAAATCCTCAGATAGCTCCATTAGGATTAGAGCTGTCTCTCCAGTGCTTTCTAGTTGCCCCTTGAACTACATTATCTCTTACCTCACAAAAAAAAATTGCATTCCAATTGAGTTCAGGTAAACTGCATGTCTTTCTTTTTTGTGATTGGGCAGGGGCCTAAATTTTTAAATTTAATATTTTTTAAATTTTACTTTTACAAAACTCAGAGTTGTAATTTTCATGTTCGAATTTTATCAGCTGTTTCGCAGTGATAAGTAATAAGAAATAATAAACGTTTTCACTGAGGGCGGATGAATAAATGACGGGGCGAGCGGAACTCAAAATTAGGCTATTTATATATATATGTACAAAAAAATCAGGGATAGAAAACAACAGTTATTGATGAAAACAGTAATTTAAAAATTCACTATGAAGAAAATATTCTATAATCAAGAATATATCAATCGATTTATTTTTTACCGTGAATCAAATTTGAAATATATTTTTTTTTATAATTTTTACGCAGAACTAAAAAATAACAGTTACACTGATTTTTTTTTTAAATCTGGAAATAACAGTTATTTCTGATTCTCAGTTTATATATATGAAAATAACAGTTATTACTTTTTATTTTATGAATTTGTATTTTTAATGTGGAAATAGCAGTTATTTCTGGTTTTCAGTTTATATATCTGAATAAAACAGTTATTACTTTATATTTTATAAATTTTAAAATAACATTTATTTCTCCTTTTTCATTTCATTCGTTTTGTGATACCAGTTATCGAAATTTATTTATAAAAAAATGATCAACAAAAATCAGTTGGTGATGTTTTTGTTTTTTAAATTATCCATAAAAATCTTGCAATTATTTTCAAAATTATTAGTTAGTACTGCTAGTGTTTTACTTATTACTTAAAAAAAGTCATCAAATTTAAAAAATTACATATTAAAAAATAAGGTAAATAATTCAAAACTAAATTAAAATAACGAAAAGTACAATGAACTTAATAAAATTTAAGTTTAACAAAATCTAATTAAAATAAAATACAATTAAAATAAATTTAATTGAAATAAAACAAATTAAATTAAAAACAAATAAGAAAATTAATTAAAATGCAATAAAAATATTACAAAATATTTAACTCAACATTTCGTAATGTAGTTGGTTTTTTGTCAGAATTATTATTGGCAAAATTCCAAATTGCTTTACATACCTGTTAGGGATGTTCCGATACAAGTATGTACCCGATATCAAGTACTTTTGGCATCGATAATTTCACCAATTACAAAAAAAGCTCAATCGGCATCTGAGGACAGTTTCAAAAATTATTGGGAATTTTGAGGTTACCGTAAAAACATTAGCTGAAATCTAAAAGCATGCAAAAAACGAAAAAAATTTATCGATTTATTTACATATCGTAAACTTCATCACCTCATAATTCATCGCCTTTCGATTATTTATTTCTGAGTAAAATAATCGATACTTAAAGTGTATCCGCACATCCCTAATATCCACACGCTGTACTTATTCCACTAAATCTACATATCTACTTTATCCTAGCTTGCAACCCTTTTAAAACAATGTCTGTATTAAAGATTCATCGCTACTTTTTATTAACTAATCTATATTTACTTTGTACTAAACATCTTCCTTTTCAATTCTACTCCCCATTGTTTTTTGTAGCTAGTTTTTCAATCTACACTTTATTGATTTCTAACAACTTCCAAATCCACTACGTCAATATGCCACATGATAGATAGATGTGAGTTTGATGCATCAACTATTCCTCACTATCTTAGTTTCCATGACAAACTTTGATTCAGAAGAGTAGCTTGATCGCAATATGTCCTTACTGAAAAGCAGTAATCCCCTTAAAGTTATTCCCATGCATGAGCGAATATGTTATTCCAGTTTTTCCCTGTCCTGTCTTCTTCCTTTTTTTTTTTTGTTTGGCCTGCAACTGTGATTTCTCAGGCTTTCGTCATTTTTATATACTTCTACAAGTTGTGTGTGCTAATGTGCTATATATTATTGTATGTAGCTCTTTGCATTCTACAAAAATAGCAGTAAAATTTCTTAATCTCTTAATGGATAGCAATAGTGTTGGAAAGTTGAACGACCAAGTTGTTGATGGCAAAAATAAATGGTTTAAAAAAGACAAAATTGGCCAATCAAAATAGGAAGAAGAATAAATAGATAGAGAAAAAGGAAAAGAATATTTTAAGTACTCAAACCAATGATTTTTGGAAAAGACATGCATAAAAAACTTAACACACGGCATGGGTTATATTAAGCAATAGTTCTGTTTTGCTTCATATAAAGCAAGTGAAACAATCAGGCAAGCCCTTTGCTCCGCTGTATTGCCTAAAAATTCTAAGCAACAAATTGACGGCTACCGTAGAGTATTGACCGAAATAGCTGCTGTCATTCGGCGCATTCGAAATCCAGCTTCCTATATAATTTGAGGTCCTCTACTGGAGCAACAAATCTAAGATAAGTTCTGCATCTGTCTTTTTATGTAACAATAACTCAAAATTGTTCAATTTATACATATATTGAATATTAAAAATGTGTTTGTCCTCCAGCAAAGCCTCTTGTCGCACGTTGAAGTCCAACCAATTTCTATCGACGCAAACAAACTATTACAAAGCCATCAAAACTGTTATCGTATTTCAGGCATACTTATAGGCTGAACGTAATGGAATTAACAGTTTGAGCGATATGTGCGGAGAAGTAGTGATAGTAGAGAAATTCATTCCTCAAATTGTTTGCTTCAGTTGAATCTTTAACTGGCGAGATATGGCATTTCAACAAAGTGATTTAACGACTTAATTGATTATAGATTTGAGGTCACTTGCTTCCAGAGAAACTATAAACCACTCAATGTTTATTTACAACATCGTCTCATCCATTGTCCGTATTTTTTTTAGCAAATAAACTTTACCATCAAATGATCTATAGTGGCCACGGCTATGTGGCATGATGCGCCATTCTGCTGAACCCAAAGATCGTCCTAAGTCCATGGCTTCTATATCTGGTCAATAAAATTCGTTATTCACAGTTCACGGATATATATCGTTTCGAACAGAGCTGTCATTCTCTGAAATTGCATTCGCTTCCGGAGGATAACGTACAGCTTTTGGCATATCCGACCTTGGGAGTTTTACTCGGTTACTTAGCTGCCGAGATAGGAATGCGCTTCGCCAAAATGTATGCAGTGTTGAAAAATATTGTTGTCCGTTTTGAACTAATGTAGGACCCAATCTAAAAATCCATAACAGAGCGAATGGTCATGCGCTTTCACTTCCTCAGTCAATTGGGCCTTGTATGGGAATAATGTGAGGTTTTTGTACTAAACTTTTCTTCTTGTATGTTTATTTTTTTTTTTGGTCTTTAGTATTAGCTCATGATTGAGTGTCTAGTCTTTAAGGTTTTGTAATCATAGACTCAAATAAAAGATATAATAAAATTCGCGACGTCTCTCGAAATATCTTTAACACAACCATTCTTTAGAGCTAACTCAGATTCGCGTAACAATAAGTTCAGGTTTGTCACAAACAATTTACTGATCTTCTGTTACCGCGCTGGTGAGGTCTCTTTTTCATCCAGGGAAGTCTTCGATGTTTTAAGCTTCAATAAACTATTGCAATCATTTTTTTCATGAACGCATTCCCTCTTTTCAGATATTTTTTTCCATATGTACGTGATATTTTTGGAACTTTGGTAATGATGCCAAAAGGCACTGCTCAAATTGCTTGTCATGCGTGAAATTTCCTCACGAAACCAGCGTGTCCTCGTCCAATGGTTCGCTGGCTGCGTATTTGCCCGGCAAGTCGTTGATTGCGAATTCCACCCCAGGTAAACTCTAGAAAGAATTCTGTAAAGGAAATGTGAAGTTATCTTAAATAGCAGCTCTGACTGTTGTGACATTTTTTTTCAATACTTCCCCATAAAAACTGGCCTTGAGCTCAAAAATTATTTTTGATATAAATAAATTAGGCCGAAAACTTAAAACGTGAAAGAAATTCTTTGTAAAAATATTCTACAACAACTTTAGTTTACTTTAAAAGAAGTCTGTTACTTCAATTCCGACTTCAACTCTTTCCAGCATTTGCCACGAATGATCTTTTCCACGAAAAGGGGAGGGCAAAGGGGATTGAAATTTAATTAATATGCAAACAATGTTATTAATACGCAAAATAAATGCAAATTTTCTGGCAACAGACGCAGTGAAGCAAAGCGGCCAAACAAATCAAGGATAACGCGGAAGTACACACACCCACACAATCACACACACACAAACACACACACGTGTATATTCATATTCAAACAAAGCACAAAACTTACCCAGTCAGGTAGAGTGAATTAATGAGTGGGCACAAAAACGAGTGAGTAGCTGAATGAAGAAACCGAATGAGTGGCTGACTGATTTTACTACACGAGTGTATAAAGGCTGAAGAATTATGTGTGTGTGTGTGTGTGTGGGTGAGTATGTGTGTGATTCATAAGCACAAAAAGGTAATCAAAATATTGCGACACATAAGGGCGCCCGCAGCTGACATTTATGATGCTTGGTCGCGGTGTACATCCCCACACACTCACACACACCGCTAGAGCTGTGCCTCAGTACAGTACAGGTATACCCACACATACATTTAAACATATACGCTCATATGTAGTAAATATTAATATAACGGCAATGTACAGCTACAGTTATCATCTGTGACGTACCCTGATGCTGTGATGAAAAGGAGCCGAAATGTCGCATAGTCGCAGATAGATAGCATAGAGAGACAGACAGACAGATATAAAGCATACAATATTTACTGGCGTACAATTACAAATCACAAAAAGTATTGGTGTGATGTGGTGTGTCGATGGAGTAACGGAAATCCCTTTGAGACCCATAGTGCTATGTCTACTCGACTGGCTGGCTGGCTGGCTGGCTGGCTGTTTGACAAGATGAAAAAAATATTCTCCCCCTTCTATTTAACGCAAATTTGGCATGCAAATGTTTTAAGCTAATCAAATGACGTGCGCGCTCATCATTCGTCCCACCACCCCACCTTGTCAACCCTTAAACCATCACACGTCGCAGCAGGCGCATTGCAGGTCAGCATTAAGATAAAGTGCCTCAGTGTCGCTCAAAGGACAAAGGACAAATTTCACTGTGACAGTGTAGATATGTATGTGGCGCGAGCGGGTGCGGGAAGCATACATGGCATAGATTGCAGATAATCAAGCATTAGACTGAAAGTCATGCATCTACATATGTACATACTAAATATATATATCTATCTATATACAAATATGCGTTAGGACATACCTACCAACTGATATGCCAAATATGCCTTTACAAACACAACTCGCATACATTTTGGTTTTTTTTTCTACCATATCTACATATTTACCTATTTACTTTTTAGCTTGTCATCAAAGTGAGATAATCATCTATGCCAAAAAAAGAATTAATTACCACAAAATGACCAGCTTTCAGGGAGGTATGTAAGATAGGGGCTTTCGGGGTATAAAAATTCAAACAAGCGGCGTTTAAGTATAGGAAAATGTTGCTAATACGAACAGATTTCGAAACAGAGTATATAATAGATATATAAAAGCTAAACCGAAAATACTTCGATTACCGTTTCTCTAACAGAGGACATGCCAGAACTGATTTGACCTTTGCTTCGATTACAGACAAGTTGCATCACTACTACTGTTTCTCTAACAGAAGACATACCAGAACTGATTTGACCTTTACTGGCTGATATTAGAATCCGATTTGATGCAATTGATTTCTAGTATGTTGAAAATTGGACGAGAGTTTTTGCCATGGGAAACGAAGCGCCCTGCAACTTCTTTGTATTCTACGTTTTTTGGAATAAGCGTCCTGTTACGCACCACATGTCGGCCAAACTGTTAATTTCATTGCTTTCAGCCTGAAAATATGCATAATAAAAACGTTACAGTTTTGATATCTCTGTAATCGGTTATTTACGAAGGAGTCAGAGTTCTGGTAATAGATAGTAGTAAATTTTATTAAAGTCTCTTTTGTACCAAGTTTTTCTCAAAAATTTTTATATGCATTTTTTGCCCTGATTTTAGTGCTTATCATAACCATACGAGAGAGACTTATTGGCAAGTTTCGACACTTAATTTTTTATCCAAATACAGCTCATTCTACATTAAAAGCCGCAAGCTTTAAACTTTCCATTAAATTTCAGTACAATAAAGTTTAAGTTTAAAAAGGGTCAAAAACCGCGTTGTTTTTTGATGGTTTTTTCGCCGGCGGTATAGTTATTTTTCTTTATATAAAGAATGCACGAAATTTTTGTATATAAAAAAAATTACATTCCCAAAAACAGTTATGAAACTTAATTTTAAGTACATTGAAACTGTCACTTTATTAAGGTAGAAATTGTGATAGAGTTTTTTTTTTTTTTAATTTATGCAATTTTTAAAAATTTTCTAGAAAGTCATAAATATTTTTTTTCAATTTTTATTATATCAGGAAATCCAATATTTTCAAAACTTCTACTACTAAATTATAGCCTATATTTTTTTGCCAATGATCAATGGAAAAAGAGTCTTCTTTGTAGCTTATATTAAAATTGTGGTCAAACTAATAACGCGAACACTAATACGCAGCTACTTATCCATATACATACATACATACACAATGAAGATTAGATCAATAACGAGATTTAATTTTCTTATAGTCAACCAAATAAGTAAGTCAACTAAAAAGAAAAAAAGTTAAAATAGAACTACTACTATAAATATAAATAAAATATATTCATAGCATCCTCAAATCATAAAACAAAATTAATACGCAGAAAACATTAAATAATAAGTCCATGCATAGCACTTTTAATGGCACAGGTGAAAGCAACATCATAAATGGAATCAAGCAATCACAATATCGGTAAGCCAATAATAAAATTGGAAATTTTGTGTTTGAATTTTATTTCAACGATAAAAATCTTTATGACACCAGCTTTGAATAAGCAAATCTACTTTTCGTCATGTATGACGTATTACGCCCATACTCATTCTTTCACTTAGAGGGGGGGGGTTAGAAGAAGTAGATGGCGCCAATTACATAGGTTAAAATATTATATATTTAGCTTTCTCGGTCAACAATTGTGAAAATTAAGATTGTTCACCTTTTCTTTCGACTTCGAAACTTCATTCTACGAAAGACGGTGTCGCTAATCGTCGTGGCCTGGGCAGTTAGGTGGGTTGAAATTGAGATAGTTCTAAAATAGAAGTTTCTTAAAATAGCTCAGGATTTCTGTGCCGAAAATTAGGCTTCACGGCGCTACTGGTAAAAAATTAAATGTATAATTATAAATTATTTTTGGCTATTTCCCTACGCACGCCATTCCATTTCATAGGCATAGAACTGCCGAAAATCTATCTTTGGGCTGGTAAATGAAAAAAAAATATCGGTATATATTGTATCGATTTTTTTAAGAATATTGGTATATGCAGTTTAAAATGAATCGAATATTTCAATATATCGATATTTTTGCGTGAATAAACTATCGTCCAAATATCGAGAGAGAGAAAATAATACCGTTTAATTTTTATTTTTATTATTTTTATCTTTAATGCAGTTAGATTAAATTTTCAGCATAACAAAATTTCCATAAAACCATCAGGGGAGGGGGCCGCACCAAAAAAATATGCGGTTTTTCAACCGGCATTATAAAATTTATTTTATTTTAAGACTTCCGTCAAAATATTTCGACAAAAAAGAATATTTTTGCGAGCTGGGCCCATTAGCGATATTTATATTCGGAAGTAAATATCGAATATCGTTATTTCGTGGAACTAACGACATATTTATCGTTCCTTTTTTGATCATCTTCTTTTTATTCGCTAGAGTGAAATGTTGATGTATGTTTGGGGCGATTTGCCATGGTCCGTTGTCAAGTTTGGCTTTGGAGACGTTGTGTCATCTACAGTGTATTTTTTTCAAGAAAATAAAGTCGGTATTTTGTTATATCGATATTTTCTTCCACTATTTCGACTATAAAAAATAAATAAATCCGCAATACTCGCATTTTGTGGTGATATTACAGCGTTACGCTGATTTTGGTTGCCAATTTGTCGCAATTGGATTAGGTCTTTGGTTGAATATATTTTTTCATTTTTTGGAATCATTGATTTTTGTTCAAATTTAACATATCATGAAAACTAATATATCCTTCAAAAAATTATTACTTACAATTGGGATTTTCTAAAATTCCTTTGGCCTTTTTTGGTATTGAATTGTATTTTTCCGAAATACATTTGATATTTTCTGAAATACTTCTGACATTTTCTGAAATACATTTGATATTTTCTGAAATACTTTTGACCTTTTCTGAAATACATTCGATATTTTCTGAAACATTATTAGAAAAGGTTTTTCATTAATAAAATTTCTTTGAACAAAAAATTGCATGCATTTATGGTCACAGATTTTGTGTACTGAATTGAACTTCAAATAAGAATCTAAACGCTAATTGAAAATTATATTAAGTAAATATTCAGAAACAACTGTTTTTGTATTGCGTAAGGCATGGAGATATTAAAACAAATATCGTTACAAAAATTTTCGTTTCTCTCGCCCTCCTGTTATTTTTGTAATTTTATAATTAAAGTGCAAAGCTAAAACCATGGATTAAACAGTTCGATAAACAGCAAAGCAAACTATTGACACCTCGTCATGGCATTCGTATTTAGAGAAAGAAAGAGGAGAGAGTGGTAGATAACCCAGGGATTTAGTGAAAGGTGTGGAGTGAGGGTAGCTTTCAGTGCAAATGGCATTTCAGATGCTTTTATCATATTTCATTTTCAATAAAACAAAAGTTGATCATTGGGAGTGGTTGATATTTATGCGAAGGCAATTACATTGGCTGCTACTTTCACTCACATTCCATATGTGTGTGTGTGTGCGAATTCCCAAAACTTTATACACGCATTTGTATTTTCCTACAGCTTTTTCGACCTCACTAAGCTAATCACACATTACTTTCTGTCACCCCGGTAGCTCTACCCATTTAACCCATTCAGCCTTCATCCCATCAAATAACATTGCGTCACATATTTATGCCAAGTACTGCACTCATTCTCTATTTTTCACTCATATTTTTAGCATCGAGGAGAAAATGTCTACACATTGGTTCGAGCTAATAATTTACATTATTGAGTTTTTGAATTTCATAAAGGCCAGCACATGTTGTAACGGTTGCTGCTGCTACTGCTACCCAGGCAACAAAAAACAAAGCGCACGCTTTGGGCACAGTGTCCCTATTCCGATCGATTTTCGTATTCGAAATAGCCACGCAAACTAAGCTGCTGGCTGTATTGTGAGAGGAACTTTGTAAAAAATCAACAAAAGCGCAGGTATGTATATAAAAAATGTAGTCGTTTTCTTTGTTACATTGTTCATTAATTAGGTGGTATCAAAACGGACTCTTACTATGTCTAAGTGAGTTCCCTTTGGGGAACTACCACAGTAACCTAACCTAACCTAACCTTTGTTACAACTTAGCTAAAAAATCGATGAACAGATTTTAACCAAATTTGATCCAAATTTATATATTTCTTATATGCGTGGCAAGAACATAGGCAATATTTTAAACCGTTAGGTGGCGCATCAGTCGATATATTCAGAATATCTGCCTTTATAATAAGATTTTAATGAAATCAAAAACGTAAAACGGGGATGCGTCAAAAAACACTTTCGCGAAAAATGTATGCGCTAGGTGGCGCTGGAATCGAGTTACTCAGAAAATCCGTATTTATTGGCCGATATTGATGATATTAGAAACCTGTATTGTGATTCATCGAAACTGCATTTTTAACTGCAAAAATGTATTATATGGATGTAAAAATCTAGCTGTGGATATCATCAAGAAATTTCATAAAAATTTAACAACAGCAACAAGCTTTAACCTCTGTGTAAATTTTAATAAAGTTAAAAAAATTATCACAAAAATTTTAAATTTTTTACTCTGAAGTTTTGGAAGATTTTTCGCTATGCAATTTTATACACCATGCTATGCTACTATATAAAGTGCGAAATTGAGAGGCACAGAAATCGTATTAATTTTTTATGGCGGTTTTTGTATGGCGGTGTTGCCTATTTTCTTTCTCCATATAACGAAACTTGTTCGAAACCTGTCAAAAATCACTATCGTATAGTTATGTTAAGCACTTTATATAAAACCAACCGAAAGTATTTATATCACAATCGTTTTTTGTACTTTGCAGTACCAGACACTCGCTGCAAATTGACTAAAAATATTGGGAATCCATAAGCAATTAGAATATAATTTTTTATCCATGATGTCTTACCTTTCCCTACAGCGACTCAGCTATTTTGCTGACTGGGTATATTCTCATATTTTATCCGAAGCTATTGGTCTGCAAAATAAAAAAAAAAACAAATAACTTTGTATTTCTGCCATTGGCAGCAGCTGAAACCTGTCGCAACAACACAACGTTGCAAAATACATTGCGAAGCGTTGAAAGGACCATTTGTATTGTGTTAGTGTGAATGGAGTGGAATCAATGTGAACGGTAAAGCGAAAGCCCACTGCAGAGTCAACTGTAGCATAGCTGGGTAAGAGTTCACGCATTAATTAATTGGAAAATGGCAGCTATGCGTTAAAAGTGTACGCTATCACACTCCTCAATCGGCAATTTTAATTTTACTCAATGCTTACTGAGTGCAGTTTTTGAAAAAGTTTACAATTTAGCTTTCAAGTTCTAGTTATAGG
This sequence comes from Anomoia purmunda, assembly GCA_951828415.1. Taxonomy (NCBI): domain Eukaryota; kingdom Metazoa; phylum Arthropoda; class Insecta; order Diptera; family Tephritidae; genus Anomoia; species Anomoia purmunda. The sequence continues at coordinate 108,036,027 of OX639996.1, read as the reverse complement.
CAAATGGAAATATATTTACAAAAATATACATATTTATATTTCAAACGCAGGAATGTATTTTGTGCGTACTTTTAGCATTGAAAATTCTCTGCAGAACTCATTAAATACATCGCGTGTTCTTCACACGTACAACCACTTAAATTTTAGCCATTTTGGTTTAAACTCCTAAAATTATCGCGGTTTCCATGTTAAGCTTATAATAAAAGCAAAAAACTAATTTACCATCTAATTATAAGTATCATATCATATCCTAACGCCATTGAGATCATTAGATTTGATATATCTTTACTAATGCTAAGTACCATTTTTTTAAAGTCATGCTAGAAATTTATTGGAAAAATTATATGAAACAAAATAAGTAACTCCATTGGGAAAAGAAGATGGTAAAAAATTATACGTATTTTTGCACTACTTCACCGAAATTGAATGTGTTAAAAATTTGGAAAATTTAGTAGAAATATTTTGGTTTTATGTCAAGCGGGAAGCGTGACAACTCAGGTGAGCGCTCTGCCGATGACGACCAGCGAAGGTGAGGCGGGATACCGAACGTCTGATGAAACTCAACCATCACTCTGGTTCCTGCGGTCAATGCAATGACAGTTGAGGTACTTCTCGACAATGAGGTATGATCTTTGTCCAAAGCGCAGAGAGACTTTCTCGATAGCTCTCTTTAGAAGGCCATTGGCAAGCCCAGGGGATGAGCACGGTGTCGTTAAGATACAGTGCATTGCCTTAGATCTAGCCCGTAGAATTTAAGAACTTAAACAAACCATTGAAATTCTCCTTATCCAACTCTTTCAGGCTTCAAGGATTTCCTCAGAATTCTCATTCTAGATGTTCCCCCGACTACTACGATTATTATAAAAATAACCTAAGGCTCTAAACCCAAGTTTTAATTTCAATCAAAAAAGAAAGTTAACTAAAAATATAAGGATTATTTTTGATCAAAAAATTAAAACACATAAACCAATTATTATTTTGAATGCCAAAATAACAACTTTAAAAAAAAAAAACTATTTCGATGAGAAAAAATAACACACGAAAACATGTTTTATATTTATATGATAAAACTATGACTAGATGTACGATAATTTTTGACGACCAATTAATAAAAATCTGAAATTAAATATAATCTTAACAAATATTGCACACAAAATTTTGAATCGACGTGAACATATAACTGTTCTCCGATTTTTTGGCGCTTTTGCTTTTTTTCATTGGAAATTTACAAACGCTGACTTTTTGCGGTGCCTGTTTGTGAGAATAAAAATGTAATTTTTTTTCTGATGTGAAAGTGTAAGCATAACGCTTATTCCATCGTTTCACACAAACTTTGCTATAATAATCCAGAATTTCATTTTTTTTATCAGCATTCGATAACGATCTATTCCTGTTTTATAAAATTGATTATAGGAGAATATTGGTAGCGATTTGGCACTCCAAGTACTGAACAGATTTTAACAATTATATATTTTTTTTTTTAACTGAAACATTTGCGAAAAATTACATAATATTTTTTTCACTTTTTTCAACAATACGTGCATTAGGGTGCGTCACTCCCATACAAAAAAAAAATCGATACTATTTTTCATCGCAAAAATCGATACTATTTTCCACGCAAAGCTCATTATATTTTAAAACATTAACCAAAATGTTTCCAACAAATATTAAGATTTAGGTGAAATGCGTCAATTTAAATTAAATTCATTTTTGAATTGTTTTATACAAAAAATACTTTTTACTATTTTTTTTTTGAAAGAAACCACCGCAGATCATAAACGATTTTAAACATCAAAATTCTGCATAAAAAATATTTAAAAATTTGTTCATGCAATTTTTTTTTAATATTTAAAAAAATAATTTTTATTTATAAAAAACCACTTCATTTTGGGAAGCGATACAGCTCACATAAATTTTAATATTTTTCGAGATATTTTGGCGGTGATCTTAAAACATAACAAATTTTATAATCTCAGTCAAAAAACGTAACATCTTTCGGTAGGTCACCCTAATGTACATATGTATATATTTTTTTTACAATAAGTTGAACTCAATTTTTTTTAAACAAAGGTTTTAAGTAGAAAAATACATAAAATTGTGTACATTGTACTTTTTGAGGTGCTGATATCCCAAATGCTGCAAATATCCCAAACTTCCGGAGGCAATATTTTCAAACACTTTATTCGTAATGTAACTGTTGCTATAATTAAAGCTTTCTAACAGCTGGTGATTGTTTTTGCATTGTAGCGCCCCTCACTTTTAAATTAACCTTACTTTACTTGAATTATTCTGCACGAAACAAAATGTATCCCTACTTTTTTTTTTAAGTTTAACTCCTCCTCCTCTTTCCATTAGCTTTTCACTCAATTTAGGATATTTGTTAACAGCAATCTTTCTAAGCGTATCTACTTGCAAATAGAACTGATGTTCCAGTCGTTTGATAGCAAAGTGTCAACACAAAAAAAGATATTAAAAAAAATTTTATAACCAACAAGGGCAATAAATAAACGTAGCAAAATAATTCATATACATATCTTTAACAAAAGCAACAAGATATGAAAGCGAAAAAGTTTGACTTATAATTTTTGTCATATCTCACTCCATTGTAAACCACAATGCTAATGCTAAGCTAACAAGAAATTTAACTTTGTGAAGAAACATTTGCAATTGTACACATAAATTGCTATCAGCTGCTTGAAGAGTTTCTATTTTATTTTCATTGTTCACCAGTTGATTTACTCAGTTCCGAGCACAATAGGATAAGAGAAAATAAACAAGTTTTTTTTGACAATAATAAGCTATGGTAATAAAATTTGATTGAACGAAGTTATGCCACATGTGGCGGATTTGGAGGAGAGAATTGTGGTGGTGTAAAGAGAAAGACAATGCCAAAAACAAAAAAAATGCGTACCTCAACGGGCGCGATTTGTAAGCGGCAGCACAACGCAAAGGCTGCACAATTTTCCTACATACGAGGTGAAAAAAAAACAAAACGTAGAAAAGCTCATGGTCTACAATAAGCGACAAAAGGATCTAAACTTGCAACAAATTTTCCCTTTGCTTATTGCTTAAATTGCATTTGTATTGCACATATTGCTACATAATTTCAGTGTACTACACGGCGTATGAGTAACATAATTTGTACTGATTGCTCTCTCTCTCTCTCTGGCACTACTTTTGCAATTTCTCAACTACTCCAGCTTTGTGTAGTCAACTGCGTTATTGTGCTTGCAAATTATATTTTTGTTTTCTACATTTTTGCTCAAGAAATTTACCAGTCTTTCAAATATTTTTCATTTTTCATTTTCAACAACTTTCCACTTTTCTCTCAATTGTTTTGTTTGTTTGTTCACGACTTCTTTGGAATATAATATGCTTCTTCTCATATATTCATCATTTTTGTTTGACATGAAATTTTGTTGGTAATATAACAAAGCCAAGTAATTGCAGTAAAAGCAGCTGAAGTGCGCACACACATTTTATATGACAATTTGTGCATTGAGGGAAATTTTTAAAGAGATTTTGGTGAGATTTGCAAAAAGTTCCATTTTCTTATGTGTGCAACTATTTCTTTGGCATTTGTACATAAATAAGTACGTTAGTATTTACAACCTTTTTCATTACAAATATAATGCTCGGTTGTTAAACCATTGATGGGATGGTTGCTAAAATCGAAATGTCTCTGTGGTCGGTACAATCGATAGTTCGCTTACGATACAGAAATATCGTAATACATTTCTGCTTGACTTCCGCGAGCCAACATGGTTATAACTTTTATTTAAAAAAAAAACATGATTTATTCGGTTATCTGTAATTTTTATTTTTCGATAACTGTAACCGATATTTTGCGATTTTTTATTTTTATTTTTTCGATCACATTTTATCTTATATCTGTTGATTTTTATTTAAACAATCAACAAAAGTCGTTTTCCTTGGTTTGGAACTTTTCCGATTACGTTTAATCGATATTTTTTTTTATATTTTCGATAAAAAATAATCGATTATCTTGGATTTGAAAATTTTCGATCATAAAAATTGTGTCGGCGATGATAATAATATGTTTTATGATTAACAGAAATATCACAAAACATCGATGAATTATGATCGGATAAATTCAAAAATCCAAGAATGTCGATTATTTTTGATCGAAAATATAAAAATCAAAAATACTGATCAAATTTGATTGTAAAGAATAAAAATCAGAAAATAGCGAGCAAACTGGAACGAAAATTGAAATAAAAATTACACTTGATCTAAAACATAAAAGTCACAAAACTTTATTTAAAACGAAAAATCATGTAAATAAAAATTAATTCAGATTTGCATAGCATAAGTATTAAATCGATATATTGTAATATTGTAATATTTAATAATAAAATTGTTTTGAACAATTTTTTCCAAAAGATTTTTTTATCCGAATAAATTGAAATAACGATTATTTTCGATCCATTTTATTTCAGTAAAATATATCAAGTGATCAAAAATTTTATTTTATACTGAAAACTACATACTTTACTCATACGCTGTTTACCGAGAACTTAAATTTACACTTTGAAGCTCAAATTTTTAAATTCAAATTTAATTTTTTCTTCGCAGCAAAATCTCTACGCTTGCTCTGAATAAAATCAAGGGCTCGACCGTCATATTAAACATCCATGGCTAAACTACCGCTGGCTAAGTAAAATCAATAATGTTTGTTGCTGGTGAGCCGCCATCGAGTATCGATTGTGGCATCGCTGCTTTGTCACCGCTATTTGTGAAACTCTTAGGTAAACTAAGTTGTTTGCACCATAGCTTGGTACTCGCTTTAGGCACTGATTTTTAATACTCAACGTCTCGGTTACTAATAGCATTAATTATAGAAAGCTCTATTTCTCAATTCCCTTACTTTCTTTCGCAAAAGTGTTCCCTGTCTTAGCTCGAAAATTTATTTCTAGATATTTTACAACTTTTTTCTTGCACTTTCATATATCAGATTTGTAATTTCTAAATATGTTTACATAAATCGTAGTTTTCAACTGTCTTCTAGATGTGTTAGTTGTCGGTCACATTTGTTGTAACCAAAATATCTCGGATCGCACTTAAAAATTCCGATTCGATAATATTTTTAAACAACATACTTTTATTTTTAATCTAACGTTTCTAATTTAAAAAAGTTGAAATCAATTAAAAATTATCTAAAATTTGCGAATAATAACTTGGAAATTATTATATTTTCTTATAGAAGCGGATTCGAATGATTTTCGTGTGATTTCCGATCTTATCAAATATACCTATATAAAATCAGTTGAGACTTTTTTCAGCGCTGTATTGAAAAGGATTTTCAGGCTGAAATAGGTAAAGCTTCTTGGAAATCCGAGAACAGTTCCTTACATAGTTGGTATTGTTAAAAAAAAAAATGTAAAAGCAATGACAAAATCGTGGCAGGGTTCAGTGAGACTTATTCTATGCACTTGGAAATTGAGAGGCACTCCGCAGGGGGGTGTTCTCTCTCCACTCCTATGGGTTGGGGGGAAATTTCTTCAAACCTTGTGCGAACTAATAGATGCAACCAATTACACCACCTAAACTCCATGGTTTAAGTCTAAAGGCCTGCCCTTTTATACCGATTGTGCTTTAACAATTCCACAGAGTTCAAAGGATCTTTATGCTCCTCAACTACTGTAGTTGCTCGAGAGATAGATTAAGAATTACAGAGGCTCTTGGACTCGTGATACGTCCGCTCGTCCGCAAATTTTAGATATGGTGGCGCTCCTTCCGATACTCACTGGCACTGAACTAAAAAAAAATACCACATAAACTCGAAAGAAACTGCACCCCAGGCTTCTTCACATACGAAAACTTATAGGCGTACATATTACGTAGAACTTCGAACTCGATGAAAAGTTCGGAGGAGGAGTTTTCTCACCAGGTCTGAAACTAGAAACATATTTCCGGCTTCCTTCCCATTGTAGTGCGTATTAAGCAAAACGCTGGCTTTTTAGCAGGCCATTCGTAATCGAGGCAAAAGACGCAAAGAAAACCATCACTGTAGTATGAACCAACCGAAACGCCGACTATTCAGGAGGCCACTCGGCTTCTATTCAAAAGATCAAAAGAAACAACGCAGGTCTTCTCCTGCCGCTCAGTCTAGTGGCTTAAAAGGCCCATGCGTAGACAACACAAAATCTCTCAGGATTACAGCAGGTATCTAAATGAGAAGGCCCCGCGTTATATAAATCAACTCTTATGGGTCCCTGGTCATCGAGATATTGCGAATAACTGCAAGGCTGACCAATTAACAAAGAGTGATCCGACTTCCTTTTTCTTTCCGAGGAAGGACTTCGCGATAGAAATAGCACAAGCAGCAAACGAGTGCTGGGGAAACCTCACCACCTTCTTTTTTTTTACCATAAAAAACGAACATCCATACTTATAGAATTAAATTGAAAAGATGCATCCACTCACACTAACTTTAAGAGTAGGAGTGAGTGCGTCTGACTACTGTCACAGCTGCAAATTCAATGAAGAAGAGGAAAGTGTAGAGTACCTTATCTATTACTGCGCAGCACTCAGCAGAAGACTACCAAAAAAACTCGGGAGCCTGTGCCTACAAAACCTTTTGCAGATCTTGGGGTTCACGGAGTGCCCGGCGTAATATCGTAGAGCAACGAAGTTTTCATCGGGCTACACTATAGGTATATTCCTGTTCCAAGTGTAGGGAGGGTCACTCTGTCTAGCAACTCCAACCTAACCTAACTTAATATTCCTTACGCGATTTTATTGGGTACAAAAGGCTACGTTATGGCTGTCACAACAAAACAAACCAATGTATATTTCGAGCCTTTCCTTTAAGTAACTGCATCTTCACGCGTGTGTGCATTCAAAGACACAAAGATTTTTAAAAGCCACTACTTTATGCAACACGAATAGCACTGCATTTTAAATTTGTTACAGAAATTCTAGAATTGTATTAAAAAAATATGTTCTGTATAAGCTTTCTAAAAATCTTCTTTTTTTTTCTTAGTCAAGCTACGTGTTACCAAATTCCCGCATAGTCGATCAACATTCACACAAACATTACTGCGAAATAATTTCTTTTGTAGAGTTGCCCAACAAGGCGTAAGGAAATTGGAAATAATTCTTTGCGTAAAGTCACACAATGTCTTTTTATAGAGCATAAGATTTTTGTACAACAGCCGCAAAAAACCGCAACATTCTTTCTACGTTCACGCATAAAACTTTCTTTGGTTGGAAACTTTTCGGAGCGCAACGGCACCACACACACTCACACACACATACATATTTAGTTGCAACAGATCCGCGTGCCATGCTAGGTGCTGCAACGAAGAGCAACCAAAAATTTAATGAAAAATAAATTGAGACTGAAGCTCATGTAAAACACACTGGCGCACACACATATACACGCACACATGTGTAGATAGATTTTTACAATGACACAGCAGCAGCTCCGGCTGTAAGAATGTGGCTGGAATGTGCGGCTGGTGCAACAGCCAATTGGCTGATGTTGGCGCGTGCGGCTTTGCAGTTGCTTTGTTGCTGCGGTTAATGCAAGTTTTCGGTGGCAAGGCTCTTGTTGTTTTTTTTTTCGTATTTTTCGCAAATGTTACACAATACTCCTCGTACCTTTGGTGGCAAAAGTTTTCTTGTTTTTTTGTTTTTTTTTTTTGGTTTTTCGGTTTAGCTGTTTCTGAAAAGTTCTTATGTCTTTGACATATCGGGGTTAGGCTCGGCAATTGCACTCTTATTGGCTTCAAGGCGGACGTGTGCGTTTTGGTGTGAAGCGATATTTTTTCATGCCTAGGCGTTAAAGGGAATTTTTTATCAGAAATGTTTGAAAAGCAAAAAAAAAAATTAAAAGACTTTTTTAAATTTTATTTTCTCACAAGACATTCGCACCATGTTAATATTCCTTTTGATTGTAAGGTCGTATGAAAGAAAACAAGTTTTTAATTTTTAAAATATTCACTTATTACATTTTTTCTCAATTTTTCTTTCCTTTATTTCATTTGTAATAATTTTTTTATAAAACTCCAACTCAATAAATAAAAAAATTATTTCATACTTTATACAAAAATTTAAAAATTCCAAAAGTTTCCAAAAATATTTCAAACGTTTTTTTTACAGTTTTTCTAGAAGAATTTTAGGTACACCCTTAAGCCCTTACAATATTAATAACAACGAAATTTATTTAAAAAAAAAAAAAACAAAATAATCGAAAATTTATAGAAATTTTAAGCCAATTGAAACTTTCACTGAACAAAGAGTTTCTAAAAAATGTAATTAAACATTTTGAGAATTTAACTATTTTTTGTTTTTTTTTTAATTTTTTTTTTGCGTAAAACTATCAAAAAATCTCAAGAAACTAATGGAAAATATTAAAAATTTAAAATTTTTTTGTTTGTTTTTTAATTTTGTACCCCTCAAATTATCAAAAATTAACGGAAATTCAAAGTCACTTGAATTTCACTTTGCCATATTAAAACTTAATTGGGATTGAACTGTATACCTGAAAAGTTTCTTAAAAATTTAGAATTTGACTATTTTTTGTTTTTTTTTTTAATTTTTTTTTTGCGTAAAACAATCAAAAAATCTCAAGAAACTAATGGAAAATATTAAAAATTTAAAATTTTTTTGTTTGTTTTTTAGTTTTGTACCCCCCAAATTATCAAAAATTAACGGAAATTCAAAGCCACTTGAATTTCACTTTGCCATATTAAAACTTAATTGGGTTTGAACTGTATACCTGAAAAGTTTCTTACAAATTTAAAGACAATTTTTAATTTTTTTTTGTAATTTTGGAAAAAATTTGCTACTTTGATTTAAATAGTTTATGTTACGTAATTTTCAGTATTTCAATATTTTAGATATACCGATTGATAACCTATAAAATCTTAGCAGAAACAAAAGAAATTCTTAGAAAAAAATTTTCAAAAATTAACTGTTGCTGGAGCCACGTGCAATTTTCACTTACAAATTTCACTTTCTACTGAAACTGAATTTCGATTGAAAAGTTTCTAAAAAATCTTATTAAAATTTTGTTTTTTATTTTAATTTAATTCTGTTGCCTTAAAATTATCAAAAAACGAATGGCAATTGTCATTAAAATTTTTTTATTAAAATTTTGAAAATTTTAGAATTTTTTGTTTATTTTTAATTTTGTTCGCCTCAAATTATGAAAAATTAAGGTAAATTGTAAGCCACTTAAAACTTTCTCTTTGCCATACTAAAACTCGAAAAAATTTAAAATTTTGTATTCACAATTTCTCGAAAAATTTGAGGTACACCGTTTTATAACCTATAGAACTTTATCAGAACAAAATGTATTAAAAAAAAAACTTATTAAAAATTAACGGATAATGTAGGACACTTGAAATTTTTACCCGGTTATATTGAAACTGAATTGAGACTGAATTGCATATCCAAAACGTTTCTTACTTGAAATTTTGAAAATTTCATCAACGTATTTTATTTAGTTTTGTGCAAAAATTTAAACAGCTTATCTTATACAATGAACTAAGTTTTCATATAAAAAACAATTGTAACGTACTCTTATGATGAACTGAACTTTTATTTAAGGCCCTGGCTCTACCTATCTTCCTTTGATTTTCACCACAAACAATTTTCTGTAAATTTAAAATTAACTCCCGTCAAGAATAGTTTTTACTCGCCACATTTTCTAAATTTTTTACCAGCAGCAGTTTATTAGAATTTTATGTTGTGATCTAATCGAAAACACGCAAAATATAACTACATATGACGCTTCGAAAGGAAACTGAAACTCATACAATGTAAATGTAGGTTTGTATAGTACAAAAAAAAAAAAAAAAACCGAAAGCAGTGAAACTTTATGACCCTCAGGCAGTTAAGGCCTCCACAAAATAAGCAATGCACTGAACGGTTGCACGTATGGCCGTTTTTTAAATTGAATGCCATAAAATGAAAGCATTCCACTAAAACACCACAATGCTCCTATACCTGCATCGTACATCATAATACACACACATATACACATACACATACATACGTTAATGCACACATGCATATATTCTGTAAAAAAAGTAACTGGAATTTAACATTTAGAAATTCTGTTAAAACCTTTTTATCGCTATCCATTTTATCAGCTCGGAATTTGTGCGCGATATGGGTAACAAATATTTACTAAATCTATATAAGTATATGCGTATGTCTCCAATAATGCGTGAAGTCGCTAAAAATGTTGCAGAAGGTTAACGAGAAAACCTTTTTATCAAAAACACCTGAAAATGAGTGGTACAGCGCATTACAAATTGGCCATTTTGAGCGACTAGCAACGACATCTTCAATTAAAGTTAGCATCGCTTAAATGAGGAAAACAAAAAGACTGTCACTCTAAGAAAGACTCCGACCAAACGTTTTTTTTGCTCATTTCACAGGTTGCTTTATATATTTTGCGACTTTGCAACAGTACGTGTGATATCGATATCGAAAAGTTTATTATTTTTTGGCATAAATTTACCTACATATAAAGTTTTCCCTTAGGGGCTTCATTTAATTTGTTTTCAGTGCATTCAAAAATTCACCTCGCCCAAAAGATGGATTTAACTCTAGGAAATTTTCGAGCGATGATTTGATCTCTTTGGATACCGCAAAATTTGGCAATACGAAATCATAACAGCGGTCGAATCTTGGATCTATGCTTATGAGTGGGAAAGAAAACTAGAACCGAAAATTCGGGTGTTCCGGAAGAAACACCTCAAAGCAAATGGTCGCCTGTTTTCTTTTTCCAGAAATCTGATCATGTCGCAACTGTGGCACTAGAGAACCCCTGTTTTTGCCAGAAGTATTCAGAGAATTGAGAAAACCCAACTGCCGAAGACGAATCATCCTTTACCAAGACAATACGAGCTCGCTCACAAGAGAGTTTTTGAGCACTTAAAAGATTGAATTAATTGGTCATCCGCCCTAAAGCGGGGTACCTGATTTTTTTATTTGCCTTTGAACATCAAAAATAAAATGCGAGGTTAATACTTTTCAACGCCTGAATTAGCTATTGAAGGCTTTAAACAGATCTTTTCCTAGCTACCTACTTGAAATGTCAAGTCATAAATAAACAAACAAAAAATTTAAGGTAATCGCTTTTTCTCCACACAATGTTGAGAAAGGCATGTCCTGGAATATGGAATATGTCCTGAAAATGTACATGGATGGCCTGGGTTACTGGATTTTATTTGAGCGTTGATCAGCCCTAAAAACAAGTCACAACAAATATTTCTCGTTATTTCTATAGCTAGAAAAAGTGCTGTTAATCAATAAATTTTCTTCAAGAAATAAACATACGAGCATTTATTTCTTGAGAGGTGCAAACTGAATTTTGATAGAAAAAATAATTACTTTTCATTTCCTAAGCATATTTTTATATGAATATTTTTTGTTTGCTTGAGAACTGCATACTTGCTTAAGACGCAAAATAATATTTTGAAAATATAAAAAGCAACCCGTGTCCAAACTTGAAATTTTATTTCGAAACACACGCTTTTAGTTAAAACCAGACATAAAATAGTTCTCATAGCGGGAACTGAAGTTAATTTCATTAAATCGGTTTGAAAAATATTTTTATATGATATGATTGACATATGTATATATATTTTGTATTATTTCAGAAGAAACTCACTTTGAGTGTCACATAAGAAATTCATTGATCAATTCAATTCATGGCACTTTTTTGACATAATTTGTGTGTGTGTGTGGTAAGAGTAACTAACTACTAAAGCATGTTTTTGAGTAAACAGCAAAATCATCACACACGCACACACACACACAGACTCTTCGTCGAGGTAACGAGGCGGTCGCATAACAACGTAAAGCATTCTTACGACATTTATTTACGATTTTCCAATTTTTTTCCGCTGCAACAATCATTATGGACAATCTCAAACTGTGATTTAACTACACAAACGTGTACAGCGCATTCTTGTGGAAAATCACTTGTGATGATGATACATTGACATTAGATCGGGTGAATTACAGGAGCAAGGTTTTTAGTGGCATACATTTTTCCTTCTTAGATAGGCACTGAAAAATAAAGCCTAAAGGGAACTAAAATAACCAAAAGGAAGTATGAATATTAATAATAATTTTACTAATCGAAGAGCCAACTTTAGATCTACATGATCTTAAGCAGGCCCTAGACGGTCAATCATTTGTAACAAAAGTTGGAGGCAAGCGATTAAGGCTCACTTCAATTGATGCTAAATCAAAGCAGCAGTCTTTTGGTGAAAACAGATTTTTAGGAAAATCTAAATTGTACACAAAATTTAAGTATTTGAAATGATTTGAAATACAGATTTGTACTTTGCTCACCTTGACATTGATGGAAAACTCATTTAAAAGAAAAATAAGGTGGCCCAACCAGTGAAACGAGAAACTGATTTACTACAAGAACTTTAAGAGAATTTTCATTTTTTACAGCAGTTAGTGCAAACCAAAATATAGAAGAAGAAACGAAATATGCGACTTCATTCTGTGTTTTTTTTTTTTGAAAAACCGAGATTCTCGTATTGCCAAACTGCAGGATCTGGGATGCCTCTGATTTTATTGTCCTCCCGCCTTGTGGCCTCAGTTCAGATTCGTTTTTAATATTTTTTTTAAACTTCACTTCAATGATTGAAAAGAACACGCTATTCTTTCAATTTTCTTTTGGTTAAAGTAGTATTTACTTTTAACTTTCAATAAATTACAGCAATTCCAGTATCATCCTATCAGAAGGCAGATTAGCTTGCGCTCCAAAATTCTAGAGGCGACATGACATTTGTTTTGTTTTTTTTTTGCAAATTTAAAGCTTCCTTTGCCCTGCTTTATTTTCAGTGAGTAACCGACGCAATGCTTGAACAAAATTGGACTTCACTGGAAAAAACAAAGGAACCTAAGAAACATTTTATTTTTTTTAAATAACTTTGTCTCCAAATTGCGATATTTTTTAACGATTGAGCTAAGGTTTCTTCAAAATGAATAAAATCCGACATAAAACGAAATCTTTTTTCTCCAAAAGTAGTAAATAATTTTTGAGCATTATTTCATTGCCTATAAACTAACCTAATTTTCTTTCTTTGGCAGCTGGTTTTCTTCAATCCAGATAATTTTTTTAGGTGTTTATACAGTCCAGAATAAGCCTCAACTACCAGTGGCATTCAAAGTTTTTATCGAGTCACAGTTAACGCTTGTTTGAAGCATAAAAGAGATTTTGATCAAACTGATTGGCCGTCTAAGGTCTAATTTATATAGAAAAAAATTAAAATTGGCTTATAAACAAAAAATTAACGCGATTTTGACAGCTTAAAGAGTTTAGCTAGTGCAAAAATATTTTTACAATTAAAATATAAACATTAAAAAATATTTATAAAAAAAATAAACTTTCTAAGTTCATTCCTTTCGCGACCCTGCCTAATGTGCACATGTATTTACAAATATGCCACTCTACAACAAGCAAATCCTGTTAGCAACTTGTGATGATACACACACACACACACACACACACATACATACATGAGTATAAATTGTTCATTTTGTCGCAAACATTGTTGAGCCGCGCTTAAATTGTTTGTGCCATTTGGTTTGATTGTGTGTGCGTGTGTGTGTGTGTGTGTTGTTATGTGTGCATGTGTGCGCCTGCTTCTAATGCGATTGAGCCTTGTGTAATACCAATTAAAGTCAAATGAAGGGTAAAAGTAGATATGTGCGGTTGAAAATGCGTATAAATCACACGAAGCTAATAAAAAATTGAGCGCATTAGTTGCATTGGTGGTTAGCAAAACAGGCATTTGCGGGTGTAGCCGATTTCGCAAGTGAATGGATGAAATTGAGAATAGTACAAAAAAATAAACACATTTGGAATTTTATTATTCAACTAAAGTTTAGGCTGGTCAAACTCAATGGATTGAAAAATATTATATAGAATTTGCGAGACTAGTAGTTCGATATTAAATGAGCTTGGTATAAGAGAGTTTAAAAGATTCAAATTTCGTTTTTTTTTTCTTCGTAGTATGTAAATAGTAGCTCATATAACACTGAAAGCAGTTTGTGACAATTGTAATAAAGGAATCCACATACATACTCTCAATACCTTTTTGAAGGTCAACAAATCACTTATTTAAATCGCCTCGAATTACGAAACGAAAGGTAAACACTACTCGTAAGAAAATATAATAATCTTTAGTAATCTAATTTTACCTTTTATAATTCTTTGCGCTTAGAGAAATAACAAAATACTATGGTCATATTTGAATTCAGCAGGTAAGTTTTTGTAAAAATCAGCTGTATGAGTTGGCAATATTTTCCTTCATAATTTTATGAGAAATTTTTCCGGAAATTTTGCGATAGTTTGGCAATCTCATTTCAAGGTATAAATTTTACTTATGCCTCAGATATAATAGGGAAATAATATAATTTATTGGATAATCTTTTAAGATTGCGGGCCGACTACAGCTAAACAAAAAAATACCACGAGAAGGAGGAATACGAAGCACATGAAATCAGAGCATTTAATATCCTTGTCAAACCTTAAAAAAAAAAATATTTTGAATGTTAAGATTTTTTTTTTTGGAAACCATTTTTCAGCTTCAAAAACAAAAATACAGAAATTAATGGCAAATAAACAGCTGTTGAAACAACTAAGGGAATGAGATTTTTTGATAAGTTACCTTTATTTCTTACTAACCAATATTTATTAAATAATCATAAAAATAAAGTTTTTTGAAAAAAATTCAGTGTTTTGTGGAAATATAAAAAAACATTCAAAAAATTTTTCGAAAATTTAGAGTAGATGCATTAAATTTTAATGCAATAGAAAGCTAAAAGTTTAAAGTGGTTTAAAAATTTTAATGAATTTTGATTTTTTTATTTGTTGTTGGTGTGGATCACTTTTCCCTTTTCAAAAAAAACTTTTGCATTCGATGTATGGAAAAATTAACATTTATGTAAGCTTTCACTTTGCTATAATGCTGGATACTTGAAAAAATTTCTTAAAATTTTGATTCAAATTTTTGAAAATTTAAAAAAAATTTGTTGAATTTCATTAAAATCTATTCAAAGTTGGAATTATTTTTTTCTGTTTTTGTAGAATGAACTGTTTTTTATTAATAATTTATAAAAAAAAAAACAAGAAACTAACCCCATAAAGTCACTGTCACATAGTTATAGTACTATAACAGATTATTATGATTATTAAATTAACAATAAATATTAATTCCAATAGCCCGCTGATTATTTTTTAAGCAAGCCAGCCAAGTTTTTCTTTAATAAAAAAGTTTTCTTAATCACCACAGTAAAAAGTTTTGGCTAACAGTCGCTTAGCCAAAATACATTTTGAAGTGCATTCATTCTGATGTGAAAAAAATTAAAGACAATACTTTTCGAGAAATCAAGTTTAAAACAAAAAGTAATTTTTTTTAATTTTTCGGAATTTTTTTTCACATGAGTTGCCATTTTTTGTTTGTTTTTGTTTTGTATTTTAGTCCTCAACTATTTACGAAGATTTCGTTAGTCGAGCTATCCAAATCTGTCAGCTTTTAAAGACATTATCTGCATTTAAAAACAAACAAAAAATTTTAAATACGGAAAACCAATTTTCACCGCGAAATTAAAATCGCCGAAAAATATCGGAAAAATAATTTTCAGTCAAAGAAAAAATACCAATGACCAAGATACAAAATATTCGAGCTTCATGGAAAAAGAAAAACATGACCCGCGAATTGACCGTTTGTCTTGAAATTGAAAGTTTCTTTACTTCATATGTGTTTTATACCTTCGTAAACTTTTTGTGCTTTATTCTTCATTTAATACATATATATTGAAATTTTTTAAGCTAGCACAATAGCCACACGCAATTACTGAAATCCAAGGAATTTAGATTTTTTAAACTTTCACTACTTTGAAAAATACGCGCATATACTGACTGACACTTTTCGTGCAAAAAAAAAAAAAACAAAAAAACAACGAAATCTATTTTCCACCTATTAAATTTTGTTTTGCATTTGCACTGATAAAATTGGCTGCATGCAAAGTTACGCCCTTGTGTAAAGTAATTCATATTTGTTATGTACCCTTACAGTTGAATTATTGAGCAGATATCTATCTTACATACATGATATGTATGCACGCGTGTGTAGATTCATACACACATATGTACATACATATGTATTTGGGGATGTATGTACGTGTGCTCAATATGTTCTTTGAAAGATCTTATGCCTATTTAACCCCAATTGGAAGTGATGGTGATACTAAATTGCATACTATTATTATATATATGTGTATGTAGACATTTGGACATATAAAAAATTTTCAAAATATGTGCATTTGTATGTATGTTTTTTAGGTACACATGTACACTAGGGTTATCACTTTGTTTGCAGTTTTGAAGTGGTGTGATATCAAAGTATGAAAGTTTTTTATTTCGAAGCTTCAAAATTACGGTATTTTCTTTGCCAAAATATATTATAGTGCTAATATACAAACCTTACACACTTACGAGTAGTTAGATAAATGGTATTAGGGTGTCTCAAAACAAATCGGTGCTTTACTTCCATCGGAATTTTTAAACTTTATTTAGTTATATCCTGAGTTTCAGTTTAGTCCGAAATGCTTCACTTTTCCCTCAATACAAATTTCGGACGAAAATTTTTCGCTTTCGAATATACTTTTGCATATCGCCAACACTAATTTCGAGAGAAAACAATATCCATTTTCACCGAATTTTTTCACTTAAATTTGAGAGACGAACAAACAGATACAATATTTAAGTTATTGTTCTATTTATAAAATTAAAATAAAATAACCACCTGAATTAACTTTTATTCTAAGAGTAAAACGTTAAATAAGAAACAGAGTGTTACTCTTTTAAGTTGGATACAGGAAAAGCCGAAAATTGCAAGGAAATTTGAGGGGAGAATGTAGAAAATGTGGCAGAACTTTGGCGGCAACTAACATTGGAACTAAATTGCGCGAGATCAACTTCAAAGTCTTTACCAACAAAAATGCCCAAATAAATTGCATTACATTTACAAAGCATCAGTTAGCTCCAAGGGTTTGGAACTGTCTCTCAAGTGTTTTATAGTTAACCGTTGATCTGCATTATCTCTTTCCGCACTCAAAAGTCGCATTCCAATTAAGTTCATGTTAACTTCACAGTAACCTAAATGTTTAATATTAATTTTTTCTCTGTTTCACACTTTGTAAAAAAAAACTCAGAGTTGTACTTTACATGTTCGAATTTTAACAGCTGTTTCGAAGTTTGATTGTTTTCAGGCGAAACTCATAATAAGAGTATTCACTGCGGGCGAATGAAAAAATTACGGGCGAGTTTTTTTTCTGCCGGAACTCAGAATAAAGCTGATTATAATGTAAGATTTTCTCCAAAATATTTCGGCAAAATATTAAGATTTACGTGAGCTGGACCAAATTAAAATTACCTTCAAAAATGTGAGCTATTTATTATGATTGCGATGGAAATTTTTTTAAACACTTCTTTACAGGCCTTTAAAGCTTAAGTTGGTTGATCTATCATCAGAAGTTATTTATGTATTTGAAAAATATGAGAAAGAAAATATTTTTATTCAAAAAAACACTTTTTTTGGAGATATTTTAATCATACAATGACAAAGAAAATATTTTTATGTATTGCGTTTTAAAATTTTAGTATTTATTGTAAGTTCCTTTGGAAAGAAACAACAAATAAAAAATTGCAACAACCAAAAAATAGTTTTAACATTTCTTTTTTGAGAAAACTATCAAGACTTACGTGAGCTACAATTTTTTGTTTGTCAATCTTGATATTTTTCTCAAAATATTTTTTTAAAACTTTTTTTTTAAACTTTTTTTTAAAACTTTATTTTTTGGTTGTTGCAAGTTTTTTTTAGATATTTTGGAATCATTTCGGAACCTTTCAGTACTTCAGGATGGGTTCACTACAACAACTACTATTCATTTTTAAGACTACTACTGGTACTATTATCACTGCGACTACTACTGCTACATTTTTTACTAATGCTACTACCTATTACTATTACTCTTTTTACAAATTTCTACTACTATTTTTCTAATTCTACTACTTATTACTACTACTATTTTTACTACTTTCTACTACTATTTTGGCGTAGAATACGTCTTACCTTACGGTATGGGCACCAATGTCAGGTTTTTATTGTTGTAATATCTATTTCTTTAATTATAAGGAAACGGCTCGATGAATTTTTTTTTTTTTTTTTGTAGTCAAATGAAGATGTTAGCTTTCGTTTGACATACATTTCATGTTGGTTGATATCTTCCTAATATTTAAATTTCTCAAATGAAAATTGTATAAACACATGCACACAAATATGTGTGTGGTGTTTGGTTGAGTGTTTGCTGTTGGGCGATTTAAATGTACTCGTGCAGCCCTTTATTTGTATTGCATAATTTTAGGCGGGCAAGTTAAAGTAAAGTAAAAGAAGAGAAAATGCTGCCAAGCACTGCAAAAAAAATAATAAAATGGATTCGCGTATGTTATTTATCATTTATCTTTACTATTGATAACAGCCATTGACTTCGTTTTTGCGAGAAATTTAATTGATAATTTAAAAACATTTTTATCCTATTTTTCCTATCATAAGCTTATGTATATCATCCAAAGTAACTATCAAATAAAGAAATTCATTTGCTTGTATTATTTATCATTTATTGTTACATATGTTTTCTGTCTTATCGGATGGCGTATTCTACGTTAAACTTAATGGCCGTGTTTCTGACACAGCCTGCTTCTTTTTTATTACTTTCTACTACTATTTTTACTAATTCTACTACTTACTACTGCTACTATTTTTACTACTTACTATTACTACTATTTTTACTACTTTCTACTACTATTTTTATTACTTTCTACTACTATTTTTACTCTACTACTTACTACTCTACTACTTACTACTGCTAATATTTTTACTACTTATTATTACTACTATTTTTACTACTTTCTACTACTATTTTTATTACTTTCTACTACTATTTTTACTCTACTACTTACTACTCTACTACTTACTACTGCTAATATTTTTACTACTTTTTACTACTAATTACTGCTATTAATAACTACTACTATATTTACTTATGCTACCACTAATTACAACTACTATTTTTACTACTTTCTACTACTATTTTTATTACTTTCTACTACTATTTTTACTAATTCTACTACTTACTACTGCTACTATTTTCACTACTTATTACTACTACTATTTTTACTACTTTCTACTACTATTTTTATTACTTTCTACTACTATTTTTACTAACTCTACTACTTACTACTGCTACTATTTTTACTATTTTCTACTACTAATTACTGCTATTATTAACTACTACTCCTACTATTTTTACCACTTTCTGCTGGTATTTTTTCTGATCCTACTGCTAATTGCTATAACTATTTTTATCACCGTCTACCACTCTTTTTACTAGTGCAACTACTAATTGCTACTATTTTTCTAGTGCTTCTACTAACTACTACTATTTTTAATAACGCTACTACTAATTACTACTACTAGTTTTACTAATACTACTACTAAGTAGTATTAACCACTATTACTATTACTACTTATTACTAACTTACTTAAGTATGGTAGTAAAACTTAACTCTCTATCTATCTAGAAGTTTTACCTTTTTACCAAGATATTTTACTTCCGTTCACCTTTATTTTCCGATTACTAAGCCACTGCACTTCTTTTTGTGAGGCACCCTAATGTACATACATACCTGCACACATCTTCCGTATCAGCCCCTATCATTTGGCGCGCATTTCGAACAAAAAAAAATCTGTGTTACACTCCCCTTTGTTGTATTCGCACATCGCAAATTCATTGCTGTACTACTCGTACAATACGTTTGATGAGTTGATAAGACGACAGCGAAAAATTGCAACTCATTTGTTAATATCTTGTCGTGGCATCGCATAAAAACCAGACAAATACTATTACAAACAAATATCTAATCTGATGTGTTTTTCACTGTATGCGTGCGCACTTAATATTTAGTGTGTGTGTGTGTGTGTGGGTGTGTTTCATGCATGATGCTACCTTTAAAATTATTTTGATGAATGTTCTGCTTCAGGATGAGGTTGAAGAGATTCTCATAAATACTTAAGCAACTTAAATAAAACCTGCATGTGAATCTACAAATATTACAAAGAATAGCTTACTACTTTTAGATGCTTTCTCTTAATGTTGGTATGATATTTTCTTCTACATACTTACTTATGTATAAAAAAAAATTACCTTTATCTGTATGTGCGTACTTTTATCAACTTCAATGTCTGTTATTGACGTCCAAAAGCGCCTTATGTCAGTCACAGTCGGCATTTGCTTTATTTTTGCATTCAATTTGTTTCTTCCTTTTTTGTTGTTGTTCTTTTTTTTTTTTGTTGCAAACACTCACATTTTATGACCCTTTTTCCGCAAGGGTACCATATATTACTGAGCCAACGACCGCGTGCCGATTGCCTTATCAAGATTGGCCTTTACATTTTATAAACCATACATATGGGTAGCCTGTTAACTGTGAGTGGCAGTCATTTTTTAAGAAATTTTTCAAATCAACCATTTGATGGCGTACATTGAAAGTAATGGGGTAGATTCGTATGTGTATGATTTTATTTTTATTTTTATTTTTTTTTTTGGTATTTTTATGATCTATTGACTTTGGCTAATAAATTAGAAAGGTTGAGTTTCGAATGAAGCGCAGCAGTTCTTTAAACATATATATATATATATATGTGTATTATTCCGCTTTTGCTTGTAAATACATTTAAGTTTTAAAATAATTTTATATACAGCTTTCATTTATCGTTCGTTTATCACTCGTGATACGGTTGATTGGCGGACTATTTCATACCGCCAGTGTTTTGCCTTATTAGACCTAATTAGTAAAATATTTACCTTCTTTTAAATTCACAAATATTTTTGTCTGTTATTTACTCTCGCAAGCAGGAAATTGTGTCTGAAATGGTAGCACTTCTTTTTAATTTCTAATCTTAGGCTTCTTCGAGTCATTGCCCTTGATACTCTCATTTACTGAGCGATTTCTCTTTTGCGCGTCCGGTTGTTGTCTCGGGTTGGATGCTGTTGTAGTTTCATTTATCCTGGGATTAGAAAGGGCCACCCCTCAGACCTCAGACCTCAGAATCTCATACCCAATGCGCATGAATGAGGGCGATTTGCGCCCTGTCCATTAGTACTTGAGGTCAATAAAGCAAACTTTTAGACCCATGCCTAAACAACTCACCACGTCGACAGAATCGGCCAAATGGCCAAATTTCAAAGCGTAATATTAAACCAGACCTCTCCGTTGAAGTACTGCGGTTGTTGCTCTAAAATGATCCTAATAGTATACCTCTCTTAATTTTATTAGAATGATGAACTTCTCAGCAATCTTGAAAAGATATTTGCGGGTCCGCTCTCCCTTCTGAGAACCCTGGTTCTGCCAACTCTCAGTACAGAAAGAATATTTGGAAGACGAGCCTCGAGGTCTGCCACGCCTATTGCCACAACAAAGCAAAATCATCAACTAAGCACCAAATGGTAAATTTTAAGTAATACGTATTAAAAAAAACTACCATTTTTCTCAAAAAAGAAACAAAATAATTATGTCTCAATCGTGAGCATGTTAAGCTCACTGATCCATCCAAGACTGCAAAGGATGTCCTCTATGTACGGTCTACTTGCCACTCCAGAAGGAGGAAAACTGTCGAACCATTCCATGATCTTAGCTTGATAGTCATAAAAATTTCAAGTTTTTAATCAGAATTTTTAGAAAATTTTTGTATATGCAATTTCATATTTCAATTCAATTTTAATTTGCTTGCAGCGCTCTTTTTCTCCTATAATGAATCCCAAAAATTAAAAATTTTATAAAAATTCCATAAACTGTAACGGTTAACATTTATATTAAAAAATCGTGTATCGTGATATTTTATAATTTTTATTTTTACGATGAAGTTTGATATTTTTATTTACTTTTTTTTAATGAGATCGATATTTTCGGATTTTTTTCCAACCAATAATAATTGTTATCTTTGGAATCAAAATTTTTTGATAATAGTAAGCCCAAACAAATTTTTCGGCGATGACAAAAGGTAATGCTTTATGATCGAAAATATAAAAATCACAAAATTAAAAATTTAAAATTATCGATCAAATGTGGTGGAAAAAATAAAAATTTTAAAATATCGATCGAATCTAATCGAAAAAATAAACATCACAATATAAATCTTAGGGACTAGACATGAGTTTTGAACGAATTTTCTCCAATGGTTTTTTTTCAAAAATATTAAAATAGCGATTATATTCGGTTCCTAAAAAATTCTGATTAAAAAGTTTGAAATTTTGATGGAAATTTTTTTAATTTTATTAAATTTTCACAAAATTTTAAGATTCCTTTTATTCGGTGATCGTGGTAGAATGAACTGTATTTTTATTTAAAAAAAAATAGAAAGTAACAAATAAGGGCAAATATTGTCAAAACTTTCTGTGGTATAGTTATGATACAAGCTATATGCTCGAAATCTACAGATATTTATGCAAAATTGAGCCAAGACAGTTTAGTACAAGGTTTTTTAGAATTTTGCGTACAAATTTAAGCGCATATTGGAATATTGCCAACCTTCGCCTACACAAACTCCTTAAGTTCTACAAAACTTTCAACTAAGCTAATCTCTAATCTGCAAACACTTTCCATTCTTTATTTAGCAATTGCATAATAACAGCTCTAATTCACTCAGGATAGCTATACAAATAAGATTTTCGCAAAACAAAAACTGCTCAATTCCGTCAACATTACCCTTGGCGAATTGAACTCAGCCCGCTATCCGAAAGTAATACAAAATTAATTTCAAAGGCACAACTGGCAAATGCACAACTTTTTCTACCCCAAACGACAATCCGATACAAAAAAAAACTCACTCATATGCATGCGAGCTAAAGGTCGCAAAGATTTTGTGTTTTAACGCAAAACTTTCATCAATTTTCGTAAAATCTTCATCAAATATTAATGAAAAAATAAATAATAAAATAATACACCGTTAAATAATCCACAGAACCAACACCATTAATAAAATGGCTTGGAAAGCAAAGAAATGAGAATGTGTGTACCGTGTAATGGAAGGTAGCGACAAGGCATCCAAGAAAACCAGCCACACGGCAATCACTTCCCATTTGCAACTGCCGCCATGCTATTGATTTTTGTTATTGTTATTGTTGCATTGAAGTGTCTCTGCCAGGCACCGAAAACAATTATATATTGCCAAATAAAACGTTTTTGACACTGAATTTAAACACTACCCAGATTGGCCAACCGACCATAGCGCATTGAAATTGAACAGCACTGCGAAGACTGGACAGGAGGAGTAACATCGAGTGCATGTTGTCGCGCGTAGTCGAAGTGTCGCGCCACCTACTCTGGCTATGCTTGAGGCGTACGGCTTGAAAGCGTTAACTACTGTTGCTCAGGCAGAAATTCGCGTGGCAGCCACTTCCCACTTCGCACTTTCCGCAACGCATGTCTCTGATCTCAAAAGCTCAGTAACGGTGGCGTATTTTCATTTTACTCTTGTGAATTGTTTATTCAAAAGTATGTGGCTTCGATTTTTTTTATTGTCCCAGCCGCATTGCCTCCGCCGTAGCCGAGTATGCAGCGTGTGCGCGCTTCATTCGGTGGGTCCCAGGTTCGAATCCAGCTCGGGGCAAGTGATATCCAAAAATTATAGAAAAAGTTTTTTCTAATAGCGGTCGCCCCTCGGCAGGCAAAGGCAAACATCCGAGTGAATTTCTGTCATGAAAAAACTTCTCACAAAAACATTCGCCGTTCGGATTCGGCGTAAAACTGTAGGTCCCTCAATTTGTGTTACAACATCAAGACGCACACCACAAATTGTAGGAGAAGTTCGGCCAAGATCGCTTAAGCGGTTATAGCGCCAATTAAGTAAGCAAGTAAGTCGCATTGCATAATGTAACAGAATTGATAAATAACACAAAACTATAAAATTTTGTTAATGTTGGCTTTAGAGTGGTCAGCAGTATATAAAAGTTTCAAATCTGACACCAGTGTATCCGGGAATGGGATGTTTACTGAAAGAAACAAGAAAAAAGCCGCTCAACACAAGAAAAATTAATATTTTTTAAATCAATAAAAAATTGCTATGGAATATCGTAAATATCGTAGTCACAGACCAACACAAAATTCCACTTTAGTTAGTAAGCAAACTACTAAAACAAAAAATTTGACTTTATTTTTAGTATTGTCATAGACAGTTTAGTTTATGGAGGAAACTTAAAAAGATATTTGAATATTTTGTAAACCAAAGGGAGTGGTAGCTAATCGAGAGAGTAGGCAGTGAGATGCAGCACAGCGAAAGACATCACACCACCTCTATAACCTTTTTCCAGACAGAACTAAATGGCAACTTGAAGGCTTCGCGATAACTGAAAGCATCCACCCTCCACAGCGGTCAGTCATTTGTACTCTGATAGCCAAGCTGCTATTAAATCTCTAAAATCCAACAGAATAACGTGCATAGTTGTCATTGAATGCAGAATGAGTCCCAGCCTGTTCACATACAGGCTGGGTTGGTTGTATGTGTCTCTTGTACAGAGAAATTCCCGGCAACTGCACGACCGACGAGTTGGCATGAAAAGAGTTCGAAATATCCGCGGTTACTTCTGTTCAAGAGATCTCTGGCAAACATCTAGATTAATGGCCGAACTCATCGAAGAGGTAAACACCAGACAGGCAATGGAACCCGCCTGCCAGACTAGAGTACCGCGAACCAAAGCTCTGATTTGTTTTGACCGGTTGTCTCTCAGACTAACTACTTGCGTACTTAATTGGCTCTAGAAACACCTAAGCACTTTCGGCCGATTTCAATATTTCACTTGGTCTTGCCAACGCGGAGAAGGCCTTGCTTTTTCTCTATCACACCATCGGGTACCGCTTTGAATACTATCAGTGCTCGAGCAATTTGGTTAGTTTGCTTCTTTATTTAATTTGGAAAAAGCAGAACTTATACCACCAGCTTCATCTGAGCGGGAAAAGGTCTGTCAGTTAGTTAACTATTCATTTTCTAAATTCAAAAAAAAAAAAACAAAGTGTAGCGTGCGGATTAAAAATCAATAAACAGATGATGTATGTTGACCCTCTCCTCTCGCGTCTTTTCCAAGGTTTGGCATATCGTGAATATCTGGTAAAGGAAGACTTGCCAGGTTTAAAGCCACACAGATAACGTCCAATCAGTTCGTTTACATTCAGGCTTTGCAATACCTGCTCTGTGGATCCTTATATGAAATATGTAGAGTACTGATATTGAAAAACGGTAAATGGCGCATATTGAAGGATGACCTCTTTTGTGGATTTGGCAGAGAACACTTAAATTCCAATGCACTTAAATTTCAATCAGCCCCTCAGCAGTTTCCTTATCAACGCTATTGCAATTCGAGTTTCATCTAAGACGGTTACGTCCTCATTGATTGGAGGCTCGAGATCATCGTATCCGAAAGTTTCCGTATCACCACCATTAAGCAGCATGGCGAAGTGCACCCTCCATAGTTCAAGTAAGCTCTAGATATTGATCTTTTGGTCACCGTTTTCATTCTTCCAGGAATTTGACCAGACTGATAGAATGTTTTGACATTTGCTTTGTCGGCTAGCATTTATAGCTCCGCGCACTCGTACATCTCGACCTCTCTCCTCTTCTCACTGAAGATATGCCTCCTTCCTTCCTCAACTCCCGATATCGCTACCGTACGTAGCGTGGCTCTTTCCTTTCAATGAGCGGTGGTACGTAAAGAGCGAGAAAATGGTTACATTGTCCCCAGATATTAACGCATCTTTGGATCATGTCTTTAATAGAGTTATCGTACCGGCATTTAAAAATTGTTTTCTATAATTTTTGATGTTTCTTGACGTGGCCAGGTTTCGAACCCCGGACACACCAAATGAAGTGTGCACATCACACAAACTCGGCTACGACGGCCCTAATAAATAATGTTTTTGTCTAATACTATCTGCATTACTAGACGTTGCCTTTCCCCACTGTTAAATTGGTCTTCCTCTTACCGGTACTTTCCTCTCCTTATCATCCACGAATTTAAAGGCATCAACCATAGCACGCATTCTTTTTTTTATTATTTCAAATATTTATTTAACGGATTTCAACGAATGGGAAATTTCTGCTTATTAGCATACTTGGCCGCGCTGGCAGAAGGAGCATGGTATGCGATATGAAAATAAAAATAGTAAGAACAAAAACGCCAAGAAGGAGGAGGCATGCAAGGAGTGATGATATCAAAAATGACTGCAACTGCGAGTACAGAGAGTGAGGTAGCTGTAGATGTTGGTCGCTGTAAAAGAAGTTGTGGAAGAATAAAGGAAGCAACAACAACAAACACAAGCAAGGAGAGTTGCTTAAATGGAACAATATGAACAAAAGCAGCGACGAATTTTTTGTTAACGAATTGAATTTTGAAAAATTACCAGCGCTGCGAAAGAAAAACTACACAAACACTTTTCCATTAGATCAGCAAAGACGATTCAACTCCAAATTGTTCATCTCATACTACTTGTGTTGTTTTTTCTCATTTCATTTTTTTCGTACTTTAAGCTGTCAACTTCAATTTGATTTTGATAAAGTCAGTGAGGGAAAGAAGTGAAAAATGATGTGCACGCCAAATTCTGAAGTTAATTAGGGGGAAGTTGCACGAGCGAAGCAAATCAAATTGGAATGGACTACATTTTGGATTGAAATGGACTACAGTTTGATTTGTATTTCAAGAGTACATAGAAGTTTGTGTGAAACTGTAAAATACCTGCGCGGAGGCGTGAAAGTCAGCTGAAAAATAAGAAACCGGACATAAAACTCATATTCTCGGGAAATTCGAGAAACAACAATGAATAATGAGGTCAAAATCAGCAGGATTTTTTATACAAACACTCCTAGGCATTTAGTAAAGGTCTTATTCCCCACTTTTTTCTGCACAGTAGATTAAGAAACGCAAAAGCATGGGTGGTGTCAACATCGGGAGAAAAATGATGAGTAGATGGAACGATGAGCGATATGAGAATTATAGCGGGCATAGATAGTTTGGCGAAATTAAAATTCAGCGGCTACGTTGGCTAGGTCAGATTGTGAGTGGAGGAAAAGAGGACACTCCCGCTGTCGTTTAGTGCGCATTGACCAGAATGTTGCTAAGATGCGAACACAAAGATCTCACAATTTGCGACACTCGATCATCCGCCTCGTTCGCTTCTCAGTTTGCACTTCGAAATGGACAAAGATTTTGCTCGAATAATCATCTTTTTGACTGAGCACATTTTCACCTCGATGGCAACACTCCCGTATCTGGGAATCGGACAAACCGCGTCTCCAGAAAGTGAGAGTTTGGTGCGAATTTCGGAGTGGTAGCATCGCTGTACCTTTTTGTCTTTAATTTCAGTCAGCGGTTAGTGCCACAGAGGTATGGTAAATAATTTTTTGTGTCCGGAGATTATGACATGGATGTGGATGGTCTGACAGCTCAAGCCACAATCGATCTTTTGTGCGCCAAGTTCGGTGATTAGCCGTCTCGGCAATTGGCAACTTCGGCGCTGTGATTTGACGCCGTTCGAGGTTTTTCACTCTTATCGTTCATGCAACTTTTGCTTAGTGTAATAATTGAAGACTAAAACTACAAATTTCTGAAATTGCTACCAAGTTTTTGCAAACCAAATTCAGGCGCCCCTAATAGAGCGCAAAGACCGTAGCGGTTATAATTTTAATAAAAACAATTATGATTTTATAGTTATTTTGTGATTTCTTTTTTTTTCGATTTTTATTTCTTCGATCAAATTTTATCGATATTTTATTCGATCAAAAGTAATCGTTTTCTTGGGTTTACAATTTTTCGATCATCATAAATGTAATAAAATTTGCTGGCGTTGACAACAATAGCAACAACACCAATAATGCGATTAATGATTTGTGAACGAAAAAATATAAGCAACAAAATATCGATCAAATATTATTGGAAAAATTTAAATTCAATAATAACGATTATTTTTTATCGAAAAAAATTCACAAAATTTCGATCAAATGTGATCGCGAAAATAAATTATTTTTTACAAAAACCGTTCAAATGTGATCGTTGAAATAAAAATTGTAAAATATCGATCAAATATAATCAAAAAAATAAAAATAACAAAATAACGATTATGCAAAAATTTAAGACGAAAAAATCTTATAATTAAAAATAAGGTCAGATTTGCATAGCGTATGGTATAAGATTTAAATTCGGGCTTTGTTTTGAACCGATTCTGCTCAGTAATTTTTCTCCGAAAAAATCA
Organism: Anomoia purmunda; assembly: GCA_951828415.1. NCBI lineage: Eukaryota > Metazoa > Arthropoda > Insecta > Diptera > Tephritidae > Anomoia > Anomoia purmunda. Next base: position 108,007,658 of record OX639996.1, on the reverse strand, counting down.
AGGTACAAACTATATACAATTTTTCGGACTACTCTACAAATTTCGATATCTAATTTATTTCGAATTAATATTTAATTAACTCAAAAAACTTTAAACTTTGTGCAAATTTTAATAAAACACAACAAACACCATAAACATTTCAAATTTTTTTATTAGAACTTGCAAACTGGTCAATAAATTGTAATAAGATCGAACGTGTTGATTTTTGACAATTTAATTTTGCTGACGGTGTCGCTGATTTTCTCCATATCTGGAATTTCTAGAATAGAAGGAAAATTCCAACACCGCCAGCAAAAAAACAAAAATTACCAAAAAGTACCAAAAATTAACGGCATATCGATTTTGCGGTTATTGTGTCTGACCTGCCAGCTACCATTACACAAAAAACCCACCCAGAATTTCAGCACTGGGTACAAGGCTTACCTGCATAGCCACTAAATGCAAAATTGAAGAAGTATGTACTTGTAGAGAAGAAACAAAAACAAACAACAACAACAACAAGTAGCCGTAGCAATGGCAACAGCTGCAAGGGAAAAAACGAAAACGTTAAACAACTGAATTGCACTTAACGTTAAACGAAAACAGAATTTTTCCACACTCACACATTTTTCTCTTCACTTTTAGCAAGCGGTTGAAGTGAAAGTTTCAGTCACACACAAACACCCATACACCTGCACACACACACATCTACATTTACGTTGGGGCAAACTCAAATACATACCTAGTGCAAATACTTGAACCAAACAAGGCAAGCAAGGAAATGAGGATTAAAGTGAGTTGAACGTCAAGTTTGCCACAGACGAGTGGACATTTCCGGCTGAATGTGAGGCGAATATTCTTCGAATCGAATGGGCGGTATATCGTTAAAAATTTTCTGGTTTTCATTGTTTGTGTTGTAGGTGTTTCTTGTGGTTTGTACCGGCATGAAGAGGTGGTCAAGCAAATTTGGACGGTCGGACGGTCGCTCGGCCAGTCGCTTGATTCAAGTGAGTTGGAATAAGAGGCGAGAAGTGAGGTGTAAGGTGAGGTGTAAGGTGAGGTGTAAGGTGAATGCCGGCGTAACACCTTGCACTAACTGCTTTAACAAATTAAGTGCAAATTCATTTGATTTTTAGTGACTACAACGATTGACACAATGACAGACTAACCGAATTGCTATGAGATGGGCCAGAGGATTTTATTAAGAGCTTGTCAAATCAGGTAAATATCGGATATTTGTGTTCAGGGGGGGCATACATAAATTACTTTAGAATGAAGAAGGAGGCGAATGTTAATAAAATTAAGAACTGATACTTTTATTTGCTAAGTTAGAAAGTTTAACATTTTCGATAGATATTTTCAACAGTGATTTGTGTAAACGAGCTGGTTGAATTTTGCAGCTGCTAATGCGAATGAAAAAACTGAGTATCTTCGTTATGGTCGTAACAGATTTAAATTTTTTGTCTATATGATGATTTCCATTCAAAGGTTAAATTGCATTTTTTGTCAACTGTATAGAAAACTTTTTGTGCATCACCTCAAACCGTTAATGCTCACACAACAAGTTTCGACCGTTGATTTTTTTAAAGTTTACTAAGAATTAAAAATACGGTAGTCGGTAGCGGGGGCTAAGCGTCCCAAAAATATAAGTATTATTTAAATTTGCAATATAAATGTTAAAAAATATTAAACGCATAGGATAATTTTAGCTTAGTTTTTTCAAGCTTTTAATACTGGAAAAACTTCTCGAAATGTGTAAAAATTAATCATTTGTACGGGGTTAAAATCAGGAAACGAGAATAATCGTTATTTCGATTTTTTCGGAAACAATTCGTTAAAAACAAAATTCGAATATATCGATATAATCTTCATGTTTTTGGATTTGAATTTTTCCGATATTTGATCGATATTTTCTTTTCTTCGACCATAAACCATTAATCGTTTTATTGGTGTTGTTGCTGTGCAGTTTTATAGCCGACACATTTTTGCAATCTCAAATCCACGAACAATGATTACTTTTAATCCAAAAAATAAAAATCACAAATAATCGACCAAAATTACCAGAAGATTTTAAATCCAGGAATAACGGTTGCATTTATCGAAAAATAAAAATCACAAATAATCGATCAAATTTTATACGAAAACTCATAATCACAAAGTATCGATCAAATTTTATCGAAAAATTAAATGTAAAAATAATGATAATGATAATGATAATGATAATGATGATGATAATGATAATGATAATGATAATGATAATGATAACGATAATGATAATGATAATGATAATGATGATGATATTGATAATGATAATGATTATGATAATGACAATGATAATGATAATGATGATGATAATGTTAATGATAATAATAATGATGATGATAATGATAATTATAATGATAATGATAATGATAATGATAATGATAATGATAATGATAATGATAATGATAATGATAATGATAATGATAATGTTAATGATAATGATAATGATAATGATATTGATAATGATAATGATAATGATAATGGCAATGATAATGATAATGATAATGATAACGGTAGTGATAATGATAATGATAATGATAATGATAATGATAATGATAATGATAATGATAATGATAATGATAATGATAATGATAATGATAATGATAATGATAATGATAATGATAATGATAATGATAATGATAATGATAATGATAATGATAATGATAATGATAATGATAATGATAATGAAAATGATAATTGTAAATATAATGATAGTCCAGGTTTGTTGAATTATTGCTCCTTAACTTGATTATGAATTCGTATGCCATTGATTTTGTTTACCAAAAGCCAACTAATTTTTGTACACTTTTTTTAACATGTCACTTTTCAGCAAAGTCGCGATATATGCTACATATCAGTAAATTTCACCACACATTTTTAATTGGAAATTCATGTGAAGAAATCCACTAAAGTAGGGCACATACAAACTCAAATCAGTCATACGAAAATTGCTTGAGCAAAAATTGGATGAGTAAAAATAGCTGGCAAAAAATAAATAAATCTACCGTGAAAGAGGAAGTGAAAGAAAAAAGAAATCAGTTCAGTGTTAATGCAGAGTTGCAAATAAGTTGCGGGGAATTTATCAATCGAATTGCGTAAAAATAGTTCTCAATCTAGTTTTACTTGACCCACTTCTGTGCTTATTACTACATATAAATATATTTTAAGCTTCCTTTTTTTTAATGCAAATACCCACATAGTTTCTTGTAGAAAGAGACTCTATCACTCACCCACTTTCTGGTTTTTAGTACTTATTGTAGTTAGTAAATGACAAACTGCGGACTGGGTCAAACTATTTTCAAAAACCACTTGCTCATTCCAACCACCATAAATGAAAGCAGGGAGTGCAAAAACAACAATGTTGATGGTTGACACAAAAAAGAGGGACAACCTAGGCGTTCGACAATTTTCAATCACTAATAAGGACACTCGACTTTAATGTCAGGCGGTGATTTGGCGCAGGAAGAGTAAGAATCCCACAGAGTGAAGCTTTGCTAGCAATCAGCAAAAGAAAAGAAAAAAAGAGAAAAACCGTGGATGCTGACTGGCGAATTTTAAAGACAGAGGGGGTTAGATATGCTTGCTCTGTGTGGCACAGAAGTAGTTAGGTGCATAGTTAAAAGTTGCATTGCAATAAGACGATAATAAAATTTGTATATTGATAGTAGTAGTAACAGTTTTATAAGTTAGTATATGTGTATGACTGTATGTGTTTGGGTATGGAAATAGCAAGCTATGGAATATTTTACACTACCAGCGACAGCAATAATTGAACGAGTTTATGGCACCGAGATATCGAACGTCGCTTGCGCCGAGTTGCTGGTCGCTCATTAGAAATTCACTTTCAGCATTACTCAAATGGATTTTACAACGCTATCCATCGCATGTTTGCTATACCCTCGTACAACTCGTTATGCTCCACCACCACCTCCATCATCGCCACCACTAACAAGCTTGAGTTATCAATGTCGTTGAAGTAGTAGATAAATTTACTACTCATCGTAGATTTTTCTAACACCTACATATCTGAAACTGCACAAACTCTGCAGCTAGCCGAGCATGGGCAGCTGTGAGAAAAAGATGAAAATGAAACGAAACTTAACTCGTTAACGGAAAGGGAAAATTATCCTAATGAGCTTTATTTCGTCATCGAAGTGCCTGTTGAAATTTCCTCGTGTTATTCGCTCCGAACAGCTACTCAGGCGCCACTTTTGCAGTTAAAGTGTATTTGCAAACTTCTATTCGCACTTCAGCGACAATGCCAATATAGCGTCATAGTTTAAGTATAGCCTGACGGTGTGGCAAAATCGATGCGATGCGCTGATTTCGCAAGAAGTGAATACGCGCTTGTTGAATTTGTTACAGCATTAAAGTATTAGTATAACACAAAATTGTGGTGAATTTGCGAGCGCAGCAAGAAAGGAGAATAAGCAGAAAATGTTGATTTTAAATGGAATATCTACTAAATTGTATGATCTATAAATGTGATTGTTAAAAGTACTTTAATTTTAAACTAGAATAACTTGATATACCTCAATTCATATCTTTACTGCCAGCGTATTACTGCGCTATTTGCCACACGAACGGTCAGCCACTTGTCCAGAGTTCCCGAAAAATACCCTAATGAAAGGACACTTCCAAGGCTTCTTTAGGGTCTCTAATTAGTTCTACCTTAAAGCTTAGTTACACGAACTCGGAATTTGGTTTGGTGGGCTGATTTGGGTAATGTCTATTAATTTAATTAGCGTACCCAGCGATTTTTCCATTAAATGTATATTTTGTACTCTCATAGAAGATAAAAGCTCAAGCCAATTCGGTTAATTTATTATATACATTACTCTACTTTATCCTACAGAAAGTCTCGCGATGTACACAGTTGTGTCAAGACCCATTCCAATCCACGGTGCACTGTTTGAACAGAGCCATGATAGACCGAACACTGCTTGTCATAGGGGCACCACCCTGTACACCCATCATTCCTCAAAAATTAATTTAAAACCTTCCACCGATAGATGGATGTTGTGCTGGCAATCTAAATTCGACTCAGCTGAGGAGATGGAGCTCAAATTAGGGCACGCAAAGCTCCTAAAAACACCCCCAAATAAGCTGCGAAAACTATAAGTAGATTAGAATATATCTCTAATCTGCTTGGAGAGAAAAAAGGTGCCACTGACCAGAGAGGAATGATTGGGAAGGTGTCACCGAGCTGGATAATGAGTCCTCGGCTATTTGTTTATGTATACAAAAAGTTTCAAGCTAAACGACAGAGTAGGCAGCGGTATTGTCTCCAGCGAACTTGGACTAAACCTCTGCTTTCATTTACCCGACAACTGTAAGGTTTTTAAGGCAGAAGTGCCACAATGGAGACTGTTCGATAGCTCACAGTGTCCACCCATACAAAACGGCCTGCCATTTTATACTCTGTCCGGCAAGCTGCTATTAAATCTATAAAATGAAACAGAACAAAGTCCAACGTAGCCATAAAATGCAGAAGGATTCTAAATCTGCTCACGTCGAAACGCTCCGTGACGGTTGTATGCTTCCCTTGGCACCGAACCGAAAGGAGACGAAATTGTTTGTGGTATATTCTGCTCAAGACGTGATCATCTATACAACATCCTGCAAAAACAGTTTAAAGACTGAACTTATCGATAAGTTTAATACCTTTTAGATTACCACACAAGTTTGGTCAAAGGTTAACATCGAATCATCCAAAGCTTTCATTCATCTTGGCCGCTCCTCCCGTGTATTAACTAGACACTGTCTTTTTCGATCGAGAAGTAAGTGGATAGTCAGGACGCGTAACCAATACTTCTATAAATACTTTTTGGGTTTCTTAGCTCACCTGAATTCAGCGAACATTCTTACCTTTCGTTGGATCACTTTCTAGAGGAAGAATGGGAATAAATGGTTTCCACAGCGGTTGGTTTGCGAGATAATCAGCCAAGTTCGCCATTTTCGATTAGACAATTCATACGCAGAGAGGCGACTTCACTCTATAATATTCTAAGGAATGGTTTACGGAGTGTCTTTAACCTCATCCTTACGAGAGCTGGGAACTCGCAGAGTAAGTGTTTGGCAGTCTCTCTTGAGCCGAATCCTCGTGGCTGCAACAGAATCTGTTCGAAGATAAACAGATCCTTTCGGCATGCACTCCTAAGGAACAGTGTTCTGTTTAGGCTACTGTGAGTTTGTAAGTATTTTCTTCGCTCATTTTTGAAAGAGCCCCAGTGCTAGGTGGGTCATAGGACACTCAAAACTACCAGGTAATCCTACACGATTCGGTGTTAAACTTTCGGATAGTAAATTTGGGCAATTCTGCCATCGATCTCCTTAAGCGAGGCGCCTATGATCACTGCGTGGCGAACGCTCAGTACAGAGCCGCACCTCGTCAGATCATCAGCTATCTCATTTCCGTAAATGACCCTATACCCCGGCACACATATTAGAGTAAACTCATATTAGTCAGAAAGCACGGGCATGTCTTTCCTAAACTCAGCCACTTGTTAATATCTGACCGAGGTAAAAGAGAGCGCCTGAATTTATTGAATATTTCAATAAACATAGCGGGCTTTTTCTTTTTAGCCTACTTGAAACAATTTTCTTAAGGTCTAACCTTCACGCATGGCATCGACGACTTTCGCTCGTCAGTCCGCGAACATCGATCAGGATTGCATTCATTAAATCTACGACAAATAGTGGGCGACTTATATGATGGGTTATTGCCAAAAGAGAAAGCAAGTTGATATTCTGAGTGTAAAATATTTTTTGTAATTTTTCCGCACACAAAAAAACTAATTTAAAAGTTGCATTCAGCACAAAGGTTTAAATTGATCCCTTTACATCGACGTAGCCGCCTTTGGCCAGTAACCAACCTTCAACTTTCAGTCTCAACAAATCTTTGAATATCAAAAGTCTCATTACTCTCCAGTGGGCTTCTCAAACTCGTTTCATAAACCCACTTTCGTCTTTTCCTTTTTCTTTTTTTATGCTTTATTTTCGTTAATGCCACTTGGTTTTCTATATTCCTTTGTTTTTATGATTAATGCTTATTTAATTATGAAACCATTTGTGCGCAGCGTGTTTTCTTTTTTCGCATTTTTGAAGAAACTTTAACGAGCAGTATAACTCATTTATTGAATCACTCACTTTATTGCGTTTGTCTGCGTTTTTTCTATGTGCTAGAAGCGAAAATAAACATTAACATTATTGTTCTATGCATTCGTACGAAAATACAAAGTTATTAGCTACTTCTCTATTGGCTTTGTTTCTGCGCTTGACATTTTTCGTCACGTTTTCGCAGATTTTCGTTAATTTAACGCCCCTCCAAGTTGGCGCAATATTTTGTTTAAGTTGCCTCTTTCTTGAAATTTTACCGCCGATTTTAAGCATCCACTGGAGGCGCATTTTGCATGCAGAACGTCGTCTGTATTGTCAGCCGTTTGAATATCGAAATTGTCATTGTCAAATCAACCCCCGCAACACTCAAAATTTGTATGGAATATTAATTTTTTTTTTTCAGGTAATCTCCTAGCACGTCCAATTAGGCTATACCTTAACTCAACAGTTGGGCCCATATTTTCTTCCTTTAGCAGCACCATATTTTTTTTTATTACAAAGTTTGTCGCAGCAACATGACTCGTCTGATTTAGCTTTACTGGCTTAAGAAGTTGCCTTGCTCCCTTTTGAGTTTGTGTGGCTATTTACGGTTTTTTGTGTTAATTTTATTGTTTTCACAAAAACAAACAAACTTTTAACGCTTTCCGCACTTGACAATCCCCAATTTTCTTATCCTTCGTTGGATTTTTTTATGAGGCTTATATTCCATAATAATTTTAGTATCATAACATTTTATGATGAGACAATATTGGGCGAAGCAAAGATGTTAATTCATATTAAATTAATTTAACAAAAGAAATTAATGCTTTTTATAGCAAATGATAAAAAACAACATTTATTTTTTTTCTTCTTATTAATTACCTATTTTTTTATTTAATAGGTTTTTCTTCTTCAATTTTTATCAACAGCATTGTACTTAGCTGTCTGAAGCCGAACGCGCTTTGGCATTGAACATTTTATAGTAACAGTTGAAAAACTAGCGCTTCTACATTTCAAATCAGGCATCACAAGTTCGGCGGTGATCCTTTACCTGCAAAAACTGAGACATTTAGCGCCGCATCAAAGTCTAATTTCAACTACCGCTAAAGGCTAGTACTAACTTCGCAGCCGTGAAATTTCGCCAGCAACTTGAATTTGGATTAAAATGTTGCTAGCAACCAAAATGATCGAATCGCCTAAAATATGTTCATTAAAGATAAAAGTCAACATATAAATATGCATAAAAACAATTAATTAAACAAAAAATGGTAAACTGTCCCTTTTCACGCAACATAAAAGAGCAAATGTATTGTAAAAGCTGTGAAGAAAATGTTGCTGGCAACATGTTGCCAAAATGTTGTGAGTCTATTGACAACGTGCACAGAGTACAACTTTGTCGAAGGAATGTGTTGGAATTTAACGCATATTTTACGGGAAACTATTTTTAAGGATTTTGATAGCTCATTTCACGTGATAGGGCAACAGCGTACTATGCTTCAGACATAAATTTGACTCAACGAAATTACCATCACCACCATTTCATTATTAGTTCCCAAATCTTAGTCCAAGTTGTGCATAATTGCCTTATCTGGCATTTCACTTCTATTAGTAAAGGTCTACAAAGGAATGTCCCGAAATAGTGCCGAAATTGTTCCAAACTTGGTCTACATACTTGAATTGTGTTGGTAGGAAAAGTGGTAAAAAGCACTTGCCCAGCAAGTCGTAGGTTTTGGGTTCGAGTGTCGGTGAAGTCATAAAAGAAATCTGATGATCTCCGAAATAGCTATAATTTCTACTACTCTTGACTGTTGATGTCTTTTTTTCAATATAGTTTTCCTAATACACTGACCTTGAGCTCACAAATTAATAATATCGTTTGGTCGAAAATAGTTCGGTATTTGAAAACTTAAAAAAAGAAATGTCTTACTAATAATTGTTATGAAAAGTCTTTTATGGAATGTAAGTTTAAACACAAAAGTTTATGGTATAAGTCTCAAAATAATTGTTACCGATGACTGTAAAAAAATATATCTCACTAATAATTATTATCAAAACACCTTTAACGTCTGATAATAGTAGTATTGATTTACGGAACTATTTCAGGTCCAGTCCGGGCATTTCGGCTCTCTTTCGGTATCATTTTTCGATCGTATTGGAGCTACTTTGGGAAACATTAGGAACAATTTGGAATTAGTCACGAAATTATCATGAACTTGTTTCGAAATAGTCTCAAAATAACACACGAACTACATCCGCAAGTGTTCCGAAATAGCTCCATGTTTTAATACTTAACAATTTTTATAATAAATCAAGCAAAGTCTTTTCGAAACTTCAATAAATGGTTCTCATTCATAATTAGTATGAAAAGACTTTTATAATAGTTAACGATAACGTAAAAAATGCATCTTACTGGAAATTATTAAGAGAAGACTTTTATATTTTGTCACTCTGCTAATTGTTATCAAAAGGCTTTGATAACATCTTAATAGTAATCTTGAAATACGTAACCAATTCGGAGCTATGTAGTTCAAGTAAATTTCTGGGCCATTTCGGGGCTATTTCTAGAAAACTTCGGAAAAATGTTGGTACAAGTTCGAAATCGCCTCGAATTAGTCTCTAACTTTACTTGAAATTGTCCCGAAATATTTCCATATTGCAATACTTAAAAAATTATTTCTTTACCATAATTTGTATGGAAATTTTTTGCAATAAAAATTTTAATAATATTCGAATATTACAAGTTCTTTGGAGACAACAACATTTCTCTCACTCATATTTTTTATAAAAAGACCTCATCAGCCTCCAAATAAGAGTTTCTAATGATTTAAACCTTTCTTATCACTGTATAATAATTATCAGAAGACCTTTATGAGTCTTACGGAAATTTCGATGACTTTTTCTAAAACTCACACATCAAATAATTTGTATACCGGATATATGGTACAAAAAATATTAAATAAATATTAAATAAAAATGTATACTTTATTACAAATCCTTCAACTTGCCAGCAGCTATCTAGGATGTGATGCGCTTGTTGCCCGCATACAGTTATGTCCTTGTAGCAGGTCACTCTTTTTCTACCGTACAGTTCATTATAATTTCTTAAGACTTCATTAGCCACATATCATATACCAACAGTAAGCGCAAATAGATTTTTTTTTTGTCCACGTCATGTGGCCTACGATGTGACAGCCTGAGGAGCACACTCCTTTGCGTCTTCGCTCATTTTACCATCTATTTATTTATCTACCTACTATGTATAAATTTGTCCGAGCCGGGTGGTCAACTCGTGTGAAACTTAATTTGTATGTGAAATCAACACATCTGGTCATTCTTCTCATATTCGCTTGGCAAGTTGTAGGTGCACACTCTTTTTACTTTTCCATAGTCACTTGGTAAGTATGTATATATTTGGTGTGTGTAGCTTTGAGGCCGACACGTCGTACCAATCATTTGTATGTGCATTAGGGATGCACAAAGTTTCGTAATAATTTAAAACGCGTTCTTCGGCCATTATTCGTTACTCACTGCGCCAAAAAAGTTTTAAATAAAAAACTTGAAAACGATTGGTTGGGATTAGAATTACCCGTAATCATTTCGAAAATCAAAGAGAACGGAAAAAGGATTTGAGTTAAAAAAAATTATATGCCACAAGTAGTATGTAGATGTTTTTTTTTTATACGAAATGTTACTAAAAATTCGTGAATTGAGTCATTTTGACCAAGTCCAATAAGCCTCACGAAAAAGGCGCTGAAGGAGGCACAACGCCAAAAACCAGTTGGTCTCCAAACCAAATTTGAAAATGGATGTCAGAAAATCGTTCCAGTATTTATAAAAGATTTTTTTGGCATTCATGAATTTTTTTAGTTCGAAAAAAAGTCAATAAAAAGATTACATTTCTCAATGCGCAACAATTTTATTTATTTTTAAGCAGCCACGGTCAACTGACTTGCAAAATTGGCTCGATTTTTTTTGTATGCTGTGATCTGAGAAGGATTGAAATTTTCGAGAGAATAATTTTCTAAAACGTTTTCACCCTCTAGCGACTTTCTAAATTTGTTTTTGACCGATTTCCTGAAGTCTATGAGTCATAGTGACTTTTCAGTGCAACGAAGATATTTCCCTTGAAATTTTACTATATGCATATGACATATTGTTGTATTACAAATAATAAAAACGTAATGAGTCATTTTGACCCAAACACAATGTAAGGGTTAAGCAACTTTTTATGAATCTAAATTCACAAAAAAAACTCTATTAAAATAAATTATGTTTCATCAGATAACCGATAGATATAATTGATTTCCAAATAAATTTAGGATCCAATTAACCCAAAACTGTCGGAACATATTTTACTTTATAAGGCTGGTACTAAAAAGGAACAAAAAATAATGCACACATCGAATAAACTTTAAATATAATAGGGGCCGCCGTAGCCGAATGAGAACATTTTACGGACTTCTTAAGAAAATGGTCCAGAAAAAATATTGTTGTTGCTTGTGTCAAAAAGGGGTACCAAAGAAATTTTGACATTTGATAGTTGTCAGTTTTTCATATTTTTTTTGTAGTAGAAATCGTGTGGCTTAGAAAATGCGGCATTCCTTGAGAGATTTGTTTGCATGTAGTTTTGACAGCCTAATATCGAGCTATACGCTGTAAGACTCAAATTATTTGTATTATTATTGGATAGAACGCCCCTAATGAGCGAAAATAGAAACAAATTCTAATTCAAAGATTGTTGTATGACGAGGCTTCGTCTAGCGCGGAGTTAATCAACAACAACGTGGGTCCGCTAAATTTCGTAGTTGTTCCTAAACGAAATCGGGGGAGAAAATATAAAATTGAAAATATCTAATTTATTACGCAGAAAGCAAGAGTGTGCCTACCGCGCTGAAAGCAACTGAGCGTGACGTAATAAAAGTAGAGAGTGACGTAATAAAAGTAGAGCCAAGAAAAAGTTTTGAAAACAAGGTAGACAAACGACAGAACAGTTGAAAATACTGCTAGCATTGTTTGTGTAACATTAAAGTAAACTACCTTTGTTTCATCAACGAATGAGAGGATGCTGTCAAATCGACAAAGAGAGGACTAACGGTCCGCGGTAGGCACAATCTTGTGTTCCACCCTTCTCGCCATGCATTTACGTTTCTCAACTACATTATACCGACTACCTGCTGTAATAGAGTTGCCTTAATGCATTTAACAACCTCAAATTTTATTTATTCTTTATTCCCTCCTTTTTCTTTTTTCTACACTGCCTCATTTCTCGAAGTCCGGTAATGTAATTAACGCCACTTTTTCCCTCACCGCTGCTGTGCAACGAAAGACTCTTGCCGCCCAAACTGTCCCTACTCCTCTCCGAACGTTTCGTCGTTTTCATCATCTTTGGTATTAATTTTTACATATGCAGCAGATTTTCGTTGTTTAATTTGATCGTCGTCCGCATCTCGCTCAAGCCAGAGTACATACTTTATAACTGTAGGTGAGTGTTTATTGCAAAGAAGCTACAAAAAGTATGTAAGTAGTATAAAAAAGGCGAGCATTTGAGCTCTCGCAAATGCCCTCGGAATCACTTGCCCACCTTTAACTGTGCACTTGTTGTTTTTTTGTTTTTTTTTTTGGTTTTATATGTCCAGCGTGTCCACATGTCCTGCTTGTAATTTAAAAAATTTGTTGCTTTCCATTATTCAACTTCTTCTTGTTTTTGTCGTCGCATGCTTCGTTCGTCACGTGTGCGGATTATTCATTCATTCGTTCATTCATTCATTCAGATGTATGTATGTATGTGGCTGGTTTATCATTTCTCTTTTCGCCACTTTGTGTTGCTGATGTTTTCTGTTTTATTTTCGCAATCTTTATGTGGTTGGTAATTTTCGCCAGGCCTTTCAGCGCACATCAAAGGACATTTTCACAGGTTCAAGGATGTGGGTTATTTTTGGGAGTGGTTGGATTTCGTTAAAGGTCTGATCGGCTTTATTGTTTGTTGAATTGAAAAAATTAAATATAAGGAAATAAGAAAAATATAAAAAAAAACATATTGCTTATTAAAAAAGCGACATAAAACGTATGAAAAAGTTAAATTAAAGAAATTAGTAGTGTATAATATGTTGAATGTAAAATGGCAAATGAAAAAGGTTGCTAGCATCCATTTCCACTTGGTTGCAGCATTTTAATGACTTTCCAATGCATTTTTCTTTTTTTCTTTAAACTTTAGCCTTTATAAAAGACACGCCTCATACTTGAGGCATATGCGTGGGACTCACAGTCACAGACTTTAGTTTACAACTCAATTCATAAGTAGTCTTTGCAAATATCACATATGCTCTAACTGTTGGATCTAAAAGGATACAAAGTCCTTTGAAGTTTGTAGTCAGAAGACGAATCGCATTACAAAATAAAAATTATGGTCTATATGCAATGTAAGTCCCTTTGAACAACGCGCAATTACGTATTCGATTTATGAAAGATAATTATTTACATATGTATAGCAAAATGAGAAAAAATTTCTAACTGAATAAGACAGCATTTAAAAAAGGAGCACAGGGTGTTTGATTTTCAATATCATAGAGTGATAAGATTTTTTTAAGGAATTTATAAGCATTTGATAAAACCGTTTTAATTGCAGATTTAAGCAAAGTACTAACTTAGAACTCATAAAGGATATTTTCACAAAACACTTTAAAGGCCGGACTCATTATCTTAATTTATGGCTCGTTCTTAATTTATGTGCAAATTACGTTGACTTTAAGTAATTTCGCTTTTGTAAAATCTGCAAGTATTTGACCACAAATTAAGAACAAATAATTATCACAATTAAATTGAAATATAGTATACTAAAAATGTATAAAATCTTTCAACTTTTCTTTCCTTTGATCAAAGAACAAAGCAACCCTGTGGCTACAGAGCTCTCAAGCTAAATTGGGAATGACACGTATGAACGCACTTGGTTTATCCGAGGTAAAGTAATTACAATAAATATATTTGTTAGGTGCGAGAATAGATCATAAAGTATGTTTTATATTTGGGAGAGTTGCCACCTGTTTGAAAAGTAAAATTTTATAAAAATATACGCAAGTTATATCAAATATAAAAATATTGGCGTCAAGTGGTTCGTCTCAATAAGTAGGTTCGTAGCTAACTTTTTTAAAGGGGGTTGCCACCTGTTTTGAAAGAAAAATTGAATTAAATTATTCGCAAGTTATATGAAATATTAAAATATGTGTATCAGACGGTTCTTCTCGGCGAGAGGAAGGTTTATATCTATATTTTGGGGAGAGCTGCCACCTGTTCGAAAAATGAAATACAATTTAATTATACACAAGTTATATGAAATAGTAAAATATGGGTGTTAAACCGTACAACTCAAAGAAGAGAAGCTTCATACAAATATTTTCGAGAGGGTTGCCACCTGTTTGAAAAGTTAAATTATTCACAAGTTATATAAAATAGTAAAATATGGTTTTCAAAATGGTTGTTTCGCTACGAAACAGTTTATAGGTACATTTAATATAAGACAAGGTTGCCACCTGTTTGAAAATCCGAATTCAGTTCATTTATACACAAGTTATATGAAATAGTAAAGTGTGGGTGACAAACCCTTCGTTTCGCTAGGTAACAGTTCATTGGTACATTTTTCAGGAGCGTTGCCACCTGCTTGAAAAGTCGATTTTTTTTTTAATTTTACACAACTATTAAAAAATATTATTATGAATCGTCTCGGCGAGCTCAAGGTGCATACTTATATTTTTCAGACGGTTGCCACATGTTTGAAAAGTCTAATCGTGACTGGACTAAGATTGTTATTCCTAGGAACATGTCCTACTGAAACTTCTAATTTTAGGTTCACAGCTGTCAAGAAACTTATTGCATAGAATCGCATAGACTTTTGGGTTTTTATACGTTTGGGGGTGCGAGATAGGGCATTTCATAAAAGTGAGCGAAAAACGAAGATAAGCTCAACCAGACCAAGTCTAAGTCCTTCAATCAATTTTAAATTAATTTTATTAGGCTGCCTTGATTTTTGAATTATTTGATAGGATTGATTTGGTTTTCTGTGCCGTCACACAACGCATTCACGTACGAGTAGATGCGTACAGGCAACTATCAATTTAATCGCTTATGGCTGACACGCTTTCACCGACCGCACTTCACACCCCGCACGCAAAATGCAATGCAATAAAGAAAATAGGATTTTTCCAACTCCCCATTTACTTCGGCGTCGCTTCAATCAAATGCCAATCAAATTGACGTTTTTCAACTTCTTCTTATTTTCTTTAGTTTCTGCTCGCAATCTTTTGCCACAAGCTTGATTGGATATGCCCTTTTCAGAAACAACAAATTGTAGTGTTGACTTCTTTCGCCGCCACAGGCGCGCTATTTTCTGCTCCCGGCAACAATTTCGTGGTGTCCCACGTCAAGGCGCATTGTGTGTATCAAATTCCATTACAGGCTGTCAAAGTCATTCGAACTTTGATGGTTGGGAAAACGCGTTAAAAGTTGACAGTGTCATTGCGTTGGGTTTTGCGTCTAACGGGTTTGGTCCTGGGGCAAAAGAAATTTGTTGGCGTTTGGTTTGCTTTTTCTGCTAGCGCAGCATTGGCAGTGTTTAAATAGAAATCAAAATCACATGCTGCGTTTGTCAAAAAACAAACAACAAAATACAGTTAGTGTTAGTATGTGTGTGTGTGACTGTATGTAAATATGTAGGTTACTCAGTGAGCTGTAAAAGGCGTGAAATGAGTGACGCTAGGCTAAGTTTAAATCCTTTGAGGCACAACAAATATTGCCAAATACCATAAATGTGGCACACAACAAATTTTCTCTACTGATATGAAATAAGTATGTGCGAATAGCGTAATATGAGCAAAGCAGAAGAAAAAAACAAAAGCCAAAGCAAATTTAATGAGCTTGAAATAATAACGAAGATCTATCTTTTTAAAAACAAATCAACCCTTTGTTGTGGCGCACTTCACTTAGAAAGGGAATTTCTGAAGGGATTGAAAAATAAATTTATTCAAAACGCTATCAATGAGACATTTTGTTTTAAAATTGTGGCAGAATTTATTAAGTCTAATCGATTGGCCCCTCGAGAGTTTTTTGAAAAATGAAAAAAAAATGAAAACAATTTAATTACAAATAACGAAATATCTAGTTTGAACCTATACTTGTAAAATAAATTTTGCTAAAAATAGTTTTACAGAACCCTTCGAGGAACCTGTAAGGATTTTCCGCATGGCGGTTTGCCACTGCCTACCGAGGGGCGACCGCTATTTAGAAATTCTTTCAATATTTGAGCCCGAAACATACCGAATGATATTTAGCAGTTAATTGGTAGAAATTGTTTCGTAAGAGAGCATGTTATGCTGGCAAAATTAAATGTTTCGACTTTTTCTTTTTTATAATGGGATAGTTTCTGATATTGACAATAATTTCGAAAAGCGAAAAAATGCCAAAATCAGTTGGTAAACGCCAACAAAATTTTTTAATGGAAACAACAATAAAAATACACACAATAGCTTACGAATATATTATCACCATAATTATCACAATAATTTTATTTTATCTAGCATATTTTTTTTTTTTTTGTGTATTTTTTTTATTTATTTCATTTTATTTTTTTTATATTTTTGTATTTTAATTTTTTTCATTTCATTTTTTTTTATTTATTCTGTTTTTACATAATTAAATTTAATTTTTTATATATTTGTTTTTAATTTTTTTGTGATTTGATTTTATTTAGTTCTATTTTTTATTGTATTTTTTTTGATTCCATCAAATTTCATGTATTTTTATTTAGTTCTCTTTATTAAATTTTATTTCATCTTATTTCATTTCACTTTTATTTGATTTTATTTTATTATTCATTATTTTTTTGTTTGTTTTATTTTATCATACTAAATTTCGCTCAATTTATTAATTTTTATTTACATCTTTCGTTTTAATTTAATATGAAACAAATTTTATTGCTTTATTAAATTTTGTTTAAATTTATTTCCTATTTAATTTTTATTTTTTCTTTTTCGTTTATTTTTTTATTATTTTTTTTTTGGTTTTTTTATTAAATGTTTAATATTTTTTTTTACTATATTATTTTTGACCTTATATTTGAAATTTTTCGTAATTTTATTGAGAATATTTAGTTTTATTTTATCTTCTACTAACTTTATTCTTTTAATTTGGTTTTTGATAAAATTATTTTTTATAAATTTTTTGTTTGTTTATTTTTATTATAGTTTTTTTCTGTGTTAGGTACTTTATTATATTTTTATTTATAATAGTTATATGCTTTTCATTTTTATTAAATTTGTAATATATTTGATTTATTTAGTTTTATTTTGTTTTTTATGTAAATATTTTTGAATTTAATTTTTAAAATATTTTATTTTGTAGTCATTTAATGAATTTATTTTTGCTTTTCATTTTTATTAAATTTTTAATATATTTCATTTATTTAGTTTTATTTTGTTTTTCATGAAAATATTATTGAATTTAATTTTTAAAATATTTTATTTTGTAGTCATTTAATGAATTTATTTTTGCTTTTCATTTTTATTAAATTTTTAATATATTTCATTTATTTAGTTTTATTTTGTTTTTTATGTAAATATTTTTGAATTTAATTTTTAAAATATTTTATTTTGTAGTCATTTAATGAATTTATTTTATTAATTAAATTCTTTGTTTTTAAGCAACTTTTCTTTGTTTTATTTTATTATCTTCTTTTATTATATTTTTATTTGTTTTTTTTTTTTCTTTATTATTTATTCTTATTTTGTGATTGTATTTAGTTGTAGTTTTTTATTCAAATTCATTCATTTGGTTTTTAATTTATTTAATTTTTAATTTAATTTTATTTTTTTATTATTCTTGTTACGTTATTTTGTCTTATTTTATATAGTTTCATGTAATTTTATTTAATTATTATTCGATTATTCGATTATTATTCGATTTCATTAATATTATTTTTATTATATAATTTTATTTGTAATTATATTACTTTGTTAATTTATTACTTTTTTATTTATATATTAACACACTTAAATTTTTTGTTAATTGTATTCTATAATTGTTTTGTTTGTTGTGCTATTTTATTTCGTTCTTATTTAATTTGGTGCATTCCTAATTATTTGGATTCCTCCTAAAAGATATTTCGCTGATTTTAATTAGCTGCACAGCAATATGTCCAAATAATCTGATGGCATTAGAGCTTCATGAGATGATTATTTTTCCAAACGGCCATCACTAAAACGCTATCTGCACTCTTTCTAAAATAAAAAGGGAGACTTAAACAACACTAACATCCTCTCCCTACACTTGCTGTAATTAATGGCCACTTCATTTTAAGTATTCCATCAAATCAACCAACTAAAAACTTACTATATGCTAGAGAAATTTAACAAATTTCTCTCGATATGAAAATTTTATAAAAAACTTGCACAAGAAATACAATTCACATAATCCACCAAGAGCCAAAAAAAAAAACAAAAAACACAGCACAAACTACTTCCAATATACTTTTCACTAAATCCAGTGCGGATTTAACCACGGCATTGATTGATCCTTCAAACTTTTCCACTACACCGGAGTGGCACACAACTAGCAGTTGGTCGGTTGACTGCTTGCTACTTTGCGCGTTGAACTCAATGAATTAAAAGTAATTTAAGTGGTGATTTTGATGAATTGCATATTGCATACAAAATCACCATTTGACATGCTTCAATATTTTCTCGAAAATAACGAGTAACTGAAATGTAAGAAATTGCAAAATCCATTTAGCAGCGAAAAAATAGCGTAAAAAAAAAAAATACACACCAAAAAAAAAAATACAAAAATAATAATAATGGAAGTAGTGGCGAAATGGATGTAAGGATTTGCAGTTGAGCTGAAAAAAACCGCAGCAAACTTGCAGTTTTGTACGCACACGTTGCTCTCCGCAAGCCGCCCATCATTCGCTGGAGTTGGCTGCTGTGCCAAGATATGCAAAAAATTTGTACACATCGAACGTAACAACTTGAATGTTATATAACTAACAACGATTACTTGCGCACGATTTACCGTTTGAAGATTTTATACCCTTCACTAACCGGGCGGCGACATACATACACACATGCATACATATGTAGGTGTGTGTGTGTGTGTGTGTGTGACTAACTGTATATGTGTTGCCTTTTACGCTGTACGTGCCACATAACCCATTTCAGGCGAATGCCAACAAGCACAGCAAATTAACAGCAAAAAACCGCTAACGTCTCTTACCCCTTGCGCCAAGTCGCTCACTGTTATCGCTCGCTAGCTTTCAATTTGTACGATTCCGTTACTACTTATGTTAAAAAGAAAAATGTTGCTATTTGTAGGACACCAGTGAGATGTGTTGGTAGGTATTGTTGTTGTAGCAGGTGAGTATTTTCTATCACAATTTATAGCATACAAACCGCATCGCATTTCCGACATCATCATCAGTTTTAGATCACACAGTCTTCTCACTTGCAGCCAAAGACTTACGCCGCTGGCACGTTTCTTTCCCACCCGCCGAACACGATTTCTACACCAAGTAGTTAGTTTAGTGGCGAACTCAATGTAAGGTGTTTGATATCACACGCCCTTTTTATTTAGTTCTTCATCACACGCTTAATTCTCTAAAGCCTTCACAACACTCTTACCTCGCCCTCTCTCCCCCCTCAAAATCAAACTCAAACAAGCACACGTTCACTGGCAATACAAATATATTTGAATAAAAACACATCTCGAACACCTCCTTGGTTTGCTTGCCAGGGGAGTTTAGGTGGGTGTGCAGTTAAAGCGAGCGCGCGAAAAATGTATTTTTCCGATACCAAGAATCAATCAATGTGTCAAATCGACTTGAAAAGACGTCGTTGGCGTATTTGACGCTAACGTTTGCTAGTCCCTTTCACTCTATGTACTCTCGCTCCATTCGCTCACGTCTTGCAAGCGCCGCTTTCCACGCATTCACCATCTTCTAAATGTCATACTTAGCGCTTGCCTTAGAGCTCTAGCAATAGTCGCACTTGAAAGTAAACACACACGTAAACAGCGGCGGATTAAGTGGGTGGCGTACCCGTGAAGGGGCCCCAAATTTGGTGTTTGAAAAACAATTTAAAAGCGTAGTGGTTTTTTTTATAGCAAAGAAAAATTGTAATAAGAATAAATGGTAGAAAATAATGCAGAATTTATTCAGTTTCTTTTCTGCTTCTACCCAACGTTGGCTACTCTTGTGTGAACATCTCAAGAGAGGTGAAAAGCTAATCACTGTGAATAAATTATCCAACACTAGGTGGTAGGCTAGCATCAGCCGTACGTTCATTAAGGTATGGTAATAAGAATATTAAAGATACTTTATCGAACATTCAAAAAACAAAATTACTATTCTGGAAGCGAAATCGTTGTTAAAGATAATGGGCGTACATATATGAAACTGTACTTATGGCTGTCATTTGGAATAATATTTTACAAAAAGTGAATGCCGCTAGTAGGTCACTTCAGACCGGTACTCAGTGTTTGGTATTCACAGAATCGCAGTTGTAGAAGTAACCACCAAATTTAATTTGATCAATTCGCAATGAATTTTCAATGGTTGAAAGAGAAGCGAGTGAAATTGGGAACACGAATTTCGATACAATACGATAGCATATCGATTCTACTGGCATTTAATACCAAAATTTTTTACTCGATACTGGAACCTCAGTTTCCAATCGAATTTGCCAATCAAAATTATTTACAGAAGAATATTTGGATAAGAAGGAAGCTGTCAATTTTGCTCAGGCTCCAAGAGCAAAATTGGGGATACAAATATCAATTAATAAATTAAATGATGGACCGGAAAGAATACTAATTTTTCAAAATTGAAACGTCAAATTTGACCTGGTACTGCAAACCTTTCTAAAGGGCAAACAGATAACGTTTTATAGGAAATGTTGTGGCTGTCTTCTTTTTTAATTTATGTAGTATCGATATTTTGGGTATCGAATGAATTTAATTCGATATTTAGAGCGATACTTTGAATGAGTACGATATCGATACTTTCGGCGCGATATCGTGCCTCTAAGTGAGATGACTTCGTTTTATTTTAAAGAGAAAATTAGGGCATGTAGATTGCGCAAGTGGAAATATTTTCGTGATGAGAATCAGAATGACGGCAAAACTTATATCGAAACATTCACATTATGCCAAAAATTTCTTAGTAACTAATTCATTTTGATAGCAGAAGTAGTTGGACGAAAAAAAGTGTATAATGGCATAGTAGAAAAAGTCAAAGTTTTCTTCAATTTAGATCTGTTAAGTTCAAAGACAAGAGATTGTATATAAACTCCCAAAGAAATATATAAATATGACATAGATTCTATTAATTTCAATTATGAATTCGTGCATTTTCTGTTCTTCTTAAAACAAGAGCAAAAAAAAAACAGATCAATACCTATCTGTAATGCAGCTGGGGAAAGGTCATTTTCTATGTTTGAAGCGAATGAAGGATGATTTGATTTTGACAGACTAAAATATTTTTTAATTTTATTATATTACTAACCTACATTAAGTATTGTAAAAACTAGAGCTGTTTATTTTTTCGAACTAATCATTTATAATCTATTTTAGCGGCCGCAAGAGCGTTTCCCCCAGGGGCCCCCGGTCGATTTGATCCGCCTCTGCGCACACACATCCACATATAACTGCACACCCATAGGCACTGCTTTATAACCTTGACTCATTCCCCGTAGTATATGGCGACACCTTTGAATCAATCGCTGCGAAGTGCAGTCACCCAGAGTCAGAGTCAGAGTCAGAGAATGGCGGCAAAAAGTGCTGTTTCCTAACCGCCAGCATTTTGTCGAGGCACTGGCAGGAGAAAACCTGTGTGCCAAATGAAGGTGTGTGTGTGTTTTTCTATTTTTTTGCTTTTATATTTTAAGCTTTTTATTTTATTTGAAAATGTATACAGCATTTTGCTGGCGGCGTGAAACCAAACGACCAAATTGTTAAGGTGTAAATAATTTGTAGCGAAACAAGAACGGAAAGTGATTGGTAAATGATATAATAAATGCAATGAAAATTGTTTTCCATTTGAGAAAAACAATTGCTTGAAAATGGAAGTAAAGTGAATTAAATCAGCTTAAAGCTGAAAAAAAATTGAAGTGAAAAAACTGCGCTATTGTGAATGAGCCGGAAAAAAATACATGGAAAATTTCAGTTTAAGACCAAATTTGTTTTTATTTTAATAGTATTTTTAAATATATAACTATGTAAATCCAAAAATCGCCGGCACAAAAAAAAGGAGAGTTATAAAACCTTCGCCACAGCGAGCACATGCTGAACATTTTGCTTCGTGAATTTTGAGCTGCTTATGGAATAAACTAGAAGTTCGAAGAAGTCCGCGCTACGCTACATAATATTATTTCTTTTAAATATTAGCAGCCATTATCCTCGACTGACTCAAGTCATTTTTTTTTATATCCTACATAGATTCTGTATGTGGCTATCCTGCACATTCGACGTCCATAAGGTGAACGAAATTGTGTTGGGGGGAATTTGTCAAATATATATGGAAAGCAGTTAAAACTAATATATATATATATATATATATATATTGAAATATTTTTATATATACTATAAACAATAAAAATTTATCAATTACTAAAACTAAATGACTTTTTACTAACCTTTTTGTGGTGTTTTAAAATAAACCCCCATTTTTATCAAACACCCAGAAACATATTTTTATTTAGTTGGCAAATCATGCAGAAGAGTTCAAAAACGTCAGCTGTCAAAACTTTGGCGTTTGTTCATCAAATCACAATAAGAAAGCATTTAACCGAGCTGGAGTCGTTTGTTGTTTCTACGGAAAATTTTAGTTAGTTGAGCCAACTGAGATGCAGTGTTGGTAAGTGAAAAAACTGCGCTATTGTGAATGAGCCGGAAGAAAATTCATGAACAACTTTAGTTTAATACCTAATTCGTTTTATTTGCTTAATGTTTTTAAATAATAATAACGTACTCCTAAAAACTGCCGCCACAACTATTTTCTTTTCTTAAATACATAGCACAATACAAATCGCATTTTTCATGAAAGACGCAAACAGGGTTGCTTTTGCAATTAAAGGAAATTTTATCCGGGCTCAATAATAACTACAATAACTATAATAACTGTGGTCCCGTTTTAATGTAACCGAGTTGCGAAAGAACGCTCCAACTCGGATAAAATATCTTTTCGTTACAAAAGCAACCCTGTTAGCCTCTTTCATGTAAGTTGCGATTTGTTTAGTGCTATTTAAGAATGGAAAATAGTTGTGCAAACATATTTTAGGTTTATGTATTCATATATTTACAAATACTATGCAAATAAAAACGAATTAAGTCCAAAATCTAAATTTTCGCATGTATTTTCTTAGGGCTAATTCACAATAGCGCAGTTTTTTCACTTCCCAACACTACATCTTAGATCGGATATCATTTAGCTAAGTTGACTCAAGTCGCATATTTTTCCGAGTTAGTGTAGTTGCTTCACATGAAATAATTATACTACCTAGTGTTTTTTTGCCACTAGGTTACAAAGAAACGGGCTCTATAATAATTTAATGAAAATGCATTTTTATGAAATATTTGAATAAATAAATACTGACACTTAACTTGATTTTATTAAATGCAATGCTTCGATCATCGATTTACTTTAAAACAGGCAAAACATTAAAGTAGGTAGATGTGGTAAAAGGTAACTGGGTTTTATTTCGCATAAACATAGTAAGTAAATAGTTAGTTTACCTTTAGTGAAACGGTTAATTTCTTTCAAATAATATAAATAATAGAAAATATTTAGTCTTTCTCAAAGAAAATCTACAATTAATAGTCAACATTAGTATTACCGTGAACAGATTAAAGTAAGATTCAAGATACCTTCACTTCATGCAGGGGGTGCAATGTACGAAAATTTACGCATATGTGCAATAACTAATGTAATGACAAAAAAGGTTTATATTGTATACCTGTATGTATGTATGTATGTATGTACATATATAAAATAGACTTCTAAGAATTTCGATATTAAGTAAATACGCTACTATCCTCAATACAATGGAATCCAAAATCAGCGCTACCTGCCGCCGCAACAAAGCGTCGGGTGTTAAGGAACTCGCTTTAACCATCTACCTAAGTAGCGCTATAAAAGGCCTTCAAGTTTTTCGCATAGCATCAGTATATTTCATCCCAAAGCAGCTTCAACATCTAACCACTAAAATCTCTGTTACATTCTCCACGAATAGTCGAAGCCGCCATGGATCAGCTATCTCATAAAGTTTATCTTGTACATAACCATGAATCGGACGGTGATCTATACTTCATTGAAACGGAACTAGGTGATATTTGTGAATTCAATTCGGAATTCTGTGCGAGATCTTTGATTGACCAGAGTGGTACAATCTATTTCTATTGTCCTTGTGAATGTGGCATGGTATATGACTTATGTTCAGATCCATACTGGCCTATGTCACTAGAACGCTTAAGTGAACTCCAAGAAATTGAGCTGTCTCTAATACAGAATAATACGGTGACATCAACAGAACCCGGTTTTAACACAGCGCAGTTTCCAAGTCTTGGCGGAGTTATATTTATTAATCAGCATAATGCAATTCAATGTGACGAAATAAGCAGTGTCACTGACGGCATTGACATGGAGGTTGATTAGTGAACGATCATCGCCGAGGGTATTTAATGGCATAGTTGAAATGGGGTCGAGGCATAGCATAGGGATCCTAAAGGAAATATTAACTTAATTGTGATTTGTACAATGTACTTAGTTGAGCAAAAAAAAAAGGAAAAATAATCAAAAAATTGTCAAATCTCAACAAAATTTTTGTAAATTTGTAACTCGAACTTAAGTTTTCGTTAAGAAACCTTTACAAGTACTAATACAGTTTAATGAAGATATTCTCATGTAAAATTATTGTATTATGATTATGAAAAAAAAAAGAACAAAATAAAAAAAAATACATACATATATATTGCAAACCAAATATTCGGCGGTTTATTTTCAATAGAGAATTTTTCGATTAATTACGCTGGTTGAGAAGAAATCGGACTACGACATCCGATCGTCTGCCTCATCATTTCATCAATGAAATATGGATCGATAACTCAGACTCTCCGACCGTAAGTTGACTCAATTGGGCCTCGCTCGATACTCAGCTCTTGTATTTAATTTTAGGCAAGGATCGGAAACTTGGCTAAAATTCCAATTGACGTTTGAGATTTTTTTCCCCCTAAAACGCAAAAAATTATTTTTATATGCCAGAAACAATTTAATTTACCATTGCATACCCGAAATTCTGATTGAAATGCATGAAATTTTGAATCTAATAACGATTTCCATATTTCGAACAAATTCGGTCAAAAGTAGTTCAAAAATTTTCAAAAACTATGTGGGAGAAATTCTACCCGAGCCATCGTCATTACAACCTTCTTATATTTTTTTTCAATAAACCAGTAATATCTGAACAAAAAACAAAGTCGTCGCCAACAGAAAAGAATGAACGGAATGGTGTCTCTCGATTGGGATAGTATGCAATTCTTGTCTCTGTGGTTAAAAGATTTATTTGATTTAATTGATTAAAGCTAAAATCTTCAATGCTTTTGTAGATAGACCTTGGTCACTGATTAAAGGGTGGGGTTCAGAAGAAAATCTGGATTAAAATCACTTGTCCCACTTTCATCGCTTGAACAAGAGCTTTTTTCTTCCAATTCATAATCATTTTGTATACTAAGCTGAAGAAGCTGGGAATACTGGCTTATCGTTAGCGTCCAGGGCTGATCGAGTTACAGATAATAATGTGGGGTAAAATCATTTCCAGCGATTTCTTCTATTAATTCCACTTATGGCAACCATACAAAAAAAATATCATCAAATTTGAAGATTTCAGGTTTCCCACCACATTATTGGTGTTTAAAACTTAAAATTTATCTTCTTTTTTTTTCGCCCATAATTTTAAAGACTTCAGGGACCCTAGCTTTTGTCACGGTTGTCCAAAGACAATGTAAAGTAATCAAAATGCACCAATTTTATGAACTTCGACACACTAAATCTATAAACTTTGAATGTACATATATTCACCAAAGATGTTACAAAAATAGTAAAAAAAAAAAATACACTTGCTCGAAACAGAAGTAAAACTTCTTTGTGGTAGTAGAAATTAATAAAAATAATCGTTGTAATTAGCAGTGGCATTGGTAAAAATAGTGGTAGAAAGTAGTAAAAATAGTGGTACAAAGTAGTGAAAATAGTGGTAGTAACTAGTAGTAGAACTAGTAAAAAAAAGTGGTAGAAAGTAGTAAAAATAGTGGTAGAAAGTAGTGAAAATAGTGGTAGTATTTAGTAGTGATAGTGAAAATTGTGTAGAAAGTAGTGAAAATAGTAGAAGAAATTAGTAAAAATAGTGGAAGAAATAAGTAAAAATAGTGGTAGAAACTAGTAAAAATAGTGGAAGAAATTAGTAAAAATAGGAGTAGCAGTTAGTGGTAGTATTAGTAAAAAATAGTAGTAGAAATTAGTCAAATTAGTGGTAGTATTTAGTAGTGATAGTGAAAAAAGTGCTAGAAACTAGTAAAAATAGTGGAGCAAATTAGTAAAAAAATAGTGGAAGAAATTAGTAAAAATAGGAGTAGTAATTAGTGGTAGCATTAGCGAAAAATAGTGGTAGAAATTAGTAAAATTAGTGGTAGTATTTAGTAGAGATAGTGAAAAAAGTGCTAGAAACTAGTAAAAACAGTGGAGCAAATTAGTAAAAAAAAATAATGGCAGAAATTATTAAAGCGATTCTGACGCGAATTTCGTTACGCGATGTAAAAAATTACTGCCGCTAAAGAAATTTTACTTAATTGACAGATGTATCTAAATTTTGGTCCCATGTGCAATTTGTCAAAAAAAAGGTGTAAAAGCAAGAGCGCTAATCTACGAAACGTCAAATACATACTACTCATATTTTAACCACCTTCTGTAACGGAGCGAAGTGCTCACTGAGTCGAGGCAACCAAGCTTGTGCGCTGCTCTACTATGTAGATTAATTTAATCCTTGAACAGGATTCTTACCCAGATAATTTTATTGATCTATATCTAAAAAAAAAAATATTTTTAGCATTTCAATTACCATACTGAGCGCATTATACATAATATAAACTTAAGGTGCTTGTAATATAATGCATCTTACACCAGCCAAGTAATACTGAAAATTTAATAGAGAATTAAATTAAGCATTCAATTATTATTGTTCCTTAATGACACAGAAGCAATGTGCATTCAGAAATTTTGAATAATTACTCAACTGCTAGATGCAAATTCTATATTGTAAATAATTTTAAATTGTTTCTAGCCGAAAATGCTATATATGTATATAAACATATTTACTTATTTGCGATTTATTTTGACACATTTGCATAACAGCAGTTCACAATAATACGACATTACGAAACTTAATCAATAAAACCTATGCAATTTCAATGTATCTGAGTGTGTGCGTAATTTAAAATCGTTCGCCATTGCCACATTGCATACATTTGCATAAATCAGTTTCATTCACTGTGTAATTGTATCAGGACAACCAACCAACCATTTCGTTCAGCGCCATTTGTGTTCAATGAAATTAATTGAATTATATGTTATCTACCTTGCAGATGGTTTTCCATTCGCTCATTTTATTGTTTAATATATTTCCCATGACCGGGTATTTACGAGTACAAGTATATATACATATATGTACATATATTAAGTATGTCAATACAATATTTCAATTACAAAATGCTGTCTCATTTACTATGTAGGTATAATAAATTTGCTAAACTATGCTAGCTGCAGTAGATAAGTAAGTGCAAATGCAAATGTTCAGTGCAGCTGCGATATTTTTGAACGGCAATTAATTTTATTATTATTATTTTTTTTTTTTTGGAAAACCAAAAATTAAACATAATTTCTTTTGCATGCAGTGCGTATTTTCGATGCTGTTAACAGAGTAGTCTAACACCCCGCTTCTGTGTCACTGACAGGTAGTCATTATTTGCTATTCTAACGCTGTGACAAAAGATCTTTTACTTGGTACTGCAACAGCTAAAGACCTTATTCCAAGATTGCGCTGATTGACCTGAAATTCGGAGAGAAACTTGGCTGTAATGTCATACCAGATTTACCGGTGGAGAGAGAAATGTAAGGAAAAACGTTGGTATACCTGTTAAAAACAATGCACACTAAAATTGTTGAGCACATTAGAAAGAATACACATAATTTTGAGTATACATACATACACGGTTTTTGTAAACAAAATCTGCGTGTGCGGTAGGAATTTCACGCCACCTTCTGTATGCTATTCACCATGCGTTTACTCCTTCCAAAACACATCCACAATGAAAGCAGTTGTGACCTTGTGCTATCTCATCCCAAAGCAGTTGCAGATGTCGACTTGGAAAATCAAATTTTTTACAAATCAAATATGCATACAGCCTTAAGCTAATACATTGGCAAAACTCACCAGCCTGACAGTTGTCATGTTTACTGCGTCTAAAATTAGTTTACATCGTTGTCGCGTACTCAGTTGAATTTAACAACTATAATGACTGTATGCCATCGTTTGAGGGCTAAAAACTATTTTTGCCGCATAGTTTTAGGTGCAATAAGTCTGACAACAGTTAGGCTGGTGAGTTTTGTCAGTGCATCAGCATAGAGTTGATAAATAAACTAGCATCTCTTCAGTTCTCATATTGTGGTGAGTTATAGGAACTCTCAGTTTTGTCGTCATCGACCAAAGAAAGTAGATTACAAAGAAGTTGTTCCACCGTTCCTCTAACAGAAAATCTTTTTCAATTTCACCACACCAGAAGTAATATGACTTTTTGCTGATTGATATTAGAATCTGATTTTTTTCCAATTGGTTTCTGATGTGGAGAATTTGGACGAAAATTCTTGTCACAGGAAGCAAACCGTCATGCAACTTCTTTGCAATCTACGTTATTAGCATTGACCTAGAATAAAGTGAGAGCCTTCAACTGACAAGGTTCCTGGCACTTTTTTCACTAACAGAAACCTAACATTATCTCCTGCTAAGTCCTCGGGAACCCCATTTACCTCCTAGACGAAGGAGGTCAGACTGGACTTTGGCATCAAAATCCATCCCATCCGCATTTTGGTGGGTGGTCAAATTTGACCAAAGAAGGAGAGCATTCTGCACCCACTACCGCAATCGCCAACAAAGTATAGAACCGCAACCCTCAAGTCGCTCGCCGGCAGCACCTGAGGCAGAGACAAGACGATTGACCGATCGGTATAAAACTATGCTTTGGTCGCCGAAATCCAGTAGGATTTAGTGGATGATCCGATATACCAGCCAGAACGCCGCACTCCGGACTGTGACGGGATGCCTTCTGATGTCCTCTGGGGCCCACTTATGCCATGAAGCGAGTGGTCTTCAAATTAAGGAGCACAACCTTATATTCAGCAAGCACTTTCTTGGTGAATGTCACTATCTGAGGCACCCTAATATACATGTGCTTGCCGAAAGAGCCACCGCCAAAACACGCCAGAGGGCATTTCTACGAATATATGGACGAGATTGTGATATCTGGATCTGGACAGCGTACAGAAAGGCCTTAAGCAACCATCCATCGACAGACAATCACCACCTACATCAACTCTCGCCCTGTGAATGCTCTCATGGAGCCCAACTACATCGTGAGTCCCGCGCTACTCTGACCTAGCTGAGATTTAGATATTGTAGTAAACTCAACTCCTACTAATCCAGAATCAACTCCGATATACCAAATAAATATCCAGTATGTAAAGATTCTCCGTACGGTACCAATCACCCATTTATAGGCTTCATCAAACCCGTTTATCTAACACCCTTCTCTCTCTCTGATTCGACCCTGTCGAAATAGCATATTTACTGGGCCTCACCTTTAGATGAGTTTGGTGACAACGACCATGGGAGAATCTGATCCTAGCAGAGCGTAGCTAGCTGTCATTTCGTGGATCCCCAATCTTATCTTCAAAATATTTCTTACTAGACTTCCCAAATCTTAAGCTTTTGGAATGCGAAGATCTGTGGAACTCTAGAAAGCCCTAAAATAACTTAAGACAATAGAGCTTCCGCTAAAACAAATTCATACACACAAAAGACAAAACCATATTTGCTTATGAAAAAATCTTTTCGCAGTACATTCATATAGTAATTATTCTCATACACACTCGACATATAAAACTCAAAAGCCAAAAGCCCATTGACAGCACTAACTTTCGTTAAAGTTTTTTTTGCTGAAATGCACGCAGCAAATTTGAAAATATCCGTAGTTTGCAAAAATTAACAACAACGACCTCTACATTACGCATTTTATGCAAATTACTGTTATTACAGCAACAAAATGTAAAAGTCAAAAATATTACGAAAGTCACCTTCACAATATTTAGAGCAGCAGCCATCAAAATACAAATCTGTTTGCGTAGTACAAGTACATAAAATATGCCAACACACTCATAGCACATACGCTCTAAATTTCAAGTGTGTTCAGTTCACCCTGTTTAGTGTGTGAAGTTTAAATTTTTTTTTTTTAACTGAAAAATAGTTACAACAATAAAAGCCACTTTGCCTCTGGGATATTTTGAAAATTTCGGAAATAGTTTGCATTTAGAAAATGCATTTGACAGACACGTTTTGACCTGCCCAGCGCGCTGCGTGACAGCGTGAGTGAGTGGTTGTCTAATATTGGCAAATGGATGGGGTTAATATTTACTATGAAATTTTACCGTTGAGTCGTATAGAGTTGTGTAGAGAAGTGAGAGTGTTTGCTTAGAGCTTTGTTATGGTCTGGCATGTGTGATTATTTTTGGTCAAATGACAGCGTCACAACTAAGCATATTTAAATTTTGGCAAAAATAATTGTCTGCTATTTGGTTGAGTTTAACGGGCGGGTGTTTGCTTAAAAGCTTTTTATAATTATTTATCGCCAGCGCTCACCCGGTGGCCCAGCACGGACAATTGCATTTGGTTTAGCTTAACTATCAGAAATACCAGAAATATCGATAAGTACAAAAAGTATTTTGCTTATACCATGTGCAGACCGACCACTTAATCTTGTAATTGATTTGATAAGTTTCCGCCAGACAAAAATATAACTTAAAAATCTCGTCACCGAAATGGTCAGGAGTCAATCGACATTTAATCCTCTAAGCAACCCTGATTTGTTCAATCTGTTTGTGAAAAAAAAACATCAAGGCAAATTCAGATATTGATTTTTAATTTTCATTTACTTCGTTTATTTCTGTCTGTAGAAGGTTTGTAAAGAAAATTTTTGCAAAAATGGTGTTTCCAGATACATATGTAAAATTTCAACAACAAAAAATTTTATAACAAAAAGTGTAAATATTTTGCTGAGAATGTATGAACGAATTTCCAACCCAAAAACATATACATTTGTACTAGGGTTGCCACCTTACGAAACAAAAAATTGCACAAAAGCTATTTAAATAAAATAATTACTTATACTTATACAATATAACAGTATGGAAATTAAATGAAAACACTTCAAAAGCGCCAAACACTAAGTGAGGGTTGCCACATATCTAAAAAAAAATTGTGAAATTTTTGCTATGCCCAAAATATTAAACAAAAATGTATTAAAATAACAATCAATTAGGGATT
Source organism: Anomoia purmunda (assembly GCA_951828415.1). NCBI lineage: Eukaryota > Metazoa > Arthropoda > Insecta > Diptera > Tephritidae > Anomoia > Anomoia purmunda. Next base: position 107,975,865 of record OX639996.1, on the reverse strand, counting down.
TTAAATGAGAATGTATGGACAAATTTAAAATATAAAAAATGTGGTGGCAACCCCTTTTCGGAATTATTATAAAAATGGTGCTTACAGAGTGAGTAGCGTGGAAATTAATTCAATTACACACAAGTAATATGCAGCATTTTAATCAATATTTTTTAGGGGGTTGCCACCTGTTTGAAGATTCAAATTTATTATTATTTGAAATATTAAACTATGGATGTCAAAGGGTTCCTTACGTTGAAGAGAAGGTATATGGCTATATTTTGAAGAGGGTTGCCAGCTGTTCGAAAATCGAGTTTAATTAAATTATGCTCAAATTATATGCTCGAGCAACCTAAATGCGTTTTCTAATTACATATGAAAAGGCATTTAATAAATAAATATTAGCAGGACAATGTCTGCCGGCGCTTTCTTATTTTTAATAAAAAATTAAATTTTTTCTACATACTCGTACAGCACAAACCATATAAATTCATGTTTTAAACTTTGTGGAAATTTTAATCAAATGCAACAAACTTTTAACGAAATTTCTAACTTTCTACACTGGGTCAGCAGTTTTATAGGTCATTCAATTTCATTATAAATAGCTCGCACATATCCCAGGTACTTTGTCACGCCTCAAAAACTATGAAGTATTCAATTTTATGGATTTGTGTACTGAAACTATTTGTTAAAAAAAAAACACGGGTTCAACTTAAAAAAAATGCATACGCATGTACAATATGGTGTGGTTTTTCAACCAGATCTAAACAAATTATTATTTTTTAGGACTTTCGCCAAAAGATTTCGCGAAAAAGATTAAAACTTCGTACGTGAACTGGACCGATTTGAAAAGGTTTCAAAAAAAAATTTTTTTTTAATACTTTTTCAAAGGTCACCTCAGATCATAAAAGAGTTTAAACAAACAATTACTGCATAAAAATATTTAAAAAGTTTTTCAACGGAATTAAAGAATCTGAAAAGACTTTTGCCAAAATATTTTAAAAACTGTTTTTATTTACGAAAAAAAAAAACAAAAAAGGTGGCTATATATATATCAAATCGATTCTGCACACATACTAAATCTTAATATTTTTCGAAATATTTTATATACTTTTATATTTTGGTTGATGTCTAAAAATATAATAAAATTTATAATTCGAATGCAAGCACGTCCGGATTTAATTTTGTATGAGGAGTAATGCACCCTAATGCAAATAGTATATAAAAAACATTAAATTTCTATTTATCGCTATCGTTTCTCGCAAATGTTTCATTAAAAAAAGAAAAAAAAGATATTATTATTGTTTCAATACTCTGAAAGCCAAATCTTTGCGACGACATTATCTTTATAATCAGATACATGCAAAGGTTCGTGGCTAGAAATCACTACTGATTTTTTTAAATTTATATTTTTGTGACGCTCTTTCCTTACTAGAACTTTTTTATATGGAAAAATTTTCTACACATCTAACAGTCAACTATTGCGGTCATTGTTTGTTTATAGTTTTTTTTTTTTTAATAGCACACAAAAACTGCATATCAATTTATTTTTATTTTTATTATTAATTGCATTTTTTCAACTGCACTAATCAAATTCTTTTTTGAGTTATTCCCAAGCGGTTGCACTAATGCTAATTCCGCTAATTCCGAGCAAGTCAAGCCATGCGCCTTTTTATTTCAACTATTCTGCCTACCACCTTTTACGTAATCAACCTTAACTCGCCAACCAATTTCCATTCCCACAAATACACTTGGCCACTCTACGCAAATAAATTGCAGCGCATAAAATAAACCAACATCACCCCGCATGAAACTTTTGAATATGTCTTCTTTTTTTGTTTTTTTTTTTTGATATCTGATATGTGGTTCAAATAAGTCAAATAGCTTGCATATTCTCTCCATTAGTTTATTCAAGCTCACACACACACTCGCATTGCATTCTAAACAAAATATGGCCTTGGTTGGTCAGATTGCCATTGTCATTGCCAGTCGACGGCATATTTGTTCACCAGAAATTCCATAATTACGCGCATTTGCCGCATACGCCGCCAAAAATTCGCAAAAAATTTGTTTTGCCCTAACTACCGCGAGTACTGCGATAGTACAATGGGGCTTTTCACACTAATACTTTTAGGCAGATGAATGTTTCATATTGGTATTCAAATTAAGCGCTGCTGTTGTTAAGGTCAAATGCACGCGGATGTGCTGGTGTGTGTGTGATCGCGCATTAAATCGTTTCAAAACTAAAAAGCTGCGCTCATTCATATCCCAATTTATCCGGCAAACAATAAACTGACCCGCCCCCCCTCCCCCACTGTAAACGAGAGCAGCCCAATTTGGGCCTAAAACACTTTTGGGTGTGTGTGTGTGGCTAAATGTGGTGCATTCATATGTGTAGGTATGTAGGTGTGTGTGTGTGTGTATGCTTTCGGTCAAGTCAGTTATTTATAGACTACCATTGGTTGCTCGCATGCTATTGAAATTTGTTCGCTTTGTATTGTTTTGTTCGCTTTTCAAAATGGTTTGTTTTGGTAATTTCCAATGCAATTGCCATTCGTTTAGCCGCCGCTTTGTTAATAAACTTGCATTGCGTTTGGTGTGCTTTGAATTGTTTTGTCATTGGTTGGTTGTTTTCAAAAAAAAAATTTTCATAGGCTCAATTGAGTATGTTGAAGTGGAATTTTCATTGCAAATGCAATCGGATTAGAATTGTTTTAAAATTGAATTCTAAAATAGGATTTGTGATTTGTTTGGAGTTTTAGTTTAGTTTAGGATATCCATGATTGGAATGTTAGGCTAATGAACTATTGGGTAAATGTTAGTCGAAGCGAGAATGAATATTTGCTGTTACGGTTGAATAAATTTTCCAAATTTTGCGAATGTAAGGTATTCAGATTTTGAGAGTGTGATACACAAATAATCCATGAGCGGGAGTTACTAGCTTAATGGCATTAAGTTTTTGTAGAATGGCATTTATTGAGTATTAAAATCAATTTTTTTTTAGGAGTATCGTTTTATTTATACCTTTTTAATTTAATTTAATGATGGACATCAAGCAATTTTGCACCTTCTTTTATTTTTGCTTCGAATAAATTAAACAAGTTAGTTTACAATCAGCCGGTCTCAGTGATACTATCATCAGTCGTCCGATGCTGTACAAACACTGTGTTTGAAATAAAATACATATTTCCTTAAAACGTGAAAATTCAATGTATTAGTTTCTTTGCAAAAAAAAATTGCCATAACAGTTATGAAATATTTCTCCAGCATAACTGTTATCAGGCAACTGAAAAAATTGGCATGGAAAATTAGTCTTATTGTCTACGGAAAAAATATTTATCTTACCTAACAGCTATCAGGCAACATAAAATAAATGTTGAAAAATTACTCTTATTGACAATGAAAATAAGATATATCCCGGATAACAGTTATGAGGCTGCGCAAAAAAGAAACACTGGAAAGTAGATAACCCTAATTACCAAAGGAAAAACATTAATACTGACAACGCAAAAAATAAGCGTTAAAAAATAACTGTTATTTACCTGGAAGAAAATATTTCTCTCACATAACATTTATCAAGCGACGTAAAAAATATATGTTGGAAAATAACTCTTATTGATCAGGGAAAAATATTTCTCTCACATAACATTTATCAGACGACGTGAAAAACTGTTATTTACCTCGAAGAAAATATTTCTCTCACATAACATTTATCAAGCGACGTAAAAAATATATGTTGGAAAATAACTCTTATTGATCAGGGAAAAATATTTCTCTCACATAACATTTATCAGACGACGTGAAAAATATATGTTGGAAAATAACTCTTATTGATCACGAAAAAATAAAATATTTATCTTGCATAACAATTATCAGGCAACTCGAAGTAAAAAACATTAGAAAACAGCTATAGTGGGCACTGGAAAAAACATTTATCCTTCATAACATTTATCAGGCAATGTAAAAAATATATGCTGGAAAATAACTCTTATTGTGCGCGGAACAAATGTTGCTGATATATAACGGTTATCAGACAACGAAAAAATAAATTTCGGAAAATAACTCTTATGGGTTACGGACAAACTATTTATCTTGCATAGCAGTTATCCGGCTGTGTAAAAGTACATGTTGGAAAATAGGTTTTGTAACCCAGGAAAAAATATTTCTTATTTAAAAAATAAGTCTTATTATCCACCGCGAAATATATTTCCTTTGCATAAGAGTTATCATTGGGAAATAATTATAATTGGCAATGGAAAAAAACTTTATTCTGCATAACAGTTATCGGACAATAAGAAAAACAGACTTTAAGAATTCTTATTGACTGGGAAATAATATATCATCTGCATAACTGTTTACAGGCAACGCAAAAAATAACTGTTATATTTTCCTGATAACACTTATCAGGTAAAGCAAAAAATAAATAACAGTTATTGATAGCGGAAAAAATATATATTCTGCTGAACAGTTATCAGGCACCGTAAAAAATAGATGTTTATATTTTTTTCGTTAAATTTCAGAATTCAGTCAACGTTTTCAAATTGTAATTTCCGAATAACAGTTAATTTTAAATTATTCTTTCTAAGACTCGAGCATAAATAAATGTCACGAACATTAAAATGTTTGTTCATATATTATTTGATGCATGTCAATATGGGACAGAAACGGTTCGGTTTCATTTCGATCGTTTTCGCTTTGTTGTGACGGAAGTTTTTCGAAAGCGATTTTGTAATACAGATTTATCCAACTAATTAAATACAGATCCAAAGCAATAAAGTCCGGTCAAATAGCAAGAAGAAATTGAAGTTGTCAAATTAAAAAAAAAACTTTTCAATTTAATATTTATTTCAGTAAATAATTTAATATCCAAATCACAATTTTTTTTCATTGAATTTAATTTTCGAAATTTTTTAAATTACTCGCTCAACTTAAATCTTCAAGGTAACTGCATTTTGGTAGTAATAAATATTGGAATTATAAGAGAATTTCACTTAAAAATTTATTGCACAAATCATTTTTCTTTTTAAGTATTCATTTACTTAACCACTTAATCAAATCTATTTAATTTTTAACTCATTTAAGCCACAATTCTTCATGCCACTTAAGCAACATATCACTCAGCGCCATTATTGCTCGGTAAATTTGTTTTTAAAATAAAAACCGCTTTCCGGTTTATTAACGCAGCATAAAGTTGGCAAAAAAGTTATGTCCAACATTTCCGTAGAAGCGAAGCCATTCTAGGCAAAGTTGCGAGAAATAATCCGTAACAAATATTCAGCTGCTGCATTAATGAAACTCAACACGTAAATTGCTGCAATTTTATCACTTTGTTAAGAGAGCTATATACCTATATATATAAATATATGTTTTTGTTTTTTTTTTAACACACACCGCAACACATATGAAACCGCCAAGCAGACGTAATCCGTAAACTTTTGGATTGTGCACTTTAAGTGCCGGAGACAAAAATTATGTTTATCTTGAAAATTAAAACACTGTGTAAAAGCGCTTTTAACTTTTAACTTAAAATGCACAAAATGCAAGGCAATGCATGTGTAATGCGACGGAATTTGCATAATATTAAATGTCGCTGGCAGAATGGAGAGTACAGGGCGTAGTGGGTTGCGGGTAGTTGGTAGTTGGTACCTAGTAGTTTTAAAGAGCACCTACAAAACTGTTTACATGAGGGCATGTGGGTGCACGCAAACTTACTCACATATGTTTTTCATATATGTACCGATGTGTACAATTTACACACAAATATACAATATGTACATATAGCCGTTTACGCTTAATGGTGTTGCCCTGCCAAAATGGTTGAAGGTAACAACTTTTTGGTTCATTACCGCTTATTGCATTTCCGCACAGATGGTTGGTTGGTTACAACACCGCGGAAAAGCGGAAGCTATAGGCAAGGCGTAGAACCTTTAGCTTAGTACTTAAGAGTGCGACAAGTACTTTTAGGCCTGAAAGTAACAAACGCCCATTGGTAGCCAGTCGTTGGGCCCAGCCATAGCCACATACAGATACAGACTACTTTCCTTTCACTAACTGCTATTGTACTTTGTAAAGTCGCTGCATTTACGGTTGCTGCATAGTGGAACGCAGCTGAAAAAAATTTAGGAAAAAATATTCTTTGATCTACATATTTCTGCAAGGCATGCTATGTTTCTTAAAGAACCAACATGGTAGCGCTTTGAATATGCTTTCTATCCTTTTGAAAATGTTAGAAAAAAACCATTTGGGTACTTTTGTAGAACTCCGATTTAGTTTTTTGTAGGTTTTTAATAATTTTGAAGAAACCTTCACCCCATTGGAAGAAAATATCGTAATTTCAACAACTTGTCTCAGTTTCTTTTGAGAGAAAGTAAGAGACTACCTGTGTGAACGATGTGGCACTTATAGTCAGGAGAAAGTGCCTGGACACCCTTTATGACCTCATGCTGGGTTTTATTTAAACCTGATTGTAAAGTAGTTCACGGGGTGTGGCTCGCAATTAATTTTAGTAAGATGGAGCTCGTCCTTTTCACTAGAAGACACAGAGTGCCTAATGCGCGGCCTCCCTCAATCGGTGGTTTTCCACATGTGCTTTCTGACGGATTTTTTACAGGAAGCTCTTTTAGGGGTCAAATATTGCGATAATATGGAAACGGGATCGTTTGATTTAAAATGTTGCCGGGGGGGAATTTGGGAAGAAATGGGTCCTCTCCCAAGGTAAATTACGAAACCATGACCAAGACAATAATGTTTTATGAGTTGATTGTCTGGTGGAGCTCATTGGCGAAGGTATCAAAAGTTAATCAGCTAGAACGCGTCAATGGACAGCGCTCATTGAGATCAGTGGGGTTTGTCAGACCTTGCTCTCAACGATATACTAAACGTGGTACTTTGGGGCATTGACAGTAAGGTAGCTGCAGCTAGGCCTAGGCGCATACTAAATTTTGTGCCAGCTTAGACGTTGTCCCTCAGAAAACAGATCGCTGGCTTCCATTTCTGGCTCCAAATGGATCCTTCTTGATTCACATGCCGCTAAGGAGGCTATGGATGTCAGGTTGGAGGGGATGTCTTCTACAAGGAGATCTGCCTCAGCCAGAGCTTTCGGCTTATGGTGTACTGTAAAGTGGCTGATTTGGGTGCCGGGTTATAGTGGCATTGCAGCAACCTACAGAGCGGTGAGCTCATTCGGAGGGGCACACTTGAAGTTATTACTCCATGCAGGGGTAGGATGAAAGCTCCATGTCGGCTCAATGAGCACCGGCAGTGATGGCAGTGACCTTCTGGCTGGTGGTAGACCGTAGGCGTTCGAACGAGCTTCGGTCGCTAAAGAAGCGACAACTCTCGTTCCACGTAGAAGTTCTGACCTGAATTATCCGATAAATATTAACTCGGTTAGGCCGAATATATGCTCTGGAGGATGACGAGGTGGAATAATCTTTTCATTTTTCTACTCAACTGCCCAGCCTATAAGAGACTAGGCTTTAAGTTAATAGGATCTTACTTCATAAGCCCTAAGTGTGTTCCCCCTGAGGGGACTACCACATCGACCTGACCTTTTATGCATTAACTTGTAATTATTATTACTATCTTTTTCAGATATATTATGCATCCCTTCATGGGTTGAAGAACTTCTGCATAATTTCTGCGAGCTTCCGACTCTTCCTCCAGCCAAATGAACGTTTGGTGCAACGCAGTAGGGCTCAGGAGCAATAAAATGGGATGTGCTTCCTTTTTCGCGAGCTTGTTCGCAATCTCGTTGGCTTCCACAAAAGTATGAACTTGATTTCTGAGAACACAAATTCGGTTGGTTGGGCCAAGTGCGGTAAGCTTGCTAACTCCTTCAACGGTTGTGAGGTTACCTGGCAAGATATGAGAAAGTGAATTATATGGTTCTTCCTCAATTTATTCACGAACGCACAAGTACGGTTGTCTGAAAATTAAATAGTGTCAAAGATGCAGAAGAAGTAGTTAGAAACTAAAGTCGCCTGATGTATCCAATTTAACTTAGATGGGTCCAAGTCTTCACTCAGAAAGTGTAGGAACGCCGATTGGCGTAAATGCAAACAAGAACTTGATAAGCTATTCCTCGAAGAATATATAAATATAACTGTTGCACCAACTTACCCGATGCAGCTCGATGATTTGGTTAATCGCTAAAGAAGGATATGCTGTAATGTCCTCTACCATGCCAGCACCAAAAAGAAACCAAGAGGTAGAAAAACCCCTTGTGGTGAAATCTAGAAATTCAAAGTGTGAGGAATCAATGAAGACAACCTGCTGAGGACTGTTTGTTGAAATAGCAATGATAAAGATTAGTTAGAAAATCTAAATCATCTACTGTTTGTGTGACCTGCACCGTGGAGCTTGAGAAAAAAATGCATGGGAACAGTAGTCTTCGAGGATAGAAGCGAGGTATCTGGGTTGCAGACATGGTAATTACTTTGATTCATAGACTCCTAAGGAGTGAAATAGTGAGTTATCTTTTAATTTTTTATAGCGATTAATTTTTAAACTTGTCATACTATAAGTCTTCTGTATAATGCGAAAAATACCCATCACCACATAAATCGAAACGCTTCACTGTGCACAGCATCCGAGCATCCAGACTAAAAGCGGCTTCTAGATAATAAATGACCGCCCATTAAATTGCAATTAAAAGCTCATATGTGTGCATAAACTTTTCGCTTTGCCATTGCTGTTAATTTAGCCAAGGCAGAAGGACGCGAACTAACACCAGCACAAATGCCATACACACATAAACACACTCATACATCCACATTTGTGTTGTCTGCATGCACCAAAGCGAAAGTCGCTGGCCGCGGCCATTAAAAAATACGCAGCTGAAGCGTCATTAAGTTGAAAATTGTGCGCGACCCGCTCGATTGCGACTGTTAGCAGAATGACAATAATGGCATAAAAAAAATGCAAGCGTAAAAATAATTCCAATGCAAACAAGTAAATAATTGTGGCGGAGTGGAAAAAAGTAAAAACAAAAACAAAAACAAACGGACAGAGTAAGTGCTGATCAAGTGAAAGTGTGAGGGAAGAGTGGACGCGGTGCTAGAGTAATAGCATTACAACGCTACGCAGCCACATTAACAACAGCAACAACAAAAAATGCAGCAAGCAGCTTTAATGTCATCAACAACAACAAGGGTGGGAGCGAGTGAATTGTAAATAATAACAACAGCGACTAATAATAGCAAGCGTAAAAATAAAAGCCATTTAATGGCAAACAATCGCTAGCGCTGGGGCAGCACGGCGTATGAGCAACAATAAACAAATTACTCAATGGCAAGTAGATAGATAGATAGATAGATAGATAGATATTTTTGTTACTTATTGTTACCATTGCGCGAGAATAACAAAAATATTTGAATATGCGCGCATTTAAGGTTTTTGCAATACTTCTGTATTAATTTTTTTTTTTTTGCGTGCCTGAACTCCCCACAACACTAGGCCTCGAGTTGAGTGTTTGGGTTATTTTTTTTTTAGGAATTTGCTTGCTTGTTTGGCTTGGCTTGTGCGCATTTATGTTTCTGACTGTTCGCTTAAGTGGCTTTTGTTAATTGCACGTGCAAACATAGTTAGTTTTACGAGCTTAAAAGCTTCCACACAAATGGCTACGGTAAAGTGAGCAAAGCGTGGTTTACTATTTTTTTTTTTAGAAATTCTCGTATAACAAAAAGGCATTGAAAATTTGTCATGGTACAAAAATATGCCTTTTTATTACTTCCCATTGTTTTCGTATTTTACCAACTACCTACTTCAATTCACTTGTTTAATGTTGCATTTATTTACTGTTATTGATTTCATGTATTCGAAGTTATGTAATTTTTATTTATGAAGTTTGTGATTATACTGTATTTGGAGATTCCCGGATATTCCAGTTTATCTTAAGTTGTATATGTATATGTAATGGCGAGTATGGAAACTTAATTACAGCATTGAACAGAGGAAACAAAGACAGCAGAAAAAATATAATAAGTAGTTGGAAAAGACAGAATAATTAATTAGAAAAAATAATTCATTAGGCAAACAGTCTTTACAGCTATCTTTTAAAATGATGATTGCTCTTTGTGAATACGAAATTTCGATAGGAGGATCTCTAGATCATGATGGTTAATTGATTTTCTAAAACTCGAAGTCGTTATAAAAATATAGCAGTTGAGAGAAGTGCAGCGGCGAACAAAACCATTCGGATGGTGATTTCCTTACAATATTACCAAGGTTTTCCATGTTAATTTCAATTTTCATATACATACATACATTGTTCATACTATAACAAACGCCATGCAAATTAGTGTATACAAAATTTATACAAAATTTATAAAATCTCAAAAAATTAAAAAAAAAAAATTTTTTTTTAACCAAAATTTTTCATATTACAGAATGATTAGACATTTTTTGGGTCTGCAATTTTATAGCTTACTTAATTTTTGTATAATAAAGCGCTAGTTTGAAGTAGCTAGAACTACCGCAGATTTTTTATTATTTATAAATATTTTTGGTTTATTAACTTTTTTTCATAAAATCCATGCATTTTATAAAAATTCCCATTGACTTATAATTACTTTATATACCCTCAGTATTCTGCATTTTCTACCACATAAAATATATACTTGTATAGCCAATATATGAAAACTAAAATTATCAAGCACGAAAACTGAAAAAATAATGCTATAAAAAATCAATGAAAGTTTCTAACCACTTCAAACTTGCACTTTATTATACAAAAATTAAATAAGCTATAAGCCTACATATGCAAAACGGTCTGAACAAAATTCTAAAAAAAAATTTTAAATTTTGATGAAAAGCTGTTTAATTTTTATAAATTGAAACATTATTTTTCATGGTTTTTGTTATGATATGAACTGTAGTTTTGTATGTACTATATAAAATTGACGAAAAAAATTATTCCCGAAAAATCTTCCTAATATTCAAAGGAAGTCATTATATCGTCTGTATAATTTATAGAGCTTGAGGCCAGGTTTGTATTAGGAATAATATGAGAAAACAACAATTTTTGAAAGTTATGGAAGTGATAGCTGCTAATTCGGAGATCACCACATCTCCTCATCAGACTTCTTTCTTTCTAGGCTTTACCTGGCTTTGAGCCATGGTACACGGAGTGTGAAAATCATTATATTCGGAGTGTTGTGTTAATTATAACTTACTTGAGACTTTAAATACATACATTTTTTTAAACAGTGTTTTCAAGAATAATTTGTTCGATTCACTTGAAATTTAAAAAATAGACACAGCACATATACATATATAGTTGCATAGAGATAATTAGAATCATCCAAAAATTCCGAATATTCCGTCATGAGTAAAAATTTGTGATCACCCATTTTTCGAAGACCAACTTTTTTTTTTGGAATAGAATTTTTTTTTTGGTTTGCAACATGAAAAAGAATTTAAACTTGGCGCTTTTTCAATTAGAAATACATATTTCGAAATTTATTCACCTTTTTCCAAATTCTTTGGATATTTTTATTTTCTTGCGCTTGTTAGTACCGATTCTGCCAATTTGTTACACAGCTAAAAACTACTATATTTTCTTTATTTTTTATTTAATTATTTTTCTACAATTTCTTTTTTGGAAAAGTTCACATTTCGAAAATATTATTCACATCTCAACCGCTTTAATAACACTTTTGCGCATTGTATTGTAGTGCATTTTATTTCAAATCATTTACAAAAAATTGATAAACTCCAGACAATTTCGAAAAAAGTGACTTCCGAAAAATTTCGAATTTCGAAAAATCGTCAAACTTATATTTTTTTCTCCTTGTGAATCAGAACAAACAATTTCACAAAAAAAAAAGCTTGAGCCTCGAAAAATGGTGACACGCTCACAAATTTTGATTGAACGACGAATTTAAAAAAAAAAATCTGAACATTTGAAATTTTTATCAGAAGTCTGCCAAAAAGCCCAATTTTCAATATAAATTAAATTTTTTTTTTCAAATTATTCCAGTTCACTCGATGCATTTACAAAAAATTTGCATGCATTTTGTTTTTGTTTTCGTTTTTTTTTCGTAATAAAAGTCAATTCTCTGCTTTTATTAAAAAGTATGAAAAATATGTTTCCACGGCAACGAAAATAACCAGAATCAAATTTTTTTTTTTAATTTCAGAATCCATACGCCCATTGGAATAAAAAAAAAATATTGAGTTGTTATAGTAACGCCACCTTTCTTGAATTCGCCTTGACTTATGGAAATCAGCGGAATTTTTGGAGGATGAGGCGTCCTCTTTTGAGCCTGATGTTTTCGAAGTTATGCAACTTACGTCGTATTTATTTTACTTTATTTATTAATAAATATTTTTTTAATCAAATTTGTTTTCAAATTTTGCTTAAATGGGAAAAAAAAGTTTCAAGGCGGTACAAATTACCATTGTTGTTTGAGAACTTTTTTTCAAACGGTGTTACGCGGTTTTCTCTAAAAAAAAAATGTATGGGTGCGTTATGTGGACGAATTCGCGGAACAACGTTATGGAAAAAATTCCCAAAAATCTGTAGTAATTTTTAACCAGTTCAAATTTGCACGCTTTTAAACTAAAATTTAATGGATCATAAAACTGCATACTTAAATTTTAAAGTCTTGCGTAAAGTTTGATGAATTTTTCACCACATTTGAAAAAAATATTTGTAATTTATGCTCAAACGGATTTAATTTGAGGGTATACTATATTTCTATTGAAAAAATATTTAGAATTAAATAAAGAAAATTAAATAGTAAAAAGTGAGAATATGTCGTCATAGTTCTAATTTATTATAAATAATAATATTTCAAATTTAACTTACTTTAAGCTTATCGTATGACCCTCCCATTTTTTGACAGACTTCCCCACATCAGTTGATTACAATAAAAATTCCATGACGTATATTTACGTAACAATAAGGATTCCACAACAGCTTACAAAATTGTGGCTTCCAAGAAGTTGAGTTGACTTTTGCATCGTAAGCGCTAGCTTGTGGCGGTACTAACTGCAAAGAATGAAAAGAAAAATTCTTTTCAGTTTATTGGTTTTATAAAATTCCAAGAAATTTATGAAAACCAAAGCAAAACTTTAAACGAAAATTGCTAGTGCAATTTATTTACAAATAAACAAAAGTGCGAGTGTGGATGTGATATAAAAATACAAGAAAATTAAAAGTGGCTCACTTATAATAAATAATTTACTATATATTACAAATTTTTCCGTTGAAGAAATTCTCTTCATTTCCTGTATTAAGTGCGCTGCCAGAGTAGCGCAATTACGGAGGCACGGAATAAAATGGAGGGCGACCAACTCCTTGCACCCCTCGCCTGACTGCCTGCCTGCCTGCCAGCTGCTTGGCAGCGAACGCTGCTCACTCACTCATTTATTTTGCCATAAATACAAATGGTAGCTAGAGTTTGACTTGAGCGCCAATTGAAGGGTGGCCAAATGGTTGGTGTTGGTGACTTGCAAGCTTAAGACAAGTAACGGTACTCTCAGAGCTATGAAAGCGAGCAGCACATAAAATGCATTAAAATCTATAAGGAGCAAATGAACATACACGCGAACGTCTTGGCTTAGTCCAAACAGCTGCAGCAGCAACGGCAAGGGAAGGGGAATAGCTGAATTAAAATGTTTTCATTTTGCGCAAAACTTAAATATGCAAATTGTTTCGTCGAATCGCCAAAGGGCAAATAAATAACTTTTCTGCCCTTTTAGCTGCACTTATGCTATGCTGTGATGTATGTATGTGTTGGTGTGTGTGTGTGTCTGTGTTGTAGTGCACACTCGCTTTGCTATTCCTTCATTTCAATTACACAGTCAGCAGCAAGAAAGTTGGAAGTTGGATGGTCAGTTACTTAAACGATACATGTAGAGTAGAGTTTTGATATTTCTAAAAGGGTAGCGGCAAGGCGCAAGCGACGTTGAGCATATTTTTTAGTAATTAAGTGCTGGCAAATTGTTAATGAAAATATTGTACTGCACTTAATATTCGCTTTTTTGTTTTCTTCTCATATTCTTCGCTTTTTCCGACTTTAGCAGAATAATTCATTTGCTTTATTATTGCTGCTTGGAGAGTTTTCGGCACCGCGGGCAAGCAATGAATTTTATTAATTTCTTACACTTAAAAGTTGCCAACTATTTACGCTATTATAAAGCTATGCAAAATACAAACTACAGTGACTGAAAGAATTGCTGATTTTTTTATAATAATTTTCTTGTTAATTTTTTTTAACAAGAATTTTTTGAGCTCAAGGCTTTTTTTATTTGGGAAGTATTGGAAATAGCCAATAACAGTCAGAACGTTAAAAGTTGCTGCTTTTTCGAAGTTCACCAAATCTTCTCATCAGATTTTTATCCAGATTCTACCCAGCTTTCAATTCACAGCCTCAGACTTCCCAGTCCAGTACGCAGGCAGTGATCCAAAGCGGGTATGTGAAGTGTTGTTAACTGATTTTTAACTTTTTCTTTTATCTCAAAATAATTTGTGATCTCTGAAATAGCAGCTATATTTTCTACCTTTTTACTGCTGTAGTCTTTACAAAAAAAACTGGCTTCGAGGTACAACAAATTTTTTTTGATACTAATAAAAATGGCCAAAAAATTTACAAATAATTTTTTCCTCTAACATTTTTTTTGTTCAAAATTTTAGCTCTTAGTATAACAAATGGCACACAAATCAGAATTTCAAATTTTGTAAACAAAAATTTTAAGAATTCAAAAAATTTTCACTAAAATTTCAAACTTTTTAAAAATTTTTGAAAAACAACACAATAATTTAGAAGTCAGAAGTGGCTAAATTTTTTTTTTAAATTTGATATTCCACACTTTTTCCACATAATGGATATTTATATATTCATTAAATGAAAAAAAAATTTCCAACACAATAATTTCAAAAAAATTTGTCAAAAGTAAGGTGCAGAAATGAAATGATATAGTTTTGTATACCCAAAATTACCCCCAAAAATATTACAAAATTCGATTGAAATTTTTTTTAATTTTTATAAATTTTTCTCAAAGTTAAAAACTCTTTTGCATGGCTATGCCTTTTCTTATAATACAAACTAAACTTTTCTCAAAAACATCGACGAAAAAAATTATCAAAAAAATATTGCGAATATTTAAAGCAAATCAAAACGCGCAACATTTTTTTGAGTCACTCTACATTCGTGCAGAGCATAATGTACATAGTTATAATAAATTTTGAAATTTTCATTTATGTATTGAACATTCTTTGTCTTGTGGTTTATTTATTTAGCTTTCGCGTGTTCATTTAATTAAATTAACTTTCGGCTTTTTTAGAAATTAAATATCACGTATTTTAATTTCACAACTTCTTTTGTATTCTGCCTCAAGCGTTTCATATGCCAGCTTCCTCAAAATGTTTCGCTTGTTTATTTAAATTAATCGCGCTCTAGTCGAAGGACAATATTTTCTCAACAATTTAGCTAAGTAAAAGAATTGCAGGTATGGCGGCAATGTACTTCATTAAGCCCACATCAGTTTTCTATTATTGCCTTAACTGCCCAAAGAAGTTTGGCTAAGTGTTGGTGTTCTCTTATTTTTCGAAAAACCCTGTCAAGTTGAATATTTTGATTTTAAATTTCTACGATACGATACGATACGAAACTGAGTCGCATAGTATAAAATATTAAGTTGGGGGAGTAGGAAAGAGGAAGTACCTCTTTATCCGACGTCAGCGTCTCTCAAAGTGCATGCTCGGGCTCAAGTCGAGCTTTACCGAATAGATCAAAATAAAAGATGAGACGCTGATCTCTCATTAAGATCGGACTACCGGAAGTGAGTTATTTCGTCAATGCCGCGATGAGGAGGAAGTAGAGAGTGTCGAGCACTGAATGTACCATTGTGCTGCGTTAGAAAGAACTAGATATCGGTATTTTTCTAAATAGTTCTGTGGTGTGCCTTGCCCGTCCAAGTTCGCGGACATCGGTGAGTTGCTTAGGTATCACAGGATAACTAAGTGGTTCCACTTTTATAGTATCCCTCAAACTGTTAATTCCATTGCACTCAGCCTGAAAATATGCCCAAAATATGATAACAGTTTTGATAACTTTGTAATGAGTTATTTACGTAGATACGAAATGGTTGGATCTCGTCGTGTGACTAGCTTTTACTATTACTTTATAGCCTACTTCAAAAGTAATATAACTACTTTTAATGTTAATTTTAATGCAAACAGATACATTTAAATAAGTAAAGCATTCGTCATGTTTCTCCATAATTTTCTTTATAATTTTGCAATAATTGTAAACAGATTTCGAAAAGAGTGACATTTCTGAATTCAATTTAGTATATGTTTATAATCGTTATTGTCGTTATTTGCCTAGCGATGGAAAGATTTAGAGAGTTTACTTTTGTTTTGATAAAGAATAGTCAGCCTTGGATATCGAAGCTGGAATTTGTATCTAGTGATTTCCAAAAAAAAACAAACAACCTACTTGACAAAGAGAGAAGGCTGATTTTCAATGGCTTGGATGGGCTAACAGTGTCAACGAAATTGTTCACCGAAACTCGCACGCGCGAAAATGAAAAATTACAGTGATAAATCACAGCGGACAGTTTCATCATCTGACTCCTGGCCCTTTTCTGTAAGGTTGGTGTTGAACAAAATCGAATTTCATACATAAGTCCAAGCTAACCATGAAACTCAGATATGCCTTTTAATCGATATTTTCGAATTTTTCGAAAATTTCGCACGTTAGTATATTTTTCGAAAATCTCTCGAGAACTAATTACAATTTTTATTTAGCCAAAAAAAAAGGGTCAGCCATATTGCGCCTGTAGAATGGCTGATACTACGCAGCCGAATATTTGCAAAGTTTGGTCTACTTTTATGACAAAATTCAGGCTTTACTCTCACGCCTCTATCTAATCTAACTAAATATATATCTGCTACCTTTCTAATTCTTCGACTATTGCTTTTTTATCAAATATCGTGCATGATAGTTCCTTCGATTTCACTACACATTTTACTTAGATAAACTATATTTGCACTTCTTTTAAAATAGATTTATTGCTCTTGCTACGCGGTAAATATTTGCGCATCGAAATAAA
Organism: Anomoia purmunda; assembly: GCA_951828415.1. NCBI lineage: Eukaryota > Metazoa > Arthropoda > Insecta > Diptera > Tephritidae > Anomoia > Anomoia purmunda. The sequence goes on along the minus strand of OX639996.1, from coordinate 107,958,822 downwards.
CCGTTCTCCAACCAGCTATTCGGAAATTTTTGGCCAGTGCTTTTATATGCACTTACTTACTGACAACAAATCTAATCCGATTAATGTTGAGTGGGGAAAAGTAATAAAAAAAATGTTTAAATAAAGTTAAAGCTAACAAATCGATGCCACATTTGGTGATTCACATATGTAAGTATATGCGCGCAATTCTCAATACATAGACAAGCTATATATGTATGAGTATTTGTGTAACTGACAACAACAAATTTTTATTTCCCATTCACTGCAAAGTAATCGAAAACCTACAATCTGACTATGTTTGCGTATTGAAAAATTCCAAAAATCAAAAAAAAAATTGAACGGAAAATCTATTGCATTTCGCTTACACTTCGGCGCCTGTATTAGAAAATCGATTTGTGCTTTCAACAAGCGAGTGCGCTTTATGCTACGCGAAATATGCCAGCCGACAGCCAAAATATGTTCAAAGACTGTGGCCTCCAACACAAACTTCCTGTAGATGTTGGGTGGGCATTATTGTTGCTGCTGTTGCTGCTGTTGTATCGTTGATCGTTGTAATTGTGGCTATGCGACTTCACCTACCACCACCTATCACATTCTCCATTCTCTACGCAGTTGTCGCAGCTGTTGTTTCTGCTACTTTTGTGATGCTTTCATTCAAAAAATTTCATCTGTGGTTGATTTTGATTGTGAAAGGATTTTGTAAATTGCCGGCGTACCATCACTGCCTTACACATGTGCTTGCATGGCATACATATTTACAGTTAACCAGCTGCTATGAAATGCCACAGCAGTAACGGCAATTCAACCGAGTGTTCCTTTACTACTGCTACAGCACCAAGCCCCAGCCCCAGCGCCAGCACAAACTCTCTACATACACAGCCTGCGCAATCGATTTGTTTGTTGCTCTGAAGTATCACCAGTGAAACCGGCAACAATACTAAATCACACAATAAAAGCAACAACAAACGTTGCGCAACATCAAAATCAAAGGATTTGCTGCGGTTATCAAACCAACAAAAAAAAACCATCGCGTATACGCCGTGTACTACCCCAACCAAAGCAGCCGCTCGGCATATGTAGAGTCAAATGCGCGATTGATGAGTGAGTTGGCCTGTGGCAAAACTGCGTATTCTATGCGTTTGATGTGCACCCGCATCTCTGTGTATATTTGTGTGTATTAGTAAGTCTATACTTGACTGTGGTTAGCATACTTTTTGCGCAGTAAATAACGAACAGATTGGTTGCCGTGCACAACAAATGCAAGCAGGTCAACAACTATAGGCGCATTTCGTGCGCTACGCGAGAAAAGGGAGTAGGGAATTGGTAAGAAAAATTTCAGCGCTTTTGAGGGGCAAATTTGCATTCATATAAATGGCAGCTCGAGGAGCACAAACAGCTCACATGGTAGAATCGCCGCCACTGAATACAAACAAAGCTGGTTATCAGCTCGCAGACAGCAGCTTCTCTTACCTACTAATGTGCAAAAATATGAATGTGAGTTTTTTCCTACATTTTTTATACATATATTAATTTTTCGACCTAATTTATTTACATAAAACAAATTGTTCAAATCAAGGCCGCTTTTTATTAGGAAAGTATTACCCGCTTTGGTTCACCGAAAAATCTACGGTTACGAACTCAAAGAAAGAAATTTGTTGAAGAGTTGTGATGATCTCCGAAAGAGCAGCTATACTTTCTAACGCTCTGAATGTTTTTGCTTTTTTTTGAAATACTTTCCTAATAAAAAAAAACTGGCCTTGAGCTCAAAAAATTTTTTTGATATAAATTAATTTGTTTGATAAATCGCGTTATTTTGGTATTAAAACCTCTGCGTTTGGTATTCATCGTGTGCAGAAATGTTTCAAAATTTATTATTTCAATTAAAAAAATTTAAAAAAATAAAAGAGCTTTTGACAATTTATCTTTTGTTTAATTATTATAATTATTTTTTATAAAAGCCTAGCTTTTCGCTGGATTTTTGCCTTTTTTTTTTTTGTGTTTACATTATACAATATGTTTACAAATAATAATAAATTTTGTAGTCACTTTTATACTTGCTGAAAAAAAGTTTGATTTTGTGGTGAAAATTTTTCTAACTTCCCTAATTTTCGCACACAATTTGAAATACTGATTTGCATTATATTTCTTATTTATTGAGACTTTTATAAAAATCGCTAAAGCTTAATTGAAGAAAAGAAAAATGTCCAAGGCTGTAAAAATGCCATGTTTCCATTAGATTTTCCACAACTGTGTATTTCCCAAGACACATTGAAAAGGTAGCAGCAACTCGGCTAGATTTTTCATTCGAAAAGGGTTCATAAGCTGTCAAACGACAGAAGCAAATTAAATTGCCTTCTTCTTCTTTCACTTTTATTCACTCATCACTCGGCGTTTCATGGATCAACAGCAGCAACAAAATACAAGCCAGGGTTGCATTTTCTCTGGTATGTCCTTTGGTATGTCCCAATTTTTGAAAGTAATTTATTTGCACATTTGTTATTTCTCATTATTTCATGTTTATTTAGTTCATTAATGGTCTTATACTGTTTTAATTTAAATGGTTTAGAGTGTGTCTAGGAGAGAGAGAGAGAGAGAGAAAGAGAGAGAGAGAGCAGTGCGGGCGTGCGGTAGTGTATAAAAAAAATGCAAATGAGATAAATCATCTAATATTTAAAAGCCAAGCGTCCTGTTTCTCAACATATCGTTCAAGCTGTTAATTAAATTGTCTTTAGCCTGAAAGTATGCATAGAATATGGGAACAGTTTTAATATCTTTGTAATGTATTTTTTACGTTGGTTGGAATCCGTAGTGCGGCTTAAAAATCTTTATTTGACGCATACAAATTAATTACTTAATAAGTTAAATAAAATATTATAATACTGTTATGCAAGAAACGATGCTTAGGAATACTAAGTTTGAAAAATATTTGTGAATGGTGTCGCGAGCTTTTTGAAAAATTCTATACAAATTAATTAAGTAACTACAAAATTCTTTAGAATTAAAGGTTGAGATGACGGTTATACTGAGGCAAAATCTGGGTACCTTGGGATTATGCAGTGAATGAAGATGAAGCAAATTATTACAGTCATTACTATCTATAGAGGGTCCAGAGAAGAATCAAAATTGCTTCCATAAATTCCTATAATTCCCCAAACTTACCATTTCAACTCAAATGTCAGTCGTTCTCGTTGGAAATATGTAGCTACCTCGAACAATATAAATGATAACCAAGACCAATTATGTAGCAGTTAAGAAAATTAGTAACGAAAAATCTTCGCATAGTTAGTAATGTGAACTGCGAATTGATTTGTACCAAGAAATCTAAAAAAAAAAATTAAGTTAGTGCATTTGAATTTTTTTTACTAACTTTAACTTCAGTTGCAATACTGAACAAAGTTTTACTAAAAAACAAAATAAAGAAATGTAATACAAACAATTTCAGTTGCTATCAAGCCAACCATTATAAAAAGCATAGAAACTCGCTTGAAACTCAACCGAGCGCAAAATTTTCCTCACACACGCCACAAATATGTTACGTTAATAACTATATTTTGTTATATATGAGTACATATGTATGTACTCGTACACATTTCTATAGGTAAATAAATATGTAACTATAACCTAGCAACCGACGCTATGAGCTACTTGTGCGTATCTGCATAAAAGCGTTAAGTAATTTTCTGCCTTTTAAGACATCAAAAGGATATTAGCAAAAGGCATTCCCATTGGCAGAAAGTAAAGAATATGTAGTGTGTGAGTATTTTTGTACAATATGTTTATATGCGTCCGTCCACCTATTTGTTTGTACTACGACATACAAATGGGATTATGTGAAACATGTGAAGTAAAAGTGGAAATGCTGGTAAAATATGTAAGTAAAAAATAAGTTAAAAGCAACAGTAACTAGCACTAGATGTGAATGTATTATGTACGTTTATAATTACGAATGTATTTATTTATTTATGTGAAAATTGTGAAAATGTTAAGTAGGGAATTAACAAGAGTAGAGGGTGCCTATGGTATTTTTCAAAAGACTGAATTCTAGCAATCAGCTTAAAAATAAATGATTTTTTTTTTAAAACGTATACACTTGGAATTCATGAGTCATTCGCATATAAATTGTATTTTCAAACTAGCAAATATTGGGCGTTCTTTGTTACGCTTCAAGAAGAAGAACGCATTAAATTTAATTTAAAAAAATTGTGTTCAACTTAAAAAAGATATTTGTACATAAAAATTTACATTAGAGTGTCTCACCAAAAAGAAAACGTTGCGGGTTTTCCACCGGAATTATAAAATTAATCTGCCAAAATATTTCTGAAATTAGGATTTACGTGAACTGAGTCGATTTAAAAATGGAGATTGTTTAAAAACGAAAAAATTAAAACAAAAAAAAAACATTCCAGATGATAGAACAGTTTAAACTTAAAATGTGAGCATGAAAAATTCAAAAATTTTTTCAACGGACTGATAAAAATGAGATTTGCAAAAAAAATGGGGATTGAATGGGTTTATTTGAGAATAACTAGCATTCCAATGATATTATAAGTCTAAATCGGTAAAGTTTTGACTGAATTATATTTAACAAAATTTTCAAAAAAGGTCAACGTGTTCATTATGTTTCATACTGTTTTATGATATGTTGTGATTTTATTTTAAAAAAATTTAAAAACCCAAAAACTTATGTTGCTCAACTAAAACTTAATATCATTGTGAAATATTTTGCCTGATGTCTTAAAGTGCAATGAATTGATTAATTCCGTTGGCAAAATAGTACCGATTCTTTTTTTTTTTTTTTTTTTGTATGAACAGTGATGCACCTTAATGTACATTTTCTTCCCTAACTTAATTAAAATAAATACTCCACTCTATTGCGTTTCATTCATTTTAAGAAGGAATTATTAAATTTCATTTCATTTCAAAAGAATTATTAAAATCGGTTCAGTACTTTGTCTTAGAAAAAATCAAGTGAAATCCCAGATGAAGTTTTTCATGAATTTTTCATTTTAATTAAGGAATAAATAATTTGGACTACAGAAGTGGTTTAATAGATATGGGTGAATAAAAATGCTCCTATTAAATGCAACGTTTTTCCTTTGAATAAAAAAATAACTTAACTCCGGCTAAGAGTGCCATCTGATTGTGAAATATTGGAGAGTGAGAGTTTCTTTCTTAATTTTATCTGAATTTCTTTTTAACTTTATTTATTAAACATTCTCTATAGGAAAGTAACAAAAAGTTTTAAATTCTAAAGGCTATCCCCTATTGGACACATACATCTGCTATATGGGCGCTGGAAAACACTGCGGAACAAAAATTAAAAAAAAACCTGCGGTCATGATTTTGTTAATAGTTTTTATTAACATTAGTAGCAGGCTTACGAACTGTTTTTTCACTTTTTTTGGATTGGCTCTAGTTCTTGAGATAAACGAAACTTAAGAAATTAATGAAAAAAAATTATATGACCCAGTTCCGTGGGCTCCAGTATGCGTGGACTTGAAGATGGTGAATTTTTTATTGGGCCAACAAAGTGGGTATACTAAATACCCCTGTTTTATATGTTTATGGGACAGTCGCGCCAGAAATAAACATTGGATTAGAAAGGACTGGCCGGGGAGAGAAAATATGGAGGTAGGAACAGCAAATGTGGTTCATGACCAACAAATGAGCCGAGAAAAAATCATTCTTCCACCACTTCACATCAAGCTTGGGCTAATGAAACAGTTCATCAAAGTCCTTGATAAGACAGGTGACTGTTTCGAATATGTGTGCAAAAAATTTCCAGTCCTTAGTATGGAAAAATTAAAAGCAGAAGTCTTCGATGGTCCCCAAATTCATACCCTTCTAAAAGACACTGTATTCTTAAACCATATGTCACAAATTGAATCTGAAGCCTGGCTAAGCTTTGTTAATGTAGTCAAACATTTTTTGGTAAATCATAAATCTCCAGACTATACAAAACTAGTTGCTGATATGTATGCTTCTCCATTTTCGCAAGCTAGGAGCTAAAATGAGCATTAAATTACATTATTTACATAGTTATTTCGGCAAATTCCCGGACAACCTAGGCGTTCACAAGGTGAACGGTTCCATCAGGACATAAAAATAATGGAAGAAAGATACCAAGGTCGATGGGACGACCACATAATGGCAGACTACTGCTGGAACTTAATACGGGATTGTCCTGAGCAACGACATCATAGGAGGTCCTACAGAAAAAGTTTTTTGTAATTTTTTTAAAACTAATTATTGAAAACAATATATATTTTTTTATTTTAATATTATTTTTATACAGGCGTGCAATGAAAATATAATTTAAATCCATATTGGTATTTTTAATTAGGTTTTTTTTGTGAAATATTTAAAAGTCTTTATCTGAAAAACTAGAGCCAATTCGACAAAACTGATATTATTTTCGTAATCAGCGCCCCCAAATTACCCTAAATCGACTTAAAAATCTCCGACCGCAAAATTTTGTTCCGCAGTGAAATCATTTCGCCTGACTGTGCTGTTTGATCGGGAGATGTCCTTATTCCGAACGTACCACGGAGCTCTAGTGTGTATCCCAATGATTTTTTTAAGCTCGTTGAATGATGTCTGGCATGGATTCTCAGCAACACCTCCTTATATTTGTTCAATTGTAATTTAATAGTTTTGCTTCGGTTTTCTTGTTTTCATTTGCGGTGTGGCCTGATAAGCAGCAGTAGGGATAGAAAACAATAGTTATTTTTGAAAGCTATCATTAAAAAATTCAGTACAAAAGAAATGTTATACAGTCCAGAAAAAACATGCACCAATCGATTTTTTATTTCACTGAAAATGAAATTTAAAAATTATTTTTTTCTAAATATTATTTTTATGCAAAATTTAGAAAAATTACAGTTATTTTTTATTTTTTGTATAATAATAATTTTTGTATTTTTATTTTACACCAGCAGACTTCTTATTTCAATGAAAAAAAAATTTTAAAAAAATGTTTGCAATTTTTATGCAAAATTTAGAAAATTTACAGTTATTTTTTATTTTTTTTATAACAATAATTTTTTGATTTTTATTTTACTCCAATCCATTTTTTATTTCAATGAAAAAAAAAATTTTAAATACAAATAATTTTTTCTTTTGCAATTTTTATGTAAAATTTTAAAAAATAACATTTATTTTTTTGGATTTTTGTAGAATAATAATTTTTGGATTTTTATATCAAAATAACTGATTTTTGTTTAATAAATAAAAAATAACAGTTATTGAAGACTTTTATTTATTTATAAAGCTCATCAACGTAAATCTGTCACGGACTTTAATTTTTTATGTTATACTTATAAAAGGCATTTCAATTTTTCGCACAAAAAATGAGTTGTTATTTTAAATAAGACTGATATGAAAAATAAAAGTCAACTACTGATTTATATTGATGATTTTTTAAATCAAAAATAACTGTTATATATGATTTTTTAAATGAAAATCCAAAATAACTGTTATTTATGGTTTAAGAAATAAAGTAAAAAAGTAAAAAAGTTGATACTTTTGATTTATTAAACAATAATCAAAAGTACTGTTCATTAAATAAAAGTTACAAAATAATCGTTACAAGTCTTTTTTTTCAATAGAACTTATAACAGATTCTCGTAATAAAAATTATAGCGATTACGGTCTCTAGTTATAACTGAAATTATAGCTCGCTCGGATTCATCAAGAACAATAAGGCCGACGTTCTTTAATCTAATCGTTAAACAAATTTATAAATTTTTTTTTACAAAAATCAACTACAAATTTGACAACAAATTTAAAAATTTCACTTGGTTGCGTTCTTGGCTGACAAGTATGAGATTAGTAGTTCGAGATCGTAAAGAGTCTAGAAAAAAATCTAATGATGAGATATGGTGTATGGTTGTGTAATAAACTATATTGTTATAAAATCCAATAATTTAATTTGAATAAAGAAAAATATGGTGGTGCTATAGCTATGATATGCACTATATTTACAGATATTTTTCTCAGTAGGGGTTTTATGATAGCTCACTCGCGCGTAGTCAAACTCGCACTGCCCTTTTTCCAATATGGTTCGCCCATTATTCCAATAATCCCTTCATGACTTTAATTTTATTTGTTTAATTTTTATAAGGCACTAATAAAATAAAATTAAAAAGATAATAATGAAAAGCAAGTCGATGAAGTAAATGAACTTGTTTGGATATCGACGTGCCTGGAACGAATTTTATTTTTTATTTCCTTAACACTTTACTAACTTACAACACCCTGTATAGCTTCAAAGTGCGTATTTATTTCCATATTATGTTTGAAATTTTAATGAAAATAAATGACTTTAATTGCAAAATCTGCTACTAACCTATTCACCTCAGCTCATTTTCTTGCCATATCAGCTACTTTATCTTTATCCTTTACACAGGAGGCGGCTGACTTTTCTTGTCCCTAACAGCGTCTTACATATGTTGTCCATATATCTTTGTATGTATGCGTACACACACACACACAAATATAAACATATTTTAATAATTTCATGTGCGTGCTAAATGCAAACTTTATACATTTTCCTTGCATCTACAAGCTATATACATATACTATATGCCTTTGGTAATTGTGGTTTGTCTTGCGGCAGCGTTAGTTGCTTAATGTACAAAGTTGAAGCATAACGAAAGGCGTAAATTTATATTACACTACTATTTAGCTTCGGTTGATATTTACATTTGAGTTTGTTGGTTTATTATAAATCGGCTGCTGTTTGCAAGAATGAAAAATGAATAAAAAAATAAAAAAAATTTGTTTGTGTTATGCAAATCATAAGTTGTTTTTGCTATTTGTGTTGGTGTCGATTGCACTGCAGCTATGTTGGTTTTGTTGTTGGGCGAAAATTACTTTTCCTATTGGCTATATTTGTATTTATATAAGAGTCAATAAATTTAAATTTCTGTCTGTGCATCTACTTTTTGTATGGTTAAACTATCGTTAGCTGCGAACGGAAGCTATTTTCGTAAACCCAACAACTATCAGACAACAGACAAACAAACAAACAAACAAACCCAACCATACGGCAACCACTAACCAGGCATTACGTATAGATTCATCTAACAATATGCGCATAGTTTCCTTCATAGCATCCTTACAGTGTCGGCAGTCACTATTATACTCGTTCACACACACACACACACACACACACACATTTACACACTTGGTTAATGAATAATTAATTTTTATTATGCAGTAGTTGCAGTTTAAATATGTACATTTGTGAGTGAGTAACTATTTTAGGGAAGACTTCGCCTTTGTGGCTGCGAAATTGCCTCAAGTCGTCGTTATACATAGCTAGCTGCATTTGTATATACATATGTATTAATGTATTATATATATAAAAATATACAGACTGTGTTATTAAAATCCAAAGTAGTGAAGTAGCATTTTAGTTCAGGAACTGGTATTTAAAGGATGCTGTTTATGGCAGTTAACAGTTAATTGCAGTTCAGCGACATCTATCTTCGATATTTTGAGGTTGCAAAGCAAACAAACGAGACCGGTTCCGTTATGTTAAGTATTCCGCTCACAATGCGGAGAATACTGAGGACGCTAAAGACGCTGTGGTACCAGTCGAATACGAGGGCTTTCTATTTTTAAACGAACTAAAAGTTTGTTTCGGGTTGTTGAAAAGAAAATATTAAAACTTAATTTAATTTATTTAATTAAAACTAAACAGTCGACAGCAAAGTTTAAAAAAATGCAAAGAAAATTAAATTTAAACTAAATTAATTTATTAATAAATTTAATCTACAAAAATGTATTAAAAAATTTAAATAATTTTGCTAAAATTTATTAAAAAATTTAAATAATTTTTGTATATCCTCCGGAGATTTTAATAAAAATAAATGCCCTTACAAAAACAAAATCTGACAAAAAGAAAACTTTTTTAATTTATATTTATTATTATTTATGATTTTTGAGTTTGTTAAACATTTGGGATATATAATAAAGTTTAATTTATTTAGTTTATCAAATAACCTAATACACATAAGTATAAAATTAAAAAAAAAAAAACAAAACGAAGGCAAATAAAAATAAATTATTTTACTAAAAAAAGTCATCAATAAAAATAATCATAATTTTTTTATATCCTCCAGGTAAAGTTCCATAAAAAAAACAATCATAAATTAAACAACTTCAAAAAATATGAAAATTTAACAACATAAAAGTACGTTTCCCGTTTAAGAGTAAAAATTAAAAGAATTGTATTTAATTAATTTATTTAAAAACCAAAATTACAAATGCAAAACGTTTCAAAAAGCAAATAAAAGGCAAGAAAATCAACTAAACTATTTACTAAAAACCATTATTTACAAAAAAAACATGTTAAAAATGCTACTAACCATTTAAAAACTAAATCTCAAATAAAAAAATAAAAAAAATAAAAACCACGAAAGGATATTGTATTAATTATTAATACCCCAAATCACAAATGTAAAGAAATTAACAAATTAAAAAAAGGAAAAAATTTACTGATAAAATCTAATTAATAAAAAACGTAAAAAAATATAATAATATTTTTTGCGCAAAACAAAAAGAAAGAAAATTAAACGTATTAAAATTTTTTCACGTTATTAAAAAAAAAATTATAAAATTTAATTCAATTAATTTATTTAAAAAAAAACACAATCATAAATAACTAAATTATTTTACTAAAAAAATTTTATTAACAAAAAATAGATAGAACATAATTATCATTTGTGTATAATCCGAAAACGGTAATAAAAACAAATTCTTATTAAAACCCAAAACACAACATTGAAAACTTAAAAAGAAAAAAGTAAACTAAATAACTTTTTTTTTATTATTTAAAACACCAAATCGCAAATGTAAGAGAAATATAAAACAAAGTATAAAACTAAACCACCATTATTTATGAAACAAACTGTATTAATAAAAACTTTATAAAAATAGTAATAATTTTGCGAAAGTAATAGAAATAAATTGCTATTAAAAACCGAATCACAAATATAAAAAAGTTAACAAAAAAAAATTAAACTAAATTGCATTTAGAAAAAAAATTTTACTTTTAAAAAATCGTCTGCCAATCCAATATTATGCGATCGAAAAAGCACCGCTATAAAAGTAGTAGTAATTTTTTTTTTCATTTACTTACGCATTCGAGTTTCGATGTAGTCTATGCGTCCATGTTAAAAATACAAAATACTCAAAAAAAATAATAATATAAGCCAAACCAGTTGAGCTGCCACAGCAAGCTGGTGGCCAGCTCCATTAGTACTAGCACAATTTACTGCGGGGTATAACACTGGCATGTATTTGTATGTGTTTCTAAAATTAAGCGGAAGAATTGAAGTTTGCTGCTATTACTGCGTTGTTAGTGGTTTTCACAAATATGCAAGTCGCAGATTAATTTCACCTTAAAATGATAGTTAGCTTGTGTAGTGGATACCCTGTTAATTGAATATAACTTTTATTTTTCTTTCTCTTATTGAAATTCATAACCAGAAAGGTGGTTGATAGTTCGCTTGAAAAAAAAAATTGGAAAAATGTTGTTCTTACATCCCCTCGGTTAGTCGCGGGAACGAGGTAAGAATGATTAAATGGTGTAGGAGGCGGTAGTAAAAGTTAAGTAAAAATCTTCTAATGAGAGATATCGAAAAGGTTGTGAAATTAATATACTAAATTAATTCAACAAAATTCTAAGATATTTTTGAATTGAAGTTACCTTTGAGATCAAAACTTGTCACAGAGTGCCTGACCTCTCTCGCAGCCGTCTCAGAGTATCTCGACGTTAGACTAATTTGGTTACCGGGCCATAGCGACATTGCAGGGAACTGCATGGCTGATGAGCTCGCTCGGCAGGGTAGCCTGGAAGTAATTTCTCATTGCAGGGAGAGGGTGGGGGCCCCTTTGGCTGCCTACGGATTTCTCCTGGACAGATGGACTCTCTGTCGTCTCAGCGAGCGCTGGGAAATTGCCACGGCATCCAGAATTGCAAGGACCCTCTGGCCGAGAGTGGATCGTGGGCGCTCAAAGGAGCTGAGGTCGCTTATTAAGCGGCAACTCTCGACCCTCGTAGGTGTTTTGACTGGGCATTGTCCGTTGGGTATTCATGCAGTTAGGCTGAAGATAGTCTCTGACCCTTTCTGCCGCCGCTGTATGGAGGAGGATGAGGTGGATTTAAGACTCATTTTTAACACTCTTTTTTAAATCACTTAAGTTTCAATACACTTAGATTAATCGAAATATTTACTCCTTAACAATCAGCGGTCACCTCACTGGTCTTTTTTACGCAAACGCTTTGACCGTATTTTTTCAAATATTTTTGAAGTCTCTAATCCCACGCACACATTGTTGATATCTAAATGCATTTTATAAATAGCCATATGAGAACCGTTCACATGGTTTCTCTATATTGCAGCCACTTATGTTGATCACCAAGTTGCGCTAGCTAAGCGCTTTCTCGAAAATACCCTTGCCGATGCTGTACTTCAGAAATCCACATCAGTTGCGTAGCAGCGGCGTCTTAAGGTGGTTTCTGCAAAAGGAAACAAAAAGTTGTACATTAAAAAGACTTTACACAAAAATTTGTAAGCATCTGTTCTTTTGGTCAGTTTTGGCAGACGTTTTTAGTTGTAAAGGTTTGTGTGTTGTTTGACCAAAGTAAGCAACGGAAGTTCGGACCGTGGGATCCCAGATTCGGGGACGCACATGGCATAAATCAACATTCCAAATAGCTGAATTGATTTAATTGCTCCGTGTCACTTTTATCTCTTACAAATTTGAAAATATGGCTCGCTGGAGAAAAATTTGTATACAATTCTCAAGTAATAATTGAAGCTGAGACGTTTCAAGTTTGCTTGGCAAAAGTAATTCTAGCAATTTTAAGAAGATATCAATTCAAACTGTCCCTGGTAGAGGTATTAAGAGCTAACTACATGGGGCAATATGCTCAGGATAAAATTTCAGGGGAATAACTTTCTACAGCATTTTAACTCTCAAACGATCTGGCTAATTTTTTTTTTAAGGGGTTTCTTAAAGTAGGGGTCAATATGAAATTTATAGGTAAGACCTAATGGGTTAAAATGTTCTAGGAAAATATTTTCTTGCAAATTTTACCCATACGTCTTAACCTTTTATTCCACTCAGGCATACATTTTGTTACCATTTTTTCCACTTTTTTGGAAACCTGGAGGCCATCGAGTCATTTATTACTGAATATGTATACTTTCAGAAAAGGATAAAAAACCGTGGGCTTTTTTTGGTTATTGTACAGTGTAATAAAAATACAAGCTAATACTTTTTGTCGCTTGGGCAACAATCAGCTTTTCAAATTAAAAAAGTGCATCCGAATTGCAATTTAAAAAAAAAAAAATTGAATCAAAACTAGAAGCATCTTTTTCCATTTTCCACAATTTCGACGGGACTGCAAAATGTATTTTCATTTTTTTATGAGAATAAACTAAATTGATAGGAACGTTTTTCGTCAATTGCCTCTATCATTTGTGAAGTTCTGGAGCAACTAATTGTATCTAGAAAAGAGAGGTCCCCTGCACTTGGTCTTTCCATCATCGTCATGGGTGTCCTTGCTTTCGTTGTCCGTCCCGAGTATAAAGATATTTTCACCAATATTTCCGAAAAAAAAGGAGAGAGAGCGTTTAGAAAAACCCAGATTTCAATATCGAATTTGATTGTTCATTTTCTATACGAGTGTATTGTTAGAGTAGACACTCTTTTGCCGACCAGTTAATTTATTACCTTTAAATGATCTTGAAAAGTTTAACCCTCTAGCGACTTTTAAAATTTGTTTTTCTAGGGTATTTTGATGTAAGAGTCAAAACAACGACACTTTTAGGTGAAAACTAATGGACTAAAATGTTCTACGAAAATATTTACCGTGAAGTTTTTCGCTATGTGGCTTAACCTTTCATTTCGGTCAGTCTTATATTTGAACAATTTTTTTTTCTTTTCAAAATAGCATGGATACTAAAAATTTCAGAAAATACTAATAAACTCCGGGGTGGGTTGAGCTGACATAAAATTTACGCGCAGTGTTTTATGTTGCATAGGTCCACTGATTCCCCCATAGTCGTTTTAGGGTTCCTCGGAGGTCCCCCAATTCCCCCGATTAGTTCGCCACGTTCGCCTCTCTGTTAAGGCGTCAATTGCGCACACACCCCCACACACGCACTCGAGGCCGAATATCTAAACTGCTAATGATACCAGGGGGCAAACGGCGTACACATACGCACCGCCAACTTAAGCAGCGAGCAAATTCAAGATAGTAGGCGAAAGGATATAAAGCGAATTGCTGCTTAATGCAGCAGACATCAAGTAGACTGAAAATACACAACCATACAGAGAAATGCAGCTTTGTGTCTTATTCAAAATTGTGGTGGGAAACGTCTAGCTTAACTAAAGTAACCGACAGACAACAGCATAGCTCCAAATCAGCAGTCAAATAAGCAGACGCACATCAAATAAGCAGCAGCAGCAAATGCAACAGCAGAAATGGCAAGAGCCATAATATCAAAAAAAAAATTATAAAAAAAAAAACAAAAATAAAAAGTTGCAGCACAACAATAACAGAAAGAAAAAACTGCCATATGAACAATGCTGGCGAGTGAAAAAAATGTGAAAACTTTGCAGACGACAACGACGACCATTGCGCAGCAAGTTGACAGAAAAGACGCTGATGACTAACTAAGCACAAACAAACTGGCAGAAAAGTGACAGACAGTCAGACAGACGAACATATCCACACAGGCTGCTTGCTACCACTAAGGCAGGTGAGTGAATTGAAAAAGCTGTTATTGCAGGTTGCCATTTGCTGTTGCTGTTGCTGTGGCTGTGGCTGTGGCTGTTGATATTGGTGTCGCTTCCGCTGTTGTGGCAGGCAGGTAATGTTATGTTGTCACGCTGCAGCTGCGCTGAGCTATAAGAATTGCTAGCTGTTTAGCAACTGCATACCTAGTTGTTTTTCTATCCACTCTGTTGTGTGTTAGTTGCCGCAGTTTGTCTACGATATGTCTGCGGCAACTTTTTTGCGCATTCAGCGAATTCTGTCGCACCTTTGCCACCAATTCTGTGCTGCAGTGAAGTTTGATGCTTGGCGGAGTCATTGAAATTCTTCAGTGGAAATCCCGGAAATTCTTTTTTTTTTACTTTTCAACCACTGATGAGTTCTCATACCTAGCGCTTAAATATTTAACGATATTATTAGTTTATGCAACTAATGTACGTTTGGAGTTGGTGCACAGCGAGAAATGTATTTTTTAAAAGGTATGCATTGATTGTTGCATTTGCAAAAAATCATAAAATTAAGAACTAGATAAATAAGGAATAATATAACTTTATCTGCATAATATCAACGCCATTAAGATATAATAGTAGAGTGTTCTGAATATTTTCTAGAGAAGTTTCTAAACGAAAGTAAAATACATTTTTTTGTAAAGTATCCAGCTCTCAAGAAAAATATAAAAAAAATGCATATAAAAAATACGCACAAGAAATGGAAAATATTTCCGGATTTTTTGCAGCTCTGTAGAAATAAAATCGTATTTTATATTTATTTCTTAAAAAAATATGGACTTTTTTGCCGACGAATCTGACGTATATTTGCCAGACATCAAACAAAGTGTATAATGGAAATCTGATTCTATTTGCCAAAATTTTATTTTATATCCAATGTACAATACTTAAATTCTATTTAGAATGCAATTTTTTTTCAATTTAATATAAATTTTTGGTAGGACTTTAGAATTGTTCCCAAACATAGTGGCTTTTAAAACAAGGAGCGTTTCGTAAATATTGTAACTTAGCAGTACTGGCGTTGCTAGGCAAAATCTAACTTTACCATCAAAGTGTTTGATAACTTGGGCCACTTTCTCAATCAAAACATGTTATTCTCCGAGCGGTAATTATATTGCTTTCAGTGGCTTCAAAACTGTGTCTTAGCAAACAACTAGAATTAGTACCACTACACTTACGATTGATATTTTCTTCCGACTCCTCAATAGACATTCGGCACAGCTTGCTTTCACTTTAGCCAACTATTTGTCGCTGGTTGCCATACCATAACGCCATACCCATAACCAAAATTGAATTGATAGGTTTGTTTATAATTATGACAATGGCGTTATGGTAAGGCACCACTAATTGGAAACAGTGTTGCCCATAAAGTTGGTTCGATCAGCTGTTTTACATGGTTATGGTTATGCCACCTATAATTTGAGCTTTAATTAAGTACGTCGTGGTAGTTGTTGACTCATCGATGAACCTCACGAAGGTCGTCAGAAATCACCATGAGATTCAAGCATTCCTAGGTATTGATGTGAATTGTACGTACATTTGATTAAAAAAAATTGTTTACGTGAATACCGAATAATTCGACTCACCACATATCGCTCAAATTCTTAATTCTATTGCCTACAGCCTAAAGGTATACTTAAAAAATTATGACAGTTTCGATACCTTTGCAATATGTAATTTACGTGGATAAAAAATGGTTGGATCCCGTCATGATTTTATACATATTAGTTGACATATTAAAGGATTGGTGACGATGCAAGCAAACTAAATGGTTATTACCGAAAATTTTAAAAATATTGCTTAGAAAAGCTTCCAAGTATCCATATAACTTTAAAAAAATATTTAAAACATCAGAACTAACGGGTGTTATTTTTTAGACTGATAAAACTTTCGATACGGATAGCTGTCACTTGACAGCTGGTAAATGACATTTTGTTTTGACATTTCTGTTCAGTAAGCAGTGACAAATTATCATGGAATGAGTGACGCCGCAACAACTTTTACAAATTGAGGAAATTTACTTTAAAAATCAGTGTTCTGTTCGCCAAACTTATAGAGAACTTCGTGAATTTTATGGTTCACATAATCGAGCATCAGAGCAGCTTATTCGTCGAACTGTTGATAAATTTCGAACAACATTTACTCTACTCGATGAAAAACCAACAACAAGAGAAAGAACTGTGCGTACAAAAGAAAATATTGGTGCTGTAAGTGGTAGTGTTGGAGAAGATCCGAATTTGTCTATTCGTCGCCGTGCTCAACAAGTTGGACTTTGTCCATCCACAACATGGAAATTCAAAATTGGACTGATCGCATCCGATTCAATAAAGCTAGTGGTGGCGGGTATGTGCCAAAAATCTTTTTTAAATATTGAATGTCAAAAAAATATATTTCAAATAAAAATAAAATTGGCATCATACTTCATTTTTTATGTGTTTTGTTTCAATTTAAAATTCTATCAGTCTACAAAAGAACACCCTTTACAATCAGAGAGAAAGCAAGATAATTACTCAAAATCACTTGGATGATATGGTTTCTTAATGGGCTAATCATTGCCTGAGGGCGGAATTATTCCAATTCAGAATGGTAATACTCAAGTATTTGGAAATGTTTCTAATAGCTTACATAATAGACAGCTACCTGGTGTTCCCAATACAATTTGAAAAAGCTATACACTTATTCCTAGGTACATAATTTTTAAAAAAGCTATTCGCATCAAAAAGTTCAAAGATATTGTACTTTCCGATTGGATTCGCATTTTTATAGTTTAGTAGGAAGAATACAAATATGTGGGTTCAAATAATTCTGGAATAAATGCCATAATCGAAGATTTCACTACCTTGATTACGATATAAATTGTTTGTGCACTGAAAGCAGAGAACTATCAGGTCGTCTGCAGAACGATAATTTTACTTAGTTTCTTAGCCAGATTTATTTCATTTACTCTATAATCTTTTGCATTGAAGCACTTTCTTATTTTTTTCTGCGCCAAAGCTCAATCGTGGATTTTCCGCTGACACTAAATGGCACTCATTCGAGTATTGAAAAAACATCAGTGTGCAGAAACTGTCGGCGATCGACACAAAAAAAAAACGCAAAACACAACTGAAACAAAATCCAATTCCATTTCGTCATTTCTGTCACTTTTCAATAAAATATTTTTGTATATAGCACTTTTCGATGACTAAACCGGCCACAGCAGTTGTAGTGCGCCACTTGACCACTGCAATGATATTTATTTATATGGCCATTGACATTTGCCTGCTTGACTGCCTGGGCTGGGGGAAGGGGGGGCAGTTTGAATCTGCATTTGTAGTATTAGGGGCCCCGTTGTAATCGCCAATCACCCAATCGAGACGCCTTGTCGCTCATCCAGCCGCTCGCTCGCTCCATGGTATTTTGGCTAGACGCTTTTCGCATTGTTAATTTATTAACATTGCATTGAATGGGATTGTTGCTGAAAATACAACAAAACAAACAAAAAACAACAACAAAAAATACAAAAACAACAGCAGCTACAAAAGAAACGTCACAGCAATGCATTGAGTGCATTTTCATTGGTATTGATTGCATTTGTTATTGTTTGTTGGTTGTTGTTGTTGTTTCATTAATTTTATATCTGCTTCAATTTGTCAATTCACTCACATACCAAAGTTAAAGTGGAAAAAAAATTCGAAAAAAAAAGCACAAACAATATCTCTGGCAATACTTGCATAAAGGAAAATCAATTCATTAGCATTGCTTACATTGCATATTTATGCAAGGCTTTGCACGCTTTTGTAATGTTAATATAATATATGTGCATATCTTTGTTTATGTTGCATTTTGGCTTTGTTGCCTGCAAATCGAAAAATATGCACAGACCGCTACTATATAGGTAGGCAATGAAATTGTAGTATTCAAAAAAAAACAAAAAACAAAAGTGATATCAAAAATCGGAAATGGAAAATATGTTAATATCACGGTAAAAGTGCTCTTCGATGGTGAAAAACGGAAACTGCTAAGGAAATTGTTAAAAACCATGCAACAATTTTTAGATTCATTCTCTAGGCGCATAGTAATTCCAAATCAGAAAGAAAGTACTAGATCCATATAATAAAACCTTCAAAACCTTTCGTATTCTCAGATCGATATTTTTTATGGTCAAATTAAATTTAGAAAAAAAATACCTCTAAGTTCTTTGAAAAAAATATTTGAAAAAATTTAACCCCACAATAAGAGTGTAATTTTTTTTTTACTTTTTTAAGAAGCTTTTAAATAACTAAATTAGGGAATTCGTTAACTTGATTTTCTATATTTTTAAATATATTTTTATTTAAAAAAAAAATAAAGAGAAAGAGTTAAATCAATTATTTGAGCTACAGGGCAATTTTTTTATTTGGAAAGTATTGGCAAAAGATTTAACGTAAAAAATATTATGATTATTATAAAAAATTCATTCACATTTCATAAGAGTTAAAATAACTCAACTATAAAAATCATTTTCTAAAATTACAAAATTTTTTTTAGTTCAATTTTTTGCTCAGAAAATACAGTTTGTTTTTTTTTTAGTTTTTTTTTTACTCAGAAAGTAATAAATATCTTAAGTTTTTTTTTTTTGTTTGGGAAAAAAAGTTATTTTTTTTTGTGAGTATTATTTCTTGAGTTTCATTTTTTCTTAAAACGTAAGGCCTTTTTTCTTTATATTTTATAAAATTAAAATTATTTCTTCAGAGTTTTTGCTTGGAAAATAATTATTTTTTGCTTAGAAAATACAATTTATTTCTTATATTAACTTTTTTTCTTTTTACTCAGAAAGTAATAAATACCTTACGTTTTTTTTTTTTGCTTGGGAAAAAAAGTAATTTTTTTTTTTGTGAGTATTTTTTCTTGTGTTTCATTTTTTTTCTTAAAAAATAAGGCCTTTTTTCTTTATATTTTTTGCACATAAAATTAAAGTTATTTCTTCAGAGTTTTTGCTTGGAAAATAATTATTTTTTGCTCAGAAAATACAATTTATTTCTTATTTTAACTTTTTTTTGCTTTTTACTCAGAAAGTAATAAATACCTTAACTTTTATTTTTTGCTTGGAAAATAAAAGTTATTTTTTTTTGTGAGTATTATTTCTTGAGTTTCATTTTTTCTTAAAATGTAAGGCCTTTTTTCTTTTTATTTTATAAAATTAAAATTATTTCTTCAGAGTTTTTGCGTGGAAAATAATTATTTTTTGCTTAGAAAATACAATTTATTTCTTATTTTAACTTTTTTTTTCTTTTTACTCAGAAAGTAATAAATATCTTAAGTTTTATTTTTTGCTTGGAAAATAAAAGTTATTTTTGTTCTTTTTTGTGAGTATTATTTCTTGAGTTTCATTTTTTTTCTTAAAAAATAAAGCCTTTTTTTCTTTATATTTTTTGCACATAAAATTAAAGTTATTTCTTCAGAGTTTTTGCTTGGAAAATAATTATTTTTTGCTTAGAACACCTATTGTTTTTATTAGTTGTATTTTTTACTCAGAAGATAAATGTTTTTTTTTTTAAGTTTTCTTTTGTGCTCTGGAAGTAATAATTGCTTTTTGTCCTGTATGGTTTGCTTTGAAAATAATAGTGAATTTTTTAGTAAACTTTTGAATTTCATTTTTTGTTTGGAAAGTAATAGTTATTTTTCAAAGGGCAATTTTGAGAGTTCTTTTTTGTGCACAGAATGTAACAATTATTATTTATGCATTAGGATGTTTTGAAAATAATAGCGAATTTTTGAGTAAAATTTTGAATTTAGTTTTTGATTGGAAAATTATATTTTTTTATGGAGCTTTTTTTTATTAGATTTTGCTTAATAGTTTTTTTAGTTTTATTTTCAGCTAGCGAAAATGCTATTTATTTTTTAAGTTTAATTTTTTGTTTAGAAAATATTAGTTATTTGAGATTTATTTTTTTTGCTCGGAAAAGAAAATTTTTTTTTATTCAGAAAACCATATTTATTCCTTTATTTTTATTTATTGCTTAGAAAAAATTAAAGGTTATTGCTTGAGTTTTTTTTCTCTAATAGTGATAATTATTTTTTGATCTTTTTTGCTTTGAAAATTATAGTAATTTTTTTAGCGAAATTTCGATTTTTATTCTTTGATTGAAAAATCATAGTTATATCTTTGTTTGGTTAGAAAATAATAGTTATTTTTTGAGTCTTACTTGATTCCTCAGAAAAAAAAATTTTTTTCTAAGAAAACCAGAATTATTTTTTTGGGCAAAAAGTAATCATTATTTTTTTTTTAGTTTTATGTTTTACTTAGAATACTGCGATTATTTTTTAGTTTTATTTACTGTTCAGAAGT
The DNA here is from genome assembly GCA_951828415.1 of Anomoia purmunda. Taxonomy (NCBI): domain Eukaryota; kingdom Metazoa; phylum Arthropoda; class Insecta; order Diptera; family Tephritidae; genus Anomoia; species Anomoia purmunda. Next base: position 107,937,710 of record OX639996.1, on the reverse strand, counting down.
AAATGTTTTTCTATTTAGTTTTAATTTTTTTTTTTTTGCTCAGAATATTAAAAGTTATTTTTTGAATTTTTTTTCTCAGTAAGCAATGAGTTTAAAAAAAAAATTTTTTGTGCTTAGAAAGCAATATTTTTTTTTTTTTAGTTTTAGTTTTTGTTTGAAAAATAGTTATTATATTTTAACTTTTCCTTTTCTAACTTATGCTAAACCACACGATTTAACAAATTTCCTCAAATACGAATTTATTCATTCAGATACTTCAGGGATTATGTCGGCATCTACGATTTATGCATTTGAATCGTTAAAATTACCAGCAAATAATCACTAAGTGATAAGTTAACGTCATTTATGTTTGCCCACCTATGTCTGGATCTTAACTTTGCTCTATGCACTTGCGGTTGTCGGGCGCAACTGAAGACTCAGACCAACAAACACTCATACAATAAATATGGCGCGGAAGCAGAAGTTTGAGTTTTTGCCGTACATTGCCCATACAAAGATACTCCATAACCGAATGCATGGCAATCAATTAAATTGATTAAATTGTGCACTTCTCAACATGTTATTGTGGTTAAATGAATCACATGCACAGGCGCACACACACACATGCACAAATAAATACTCGCAAATTTACAACATAAACATTAATTTAGTGAACACACTTTTGGCACGAAATGAAAGCACACACAAATTAATTTTAGACATACTCTAACCACAAGACAGAAAGTCACATACAGATACACTTTCTAAGAAGCAGAAGCAACCATCTGCACACATACAAGTGAAATACATAGTACTTGGATATCTATGGGCAGTACTAAAGTAAAATTTGCAATCTGCATTTAACTTCCACATCTTACCGCAATTGACCTTGCACTTGATGAACTAAAATGTCGGGCAGTTGTTGCCGGTTGCTTTCTTCCTTTTACCTGCACTACTGCGAGCAGTCAATTTTAAATAATTTTATGGGTGTGTATCAGTTGATGGTTTCGCATATTAAAAGTTGCCACTGGTCAACCACTTTAAGCTGGTAGGTATTATCACAAAACTCCTCCTACATACATACATACAGACTATCTGAGTTAAGATACTCAGCGCTATCTCTAAAGTGTATTCAAAATTCCTACACTGACTTTATATCTACTTTCTACTAATAGTATATACCACCACTACATGTATGCATTCAACCATAATCACTAAACGCATACAAACTTACTTAGTCCAAACTCACTACCAATGTTCATAGTCGACACACACACACACACACACACATACATGCATATGCATGATTGTATGGCACTTTATTCCACTGCTTTCTAACCCACCTGTCAAGCTGCAGTGCAACTCCCTACTACCTTTTGATTAGATAAAGTAGCAAAAGCTCTCATTCTTTTCTACATCCCTCAACCTCAAGTTTATTTTCTTGTGCATTCACCGTTGTCCTTTCGTAAAGCATCGCCTCTATCGCCAGGTTATATTGTCAGTTGTCCTTTTTTGGTATGGTCTGCTCGTATTTGCAGCCACTGCAACAGCTGTGTCATTCCCTTTTGAGGCGGTACATTTATTGATGGAAGCTGGTAACGGTAAGGCATTCCTTACCATAGCTGCTTGCCCTCTTTTGCAAACAAAGATAATCTTCGTGCATCTTGTCTCTTATCTATGTGTGCGTAAAGTATGTACGTATACATTTTATATACATATAGTACTTTTGATCTCACTCACTTCACAATAAACTTCAAAGTCTTTTCATATGGGAATTAATATAATCGGATGCAAATTCATTCAGTGTACAAAGGGTGAGCGAGCGCAAGGGTTGAATGAGTTGCAATGGTCAAAGGCGGCAAGAGTTGGTGTTTGTTGAGTGCATTGTGGGCAAATGGAGGGGGGTGGGTATGGAAGTAAGTGCATTTAATTGATTGATGTGATTTGAAAACCACAAATATATGGAATGTTATAATTGTTTAAGCAAATCTGATTGCAACTGTAAAATGGGCGCAAGGGTATTGAATTTATATCTAACAAAATGTAGTGAATATATTACTTTAGATTTTAAATGTGAAATTATGCCGTGGAAGGAAAAATTAAGTTTTTTTCCCAATCCAGAGCAGTCGTCAAACAATAAAATATTTAGTTTATTTTTTATAATTTATGCCAACCGATACCAACGCGAATTCATATAAGGTGGTGTTAATTCTCCAAATAGAAACATTCCGTATATTTTGTTTTCACATTTGATGGGCGATTGCCAAACTGCAGCAATTCTTCTCTGAAGGAAGAAGAGGAAAATAAAATACAAATTCACTTGTTAGTTATCTACAAGAATAGCATTAGTAAAAATAGTAGTAATTAGCAGTTGCATTAGAAAAAAATAGTAGCAGAAATAAGGAAAAAATATTAATAGAATAAGTAAAATAAGTAGTAGAAATCAAAAAAAATAGTAATAGAAATTAGTAGTAGCATTAGTATAACTAGTAGCAGAAATATGTAAAAATAATAGTAGCAATTATTAAAAATAGTAGTAGAAATTAGTAGTAGTACTAACGGTAGTAATTAACAAATGGTAGGAGTTAGTGGTAGTGATTAATAGTAGCATTAGTAAAAATGGTAGTAGAAACTAGTAAAAATAGTAGTAGTAATTTGCACTGCCATAAGTAAAAAGTACCAGTAGTAGCAGTAAATTAGTGGTAATAATTAGAAGTGGTATTAGTTAAAATAGTAGTAGAAATTAATAAAAATAGTAGTAGTAATTTTTACCAGAAAGTAGTAAAAATAATAGCTGAAAAAAAAATATGTGTGCGTGGTGTGTTCAAAATGTAAGGCGACTTTAAATATTTACCAAAAATATTTATTTATCCATCAATATTAATGTTTTCCTCTTCAAGGTAACCCTCGTCATAGTTCATACTTTTGAGCCCACATTTTTTTTCTATTCTCGGAGTCCTTTTAATAAGTACCTTTTATTATAGCTTTGAGCCCAGCGATTCGTTCTTTCATAGAGTAGATTACGAGAACTGCCCTAAGACAGGAACGTACGTTAGAGCTTAGAGCTCAAAACCACCTGGCGATGATATACCCAACATTAGTACCAGTAGAGTATGGCGCACCAGCAAGGAATTTTAGTTTGCATTAAAATACCACTCTACTGAAGTTAGGCCTTCGTTGCATGCATCCTCCTTGTTTTTAGAACAAAAACAAAAGCTTTTAGGCATCTTGCAAACAAGCAATAAGCTTTGATTGAATGTATTTTGTCTAAAATAAAATTTAAACAAATTAAACATCGAACGTACATATAGAGCATTCGAAAATTTAAAAATTATTACTTTTGAAAGCTAATATTTAAAAGGCAAGCATTCTGCTCCCTCTCACGTGTCGCTCAAACTGTTCACTTCATTGTCTTCAGCCTGAAAGTATGCAAGCAAAAAGATAACAGTTTCAATATCTTTGTTAGACATGCGATTTGCTTACAATTATATTCAAACTCATTTCGATACAATCTACGTTAAATTCATAGTTTCAATAAAACCTATGGAAACTCTTTTAGTTTTAAAGTAGCGCTCGAATTACGTCGTTTTGCCAAAATCTCTTTTCGTCCTTTGTATTTTCAATTTAATAGCACGGAGCATGCCATATCAGTTAACATCCGAATTATTGGTTTGCTTTAGCAAATAAATTTCCGCAACTGTAATTTAATTACTAATAGAATAAATTTGTTACTAAGCTGAATAAAATTTTAAGCAAATAAGTGAAATTATCTTGCGGCAAATGTATTTCAATTTTGCAGAAATGCAATGTATTTATTTTAATGTTATAAACTTTTTAAAAGGTATACTAAACTTAAGCTCCTTTGTAACAAAATAAATTATCAATATTTAATCATTTAAAATATTGTAACATAATACGTGCGAAAATTTTATGAATTTGGGAAGGCGACGATAAAAGGGGGGTTAAAGCATGCACAGTGGCACCAAGCGAAACTGGTAAAGTGTTATTTATTACACTAAAATTGAATTAACTACAAAACTGCATACTGGAAAATTATAATGCAAACTTTGAAATTTTTTTTAATTTGTTGATTGTTTTTGAATTTTGTATAGACTCTGTAACTTTAATATGTATAGAATATGTAACATAATAAACTATGTTTCTTTAAAAATGTATGAAAAAAATACACAAACAGCATTGTGTATATTTCAAAAAAAAAACAATCACTGTACGAGTCTTGCTTGGAGCCACTATGCATTCATATGTAAAATATCAGCTTCTAATAGGCTTAACTGTAATTTTTGATGAAGTATTAAATAAACCAATTATTACATAAATATCTCTAAAAAGTCAATTAGCCGAAAAACAATAACCCTTCTCTTTAAATTCACATATTTCCAAATGCATAACACTGCTAAAAATTTCTATTTAATTTATTTATATCATCGCCGCACACAAACAAGCAGGAAATAATAATAAAAATTCAGTTTCCTCCACCCGCATATTTGTAGTTATTTGGCGCAAGACAAACTAAAAGCAAAAGTAAGTAAAGCAAAAGGTAAAAAGTTTTTAATTACCGTGATTTTCACATGCGATACAGGAAAAGTAAACAAGTAATTCGAGAAGCAGAGTTCTACTTTCATGCAAGCCAAAAAATACACCAGCATGTATGAGGATATATGCCAAGGATAATAATACACGCAATTTTCGAAGAACCGCACTTAATTGTAAAAAACAAGCTAGAATACAAACAGAACTCTTGTCGAACAAGTGTAGTGGAATTTACGTTGCAATATTTTCATACAAACTAACATACTAACTTGAAAGTTCTTGATAAAATAAATTAACAATAGTTGCTGGGTTTGTGTTGTTGAAATTAGATGAGACTAGCATCAACCAAAAATTTCGATAACCTGACTAAACAAAGAAATAAAAGAAAAGACATACATTTAGCGTAAATACGGGCAAGGTAAGCAATGTGCTGCGTAGATTGCACAACACTCGATGTACAGTGTTCGTAATATTTTTGGCCCCAAAACTCAGTACAATACTGTTCTCTACTTAAGCTTTCTATTAATTATCATCATTGGCAATAAAAATTATTAAAAATCAACAGTAATTTTTGGCTGCTTGAAATTACACATAGCATTTTTAAAAATAAATAGGAATTGGTAGTAGAAATTAGTAAAAATAGAATTAGTAAAAAGTGGTAGTAATTAAAAAAATAGTAGTAGAAATTAGTAAAAATAGTAGCAGAAATTACTAAAAAAAATTAGTAGTAATAAGTAGTAGCATTAGCAAAAATAGTAGTGGAAATTAGTGAAAATAGTAGTAGAAATTATTAAAAAAGTAGCAGTAGCTAGTAGCAGGAATAGTAAAAATAGTAGTTGAAATTACTAAAAAAAAAGTAGTAGTAATAAGTAATAGCATTATTAAAAATAGTAGAAGTAAAACAAGTAGTAATAATAAGTAGTAGCATGAGTATAAATAGTAGTAGAAATTAGTAAAAATATAGTTAGAAAATAGTAATAGCAATAAAAAAATTTGTTAGAAATTAGTCAAAATAGTAATAGTAATTAGCAGTGGCATTATACCAAATAGTAGTAGAAATTAGTTAAAATAGAATTAGCAATTAATAGTAGCATTAGTAAAAATAGCAGTGGAAATTTGTAATAATTGTAGTCGAAATTAGTAAAAATGAAGTTAGTAATTAGTAGTAACATTATAAAAAATAGTAGTAGAAATTAGTAAAAATAGCAGTAGTAGTTAAAATTAGCGTTGGTAAAAATATTAGTAGAAATTAGTTCAAATTGTAGTAGTAATGAGTAGTACCGTTAGCAAAAATAGTAGTCAAATTTAGTAAAAATAGTAGAAGAAATGCGGAAAAATAGTAGTATTGCCTTACGTGATATAACAACCCCACTCTCATACCGCTAAAGAAGTTTTACTACAAAAACTATAAAAAAATTTGTAAACATAATTGGCAAACAGTAGTACTTATATTGAATTTTCGTGCTCAAGCTATGACGAACACTGTAAGTACATCTGGGTAGCTGCTTATTTTGTAAACACACATGTAGTTGACTTACTGGAAAACTTGCTGGTTGTAAACAAGCCGTGAAAGTAAAGAGAAACAGGTATAGCACGAAAAACTACTTATTTACACTAACTTGTAAACTAAATGAAATAAGGAAGAGTAAATCAAAGCAAGGGAAAGAAAAATAAAACATGCGCTGGCCAAGTCATATTCGCCAGCCAGCCACGTGTTTTCATCAACAGCTAATGTTTGTTGTTTCTTTGCTACATGTCTTTCCTGTAGGCTCTTCCTTCACAGCTATCCTTCCACATTTTTATCCCCTATCACCTCTTTTGTTTTTTTTTTTTGCTCTTTGGTTTCCTAAGCTACATTTAGTTCGATTCCGTTGTGGCTGTATGTTACGTATACGCCCCGTCAAGCAGTAGAATTCTAGGTATCTATAGCTGAGCGCAACCGAGCGGCACGCTTGTTTCACATTTGCTATTTTGATTAATGCCACGTTTTTATGCCATTTTGTATTTATCTTAGCTGGTAATTAGAAGTAGTTGCTTGCCAACTTTAGCGTTTGTGTAATGTTTGTGTGGTGCCATGATTTGTTAAATATTTATTTGTGTTGTTCCGCTACAAGATAATTCTTTTGCTGTGTGTGTTTGCATTGTTGTGCTGCGACAAGCAAAAGTTTGGCACAGATAAACTGAGAGGAACAATAATGAAATCAGTTGTAAAATTACATTTGGTTCTGGTCTCTGTGGAAATTGAATAATTTACTTTGAAAAAGTATGGTCCTCAAAAAGCGGCCTCAGTGTCTAAACGAGCAAGACGGAGCTGATACTGTTTGCCAAGAAAACAAACAGAACATATTTCAAACTTCCTTCTTTAAAAGCAGAACGGCTCCCACATTGTCCTCCGAGGCGACGTACTTGCGTGCCATACCAGATGCCAAACTTAGCTGGAAGTGAAATATCGAGAAGCGCAAGCACTCAGATCTTCAGCAGAAGCTGGAGATTTAAGACCATAGCTTGTTCTATGGATATACTCGGTCGTTATAAGATCAATACTATCTTTCGGTGCAGTACTGGAAAAGCCTTACATCATGAAGGAATTAGGTAGCATGTGAATCCGAATTAACTGCCCATAGAGCTCTGCATTCGTGAATTTGCGGCGAACTCTGCAATCACACGCAGAGGGTTGGACTGCTGGAGGCCAAAGCAAAACGAGCATAGTAGAACTCTTGGTAAGCTTTCGGAAAAAACGAAAAAAAATTGAATTGAATGTGCCTCTATCGTTCGCTTTCAGACAAAACTTTAAAGGGTGGAAGCACAGCCACAATAACAGGATACTGGCCGATCGGCGAACATACCGCCAAATGGGCTTTCGATGTCGGAGCGGCAATCTCGAGGATAGTAGAGAAATAGTTATTCACTTCCTCTGTGAGTGTCCAGCCCTGGCTCTTAGTAAACAGCAGATACTGGGATTCGCCTTGGAGAGCTGTGCAATAAACAGAGTCAGTAGATGCAGCCACAAATCCGAATGGTTTGAAAATTAAGAATCATAATAACAGAAAAATAGGTCTCAGGAGAATTGGCGTATCAAAATGGCGCTCATATTACTCATAATTATTATCGAGACAAAATTGAAATTCTGAATTGAACTTGAATATAAGAAACTCTACATAAATCCTCGTTCCCAAATATGTATGGAAAAAGTTAAAAAACTCAAAAAAACTACAACAAATTTTTTTTAGAATTAAAAAAATCTTAAGATTCATTTTTATAGCCAATTAAATTCCAGTATAATTAAGAGCACTATATAAATCCACGTTTCGAAATTTGCAGAAAAAAAAAGAAAAATCCAACAAAATTTTATCAAGACAGCAAACTTTTTATTCAAATATTAAAAAAATATGAACTCTAGTTTAATAAAATGTCCGTTTAAAGTTGCCGAAAATCCGTTTGTTTTTTGAAAATTTTATTATAATACAAAAAAAAAATAAATAAATGCGAAAAATTTTCAAAATCTCATGTCTTTTTTTAAAGGTCGTCTATGTGCACCGGAATAATATAAAAAGCCATACAAATTTTTAAACAAAAATTATTTGTTGTCTTAAACCTAATAAGTCCCTTTTTTTGCTAATTCAATTTAAAAAGTTTTACTTTATTTCAATTGCATTCTTGAAAAGTTCAAAGAATAACAAAAAACGCGGTTCTTTCGATCTTAATCAAACTCTACTGACACTTGAATTAAATGCTATACAAATCGATTGTTATAGTTGGTCAGTGTTATTAATCTCTTCAGTTCATAGATACAGCGGCTATGCACAAAGTTCCCGTTTTGTCTTGTAAACATAAAATCCAAAGTGCTCGCCTTAATTTTTGCACATTTCACAATTTTCATTTCCACATTCTGTTCATCCGCACTCACTCTTTCCGTACTTAGAAGAAATTAACTTACAAATTTTTTGTATATTCATTGCCCAATTATAAACTCCTTAAAAAGAAAACCAACCATTCTAAGTAGCTGCTAGAAGAACCCAGCCCTACCGCCGACAATGGGTCAAGCATGCGAAAGACGTGGACGACATACTTCCTTCCTATTCTCAAGAAAACGGAAATAAGTAAACAATGCGAATGGGTCTAACAAAAATGCAGACAAACAGGGCAAACAAAGTGAACGGACAAACAAGTCAGTCAAAAACTTCAACAATATTAGCAAAACTGACGAAAGGCAAGAAAAAAAGGCAAAAACAATTCATTGTAATAAAGGCGAGTAAGGAAAAACAAAAACAACTGAAAAGCCAATAGTAAAAGAACAACTACAACAACAAACAATGGTCAACAAAACTGGCTATCAAACAGTAAATAACAACCGAAAAAATACTTCCCAATCATAATAAAGCGCTTCGTTATAACGCTAAAAGTAGCTGCGTTGATGAAATAAACAGGCCAGTAGCAACAACACTACACTCAAAGAACATCTATGTATGTATGTAATCCAGTAAAAGCGCGAGGAAGTACGGGAGATGGTTTGTTTGGATGTATGTATGTACAGTGACGCACAGTGAAAATGGTACATTATTATTTTATTTTCCAATGTTGACGCGATTTCCCATGTCCATTTTTTTCAAAATTTTTTTATAAAAAATATAGTCCATAAAAAATTTTGTTTTTTTTTGATTTTGAAAAAATTTTATAAAAATTTTTGAAACTTTTTCTTCCATATAAAATATAAATATCATTTTGTATCATAATATTATTTTCATAAATTTGATAAGTCTTGAAATGCGAAACTGTTTCGGAACCATTTCTAGTCTAACTCGGGGGCATTTCGGGACTGTTTTGGGATCATTTCGGAAAAAAGTTTGCCATCATTTTAACACTTCCTAGGGATTGTTTGGTCCGGAACTAGTCTCAAAATAGTTTCCAAATAATCCCAAATTATTTCCGAACTATTCCCGAAAAGTTCCGAAATGGTTTAGTATTTCAGGCCTTAAAAATACTTCTCACGTATATATTACGAAATAAGTTTTATAATATAAGTTCCAGAGTAAGAGTACTTTAAAGACTTAAAAAAATATTTCACTCATACAAGTCTCACAATATTTTGTGAAAGAGTTTCGTATTTCAAAACCAGAAACATGTTTCTCATTAATAAGTCTAAGATCTTAGATCTAAGTCTCAAAACACAATTTCTTTAAAAAATTAACCAAAAATTTTCACACATATTAGTCTCAAAATAATAGTCACCGATGACATGAAAAATTGTTCTCTTATTTATCTCTTATTTAAGACTTAAATCTCAAAATAATAGTCGCCGATTGTTTAAAAAATTTATCGAGTTTCAATAAAAGTTCGAGATCATTTTGGCACCAATTCCGGATCATTTGAGAAGCAGTTCCCAAATGGGGCCGAATTAGTCTCAAAATAGTTCAAAAACAATTCCGAATAAGTCCAGAACTATTCTCGAAACGATCTCGAAATAATTTCGTATTTAAAGATTTAAAAATTGTTGTTGTTGTAAAAAATGTTATCTTATTTGGGAAAAAGTTTCAGATCATTTTGACACTTTTGATAGCACTGAGAAAGCTATTTCGAAATAATATTAAATTAGTCTCAAAAAGTTGCTGAAATGGTTTGAAAATATTTCCGTATTTCGGGACACAAATAAGATGTCTCACTAATAGTTATCATTAAAATGTTTTTTTTTTTTAATATAAGTCTTAGCATATGGGTATTTTAAAGTCTACAAAAAATTTACAATATAAGTCTCAAAATAATAGTTACCGATGACTGAAAAATTTTCCGCTCATCAAAAGACTTTTATTATTTCGGTCCGAAAATAATAAGTATCGATGAATTAAAAAATATGAAGAAGACTTCTCATTCTTACGAAAATTTAGATGGCTTTTTCAAAACTCAAACTCAAACTCAAAATAATTTTTATTCTAAGGCTTCACCAACTAATACTTAGTACTAAGCAAAGTGATGTGGCATGTATTTACTATTTATATTTATTCAAGAAAACAAGCGCTCTCTGACAAGGAAGCCAAGTAAATGAAGAAGCTAAGTGGACATATATTCGACGCTTCAAGCATGACCGGATGCGAAAAATGAACTGGCAGCACAACGAAAAAAAGAAAAAAAAAAACGAACAAAAAAAACAAATACAGCATAAACAAAGCAACTGCTAGCTAGCAAAAGAAAACAATATAAGACAACAAAAGCTGCAAACAAAACCAAACAAGCGGCAGCAAAAGAAAATTATTTTACAAGATAAACGGATACAAGCTCAGAGAGAATTAATTTTCCGCTTTGAACAAACAAGCGGAAGTAAATAAACAAAATAAAAAAAAAATGGAATGATATACTAAACATAGGCAACATTTGCAATAGCTGTTAGAAAAAGCTCCAAACCCCCCAATTGGCGTTTAATAGGAGCAGCATAAGGAATAACAAAAAAACCCATCAACTAACCTAGCGTTAGGTCAGTTTATTAAAAACTCAACTTGATCAAAATTTCTTATAGCTTATAAAAAAAGCAGGAAGGCCTGTTAAATTAATAACTGCAAACCTAAATAAAGTCATTTATTATTCAAAATCCTTAAGAATTTTTTTTTTTTTTTTTGTTTGAAGCATTATAAGCGCCAACTGAAAAACAATAGACCAAAAGGCAAAAGAAAAAAAATAAAATCATAACTTTTATGCCACATGCAGCAAAACTCAGTTGTGTTACCACACCGCTCGCGCCGCTCCTCACAACTGTGCGTCAAATTCCCTAGCTGCTGTTAATATGGCAGCAATTTTCAACTCACAACTTCCCCATCAGTTACCCGCTTACCAACAGCAGCGCATTTTGTCAATAAAATTTGCAAAAGCTATCATAAAATTTTGTCGAGCGCAAGAGGAGAACGTTTTATTTTTTGTTTTTTTTTTGTTTTTACTTTTCATAATGCGTTTATTCTTGCAAGTTGCTAGGATTGGTCGCTCTCTGCGCTACTGCTGGTTTCGTTTATGAGAAGTCATTTTTTCCAGGCCAAAGCCACTGCCATAACTGGTCAATGGTTAGCTGTAGATACGAAAAAACAAAAAAAAAAAAAAAAAAAAAAAAATAAATTGAGAAAAAAATATAGCATAAACAAAACAAAACACAACAACTACTAACTATTACACTGTATCAAAGCTTAGCTTTTGGGCTCATTAGTTGACTTAAAAAGTTTTACCAAAGCCATGCGCTCAACTTTGTCTGGACGAGCGGTTGCGACCATCGACCACCGGCCATCGGCCATTATGTACTGCTCCTAACCGACCAACACAAGCCAGGCTATTTGTATGTAAAATAATGCGCACAATTTTTAGTTACTTTCGCAAAGTTCATTTCGAGTAATTGGCTAAAATTGCAAATAGAATTTATTTCCAAATTATGCGCTTTATTATCAAACAGCATTTTGTTTGGCTCTACAAGTCACAAGTAGAGTGGAATTAAATACATAAATGTATGGGATTCACTTTATGGGATTTATTCATTTGGAATAATTGTAATCTGTTGCGGATTTGAAAGTTATGATCATTATCGCTATTGTTATTATTGTGTATTATTTTTAAAGGAAAAATTACGCACTGCATACAAAATTCGGAATTTCACAAGGATAGAATTTATTTAAAGAATCTATCTGTGCAAATAACTTTTAACAAGCCAATTGGAAGGAAACATCTTCATTGCTAGCATATCCTTTGCATCAGTAAAATGAACATATGGATAATAATTTCCTTAGATATTCGGTTGGAAAATTTGTGGAAGCCATTTTTGTCAATAAAAATAAATTACGCAAATTTAAATTCTAAGCTCATTTATTTAGAGTTTTTTATATTCCATTTGACGGCTATTTTCTGTTAAATAACTAAAAAAAAAAAGTTACAAATATTCACAGTCTTAATAGAACCGAGGTGGTATTAATGTAAAGTAATTTTGTAAGGATAATTGCAAGAAGGTCTATATCGAATAAGTTATTCTGCTTTCCAACAAAATTATACTATTTTCTTCATGAGTAAACTTGGTATTCTTGAAAAGAAGTCGTTCTTCTGGCTAAAATCGTTTCATTTTCAACAACAGATCAATAAAAAATTTGCCTAATGAATAATAATTAATTACTTAGAAAAAAGTGTATAATAATTTTTTTTTAACAATTAATCAATTTAAAAAAAAAGTTTTATAAATTTATTTAATAAATTAATAAATTTTTTTAATTACATGATTCACATAACTAACTGATTATTTTCAATTATTTTACATTTTTTAGTTACGGGATTACGGTAATCATTTGATTATTTTTAATTATTTGAGTCTTATGATTATTTGATTATTTATACTTAAAATAATGCATTATATTTTAAATAATTTTTGAGTGGCAAAGAGTCTAGTTAATTCATTTTTCTAACTATTTAGTTCTTTGATTCTTTTCAGCTATTTTTGATTTTTTTAATTAGATAGTGAAGTTAATTATTTGACTATTTTTAATTATTTTAATAGCTTTAATCATTTCATTGTCTTTTTTACACGTTACATGATTAAGATTATTTGTTCATTATTTTCAGTTAATTGAAAATTTCTAATCATTTGATTTTTTTTAATTATTTGAGTTTTATGATTATTTGATTATTTTTAATTAAAATAATTAATTATTTTTTTAAATAGTTTTTGAATGCCAAGTAATCTAGTTAATTGATTTTTTAGCCAATTAATTACTTGAATATTTTAAACTTTTTTTTTATTTTTTTATTACATAATTAAGATAATTATTTGAGAAGTGTTCATTAATTTAATATTTTTAATCTTTTCTTTTGATTTGATATTTTTATGTATTTGAGTACTTATGATTATTTGATTATTTTCACTTAATATAATGCGTTAATTTTTTTAATAATTTTTCAGTGGTAAATGATCAAGTTATTTAATATTACTATTATATTTAATTATTTGATTATGTGCAGTTATTTTTTAATTTTTTTAATTACATGACTAGTATAACTATTTGATTATTTTTAAATAAATGCATATTTCTAATCATTCCATTTTTTTAATAATTTGAATATTTATGATGATTTGTTTATTTTAAATTAAAATCAAGCGTTTTCATTTTATTGCATGTATTTTTTTTAAAGCAAATAATCTAGTTAGTTGATTATTTTTAATTATTTGATTTTTTGATTAATTTCAACTATTTGATATTTGTAATTACATGATTAAAATAATTATTTGACTATTTTTAATTATTGGTATATTTTTAAAGCCTTAACTATTTTTAATTATTTCATTATTTATGATTAATTGATTATTTTTGATTATTTCTTAATTAAAAATAGGTTATTTTTTAAACAGTTTTTAGATATTTTTTTAGTGGAAAATAGTTTTCTTAATTGATTTTTTTTTTAATTATTTAATTTTTAATTATTTTTGATTTTTTAATTGCATGATTAATACAATTATTTGATTATTTTTAATCAATTGATTATTTCTAGTAATTTCATTATTTTTAATTATTGGACAATTTATGATTGTTTTAATTATTTATTTTTAATCATTTCATTACTTTAAGTTTAATTTGATTCCATTAATAACATGATTAATAACTTTTGTGCTCAAACCCACTTTTTTATTTGTAAGAAGTTAAATTGAAAAGGTGGAAAGGCAATAGCAATTCAATTGACAAGTCTGAGGTTGTGATTTCAAACCCAGGCAGAGTCTAGAAAGGCAGCTGATGAAGAGATGTGGTAACCTCCGAAATAGCAGCTATAATTTCTACCGTTCTGACTGTTGTTGCCTTTTTTTAATAGTTTTCAAATAAAAAACTGGTTTTGAGCTAAAAGATTCTTCTTGATATAAATATTTAAATTAGGCCAAAGAATTAATTTATCTAATTACTTAAGTTTCAAACATTTGCGTGAACATAAATAAATAAATATGGGTTTTTTTCAACCCTTTGAAATAATTACAAAAACTAATTACATACCATGTAGACGATAATTATGACAAATTATCTACAACCACTCCTTTGAAAACTTAACTAAACAAGTGCATGTTGTGAAAAAGATTTTTTTTTTTAGAAAAAGTAAAGCAAAGAATATTAATAAATAAATAGCAACCAGGTGAAAAAGCAGTTAAAGGGTAATTAGAGAAGAGTTATTGATTATTAAAGTAGATAAGCTATGACAATTTTTTATTTGCCTACCACAATGATGACGTCACATAATGGATCGGCGAGTAATTATATCAAAATGAACAATACAACAGACTGTTTGTGCTATAGGAGCTTTAATACCGTTTAAGGTGAGATGGGGAATAGAACTCATTTTCAATATATTAATGTGTATATGTGTGTGGTGGTGTTGTCAGTCGCTGGTTAACATTTTGAATTGTGTCGCACCACTATAATGTGTGACGTAAATATAATAATGACTGGCTAGTTAGTGAATCTAAACAGGTGCGCTAATTTAACTGAAATTTGAATGAGAAAGTTTTTACGGCATATCCTTTCCAAAAAAACTGAGGCTATTATCCTGAACCAATTTAGGGAATCCGGTAGGACCAAGTTCTAAAATTAATAAGAGTAATTAATTAATATCGATATGGCTTTTAGAAAATAAGCTCTCTCGATTATTGTGGAAATTTCATGACTCTTATAGGATGCCACTAATTTTAATTTTTTATTGTATTAGAAAGAATTTTCGATGTTGTCGGTTTCCAACTTAGAATCCAATTACTCAAAAATAACATGTTTATAAAATATTTCATGCGAACTTAGCCACACCACTTTTTTTAGCTGGAAAAAGTATGCATACAAAATTTCATTATGCTCGGACTGTTAGTTTCTGCGTTAGTATAGCAAAAATTTATTTTTTCGAAAATAAAAAAAATTTGTCGTATTGTTGCTATTTTAGTCATAGCCGCAATTTTTTTTGCAATTATTATGATTACTAAATTGTATTTCAATTATAATGACAAATATGACAAAAAAAAATTTTAAATCCAAAAATTACGATTATTTTGTATCGAAAAAAAATTTAATATCGATAAAATATAATCAAAAAAAAGGAGAATGTGAGCAAACGACCAATATGATAAGGAAAATCTTGAGTCCTAGAATGATGATTATTTTTTATCGAAAAAAATCGAATATCGATAAAATTTTATCGAAAAAATTAAAATGTAAAAAACGGCCAAATGTGAACGAAAAAATTAAAATCACCAACTATCAATCAAATGTAATGGAAAATTGAAAATCAGAATATAACTATTAAATATTATCGAAAGTTTTCGAATCCATTTAAAAACAACTTTATAAAATATTGTAATTTTTACGGTCCCTTCTTTTAACAGTTAACACTGTGACTTAGAGATAAGGCTGTCATATGTCAGCTGTGAAAGAAACCAATACAAACATCACTAAATCACCAGAGATGCATTCAATTCGCATTTTTCAAGTATTTATCCGCGAAAAATTCCGAAAACTGCATAGCACTTTTAAGTTTGAGAAATTGTTTTCTATTCGACGAATCACCATCCTCTCTTTTCACATCAACTAAAAAAAAAAACTTGGTGGTGTAAAAAAAATAATAGGCTGAGGAGTACTTAATTACCGTATTGAGATACAAGGACAGGCAATCCAACTACATATATAAATGAAATTTTCAGCAACAAAAAATCGCTGAATCGTTATTAGCTTACAGCTTAGGGTTAAACTGACACACTCACACGCCCGACAAACATAACTTAGTTCTCATTCAACTAAAATCAGTTCAAGCTAAGCCAAGCGAATGATCTAAGAAACAGCCCAGCCTAGTTTTACCCATGTAAATAGCCACTTGAGCTATTTAACTAAATCTCTACAATCACTGTATAAATAGTGATGTATTGAAGTTATTCTACAAAGCGTATAATCGTAGTTTTCATACTACATATAATAATGTATGGGTGTAAATCTCGAATAGCGGCGGTTATTTATGTAAGTCACCATTGATATTCCAAGCTAAGAATGGCAATGTCTGTCGCTGTAAGCGTTGATTTATGATTAGCCCAGTGTAATACATAAATATGTAATTAAGCGCCACACTCTTCCGCTCTCAGACAAACGCACAGAGATTTCATATACACACGCACAGTCAAAACCATGCCATTGATATGTAGGTAGTTCTTATGTAAAACTGCCTTGCAAGCGCAAGCAAGTAAAAGGAACGCTGAAGATGGCAAAAAAGCGAAAAATTAAAAAATATGGCTTAACATTTCTCGTATCGGAAGAAAAACAAACAAATCTTTTTTTGTTTGGTTTTTGTAGTATGAAAGTTTAAAAGACCGCAGCAAACCACAACATGTAAATAAAGTACAGATAGGCTTATCTTCGGCTTTGCCCAAACCTTCATACCTGTCTTGAATATAAAAAAAATAAATTTTTAGTACTGCATTTTTATCATATCATCAAATTATAAAAGACAATCGATGTACTCCTCGACATGTATCACTCAAACTGTTAATTTCATTGCCTTTCAGCCTGAAAGTATGCATAAAAATAGCTAACAGTTTTGATATCTTTGTAGTGTGTTATTTATGTGTATCAAAAATGGTTGGATCTCGTCGTGTGACGGGCTTTTAGACAAACCAGTATCGTATAAGTTAAAATACGATAATAATTCAAAATTGATAAAAATATGTGAAAGAGAAGCAAAGGAAATAAAAGCAATAGTTGGTTTTACTCTTTGATGACAGCTAATTTCAGCTAGATGGAATTGTCCTAATTAAAATTAAGAGCTCTTTCTTACGTTTTCCGTTGAGCTCTCTCATCTTAGCTTTTAAGTAAAAAACCCTATCCTACTAATAAAGAAACATACCCACATTAACTGCAACAATATACATATATACATATATATATATATATATTTGTCGACGTCAAAGCCAGTGTATTAGCTGAGTTAGAATTTGAGCAGCGCTATCTGTCGTTCAATATTCGAAACAAAATAATACAATTATTTACCTACATATGACGCATGATCGGGAGAATTAATGTTAGCAGTTTTGGCTTCTTTTGCAATTTCTTTTTGGGTGTTGTCAACTACACAACTACAATGGCATCGCTACCGAAATGTAAGGCGTGTTATGATCACTTTATGTATGTATATCGAAATGTTCCACTACAAATGTCTGGTTTTCGCACATCTTATTTCTACTATTAATGCGCGACGAGCGAAAGAACTAAGCACATTTGCATTTTTCACATGTCTACATTTAATGGGTGTTCTAATTCCCTTACTACACTCGTAAGTACCTAATTATCTGCTCAACTCAAGTCTACTACCGTCCTCCAAAGTTATTTATCATCACCCACCCAATTCTTCAAGTGCAGGTATTATTTGTTTTGTTGTAGTTAATGTAAATAGTTGGCATCGTTTTGTGTGGTGTTTGTTTTTTGTTGTATTGTGTGGTGGTAGTACCTTCTCCTTTTTCATCATCTTGCCTTCATCACATCTCCAGCCCCACTGACTTTTTAACCTAATAACGTTAACTTTCTTAATTAATTTCATTGACACAGGCTATTTGTGCATTAGCCTCGTTTGTGTGAAAGTTGTGGTATGCCCTTAAGTACACAAACACATAGATACATATACATATATATGTACATACACACATTCGTACGCAAGTATAATTAAACTTTCACTAACAACTAGACGTTGCTAGGCATGTACCTAATATGTATATTTTAAATATGTTTGTAGATAAGAGATAGTTTTATAGTACCGGCTTTGGTTGTCAACGCTATTCTTAAGTGGTTTACATTTTTGTGTAGAATATTTGGAAACCCCTTCACAAATTATACCCTCTTACATATAAGAGCGTAATTAATTCAAGGCAAAACATTAACATTAACAAAACATTCAGGTGGCGTCTTGAGCATCGGCTTTAATACAAAACAAAACTGAATGGCTCTTCTTCATTAAATTTATTTATTTTTACCACTAATAACATTAACATAACATTAACATTAACATTAACATTAGCATTAACATTAACATTAACATTAACATTAACATTAGCATTAACATAAACATTAACATTAACATTAACATTAACATTAACATTAACATTAACATTAACAATAAGATTTACATTAACATTAACATTAGCATTAACATTGACATTAACATTAACATTAATATTAACATTAACATTAACATAAACATAAACATTAACATTAACATTAACATTAACATTAACATTAACATTAACATTAACATTAACATTAACATTAACATTAACATTAGCATTAACATTAACATTAGCATTAACACTAACATTAGCATTTACATTAACATTAACATTAACATTAACATTAACATTAACATTAACATTAACATTAACATTAAAATTAACATTAACAGTAACATTAACATTAACATTAACATTAACATTAAGATTTACATTAACATTAACATTAGCATTAACATTGACATTAACATTACACATCCTCTATTGATATGACAGTAACATCACTTCTGTTATAAATTTGATATCACTGCCCATCAAAACCGCTATCGCAATCGTTCTCTAATTTCCTTATTTAAAATATTCAAATTTGTGTATTCATGCCAATTAATCTCACCGTATACATAACTTTTGCTTTCTATAATGATGCTGCTGTTAAAAGTTCAGCGGGCGTTCCAGTATTAATACCTTTATCTGGCCATCTCAAGTTTTTCTCTAATATTGTATTTGCATGTCATAATAAAAAGTTAGCCAGTTTACTCATTCCACTTTCTTTCACTCTCTATCAATAGGTGTCATAGTAACAGGAATTTGTCTATTCATAACCACAACTACATCAGTTAAGTGTAAACTTTTTTTAAGCTAATTTTCTGCACTGATTTTTTCGCAAAGCTTCGTTTTACCGCGCCCATCTTCTACTTGGCCACATTGGCCTTAGCAAGCAACACTCGACCCAAAAGTCAATTCAACCAGTTGCTTATTTAACTACCAACAGTCACTACTGACACTTCAACAACTAGCAACTGTCGCCTATAGAAGTTAGTACTTTTTCATACCTACCTTTTATAACTAAGTATGTATATCGTCGTGTGTTTGCGAGAGTAACACTTTTTACGTGTACAACAACCGTTGTATGGGCGCATAGAGCCAAAAAAAAAAAGGAGTGCGAGAAAGGAAAGTTTTGAAAAGTTGCATTTTTTAAATTTCAAATTATAATTTAAACAACAAAGCAACGAAAAGGTTAACTTTATACAAAAAAGAAATTTATATTCCAACATTTTTTTGCAGCAAATTTGTGCCCTTGAACTGCAAGAAGTCTTTGCTGCTGATCAAAAAGATAGGTGGCTGCAAAAGTACTCCTTTGCTTCTTTTGTCAGCGCGGCGGTCTCCAGTCAGGCCGGTCGCTGGATGATTATGCGCCGGTTGCGTTTACGCGACGCTTGATAGCAGCGCATTAAAAGGTGTAAAATGCTACACAAATTATGCAAATAAAAACGCTGCATAGCATGCGTTTAAAATTTGCGCTCATTAATCTTTTCGCTAGTTAACATTCACCGAAAACCGAGACGGAGAAGCTTAGGCGGCGACGTGAACGACGTGAACGACGGCCCAGCTGCCACCAAAGGATATGCTCTGCTGTTATGGCAGCTACTACAGTTGACATTTTTTTGCCGTATTTTCTACTTTATTGTTGTTCAACCGAAAAATTATTTATTCTCATACTTTAGCGGTGTGCGCAAAAGTGTAGGAGGTGTTTTAAAATTATGCGAACAACTGTTGCGCCGCCGGAAAAAAGGATACAAATTTTGGAGGAGCGCGCCGCGGGGGGTGTACTGCTTGTTGCGTTGGCATATGGAAATTTTAACCTTTCACCAAGGCGGTTGCCTACATTTAACATAACCTCAATTTTTTATTATTCGTAAGATGCGAAAGTGGGCTTTTTATCATTTCGTCACAACTTTGCGTCCATTCGGTAACATATTGTTGCGCAACACTTGGCGGCGTCAAAAAAAAAAAAACAAGAGCACAAAAAAAATGTTCTGCAATTTTTCACTCACAAAAGGCATAACGATTTACGCCACGCCACATTAATGCCGCCTTTGTTGCTGCACAAAAGCAAAAGCAGCTTGTGCAGCAAACCAAAGAAAAACTTTCATTCTCATCACACACAATGCCACACATGGCGTATACGTAACATTTATTTTCATACACTTTACTCTCACTACCACGTGCACAAAGCGTTATTCCTTTGCTTATGTTTTTTACGTACGTACGTACGTACGTGTGAAAGAGGTAGAGTACGTAAGTAGTTATGCACTTCACGAAGTGTTTGCTGCTTTTTGCTGTGATAAATCTTGTTGTGCGGCTAATCTTCGAGTGTTGGCTTACGACGGCAAGTATTGCGGTTATCCGCATTTGCATCAAAACAAAAAAAAAAACGAAAACGCAAACATCCGCACAATTGCATTGTATGCTTTATCTGTAAATTAATCCTTTGTTAGTTATATGGTTAGAAGTTAAAACTGTTTATTTGATAAGGAAAGCATAGCGGATCGTTAAATGTGAAAAAAACTTTTACCATAAAATATTACTGCCTACGACCATTTTAAATTTAACATACGATATATGTATGTCGTAAAGTATGTTTTTTGCTTTGGAGAGGGTTGCCACCTGTTTGGAAAGTAAAATTTAATTAAAATATACACAAGTTGTACTAAATATTAAACTACTGGTAGCAAGCGTTTCGTCTTAGTACTAATTTATATGAGCGTTGCCACCTGTTTGTAAAGTAAAATTTAATTGAAATATACACAAGTTAAATGTAATAGCTAACTATGGGTTGACCCTTTGTTTCACTAGGTGAAAGTTTATTGGTATACTTTGAAGAGGGTTGCCACATGTTCGTAAAGTCAAATTTAATTTAATTATACACAGGTATATAAAATGTGAATATGCGTGTCAAATGGTTCGTCTCGGCAAGCTCAAGGTTCTTAGTTATTTTTTGAAAGGGTTGCCACCTATTGCGAAAAGTCTAATTCAATTTCATTATACACAAGTTATATGTGAGGGAAAGCGAAATGCAATTGCTGGTTACATATGCAAAGAGCAATTAATAAATAACTATATGCAGGTCCAACGTCTGCTGGTTTTTCCTATATCTCCTTTATAAAAAAAGGTTCTGTGTGTCTGTTGGTATGTCGTTTTTAGACTCGAAAACTACTGAATCAATGGAACTCAAATTTATAGGATA
Source organism: Anomoia purmunda (assembly GCA_951828415.1). Taxonomy (NCBI): domain Eukaryota; kingdom Metazoa; phylum Arthropoda; class Insecta; order Diptera; family Tephritidae; genus Anomoia; species Anomoia purmunda. The sequence goes on along the minus strand of OX639996.1, from coordinate 107,915,919 downwards.
TATTTGAAAAGGTGTCTATTGTGCAAACAGAAATTCCGGTAGGTGACGCCAGTGTCGAGATCTTTCTAAAACCTGTATTTACAGTCCGATTAGATTCAAATTCGGAATTCGTATTAGCAAAACATATATAAATATTTTTTTTTCGAAAAACTAAACCGATAGTTCAATTTGTAGGTCACAAGTTTGGACTATTTTCTTTTGTATTTAATTTTAATTTTTCTCATACTTCAGAAAATTTTAGACTAGATTTTGGAAATTTTGATTCGAATTTTCTTTAAAAATTTGGATACGCATTCAATTTTTGTATTATAAAGCGTCAGGAAAGAGAGTTTATTTAAAAATTCTTAATACGTTAGTTGTTATCAATTTTATTATAGAATCTTACCAAACCTAAAGTGAAAAAAAATTCAACAACAAAAATCTATTTATTGCTTTTTTAATTATACTATTAATGGACATATTGCACATTATTGCTAATAAAATAAATTCCAATTGATAAACTTTCATTAAAACTTATTTAAATGAATTATTACATCAATTATTTGTTCACATAAAAAACCCTTTACTTTTCACATTGTCCGATAACTGTCATGCAGGACTAATAAGTGTTATACAGAAGAAATACTTTATCTGTCGCTGGTAAAAGTTATTTTCCAACATTTATTTTTTACATAAAAAATATTTCTCATTAATAATCGTTAAGAATTAAATTTTTCGTTAGATTTCTGAATTTGGGAAAACTCGAAATAACAGTTATTTTTGGTGCGCGGTAAAACAAAGTTGCAGCGGCTTTTTTACATGTCATGAAATTCATTATTATATTATATTTCTAGATGAAAATTTCTAAAAAAAAACTGTAAATCGAATTTGTTATTTTATCGATTACTTGACTTTTCGATATTGACATTGAATATTTGGCTTAACGAAACCAGACATATTTACTCTTCTGAAAGCTAACTAAGTGCACATTAAATCTTTGAAAAGATCTTGTGAAGAACTTATTATTAAAAATTCTTTCGGTTTAAACCTGGTATCGAAAATAATCGTTGTTTTGATTTTTTCCGATTAAGACTTCGTTCAAACCAAAATTCGAATATATCGATATAATTCTTATGCCATACACTATTCAACTCTGCCCTTATTTTTGTTAAGAAGTTATTTTGTGATTTTAATTTTTTCGTTGATATGTGATCGATATTTTATGGTATTTTGTCGATCACATATAATCGATATTTTTTGGTTTTTATTTGCTTGATTAAACTTGTCTAATATTTTGTGATTTTCATATATTTTATCAAAAATAATCATTATTTTGGATTTCAATGTTTCCGATCATAGTTGATCGATATTTTACGATATTTTTTCGACGATAAAATAAAAATTCCATTATTGACGCGTTATTATTAGATATCATCGTCGACAAATTTGTTTGCGTTTATTATGATCGAAAATTGTTAGATCCAAGAATAATGCTTTTTGTATCGAAACTCAAAAACTACAAAATATCGATAAAATGTTATCGAAAAAATAAAGATCGCAAAACAATTATTAATTCATATTTTTTTTATAAAAACTACAACCGTTACGTTCCCTATTTTAAACAACGATTTCATCGAGATATCTTTATTTTGTAAATAAAAATTTCTTTACGCAAGCTTTGAAAGTTTACACTTTTGGAATTTTTGGAAGTATCGAAAGCCTCTATTGCTTTTTATTATAATCTCAAATATATTAACATAGCTTTTTCTAACTAATTACGTTTGTATTTATTTAATTATATGTCTACTGAGTAGCCACCTTCTCCTCACTCGCCGACTCCAGCTCATTTCGTTGCCTTTTGATCCAGCAGAGAATGTTAACCCAAATGAAACCACAAACACCCATGTAAATTACGCGAAATCTCGGTGCAATTAAGATGAAATTTAATGTTTGCGCTGGCAGCCAGAAAATGCAAGAACGTAAAAATGTTGGCACAAACTTTTCGCGCAACTCCTTGAACGGATCCTCAGCACGTTCCATTAGCGCCATGCCTACATAGGAAAATTTGTGATATTATTCGATTAAATTTCAGTAAGTTTCGTGGAATGCGTATTATTAGAGAGAGTCTTTTAAGATTTGTGGAAAACAAAAATATATATTTTCTAGTTCGTAAAGAGTATCATATTTCTAAGAATTTCATTACCAACCTGTGTAGAAGACAGTCAGTAGGTAGGGCGTTAGCACAAATTGATCCAATACCAGCTTCTTAACGATAATTTGTTTGTGTGTGCCTGGAAATGTGCGATCCAACCATTTGTACCTAATATTTTTGTAAGTTAAAAAGAAAACATATTTTGAATGTGTTGAATGAAAAAATTAATTACTTCTCTTTTTACTTTTGTCTATTGTACAGATATTGCAGATTTATGCCGAGCAGTGCTGATTTATTAAGTTGTGCACACTAAATAATTATTTTCTCATATCTAACAATTTAAGCGGCGCTATTGAAGACTTCATTTATCTAAGATTTTGAAATTCACATATAGTTTTAGTGCCTTTACGGAGTGCGTGTAATGAATGAGTGCTTTTAGTGTGACAGCCAGAAATGCATAGTGAAAGTGTGCATGAAACATAAAACATAAAACAAGTTTAAATAAATAAAAGCAAAAAATTGGAAAATTTAGGGCTTACCATAACTTTACGATGGAGAGATTTTAACAAGTTTCGTCGCTTCAATTATTACATACTAATATTTATTTAAATCAAGTTCATTCTACAACAAAAACCGTATAAATTTCATTTTCAAATTTTGTGCAAATAAAATTCAACAAACTTTCATCATAATTTTAATTATTTTACACAGAATTTTTGAGAAAAGTTTTGGGTACGCAGTTTTACAGCCCATTTAGTTTTAGTATAACAAATAGCAAGTTTCAAATCGCTACAAACTTTCATTGATTTTTGATAATTTTTTTTTTTGTTGACGGTGTTGATCTTTTTTTCATCAAAATTTCCAATTTCTAATTAGAATTTGGAGATACTTTTGATAGACAGTTGGAATTTTAGCATAACAAAATTAAATTTTCAATTCCTTTCAAACTTTCATAGAGATTTTTTATAATAATTTCTTTTTTTTTTGTGGTTGCGGTGTTTATCATTTTCTTCCATATATGTATGTAAGTGAAAATTCGTTTATAAAAATTTCCAATTTTTTTATTCGAATTTTTAGAAAAGTTTGGATATGCAGTTTTATTACCCATTAAATTTTAGCATACAAAGTAAAAGTTTCAATTTTCTACAAACTTTCATTGAATTTTGAACTTTTTTTTTTTTTTGGTAACAATCATTTTTTTCCTAAGAAAAATTCTGTCAACAAAATTTCCAATTTCTTAATAAAAATTTTTATAAAAATTTGGGTATGCAACTTTATAGCCCGTAATAATAAAGTGCAGGTTTCAAATTGCTAGAAAATTTTTTGAGTTATTGATATATTTTGTTTTAAATTCCAAAAAAATTTCTGGAGGTTTCGATACAAAATATTGAAATTTTGATAAAAATGTTTGGAATTTTATTAAAGTTTACAGTAAAAAGACTTTTATTGTAAATTTAACGGTATTTTTTATATAAAAAAATAACTAAAAAATAAAAAACATTAACAAAAAAGTTTATTTGATGTCAAAACTTGTCAATAAATGTTATAGTTATGATGAGCACTATATAAAAAAAAACGAAACCAAAAAGTGATTTGAATGCAAACTATTTACATAAGTAGGTTTTAGGCTAATGATAAAAATAAATGAGATATTTTAGATAAATAAAAAAATTGAATGGGCCCACTCAATTCATAGACTCATTCTGTTGAGCGATTTTGACATGCTAAGCACAAAGCTGAAGCCGCACTATCGTTTTTCTTTGGCCCAGTATTAAGTTTGAAGTCATAGCATCTTAAAAATTTTTTGAAGCGACTATAATATACAAAAACAATGTAAGTCGAAGTTTCAAGCTCAAAATTTTTAAAAATTCAACAAATTTATGAAAATTGTCATGCAAATTCCTAACTTTTTTACCCAAATTTTTCGAGTATGCAGTTTTGTAGCCCATTGAATTTTACTATGATAAAATTTAAGTTTCAAGTGGCTAAAAATTCTTGTGGAATTTTTAGAAAAAAAATTTTGTATCAAAAAAAAAATAACAAAAATTAACAATAATTTTTTGACACTTAAAACTTTTACCTTATTGTAGTAAAATGGAATGGCATTATTTTTATGCACACAGTTGTATGTGTTTCTTTTGAAAAATATAAATCAATGAATCTTCGGATTAGACTTTACTATTAATTTTTGCTAGGCGTAAAAGTTCTTTTTTGTTTTTAATAGAAAGCCTTTTTGATTTCGTAAGCTTTTCCTAGAAGTATTGCAGCAAAGTTGTTGGTGATTGTTGAAAAGCTTAGGTAGTCGAATAATACTGGTATAAATTATGAGAGAATAGCAACCAATATTTTACACGAGTCAACAGAGAGAAAAATTACTAATAAACTCTCCTTATCAGAGTAGAGAGAGTAAATAATAAACAAATAACACGTGCAATTTTTATTGTTGCTACAATGTAAGTAGGCGTTGGTGGAGCAGCGACGAAGCTACCATGATAAGACGAAGCAATTACATCAAAAGTAAACTAATAAGTAAACCGAAAAAAATAAAACAAATTTACGAAACCATGTGAGTACAAATAGATAGTTAATGCTGAGACTCAGTGGAAGAGAGACAGAGAGAGAGAGAGAGAGAGAGGGAGAGAGCGAGTGAAAACAAAGTAACGAATGTAAACAACAACAGTGCAGACGGATGTGCATAGTCAATGGTGAGTGAAATTTATGATTAATTTATTTATTTGTGCTTACAGTTCATACTGCATATGTATTTAATTAAAACCAATCAAAGGGCAATATGAATGGAAGAATTCAAAATCAAGAGCGGGCAATGTATATAAAAAAGGGTGCAATTTGCGTACATGTAATGGGAAAAATAAGAAAACATATAAAAAAAATAAAATAAAAGCGCATATTGTAAATAAAGTAAAAACAAACCATTAGGGGTATTCACAAAATGTGTAATAGTATAAAAAAATGTTGAAATTTCTTTGCTTAATTGGCGTTGCATAAGGTTTTGTGTGAAATGCTTTATTTATAGATTTTGTGAATACTCTTAATGCAAAAATTAAAAACAAAAATATAAACAAACCATGTATAGAGTGTTGGTGCGTAAACGGTTGTGCCCATCACAGCATACCGTCCGATTGTGGCATAATCGATATCCTCCTTTTCCGCTTCGTTTTCTGGCTGTATGCAAAAAGAAGTGTGTTCGTGTGTGATAGGTTTGTGTAGATTTTTCAAGTATGTATATGAGTATAGATGGAGCTTAATATGGTAAATTTGTTTTATATTATATTTTATATGTATCATATCATATACTCTGCCTTTTTTAAATTATATTGAATCTTCATAAGGAACTTGAAACGATTTTAACCAATATAATTAAATACGGAACTTAATCCATGCGCTAGAGCCTCCAATCAGCGTCCTCAACTCTGGGTTATATGATAATTAAATTTTAAAACGATTTCATTGAAATGAAGTGTTTTCTCTAAAAAATAATAATTTCATTTAGTTTGAGAAATTTCGCTTTTTTGTATTTTCGATTAAAAATACGCCACTGATTTGATCGATAATTTTTGTTTTCTTTTAAAGTATATACTCGAAAATCGGCACAGTGGGCGAAATAGTCATTCTTGCTGCTTTTAGTTCCAATTTCGATGTCTGAAATTGCACTTTTTTGTTTTAATCTCGATTACCTACACGCTACTGAGTTTATCGATAATTTTTTTTCTTTTAAGTAATTTAAATTTCAATATCTGGAATCACCCATTTTTTGTTGTATTTTCGATTACCAATGCACCACTGAGTTTATCGATAATTTATATTTTCTTTTAACTTGTGCAATAGGTTGGTGCCGATTTTAATTTAAATTCCGATATATGCGATTTCCACTATTTAGTTATATTAAATTTCGATATCTGCAATTGCGCATTTTCTGTTGTATTTTCGATTACCAATACGTTACTGAGCTCATCGATAATTTTTATTTTCTTTTAGCTTACGTTTATGTTCTAACAGCAGTACAGTGGGTGACGTAGTCAATCTTCGATCGACTTTAATTAACATTTCGATATCTGGAATTGTCACTTTTTTTGTATTTTCGATTACCAATAAACCACTGTTTTTATCGATTATTTTTATTTTCTCTTAGCTCACGTTTACATTCGAACAGCTGAACGGTGAGTGAAATTGTAAATCTGGCTGCGTTTAATTCCAATTCTGATAACTGTAAGCACCTATTTTTATTGATAATTTGTATCGACAGTTTTTATCGATAACTTTTATCAATAGTTTTTCTTTTTCTTTGGACTTTTATATTTAAGCGGCTGTACAGTTGGTGAAATGGTCAATCTGCCTGCTTTTAATTAAAATTTCGATATCTGGAATGCATCGCCGATTTTATCGATTATTTTTGTTCAAATTGTTAAAACAATTTGCTACTGTTCAAGCTTTAATTTTGTGCTAGTTTAAAATTAAAAATGATACGGGAAATATTTAATTGTTTACCAATTTTAAATTGAAATGATTTGGGAAAACCCCTTTTTTTTATCAAATTAACTTCTCCTGCAGCTAATTTTTTTGTTTTGCTGTTTAAAAAAAACTATTTCGTTTGTGTATTTTCTATTATCTTATCTACCTGTGAATTTACTACCTGTGCAGCTGATTCTGCACACTAATACATACACGGATATCTAAATACATACATACATATGTACATGTGTTTATAACCGTTCATTTGAGGAAATGTTTAGCTCATTCACTTAAACAAAATTTAAAAAAAAAATTAAACCAAATCATTTACCAGCACACGCTTCATCAAATATTGCTGAGAATACTCTGCGCCGACATACAAACTCCCATAGATGGCGCTGTTGGTGAGAAAGGGATGACGGCGAAAGAGGTTACACAAAATGGACATGTTAACTGTTGTAAATTGCACGAAAGGGCTGCTCAAGCAATACTTTTATATTGTATTTAAAAAAACTTTAATTTTATTATTAAAGATTTATTTAATTATCTTAATGGAAATCGTTGCACTACACGTCAACTGCACATTCCACTCCTCTGCACAGTAATTCTAGCTATCCACCACCCAACAGACGCGCACAAAATCAACCAAAAGTCATTGAGCACAAAAACTTACTAAATGTTTTGATTTCTCAATGCTTGAATTTTACGCTCAATTTTACATTACTCGCTACCAACGCTGGCTTAACAAAAACAATACTTAACGATGAACAGCTCTGCGCTCTTTGCTGGTTGTTGTATCAACGGAACTTGCATGAGGTGTGTGTGTGAGGGGAATCTAACTTGTTTTTTTATTATAAAGGGTGGTTAAATTTTAAGGGCCGATGTTGAATGTGAACCACACCTAAACGTCAAGTTTTTTTCTGCATTTCATTTGACATTTCTCAATTTCAGACTAACTCAATTTGAACAATCAATTTTCATTTGAACGTCAATTGTCAGAATGTTGACAAGAAATGGCAACAGTGGATGATCAATTTTCGAAGAAAATCATCTTCAGTGATGAGGCACATTTTCACCTCAGTGGATTGGTCAATAAGCAGAATTGCCGCATTTGGGCGAATGCTAATCCAAGAGTGATTGTCGAAAAACCAATGCACCCACAAAGAGTGACTGTTTGATGCGGTTTATAGGCTGGCGGCATCATCGGGCCGTATTTTTTCCAAAATGAGACCGGTCAGGTAGTTACTGTGAATGGTGTTCGCTATCGTGAGATGATAACGATGATAACGATGGCTCGAATTGGACCATATGGATGTGGACGATATGTGGTTCCAACAGGATGGTGCCACTTGCCACACAGCCAACGAAACAATGGCTCTTTTGCGCGACAAATTCAATGGCCGTGTTATCTCACGTGGTGGCGATGTCAATTGGCCACCAGGATCATGTGATTTGACACCGTTGGACTACTTTCTTTGGGGTTATTTGAAAAAAAAAGGTGTACGTCGATAAGCCAGCAACAATTCAAGAGCTAAAGGATGAGATAATTCGGCACATTAACGGCATAGAACCTCAATTATGCCTCAGCGTCATCGAAAATTTGGACCATCGGATGGAGGTGTGCCACCGAGGTCGCGGCGGACATTTGGCCGATATTTTGCTCCATACATAATTGAACCACACCATATTATCATAATAAAAAGAAATTACAATAATTTCCAAAACAGTACATAATTGACTGAAAGCAAAATGCTAGAAAAAATTCAGCCTTGCATGGAAAATAACCAGCTGATCTCTGAAAGCCAATCGGGTTTCCGACAAAGCCATAGCAGCGAGTCGATAATTTCACACCGGAAATCTGAAATGGATGCCGATAAATACATATATAGTTTCGATATTCTTGGACTTCGACGAGCACTTTACACAATTGATAAAAATTATAATAATAATTTGGCGCTTACTCCATATACTGGCTTGCTGTTTAGGCGAACTTCTCCTACAATTTGTGGTGTGCGTCTTGATGTTGTAACATAAATTGAGGGCCTACAGTTGTACGCAGACTCAGAACGACAAATGATTTTTGTAAGTAGTTTTTTCATACCAAAAATATACTCGAAGTTTTGCAATTAGAAAAATCTTTTCTATAATTTTTTTGTAATTTTACTTGCTCCGGCCAGAATTTGAATCCGGGACCCACCGAATGTCCTTTCGCATTATTATTAGAGTTTGTTGAGTAACATTCTTATTAAATTGTTTGGCAGTGTAATTTGAAGTTATCGGTAAATATTACTTTGAGACTTAGCCCCGAATTCGTAAAAAATAAAGAAGAAATTAAGGGCTTTGTAAATCGAAAATTTTTATGAAAATGTCACTTTATACATAAAGCTTCTTAAATCTATTGTATTTTTTGTAAATAATTAATTTTTTAAGTCAGGGGCACCTATAATGATAGACCTATATTATAGAACTAAATGAAATATTTTTAAATATAAAAAATATATACAATTTTTTCCATGATAATTATGAGGGGCACAAAATTCGGAAATACTGTAGAATTTCGAATCCGTCTCTGGCGTAGCTCTCGCCTATTTGGAGACGCCTTGGGTTTTTAAAACGTTTACCCTTACTTGCTTTTGTTGAAATTTTCAGCATGGGTCAGATCTCGGTGTAAATTTTGATGATTTTATGTAAATTTTAGTCACTAGGTGGCGCAGGATGTGCTTATTTGTTTGCGCATTAGCGATAATAATCATCCTATAATTATACACTGACAAAACTCACCTACCTGACAGTTGTCAGGTTTACTGCGCCTAAAACTATGCGACCAAAATGGGTCTCAAAGCTTAAGGGATGACAGCAGGCATTGTAGTTGTTATTTTCTACTTGAAATGGGACAATGAGGTTATATTCTGTGTCATAGTTTTAAGCACACTCCTAAGACCGACATCGAAATAAATGATAATAATTCTTTCGGTAGGTGGCGCAGGGTTGTACATATAGATATTCATAAAAACTTCATTTGCCGTCCGATTTGACTGAAACTAAAAGCCTATATTACCTGTATAAAATGAAGAAGGTTCGTGAATAATTTAATTTTTTAGCTGTTGACTTTAAGGTCATGAATTTTCAGGAAAATCATGGCACAGCTAACACCTATGGGTGTAACGGAAAAAATATTTTATACTCTTTTAGTTCGTTTTAAAGCGTTTTCTTTTATTTGAATAATTATTTAATTGGTATACCAATTGGGGTACAAAAAAGTACAGCACTTTTAATGCTGGTAAAATCTTCTTTTTTCAAGCAAATTTGAAAATTTTCTCTAATCGCCATCAAGGCGGTTTAATAACCTATAATTTCTTTAGCATATCAAACGTTTTCACACAGTAGCTGTTTTTTTTTGTTTTTTTTTATATAATTTGCATGCTCAACAGTGTGCATATCTTTATTACTTTGTAGCGTTAATCGCATAGCTTTGAATGACAAACTCAACAAACCCGGAAAAGTGATGGAACAAAAAGGCGGAGAGTACCAATCAGTAAAACACACCGCCGCTCACAGCTGGGCCGTCAGACAAAGCGAACGGATTGCAGCTGGAGAGCGGAGTTGACTGAATGGAATTAAGTTACATAAATATAAAAGGCAATAAAAAGTATGACAAAATTGAAGGAAAATTAATAGGAGTATACACAAAAATAACTACATATCTATGCAGGCTTTTACACACACACACACACACACTTACATTGCCTCAAACGCATGGCTAAAGGATCTCATAGTTGGCTTTCTACGCCTGATCGGTTATCAATTGAAGCTGCTGTGTAGTGTGGGCGCTCTAAAGGCTCGATATGCAGCTCCCGCCGTGTGTATAATTTATGTGTGTGCGTGCAGGTAATCCATTTTTAAAAAGTGTGTATGTGTGTATGTGTGTGTATTTGTTAAGCAAAGTATAAGGCTGTGCAGGCGCCTGCGAATGGCAAAAAGAAAGCGGCAACAGTAACTTACAATTTATGCTTCATTGAATATCTATACCACTAGCGTATGTACAGTGTCGAACACATTAATAAGGTCGCAAAATTATCACAAATTTTCTGCTGTTTATTAATTTTTTATAAAAGTATAACCCATTTTCTAACCGAAACTGTATAGATCTAAATTTGAAAGTTTGTGCAAAAATTAGAAAAAATCTGCAAGGTTTTATCTTATATTGAAAACTTTTTAACTAGAATTTTTAGAAGTAATTCTGTTATGCAGTTTTATAGCGTATAAAATTTTAGTGCAACAAAGTGAAAGTTTTAATTAGCTGAAAATTTCCCTTGTTTTGTGATCTTTTTGTTTTACTGAGGTCGAAAATTTGTTTGTATGGCAGAAAATGAAATTCTAAATTTTAATACAATTGTTTTAGTTAATTTTTATTCATTTTTTGATAATTTTTTCTGCCAACGGGTCACTAATTTTTTCACATACAAAAAAAAAATTGTCAAACGTATTTTGTATGGGAGAAAATGCGTGACAATGCAAGCAAAAAAACTACCAAAAAACTACAGAAATTTTCAGATAATTTTAATTTTAACTCAGAATTTTTATAAAAAATCGAATTAAAAAGTTCGATGACATTTTTTTTGCAACTTCCAATTTTTTCTACCAAGTTTGAAATGTTGATTAAATAAACAAAAGAAAAATTGTCAAACCTTTGCAAAATGGCGCAATCCTATTAATTTTTTCAACGCCGTATATTTGTGCTGCACCTTCTCACTCACACAAAGTTAAGTTAAAATTACAATTTACGCACGAATGGACAAAGGGATAAAAGTTTTTTTTGTTTTTTTTTTGTTTTTGGTTTACTGTCGAGCAAATTGAGATGCATTCATTTAAGTTTTCCATATTGTTGCATATTGAAAAGAGCAGAGCAAAAATATTAAGAAAATAAAATAAAATTAATGAATAGCAGAAAGCTTCAAATAAAACTGCGAATTGAAAAGAAAATCAATGTATGCAAGGTAAGTGCAAATTATATGGCTCTGTACACCCACTTGTCAAAGGATGGGAATAGTAATGCTAGGAAAGATAAGGCAGGCGATTAATTATTGAATATGAGTGTCTAAATAGATGATATGAGAAGTAGTTACATATTGAAAAAATATTCATATAAATAGTATCTACATATACAAATACGAGCTTTCTTCGGTTACCAGTTTGACCAACAACTTCGAAGTGAATTCGATTCCAAGCATTTTGTTCACCAACGATTAATTCGTCATCGTATGAAAGGCAAGAATTTGTAAAAATTTACAGTGCCAACACAACTCGGCTACTTAAAATATGTACACTAAATGTGGGTGAAAATTTTGAAGGAAATTTTTTTTTGATTTTTGTTTATAACTTTTTTTTGTTGATAATTTAAAATTAAAAAAACATAAAAATGATGAACTTAGAAATCTTCAGAAAATTTAAATAAAGATTTTAAAGTTTTGAATCAGGAATTTCAGAAACTCTTTGAGTATTCAGTTTTGTAGGCCATTCAATTTCGGCATAACAAAGAGTAAAATTGTTTACTACAAAATATGACAAGAAATGCGAGCATGTTGGTATTTTTTAATTTTCCTGGTGTCCAATCGAAATATGTCAATATTTTGGCGTTTTCATTTAAGTGACAAGATTTGACGTCAAAATTGTCTTAATAAAAACCAAGCATAAGTCCAAAGTTGCTAAAAAAAAATTACCGTTGATTTTTCAAAATTTTTTTTTGCAGCAGTCTTGCTAATTTTGTTCTATTAAAAAAAAATCGATTTTGAGTTATGTATGTTCAAAAACTAGCGGTTATTTTTCTCGAAATTAACAAAATATAAAATAAAGCACATAGTGTAATTTTATTGTCCTACTTTAATGAACTTCAACAGAAATTTCTTTAATTTTGGAAAAGTGGCAACTCTTTTATGAACTGCTTTCAAAAAACTTTAGAGCAAATATAGTTGATTATACTGATTTTAGTTACATTCAAAATGAATTTTAAAAAAAATTTGCGAATTTGACAACCTACAAAACTAAGTTTTCCAAAAAGAATATTGTATTGTAAGATATACATAAATTTAATTCAATTTAAATTTTTTAAACAGTTGGCAACCCTCTCTATATATATTACTCGAGTTAAGCATCCTTGAACTTTTACGTTTTACACCAGAATGGAAGAACTTCGGTAAGCTTACCAATTAAATCAAATTGACGTCCTCTATACGTTGGCAACTCTTTTCAAAAATGTTTACCTAAATTCGCTGTCGTTTCACATCAATACTCTTATATTTCAGTAAGCTTAGAGTTTGAATTAAATTAATATTTAAATTATTTAAACAGGTGGCAACACCCTTTGAACTTATTTTAATTATTTAGTTTTCTTAAACCTACTACCCTCTCAAAAATATTTTCAAAATAAAGTTTTCTTAAACCACCATCGTTTGAGAACCATATTCGATTTAACCTATTGTAATTTGAATTAATTTTTAAAAACGTGGCAACCTTCTGCGAAAAAATTTTGAAATTAAATTTTTTTTTAACCTCTTAAGATATAACATATAAAAAAATTGCAATTACTGAAGAAATCATTGAAAGGCCTAGAGGACAAGCCGTGTGGCATTGCTGAATTGAAAGCTAGCTGAATACAGCTAGCTAGAGATAAAACACCACAGTAGTAATTTATTTTCCACACCCTGTTTTTACTGGAATTCCCAAAAACCTAACTGACTTTGCTTTATTTAAAAAACAATTTTTGACAATTTTTCCGAAAATTTACATCAAATCTGTACTGATTTCATCAGTCTATCAGTTAGTTTTCACCTTTCGCTCGGCACTCGGCATTTAGTTAGAAGATTAGCAATAGAATTTTGGCCAATAACTTAGGAACCAGACAGCACAAGGAGCAAAAGTTATTCAAGACGAATAGGACGACGACAAAGTTTTGTTATAAATAAAGGAAAAAATATCAACAAAATAAAAATATATATATAACTTCATCTTCACTCATCTCTCAGTCCAATAGAATGTCCCTTGAAGCAACCAACCATTCCCAATTTGCTTTAACTGGGGAAGATGAATCAGATAAAATACAACAAGAACAAGCAGTAAACGAGCAGCCTTCAACATCAAAGCAGAGAACGTGTCAACAAGATTACAGCTTTCCCAACCAAAATCCCATCGATCATTCCACCCAACTGCAACAACATAATAATTTTTCTCTACCGTTGAAGGAAAATCTATACAGCTGCAGCAGCCACACGCTTTTCCCCACCAAACCACTGCGTACCAGTGTATCCAATCGTCATTCCAGTATACACGCACAGGATTCCCATAAGCCAACCTCCAATGCGATCACCTACAATCTAGTGCAGCAGATCATCCAAACCGTAGGAGAACTTGAAAATACACTATTGGAAGATCAACAAAGTGATTTTAATTTGCGTATGGCCTATGAGTGTCAATCGGAGAAACTAAAGAATATGTGTCAATCATTGGACAATGAAAAGGCACGTAATGTACGTTTAATGGAATTAATTCGTGGTGTAGATCTTTCTACATCGACCGAAGATGAAGAACCCGATAATGCACTGTCACGGTGTGGCGCCACCGAACGTTGGTCACGTGCCACGGATGTGTATGAATCGATAAGTCCGCTACTGATGCAACAGAGGTGTGTACAATAATATGCAAAATATTGAGCCCGTCCGTTCCGTACAGGGGCTGTATTTAAAGTGCTCAATGTATCTGGCCCATTACTTAGGCAATGCATAACCAAAGCTAGTAAGTCAAAATTGGCGAGGAACTTCAGAACATTTTAAGTTTGCTCGGATTTTATATCAAACCCTAATTCAGATGGCATTCTTTAGTATTTTTGACTTTGAAATATCAGTGAAAGACCTAGCGATTTAGTCCTCCTTTGTCAGTTTGTACTGCTTTTTTTTTATCAAACATGGTTTGTGTCTACTCGATTTCCCACTAATGACCCGAGTTTCCGTGTACATAGCGGATTGAGTACAATGGAACTGTTGTAGACCTCCGACAGATGAGGCTTTTCGGCTATCTTTTCGATAGAGGGGACATCACATCACCTAGCAGGTCTGTTACCAGGCTTCTTGCTAGTTGCCTAACCCGTCACAATCCCTTATGTTCTCACATGCCGTGGTCTGTCTACTGTGGTCTTCTACTCGGACAGAATGTCGGCTATGGCTTAAGGAAAATAAGTCATCGAAGCATATATTTTGTACAAATCTGCCTTTTAGCGTGCATTAGAGGAGCTGTAGTCATCCTAGGAGCTCAGGGTTACGCGCGTGCTGCAGCGATACAAAACAAGACCTTTCAGGTCGCCGTGACCCTATTTACCCTAGGAGTTATTAATTGATATATCCTTCCACGTAGAGAATTTTTTTTGCAATTCATAAAGCAGCATCCCTTCATTTCTATTTCAGATATGATGAACTGTGTACTTCATATAAGCAGTGCCGCCGCCAGTTGGTAAAAAAAGAAAAGTTACTCAAATTGAGCCGCTGCGAAACGGAAACAGCAAAAGCGCGCTACGACAATCTACTCGACGAATATCAGATTGCTCACAAGCGTTTTGAAGAGTTATGCTTCAGATATCTGCAATTACAAGCGCGAAAGAATTTAGAGGTATTTCGATTTAGAGAAAAGTCCCTGCGAACTTTCATAATCTTATTCGTCCCACAATCCTTTCAGATCCAACGCCTACACGATGCCCTCAATAGCGCCAGCGAGTGTATTGTAAATGCACAGCAGCTAATCCATTGCTTGGAAGATAAGAGGATCACATTATATATGAATCAAAAAACGAGTAACTTATTTGATGAGCATGAGTGCAAAAATGGCAATAACATCGAAACTAACGAAACCGACTGTATTGCTTCTTTTAAACAAAATTTAGAGTTGTTTGCTAAGTCTTTACGTCAATGCCAGTGGATAAAACGACATAGCCATAATGTGCCAGAAAACAATACGAATCAATGAATTCCACGTTGGAGGGCCAGTACCAGCTATTGAATTCATTATTATATTTTTGTGCTGAGTGTGATTATATTTCGAAGGGAATTTTGTGAAGTAAAAAATATATTTTATATGCAGACTTACATTGCGAAAATTCAGCAAAATTTAAGTAATGTTTTTTTATTGCTAAATAAATTGTACGAGAATGAGCTTACTGTTTTTGAAGCGCACAACAATAATGCAGATGTGCTTGCAAAAAATGTTAATTCCGTTGCACTTTCACAATCTTGGTAGGCTTTAGGTACGTGGCTCACTACTTGCAGGCTCATTCCGAAGGAGTCTTCCACGAAAGGAGGAGGTGCAAGAAAGAAACAAGAAAATTATTGCGGTAAGAATGGAATACGAAACGATCATAGAAGTTGTTCACGCTTAGCAGAAGAGACTTGTACTCGCCTTAAGGCGGGAGTACAGTTCACATCAAAGGAGCCGAAAACTTTGCGCCATCTACTGTTCGCGCATCATGGAGAAGGAGACGACATTTCAAAAGCTCATCATGTTTCAATTAGCTGAGTGGCAAAATTATTGTAATTTAGGGTCATAACCTATGGCATACAGGCAATTCTTCTACAGCGAAATCATGGAGGAGGTTATAAAAGGAGGTTGACGGCTTTCGATAAAATGATCTGAAAGTAGGATTAATTGAAGCTGATTTAGCTGGATCGTGGCTAAGACACTACCTCCGTAGACGTGAAAGCTCGGCAGGGCGGACCCAGTTGAGGCAACAGTCCCTCGTGACAACTGAGAAGGAATAGGCTACTGTGCGGTAACTCTCTCGGACGCGCAATGCCGTGGCAGTTCAATCGAAGATATTTTCAACAAAAAAAATTACATCTTTTCTGCCCTATATATCCTCGGGCTCGGACGGTGTTTCTTTACTGGTGAACGGTAATTTAAATATGCGATCTCTCCCTCAGATACAAATGTTATAGAGGGCAGTAATATATGTAGATTCTGAAAGCTGGGAGACGGACTGCCGAGCTGCGAAAACTTTCGACCTGTGAGCTTCCTATCTTTTCAGCTTAAGAGATGGATTAGTCTGTGATGCCCAAGATGGTTTGTACGAAATTGTTGGCAGTAGAGAGCATCCGCTTCTTCATAAATAATTTATCCATTTATCCAACAAATTTCAAAAAATTGCATAAAAATTGCAAACTTTCGGGTATTTAGTTTTGTTTTAAATTTAGTATAATAAATTGCATGTTTTAAGTTGTTAAAAATTTCTGTTGATTTTTGAAAATTTTTTTTTCAAATATCACATGAAAAAAAAATTATTTTTGTATACGAGTAAACGAGTAACACTGCCGGCGAAGAAAGTTTTAAAAAATTATAGAAAAATTTTAGCCAATTAAAACTTATATTTTATTTTATTTATTTTGAATTTTGTAAAAAATGTGAAATTTCGACTTATATGGATTTTTGTTATAAAACAAGCTATATTTTGATTTAAAAAAGTAACGATACAGTTTGAGCATGAAAAACATTATGAATAATTTTACAAAAAAATTACTGTACCAATAATTTTTTCCGCCACTGTGGCTATAGGGAGGTATTGAGAGCATTCGTCAAACGATCGGTGAATAGGCATAGAAAAAGAAAACAATTTTTTCTATTTTTTGAATAGTTTCATTTTTTAATTTTTCTTTAAACTGGCATTTTCCTCTGCTCCTATTTTGCGTCGTCACATCATTTACATTTTTAGTTTTTTTTTTTGTAGCTGCTATCGTTTACAAGTTCTTGGTACTTTTGCTAAAAAATATTATTTTATTTTCAAATTGCATAAATTTTACAATAGTTTCGTTTTTTTTTTGTATTCTATTCATAAATTGATAATTCTGCGCCAAAGAGAAACAACAACTAAAGTTCACTTAGAATTAAAAAGAAATACATTGGACAAGAAAAGGGAAATTTAATAACTCACTTTTTAAGCTGAAAACTAGTTTTTAATTAAATTTCTTGAGAATTTTTTTTAAATTTAATAAAGAAATCCTCCATCATTTTAATTGCTAAAACTCCATTTAAAATTAGACATTTTGAATATACTCAAAAACGAGTAATTCCCTATGGGCGCTGACTTCTTGACTTAATAGGCAAATGTAAATATTTTTAGTTTATTTTTTTAAGCAAAAATATAAATTTTATGGAAGCATAATTTATTTGTGTGTAAAAAGCAAAAATTTTGTAGAAATTTGTATATTTGCTTCACAGTCATTTGTTGAAACTGGATGCATTGGAGTTCGAACTGAGGCGTTTCAAGACACAACTCATACCCATAAGGATGTTCAGCAAATTTTCCTTGAAAATCTTTGTAATGTTTTTGAAGTCGTTGCCTCACTGGAAAATCTAACTTTTTCCAAGATTACCTGATAAAATTAAAATTTTTTTTTATTTAATAAAGTGCCTGCAAAATCAGCCGTAGAAGTAATTAAAAAAAAAAAATTGTGCTGATCGTTAATTTATAGATCTCTTGCGAAGCTGTGTCATTGGAGTTTGAAAATTCAGTTTCTAGGTAGTATGAAAACCTTCCACTGTAGGTGAGAGTTAAGAATTATTGAAAGTGTCTTTCATGCTTCACAATAACCGTTTGATCAAGAATCTCTTTCATTTCTTTTATATTCTTTGGTTTCCTGTTAATTTTGCACGAATAAAAAAATTCGTTTACAATGCGACCATCTGTTATTGTTACTGTAAGCGCTTAGAACTGAATATTTCTAACCAGGCAGGGAAAATAACAGTTATTTCTGAAAACTGTCATAGAAAAATTCGCTATGAAATTAATGTTCGACAACTAACTGTATTATACCAATCGACTTCTTATTTAACCGAGAATGAAAGTTTAAAAAAAAAAATTTTTTTTTTTAACTTTTAAGCAAAATTTAGAAATATAACAGTTATTTTTAATTTTTATTTTATAAATCTAATATAACAATTATTTTTTTATTTGTATTTTAAAAATTTTAACAACAGTTATTTTTGATTTTTATTTTATAAATCAAAAATCTCCTTTTTTGAAGACTTTTATTTAAAAAATTCCAGAATATAAATCATCCACTGACTTTTATTTTTTAAGTCATACTTATGAAAGCCATTCTAATTTTTCGCAGAAAATAAGTTTTTAAAAAACCAAAAAATTATTTATTATTCATAATATTTTCTGCAAAAAAATTTTATTGACATTTATAAGTATGACTTTAAAAATAAAAGTCTTTAATAACTGTTATTTTTTATATATAAAATAAAAATGACAAATAACTGTTATTTATGACGTTTAAAATAAAAAGCAAATCTAACCGTTATTTTTGATTTATAAAATAAAAATCAAGAATAACTGTTATTTATGATTTTTAAAATACAAATAAAAAAAAAACTCTTACTGAATGAGTAATTGACAAAAATATAACAAAAAAATCGTTAATGGGCGATTTTTATATTAAACATTTTAACTGTTGCGGTCCCTGTTCCTAACAGGTGTTGGGGAATACCGCTGAAATGGTAGTTCCTGACTGCATTTAAAACTAAAACTCGCTTTTTTTTAGTTTTGCAAGCGCTCCTTCTAACTCCAAGCATCCTTTTTTTGTTTTTTGTCTTTTTTTTTTTTTGGTTTCAGCAAAGACATAACATTTTACACGTACTTTGTTGTCATAAAGTTATTGTAATAATTTTCAATTTCTTCTGTGCATCAAGTTTTCAATATTTTTTTTTTTTTTGTTTTGTAAAATTTATACAATTCTTCTGTTCCGTATTTAGCAAAACTCGTGAAATATTGCAGTCATTTATAAATTCATTATATTACATTGTTTTTGTTTTTTCTTTTCTTTATTTAACTTCAATTTCTCTTCGGCATTCTTTGCAATTATTCTCTATGGCCTCAATACTAGTTTTTTTTTTAAATCACACAAGCAAATTTAAATACATGTTTTCTTCCTTTCGCGTAAACAAGCAAATTTTTAATGCAGTTTTAGAACAAGTTTTCATATCTACATATTTTATGTGACTTATTGGAGGTATTGTCAATTTACAAATAATTCATTGCTAAATTTACAAAAAAGTGATTTCAATTATGAAGGCTTATTTATATCCAATAAGCTTTTTGTTCACTGCTTCATTAACAAATGGAAACTTTTGCAAACTCCTACAAATTCCCAGTACGCATAGATTTTACAATTTGCTTTTCATACATTTGATTTGCTTCATTCATTTTTCCTAAAAATTTCATAATTTACATAAAATGCATTATTTCAAGTCTGCATATAGTTTTTCAAACTTAATTAAGTATTTAGCTTTGTTTGTATTTCATTCAAATTTTTTTTCTACATATCATTTTCATTATAGTACTCGTAGTAGGTAATGGCTAACAATATTATTGTCTGTTTAAACAAGCAAAGCTTGATAATTCAATACGTAAATTAAAAATGATCGAGGCA
The DNA here is from genome assembly GCA_951828415.1 of Anomoia purmunda. Classification (NCBI taxonomy): domain Eukaryota; kingdom Metazoa; phylum Arthropoda; class Insecta; order Diptera; family Tephritidae; genus Anomoia; species Anomoia purmunda. The sequence goes on along the minus strand of OX639996.1, from coordinate 107,895,852 downwards.
AGTACATTGTAATAGTTTTGTTTTTAGTTGTTTATGTGCAGTTGACTTTACAACATATTTTTTTTTGTGTATTTACATTTTTAGCTTACAAAATTATTTATTATCATCATTGCGATGAATTTTAGAATTATCCTAGATCTTCATATTTAAATTATAACAATAAATTTATCTAAATTTCGTTACTTCACAAAGTGATGCTTGTTTTTATGAATCAACAATTTTTTTTAGGTTTTCGTTGGTTTTTAAGGATGCAGTGTTATGATTTTATGCGATGTACAAATTTTAATTTAGTTTTTTTTTTTAACATAGATATTTATTGGACTTTAACGCATTCAATAATATTGGTTTAACATTCATTTACAAATTAGATATCTATATATTATATAGACAGACATATGTACTTATATTATAATTGGAAGAACAGTTATAAACAATGAAGAATTCATTGTAATGAAAACATTAAAATGTTACAAGATTTACGAATTTCAGTTTCAAAGACTTACTTTAAATTTCATGAATTTTTAATATAATTTATTTATGAAAACTTTATTCAATGAAATATGAAGATGTATTTATATCAATCAATAATATTTTCTAACTCCGTGCTATATCGAAAATTATTTTCATTTAATAATTTTGGCTACCGACATTTTGTTTGAATTTTTTTCCCCCAATACTTAAACAAAATTCATTCATTTTTTACCTTTAACAAAATTTCTTAGCTCCCTTTTTGTATTAGAATTTCACTTAAAAATAACTACGATTATCGCGTTCAGTTTTCAAATTTTATTAGTTACGATTATTGAAAAGGAACTATATTTTTAGGTAACTTTTTCAAAGAACATACATTACAAAGAATTCGGATTTGGTCCGAATGGTTTCTGCTGTGGTGAAAAAAGCTATAATTTGTTTCCACAAAAATCGAGACTTTCACTTATTTATTTTCTGGAAGATTTTTCGATGATAAATGAAGTCCCGTTCCCATTTTTTCCGCATCCTTTTCTCCTATACCTTATTCCGTTCTTCCTTTCCAGGCCCTAAGCGCAATGGGCAGCTATGCTTGAGTTCTTGGAAATCCGTTTTTGGTCTTTCCATTCCATTCCATTTATTTTCCACGTTCTTTACTAATGAGTAAAACATCGTGAAGTGGGTCAACATTTTTTCGAAGTTCGAGAATTTTTTTTGTGGAATTTATATTTGCTGGTTCACAGCGATAAAAAAATATAAATGTTAGGATTTTTCGAAATTCGAAATATTTTGGAAGGTTAACTTAAGTAAAACTTGTTTCGATATTGTTTGGGTTTTATTTATTTGCTCACTATTTATAATGCCGCTTCTGCCACTTTTTTGAACTTTTTTAAATGTTGGTATTTTCTTGCCATTTAATTTTTTTTCCTTTTTCATACAATTTTTTTTTTTTTTTTTAGCAAAATTATTGACAAAGTTATTATTTACAAAATTTGGCTTTAAAATGTTTTTGCAGAGAGCAAACAAAGTAAGTTCTTGGTTGTGCCGTCAGTTTTTTTTTTTTTTATTGAAAAATACAATTAAAGAAGTTACAAAGCGTTCGTTTCATTCTTTGGTACTGTTGTGCAATTTTAAAGCAACATTTGATAGCAATTTACTTGGTATTTGTTTTTTTTTTTAACTATTAGCGAGTGTGATAAACACACTGCTACTCAAACTGCAATCTTGCAATCTTGCAGGATATCAATAATTACAGTGTTGAGCAAATATAAAGTTCGAATATATTAACTCAACTCTCAAAGTGTCCTAATAGTTTGCAGGACTTTTAATACAGTGGTCGTCAAATATTTATGCATCACTGTCATTTCAGTGACACTCAAAACATATTTATATGCCGAGCGTGACTGTCAAATTGTTTTACAGCACGCTTGGCTGTGTGAGTGGGGTTATTTAATTGTTGTGAGATTTTTTTACATGCGTGTAGCGAGTTTTCACCATTTTTGCCTAATTACATATGTATGAATATATTTTCGTGTAATTTATTTGCTGGTCTATTTAATGCTTATCAAAATTATTAAAAAATATTTAATATCTAACTAAGATAGTTTCTTTTTTTGCGCTTCTCTATTTTTTACTGTTTAATATTTATTTATTAATGTTGCTGCTGTGAATTTTTCATTAATTAGGGCCAGTCTTTCAGTGCTACTCAAAGTATGGTGAATTGCTTAAAATGAATTTAATCTTGCAAGTGTAGGTGTTTAAACTTATGCCAGTTTTCAGTCAGTAGTCCCTAGTGACTAATAAAGACTTTTTATGACAAAAGCCGATTTTCAGACTATTGGGTATTCGGTAAGCTATTTCATGTATCTAGTCTCAAAAAATAAGTCACTACATAGCATAGCTAAAACGCTAATAAAAAATATTAAACGTACTTTGATGAGTTCTTTTTATTTTTAAAAGCTTTTAAACCCCTCTTTTCTTATCTAATCTATTAATGAATATTCATTGATCGATTTTGTCATCCCCAACTGTAGAAGTTGCATCCCATTCGACCGTTCCTCTAACTGAATCTGGTCCAATTCACCATACCAGAACTAATTTCACTTTTGCTGATTGATATTAGAATCTGATTAGATCCAATTAGTGTCTGTGTGTGATGAATTGAACGAGAGTTCTTGCCACAGGTAACGAAACGGCAAGCAACTTCTTTGTAATCCATCAGCTAATTGTCGCAATTTTTTTCACCACACATGTTTTGGGAAACTTTTTGTGACTCAATACCCAAATCGCAGTGAATCGCAAAATTTTTTTATTATGAGATGAGACTGAATACTGAATACCGGCAATAATTTAAATGTTCAACTCACGCTGAAAAACTGGCCCTTAATTTAAACTGATAGTCATTATTTTTTTAATTATCTTTCTATGGAGATATTTAAGGAAATGTGATTTAAAAAATATTTCGATACTAATGTGCTATTTTAATATTCCTAGTCATATTTTTTTTTGTTTTTTAATGAAGTAACATTACAATATGCGCTATATAAATAGCAGATCTCTTTGCGCTCATATTCGTATGTACATTGACGAAAAATTTGTGATAACAGTATTTATGTAAATTTACAGTGCTTATTGGTAAAAAGTGCCTAGTTAACTTTTCTTTTAATTGCCTATTTTTGTTAGCTACTTTATTTCGTACATATTTTTATTTTTATTTTATGTTTATTAGTAGGTAAATAATATTATTTTATTTTTGCTTGCTTTCAGTTATATTTTGCTAAGATTTAAAAAAACAAAAAACGTTTACATTAATTTTAAACTAAAATTTTTTAGTATGCAATATTTATTACTTTAGTACTCTAACAACTAATTTGACAACTTAATAGGCTTTTTTTTTTTGTTTTCGTAAACATAAGAACTTATTTAGAAACTAATTACTTTAACGCCGTATGAATTTACGTATTTTGTATGTATTTTGTTTGTGTGTTTGTTAATTACACCGCATTTCGGCAGTCACTCGCGTCAGCAATTCGCGATTTTGTTTACTAATTTTCTTAATTGCGGTTTTTGCTTTTTACAATTTTTACTATTTTATTGTTGTTTTTCTTTTTTGCTTTTGTATTTATCGCAATTGCTCTTCGTTGCACATGCACGCCACATATTCGCACACTCGTACACACACACACGTAGGCTCTAGTTTGTCACACTTCACGTGCTTTTCACATCGCAGAGACGATCGTACCACCAGGTCACCAAATCGAATGGTTTGAAATCACTCAACACTGGGCTGGGCGGTTCGATGCAGTAAATTGATGCAGTCGGTTGTGGTGAGGTGCACACCGATGAGGCCGCAGATGATGTTGAGGTGGATGCGATCGACGAACCGGCTGCAAAGTAATGCGAGAGATTGAAAAATAAGAAAGATTTTGCTTGTAAATAAGTGGTGAAAAATTTAATAGAAATGCGACGTTTTGAAAATTTTTGGTAATTTTAATTTTGTTTATTTAATATGTGATTATTTTTTATAAAAGTCTAGCTAATTATATAAAAAATTGGATTTTATAACCTAAGAAAAATTTAAAAAATGTTTACAAAAAATTTCCAACATTTTATTCAGAGTTTTCGAAATTTTAGATACGCAGTTTTGTGGCACTTTGAATTCTAGCAGATCAAAGTGTAAATTTCAAGTGCCTTTTATACTCCGTTGATTTTTGATAAACATTTTTTAACCAATGGTGCATTTTATTCGATTGCTCAAAATTTTGTTACATATATGGCAGGAAATGAACTAGCACTATAGCAAAAAACAAATGTCCTAAATCAACGCGATTTAGGAGCTAACAAGTTGTCATATTACAATTTAATAGGCTATAAAACTATATACCTTAATTTTTTTTACAAATTTCTGAATAAAAAATTTTAAATTTTGGTGAACATTTTTTTAAATTTTTTTAATTTTTGTACAAAGTTTAAAATATTGATTTATACGCTTTTTTATGTAATAATCCAGACTTTTATAAAAACTTATTAAAAATAAAGAAATAAAAATAAAAATTTGACGCTTTTCTATTATTCTTACCACCACCGTTGCACACTTACCGGAGTTGTTGTTGGAGTCCGCATGTTGGGCATGCCCATTGCTATCAAACGCCGAATCGTAGGGATTATGCGCCACAATGACATTCCAAGCTGTGAGGAAATAAAAAAAAATCCATTACATTTTTTTTGTAATAAATTTTGAAGTTAACCGAGATTTAAGAGTATCTTTAAAAAATTATAATAAGACTTTCTTGTAAGATTAAACGCAATATAAAAAGGATGACTATTTTTTAACAAGAGGTCAAGGTGAGTTATTCTGGTAAATGGAGAAAGTGAAATATCAACGAAAATTTGAAAACAGTTAATCTGTGTTCCAAATGCAAATGTTACAGATACTTTTTAACTACATCAAATCAGTATGTTCAAGACTTTGGTACATCATTTGGTCGCATCATATCATATGGTCACATCACATCGCATGGGCAAATCGCATGATGTCATCAGATGATTTGCTGATGTGATAAGATCTAAGTTGCATTTCAAGAAAACTAGAAATGAATTATTTGTTAAGTATCGCAACCTTGAAAAATTAATACGGCATACATAGATATGTATGAAACTCATCAAATTTTGTATATAAAACATGAAATATGTAGATATTGTACTCTTTTGCCTTTGGTTGACACTTCGCAAGAAATGTCCATATGATGTGATTTTGGAATGCAACTTTAAACACAAAAATCGTTTACATTACAAACAATCGGGAAAAGTGAGGCATAAACATTGGTTTGAACACATGTGCGTTATACATGCATATACAAATTTTAAAGCTAGCACAGCTCAATTAGTAATTTGATATTTTATATGGTCCTTATGAAAGGGATGCCCGGCTTCGAGTGTTTCTTTTTTTTTTGTCATTAACTATGCACTTGACTCTGCACGTGTTTTTCTTTTTTCAAAGCACTTTAAGTCATCAATTTATATTTAGTATTTATATATTTGCTGTGTCATTCCTTTACACTTACAGTTATTGATGTATTGTACGATCTCCTCATGCTGCGGTGTCAAAGAGGCCTCTTCTATGTGTCGTCCATTGGAAGCAGACTTTTTGAAGACAGGACGTGGTGCACTAAAATGGAAATATAAAAAAAAAGAATAATTAGAGATTTTTTTAATTTTTTTTTTGTTATTTTCCGATAGTGTGGAAATTTTATACATGTAAGTTTGTGTATTGAAAAACTAGCAATGAATGGGTTACAAAACTGCATACTCAAAAAAATCTTAAAACTATAAAATATTGGAAATTTAGATGAAAATTTTTAGAATTTTTATAAATTTTGTGCAAAGTGTGAAACATGGATTTGTATAGTTTTCGTTATAAAATGAACTTTATTTTTATAATAAGTCGACGAAAAAATTTACCATGAATGTAATAAAAAAAAATTAAAGCAGAATGCTTTTGTGAGTAACTCTACAAAAAAAAATCGTGGGTTTTCAACAAGAGTTATAAAATGTATTATTATGTTTCAAGACTGTCGCAAAAATATTCTGAATCTATTAGAAATTTTTTTTCAAAAATTAAAAAAATAATTTTTATAATATTATAAATAACATTTGACATGATAAAAATGTGTAAGCTTAAACCGTCTGCCCAAAAATATTAAAAAAAAAAAACATTTCAACGGAACCAATAAAATTTTGTTAAATAAAAAAATTTGGGATGTGAATGGTATTATTTCAAAAAAAAAAAACAGAAAGGGAAAATACCTTTCCCATGATATATTTTTAGTCTAAATCGGTCAAGTTTTGGCTGAGTTTTTGAAGTTTTTTTTTTTTTTAAACCAATCATCCAAAAAAGATCAAAGACAGCTTCAAAAATTTCTTAATTATTATTTCGTTGAATAAATTTTTAGATATTTGTATGCAAAGCAATTGTTTTATAAGCTGACCGTTTTCTTTCAATCATTTAAAAAACACACCTAAATCTCAAAATTATAGCGAAATATTTTTGTTAATGTCTACAAAAATGTAAGGAAATTTATAATTCCGTTGGAAATTTTTTTTTTTATTGTATTGGATGTGACGCACCTTAATGTACATGTTATTCAAAAAATTTGAGAAACTTTACAAAAACATTTACTAAAATCGTTTCGGTGCTTTGAAAGCCAGATCCAAGGCGAATTTATAGAAGGTGATAGCATAAGAGCAGCTGATTTGATTTTTTTTTATTCACCTACATGTATTTTGTTTTTCCTTTTGCGTATGAGCTTTCAAAAGCCGTAAGAGCAAAAACAAAATGTATTTAAATTTTGACAACTCTTACGCAGAAACAAAAACAAAATACATAGGAATTTTGTAGTTGTATTTATAACACCACCTTGTATGGATTCGCCTTGGCCAGATTTTTACAAATATTCTCCATATAATCAAATTTTATATAATAAGTAAAGAATATGTCGTAAGCTTTCTATTTGTAGAGTGTGGTGAAGCGCTTAAAGTCAGCTGCTGAAATTATACCGTTACTTAAATGCAGGCATTTGAAAATGAGATGAGAAACAAGTAATAAACAAAAAGGTTTAGGCCGAAGATTAAAATAAATTCGTCTCAACAAACAATTTTAAACTGATAAGAAATAATGTGTTTGGAATATTTTAGTCTCTTTTACGTACTTTTCTTGCGTCAATTAATGCAATTACAACAAATCTGGTTTTTTTCTTCTTCTTCTTTTAGTTTGATTATTTTTGTAGCAATGTATTTTCGTAAACCTTTTTTCTTACTTCACTTTATTATTGCCTCGAAAACCTGCTTTATCAACAGCGAAGAAATTCTTGATTGGCAACCGATTTATACATATTTACTTTGACACATTTTTTCTTTGTACATTTGTATATGTAAGTATATATGTAGATATATTTAATTGAACTGCTGTCTGATTCTAATTTGCATTACTCGTTCTCACATTTAAACAAATGCATACTAAATAATTTATAGCATGATATCCGTACCGTACCGCTTTAGTTAGTATGCATTTAATGTGTAAATTTTCTGTCGCACTAATGTTACGCTAAAATTCCTTTACTGAATAGATGTTTTTAAAATGCTGACAAAAAATACTTAGTCGAATTAATTATAATCAGGAGCCGTAACTATTATAATGCTTATACAAAATCATTATGTAATCGTTGGAACTCAATTTAAGAAATTTTCGATCAATTTTGAACTTTATTTTAAGATGTTTAGTTTTTCGATCGAAATTGTTCGCTATTTTGAGATTTTTATTTTTTCGATCGACTTCGTTCGATTTTTGGTGATTTTTATTTTTTCCAAAAAAAATAATAATCGCTATTCTTGACTTACGATCATAATAAACGGCGATCATTAAAAATGCGATTTATTTTATATGAGCGAAATAACAAAAATATCCTATATAACGATTATTTTTCAACGAAATAATAGAAATCAAAATTTAAATCACAAAATATCAATTGATTTGAAAATCACAAAATAACGATTATGCAATGATTTAAAACAAAAAAAAATTACTAAATAAAGGTCAGAGTTGCCACAAGCATTGAATCAGTTTTGTTTTCAATGATTTTTGTATTCAAAAAAGGTCGAAATAATGATTATTTTTGGACCCTGCCTAAAACGCTTGGACTAAGGAGTTTTCATGAAAAAAAAATTATAATTTTAATTATTTCGCTAATTTTTGGAAACTTGCGGTCCACGCACAACTGAGTTGAATATTTTATTTTTAATTTTATTTGCATTCGAAAGTGGTCCTTGATCTGTCAAAAGACAAATGCTCATAAATTGTCTTCTTCTTCATTTACTTTCATTCACTATTTACACAGCGTTTTTGCGGTCTCATGAGCCACCAAGCAACAATAAAATACGCGCCAGGGTTGTATTTTCTCTAATGCCTTGCTCGCGATCTGGAACAAATAAGTCGTCATTGCAGCCACCGAAAGTACAAACTATCGTTAATTTTCCAACACTAAAAGATACAGGCCGAAATGGGAAGAATTTGAAAGGTTGTCACATAAGAAAAGCTTTTAAATAATTGGGCAGGAAATTTTAAGGAATTTAGCTAACATATGGTTAGTCGTTTCATGCCTGTCGTTTGGAATTTAAAAAAAATGAACCTGTTATTTAAACCAATTACCATAGAATCGGTCTGCTTAGTATTTTATGTATGGTTTTTTTTTAATCAGAATTTCTAGAAATTTTTTAATCATGCAGTTTCATAGCCCATTTTAGTGCAATAAAGTACAAGTTCCATTAATTTTTGAAACATTTTATTTTCTTTTAAACCGATACTATCGGACAATCGAATTAGCTACTCTTAGCTTTATGGAAAAAAATAGAAGATATAAAAGCAGCATTTTAAAAGAAGTTTAGCGTTTTAGCAAAAAACAAAAAAATTGTATGAAAAAATAAAAAATTAAAATTGCAAAAAATTTTATTTTTTCACTGTGTAAAAAATGAACATAATCGGTATTGCAAATCGTGAGAAAATAAATAAAATCCAAACAATTTCCAAAAAATGCAACTGATTTTACTTACAAAATATCACGATTTACGAAAATTCATTTGTTTTTTTTTTTTTGTAACTTTGTGAACCATAAAAAAATATTAAAAAAAATTATAAAAAATAGCAAGCCGACCAAATGTTTGCCCATTTCACAAATTTTGACTCTTCGTCTTTTTCGAAATATGTATTTCCGGCACTATGCCATACGCATTTCTCGCAACTGTAAAAGACATGCGCCAGAACTGTCACGACGTGCTTTCACTTTTAACCATTTTCATTCTCTTTTTACCTATATTTTCTAGTATTGTTGTTTTTCAACGGATATTGTATCTCACCAACGGAACGTCAAAAACAAGTATTTGTTGCCTAGATATGTGTGTATTTATATATATGTATATACATATATATATTGAATGTATTAACACACTCTCTATGGCTGTATAATTAGGTACTGCTTGTTCAAAAATTAAATGGCTTAACTATTTCAGTTTAGGATACAATAATTTGCCCCCTATGGAGAGTTGAGTGAAAGAAAAACTTTGAACTACTTACTGTAAATACTCACACATACATATATATGTACATATATATGTACATATATATGTAAATAGTAAGAAATACTAAAAAATTACATAAAAAATCATTAAGGCCAAAACCAGATTTTTAGCTATTTTTTAATCTTATTATAATTTCTTATTTTGTCAAAAAAAACAATACCAAACATTCGATGCATTGAATGTCATTATATTTGAGATAACAGAAGTTCAAACATTGTGTGTTGCTTACTGTGTTTTGGACAACTCTCGAGTTAGTTCAGTCTTCTTTTGAATCAAGAAAAATGTTAATGCAAACATTAATTTTATTTTCCTGTTAATTATTTAATAAAAATTCCACCACATGCGCTAGTGCTTTTGTTAATCGACTAAATGACTAACCGTTTAATCGATTTGCAAAAGTTTAAAAAAAAAATAGTCGACTTCACATAATCGACTAACCGTTTAGTTTAGATTTTTTTTTTTTTTGACTAATCGACCATAAACAGCTAGTCGACTAATCGTTAAAGTTGTTTTATTTCAAAAAAAATATTTAGTTTTTTTATATATGTGATTCAATGTTTGTAGTTATTGACAAAAATTGTTTTCCACCATAATTGACTTTTTTTTTGGAATTTATTCTGAGTAACAGTCAGTATTCGAACAATTTCGGTTAACCGCTTTTCAGACTACTCGATGGCGAGCGAATAGTCGAAAGTGAACGGTTGGTTAGTCGAATACTTGCTATTCGATTATCAACCATCAGAAAAGTTGATAATCGACTATTTTGATCCGTTAGATGGCACACAAGTCGAGACATTCGGAAAATCTGTATTTATTATTCGCTTTTTATGAAACTGGTAATGTATAATGGGGGTGTCACAACAAGTACTTTTGCGAAAAATATATCCGCTAGGTGGCGCTGGAGTCTATGTAAGAGGTGTGCTGCTGCTGCAACAAGAAATACTGAAAAAATTTACGATTGTAATGATAAATTATAGTCTTATTTAGATGATATTTAAACACACATATCTATACTATATTTGCAAAAATCCGTTGTAAAAATCCGTTAGATGGCACTGTATATATGTATGTACAGAACAATAACATATGTATTGTACGTATAAATTTTGTATGACTTTTTGCTTCACATCAGCAAAACGTGAAATCTCAGGGTCGATAGGCTATGCTGTAGCCGGGGCAGACAACCAGTAAGATAAGAAAAGGATAGATTACATCAAATAATACAAGGTAACAAACAGTTGCTCACAGACAACAAAAAAAAAAACAAAATTATGATAGCCCCGAAATTGACCTCTGTCAAGAAATTGAAAGCTAAGAGGGGACTACGAAAACGTTCGCCGGCTTATCGAAGCTACAAAAATGTTAAGAACTTATGTTTGTCTGTATGTATAGTAAGTAAAGTGATTAAAAGTAAATTCCGTTTGGCCATATCTTTCTAGTCAACTATTAATCCCTCGCCTAAGCATTGTGTGCATGTATGTACTTATATAAAAATATTCCAAATACAATAAGCGTATGCGAGACTACAAACATAATTTGACAAGGGATGACGGATTAAGCTATAATGGTGATTATGGTTTTTTTTTTATGAAAATATATTTTCAAAACTAAGCTTCTCTAAAATTCATTAATTTGTATTAAACTTTTTAATTTTTCTAAATAGGTGGCAACCCCAGCGAAACATACTTTTGTCGTTTGACACACATTTTGAAATATTTCAGTATAGTAATAATTTAAAATTATTTTATCTACAGATGGCAACCATCTTTAAGCCCACTTTTGAAATAAGGCTGCCTTAAATATGTTTCGTTTTATGCTAATATAATAAAACTTCAGGTAAATTATTTATTTTTTTATTAATTTGCATTAAATTAGCCCTTTTAAACAGGTGGTGACGCTCTTAAAAAATATAATAGTGTAAGCGTCCTTCGTTTGGTAACAGTGTCATTGAAACATTTAATTTTCTGCATTTTTATCGTATAACTAATTTAAAAAAAACTGGCAGCACGCTTTTATTCAATTGATTTATTTATATTTAACTTTTAAACAGTTGGCAACCTTCTCAAAAAATTATTTTCCAATCAAAGCTTCATTAATTATTTCATTAGTATTTTTAATTTAAATAAATTCAATTTTTAGAACAGGTGGCAACCCGCACTAAAATATTTTCGATACTAACCTTTCTAAAACACCTTTGGTTTTACACTAAAATAGTAGGATTAAAAGGAATTAACCTTTTTACACAGATGGCAACCCTATTCAAAAATATTGGTCTCCGCGGTTTTGGGTTGAATTTTAAAAAAACCATAGCAAATTATTAATAAGTAACAAATTCTTAGTGAAACATTTTTTTATCTGAAATTACCGAAAAATCTACAAAATAAAAATAAAATAAATTTGTAATAAAAAATTAAAAACAAATATGTAAATATTTTTTACATAAACGAAACAAAAAGAATATTAGTTAAGAATATTTATTGCAAAATTAATGGAGGAGACGCAATCGAGTTATGTAGAACTATTACATCACCAAAAGATACAGTGAGCCTGATCTAAAGTTCTAATGTTTTTTTAGTATTTTTAATATTTTTTTTTAAACGAATAGCTCATTCCATAACATAAACCATATATTTAAATAAAAGTTTCAAACTTTTTACAAAATTCACGAAAATTCAACAAGTTTCAAAAAATGCCCAATAAGTTTTCAAATCTTTTAATAATTGTTGGGCATTTTCGACAGTACAGTAGTTAGTCGACATATTTTGCATGAAAGAAAAGACGCGGCACCACTAGCAAAAAGTTATAAAAAAATTATTATAGTAAAATTCCACTACAAAAAACTGCATATCCGAAAGGTTTCTAACAACTCTGATTAAAAAACGAGTGTGTGTATGGGACAAAGTAATTCGCAATTGTAATTGAAAGAGTAGAAACGTAGTATTAGCCAAAGCCTGCCGAGTATTTCAAAATCAGATTTCAAGCCGAAGCCACTGGCTGTCGACAAGGGCAACCCTGAAAGTTGAGGTTAGTTCAGATTTGCTCACTGGGAACATTTTATTTACGCACCACCAACATGTGTATTTTTATTTGTAGCATTATTTTATGGTCTCTTATCACTCTTGAAGTGCCTCCACGCATACATACATATACACCAAATGCATACCTACGTACTAGGGATGACAATTTTGGGTGTTTTAATGATCCCGGGCTTTTCGAGATTATATTATGTAATGCCAAGGTCCCGGGAATGTCCCGAAAGCGAAATTGATTGTTAAATTAAAAAAATTTACAACAATAGAATAGGCCAAGTAAACCTTTTATGGCATTTTAAAGCAGAACACTAAGATTTTTTGGAAGTATTTATTACTGCTGTTTACATTTTTTTTCTTGATTAGCAAAAAATAAACAAAATTTTACAAACTTAAATCTAAAGTGTACAAAATTATTGTTTTTTTCAGTTGCTGCTTGTCTTTTTTTAATTATTTTAGAACACTAACATTGAGATCGATATCAAATCCGTCGAATTACGAAAGTTTTACAATATTTGTCCATAAAATGTTTCATAAAAAATTAAATCTATTTATGTGTAAAAACTGCGCTGCGCTCTCAAATCACCGTTCATTGCCCGAATACAAGCGAATTATTTATTTGTGTTAAAATATATTTATTTTGATTTTTTTTTTTGTTACTATTTGTATTAAATAAAGTGTTAATCTGGAAAAAAAATGACAGCGCTGAGTGCGTTATCCTCCAAGTGCGACCTAAATTTATTGCCTAAAAATCCAACAGATGGCAAGCACCGTTCTGCTTTAACACGTCTTGGCTGCATTGTGGATAGATATTGAAATATTTTCAGGGCTTTCAACGGGTAAAAGATTTGATTTTCACCATTAGAAAAAATATAAATTTCTTTAATCAACTAGTACTGACTTTATTGATTTCAAAAAATTAAGACTCAAAAAAATGTATAATCCCGGGTTTCAAACTGAGTAATCTCGTGATTTTCGGAACTCAAAAAATTACGGGATTCCGGTAACCCAATTTGACATCCCTAGTACATGCATACATACATACATATGTCGATATATTTGAATACGCAAGACAGGCCCCCCATATCTTCAAACTATACTAGCAGCACTTTAATATAAATTCATTAAAGATACGCACACATACAGAGAAATCTATGTACGCACATTTTTTATATACAAATGTATGCATACCCAGCAAACACAATCTCTAAATAATTTGATTTTAGTACTACCTTTCTCGAGTCGAATATTATATCCTTTTTTTATTGAGAGCACTAACGCATGTTTCGTAATTTTATAATCGTTCTCTAAACAATATCCAGGCTCATGGTTTACTGGGTTCAAGTCAAACGCATCACTACCACCAGCCACGTGAGCCATTTTAAAGTAAATGAATAAATATTGACTTTTACATTCATCATTTCCAAATCTTGCCTGACAGTAGAGTAAAGTTGACAGCAGTAGGTAAATTCACACATACATACTACTTACATATACAAATAAATGTATGTACATACAGACATATGTAGGTATTGTATGTACAAACATGTGTTCCTGACAAATAGTTGCTCTACTTTGCAGAATCACATATAATAAATTTCTTGTTAATTTGAGTTAACAATTAACAGATTTGGGTTGCCGGTTTCTACTGCCGACTAAAGTAGCATTTTTTTTATCAGATCAATTTTATAAATATGTGTGAGAGTACAAAGTACACTAGAAATTTTCAAAAATATATTTCCACCTTTGTACAATACTTGTAAGTATTTGTTCGGCAGTAGAAATTCGAAAGGTTAAACCCAACACGCTAGTTTCGCGCCACATATTTGATATCTATGATCGAGGAGTGCTAAATTTGCAGCTGGCAGTTCGATTGCAATTTCACTGATTTATGTTTTGATCGTAAATCCAAATGATACTTGTAAATCAGGATTTTATTACTCGCTAATTATGGCAGTCGCCTCGTTACTTAACTATTGGTTTTTAAGGAAAACCTGTATACAGAAAAAATGTTTTAAAACTCGCTAAAGTAATATATTTTTTCGGAAATATTCTAGAAATTTATGGTATGGTCGATGAGTTTTGAGTTTTGAACGTTTATTTTTAGCTAGATCTCAAAGCGGCGCTGTCATTTAATTTCTGTTATTTTTATGGATATTCATTGAACATTTATTTTAATTTATTTTATTGTTTTTTAAAGTTACATAAGTAATCCATTTTTGATGGATATTTCATTTTATAACTTCCCGATGGTACTCCTTATATCGAAATTCACACTGAGAGTGACAACGGTAGCAGTGGTAAAGTAAATTTAGTTTTTTCAACTTAATTTCTATTTTACCAATTTATTTCGCAATTTCTGTTTTTGTACTGTATATATATATGCAGAAAACGATTTTCGCAATAAAACACATAATTTTTTAAATTTAAAAAGTAATTTTTACTATGAAAATGATAATTTTTCTCATAAAATATTTTACATGAAACTTTTGTTTACTTGTCAAATATCATAAGCTAAAGAGAGTTGCCACCTGTTAAAAAAGTTGTATAAAATTTGGCGCACATACATACATATAGTCCGTTATATATGTACATAGGTTACTGTATAATCAAATTTTTTAAAGGGAGTTGCCACCTGTTTAAAATGTTAAATTCAATTAAAACAATGAATGAAATCAAATATTGTAAAATGGGTGTCACAAGAAGTTGCATTTCCAAAATGTTTTTAAAGGTGGTTGCCACCTGTAAAATAAGTTAAATTAAAAAATAAATTACATTTTGCAATATCAGTGTCAAAGTAAAAATTTAAAGAAAGCTTAATTTCAAAACTGCTGTTCGAGAGGGTTGCCACCAGTTTAAAAAATTTATTAAAATTATAAATCAAACCAAAAATTTAAATGTACATGGAGATTTGAGAAAGCTTTTCAATAATTTGGATACTGAAAATAGCTTTGGAGAGGGTTGCCACTTATTTAATTGAGTAAATTAAATGAAGTAATTATCTTGAAGGAAGTATCACGGCATGTGTGTTTAAAGAGTGCTGTCACGTGTTTAAAAACATTAATTCAAAGAAATTTCCACGCTTACTGAAATTTTTTTTTTTTTGAATAGGGTTGCCACCTTTTGAAGACCGTTGGTTGAAATTAATTGGTGAGGTAATGGAAATGCTGCTATATGTACTGTTCCAAAACGAAAATAGTTTAAGGAACCTTTTGTTGAGAAATACAATTGGAGAGAGTTGCCACCTGTTTCAAAAAATTTAAACAGATTAATAAAAATGAGATTTCTCAGTAAAAAATACAGCATTTGAATAACTATAAAAAATAGCAAAAAATTCTACGATAGATGGCGCGAATATGCAAATGAAGCCCATTAATTGGCGAGTCGAAACCGAAGTCGAACTTTCGTGGGACTATCCAGCATAACTTTCTCCTTCTGGTATCAAACGTCGACATCTACCAACAACATAAGGTAAATGAGGTTAAAGAAAAACTGCACAGTCTGGAAGGGTTAATTTAACCCTAGATAGCTTATGGTGGGATCACAAAAGTTTTTTGAACTTGGAGTGTGTTAATTAATAAATAAAACGCAATAGAAGCCTGCTCCAACAACGATTCACATAATTTCGCAAGCTCATGGAATTTTAGCACCATTTGGGCATTCAAGTCGGAACTTTTTTAAAATCCTGACCTTAAACCAATAGATTACCAAATTTTCCAATCTCTACGCAAATTGATACTACATACATATGTAGTAAAAATCTGCCTACGCATATTGTTACTAAATAGTAAAAAAAAAAACTTTGACCGATTAATAGTTGTTCAGGCAATTTGCTGATAAGAACGCAATTTAAATAAAGGCAAAATAATAAAGCTGTCATAAAAAAAACCCAAAGCATCTGGTGGAAAATTTTGTAAGGATTAATTTGAATTTTTTTTTTCTACGAAAAAACGGAGCTTAGTTTTTTTTTTACGTATTGAACTAGGCATCGCTTTTTGCCAACTCATTGACCAAATTCATGTCGAGTGGGAATGGAATAATTTTAGGTGCTTAAACCAAAACATAATAAATACATAAATTTTACCAATTGTACTTTAGCAACACTTAAAATAAATACTCTATACTAAAACATTTAAATAAAGTCGTTTAACAGGCTCTAGCATCATAGCAGTTAAAACCCGTAATGGGTCAAAACAACGATGACATGGCAATTTTATGGAATTTCAAGATGAAAAAAAAACTAACGCAATTTAAATTAAACTCATGAATCTAAAAATTTAATGTCAAAGATAAGATGTGCAAAACAAGTCGAGCACACCACCAAACAAGTTGTTGTTTTCAAATGCAAATTAGGCAACAAAAAAAAAATTAAGTATACATGAACGTTTTCAAAATAAACAAGATACATATACGAATATACAGTGTACATATGTAAATAGACAGAGCATGTGATATCTATTTATATATTTCTGAAAACTCATTTTATATGGCTACTTACTTTTTCTTCTCCGGACTATTTAAATCAGAGGTTCTGCGTCCACTCTCTTTGATTTCGAACAATTTTTCATAATTTTGTGGAACACCTGGAAAAAATTTAAATTTAAATAATACAATAAAATTGTTAGCAAAATTAAATAAACTAGTGACGTTAGACTAGAATAGAGTGTGTGTGTGCGTTTATCTATAAGTGCCTCGGATTGGGGGCTAATTTTGCCAAAGTTAACTGTTGTTTGTTATAGAAAATTGAAAAATTTCAAAACACACACATAATTAATTGGACGATTGATTAGTTTTGTTATTGCAACTTTCGCCTTTATTGTTGTGGTTGTTCTGGCTTATGTTGTTAAACTACATATAAAACCGGCAACGTGCAATACAAAGTTCATAGAAATTCAAATCAGCAACAAATACCACCTTGGGTAGGAGCCCACCAACGGCGCGCTCATAATTAGTTCCTATTCTCTTTGGCTTTTGGATCCACTCTCTTTTACCCCAGCTGCCTTTTTCTGATAGATATTTAAGAAATGTGTGCGCATTAGGGTAGTCCCAAAAAAATGTAAATTGATATTCCGAAAAAATCCCTTCCGCTTTTTTTTTTTGTCAACGCACTTTAAGTTGCGTTATTTTATATGAAAAAAAATCCGAATTTTTTATAAAAATGTTACAGAATACTTAAAAATTCATATTTTTCCAATTAGCAAACTCTGTTTCTCTACAAAAGACTTCACAGCATAATAATCAAATGTTTATTTGAGTATTTTTTAGTATTAACTATTTTTTTTAGATGCAACAAAATTCTAAAAAAATATAAAATAAAGTCAAACATTTATTTTTCCCCTCTATACTTATTATTTAAAAAGTATTATATTAAAAGATTTTGAAACCACTGGACTCCCAAAGTACTGAACCGATTTTAATAGTTTTTTTTTTGTTTAATGAAAACGAAATTTGCAAAAAAAAACAGACTTTTTCTTTTTTGTACATTAGGGTGTATCACCCAGTTGGAACTGTTTTCTATCGAAATTTAAAAATTTATTTTATTTTTAGACGTTAACCAAAATATTTCATAACAATATTAACCTTTAGGTGAGCTGAAACGATTTCGTATTACCTAAATTTTTGGTAATTTTTTAACATTTTCTGAAAATATAATAATAAACTTTTTGACGGTATCTTTCAACTTTTTTGGAAGGTTCTTTTGAGAAAAATTTCAATAACTCAATCAAACCCGATTTACACTAATAATAACCCATTCACTTCCCAAATTTTTTACGAATCTCATTATTATAATTCCATCGAACAAATTTTTTAATATTTCCAAGCTGAACTTTTAAGCTTACATTATTTTATTATATCAAATGTTTTTTTGTTTTTTAATTTTATTACATTAGTTATAAAAAACGGCAATTTTGGAGAAATTTCCAAATTTCGATCCAGCTCACTGTAAATCTTAATATTTTGATCGAAGTCTTTAAACATAATAAATTTTATAATTCCGATGAAAAGGCCTCAACTTTTTTGGTGAGTCACCCTAATGTGCATATGTATTTTTTTTTTAAGTTGAACTCAATTTTTTTTTTTTTAATTTTTTTAAATTGTTTATATAAAAAATTATATAGAATATTCCCAAGGCTAAGAGCATAAAAATTCCAGCGCTCCTTTTTTACCACCCTAGTGTGCATACGATTACAATTGGGAACGAGCATTTGAGTGGCCAGCATTATTCCTTAGGCAAGTTGTGGTATAGCTGAGTCGAGAAATAACCCACCTGTCCAATCTGAGGATGTCGGAGCCGCCACCATCCCTATGCCCGGCGTCACGACACCCGCGCAACCTACTAGGAGCTAAATTTACTCCTCATACAAATTATAATATAAAAACACTGCTAATCTATGGACCACAAAATTCTTAAACACAATAAGTTTTTCTAAAATCAATTATCAACAACATATCACACTAGTAATACTTTTGGGGGCCTGTTTCTTTTTTTCGAACTCACTAACTGCGCCCAACGAAGTCATACTAGCTGGAACTGGCATGGAGCACATGCCTCCGCTCCACACCAACACACCATATACCAGTATCGGGGAGTTTATATGTACATATACATATGTATGTAGGTATTTAAATGTTGCCGCCAACGCAGCGTCAGAGTATTTTCGAGAAAACGAGTGTTTTTCACGCTACACAAATTTACCACAGAATGAGTAGCAACAGTAAATCGCCGTGAGAGCAACAACGAACTACACAATACTCATTTCACACCATATACTCGCTAAACATGTGCGCTAGGGTTATGGCGGGCGTTGAGATGTGCGGTGTGGGGGTTAACGCATTTGTATGCCTCGAGATTTTGTGTGACATAACAATTTTAATTTCATTTCGCTGACATTTATAAGAAAAACAAAAAGGCTAACGATTATCCTTCTTGATTTAAGGGATATGCTTACAATACGGTTGGTGTTTTGGATAATTCAATTGTTTAGCGGAATTGTATTTTTTATTAGTTCGAAAAGAAAAAAAAATTAAAATAAAAAGGACACATTTTTACTAACCTCTGCGTGTTTTGGCCACAATCTTGCTAGGGCCTTTTGACACGGTCAACATTTTACAGCTGCGCTACTAAATTGCACAGGAAAATTTTTTGATGGGAAATGGGAAATTTTCCACTTGCACTTTTGTCTCTCCGACCGGCTGCAGCAATGCAATGAGACGTTGTAGGTTGGGACGAGCGCGTGTTTCTTGCAAAAAAAAAATGTTTCCAATTTAAATGTTGCAGCGTTATTTCGAGTATAGCGTTCAGAAAATTGCACTTGTAACCGTCGCGCAATTTAATTCATTCAATTGTTACTAGAAATTCCTTTGCCCTTGTCGCGTCACAATGACCGCACTTGTCCTTAACTTTACTCTATTCTACGGCAGCCGCTATCTTCAATGCACCGCACAGTAATAACACTGCTGTTTGTTATTCAATAAAAAAAAATATAGAAAAATGTCTATTTATGGCACTTATTTTAGTTTATTTTATTTGATTTGCTTATCTTCATTTGCTTTTATTGTGTTTTTGTAGCCTTTGACAGTCGAATGCAAATTGAAAAAAATAATAAAATAATTACTCTAATTTCATCACAACTTCAAAATATTACAGCAACCAAAATAACACAAACACTTTTGTATATGTATTTACTTTTTTTTTTTACTTTTCAAGCCACTTTACATAACGTATTTTAATAAGTTACTGCATTTTAACAAAAAATTCTTAAAGTTGTTATGTAGCCGCTTAGTTGTAGAAAATCCAACGTGCTACTCATCGAAGGGGGCTGGTTGGAGTTATTTTATTATATTGTATAATTCACCACTACTAGCATTTGATTTCCCGATACATACATATATTTATTTCTACTTCATTATTCGTACGTTCTTCAATCTATCTCTATATACATACAGAGGTACTAGCTATATTCACATTTTTCTACAATTCACAGCGTATATTTGTATGTACATATGTATGTATTTACATATATGAATCAATACCGTTGTTAATTTCTCAGCATATGAAAATCAACTGACAGCAGTGCCGGCCAAGCACCCCACATTATACGCCACAGCGCTATCGGTAGTATCTCACAGATATGTTTAATACAATCTCCTCAAGTCGAATTCATGTGCTGTGCTCTCCCCACACCAACCAACACACAACCATACAAACGCAAATAAAAGTAAAATTTCTCCTCATCATTTGCGCCACCATCGCCCTTTGATTTCTTAATTCTCAACCTAACGAAACAGCTGTTTTTGTGTTGTATAATCAGGCATGCCCAACGAAAAAGCGGCACTGATAACAAATTGACATGTGTTTTTGTTTTTGTCTTTTTTTGGTTAGTACCCGTATGGTTGTGGTATACGCTGTGTGGGAATAGCTAAGACACACACCTTTTAAGTTGAGACGGAAGCAGTTTAATTATTTAACCTTTGAATTCATGATTTTTTCCTTCGGTTTGAAAAAAGTTTTTGTGGTAGCTAAAATTGCATAATTTACGAAATTGAAAACGAAAATGAAATGAATTTTTTTTTTAGATTTTATTTCCAAAAAATTTTCTCTTGCATATCTTTAAGTTGCATGCCTTTCAGTTTAAAAATTTTAAGTATATGCCAAATCCATATAAAAAGAGCAGCTACTTGCCGTTGAATTATCGATCGATATGTATTAAATGAAAATATTTATATAAGTTTATAAGTACACTTTTTTTTATTAAAAAAGTACATACAAAAATTGGCAAGATTAAAGTAAAAGCGTGATATTTCAATCAAAAATAAAAACGGGCTGAAAAACATTAAAAACAAATCTTTGAATTTTCTGATTTATCTACAACATAATGTATTAGCACAATATTTAACACAATTATTATAACATTCAATTTAAGGGTGTGTTGTAGTTTTGCAACAGTGTGCATTGAAGGGTTAAAGGGCCGTTTACATACACGGTGTACTGAATACTGAAGGTGACGCCTTTAGAAGTACCGCTACTTTGGTTTTGCCGGGTTTGACAATTCTCAACTTCAACTAGACAAAGCTTTTTTCACAAATTAAGAAAAAGAGACACTTTTTTTAGTATTTTGCGAATTTATTTATTAAATGTCTGCCTATAAATTCATACTTTTACACTTTAGAACAATTAGAACACGTTTTTCAATGAAATATTGGAAGTTGTTCAATTTTCTCTCTCCCGTATTCTTGTTTACTAAAGGCGAGATCTGTCATTTCACCGCGGGAAGGCGCAATCTTGTATTCTATCATTCTTGGTTTACATAGAACTCTCCTCGCTTTGCTTGACAGTTCGAACTTTAACAACAAAGCGTGAGGCGTAGAAGGTCAGCTACATAGAACGCTTTGACAGTTTCAGCGTTAGTAGTCTGTTATGAGTTGCGATTTGTGTTTGTTCAGAGTGTTTTGTTTAAAGATAGAATAAAAAAATGAATTTTACTGATATGATGGAAGTAGTAGTAGTTATGGTACTAATGTTTGAAATTCGCGAGTGTCTGTAGTGTGTATACGCACGCCAAAATAAAAATAAAATGGAAATGATAACAGCTGATTGCCAAAGCGTACAAAAGTTGAGAGTTGCCCATAATTTTGCTTCGCTTTGCTTTGCTCTACTCTTCTCGCCTTGTATTTAGCAGGACTCATATAACATCATGTATTGAACTTATCTGTCAACGCGAAACTCTGAAGCAAAGCAAAGCAAAAGTCCTATGTGAACGGCCCTTAACACTCAGCTTGTGTGCCCACCAAAGAATTTCATATGAAAGGATTGACGCGACTACGTAATGAAATACCGTAATGCATTCGTAAGGTAGAGACTTTACTAAATCGTAGAAAACGATCGAACTTCGGCTTCGGCCATGTTCGACCTCCTAAGTTCGACTTCGGCTAAAAAAACAACCGAACTTTGTGCGAACGTTTGTCAATTTTTATTAACAAAAAAATTTTATAAAATTGTACTTTCGAAAAAAGTCAAATAAGCCTTCCTAATTTATATGATAATGATGTGATTTGCAGTAACAATACTGAAAGAAATTATTCATTGCGTAACGAATAGGCCACTTTTCTCAATGAACATCTGTGCCAAGAAATTGTGAAATCTGTCTGCTCCTCCATCGAATGTGTCTAGTGAGCAGCTGTTCAGTGCTCCAGGTCAGCTTTGTATGATTTAAATTAGTGGATGTGCCTTTTTTAATAATAATAATAATAAAAATCTAGATTTTTTTTTAAATCATTATACCTTGAAAATGTTCTGTGCGGCTTCGGCCGAAATTGGTTCGGCACAAAAATTGGAGTTCGATCTTTCTCTACTATTTAATAAAAAGTGCCTTTACTAAATCGAACCGTTTTTGTCGGTATTAAATCTTTTCGCTTTAATCTTTGGGAAATTGTTTAGAAATTTTCTAAGCGAAGCCTTTTCGAATCTGTACGCATCTACATATACATATCTATGACATATATTGTCAGCAAGGCGAATTCATACCAGGTGACAGCATCCATTGAGCAGAATGCTTGTTCTTCTTTCCAAATTCGCTGGGTTGTTTTGTTTGCACAAACAAAATACATGAGCAAACTGGGCGAATTCAGTTTTTGATATTTTACTCGCAAAATGTGGATCCACCTTGATTGTTATCATTAAATTTTATTTTTTTAAACATAATGGTATTTTGTGTATAATAATTCGTTGTATTTCGGTGTATTCGCTCCTTTTGGTTGTTTAGCTTTCCTGTCCCTGGCGTCATTAATCAATTTCGTTTATTGCTTAATTAATTTTAGAATAGTTTTAGATAGGTAAAGGAAATAATTATATATTTGAAGGTATCACCATTTCAATAATACCATACCTTTAAGTAGTTTAATGAAACTATATTTGGTTGATATACTATGTAGCTTAATTTTATCAGGTCATCTGTCGGTTAATTGTCAAACTTTGTTATCCATTGAAAAAACGAAAAAAATAAAATCAGTAGGGTGATTAGTTAAAATATATGAACGCACTGCTTGAAATTGAACAGATTTGTCCCGACTAAGCCGGTATATGCACTCAAATTTTGGTAAAAACGTAAGAGCAAGACGCGTCCTACCCTGCCATTCATTATCCAAAAAATATAGGTAATTAAGACTACAATTTAAAGAAGCATTACTCAGAATTATACAATAAAAATAAAATTGAGAAAAAGTAGAAGTTTGTAGTAGCGGGCATTAAACAACAAGGGTGTCGTTTTGTTTTTTTTTTGAACGCCTATTGTTTTAAAACTACAACCATATGACCTTGCTTGTCACTTATGTATTTCCGCCTTGATGGCGCCTTCTGGGATACCCTATATATAAATTTGGAATCTAATTTTGGTTATGTACTTTCAAATGTTAATTGCCAGTGCCACCCCTGAAGGATTTTATAAAAAATGTGTCCTTGAAAATAATGTATCTGTCTGCTATGTGATATTATTCGCTTTAAAGTTCTGTGCCCAAATGAAAAAGTTTGGGCGTGTCATACATGGAAATATTCCTATGCTTCTGCTTCAAAAACAACTATTTCCATACCTGCAGAGGGATTTCGAACGGAATTGCTAGCGGGTAGCAGGCGTTAAGTTGTTATGTCACATGCATTGAAATATCTTATGCAGGTAGGTAGTATACAACTTAAAAAAATTAAATAATTCTTTACATTAAAGTGGTAGAGTTGAATTTTTTAGTTCTTGGTATATACAGAGGAAATTAGCTCATTTAAAAGAAGGTCAAATTTACCAAATACTATACATATGTATGTATATATATGTAGGTACCTAGGAATAAATGGTATTTAAAGCAACGAGAAGCAGTTACATTTGTAGTAATCAACGGATTCTTGGGATATAGCCACATCAACTCGACGTTGGAATTTCAAAGGTAATTTATATATTATATATACTTATTATTTTAAGGTCAAATATTTGAATACTTACAAATTTTAGGCATAAGCAAACCTACTTAGAAATACAAGGCGATTTTATCATCAATACAATGGACTGCTATGTTAAATCCACACAATTACTTAGTCATTTCAAACGCATGAATATAAATCAGGCGCCAACACAATCACCCCCACCACAACCACAGCGAATCGAGTCAAATAGCCTTAACCCAACTCCAGAAGTTCGTAATTCTTTCCAAGCCACAACGCCTCAAACCTCGCAATCACTTCCGACGGAACTGCTGAAAAGGAAAAAGCGCTGCCAGAATAGAGTGGTACCGTACACGGTTACCGTTGATCTTAAAGCGCGCAGAAGTTTAAAGTTTTAGGCAATCGAACTAGAATTGAAGGAACAAAGGCAGTAAAGTGAATATAGTTAGTGGCTGTGAAAATAAGATATGATTTTGTTTAAATTAAAAAAATTAATATAAAAACTCTAGAAGGCTCGTGAATTTAATTTAAGAGTTCCACAGAGTAAAAGTAGGAATCAAAATATAGCAATTATTATTGAATACTAAAAGAAGCATTTTAAATTAATGTAATCAAAACCTTATAATAATTTTTAGGATTTTCCTTAGGCTTGGTATTCGGCTCTAAAGAAAATGCTTAGGTAGAATTTCTAGTTGTTGTTTCTGTAGTCGGCAAGTAACCGTAAGTTGTAAGTAATAGAAGAAAAACTGTGGCAAATAACACGGTGCTAAAAAGTTTCCATGCCCTTTTTATGTTTTGTAGTAGATGTGGTACAACAGGTCTACAAAATAATTTTGACATTGGCAAAATTTCAAATACATCCCAAAAATCTAAAGTTATAATCAAAAACTGTAACTGGCGACCTTGGGTTAAAATTACATCATATACTTTTATTAATCCAACTCTTAATATTTGACCCAAAGCAAACTACATTTTATCTTTTGTAAAATGAGCTATTACTGATATCGATTACACACAAATTTATAAAAATTTATAAAGCCTTTTCCAAATTAAACAAATTTTATACAGGATTTGAAAATTTTTGATTCGACTATTTGAAAAAATGCACACCGAACATACGTTATATGGACGAATTTGTGGAGGAGCGTCACAAAGAAAAATGCCAAAAATTAGCAGTAATTTGTAGCTACTTGAAACTTAAACTGTATCATACCAAAATGTAATGTGCATATCCAATTTTTTCAAAAAAGTTTCGAATTTACTTTAGGTGGAATCCCATCGGTTTCGCCGCAAACATTAAGACCCAGTTAATTGAAGATTGTCTAAAGATTTCCGTCACACACTGTTCAAAACAATTGTGAATGACGAGAAAATATGCAATTGTGAACAGACTATTTCAGCGGTGCAAGAAGAAGCATCAACATTTGTAAACAATCGCATCTTTTGCACAGCACGGTGAAATATCTTCAAAATATCAAAAATACTTCGCTTTCTATGGAAACGGAGCTACCCTCAACCAGCGCCAGCGCTTTAGCTGCTTGGAACGCCAGCACCAGCAGCCAGGCGCAGGATTACACACAAATTACACCAGAATTGCTACAGCGAAAACTTTACTTTCTGGTGGATCAGCTGAAGCAGATGCATGCACAGCTGCCGGAGTAAGTGCAATCAGCTAATTAAATTCGTATTCGCACTAACCTTTCTTTACAGAAGTTACCAAATACGCATCTCTTATGAGCTGCTTACCGAATTAGCTAACTCCCTACTAAACGATACCATCTTTGAAATTGTCAAGGGACTCATGGAAATACAAAATGTTACCGAGAAACATTTGCTAACACTGCGAAAGCAAGTAGAAACTGATTTTGAATTAGAAATGCAAGAGTGGCGTAGTAAAATAACAGATCCGGAAGAACTAAGTCATATTGACCAGCTAATGCAAGTGAAACATGCGAAAAAGTTACGCGAAACCGATATGAAGCTAATAGCGCTTTTGGATCAAAAGGTAGTAAATGGTTGTAAACGAAAATAAACAAAACTTATACGTGATTACACTCGCTTTATTAATAGGTAAAGGACCAGCAGGGCATACTACACAAGGCTGGCGTTGCAGGCTTCTATGTTACCGACAATCCGCGAGAAATCAAAATACAAATGTTTCTTTTAGATTTTATCATTCGTTTGAGTAGAATCAAATTCGAACCGCAGAAATAACAAGAGGAGTAAAACGTGGCCTTCACGTTACACAAGAATTGATGTAATATGTATATTGAACCAAAATAGCTTCGTAATATGCATTTAATTTGATTTAGATTTCGAAAAAATTTTATTACAAATTTGTAAGCATTAATGCAAATTTATTTATTTTTTTAGATTTTAAAATTGTTTGAGTAGATATTTAATAATCAATCGTAAATTTATCTATATGTGCATATGATAAAATCTGGCCAAAAAATTGCCCTCACCTTGGAATAGATTCAAACGTTCTTATTCCCTCCAATGATAAAGAAATAACCGTAGGTTTTATAGCATAGGGTGGGGCTCGACCAGTTTGAAAATCGAGTAACCGAAATTATTCGAATAGTCACAGTTTATGTACTCGCAATAATTTCATAAAAACTTTAATCAATTTTATCAATGAGTATAAGCGTTCAAACCAAGCCAAATTCATATAAGGAAATAGCGGTAGTACGAAAACAAAATGTATTTGTTTTTGCTTGCGCGGCTTCGACTGTCAAATTATTTTAAAAATTTATATTAGCAAACCAATGAGGACAAAAAAAAATTAAATTTTAAGTCGTAACAAGGTGAATTCATACCAGATGGTGTTGAGCGCACAACAACAAAAATGTACACTAACAAATTGTACGCACAATTGCGGTGAGAATCGTTAAGAATTACAAAACACACAAAGTTTTGACATTCAGGCTCAACACTACCTTACTGTATATCATACAGAAAAAAACAGGTATTTATTGAAATAAAACTACTAGTCGAAAATAAACGGCTGACTTGTCGAAAGGAAACCATTCGTCTATTATTTGAAGTGAACGATTTTGGATAGATTTTCGTGTTTTCCTCTTTCCTGTTATCATAAATCCAAATTTCAGGCGAATATTTTCTCTTTTCTTCAAAAACGGGAAAATGTATTACGGGGAAAAGCAGCTATCACGAATGTCGGGAGAGAAGAGATTGTTTAAGTTATTTTTGCGCAAAAAAATTGAACAAAAATCTAAGTAATGCCATTTTAAACACACTATTTCTTGAACTAAAAGATTTATTTTATATTTTTGGAAAAAAACTACGTACAAACAAACCCAATATTGCGGGTTCTACAAAGGCAACGAAGAGTAGAATAAAGCGAATGAAATAGAAAGCACGGGCGATGGCCCAAACGCATAAAAACAATTTATTCTCCCATTGAAGAGGAAATATACCACCTCGTTGGCAGTCCATCACAAAAATACTACCAAAATATATTAACCATTTTGTCATTTCTTATTTATTTTCATTACTTTTTATAAAACATAGTTAAATCTATGTCAAAAACTATGTAAGTCGAAATTTCAAAATTGATTGAAAATTTCTAAAAATGCGAAAAATTAAAAGTAAAAGTGTCATCGAAGCTTCTAACTTTTTAAATCGAATTTTCAAACGATATTCGAATAATCAGTTTTATAGCCGATTTAAGTTTACTATAATAAAATGCAAGTTTTAAGAGCCAAAACTCCTTTTTGATTTTTGATAAGTGTGTTTTTTTTCTGGTCGTGTTCACCAACTTATTTCAAACAAAGTAAATTAAAGTAAATATTAGTCGCAGTTACGGCCAATATTTGAAAGAACAAATTTTTGAAAAATAAATTAAAAGAATTTTGTTGTAAGAACATTTCAACAATAATTGGCATTAAGTTTCGCATTTCAAAAACATGCATACATATATTTTTATTAGATAATCTTCAAAAAATGAAAAAAATACTACCTGAAAAGAATAAAGTTGAGCTGTCAAGTGCCTGAAAATCACTAAATGCACAAGACTACACATAATCAGCTACAATTTGGCGTCTTTGCATAGCCCAGCTGTGCTTCCGCAGTACTCATAGTTATTCTCACACAGAATACATTATCGTATCTCATTCTCAAGAATCAAAGCTATACTCATTTTTCCATATTGTTGTTATATTATGTTGTTTTTTTTTTTTTTTGTTTAAATTGATAAATAAAGCAAATTATGTATGCATGCGATTTGAGCGCCAAATAAATCATCCACACCAACAAAATCGCCGAGAGCCCAAAGAGTATAAATAAAGCGAAGCCAAACAGGTTTTTCACCAGTTGTTGAATTAAAATTCAGTGGAGCACACGCTGCGCACTTAGAAACAATAAGTAGAAAAGTAAAATTAGTTTATAGCAAGAAGGATTGCGCGTAGTTTTATATTCAAAAAATCTAAGAAACCTTAAATAAAAAAAATTTAAAATGGCGTTGGAAATTACAACCACTGACTACACCCTGCCTGACTTGAAAGATATTGTAAGTATTGGTTAGAAAAATATTAAAAATTTTCTACT
Organism: Anomoia purmunda; assembly: GCA_951828415.1. Taxonomy (NCBI): domain Eukaryota; kingdom Metazoa; phylum Arthropoda; class Insecta; order Diptera; family Tephritidae; genus Anomoia; species Anomoia purmunda. Next base: position 107,866,734 of record OX639996.1, on the reverse strand, counting down.
TATCTAATGGGAAAGTAATAAGTTTTTATTGCTTTCGCCTTCAGTGATTTGTGACAAAAATTTGTAAGCTTTTTTTTAAGCAAATGAAACCGGTTATTTTTTTTATTTGCTACATAACAAAGTGTGGGTTTTTGATTTGAATAAAGTCAATTTAATTAAATAAACAAATTTTGTGCGCATTGCATAATTTTATAATTTTCTTCCTCTTCAATTGGAGTAACATATTAAGAGGAATAGCATAAAATTTAAAGCCGAAAGAAAAAATTAAACGAATAGCATCATAAAAAGATTTGGATGTTAGGGATAATTTTAATGGTTTATGAAAATTAAGTGATAATAAAAAACAGTTGTGCCAAACCAGAATTATTAAGATATGCCGGGAAAATTTCCAAAATCATTTTTGTAATTATTTTAAAGATCTTGAAGCAGTTTATATATAATAATGGATTAAGCGAATATTCCTTACAAAACATTGTATTGTTTCGAATGAGCTTTAATAATAATAATAATCTAATTACTAATATGAAACCCCTTTGAGCAGTTCCATAGGAAAGGGAAATTGTGGATCACAGAATTTTCTTAAACTATGTATTTTTGCAGTATTTGAGGTGCTACATAAATTTGCCAATCAATTTTACAAAAGAACTTTAGTTTGTAAGATATTCGCGATTGAAAATTTTAAATCTGAATGAGATTCCCTTTTTGCAAATATTTTATTTCGAAACTTTACTTACATAAAATTTAGGGGAAATGATCATACTTTGATATTATTAAAAAAAAAAAATTAATTAAGCCAATACGCTCCGATCGTGATGATAATGGATTGATATTTGACAATTTTGTAATATTTAAATTTTGTTTGTAATTAAAAAAATGTTGAACATGCCAGCGGTTGAAATCAAGTTTCTTTCCAACCTCAGGGAAAGTACGAAAGATTTTAACTCGGAGAGCGAACTTGAAATTTTTTTATAACAGAAATTACAAAAACACCTTTTTCAAAATTTTGGTATATTGTAAGGAAAGTTAAAATTTTATGAAAATATATTTTTGCAGCAAAATCTACGGTGTTCCTAGCATGAATTTTAAATAAGAAAGAATTGGTGTGAAAATAAATTATAAATTATAGAAAAAATTATTTAAAAAAAAAGATTGAAAAAAAAATATTAAAAGAAAAATATTTGGTATATTGTAAAGAAAGTTAAACTTTTATGAAAATATATTTTTGTAGCAAAATACACGGTGTTCCTAGCATGAATTTTGAATAAGAAAGAATTGGTGTGTAAATAAATTATAAATTATAGAAAAAATTATTTTAAAAAAAATATTGAAAAAAAATATTTAAAAAAAATATTAAAAAAAAAATATTTGGTATATTGTAAAGAAAGTTAAAATTTTATGAAAATATATTTTTGTAGCAAAATCCACGGTGTTCCTAGCATGAATTTTGAATAAGAAAGAATTGGTGTGTAGAAAAAATGATTAAAAAAAAATATTGAAAAAAAAAATATTGAAAAAAAATATTTTAAAAAAAATATTTAAAATTAAATGTTGTATTTATTTTTCAATAGTATACACATTTAACATATTTCCTCAAATATTATGTATGCAAATGATTTTCTTTTGAGATGATTAGTTTTCAAGATAAAAATTCTGCAAAAAGTCATTTCATTAAGTTTTAAATTTTCAATTGTGAATATTTTGCAAAATAAAAGAAATTTTGCTAGGTGTCTACCAAGACAAGGTCTATATGTGATTAAAGCCAAATTCTACATAAATTAAAATAAAATTGTTTCATATAAAATTTAGATAACAGCGCTGTTAATTTCAAATGTTAATGTTAATGAAGAAGAGCATAAATAAATGTTAGATATTCTGTATACTTTTATGTTCTTTCGGCAAATTTGAGATGTCACACATCATTTGTATTAATAGGCTTTGAACAAATTTGGTTGGCTTAGTTAGATCAATGGGAGTGCGTACATAAATATTTAATATTAAATTCAAACTTCCTTATAAGAAATTTCGACAGTCAATTGATGTTATTGAAAACACATTTTGAATACATAATGAAATCGCAAACATGTGATTACATGCAGTATTACGAACAGTCCGCTTTAGGTAATGAAATATGTAAAAGCTGATGCAAATAAAAAAAATGTTATTGAAAATTCTATAAAAGAAAAAATACATATGTATATTAGAATTTAAAATACAAAAATTAAAAACTTGAAAACTTCGGTAAATTAAATAGTTGTTTGTCGACTACAGGACAATTTCCACTTTTCCATTCACCTTAACCTTAACCAAATATAATTAAATTAGATTGTCCAATATGTCGAGTAATGTCAAATAATAGGCAAATTACCGTTGGGTAAACAAATTACGCTAATTTAACATTCATCAAATCGTCCGCACACTTCAAATCGCTGACAGCGGTTTGACACTTGAGATTTTTGCAAAAGGTACACACATACATATGTACATACATACATATAAAATAAATTATTAAATTAAACCCCTACCACCTGCCCACTTGCATTTTCCTAATCGCCCACCATTTGCCGCTAAGTATAAGCTGTAGCATTGCACTATTCAAAATTCAGGCGACTAACAACCTTCGTTGAGTTCAGTGCTTTGGTTAACAAAACTTTTATTAGATGTTTCTTGTATTGCCACGTCATTGCAAAAACATGGGCTCAGCAGTGCGCAAGGTCAGTGTTTAGTGAAAAAAATTAAATAAATAAATGTGAATATCAAAAACAAATAAATCAATTCAGTAGCTAGGGTACATCGAGTGCGGCAAAGTGCCAAAATTTTAACGAAACATTTTTTGTTTTTTTTAATAAACTAAAAAAGCTTTGGCTACCGTTTAACTGGAATAACTTTAAAAACTGCAACTAAAACCAAATTCAAAATTTTCACACACGATGACTTTAATTCGCTGCAGCCGTTTATTAAGCAGAAGATACTGCAGTGCTCGCCCAAATTTATATAATGTAAGCAATTCAAGTGACATTTTAATTAAATAAATAAGTGGGTGAAAATCGCAATAAGTATTATATTTTCCATTAAAAATTACTATTTAACTGGTGCATAGTTTTCGATTGTGCAATCAAATTAGCTGAATTTCACAACATGCATTCGATCAGCTGTTTTGTAAATGCCTTCCTCTAGCCCATCAAATGACGCGTGTGCGCTGAGTGTGCGTTTTCCGTTCATTTACAATTTCTCAAGGTCAGATTTGTTTGGTGCAATCGCCTACTCGCCCTCCCACTGAAGTGCATTTTACTTTAGCCCGCATAGTATACAGTGGGGAGCACCAATGAGTGTACAGTGATTTTTTTTTTTACAAAATTCGCAAAGTTTTCCATCATATATTTGTTTTTATAAATTTTATTTTCAAATATGGTTTGAAACTTTTACAAAATTTATTAAAATTCAACAAATTTTTTATCAAAACTTCTTCTTTTTCATCAGAACCTTTAAGAAATGTTATAAAAAACATAATAAAAATCAACAAGAATTTATACAAAATACATCGGTTATAAAAAATGGCCAAAATGAAAAACAAATCGTCAAAAATCAACGTGAATTTTGAGCCACTTAAGACTTAGATTATTATGTTAAAATTAGACGTGTAACCTATCTGCCCAAAAATTTCCTAAAAACTCTGATCAAGAAATTTTGTTTTAAACTTTCTAGAAAATATGTAAAAAATCGAAAAAATATCTGTTCCCTTTAATATTACTATAACAAAAAGTAAGTTTCCATTAGATAAAACTTCTAGTTGATTTTTGATAATTTTTTTCCGATGGTGTTTCTTATTTTCTTCCATAAAAAGAATTTTTTATAAAAAGAATTTTTTTCCATACAAAAAATTTATTTGTTTTAGAGAAATATTTGCACTTAGTTATTTAAAAATAAATGAACAAAATTATTTATTACATTTAAGGGTTAAAATGTATCTAAATAATGAGAGTATATTTTGTTAACGCTCTGAGCAATGGCAGCAAACGCTACAGGCAGATAGATATGAGAGTAATGAAGTAAAACAAGTAGAGTTACCAACTCCATAAATTTACAAGATTGAATAATGGCTATCGTAAATTTTTAATGCAAAATATTTGGATACCTGGAATTAAAATTTCATTCAATTGTTAATCCTATAATATAAGAAATTATAGATTATTTTATGCTATGTTTTGACACTAATACTAAATGAGTTTGAAAAAGCCTTACAAATTTCTTGCGCGACGTGAACTATTGCCAAATTATGAATGACTTCTTCGGTAAAAATTATTTTTACCACACATCCGTTGTAGTATTGGTCTGCAATTGATTTTTTTTTTTTTAATTATCTCTTTTACTTAATGGAATATACATATGTACATATGTATGTATTTCGCTGTGAAATTATGCCTTTTGAGGATTGGATTAATTTTTGTTTTATAATTTTTTAAAAGTGAACGTTGTAATGTTTTCGTTATGCTTAAAAAGAAATGCCTGTGAAATTAGGTGCACATTTTGTTGACCTTAGAGGAAAAATGTAAAAATTGTGTATTTATTTTAATTTAAAACTGTAGGAGCTTGTTAAAAGAAATAAACAAAAAGTTGTCAAATAACCCTTATTTATTCAGATTTTGTACTAAAAGTAGATGAGGTAAAATTTACCACCACGTCCCAGACTATGTGCAAAATATTCACTTAAGCAGTTAAGGGTTAAATCAACTTAAATTATTAAAATTTAAAATTAAATATTCAAAATTTAAATGGCAACTCTACCTAAGTAGCATGTGCATTTATTTACTCATACATACAAATTTATTTATGGATTGAATTAGATGTCTTTGCAGTTAGGCTCTAAATCAAAACAGCTAAATAGAAAAATGTGCTATACGTAAAGTAAAAAACATGTTTGGAAAAATGGTTACAAATTCAAAAAACAAAAAATTTCGGCATTTAGACGGAAAACCAAAGATTCGGATGAAGTTTACCCGCTTTATCTTCGATTTGCGCACAAAAGCGGTGTGTAAATCAAGTAATGACGTATCCAACGCAACATCATCACCACAACCACACATACATTAGTGATTGTAGAAAATCAGTGGCTGACGTTTTTTTTACACACGTCGAGCATAGAGCCAAAAAGAGCCAAAATATGTAAGTACACCGGCATGAGTTGCGTAAATTTAGTTACTATATTGTCAACGCTTTGGGTAGAGCACACACAGTGAAATTGTTGACAAAATTGGTGACAAACTAAATTTAAAGCTAATAAAGTAGAATAGTAAATAAAATAGAGCAGCAGCAGAGTGTAACAATAAATAGTAGAAATAAATATTCAGTGTTTTCATGAAGAATGGCCCAGCGGCATGCCTGCAAATCTCAGATCGTCCTCAGCAGCGGCTATCTCATCCTGCTCGCTTGCACGCCACTTGTATTGTGCCTGCAAACCAGCTGTCAATATGACGTCTTCAAGCCGCAGAAGGCGACCTGTCTGGACGATATAGCACCAAGCATAATAATTGTATCTATAAATAAAATAATGCATACAGTGACTCACAGTGAAAATGGGTCCAGTGTGTTTTTTTTTTTGTGTTGCAATATTGACAATTTCCATGTTAACGTTTTTTTTTTTTTAATTATAAATCAAAGTTCTAAAATTTATGAAAATTTAAAAAAAAATTTATAAAATTTTCACATTTTTTAAAGAGAATTTTTAGAAAATGCTCGGATGCACAAAATGTTAATTTAAGAAAATGCGCAACACCGTCAGCAAAAAAAATCCAAAAACAACAGACGTTTTAATCCAGATTAAACTTCCATTTTATTACTCTGAAATTTAATGTGGTTCAAATTTTTGTTTTTAATTCTGGCAAAAAAATTTAAAAATTCATCGTAAATGTTTTTTAGTTAATTTTTTTACAAAGTTCAAAGTTTTAAATTTTAGAACTAAAACTAACGAAATTTTTATAAAAAAATAATGAATTTATTTATACCATTTCTTTAATTTTATTTATTTCTTATTGACATTATTATAACATAAAACATGTAAATCAACTTATGTAGAACTAAGAAAAAAATCAACAAAATTTCGAACGAACAGTGTTGCACATTTTCTTCCATCAAAAGAAAAAATTAAAAAAGCCACGGTAATTTTAGCCATTTCAAACTTGCACTGTGATATATTGAAATTAAATGGGCCACATAGCCAAAATTTGTTAAGTCAGAAACCTTTATTTATATGTTTTTTGTTTTGTTACAGAATGTTTTTTTTTTAATTTTTGTTACAGGAAAATAATTAAAATAAAATTTAAAAAAACTCAAAACTTCTTAACATGTGATGGCATTATAATTATGAGACGTGCTATTTGTACAAGCGCGACGCGTAAACGCCTACAAATTTGCTTAGAAAATAAACTGCAGCCGATTTTTGTCACATTTCAGTTACCGCCTACTTGTTTTTTTTTGTACATTTTATTAATGTTTTGCATTTTTTTCTAACTTTCAGAGCACCGTACGCGCGGAACAAAAGGAACTAAATATAACACCAGTGCATAGCGTGAATATTCCCTTCAAGACAGCCACTTTTGGCATGGGCTGTTTCTGGGGAGCTGAATCTTTGTTTGGCGGCACTAAGGGCATTTTGCGCACCACTGTCGGCTATGAGGGCGGTTCCAAGGATTCACCAACGTACCGTAGCCTGTAAGCGTTTTTTCCAAAACAGGAAATAACTAATTTTGCATTTTTCATTCTTTCTTTTTTCCTTTTTTGTCTCTGTTTTTGTTGCATAAATGTTCGCGCACGTGTACCCAATTGCTTTAACTTTGATTTGATGTTCTGAAATTGACACCACTGAACTTACTGCCATACAATTTTAACATCGTTTATTATATTCTATTCTATCAAATTAACAATAAAAAAAAAACTACCATTTCTTATTTGTAATCTGCCTGCTTTTCCTGTATCTCACATCAAATTGTCTAACTATTTTTCAACATTCGAATTCATTTCTATTATACCCTCTTACATATCACCTTCATTGCTTTGCTTCTTTTCTTCTAACTCTCACATCTAACGCTTCTTACTTTATGCTATACCTTCTCTTTCCCTACATCCGCTTCAAATACTAAATATTTATGCAAAATCTAAACCTCACAATAGCGGTGACCACACTGAAGTTCTGGAGATTGATTACGATCCCAAGACCATTTCGTTCAAACAACTGTTACACCTCTTCTGGAACAATCACGAATACGGTCTAACCAATCCCATCAAGCGCCAGTATATGTCGTTGATTTTGTATCATGATGATGAACAGAAGAAAATTGCCGAAGAGTCCATAGTTGAGGAACAGAAGAAACGTGTACCTGAGAAAATTATCACAGAGATTCTGCCCAAAGGCAAATTCTACGCCGCCGAAGAGTAAATATCCCACTACATACTTGCTATTTGTATTCTTTATATTCTAATTGCACTGTTTCCTCACCAAATCTTCATTAGTTATCATCAGAAATATCGTCTTCAGGGTCACAAAGATCTTGCAGAAACTTTGAATCTCGATGCTAAATTGCTACGCACCTCCTTCGTTGCCACCAAATTGAATGGTTACTTGGCTGGTGTGGGTGGTATTAAGCGCTTCAAGGAGGAGCTCGATAGCTTCGGGCTCACACCTTCACAAAAGGAATATTGCCTGTACCATGTGGAGCAGAATGAGGGTGCGGGTCTGTATTGCTGACCGGTTGGTGGTTCGTCATGTGGCTATCGGCGCTGCCAAGGGCCTTTGATCGATGTGAAAAAGCATAAATATACATCTGCTTGAGTTTACTGATATTTAGTATATGTTTAAAATTGTAATGCCTAAATATGTAATTCGCAATATTTCGCTTAAGTACAAGTAGTAGGCGGTGTATGCCGGTTTTAAGTGTATACACCTCTCATGTATTATTATAATTACAATATTGCGCTTGTTGTGTGAAATTAGAATTTTTATGATACATACAAATTTTAAGTGAGTGTGTTAGAGATATCTCAAGAAATGTGTGCTAATAATATAAAACAAAAGTTAAAAAAAAAAAATTGTATTTTAATTATACAAATAAAATAGATTTTACTAAAAGAATTTTAATTTTTTTTTTATATTTCCTCATAAGAAATCAAAAAACTTGTTTAAATCAGATGAATAGCGAAAGTAAGGCATGTAAAAAGGTGCGGAAAGTTCACAGTTATGTTATCACTACTGTGCACAGTGGGCGAATTGAGTTAATGCCACAGTTAACTGGGTTCTTATATCTTTTTAAATACCTGCAAACTTTCAGATAAATCGGACTACTTTACAGTATGAGTATAATTCCAGTATTTACCTAAAACCAATATTATGGTTTTTTTTTTAAATATCCCGTTTTATATTTGTTAAATATTGGACAAATCGCTCCACTACATTTTACATTCCCAATTGGTATAACCGATTTTTCAATAATTCAATGTTTTTCATATTACTTTTAATTAAATTGTTTATACTCATTAGGTATATAATATAATATGCCATTTGTATTTGTTTTTAAACTTTAAATGTAATTATAGTAATTAAAATTTAGTTTTTCAAAGAAATTAGTCAGAATCTGAGGCTCCAATTTATTATCAGAAATAAGACTTCTAAGTTATCTGTCTAGTAGGTACAATAATTTTTTTTTAAGAACCAGGAGTAGGGCGAGGCTTTAAGAAATACAAGTGGAAACCTTCTTTACCCGTCGTCCAAGTTTTGAAAAAGTTGTTGCTACAACAATTAATTCGAGGTATTCATCAGACCGTTCCTTCCCCACAAGTTCTGCTTTACGGAAGTTCACTATATGGCATTCAACGGAGAACACCGGGAAGACTGGTTTCTAAAACTATTTGCTGCTGTTATTGCAAAACAAAAAAAAGAACGCCCACAAACACTCGTTTTTTATTAAATATAATGCTTGGTTTACACTACGTTAAATTTTTGAATACCAACTGTGATACGAAGTGCCAATTTGTTGGCATTTTATAATTCTGCATTGGCGTCAAATCGAATAGTTTCACAAGTTTTGTTTTCATTCAACCGACATCATTTGACATAAAAATTGTACCTAATGAATACTTGCCCCATTATTAACTTCCAATTTTATATGCTGGCGCTAAAATAAAATTTAATTTTTAAGATTTGCTCTATTTTCTAAATATCATATATTAAGAATACTACTTCAATAAATATTTACTAAAATGACAATTCTAAAATAAATTAAAATTTAATTTATTTAGTAGAATAAAACTTTTTAAATCTCATACTAAAATTACTGCTCAAATACTTACTAAAATGTTATAAAAAAAAATTTCATATTATTTTATTTATTAAATGCTAGTTCTAAAGTAAAATAAATTTCATTTTTTATAGAATAAACCTTTTTTAAATTCATTTAAAAAAAATACTAATAAAATAATTACATAATTGCTAGTTCTAATATAAAACAAAATTTTTGATTTTTTAATAGCGCCACCTTTTTTAAAATTCATATTAGAAATACTAGTCAAATATTCCTAAAATACTAATCCTACTATTTAATTAAATTTTTAAGTTTTTATTAGAATAAACCTTTTAAAACTTTATAATAAAAAAAAAACCTACTAAAATAAATACTAAAAATTCAAATTAAATGTTCATATTTGAATCAAATCTTACAGTAAATACGGGTTTTACGAATATTTCGACTCCAGCGCTACCTATCGGAATTGTGTGCTATGCACAATAGACATCAATTCAGCCACATCCAATGAATTTCAGCTCAGGCACACATGGCCTTTTTTATATACAAGTAGAAGGAAAATCAGGCTGATGAGGCTCTAACGAGCATATTGTGTGATAGACAAATGTGCATCGTCGACCATATAGTCACTATATTCCACTATATTCCAAACATTGGAAAAGGTCTGACCAATATTCATGCATTATTAGTCCCTCTTCATACTCGTGGAAGTGGCCGAAATCACTTATGTAGGTTATATTGCCAATTGATAAGCCCAGCTACTCGTATTAGCGAATCAGTTGAAAATAACGTCTAATATGATGAACTAACTAATATATTATTTTAGAATAAAGGTTAGAGTAACTCTTTGTTTTTTTATTGTATATTATTTGATTGCAATTGGAATATATTGTAGATATGAATGTTTCTTAAGATTTCTAACAAATTGTTGCAGGTAATACAAAAAAAAATATAAGGCTACAAAAAAAAACAATTGCAAATCACCGTAACAATGAGGTTATTGTAAAACAGATTTTATAGTCTAAAATCGCTAAGCTATAAACGTTAATATTTTATTACTTATTTTATTACACTGTGTGAAAGTGTTCAGGTAATTTTATGGTAATATACAGACATACATACAAATGTACGAATATACTTTATTTTCAATTTTGCTTATCATTGGCAGCCTTAGAAGTTTTGACTAAAACTTTTGTACAGTGTCAGACAAAAATAATGGACTGAGTAGGTATCTCGAGCAAGTGCAGCTGAGTCTTTAGAGTTATCATTTGCGAAAATTCTTCTTAGCATATCAGTAAAGGAATAGAACACAAACCTTTCTTTTGATTGCCAGCGCCTCCAGGAGATGAGTCTAATGCCAAGGGACTGTTGAACGTAGACGGGGGAATATATTGGTTTGGGATTGCTTTTTCGGGCACGGCAATCAAACAATCCATAGAGATGAGATTTATGCAACATGACGGAATGAAATATAAATCGTTCATAGTGATTTTAATACGAAAATGGTCTGAAAAATACGCCAAAATATATCTCAAGTCAGATCTTCTAGGCGAAAACCAACGTATTCGCAAAAATTTAATTAAACAAATAAATTGAGTTATATTTTTTCAAAGTTATCAAAATATCGTGTCAGATCAATATTTTTCTCAGACGCTGTACGTACAAAAGTTTTTTCAACCCATTTATTGGATTCCATTGATTAGCTCCCAGTCACGTCGTGGCCTAATCATAATCAGGGTTATCATCAATTACTCTACGTGCATTTAATATTTTTGCTTATTCCCTAAACAAAGTCACTAAATATCAATTAAATTTCTTATCACAAATTTGCATGGAAATCAAAATATGAATTAAACGGTTTTACACTGAAAACGAATGCTTTCAAGTTTTGCAAAGAGAATGTTTGCACTTAAAAAAAAAAAATAATAATACACTTTATAAGCAGCATTCAAAACCATGGTAAATTGTAGTGAAAAACATGAAATTTCCACACATTTTTCGTGCATTTAATTTTTGAACTCAAGTCCAATTTTTATTAAGAAAGTATTAGAAAAAGGCAACAACAAAATATCAGCTATAATTCCGAGCGCTCTGATTGTTGTTGCATTTTACTTTACTAATAAAAACTGACCTGGAGTTCAAAATTTATTGTTGATATAAATAAATTAGGCCAAAAATTAATACCAATGGTTTTCATGCAAAATTTCAAACTTTTAACTCCGAATTTTATTCATTTATATATTATCCATTTAACTGAAGTGTAATACGAAAAAAAAGGAACATCAAAAATAAATGAAAATGATGCGCCACTTCAAAATTTCACTTTACGAGTATAATACGAAAATGAAATAAACCGTGAACATTTTTGTTTTCGCATTTAAAAATAGAAAATTTCAAAACTTAATTTTAAAGGGTTTTGTTTAATTGAGTTTTATAAAAAATATCAGAAATGGCCCGGCATTAAGCCTAAATAATAAAGTACGCTATTTTTCCCCACCCTTTAGTGAGACTCCTTGTTTGAAATTTCGTTTAGTATCAAACGTCTCGGATAATTCCTGCTCGTTTTATTTTTCACGAATTTTTTTGTTTAATTAATCTCATATGTTTATAAAAATCCGAAATGACTCTACCGATTTTTACGAAATTTTGTATGTATATTTGGTAGATATGAGATTAGGCCGTAAAGTATACATTATGCTTGGGAGAGAGTTGCCACCTGTTTGAAAAGTTAAATTTAATCAAAATATTCCCAAGTTATACGAAATATTCAAATATAGGTATTAATCGTTCGTCTCGGAGATATAAACCTTTTCTTTGAGACGAACGATTGATACATACATATATTTTAATATTTGATATAACTTGGGTATAACTTTTATGAGAATTGCCACCTAGTCGAATTTAATACACAATTTATATGAAATATCAAAATATGGGCGTCAAACGGTTGGTCTCGATGAAGGGAAAGTGCATACATATATGTTTGAGAGGGATGCCACCTATTTGAAAAGTCAAATATTTTTTTTAAATTATACACAAGTATTTAAAATATTTAAAATGAGTATCAAATGGTTCGTTTTGCGAAGGGGAAGGGTTATAGCTACCTAGATTTTTGAGTGGGATGCCACCTGCGTGAAAAATTGAATTTAATTAAATTACGTACCAGTTATACAAAATTAGGGTTTCAAACGTTTCGTCTCGGCGAGGAAACGTTTTATACCTATATTTTGAAGCGGGTTGCCACCAGTTTTTAAAGTCGAATTTAAATAAATTATACACAAGTTATATGAAATATTAAAATATGGGTGATAAACTGTTCGGAAACGGTTCATATTTTTAAGAAGGATCTTATCTAAGTTATATGCAATATTAAAATATGAGTGTCAAATTCTTCGGGCAATGCCCATACTTGTTTTTTAGAGAGGGATGCCACCTTTTATATTTGATAAAAAACTGAAATATGTCTGCTGGTTAGATATACCAAGGGCTTTAATAAATAAATATAGGCAGGATAACGTCTTCCAGCAACAACATGAAAGTCTATTAAGAAGAAGACTGATGATAAGTTATCTTGAAATCCGAAATAGCAACTTATAACTTCTACCGCTGTTATTGTTGATTTTTTTTAATAACTTCCTAATAAAAAAATGAGCTTTAGCTCATAAAAATAATCATTAATTTTTTATTGAAATATATGTAGTTCCTTATGTAACATAAACCATATAAATCAAAATTAACTATCAACTTATTATGAAAACTATATCGTCAAGATGAGCTGATTTTGCACAGTAAAATTCGGAAGTAAATGCCCTCTAACAACAACTAAAACTATCTACCATGTGTGTTACTCAAAATGTCAGCTCTTGCGACTGAAAAATGTTGGATACGTATGGGTGTTTCTGAACGCGAGAGATCATCACACAACACAACACTATGAGACTACGACTACATTAACTTGCCCATAATCAGCTGTTCGCTCAATTAGAGTAGACCAAGCTATCAACTAAGTATTACTACATATGTATGTAGATATTCGTATTATATATACATATATTGAATACAAAAAGAGCCAACAAAACATGTTTGTATTGCGCTAGACGCACGATCAGCCAAAGAGATCGAGCGGGACGTGGAGGTGAAGTTATGAAGCACATGCTGACATTGCCGCGCGATGCCGCTATCAAAACAACGTGTAAAAGTTGCTTTTACTTGGGACTTTGTTTACTGTCGTTTGCCGACTTATTTAAAATGATTTTCCAAAAATCATTTGACCCTCTAAATCGGCTCGAAACTAGAGCATATGGATATCGTTGAACTCGTAATACTGTGTAGAATCAGATTTCGTTTGGGTCATCAAAATCGCAGTTAGCGTTTGGAAGTTGTGGAAAATCTCATTTTACAACAAAACTGCTGAAACAATTTCGCTTAAATTCACGCAGTACAAATTAGATAGTATGAGCCATGTGTATGCCAAGTTTCATGCAATTCGGGAGCTTGGTTTGGGCGCTATGATTTTTTCAAAAACTTTTGTTATAAAGTCAGATCGATGCCCCTCGAGGCGAGCCATAGCTTTCCCATCACAAAAGCGACGTATGTAGATGATTTATCATCAGTGGAGGAAACAAGTCGGCGTGTGGCCAAGTAAGTACGCTGCTTCCCGAAAACATCGTCATCGACAGCGCTAATAGTGGCGTTGTCGGCGGCGGTAGTAACAAGTGAATTTCTAAGTAGTATTTTTGTATTTTTTTTTATTTTTTTTATTTCTGTTTTGTGCATAGATTAATATGAGAAATACATATGTATGTATGTACATATGCACTTAAATGAATACCTTTTCAACGAGACTACACTTTGATTATATATTTAATAAGTATGTACGAGTGTATATGCATAGTTTAATGGCGTTTTTGTTTGTCTGCTTAGATACAAATTTCCATTCTTTGCTATGCTCATATTCAATTTTTTTTTTTTTTAATTTGATAACTATTGCTAGTATTTCACGTGCTGTACTTGATGTGGTAATTTGCATGCATTTTGCGTACTTAATATATTTAACATATTAATTTGTAGTATCTAAGATCAGTGGGCATATGTACTATGTATGAACAGATAGACACATTTAAAAAAAAAAAATTACATTGAATGTAAATTTTAAACTAAATAAGTACATGAAGATTTCAGTTCAACCAAAATTAAATGTCTAGTATCCTCTAAAAAAAATCACATAATATATACATACATATTTTGTTTTTGGCTTTGCCGTTGCTGTACATTTTTCTGAGGAAATAAATATGCGATCATTTATATCTTAAGAGCTGCAAACTCATTAAAGAAAGTGTTGAATACTTTGCTATAGTTTGAACTAAACTAAGATGAAATGAGGAAAATAAATAACGTAGAAATTATAAAAACAATTTCGAAGATTACCAATTTGTCTCTTTGTATTTTTCAGACAAAGAGAGAGCTGTACGTTAAGTCACGCCGAATAAATTATTGCTGCCTTTAGAGTTTTTTGACTTGTGAATCTGAATATTTCTTCCAACAAGGTATACGATGGATGTGTTAGGGAATGATTGATTTAACGTCAACCTTTGTCGTAAAGAAATAAATTTAACAATTGGTTTATATATGCGGGATCATCACCAGGTTCAAGATTAACGGGTTACCCGCCCGTTCACGATTTATACCCCGAATAATCTGATTAAAAATAATCCTGTATACTTAACTATTCTGTTTTTTTTTTTTAATTTTCTTGAGCACAATATTGTATATATGTATTTCTGTTTGAAAAAAGCTGGGCAGCTACAGTGCAGGTGTTCCTCTGCTACTTCCGCAACTGGTATCCAATTCGGGCAGCATGGCGATTGCAAATTCTTCCACTTGCAACACTCGTATACTCTTGGAAGAAGCATAACGTCTCTAGTAGTGGGAACGCTGAATATATTACCACATCTACCGACCATTTTCGAGAAATTCGTTATCGCAACGCAAGCCAACCGCTGTACCCTGCTTAATTTTGTTGTGGTAAAGTTAATTTCAGACTAGCGAACCGTGGGATGTAGTTGGACGGATTATTGCCATGTAGATGATACAGACCATAAGTTTTAGACGCATACTCCATTCCTAAGCTATTTTTTTTTTGGTCAAATGGAAACTACCTTATACCTTTTCAAACCGCTGTTTCGTATTCAGATAGTTACTAGGCATTGTATTACATTTTATACGGATAAATTTTGTATAAATTCATTGAATAGTGCGCGAAAATATTAATTTCTTTTCGAGGGTTAAAAATTTTGTATGGGTTTCTTTGCTACTAAAACCATAAAATATAAAATTCGAGTCCGATTGTGTAGGATTTCGCGGACAAAACGAGTGGTTGAAAATCCAGTTAGGAAATTGAAATGAAACTTGTTTGAATATTATGTCAAATGCTAGCAGAAAAGTCGTGTAGACATAGTCATAGTAAAACTCATAAAAGCGAGAAAATTTTTTAAATAGTATACTTACCTCAAATAAAAGTTTTTGTTTTCTAATATATCTAGTCTCCATTTAATCTAAACTACAAACCTAGACCGGTTCTCCAGCTCGAGCTAGCTGTGTAGTCGATAAAAACGCACAGATACTTTACATGTACCGTAGTTATTGTTTTCTAAAAAAATCTAATAAATATCGAATTTTTAAAATCTCCTCCGACTGGCTGGCCTTGAGCTAAAAATTATTGTTGAGACAAATAAATCAAAGAGAAAAATTAATATATGTATACACCAAAAATTTCAAATATGTTCTATTATTTAAAGTGGTAGAAAACACAAAAGCAGAAATCGATGCCAATCGATGCTAAATTAATGAGCAGAGTTCTTCACACCATTCTCATTACTTCATTACTTGGAAATTTTATAAATTTAAAGAAGGCTATGTAACGAAATGTCGAAGTTGCTTTCTGATGCCTGAGGCTAACAGAAATAAGCCAAATAGATTCGTTTCCAGGAAAACACTTTTTCCGAACTACCGCCAAAGTAATGTTAAGTTTGAACCCAAATTTGTCTTAATAAATAATGCAACATTTTTATTAATTTCACTGCAGGAAGTTTTCCAGACGGTTTACTGAGATTATTATAGTAAAAGTTTATTTGTAGACTACGTACAATAAAAAATATTTGGTTAAACAAATTTAGAGAAATTATTTTTCGCTTGTGTAAATATATTTTTATCTTAATATACTTTGTATATTTTTCAACTTTTACCTGTAAATTTATTACTCTTCTCGTGCAAATAACAGTTTTAATCTAATTGATGTCTATACATTTTATAACATAGAAACAAATTATCGTAAATTATCAAAAAATGAGATATACAAAAGTTTATGTGAGCAGCTTTGTAAATGAAAATGTACGTTTAGGCAAATATTTATTTAACGTTTTAGCAGATAAAAAAGTTATTTTTGCTTAAGGTATTTTTTAAATCAGTTTATTGTCTTCAGCCCTAGTTTATACATTGAAAACACTTTTTTAACGCTGATATGCTATTGAAAGTTTGCTTAACTTTATAATATCTCAAATGTATAGGAAACTGGTGTGTTAAAACACATCACGAGCTGAAAACGCTGCTTTTGATTATTAATTTTTTTTTTTGATACACATTTTTTAGTTGGTTTTCGTGTATACTCTCTGAGTTTAGTTGTTTTGTCAAATGTCCAAGGGCAAATTATTTCATATGGGGCATTCCATGTAAAAGAGGATAACGACATAGCCTTTAGCTTAGTGACAAAAAACAACGAAATTGATTACAGTAGGCAATAATTTTCATATATTTTGTACTTGCCTCAATAGTCACAATTTTAAATGTTGTTTAATATTTGGATTAAGGTGAAATCAGTCTAATTTTTAATGAAAACATAAATTTAGCGCATATTTTTTACAACCAGGGGCCGAAAATAATCGGTATTTTGATTTTTTTTTTGGAAAAAAAAATCATTGATTCAAAACAAAATTTTAATATATCGATGTAATCCTTACAACATGCAAATCTGACCTGATGTTTATTCTTTTTGATCATAAAACATAAATAATATTTTCAACGCCGACAAATTTGACGCGTTTGTTATGCTAGAAAAGTTTTGAAATCCAAAAAGAAAGATTGTTTTTGATCAAAATTTGATCGAACAAAAAAATAACCTATGTAGCTTTAAAAATAAATCGTTTTGCAAAAATTCGCCTTTGAATCAAATATAATGTCCCACGAAATTTATTCATATAATAATTACAAAGAACTTATAAATTGTTTGGATGTTTGAATGTTGATAAAATTGTGCAGTCAAATGTCTTATCAGTCACATTGGAGTGACCCATATACATACATACATATGTACATATATATTCGCGCGCATAGCATAAAATTTCTATTTATTGACTTACATATGTGTTTTTAATTTTCATCAACAAATTTTGCATGTGAAGGCGAAAGAATTCACCAGCGGAATAATTGGCCACCACACTGAATTTAAATCTACCATGTATATAAGAACCATTTTCACCACATTGCTAGATATCCATACATACATTTTTTCTGCAGAGCGGTTGCTGCAGAAGACCGAGTAATAAATCCAAAAAAAACGATAGAAGAAGAATAAGTTAAGGAAGGAAAGCCCTGTTTCTGCAGCTACACCTTTATAAAAAATTATTTTAAAAAAAGTGATACACTTAAGGCAATTTAAATGATAATGAACATTTGTCGCATTTATCGTGAAGATTTTAAAAATTTTCTAAAAGTCGACCTCAATTCTAATGGTTAACGCAATGCAAAATACAACACACAACTACAAAGCAAATCTGCGCCGTTGTAAGCCCTACTGGAAATTCCATTGCGCTGGACTTTTTCAGTATACTAATTGCCGTCCCTTTTGTGATACGATTCTTCAATTGTGCATACCTTAAATTTCTTTCGGCTAGTTTCGTGCGCTGTACTCCTATTCTCACTACCACTGCACACACCCACACAAATTTTTTTTTTTTTGGCGCTGGCCGCTGGGAAGTGACGCTCACTCAAATGAAAACTTTACTAGCGAAATAAACACTTAAAAAACATTGCCCGATTAAATTTTGTATATATTTTCGAAAGCACATTAACTCAACTTAATTTTTATTAACATAGCACAAAATTTAAAGCAATATTTATCACAAAATTTTACATTTTCGCACGCGCTACGGAAACCTACATCAATTTTATGAAATGGCGGCGGAAACTGAACTTTTGGAATTCGTATTCACCTGTTGACGCCAAAGCTTTTCTGGACTATTGCCGCCTCTATCGGTATTGTCAACAACTCACGCAGAATACCAGCAGGGGTCGCAATAGCCAACGAAAACTTTGCCATCGCTGGCAACAGGTGTAAAATTGGTAATTCCTTAGTTTCCGCCGCCATTGTATACATTTCGTACAAGTTTCCGCAGCGCGTGTGAAAAATGTGAAATTTTGTGATAAAAATAGCGTTAAAATAAAAAATGTACCAATAAAAATGTAGTGTAGTGTGCGTTTCTTTGAAAATATATAAAAAATTCACGCGGGCAATGTTTTTCGAGTGTTTATTTTGCAAGTGCAATTTGGGCGTCATTAGCCAGCGGCCAGTGGCCAGTGGGCAGCCTAGAAAAAATGTGTGAAATGAAAGTGAAAATAGAAGTGCAGAAGAAGAAGTTAAAAG
The DNA here is from genome assembly GCA_951828415.1 of Anomoia purmunda. Lineage (NCBI taxonomy): Eukaryota > Metazoa > Arthropoda > Insecta > Diptera > Tephritidae > Anomoia > Anomoia purmunda. The sequence goes on along the minus strand of OX639996.1, from coordinate 107,847,750 downwards.
AGATTAGGTAAATCAGTAAATTATGTGAGGTAAGTTCTTTATATTAAACAATATTAAGAAAATAAAACATGATACATATTTGCAATGAAAATTTGTGCGATAGCATTTGCATATAGCGGCTTCAGGGGTGGAGGCTTACTCCGATCGGAGTACATTTACTCCAATACATACATATGTACGTACATATGTATGTACATATTTTAAAAATACAAGCCTACTTCGATTTCGTTTTTGAATCTAATAGAATATTCGCTCACTGATTCTTATGTAGATACTGAAAATTTTCCGTTTTTTTTTTGCCGAAAACGACTTTAATGCACACATACATATGTACGTATGTATTACTATGTGTACTACGTATTTTCGAAACGTTTTGCTACATACAGTTGTGGACGTGTAAATAGTAGCAAAACGTTTGGACAATTTTGTCTTGCCTTATTTAATTATAACTATTGTTTATACATAAATCAATAAAAATTGCAACTTTTTAATTCGGATTCCTAGAAAATTTTCTAAATTTTTAAACAAAAGTGAAAAACATTTTGGGTATACAGTTTTGTAGCCCATACAATTTATTCGAATAAAGTCCAAATTTCAAGTTGCTAAAAATTCTTGTTGATTTTTGACAATTTTTTTTTTGTAATTTTTTAAGAAATTTGATTTAAAAAAAGATTGAAATTTTGATAACATTTTTTTCAAATTTTGAATTTTTATAAATTTTCTAAAATGTTTGGGTCTTCATAGAATTAGCTATATTTTGAAATAAGTAAAGACGAAAGCGTCAATGTAATAAAATGTAAAAAATAAGATGAGTTACAATTTTATTATTGAAACCATTTTTATTTAGATTTTTGGTTTATAAACCTTTTCTTTACAGGACTGCAAAAATTTACTATGCAGTCGAATTTACATAAACCACCCCAGCCTAATTTGCGCTAATAGGGATCAACACAAAAATTACCACAAACCAAAAGAATATTCTTTTTTATTCTTTTGCCTACTTCCACATTTCCAGTTCCACCACCCTTCTCTTATACAAAGTTGTTGTTGCCTAACTCCTCTGCCGACTCAAGTTGCCCCTCACGAGCCAGAAGCAGTCGTTTTCTTTGCTTACCGTGTTCCTTCTTTCATTTCTGTTCTTATTTATTGCTTAGTCTTCTTCTTTTTATATGCATGCAGTCGACCAAGGCAAACTCATACAAGGTGATGGCACAAACGAGGTACTGTATTTTGTATTTGCATTTTTGTGACTTTGACAGCTATCCCTCTTAAAGCAAAAACAAAATACACGCACCCTATCATCTCATACGAATTCGCCTTGCAGCCGGCAGAGGCTGCAATAGTCAAAAAAAGCTTTAATGCCATCGTCAACAGGTGAATAGGAATTCCAAAAGTTCAGTTTCCGCCGCCATTTCATAAAATCGATGTAGGTTTCCGTAGCGCGGGTGAAAAATGTGAAATTTTGTGATAAATATCGCTTTAAATTTAGTGCTATATTAATAAAAATGTAGTTGAGTTAATGTGCTTTCGAAAATATATAAAAAATTTAATTGGGCAATGTTTTTCAAGTGTTTATTTCGCTAGTAAAGTTTTCATGTGAGTGAGCGTCACTTCCCAGCGGCCAGCGCAAAAAAAAAGGTGTGTGTGTGTGTAGTGGTAGTGAGAATAGGAGTACAGCGCACGAAAGTAGCCGAAAGAAATTTAAGGTATGCACATTTGAAGAATCGTATCAAAAATGAGAATGCAATTCAACATATTGCAAAAAATGTATATTAAAATTTCAAAGTTTTTTAATTCGAATTAAAAAACAACTTTGGGTAGGAATGCAGTTTTATAGCCAGTTCAATGCGCAACACCGTCAGCAAATAAAATTATCAAAAATAAACCCAAATTTTTACTCACTCGAAACTCGCACCTATTGCTCTAAAATTGAATGGGCTATAAAACTACATAGCCAAAATCTTTTTAAAAAATCGAAGTGAAGACGTTGAAAATTTTAAAATGTCCATTTCATATTTGGCCAGAGTTCAAATATCCCTTTTCACGCCATCTAATATAATATAGTACATACATACTTACATATATTGTAATATATTAATAATATTTCATATTTATAACAATAAGAGTTTGCGCTATTGGCGATCGATACAGAAATTACCAAAAAAAACCCGATAGAATATTCTTTGCCTATTTCCACATTTCGATTTCCACCCATCTCTTATGCACACTTGTTGCATAACTTCTCCGCGACTCAACTTGCCCGTCATGATACAGCAGCAGGTTTTTTCTTCCTTTACTTATTCTTCTTATTTCTCTTCTTTTTGCACGCAAGCAGCAGAGAACGTATATTAGACAGAGAAGCATTAAGTTAGGATGCCGGTGTGAATTGTCAAAATGCATCAATAATTCTCGTCCAGCTCACCATTCTAATGGCCGACAGGGGAAATCGTGAGAGTGGCGAGTTAACAGAGCTGAGCGAAGGCAAAATTTGTTTAACAGACTATGATTTCTGATCATTTTAATTGTTTTGGCTCGAATTTTAGATTTTGCCAATATATTAACAAATTGATATAAATGTCTAAATATATAATTAGACATGAAATTTGGCTTTACTTAAATATGTGCATGATAAGAGTGAGCCTATTTTGGTTATATGCATGCATTGTATACATATGCCATAAATAGCTTACTGCACTTGCTGTTTTGCCGACGGCATTTCATATGTAATATGCACAGTATTTTTATATTTTGGATGTAAAATTGGATGAAGTTTATGAAATGATGAAAAAACTAGAAATTTTATCTATTAGGTAGAAAATGAAAAGAGTTAGACAAATTTCATTTTTATCACGATGGATAAGTATAATTATCGGAAAAGTAACCTGACTGGCTGTTTTGATGAGAGCATTTCATATGTGCATACATTACACAAATTCATAAAAAAATAAATGACATTATTTATAATAAGTGATATAGATTTCAAAAGCTTTATAGATTGGTATTTTCATACAAATTTATGATTTATAAAGCTTATTAATGAGTGAGTGTGAGGAGATTATAATATCCAAATAAATATGTATGAAAGTACGCACTTATGCACGTACATACGCACTTACAAAAGCACTTACATACATAACTATGCAAGTAGATATGTATGTAGACGCATATGCATATAGACAAGGTACCTGTGGACTTACATATTTTATAAACATAAAAATCGTTATCATATTTGAGTGCAAGTACATTCATATGTAATTCAAATGTATTTACATATGTATGTATGTACATATGTATATCTATTTTTATTGATAAACATTTGCATATGGATGTACATATGTACATTTATACTGCATACGTATGCACATACATACATACAATATACAACCGCGCAACAAGTGCTACATACAACAACAAAAAATTCATTCATAAACACACGCGCACACTTCTGATAGTAAATTCTGTTCATTCATAAATGAGAACATTTCATCTCCCCACAAACACATGCGCCCCTCATCCATCACATTTTTCGCGACGAAGACAAAAATCTAAAAATCATAAATTGAAGATTTTGGTAATTTTGGTCCAAATGCTCACAACTTCAAATGGGAATGTAGGTATTATTTTGGCCCGCTTGTGCCCGTAAAATATTTCATGAAGAAATTCATCTATTATTAATCTATTATGTTTGCTTAGAGGTCGTGCACATATTACGTAACGCGATAGGGGGGCGGCGGGGGTTTGGTATTTGTGACGAAGTGTGACATGTGATTTCCCTTTACCTAATATATAGCATATGTATGTATATCAATTAACATTGTATTTTATTTTACGATTAATAAAAACAATTCTGAAAGTGTGACATGATGAGGGGTCTGAAATGATCAAAAATTGCGTTACGTAATATGTGCACGACCCCTTATCATTATAAACGTGTTTTGCACGAAATCCTGTTATATATGTCATTTAAAGCCCTAATTATTCCAAATCGGCGCAACCAAACGCCTTACCGCTACGACTACTTGCATACATATGTACATTACACATATGTATGTCAATATGTAGTCTAAATTTTGGTCGCATTTGTGTCAGGGCTTACGTCTTATCACAAATGTAGCACAAGTACCAGAATAATATATTTAGGAGTGGAAAATCTACTACCTTTTAACAAATTTTTCTACAATTGTCTAATTAAACGCAAACATTGCTATAATTAATTGTATTTTGTGAGACCTTTAATTAATTATACTACTTTTGCTTCTTCCTGAACCAACAATCTCGGTCAATGACCTATACAGAAGACTTTCAACCCGAAATTGCAAATAAACCGTACCATTTTTGTCCTGAGGGGGTATAAAGTACCAGAATTTTAATTTAGAAATTTAATTCTGTGGCAAATAACTTAACATCTTATGTATGTATCTATATGTAAGTGTTTTATTTCAGATATTCCTCTATTCGATCTAGTATATCAATATTTGTATTATACTCCACTTTTTTCTTCTACCTTCCTCAAATACAAATTAATTCAACTAAACCCTGATTAATGATGGCGGCTTTGCGACGCAGCTTTTTCGTGTGAATTGCGGGCAGAATCAACTATTTCTGTGGAGTTTTGACAAAACAGCTTATTTGGCTTTCGAATTTTTATTTTCAAATCAATAAATTTCTATCTTTGACGTACAAATTTAATATTTAAATTAAACTTTTAACACAATGGCCTGTGGAACTATAGCTTTGTTTAACTATTTGTATAAATATTTCATTAGAACATTGTTATTTTTGACATGGTAAAAATTGAAGTCTAACTGGAGATAAGACATTTTGTCAAACTTTGCGCGCAGACTTTGAGTTCGGTTGAATGTGCGCGCATGTCAACAAACATATGTACATACATCATTATTTCTATTCTATTTACATATCTACACATATGCTTGTACGCGCCCTTTTGCATGGAAGTAATTCGATTAAATATGCATTGTTAAATAAATGCATGCATGTGCATACATATGATAAACAATAAATGCAATTTCTTTAGTGTTTTTGGAAGATTTTGTTTAACCACTTAAAATATTTATTGAAAGTTACATACATATGTATGGAAAATATTAGTAGAATAAAATAAAACACTAAAATTGAAATTATAGAAGAATACATATTTTTAATATTTTTTTTTAAATGTTGGAAATATAATTGCGAAAATTCCTTATCAAAACAATAGGAAAATTTTCGCCAAAAAACATCTGCAACCACACAATGTAGCTGATAACAGAGAACGTACATAAATTTTCTCTAAAATTGTTGTTTTCGCTCAACCGATGTTAAATTTTGCCCCTTGTAGGTGAAAAATTATTGAGTGGTGTGCTGGACGAGAAATAGACCTTTTCCCAAAAACGCGGAACGACAACAGGAATGAAGTGGGATGCTACTTCTCTGTAAACATACGTTCTCTGCAAGCAGCCACTTGCCTCCGCAGCAAACCCGCTGCACTAAATATGGTGAAAATGGTTATTATGGCTATGGTAGATTTAATTTAATGTGGTGGCCAATTTTTCCTCTGGTGAATTCGTTCCCTCTAACATGCAAATTTGTTGCGCAAAAAGCTCATTTAGCATTTGCGCCTTCTTATTTCTCACAAGATCTCTGCTGGTAGTACCGGCAGAGGCGCAATAGTCAAAAAAAAAAGCTTTGATACCATCATGAACAGGTGAATAGGAATTCCAAAAGTTCAGTTTCCGCCGCCATTTCATAAAATCGATGTAGGTTTCCGTAGCGCGGGTGAAAAATGTGAAAATTTGTAGTAAATATCGCTTTAAATTTAGTGCTATATTAATAAAAATGTAGTTTAGTTAATGTGCTTTCGAAAATATATAAAAAATTTAATCGGGCAATGTTTTTCAAGTGTTTATTTTGCTAGTAAAGTTTTAATGTGAGTGAGCGTCACCTCCCAGCGCTTAGCGCAAAAAAAATGTGTGTGTGTGTGTGTAGTGGTAGTGAGAATAGGAGTACAGCGCACGAAAGTAGCCGAAAGAAATTTAAGGTATGCACATTTGAAGAATCGTATCACAAAAGAGACTGCAATTAGTATACTGAAAAAGTCCAGCGCAATGGAGTTTGCAGTAGAGCTTACAGCTGATTGTCTTTGTTGTTGTGTGTTGTATTTTGTATTGCGTTAACCATTAGAATTAGAGTCGAAATTTTAAAAGTTCTGGCGTAAACCACAGCCGATTTTGCATTACGCCATTAATTTCTGAAATTCGGAATTCAACTAATCTGGTTATTTTATAATAAAAAAAAAAAATTATATTTCAATGTAATTGTAGTTCGACAGTTTGCTTTGAATAAATTGTAAAGACTGTGCCGAAGGAGCCCAAATGTTAAGAAATGAAGTGAAATCAAAATTGGTTTTTGATATTTTTAATTTTTATCTAAAGTGGTTACAAAATCAGTTAAAATTACACAGTGTATAAATTTAGATTTTTTTTTGAAACAGAGTTGCTATTTTTATGAAGGGCATATCGTACATATAATTTTTACGTAATAACTTATATATGTATATTCGTTTGAGTTTTTTTTTTTACACCTAAATGTGGAGGAGATTTTTACCAAAAGTGCAAAAAGTTGAAACGCTACAGCTTTGACGCCTGTTTCCTTAGATTCTTATAAAAGGCTAAATATTTTATGTCTACAATTTTTCCATGATTTAAATCGTATTCCCAAAAACACTAACAATGCTACTTAAAATAATAGTACAATGTTAGGTAAAATGCCTTCAGGGAACAATGAAAAAAAATTCAGAAGGAGGGACGGTGGCGGGTCAGAGTGTAGATATGAAATGTATCAATTTTTCCGTTTTTTCCGCTATTTTTCATTTGAAATACAAACCAAAGAAAAAACTGACGAAAGCCAAATTTCAAAAACAATTCGACAATGTGGCGAGAAATTATGTGTGAAAATTAGCTGAGTTTTAACATTTATCTTTTTAGAGGCCATTGTGCTGAATATTTTTATATCGTTCTCCTTTTCGCCTCCGCTGTATTGATGCAGCAGCGTTTAACATTAGATACAACCTGTATTTCCATTTTGTTTATGCTTAGAAAATGTTTCGGTTGTGTAAAAAAAACGACCGAAATATGTACAGCCATTTGTAAAAAACAAAAAGTCCAAAGTACTTCTTTCTGTTTCGATTGCTGATGTATTGAATTCTGTTTCTGTTGCTAGCAGCATCAGAATTGCAAAATCCTGTTACTTTTTAGTACCGCGCATTAACTCTGTACAAAAACCCTTTTGTAATTTTTGTATGCATTTTTTTTTTCAATTCATTTGACGAAATTCTTACATAGATACAGATTTGTATTTACATAACTACATATTACAAAAGGAATTCCCTGTAATAACCCTGACATATGTATAGGAGTATGTATGTATGTAGTATGTATATTTAAAACTAAGCGTTTAAAAACGTAATGAAGCTCTTGCACGATTGTTTTTGTCGGATGATTCCTTTTCCACGCCCTGTCGCCAACTCTTTGACGATGCCATTCTAGCTTCTATCAGACGAAAATGTTCACATTCCACCCGATGTAAATACATTATTTTGTATCGTAGACGACTAACGAACTCACATAAACTCAATTCTTCTTTATCATCATCTCGTTTATCCTCATCACAATGCGTAGTTGGATTGCTTACTTCATCCAAAACAGCGTCACGTTCGAAGGATGTATTTTCCATTTTTTTTTTTTTTTAAGTTTCCACTAAGAATATTTGCAGTAGTATAAAATAGTTGTAGATGCGAGTGCAGTTGGTGGACTGAATTTCGAAAGTAGGCAATGCTCTATTTTATACTTTCCTGTCATGAGCAGCAGCGGTGATTAAGATTTGGACAGGTAGTGGCAGACAGTGCCGTTTTTGAAATACATACCACATATACCTGCATATGTACATACATGCATATGTACATACATGCATATGTACATATGTATATAAAAAATATTTATGTACGCGAGGAGGCATTGTTCTGGATGAGGCTTTTCCGTTATTTTTATTACATTTCTTTGAACTTCGTTTTCGAATCTTTTCATAAGGCATACAATGTACGCGACAATCTACCTAAATCTTTGTCGTGCAATTTTTCAGAAAACTCCAAATAACAGTAATAAAAAATCAATATATCAGTTTTCGAAGTATTTAGAATGGTTTTGTCAAAATATGTTTTTTTTTTGTAAAAAAAATAGTATGAAAAAGTTAGTACATTAAAAAAAAACATTAATTTACTAATTTCTCAAAGCCAAAGTATTTCGAAAACATTTAAGTTTGTCAAAAAAAAAAATATGTCCATAACTTTTAAATTGAAGAAATAAGTGAATAAAAATTCTATATAAAAAATTTTAAATTTTGTTGATTCTTAATATTTTTAAAACGTTGAAATTATATATTTATTTCTGGTAATATAAACAGCTACAGAGTTGAAATATTTATATATCAAATCAAAGAATTTCATTTTATAAAATTATAAATTAGTATATTCGTTCTCGAAATATTTGGGGGGCATAGGGCGAATTTTTTGATTTTTTTCATTCGCACGGGTTTCATGGGCCACCAGCAACAACAAAATATACTTCGGGATTGTATTTTCGCGACCTATTTAATTTTCCTTGACCACAGCATTGCGAAAAGCAAAATCATTGCTTAAGTGGAAAAATGGAGAGATAAAAAAATACGAAAACTGCAATATACGTTTTAATACTGCGATATAACCAAAATATAAAAAATAAATTAATTGATAGAAATAAAGAGTAGAAAGTAATTAAACAATATATTATAATAGTAAAATAATTTACAGAAAAAATCTACATATATCATTCTTAAAAAGCGCGGTGTGCTTAAAATTTATTGTTAATAAATAATAGTTAAAAAATGTATATCATTTTAAAAAAGCGTAGGGTAATTGGTACCTAAAAACCATTAAAATATTTATTTAAAAATATATTTTGTATAACAATTTTGCACTCCACGTATTTTTGCTTTTTAGTTCTTTCTTCTCTTAAATAATATTTTTTTTATCGTTTTCAACTATTATTTATTTACAAAAAAAAAGTGGAATATGGGTGTATACAGTGCACTTTGAAAAAGCAAACCTGGAATCTCGTTTTTAAACCCAACAATGCAATTCGTAGTAGAATAGGAGATTGGAGCACAAACTTAATAAATATCTTTTTAGATAATTTCCATGGATAACGTGATGATTTTGAGACAGCATAATTGACATTCGTGGCAGAAAATACTCCTAAGTTCTAAATATCAGTAACGCAATCAAGAGAAGATCCAAGGCAAATTCATATAAGGTGGCGTTACTAGATATAACAACTCATACATTAATTTTTTCGAATTAGCATATGGAAAGGCGAATTCATATAATGTTACTGAGCTATTTCACGTTTTGGCATTTCACAAAATTGCAAAATGAAAGAAACAAAATACACAACGAAGTCCCCTTGGTTATCTAACCTTCTATAGATCCACCTTAAAACTGCAAAAAATATACAAATTTTTACTTAACATTTTTAAGTAAAATTCACCAATTTGTAAAGATTGCTTCAAAATGAATAAAAACCCACATGAAACCAAATCTGTTTACTCTAAAATTAGTAAATATTTGTTTTGCATCAATTCATTTGCACTTTTCTTTTTCTATTGACCCAGACAACTTTTACTTTTAGTGGTTATTTTTCAAATAAAAACTGGCCTTACGCTCAACTATTGATACATGGAAACATAGGGAGTGAGGCCTAATATTAAAAATAATTACACTACGTTGCAAATTATCAGTCGACCACATATTAGGAAATTTTCTCTGATTTATCTTTTTCATTTAATTTCCGTTTATTTTCAATAAAAAATATATTTTATTCTCTTACAAAACCCCAAAAATTTCAAGCTTCAAACTTTGTTTAAATAAAATTTCATCAAAATTTCAAACTTAAGCATGAATTCGGTTCAAGCTGTGAAAAGGCTCACAACATTTTGCAAACTCTGGAAATGTATTTACTTTCGTTCGTTTCAGAAATTGCTACTTGCAGCATTTCATAGCATTCCAAATTTATATTGCGGACGAAATTTCACGGCTGTGAAGTTAGTAGTGGACTTTAAAAAGAAGAAACATTTTGAATTTTTTGAGTATGCAGCTTTGTAGCGTATTATATAATTATATAAAAGCGCAAGTTTCAAGTAGCTAGGAATTGCTGTTGATTTTTGAGAATTTTCCTTGACGATGGTGTTTCGGTTTTCTTATATATACAAAAAAATGCGTTATATGGAATCAAAAGCGATTTGTAAATACTTTTAAGTTGAGTTTTTAAATTGAGATTTATCTTTTTTTCAGATTACAAAAGTTCTAAATTTAACTACTTATATCTCAAAAACTATTCTACTTCTCTTTATATACTGACTGCATATTCTGAAAATTTTACATATGAAATGATGCGGCAGATGATCGGATGTCGTAGTGGAAATTTCTCGTCAGCCAGCGCAATTAATCCGAAAATTCTCCAATGAAAATAAATAGTCGAATATTTGGTTTGCGATGTATATTTATTAATTTTTTTTTTCATAATCATAATGCAACAATTTTGCATGGTCTGTGAGAACATTTTCATTAAGCTGTACAAGTGTTTGTAAAGGTTTCTTAAATAAAACTAAAGTTATTTAGTTCGTAAAACATATCTGAGGTTAGACAATTTTTTTTTTTTTTTTGAAATACTAAACTAAGTACATTGTACACTTCACAATTAATTTAATATTACTTTTTGGATACCAACGCTATGCTCGGAAATCATTTCAATCGTGGCATTGAATACTCTTGGCTATGATCGTTCACGAATCGACCTCCTCGTCACTGAAGTCACTGCTACTGCTTATTGTGTCACTTTGAATTATATTATGCTGATTAAGAAATACAACTCCACCATTACTTGGATGTCGCCGTTCATGACAACTGCGCCTTGTTGATGAAACCGCAGTACACTGTACTGAATCCGCTTGAAGGGACTGCTCAAATTCATTGTCGTCATTTAAGAGATCTGGTGATATTGGCCAATAGCCAATTGATCTTTTGTCATATATCATGCCACATTCACAAGGACAAACGTAATAAATTTCTCCATTCTCGTCAATCAAAGATCTCGTATAGAAGGCAGAATTTGGATCTTCGGCATCCGATTGGTTAGATCGGTCGTAAACGAATTGCTTAAAATCACTTACTTCCGCTTTAATGAAAAATGGGTCTGCGTCGTTGTCTATTTCATCGCCCGGTGCTTTGCTACGTAGAAGAATAATTTTATTAGGCAGCTGATTCATGATTTTTACTATGATTCGTGGAGAATGCAAGAGACTTTAGTGCTTAGATGCTGGATCTTCTTCGGGCTGAAATAGACTGATGCTAAGCCAAAGGCTTGAAGGCTTTTTATAGCGCTACTTAGGTGAGCGGTTAACGCGAGTCCTTTAACGCCTGACGCTATGTGTCGGCGGCAGGTAGCGCTGATTTTGGATTGTTAGTAAAAAAAAAAGTCGTTTGGAATTCCTTTGAGTTTAGGATAATAGCATATTTACTTAATATCGCAATTCTTAGAAGTCTATTTTATATACATACATACCTGCATACATACGTACATAAATAGTGTATATATATAAAATATTCATATACGCGACAGGCATTATGTACTTTAAGAGGAGGCTATGAAGAAGAATTGTGGTTTTCCACATTTACTTTTCCGTTATTTTTGTATCATATCTTTGACCTTCGTCTTCGAAACTTTTCATAAAGCATACAGTGTACGTGAAAATCTACCTAATTTTTTTGTGTTGCAATTTTTTAGAAAACTCCAAATAACAGTTATAAAAGATCAATTTGTAAAATTTCTAATAACCGTCAAACGAGTTTATCTCAAGTGATGTATCAAATAGTACAATAAACGATTTAAATGCCCTGTTTATTTGCTTAAGTTTTTTCTTTAATTAAAAATACCGGTTTTCGAAATGTTTGGAAAGATTTTGTTAAAAAATACTATTTTTTGTAAAAAAAAAAGTATGCAAAATTTAGTACATTAAAAAAAAATCATTTACTAATTTTGCAAAGCCAAAGTATTTCTAAAACATTTAAGTTTAGCTTTTAGAGGAGACGAAGGCTACAAACGAGAGACATAGCCATTATAATAACTACCAAAAGAAAATGTCCATAACTTTTAAATTGAAGAAATAAGTGAATAAAAATTCTATATAAAAAATGTTAAATTTTGTTGAATCTTCATATTTTTAACACGTTGAAATTATATATTTTTTGTGGTAATATAAACAGCTACAGAGTTGAAATATTTATATATCAAATCAAAGAATTTCATTTTATAAAATTATAAATTAGTATATTCGTTCTCGAAATATTTGGGGGGCATAGGGTGAATTTTTTGATTTTTTTCATTCGCAAAGGTTTCATGGGCCACCAGCAACAACAAAATATACTTCGGGATTGTATTTTCGCGACCTATTTAATTTTCCTTGACCACAACATTGGGAAAAGCAAAATCATTGCTTAAGTGGATAAATGTAGAAATAAAAAAATACGAAAACTGCAATATACGTTTTCATACTGCGATATAACCAAAATATAAAAAATAAATTAATTGATAGAAATAAAGAGTAGAAAGTAATTAAACAATATATTATAATAGTAAAATAATTTACAGAAAAAATCTACATATATCATTCTTAAAAACCACAGGGTGCTCCAAAGTTATTGTTAACAAATAACAGTTAAAAAAAGTACATATATCATTTTAAAGAAGTGTGATCGGGCCAAAAAACTTTAAAAAGTTTCTTTAAATGTAAATTTAGTATAACACGTATTTTGTTAATTACTTTACACTTGTGAGAATTTTTTTTGTTTTTTTGGGTATATCTACCATTAAATAATGTTTTTTAGTGTTTTCAACTATTATTTATTTCCAAAAACTTTGAAATGTGTCGAATTGAAAGCCAACAATGCAATTCGTAGTAGAATAGATCACAAAAATTCTAAATTTAGCTACATATATCTAAAAAAACTGTTCTACTATCTTTTTATATGCTAACTGCATATTCTGAAAATTTTACATATGAAATGATGCGGCAGATGATCGGATGTCGTAGTGGGAATTTCTCGTCAGCCAGCGCAATTAATCGGAAAATTCTCTATTGAAAATAAATAGTCGAATATTTGGTTTGCGATGTATATTAATTAATTTTTTTTTCATAATCATAATGCAACAATTTTGCATAGTCTATGAGAACACTTTCATTGAGTGTTTGCTCTTAAATAAAACTTAAGTTATTTAGTTGGTAAAACAAATCTGAGATTAGACAATTTTTATAATTTTTTTTTTTTTTTTTGAAATACTAAACTAAGTACATTGTACACTTCACAATTAATTTAATATTACTTTTTGGATACCAACGCTATGCTCGGAAATCATTTCAATCGTGGCATTGAATACTCAATGGCGATGATCGTTCAGCAATCGATATCCTCGTCACTGAAGTCACTGCTACTGCTTATTGCGTCGCTTTGAATTATATTATGCTGATTAAGAAATACAACTCCACCATTATTTGGATGTCGCCGTTCATGAAAACTGCGCCTTGTTGATGAAACCGCAGTACACTGTACTGAATCCGCTTTAAGGGACTGCTCAAATTCATCGTCGTCATTTAAGAGATCTGGTGATATTGGCCAGTAACCAATTGATCTTTTGTCATATATCATGCCACATTCACAACGGCAAACGTAATAGATTTCTCCATTCTCGTCAATCAAAGATCTCGTATAGAAGGCAGAATTTGGATCTTCGGCATCCGGTTGGTTAGATCGGTCGTAAACGAATTGCTTAAAATCACTTACTTCCGCTTTAATGAAGAATGGGTCTGCGTCGTTGTCTCTTTCAACGCCTGGTGCTTTGCTACGTAGAAGAATAATTTTATTAGGCAGCTGATCCATGATTTTTACTATGATTCGTGGAGAATACAAGAGACTTTAGTGCTTAGATGCTGGATCTTCTTCGGGCTGAAATAGACTGATGCTAAGCCAAAAGCTTGAAGGCTTTTTATAGCGCTACTTAGGTGAGCGGTTAACGCGAGTCCTTTAACGCCTGACGCTATGTGTCGGCGGCAGGTAGCGCTGATTTTGGATTGTCGTTTGGAATTCCTTTGAGTTTAGGATAATAGCATATTTACTTAATATCGCAATTCTTAGAAGTCTATTTTATATATCTACATACATACAGTTATACACTGTTAACTTTTTTTGTCATTAGATTAGTAATTGCATATAACTTAGGTATGTACATTATTCATATGTATGTATGTTCATATATTTATTTGTACATAATATATATAAAAATATGGAAATATATATGTTTATGATATATTAGTTTTAACAGCTTTCCATAGATATTTCACGAATTCCCACAACACATCTTCGTTCTTCTTATGCTGGACAACGCCCACAAATTGAAGTGCAATGAATATTAGTAACAAGACGACAAACATGCATGACAACCACATACAGAGTCTATGCAGAAGAAAAAATAATAATTGAAATTAGTGGAGGACAATGGCTGTTATTCATATTTCAAAGGAATATTATATTTAAATATTAAAATTATATATTGTGGACTCGATTCGAACTTTGGGGTTTTTCCAAAAAAAAAAAAAACAGAATCTGCATCAATTGCTCAGATGAAACTAAATGAGATTATTACTTCATTTGCAAAAAAATTTAGTATTTATTAAATTAAGTGTGAGCAAAAGTTTTGTATAATTCTTTTTAACGCTAAGTCGTTGTTGTTGGTATTTGTTTATAAAACTTTAGTTCTTTCTATGACAAAAACCATTTACATAATTAAATTTACAAAATTTACGAAAATTAAATTTAAAAAATTTTCTTTATATTTTCAAACTTTTTAATTATTTTGGGTAAGCAGCTTTGCAGCAAATTTAATTTCAACAAATAATACGTACATAAGTCACAAGTGGCTGCAAATTCTTGTTGATTTTTCACCATGGTCATTTTCAACTTTTGGTCTTACGAAAATTTTTCCATAAAGCGGATGGTTTTTAATATAAATTCCCGTAGATTTTTGTTATTTATTGGCTTGTTGTCTTGCATATCTTTTGCCGTATAAACTAGATACGTTAACTAGAAACAAAAAATCCAAAACCAAAAGTTTAAAAAAAATATCAAAAATTAACCGGAATTTTAAGCAAATTCAAATTATTATGCTAAAATCAAATGAGCCACAAAAATGCATATACAAAAGTTTTTAAAAAATTTTGATGAAAAAAAATTTACAACTTAATGAAAATTTTTTGAATTTTTATAAATTTTGTACAAAGTTTAAAATTTGAATTTATATGCTTTTTTTTTATTATAAAACGAACTAAGGCTATACAAAAAAATTACAAAACCTACTTAGCGCTGAAAACAATATAAATATGAAAAGCAAAATCAGCTTTTGTTGCTACGTAAATTGAATTGAATCCAAAATTAGTCGTTTATGATACCTAAAAGAGTCGTAAAAATGTCTAGAGAAAGAGTCCTAAATGAGTCGTAAATGTGGCAATAAAAGTTGCATTTGTCTTATATTGGGGTTCATATGATATATGAATTTAAACTCTTATAGGTCGGTCGAACTTTGCAAAATAGTAACAAAATTTTAATTTTAATTATCCATTATAAAAATATAGGTAATTCTATAATAACAACTGTTATTCAGATTGAGTCATTAGAAACACTCTTAACGTGGTTTCCTCTTCGGCAATATAAGGTAAAAGAATGCGGACGACCACATTGGGTCACGGAAAGCGATGCAGCTGCTCGCAGTTACTTGGTGGACGTTTTCGCTTGGCTGTAGGTGAGGAGACATCCAGTGTAGGGCTTGAGGGTGGCATTTTTGGCACAACTGCAATAAATTCCATTGAGACCGACTCGTCCCAGGCACCTAAATAGCCGCTGCGTGTTTTGAAACCGGCCGACCGATTTTTGCCCGGCTTGCGAGCCTCCAAGTTGTGAAAAGGTTTGACCGAGAAGTTCATTGGGGAGAGGGTCAGATTTATAACATAGGGGCGGAATAACATCCGGTAAGGATGCCGTGCGGGATTGACGATTGACGTCACCTCGAACTTCCGTAGGTACGGAAAGTTAATCGGGTTTCAAACTCATTATCGCTCTTGAAACCGGCATTCGCAATTTTACGTCATTGGGACTTAAGGAAAACTGATTGTCTCGAAAATCGTGTTCACTTTATCAACCGACACCAAATTATTGCACATTTTTTTAAACTAAAAATAATAGAAGGACGCGGCGTCTTAATTGCAGGTATAGCAAATTTTAATGTAATAGGAAAATTCTATAAATTTATTAACATAAATTATCTATACTTGCACATTCTGCATAAAATTGTTCAAATTAGCTTTGTGAGTTATTGTTTTCGTAACTGTTGACTTTATCAAAGAATTTCTGTCAAAAATTTTGTACTAAAAAAAAAACAACTATTCATTTTCATTGTTTCGGATTTTTTGTATTTTCTTTTAATTTTTTTTTTTTATTTGATTTAACACAGTTCATGAGGTGCCATAGTATAAGAAAATATAACAACAATTACCTTAAAAAGAGGAAAATAAAATTAATATAACATTGATTAAGAATTTTGTAGACTTAATAATACTAACTTTGTCATTATGAATCTCTTTAAAGCATGGACCGTAACGGTTATAATTAAAAGAAGTTATGTTTTATTCGTTATTTTGTTATTTTTAATTTTTTAAATTTGGTCGATATTTTGAAATGTTTATTTTTCAGATCAAATCTGATCGATATTTTGTGGTTCTTATTTTTTCGATTAAAAATAATCGTTATTCCTGGATTTAAAATTTTTCACACATAATAAAGGCAAAAAAATTCTCGGCGATGACGATAATAATAACAACAAGACCAACACAATTTATGCTTAATGATCGAAAAAATAAAAATAACAAAATTTCGATGAAATTTAATCGGAAAAATAACAATCAACTTGATAGAAAAAAATAAAAACCACAAAATATCCGTCAGATGTGATCGAAAAAATAAAAATCATAAAATAACGATTATGCAATGATTTAAAATAAAAAAATGTCTAAAAAAGCATAAGGCCAGATTTGCGGAGCTTATGGCATAAGGCTTAGATCGAAATATTCGAGTTTTCTTTCTCACGAATTCTTCCCAATGACTTTTTTCAGAATAACGATTATTTTCAGTACT
The DNA here is from genome assembly GCA_951828415.1 of Anomoia purmunda. Lineage (NCBI taxonomy): Eukaryota > Metazoa > Arthropoda > Insecta > Diptera > Tephritidae > Anomoia > Anomoia purmunda. The sequence continues at coordinate 107,830,424 of OX639996.1, read as the reverse complement.
TGCTTTAAATTAAGCTGTTTGCAATCGAAACGATCTTTAAAACAAAACTTTTTACAAACGCTTTTATCAAGTTATTAGCTAACATTTCAAAAAACGAACTAGCAAAAATAAGAATGTACCCCAGCAGACTCTGAGATGAGGCTTCGATTAGAGGACAGCTAGAGAGGCAAAGCTTATTTTGAATCACCATCTTATATTTAAGGACTTTTGGGAATCAGTGCACTAATAAGTTCTGATAGAAATTTGAAAACATTGTTTAGAAGACTAGTTCCCATTGTGTCAATATGCATACATTTTAAATCTGAATGCAACATTGTATGAAGCCAAGCTTTAATCTACAACATAATTACTTTATTCCATCAAAGTATTATTTAAATAACTAACGCTTAAAAGGTCCTAAAACAAAATTCATCAATTCCGTAATAATCGAATTCTCCTCATCAGCATCTGAACTTTTGTGATAGACAAATTCCGCAAAACAAATTAGGGCAAAAATTATTAACGAGATTAACATAATGCAAGCGGTGGCGCAAAAGACGTTGTATCTGCAACCGCTATAAAAGAAAAAAGAATTACACAAATTACAAGACAGTTGGATATAAAAATAAAATACGCTCTTACCAACACATGACTCTTTTTGGCGCTATGTGGGGGGCACCGTGAACTTTTTGTTGTTTCCTTTTATATGTAATTATAATATTTTTATACATTTTATAAAATGACATTTTCCAAATGACAAAATTCTGTTCTAATATGAAAGTGTCAGGTTTGTTCAAAACTGCGTAGTTTCTTATTGTATCGAGTTTTTTAGATAAATAAAGTTTATTATAATTTTTACTTATTTATCTAGGCATGAATATCGTAAGCTTTTAGTTAAGGTATGACGGTATGGTATGGCAAGGACCGCTAGTCCTCTCTTTGTCGATTTGACAGCATCCACCCATTCGCTGACGAAATAAAATTATTTCCATTCTATTTTACACAGACAGTGCTAACAAAACTTTAGTATCCTTTTATTGCTTGCCCGCTTCTTCTGCGCTTCATTTTCAGAATTTTTTCTTTGCTCTCGCATTCTTCTCTGCTTTTATTGCATCACTCTCAGTTGCTCTTAGCGCGTAAGGCGCAATCTTGTTTCCTATCATTCTTGGTAGTAATGTAACCGGCCAACTGAGGAGGTAGAGAGGAATTCAAAGCCATTCACTACAGGGCATACTTGACACTTGGAAGACGACTTTTATTGCAAACCTTCAACAAGCATTTAAAAAGTACCGAGGCATATAGCATTTAATGATTTCTTTTGTAGATTGGCAAAAATTAAACCACACCACCATGGGATAGGAGTTTTCCAATTTTGAGATTTTGGCTAATAACTCTTACGATACTAGAGATTTTAAACTTTCAATAACGCTATCTATGGGTTTTAGTGTCGCTGTTTACAAATCTAAAATCAAATTTCAAAAATTAAAAATTAAATCAAAAATTATTGTATTGTATCAAATACAAGGACATATGTATGTATTTATAAACCACTATAAATCAATAACAAAAAAAAATTTTTTTCCAAGTTTACAAAACTAATCATAAAAAATCCACCACCACTCATACTTTACCTTTGTCCGCTAAATATTCTTGCAGCATATCGTTTATCAGACGCCGTAAAAGTGCGCGAGCCATAAATAAAAATTGAAATAATTATTTTTAACTTTGACTCACATATTGATAAATTGAAGATAAGATTAACCCTGAAGTGGGTATTCATTATTACAAAATACAGTTTTTATTTCCAATGTTCACTCATATTAAAATTCTATACATTTGTAGTTGTTGCATTATAAGTTTTATAAAAGTTCTCGAAATTCACTTAGGAATAACAATTAAAATTTGTAAATAACATTTTGTAAAACTAGAAAAAGGCATTTTCAACAACTGGCTAACTAAATTACATACATAGGTAACTGAAAATACCACAAATCGGATGTTAGTTTAAGTTTACATAGTTTATAATAAATACTTAATGTTGTTGTTGGAAGTAATCTTTAAATGTTCGCGGCGCAGCAGTAATGATATCCTGTACTAGCTTTTGATGCTCTGGACTGGAACTATCCTTATGGTAATATACCGTGAAGTAAACGATCAGCGCAATAACGACGGCTACCACAACGAGCGAACAAATAATACCGAGGCACATATTCAGGGCGCATTGGCAGCAACTGTAAAGAGAGAGAGAGGCAAAATTTGTATTATTTTGATTAAGTAATTGCCTACAATATAAATTAAAATTAATTTCATCATAATTTTCATTCAACCATAATTTGTACGTAATTTATAAAAATTCAAAAAATTTCGAGAAATTTTCAAATTTTGTAATTATAATTTTTGCGAAAACTTTTGGGTATGCTTTTTTTCTGGCTCATTTGATTTTCGCACAGTAATATGCAAATCTGAAGTATTTTAAAATTCTGAGAAAACTTTTGAAGTTTCGATTTTGGAAACTTTTTTCCATTTAACGCATCTATTTTTTATGGCAGAAGATATGTAAGACTGCCAGTACAAATAAATAACAAAAATTAACGAGACTTTATAAAAAGTTGAAAAAATTTCAAAAATCAACAAAAATATGCAGCTACTAAAGACTTGCCCATTACTGGTTGAAACTAAATGGGATTTACAACTGCATAAAAACTCTTATAAAATTTTTTTAAGATTTGTTGAAAATTTGTTTAATTTTTATGAATTTTTTTTAAATGTTCAATTTTAATTTGCACGTTTTTTTTTGTTATAGAACCGCTTAACCACTTGGCTGCTTATAATCAAATTTGGCACACCTATTTTAAATTTCAAACAGAAAGGTCATACGTCAAGTTTTGGCTGCAGTTTTAAAAGTTTTTCATAAATAAATCTTTCAAAACAGGGCCAGGACAACATCAAATGTTGCGTTATTTTAGCTCCGTTGGACATTTTTATAGACATATATATTTTGTATGTAGTACTTTTAAGCTTAAACTGCTTTAGGTGATTTTTTTAAAAACTTATTCAAAAATTATTTATAAAAAAACACTGAAAATGGAACTAATTTCAAATCGACCCAGCTTTCTTAAAATATAATTAATTTTACAATTGTGATAAAAACCAGTATCGTTTTTTTTTTTGGTAAATATTCCAAAAAAAAAATCCAAAAATAAGTATGTCACTATATTGTTTTTCGAAAATTTTTCATTTAAAGAAAGTAATAATGATGATAACACTGCGGAACACAAATTTAAAAACACCTGCGGTCATGATTTTGTTAATAGTTTTTATTAACATTAATAGCAGGCTTACGAACTGTGTTTTCACTTTTTTTGGATTGGCTCTTGTTCTTGAGATAAACGAAACTTAAGAAATTAATGAAAAAAAAATTATATGACCCAGTTCCAGTTGTATAAATTTAATTATTCCTCAATAAGTTTTGTTATATAAATTATTAAAACAAGTAGTTCGTTGGTTTAAATATTTTATTTTCGGGTGAGTTAATACAACTAAACATTAATTCGACGACTTCGCCTAAATACCTGGAAACCCTAACAGTCCCTGCCAGTCGCTGCACGTTATCGACCGCGTGACTTGTAAATGCAGCTTGTAAATGGGCCAACAAAGTGGGTATACTAAATACCCCTGTTTTATATTTTCATGGGACAGTCGTGCAAGAAATGAACATTGGACTGGCCGGGGAGAGAAAATATGCAGGTAGGAACAGCAAATGAGGTTCATGACCAACTGATAAGTCGACAAAAAGTCATTCTTCCACCACTTCACATTAAGCTTGGGCTAATCAAACAGTTCATCAAAGTCCTTGATAAGACAGGTGACTGTTTCGAATATGTGTGCAAAAAATTTTCAGTCCTTAGTATGAAAGAATTAAAAGCAGGAGTCTTCGGTGGTCCTCAAATTCGTACCCTTCTAAAAGACACTGAACTCTTAAACCATATGTCACAAATTGAATCTGAAGCCTGGCTAAGCTTTATTAATGTAGTGAAAAATTTTTTGGGAAATCATAAATCACCAGACTATACAAAACTAGTTGCTGATATGCTGCTCAATTTTCGCAAACTAGGAGCTAAAATGAGCATTAAATTACATTATTTACATTGTCATTTCGACAAATTCCCGGACAACCTAGGCGATTACAGTGAGGAACAAGGTGAACGGTTCCACCAGGACATACAAATAATGGCAGAAAGATACCAAGGTCGATGGGACGACCACATGATGGCAGACTACTGCTGTAACTTAATACGGAATTGTCCTGAGCAACGACATCATAGGAGGTCCTACAGAAAAAGTTTTTTGTAATTTTTTAAAATTAATTAATGAAAAGAATATATTTTGTTTTTATTTTTGTATCATTTTTATACAGGCGCGCAATAAAAATATAATTTAAATCCATATTGGTTTTTTCGTGAAATATTTAAAAGTCTTTATCTGAAAAACTAGAGCCAATTCGACAAAACTGATATTATTTTCGTAATCAGCGGCACCCAAATTACCCTAAATCGTCTTAAAATTCTCAGACCGCAAAATTTTGTTCCGCAGTTTAATCGGTTCAGTAGTTCGAGAGCTAAACCATTTCAAATATTCTCCTTTAATCAATTATATATAATAGTATAGATTTTAAGTCAACGATATCCCCATGGCGTAATAAAAATATGCCACTTCACCAGACAGCGTTCCTGGATTATCATTATAATTATCACAGAAAAATCGTTTCATAAATAAAGAAGTTGTGCATGAATTGAAGACTTCCTTCTTTTTTTTTAAAGTCGATTTAAAACTCAGGGACAATTGACCAGCAAACAGCTGAATTAATAAAAACGAAAAATACAGAAAACTGCTAACGTAACGAGCTTCGTGTGAATGCCCTAAGTGCACGAGTTTATCAATGCTTCATTAAATATTTGCACATTCGTACTCTTGTACGGAGAATTTCACATTTGTTATCAAACAATTGATAGCTTTCATACATACGTTTTACCATATTGAGAATATGGCCTTTGCGTTTTTCCCTGCTTTTTAAAGTTGCAGGCTTATTCCGCATAAAATACCTAGTTATATATTTTCTAAGTACTTAGTTACTTTTATTGTAAGTGTTTTAAAGATAATTTAAACTTGTAATGTGGTTGTCAGCCTTAAGAGCAGTTGAATATATGTATTTTTAAATAACTAAATATTGTAAATAAAATTACAAGTACTGCGACAACAGTCTATATATCAAAATATTTAGATATTTTGTCCTATGAGTGGTCGCCGCAATGGCTGCTTTAAGTAGGTCCCTGTGGAAGTTATTTCTTGGAGTTAAGCAAAGCAGGTTGCTTCACCTGTTATACTTTGTATTTGAGTTACCTTGTTTGATACCCAGTTTTCATTATATTAAGTTTTCATGACAAATTGTCATTGCCAATAAACATTGCCCACTGTGACTCATTCCGATTTCATGCTAATGAAAAATAAAAAAAATAAAATTACAACAACATATTGTTATTCCTTGGCAAGCTTTCAAATATAACCGCCCACTTAATGAGTCAACGGTTTCATTAAATAGTTGAATAAAATTTAAATAGTGCGTGTAGAAATTCCCTAATAATAAATGTTATTTTAATTTGGAGTTAATTCCAATTAGATATGACCCGCTACTACAAGCTGGTTAACAATTCCGTTATAATTTCGGATAATAAAAAAAAAAAAAATTATGAGGATGGCATGTGAATCTATTTGGGTACACACCTTTTTAATTACATAAAACTTTATTAGCAAATATAAAAATAGCATTAAACTGCCTTGACCGCAATATTTTCCAGTAGTCACAGTACCAGGTGTGTCACGCAGGAAAAAGCAAACCCCATTGAGGATGTACATAAATAAAAAAATTGATATACTATATGTTGCATAATAGACATAGATATAATATGATAACAAAACTCGCAAACGTTGTATGAAATTAAAAATAATATTGATACCTTTGCCGGAAAGTGTAGAGATACTAATATGAATACGACGAAGAAATTATTTATGTAACTAGTAACAATAGTGGTGAAGCTAAAATCGTAATCAAATTGTGAATTTCCTCGTCTTTCGATATCACATAGGCAAAAAGTTTTATATGAAAGCCTCGCATGTACTAAGCACAATTAGTTTTTTTTTTACTTCAGATATTCAATACACTTACAAGTGTTTTATTTTTTTTAGATTATAACTGGAACAAAAATTTCAGTGTAATAAAGTAAAAGCTACAATTATACTATATTTAGGAAAATTCAATAAATTTTTAGCAAAATTTCGATTTTTTATCTAAATCTTCCAAAGTTATTACACATTTTCTTTCAAAAAAATTTCAAACTTGAGTTATGTGCAAAATAAAAGTGCAACACCGTCTGAAAATGCAGATTAAAAAGTTTAAAATTTTGATGCACTTTTTTTGAATTCAAATAAATTTTGAAATTTGGACTGATATTATTTTCGCAATCGAATGTATTATGATTACTATTATTAAAACCATAACGTAATTGGAGAATGTTTGTAACGATTTGGCTCTCAAAGTAATGGACCGATTTTAATAATATTCTTTTTTAAATTACAAATTTTTTCTTTTAAATTTGTTGAAGAATATGAGGGCGCATCACTCTTCATACAAAAAAAAAATTGTTACTGCTTTTCCAACAGAATTATAAAATTCATTATATTTTAACAAAACAAACAAACTATTTCGCAAAAGTTTAGGTAGGCTGAACCGATTTGAAAATATTTATTTAAAAAATTCCCTCAACCAATATGACAGTGTAAGCTTAAAAGTAATGCAAAAATTATAAAATGTTCAACGGAATCATAGTACTAAAATTTTCGATGGAAGACTGGTTTAAGAAAAACTTAAATAATAAAATTTTTAAATATTTTTAAATACATAATACATTGTTTTATCATTTGAAGTAATTTTTTTATTAAAAAAAACTTATTTATAAAAAACTTAATTTTTGGTGTCCTTTTTAAATCGATCCCAGCTTTCGTTAATCTTTATATTTTTCTAAATATTTGAGATATAGTTTTAAGGCATAATAAATTTAATAATTAAAACGGAAACCCACTATTTTTTTGCCAATTTTTTAAGTTGAAACCAAGTTTTTTCGAATAAATTTTTTCAGTGCACGAAAGCATAAAATTCAATACATTGTACTAAATTCTATAAAAATGCACGAAAACTAAACAATCAAAAACAAAAAAAAAATCGCGAAAACTAGGCAAAATGTTGCACTGCTATGAATGTGGGGTTTCCACATCAAAAGCGAACGCTCTAGTCACTAGTGCAGCCCGAGTTCAAATCTCGATAGGGATGATATCAAGAGATTTATAGAATATTTTTGCCTCTCGACAGACAAATTCAGGACTTCAACTAGCTCCCTTCGAGTCCACAAACCATCGAAAATTTAACTGATTTCTTTTCCTATTGTTTTTGCGTGCTTTATTTCATCGCTGAAAACATGCCTATAGTTTTGGGCTATCACTTCAATATGAAAGAATGCATTCTTTTCGCAACACCTTCCGAAAACTTCAACTGTCTTTCACACAACATTCTGGCATTAGTAATTCTTTATTGTCAAGCAATTGAGATAAGAAAAACTTACCAACACACAACTTTTCCTGGACATTTAATACACTCCCACAAAGCGCCACACATTTTGACTTTTTTTTTAGTTTAAAAAGATTGGTAATAGCACAAAAAAACTGGATTAAAGCGATTATATTTAGATATTGTCAAGGCTAATATTCTCAATGCTGGAATATGTAAATCACGAAAATTATTGTTTTTCCCCAGTTCGCTCTGTTGATAATGGCAAATCGTTGTCAGTGATTGGCGTTGTTATAATTGTGCTAAATATTTCACTTGAAAAAACCGCGCTGCAAAACACGTTACTTCGTTAACAATAACAAACCGCGACTGGCGTGTAAATGGAGTGCTGCTATTTGCGATAATGCCTGGTGCTCCTCAGAACGATGCGATACGTGGTAGAAAATTAATTGATTTTATAATGAGTTGTGCCTTACGATTTCATTTAGGTGTTTATTTTTTATAGAATGATTTGTGAGGCAAAGAAGATTTCCATCATTCATCGACAATTGACATTTTTTTTGGCACTTTTGATACTTTTTCATATTGTTTAAAAAAAAAAAAACACAGCCCTTGTGGAAAATGTATGCGTAATGTGTTGGACCACAAAGTGAAATTGCTCGATGTTGTGTGTGTGACATTAGACAGTATCACGATGTATGGGTTTAAAAAACTTCCCTTGTAAGGATTTGAAAAATATACATTTTTTCGGCACCCTGTAAAAACAGCTGAATTAATTTTTTTCTATAATTCCCCTATTTGATCTTAGATTCTATGTATGATATACAGCTGTAAGCGTGTAAAAAAATATATTTTTTTATTTATTTTTTTTTTTTTAAATGGGTCTTGAGTACAGGGTGTTGTTTTTAGAAAAAACTTCAGTTTAATATATCGAACGATTTTTTTTATTTATAATTTTCCGCTTGAAGCAAAAAATGTAGCTGAAGAAGATTTTTTTAATGTCTACAAAATTTCTGTTAAATTAGATCAGGCTATCCAAGCAGGGAAACATTTTTGTTACCACCAAAGGGTTAACTGATAAGTTTTAATTATCGCGCTCGCTGTGAGGTGATAAATATGGAAACATACTCGTACATAGAAGCTACTGTTTGGCATGACACATTCAGTTATGACAATGAAGTTTATGTATTTGGCACTCCAAAAGTATTTGTCCATTCCAAACTTTATATATTACATGCATACATATACCATCAGTATGTAATATATACAGTGGGCCATATCCAATATGTTGTTTGTTTTTTTCGAAATATTTTCCGTGGTGTCTTTTTTCAAATATTCTTGCATTTTTCGAAAGTCTAAATTAGGACTTCTACACACAGAGGGATGAAAATCTAAGTGAGTGATATTTATGGTTAATAAAATATTCAAATATTAGTTTTTACCCAAATTTATCTAAATCAATAATAAGCTCAAGGCCAGGTAATATAAGGAAAGTATTTTGTATAAAAGACAACAACAGTCAGAGCAATTGCGGCATACTTTTCTAATCCAAAGCGGATCATAATTGTAGCCTTTTGAATACCTCGACTCATGCGCCACCTAACGGTTTAAAATTTAGACCAGTCTAAGGAGCATACGATTCAAATATGGTTGATATGTGTCAATCGTGATTTGAGCCAAGTTGATTGACACAAAGAAAACGGCTATGATTCACAAATATTATGACTTCCGCATATACTTATATTAAATATACATATATTTACTTCCTTATAACTAAGTCAATGGTACATCTATTTGTCCGAAAACTAACTACAGTAGATTAAATCTTATCGAGTAATTTTAAGTACTCGATGACACATCATTTAAATTTTATTTTAACTCGAATTGTCGCTTTGAGATATCCGCCATAAGCTAAGTATACCAAAAGTACATATTGCAAAGGAAATCAATACCTGCTTTTGGCCGTAACACTCCTTATCATTGCTGGTGAATTGATAAGCATAACAAACACAAGCATACTTACCTACAGTGACAGGGAAAAATATTGGCCCGGTATTTTTTTTTTCTATTAATCACAATATTTTGCACGCTAAAAGTCTTTCGCTCATTTTGTTGTAAAAATATAGCTCATTTGATAACAAAAAGCATATAAATCCATATTTAAAAAATTCAGCAAATTTTAAAAACCAATTCATAAATATTTTAATCAGAATTTTTACAAAAATTTCGGGTACGCAGTCTTGCAGTTCATTAAATTTTAGTAAAATGTCGATTACTTTTGATAATTCTTTTCGAATTTAATTCGAATTAAAAGTTTTGAAATTTTGATGATTTTTTTTTGTTTTAATTTAGTGAATTTTTTTGAACTCTGCAGAAAGTTTTAAAGTTTGTACTATATGGATTTTGTTTAGAATAAAAGGTATTGTGAATAATATGAAAAAAATACTCTGGCAATATTTTTTTTTGCGACACTCTAGGTAAATAAAAGTGCATTATTATTTTCACAAAGCATTAACCCTTCGATTAGGGAGAAATTAAAAATCGTATTGGAAACAGAAAATACTTTATTGCCATAATGGTCAATTTTTTTTCAACTAAACGCGAAAAGTGGTGACCATTCATAGATGGGCTGAGCGGCGTTTCCATAATACATCTTCTTTTTTTTTTAAAACAAAAGAGAGTGCACATCGAACATTAAGGTTAAACCTCAAACAGCTTAACTATTTGAGATTTTTCTATAAATTGTTTTGGTTTTCGCCATTTTAAAATATTTGTGTGATCAGCTATCAAAAGCGTGCTATCATTTGCGGGTCAAAATATATTACAAAAAGTTTAAATTTGTGAAGAAAACCCACCCACATTCATATTTTTATATAACAAGAATAGAATCAACATAATCTTAGCAAGCACTACAGATATTAATTGAAGAATTTCCATTACGGTTCGTATAACTGGCTGTTACTTTAATGACCATGATTATTTCATTATCGCTCACAAAGTATTTCAGTCTATCGGTAAGAGATTAATTCGCTTTTTATCTTTATCAGGTAATGGGGAATTGCCAAAAAATTTAATTCGTTTATTCATACGCACTATGTATGTATGTGTGCTTGTATATAGTATATAAATCATATACTTTGAATAAAGTTGTTGAAAAAAAATCCATTATTTAATTGAATGACTTGTTAATCTCTTTTAAACTAAATAGAGTTGATAACGTAGTACATTTAAAAAGTAACTGACATTGAGGTAAAATAACGAACGCATCCACTCGAAAGAAATAACAGTATTTGATTTAAGTGGTTAAGTGCTCTGGAGACGATAAAACCAACACACCAACGTTTTATGTATGTGAGCTGACCAAAATACCGAATTCTGGAGCATTTTATAGTAAAGAAAATTGAATTGAATGAATTGGAAAAAATTAGATATTGAAAAAATCTTGTAATTTAATGTATCAAAAATTGTGTGTTGACATCAACTCTCAACAAAATCATTGTGAAAAATTACTTCGAACACTAGTTGTAAATCGTTGCATAATCGGTTTTTTTTTATTTTTTTCTCCAACTTATTTTAACGTTATTTTTTCATTTTTTTCATATGGCATTTTTTAATTTTTATTTGTTCGATCAAATTTTATGCATATTTTTTAATTTTTATTTGTTCGATCAAATTTTATGGATATTTTTTAATTTTTATTTTTATTCGATCATAAAACATCGGCAAACAGTTTTGTGCGTTTATTATGAAAACATTTTAGATTTAAGAATAACGATTATTTTATCGATCAAATATGATCAAAAAATTTTAAACCCAAGAATAACGATTATTTTTGGTCGAAAAAATCATCAAATGTCGATCAAATTTTGTCGAAAAGAAATAAAAATGTAAAACTATCGGTTAATTTTTATTGAAAGAGTTTAATTCAATTATAACGATTGAGGCATGATATTTTCGATAAAAAATGTTTGTTTCAGGTTTTTCGGTTAACTTTCTGTGACAAAATTGTTCAGGCCTCACTTTTAAAAAAATTACGCCAGAAATTTAGTTTCGGTTTTTTAATTAAAAAAAAAAAAAAAAATTGAAGTAAAATTTTAATTTCAATACCCTGGCAACCAGCGGAGTTCGCCAGGTGCCCAATTCGGACTCCCTGTGTGGTACGCTCACCATCCTAAGGAAGCCCGGAAGGGCCCCAAAGAAGCAGATCTGCCAAAAAAAATGGCCAGTCAGTTCACCCGCAAAAACTCCACGCCAGTTTCTCTACTTGCCTTGACGGAGTGTTTTGGGATTTAACTGTTTTGTTTTTGTAACAACTTGGCTCGAAAACAGACAAACGGATTCCTACAAAATATGGGCATTATGTACCGTAGACCCTTGGCACGAACATAAGCTATATTTTAATCCGATAGGTGGCGCATGAGTTGAGTTATTCAGAAAGTCCCTAATTACGGTTGGATTTTGATAATATTAGAAAGGTAAGCTACTGGGTGCGCTAGGTGACGTTACTCAAAAGATCTCTATTTATGAACCAATTTGGATGAAATTAGAAAAAATAAATGGATCAACTAGATAGCGCTAGAATCGAGTTATTAAAAAAATCCGTATAGCTGATGATGTAAAAAAAAACAGTTCAAATTTAATTCAGTATTGGATTTTTCTATTAAAATCATAATTTATTAAACTAAAAGCAAATACGGCTAAAATCTATTAAACCACTTTTCGAAAGGTCGCTGCTTTGGTATAAAATTTCTAGGCATTACGCAAATATTGTAGTATTGTGGCAAAAACATGAAAAGCAAACACTTCACTAACCAATTTAGTTTTTTATAAATGTATGAACATTGTATGTACATGAAAAAACGCAATGGCATTGCCCCACTCATTCCCTAGCACTGCATCGCCGATTTGCCGCCAACCAACCAAGCAATTTACCATTTGATACAGAACATTTCACCCAACTCAGCATATTTTTTTTCATACTTGCAATCGAATACCAATTTCCACTTCTCCATTGAAAATTCAAAACAAAGCACTTCTACGATACTCACTCACCGAACATTTGGTAGTGCATGCATAGAAGAATCGACAGTGTGGAGGTCAATTGCATTTAGTTGTAAATTTTCTGCCAGCGGCAGCAGATGAATAAGAAGTTATCTATCAGTAAATCAATTTAACATTACCGCCTTCCAAAGCAACCAAACACGAATATGTCAACAATGCAATTGAAATGGAAATTTGCATATTCCACTATAATTATTTCGCTAATCGGTATTACAATAATAGCGTCACAAATCCACAGGAGCATTGCTTGGCACTTAGCACAGACCGGCCTCAATGAACCCTATCGCGTGCGCCATCTATCGCTGCATTATTCGCGTGTTTTCCTTTGTATCAGCGTTGAGAGTGAACTATTTCCGACATTAATCGCAACCAATTGGCCTAAAAGATGTGCACCGCTACAAAGCTTCATATATCCAAATATCTATGCGCACGCGAATGGCAATCGAAGTGATTGTGAGTTGATACAAAAAGCTATCTGGACGCAGGTGGATAGTTTGGGTCGGTTATGGGTATTGGATGCGGGTTGGGAGGATGTGAATTCGAAAAGTGTGAAAATGTGTCCACCGAAAATGTTGGTTTACGATTTGATTCGAAACGATGCAGAGGTGAGTGAGTGAGGCTGAAGGGGGTTTGAATTGTGTGAGAATACTCATTTGAAATGTTTAATTAAAACAAAATTGAAAAAACAACAACAAAAAATAAATAAATCTTAAAAAATTCTCAAGACTATCATAAATATAAAGCTCAGATTAGTCTACAAAAATCTTTAGATCTGCTAACTTCGACTGAGTGCCCTGATAGTATTTAGTCTAACATAATTTTGAACTGTGTAAATTGAAAGTATTAACTTTTATTAAACCTAGGAAGCTAACAAGCTTTTTATGCTCCTCAATGTTAAACTCTGGCAAAAACCTTTTTATAATGATATTTTTATCCTAAAATTTCAAAATAACAATTATTTCATGTTTCCTTAAAAATTTAAAATTTTACTCGAGTTATTCGGGCCTTCGCGGAATCCATCGCATTTTGATTTTCGTAGACTTTACGAAAACAGCATCGATGAGCCCGTCTTCGTACTACGATGGACTCGGTGAGTTTTTTCGTAGATTTCACGAAAATTGGCACCTGTTGTTGTTGTTGTTGTTGTAACAGCATAAAACATTCCCCATAAAATTTTGGGAAATGCTGCTGAAGTGACAGTCCTTGGCCGGATATAGATCCGGGTCGTTCCGGTATCGTAGAACCGACTGTCGTGGGAACGCAAAAAAAAAAACAAAACAAAAAAAAAATTGTCACCGCGATGGGTTCAGTGATAGTCCCGAGGAATTTCACAGACGGCTTGCTGAATGAAAATAAATTGCTTTAAATAGAATCTTGATGTTTAACATCGGATTTTTTAAATTTTCGAAATTTTTTTACAATATTTAAAATTTTAATTTTTGTGGCTTGATACTGAACTTTAAAAATACTCCTATGTACACTGTGGTGCCTCACCAAAAAAATTTGCAGTTTTTCGACCAGAATTATAAAATTTATTATTTATTATGATTACAAAATATTATTGCTAAGAAATATAATTCGAGAAATATTAAGATTTACGTGAGCTGGGCGGAAAAATGGTGTTGTTTCCAAATGAAAATAATTTTTAAGAAATTTTCAATATAATATATAATTACATTAGAACAGTTGAAGTTTAAAAAGTCTGCACAAAAATATTTAAAAAAAAAATTCAACGCAATCATATCTTAAAAACGTAATAAAGGTTATGATTCCGGTGGAAGAATTGCAAACCCTAATGTACATATTAATTCTTCAAAAAATAGGAGCCACTCAATTGCTTTTCACAAATGCTTTATTTAAAACAAAATATAAAATCCGGTTCAATACTTTGAGAGCCGAATCCTTACAAATATTTTCCAAATAGAAAATTCTATAAATAGTATAGATTATTGAAAAAATCCAACATGGGCAATGTTCTCAATATTGTAAAGAATAACAGCGGGCCATTTCGGTTGTGGCTGACTGTAGTGGTTACTGCACTATGGCATATTTTGGATTTATAAAATTAACGTTTTATAAAAAGCGGTCGTAGTTATTGAACGAAGGCTTCTTTACCGTTAGATTTACGCTATTCAAAACAACAGACGAGCACAATAATCCAGAGTTTGCCTTGGAAAACTTTGTTAAAATCTAAAAAAAAAAAAAAACAATTATAAGATATAAAAAAATAGGATTACTTTTCCTTCTCGATCCCCTCCCCCATACAGGTGTTGCGCATCGACTGCGGTCTCTACTTAACTCCCAATGATGCAGAAAAGTTGGTCATCAAGTTGGGACCACATCCTGAGCGCTGCAAAGTGGAGAAATACGTTTACTTGCTACGTCCCGATGATACACACCTACTCGCCTACGACATGATAGAGCAGAAGTGGCAGCGTCGCGCGCTACTTAGTCGCAAATTTCAAGGCATCATCGAAACGCCATTTCCAATTAAGCCAATTGACATCGCTTTTGGCCAACAACGTGAGCTACTTATCGCCGATGCGGATGGCAAGTTGTATGCAACACCAAATTCCCAATTGAAGATAACATCAACTGCGATAGATGCCAACAAACGTAATGCAATTGAACATTTCACAAATCATTTAGATGAGCGGCAAACGGAGCAAGTGATATTGGAGTTGGATTTGGAGTTGGAGTTGAGCGACAAATCAAATGCCATCGAATTGGAATTGCTAGGCAGCTTGTTGGGTCCCAGTAAAGGCATGATGCTGGATGAACGCACGGGAGCGCTCTTCTATGCGGTGCCCAAATTCGGCGCAATCGTCCGTTGTCCATACCATCGCAATTTGACGGCAGAAGATAATGAGATCGTTTATCTTACTTCGAAGAATATACAGCAAATATTCCTTGGCATTGGGGGTGGTGCAGTGTGGTTGTTGACCGATCGTGTATTGCAACCGAATGACTACTGTTTTGGAAATGTTTGAGGCAAAAGCACGGAGTTGCCTATGCAGCCTATGCCAAATACAAAAAAAAAATAACTGCTGTAGGTCAATAAAGAATAGTGCTGCTATACTTTGTATTTTGTTTACTTTAAAAATCGATTATTTTATTTCAGTTAATTTATGTATATTTAATGTATTTTACAACAGATCGATCGCTCTTCTTATATGGTTTGGTATTTTTTAGTTTTTTGTTTTTTTTTGTTGTTTGTTTTTGATTTTACAGAGATAAATAAATATTCTATGCTGTATTTGTTTTTGTTTACAATTTTCAACTAGCAATGAGTAAAGTTCATTTTTATTAAAATGTATTGTTTCCAATTTTTTTTTGTATGTAAACTACTAATAAATCATCAATTTATAATCGATAGCAATGGCGGTTAAATATTTTCTAGCCAAATGTAATAAAATTAAGTTTGTGTTATAAAAAGTTAAAATACAAATAAAAACGTATTCATTTTTATGGTAACAGTGTAAAAGAAGTACTTAATATAGAAAGTGTGCCGTACAATTGCAAGATGTCGGAATTGGTTTGAGGCGATGGAGGTGACATTGCGAGTTTGAGGCAGCTATTTGTTTAGTTTTCACTTCTCTTCGTGTCACCAATGCAATTCACATTTTATCAGCCATCCTACATTTGAAATATTTCATTTAACTAAAATCTCAGTTTCACACCTAACATATGCATAATATGTACGTTTCCTAAGCTTTAACTTTGTCTCACACTAAATTCATTCAATTTCGTACTGTTTGTTTATTCAAATAACCCATTAAAGCCTGCAACCGCTTCTTTATGTTCTTTTGATCGTCGAGCGTACAACCCAATAGTGCGCTCTCAAATTTCTTATCCACCGGACCAGCATCCACATCAATGCCATATTCATATGATGCTGAAGCTTCCGCAGCACTACAGCAAGCATTCAGGTATTGTTGACAACGCTGACGTCCCAATACTGGATCGCCCATGGTGATCATCATATCGATGAGTTCGTTGATTTGACTAAGAGCATCCTCTTGTGAACGATCGCGCACCGTATGCACCATTAGATCGACGGTGGAAAGACGCGAATTGACGCGCTGTATGTAGCAGAAGATTTCCTCGCGTTCAGCTGTAAAAAAAAAAAAAAACAAAAAATATTGCGAAGTTAAGTAAGAAAATTCAGCACTTAGCTATAATCAACGTTCACCTACCTTCCATCATCGAATGCAGCATGTCGTGACTCTTAATCAGATCAATGGACATGAGCAGGAAATCCTTCTTCTCCTGCAAACCCAGTGCATCTTTGCGGAATTTTTCAACGCGTGCATCCAATTGATCCAACACTGAAACAAATCTATATGCAAGATTTTTTTTATTTATTATTTCAGTTGACTTGGAATATGGTTTAGAAATAAGCACAAATGTTAAGCAAAAAAATAAAACGAGCAGTTAGAAAATCGTTGAATTTATAATGGGTATTACCTTTCGTTTAGATTAAAGGGCCTGTTTGGCATTTTATTACAAGTGAGATATTTCAAATACGATGAGGCAATGTAGTAATTGGATTTTATTGTTTTTGTAGGTAATTGCGGTGGTTGGTGATAGATAGTTTGATTGGTTGAAGAGTACACCGTGTTACATAGGTTAAAATAAAAAGAAAATAAAGAGAAATATTTTAAATATTAATTAGTAAACTAATAATACAACACCACAATAAAGTATTTATTAAAAATAATTACAGTGGGGTAAAAACGATTAAAATTTGATTTTTAAACATTTACTATGTTATTTGTGTTAAATCCTTTTAGTTAAAAATATATGTATGTAGCTCATACAATAATAAAACCTATATGAAAATCAAAAAAAAATTATTATACATAGTTTTTAGTATATTAAAAAATTTAAAACAAAAAATATTGCGGATATTAATAAAAATCATTATACACAAACTTGTTTGACTTAGTGTACTTTTTTAATAAAAAATTATAATTAGATACCCTATAATAATAATTAGATATGCTTAGAAATATATTCGAGAAAATCGGTGTATTAAAAAAAAAATCCGAGTTATTGTAGTAGTTTTTTAAAGCAATAATGAAGTTAATGTGTATGGCCAGAGTTAAGTTCATATGATTTAATATTTTTTCTGTTTATGCTTTTATTAAATATTAGAAACCAAAATCTAATAATTCAAGCAAGTCATTGTAGCGCGTGTAACGCGTGCGGAAGACGAATACGTTACAGACTTATTTTATAAAAAAAATGTCAAATTTGGCCTTCTAGTTTTAAAAAGTTCGTTGCAAAGTTAAATTAAGCAGTCTCAGAATTTGTATGGACCCTTTTCACCTACATACATATGTATATACTATATACAGGCTTGTTTCACGGCACCTGATTGGTATCATTTTTCATTTATATATAGCTGAACTGTGAAAGTCGATTGGGCAATAATCCAAATCTTCTGTTTTTAACCTCTTTAGACTTATGTAAATGTCAAAATTTTATTAATCGATTAATTTAATTTTGCTTAATATCGATTAACATGGAATGAACTATTATCGAACGTAAAAATTATCATACTTATTCTTAATAGAAACTCCCAGGGAATTTGATCCCATCTCACATTGCTTTAACAAAGAAAGGTATTTTTATTCAGAATTGGCTTGTAGAACTTTCCATAATTGCTAATTAACATTCGTTCCATGACAGTCGGTTCTACGATACTGTAACAACCCGGATTTAGTATATCTGGCCGAGAACTGTAACAACAACATTTACTTTCGATAGCAGGGTCTACGATACTGCAACGATCCGGATTATTTTCAAACAAAGCCAACAAATCACACAATTTTTGCGGGAATGCTTCATACTGCTACTAACTACAACAATCAATTATTTACACCAAGTTAGTCACAAATTCTTTCAAAAATAATGTGTGTAGCTCTAAAACACCCTGTATATAAACATAACTACATATACCTGTTTATTTGCGTTATACCTATCTGATTGTTTGTTAAAAAAAAATACTCCTATTTTGTAGTTATAATAGTTGCTTTGCTATTTGGAAACTCTTATTACATCTGACTCATGTTTGCTCTATGCATGGATTTGCTCGCGTTCACCGCACCTTTTATGGATGTAAGAAAACGAAAGTGTGACCTGAACTTGCCTTACACGCGTACAAAAAAAAAAAAAAAAAAAACCAACTAAGCTAACCAACACTAATTATCAAATGTACATATTTAGTAGGTATACTATTTTTAAAACCACCCACACATATTTTTATTAAACTGAAGTCAAGCACTCTGTACCATTTCTGAATTAAACCCGATTTAGCCACCACTATACCTACATATGTACATGATTTTATAAGGTTTGTTTTTAATTTAAATACACTTGGATAACAACCTGTCCAATGCTTTACTATCATCGACGTAACCGTAGTTCTGCATATTAGCTGCATTCGTATCGATACCACCGCCACCAATGCCACTAAAATGGCGTGGCGAGTCCGATGAGCTCCCATTGCCGCCTAGTGATGTCGCTGATGAAGACGCTCTAGCTGCGGCGGAGATGTTCTCATTTAAACCATGCAAATAATCGAAATTCATAGATGATTCCGATTGATAGCCTGATGGGTTATCTGAGTACTCCTGTGGTGGTGGCACAGAAGTGGAGTCAATATCCATATCTTCTCCCTGAGACGTGATGAAAGCTATGCTGCGTTTGACGCTCAGCTGAATGAACTCGAATTAATTGTTTTTGGCTACAAACAGCATCCACTCTATGGAGCTGATATTAAATGCGGGCAGTAGATGTGATGATTGTGTTTACAATTCTGTTTATTTTTTAGTACTGGTGCTGCTAGCGTTTTTGTTGCTGGTGTATATATGTGCATACATACATATGTAGAAGTTACGTTTTTGGAACTCCTACTATCGTTGTTGCTTCCAGTTTATAAACTGACCAAAATCTTTGCAAATTATTGCCTTTTATGTTTTGTTTATTTGGTCTATAACTTTTCTTGTTTTTTATTTCGTGGAGGTACATATACTCGGAATGTGTACTTTTTTAACTTTGCTCGTTCCTTATATTAAAATCGAAATATTATTTTAAATTAATATATGTATGTATTTGTATATATTTTTGCTAATTATCGTGCATTGAAGCAGCCTCAATTTGTAGCTCGACGTAACGTCAAAAATACTGAAAAAATATTAGAGGAAAAAACAGACAATAAATTAATATTCAATTACCTATCAGTAGAGCAGAGTGCCAGAGATGGTAGCGTCAACAAAGACATATCATTGTCAACAAACCCAGCAGCTTGTGACGTGCTCGCATGTAGATTGGCAGTGTTGGCGGCGGTGGGGGTGGTGGCGTTGGCGGCGGTGGAGAAGGAAGAACTACTTAAATCAGCTGTTGCTGGACTTCTATTAAATAACGTCTCCCAATATGCTTCTGCACCAGCTGCGCGCTCGGCCGGCCCTGGCGCTGTTGTTTGTGCGTTTGATTCACCAGAAATATTTTCTAGACGTCGTCGCTTACGCAGCATGGTGAGAAAGTTATCGAACATTATGCGAAAAACGGAAGGGCGTGCGGGGAATTTCGTTCTAATCTTTTATTTTTCTTTGGGCTCACTCCAACGAGCACAAAGTACGCAAAAACTAATTAGCAAAATAAGTCAAGTATGAAGTTGGAAGTAGGCAGAAGGACGCGACAGTGGACGGATTTTGCATGGGTTAAAATCAAGAGAATCTAATGCAAAGAAACAATTATAAGATAACCGCCGTTTCAATACCCATCGAAAGTAGTGCTTGTCGTTTTCTCACCGGAAAAAATTTAAAATTACACATAAAAAATATACATATAGCTATTTTTATTTCGCCTTTGTGTATTCCGATCATTCGAGACCAATGTCAAGGCCAATGGTTACGAAAATGCTTTGGTCTGTTTACAATTTTTTCTTTTTTTTTTTAATTTACATCAACGCACGTACGCACATCCCACTTATTGCACGTATGTACATACATATGTACATATTTCTCTCACATAATCAGCACACGTCCATATGTTTGTAGGAACTTTTTAACAATTTTCCACTATTCTAGAAAGTTTCGAAATACTTTTATGCTACAAGCAGCACACTCTTCGCTTTTTTACTGGGCAATGTGCAAATGAACGAATTGCTCGATTTTCCGCACATTTCCACAATATTTAATATTTAACGACACATTTGCTTTTCCTAATTTTCGTACGACCTTCACACATTCCTCCCCGCAGTGCGTTGAATCCAAGTACTAGTGCGTGATGTTAATTGTTTGCGAGTCGATTCCCAGCACGCCAGCGTTTCTAGAAAGAAGTTGATTGTTCTCATTCTTCCTCTTCCACCACCTTTCCCCTGCCAATTGTTTCATCTGTCACACACACACACACACACCCACACACACACACTTGACTCAAAGGGGACGAGTGCGCGGTATATCAGGGCTAATTACCTGTGTGAATGAAAAAGCAATAAGGTACCCGTTTCACATAGGCAAACTGGGTGCAGGGTACTGGGATAACTTCTGCGTTTCGGAAAATACCGTCCCACTTTCCTTTGTAAGTCCTTCGATTAGGAGGCACTCGCTCTTCAAGTTTTTTTTTGTCTCGTAATACTTATGATTCCTTTTAGTTTGATTTTTTGTTTACACTATTTAAGAATATTGTTCACTGAAAATTTTAAAAGCTTTCCGCAAATCATTCAATATGAGTAGTATGTATACAATTTTTCGCCTTGTTGTCTTCCACTGCTGCACTGTTTCCTCTTGCGGTGGGCTTCTGTTGACTGATTTCCAACTACATGCGTAGTGTGGCTGTAAACACAAAAAAAAAAACAAAAGATCGATGACGAAGCTGTGCCGGTTGGCAAAATATATTGTGGTATCTCCACTTATGGTGTGACTCACTTGTTTCTTTTTTCTATTCGCTTTATAAAATGTGATGCTTTTACTCATACAATTTAACTGATTTATAATTTTGTAACGTTTTAATATTGAAAAAAAAACTCAATATTTATGAGTGGGATGGAATGTTGTTTAATTACTTCTTCTTACCAACTAGTTCACAATAAAATGACAACTGTAAATAGCAATTGTCAACGGCCAACACGAGTGTTGCCAGAGAGTTGTAGAAAGAAAAATTACAAAAAAAAGTGTAATTTATAGCAAACAAGCTGAATTAAATTTTGAAGCTTAATTCTGTATAGGAATTTATGATATTCCTAACAGAAAGCAAGCAACAGTATATGAAATAAATTAATACAAATTGCTTAATAGACAGAAAAGTTAAGGAAATAAATTAATACAAATTGCTTAATAGACAGAAAAGTTATACAGCGAAAAAGATTTTGGCTTTTGTGTCAGAGGATGATTTAGTTTCTGTCCCGTACATCCCGGACTGGTCTCGTTAATAAGAGTACTCGTATAAGCGAAAAGTTTGCATTCAAAGAAAAGAAAATGCTCAGAAGTACAGGAATGCAAAATAAAACATTGCGCCGACAGTATCGAAACAACAAATATTTCATAAATTTTTGTTGTTATGATTCGCCGTTCGGATGTAAACAAAAAACAGCTGATATGCACTTTGAAACCACGGTGTACTGAATACTGAAGGTGACGCCTTTAGAAGTACCGCTACTTTGGTTTTGCCGGGTTTGACAATTCTCAACTTCAACTAGACAAAGCTTTTTTCACAAATTAAGAAAAAGAGAACCTTTTTTTAGTATTTTGCGAATTTATTTATTAAATGTCTGCCTATAAATTCATATTTTACACTTTAGAACAATTAGAACACGTTTTTCAATGAAATATTGGAAGTTGTTCAATTTTCTCTCTCCCGTATTCTTGTTTACTAAAGGCGAGATCTGTCATTTCACCGCGGGAAGGCGCAATCTTGTATTCTATCATTCTTGCTTTGAAACCGTGCCCATTAGTTCCAGGAATAAATTTCGAGCTCTTTCGGGCACGAACAAGAAGACACTTACGGTGCAATACATTCCAAATGTGGCACTCTATTAACCCCTTCCTTGGTACGGGAATGGCTTGTGGGCTGTTTCGGGATCCTGGGTGCTCTCGCGTCGAGTACAGGAGTACAGGAAGCTAATGTAAACAAAAAACCACACAGCTCTTCCATCCAGACTCTACTGGACAGTGGATGCCTCTACGTCGGCTAGTAACTTTGTATATTTGGCTATACCAAAATCCTTTGATAGGTCCAACGCTACTAGGATGGTTGTTTTCTTATTGTAGCGGTTAGAAGACCAGTTCAGCCATGGTCGTTAACATTGAATTCAGCTAGGGGGAGGCCCAAGAAGCGAGCAGTTTCAACAGAGTCCGACCAAAGAAAAGGAATGTTAGATAAGTCGGCTTTAGAGGGCAAGTGAAAGGGTGACTAGCGGGTGCCTGTTTGGGTGACCCCTACGGTGGCATTCAACGAGAACTGCTTGCTGAGCATGAAATTGTGCTCCCTAACTGATCCATTGGTGACATCAGAAGGTATCATGTTGCCGTCCGGAGTGCTGCGTTCTGAGTGGTCTGTAGTCTCATCCATTGGGTCCTACTTGTTCATAGTTATATACACCATAGACCTATCTACCGAAAGATACAATATAAATTGTCGGTTAAAATAACTCGCGCATCTCTCGCGTGGGGTTGGAATAATACCCGATAACTGCGGCCTATTTCCAGTCACTCCTCGAAGGAAGTCCTATTGTGACACTCCAACTTGACGATGCATTCAAGCAAACCGCATTACAATTTGCCTGCAGATTTCCGTATACTTAGATCAGTAGGCAGACGATTTAGTAAAATTTAGAGGGATCTAGCGGTCATTGAGGGTAGTGCTCCTGTGACTAGTAAACACGACCCCTCTTTGTACCTTTGTAAGCTGGTTCTTAACTTTAGATTTCTCTAAGGACGCCCACCACACTCTGACGCCTTTTACCTACGGTAAATTTGCAGGCGTATAGGACAGTTGTAGCCTTCGTAAATTTTTCTTCCGCAAAACGTTTCCAGATTAGCTTCTGTTCAAGTTAGGCACGTAGGTACCTAACCTCGCAATTATTCTAAAACATTCAGACCAAAAATTGTATATGTATTTAATATGGCCATGCAAAAATTTGAACTGAACATGCAAAAAGATTTGGAACTTTTACTCTTTCATCCCGATTGGGAATCATTCCGCCGCCGCCAGTCAATGACGCTGAAATTGTTAGACAGTGGTGAAATTGTCGAAGTACTGTTACGTTAACAAATCAATAACCAAATCGAAACTCTCCGTAATATTTTTTTTTTAGTAAAACACACAGTATGTTGTTTTAACACATTATATGAATTGCATGTATATTTTTAAATAAGTTTTTTTTTTAATATTTTTGAAGTTTGATTTTTAAAACTTATGATGTTATATTTTGCATATTTAAACATTTTCTAAACAAAAGTGAAACTTCGAATTTGTTTTACTAGATTCTAGCATTTCATACAATCATATTTCTATGCAAATTTACTTTTATGTTTATATAAAACTTAAATATTTTCTTGAATGTCTTTTAAATTTTTAATTTTTTTTTTCTTTTTTGATAATTTTTATTAATTAGTGTAAATATTTTTCATTTGGTCGGTATTTACTATGTATGTATGTATGTATGTATATTATGCACTTTTCATTGAAAAAAAATCTATATAAAGTAAATCATACATATTAGGCAACAAACAAAAAAAGTTTGCGAATATCGTAAATGTTTGTGTTTTTATTTTCTTTCTTTCTCATTTTTTACATTACATTCTCTTGGCATTAAAAGTTTCTCTGTATTCACGCTTAAATATTTAATGTTTATTTTATATATAGTATTTGTTTGTATGTATGTATGTATGCATAGTATATGTTACAATTATATTTATATGGAAGTTGTGCCTCGTTTTTTCAGCGTAAATTGTTTTGTATTTATATTTTAATAACTTGCGTATTTTTCATTTTTGTTTTCATTATTTTTGTTTTGTCAACAAATTGTACTAAATATATTAGAATATACAAGTATGTTAGTGTATGCATATAGTAGTAGGTAAAATTGTTTACTTTAAATTTCGTTAGTTTTATTAATTTAATTTACTTTATTTTTTATAAAAAACAATTTAATATAAATTTCAACTAAAGAGCAAAAATTGCACATTTCCACTTTGTTGTAAATCTACAATTCTTTCCTTACGCAAAATGCAATATGAATGTAACATATTCGCTGTATTTTTTGTATTTTTTTTGTTTGACGTGTGATTTTATTTTTTGCACACATAACGTTATTTTTGCTTTTTTTTTGTTTGTAAATATGTATGCATGTTTGTTGTATGAATGCTTAAATTTATATATATATTTTTTTAAATAAATTTTTATAAGTACATCGAATCATAAGTGTATACTTTTATGTATGTTTGTGTATGTGTATATAATGTGTACCTTGTTGCTTGCACTTTGTTGTTTTGTTGTTAAAAATAAGGCATTTTATTTAAATTCTATACAGTTTATGATCCACACCAGCAGCATTTCCATTTCGGCAACATCAGTTAACCAAATAGAATTTTTTGTAATATTAAAAAGCTCGCTTTTTAAACAACATCTATGTCTTCTAAGAAGAAAAATAAATTTGAAATAGTCTACATATGCACTAAAGGCAAGTACTAACTTCACAGCCGTGAAATTTCGCCAGCAACATGCATTTGAATTGCCGTTGCCGAATGTTGCTTGCTAGCAACCAAAATTATTGAATCGCCTAAAAGATGCCACATAAAAGCAAATGTAAACATATAATACAAAAAAAAAATCTTAAATGAAGTGTCGATCGGGCCACTTTTCACGCAATTTTAAATGGCAAATGCATTTTAAAGTCTATGAAAAAAATGTTGCTGGCATCATGTTGCCAAGATGTTGCGAGTGTGTTTACAGCGTGAACAGAAAGTACCTACAACTTTGTCGTGAAAATGTTGTGGAATTTAACGCTTATTTCACGGCAAACTATTTTTATGGATTTTGATAGCTCATTTCACGTGAAAGGGGAACAGCGTACTATGCTTAAATTTGAAATGACTCATTATATGTACATACAAATATGTTTTAATTGTTTAAATTTGACAATTAAAAATTAAAAACTATTTCAGCAACATATGTATGTATGTATAAATATCTACTTTTATTCCTATATATTTAAGAAAGTTTGTGTAAATTACATTAAGTATTGTATAAAATACATAAAATATCAGCTAAACATATATCAGCTTAGTAGTAATCAATTTTCGATATATGTATGCATGTATGTAATTACATATTGTTTGAAACCATTTTGTAAAAATGCTTAATTATAAAATTAAACAATTCACAAATTTAAAAAAAAAAATAATATTTAATTCATTTAATTGCACTAAACTAGATTGTTTTTTTTTTTACTCTATGGACAATAACAACCAACATTTGAAAAAGCTTTATACATACAGTAGATTTTTGTATTAAAATTCAAACATAAAACATGAATTTAACTATAGAATTTTTAGGATATTGTTGCAATGGTAAATAGTATTTGGGAAAATCTTCAAAATTTGCAAAACTTTTATGTAAATAATATGTACTTAAAATTTCATGGCCTTGGTTTTCTAATTGTCTCCTGCATAGCGGAAAATTTCTCACAATTTATTGTTGCTTTAAATTTTCAATCATTCATTTCATGTTACAATTTCAGATTCGGTAACTCTACTTTTGTTTTGTGGTAGACATCAGTTAACAATATTTTTTCAGGTTTTTGTTGTTGTAAATTTTACTTGCTGTAACCAATCATAAATGTAATACACACATTTTTTAAATTAATAAATTCTTTATATTTTTTTAACAGCTGATTTTAGAAATTGATTTCTTAAATATTTATGCGTATAAGTTCATATTTATTTTGTTATAGTAGACACATACATTTATAAGTACATATGTAGTATGTATATCTTTTTTTTTTTGAATAACACGAAACATTTCAGGTCAGGACGAAAGCGCTGGACTCTTGGAATAAAACTTTCAAAGCTTTTTGCATGCTGCGGTCAAAAATGGTGTATGGCCAAATTAAATTTTGAATTGTGCATATAATTTAGACTCTAAAGTAAAATGTAATGTGAAGAATTTTTAACATTAACATTAACATTAACATTAACAATAACATTAACATTAACATTAGCATTAACATTAACATTAACATTAACATTGACATTAACATTAACATTAACATTAACATTAAGATTAACATTAACATTAATATTAACATTAACATTAACATTAAATTTAACATTAACATTAACGTTGACATTAAAATTAACATTAACATTAACATTAACATTAACATTAACATTAACATTAACATTAACATTAACATTAACATTAACATTAACAATAACATTAACATTAACATTAACATTTACATTAGCATTAACATTAACATTAACATTAACATTAACATTAACATTAACATTAACATTAACATTAACATTAATATTAATATGAACATTAACTTTAATATTAACATTAACATTAACATTAACATTAACATTAACATTAGCATTAACATTAACATTAAATTTAACTTTAACATTAACATTAACATTAACATTACCATTAACATTAACATTAACATTACCATTAACATTAACATTAACATTAACATTAACATTAACATTAACATTAACATTAACATTAACATTAACATTAACATTAACATTAACATTAACATTAACATTAACATTAACATTAACATTTACATTAACATTCACATTAACATTAACATTAACATTAACATTAACATTAACATTAACATTAACATTGGCACTAACATAATGCCAAATTTTCTGAGAAATAATTTTCACGGTCGTACATTTTTACCGTATGTACATTTTTTGCGAAACCACTAGGTTAAATAATTAAATATTTACTTTGACCATACAAAATGTTTCTGTCTGAGAACGCAAAAAGCTAAGGGGGTTTACCACGAGTATTTTAGCACTGATGTTATTGCACAGTGTAGTATTTGCACACATACTTATACTGTAAATAATTTGTGCATATAGTATATACGTGTATGTATATTATCATTATGTACACATATGGATTTCTTTTTTCTTTTTACAAATTAGTACAGTCTCACATATTATAATATATAATGCATACATATCAAAAGCGGTTTTTTTTTATTAAAAATATCTTAACACAACATTTTTATTTAACACATTAAAAAGCTTCAAAACAATGAAAATGATTGTGACCCAACGAATTAGAAATAGTGAAGTATAATAATATTCTTTATCAACATAAATAAGCTTAGAATTATTTATATTGGCTCGGAATTTTTGCTTTTTTAAATAACTAATATTTATTTATATTAGAAATACAATTAAATGGATTTTAGCTTAAACTAGATTTTAGTTAAAGTTTAACATTATGAAAATGCTTTCAATTTCATAAACGAAATATGCTCAGCTTAAACTAAAATTGACTACGTAATAGTCAAATAAATATTTAAAATCGCTAAAAATTACAAAATTCATAATTTGACCATAGTAATTTATTATTTTAAAGTAATATGTATATATTTAGGCATAAGGTCGTTAGAGATGACATTAAATTTTGAACGAAGAAAATACAATTAAATTTGAAGAAAAAATACTATATACTATACACATATACAAATAAAAAATGTTGAACATTAATTTAACAAATCAAATATGATTTTAAATAAGTTGACAAATAATTCAAGCCAAAAAATTATTCACAATAAAATAAGATTTTATTTTTGATGTCATTTAGTAAACGAACTTTTTAGGTAAGATTAACTTTTATTTCGTTACCTTAATATGAAAAAGTCCTATGTCAATACCAATGTAGTTTACAAAAAAAAAAAGAAGAAAACCAACAAAAAAAATACCAGTATTAGACAAATCAAAGACTAACTAACGCTCGCTCATTGAAAAAATCCTTTTCTATATAACTGCTATAGTTAACATCCGTTTCAGCTACGTATTCTTTATTCTAAGATTTCGCAAGCATGGAAGCTGGCCGCTTTCATATGAAGGTAACGATTTGACTAAAAATTGAAAAAAACTAAAATTTTTTGCATTGCAGCTTTAGTCTAAGCTAGTATCAAATTTCTCGCACCACAACTATTTTGCCTATCCAATAATGCTGTATACGCAAACGTCAAAACGCCAATAGCATCTTCGTATCTTCTGACTAAAGTGCTTCTGACTAAAATATTAGTGGCTGTCGAAATTATCTTAATTATAAATATTTAGATTTTATTGACTATAAGTAAAGGAACGATATGCCAAATTAATGCCTTTAACATTCACTTAATGCGAGTAGTTAGCATTTGTAGTCAGCTGTTAATTTTTTTAAATAGCTTTTTTCTCATTTTCGAATGATAAGTTATTTTGGCAAAATACTTCGAGGCTTGCATTCTTCGAGGCTTGGGGGTTGGTATTAAGAAAACAAAATGCGTTTGAAAAGACCAAAAATCTTTCGCTGTTGAAATAAAAGTATTTTATTTTATATTAACACAAACAGTACTAAAAAAAACTCTCAATCGTTACGTCGTTTTAGCGCTTCTTCTAAGTTTCTTTCTCTTTAAAGCTATTTCTTTCCTCTCTCATGCTCTATCTTTTATGACGTCACTTTTCACGTTGCTCTCGATTTTCCTCTTCTGGATATAGGGAAAGTCAAAGAGGCCTTTGGTATGACGTACCACCTTCACGCACGACAGTGTAGAAAAGACGACCAGAGAATAGAATCCATAAGCCGACGAAGGCAGACCAACCAACCCGCAAACGGTAGACGTAGGTAGGGCGACGCGAGGTTGAAGAATGAGGGACTTGAGACGAATGCGAATAGTAGAGCGCTATTTGCCATTTAAAAAATTTATAGTATCATTATATAAAACTTAATTTTGAGGAAAGCATCCTTTGCTTTATAGGAACTAGGAAACGATTTGCTAAGTACAATAAAAAAACAGTGAGTGATTTTGAATCATAACAGTGTTGTAATTTTTTAAGTATCAGAGCTTACATTTTTCTGTTTTTTTTTTTTTTGTTTTCACTGTTCGCACTTTGCAATTTTCTCTATACCCCAAAGCCCTCGAAAGCTTGCGCTAACTAAGTTTTTTTTCGCAAAAAATTTAAACATTAAATATTATTAAAACATAATATCCATGCAGTTTGTTAATAATTTTTCTGACATCATTCAATTTTTTTTTTGTTTACCGCTGACTAAACTTTATCTACTAAATATTCTGACTTTTGTGAATGCTGAAAGCGTAGCTTAATTTATATTTATATGGTATATATTTACATATTGGCATAAAGCGAGGCAAACATGATTTTTTTTTTGAGCTTGTGTTGGTTCACAGAAAGCAAATTGATTTAGTTTTAGAAACCTGCTTTTTTTTTAAATTAAAAATAAGAAAATAGCGTAAATTTTGCATAGTAAAATTCGTAAAGTTTTCCGTTTTTTTTTTTTTTTTGAATTTGTGTGCATGAGTGACTTATATGTATAAATAAAACTAAACTTAATATAAACGTAAAGTGTTACTTATGTATTTAAATTGAAAAAAAAAAACAAATAATGGAAGTACGTAAAGATTTTGTGAGCTTTAAGCACAAAATGTCATGCGAGCAGAAAATGTGCATTGAAAATTTTTTTTTGTTTTTTGCTATACATATGTATTATTGCCTAAACAAAAATAAATCCGAAATTTAAATATTAATACATTTAAGATATAGCGGGTAATTTTAATTTTAAAATGTTTAGCTTATCGCTAAAAAAAATTTTTAATTAATTGCACTTATTAAGTAAAACTAAAAATGTATGTATGTATGCACAAGTGTTTGATATATTTATAAATATACTTAGATTATATGCAAGTTGTAACAATAATTGAAGTGCTTAAAAAGTGAAGAAAATTGCAAAGTTGAACTTTTAAATAATTGAAATTTGCGTAAAATAAAAACGAAAATAAAATGCACAACATAAATAATAAACGATATACGCATGCATAGCATTAAATTGCACAATTGGAAAAAATTAAAAAAAAAAAAATTTAAAAAAAAACAATTTTTTTTTAACTTTTTCCTAACTTTTCATACTTAAAAATTATTTAGCGGAATGTCTGTTGATTGCATTATTAATTTACAAGTTAATCTAATACAAATATTTATGTATATAGATGCTAGTAAATATATTTTTATATATAAAATATATAAACGTACAATAAAACATGGACTTTACTACTAGATGGATTTCGAAATTGGCATGTACTACAGGCTGAACTTTTGCTTGCCATTTTACAAATAGTTGATAACGTTACTTTATAAATAATATATGCAATTATGTTTGCATATTATGTTTGTGAATTTTTTTTGTTTTTTTGTCAAACTTCAAATGCTTGAACTACAATCCGAAACAAATGTTCTTTTCAAATATACAATATTTAAATCAGTTTTACAGCCCGCCCAGCCTGTTCACTATAAATATTTTTAACACATCTACATATGTAAAAAAAAAAAAAAAACTTTTGTATACCTTTAAATATTTAAAAAGAAAGTGAATATTTTACATACATTTTACATTTCAAAAAATCTTGCTAACAGTGTAAATACATATGTACATATTTTTCATAAAATATATGTAAACTATGCTGTTATCAAATTTAGCTTAAAATACGCGCTTAACACTCAATCCTGTTTTGTTTTTTGTTTGTTTTGTTTTTGCCTTACTATGCCTTACTACTTACTCTATCTACACAGCTTCGGTTTCAGCATTGCTTGCAACACTTACTTGCTCGCCCAATAAATTCATTTCGTTGCAATTTAATGGTGGAAAATATATATATACATACATTGATTTTCTCTAAATATATTTTCATTTAAAATTTTTTCTTTCCGCCGCAAAGCACTTAGGCATTCTTTTTGTTGTTCTGTTTGTTCAGCATTCCTTGCAATTTGTGCAATTGACTTAGCAGATTGGCATTTGTGTGCTCCAATGCGTCGCAACGTTTGCGTTGTTCGATATTCTCATTGACGAGTATTTCGACGCGACGCTCTAATTGATCCATGTACTCTTTCTTTTTTCGTCGGCTCTCTTGTGCGGAAATCTAGAAAAGATGAAGGCGTTTTTTTTACGAAATTTCAAAATGTTTGATATTAAAAAATATATGTATATAAAAAGAATATGAATTTCCGTTTACGTGGTTTGCTGAAGGTTGCGTGATTTTTTTTTTTAATAAATGATTGTTTCTAAGTTGTTTTCAAATACTAAGCTCGTAAGTACTAGCCTTAAGTACTGAGTATAATTTTGTTTGTTGACTTTATTAAATAAAAAAGGCAGACAATAATGTGGAGGTTGCCAATTTTCTAAAAAAAAATATTCCAGACGCTACTTTCCCAAAACATCCGAAGTCAGCTTACGCGACATGCTAAGGAGCATTAAAGAGAATCCGGTCCCAGACCTAGACCAAGTCTGTTTATAGTATGTATTTAGTTGTTGTTGTTGTTGTTGTAGCGGTTACCTAGACCCTGCAAGATCGGTTCAACCATGGTCGTTATCATCAAACTCATCTAGGGGAAGGCCCAAGAAACGCGCAGTTTCGACAGGGTCGGACCAAAGGGAAAGGGGGGTTAGATGAGTCGGTATGTATTTAGTATTCAAAAATTGCTAAGGCTAATCACACCAGCGCATTTACTCGGTCGTTCGAATTGATTATTATTATTATTATTATTATTGGGAATTGAGCATTGCGACCTTGAGATCTATTGCGCTCCGTTTCGTGGATTAAAGAATGTGTGTTGCCATTTCCTTTTCTACTCTGCAGAATCTACAGCGTTCAGCCGAGTAAATTCTGAGTTTTGTCAAGCGCTAATTCAGCCTGCAGTATCCGGTAAGCATTCTCGTAATAATTCTTATATTATTCTTTGGTAAGCGCATGCAATCCCTAAAGCCTTTTGGTTTGTAGGAACCCTTAGATCACTTTGGAGTGCTCCAAACTTGGTAGATGTTCCCAGCATAGTTCCCTCTTCTTCTTTGCCCAAAGTAGATATTGCCCTCTTTCCTAAACCACAGACGTGCTCTGGGCCTATAAAGGCAGTTGATGCTATATTTTTTGCGAGTTTATCTGCAATCTCGTTTTCTTCAATACCAGCATAATCCGAAACCCAGAGAATCCAAGTGTGTTCAGTTTATCAAGGCGCTCCATCACCAGTTTCGCAGTTACCTGGCGGAAATTGAGGAACACACTAATATAATAACTGCAGAGAAAGGCCCAGATGCGCATTCACCTCCAAGCTTATCAATAAACCGCGACTGATCACTGGGTCTGTCAAGCATATTTATAGTCTTTTGAAATCAATATTTGGTCTTGAGAACATAATACTTAACATACAAATTTGTCTATCTTAGTTTTTATATGCCACGATGATAACCTTTCGATAAGAGATCTGTGGATTATATTTTACTACATACACAGACACTACTATCTCCCAGTAGCTTACCTTATTTTTAATTTTTCTTCGAATTTTCTTGAGCGACTTCTCTTCAGCTTTGGTAAGTGGTAACTTTTGCGGGATTGGATAGCCTTCTGCTTGCAATGTGCGTTTCTCCTCCTCGGTCAATATCAGCAAGCCCGTTGAACCTTTCTGTAGATCCCATTAAAGAAAAAAAAATGAGATAGAAGCGTTTTTCAAATACCTACATACATATATTTAATATCATTCATACCGGCTGCGAGCTAATGAGCGGGGTGTGTATAGGCTGACGTGTGGAACCACTTGCAGCTCCTGCCGCATGTCGACCGGCGGCATGCAGAGATGATGTTGACGACGAGGCGGATGATGGCGAAGAAGAGCTGCTATTACTGGCACTACGGCGCACATTGGCGGAATGTAGGGTTACCGGTGTAATGACTGCAGGATTGGCCACAGATATAGAAACTGAAGTGTTTGGCGAAAGTGGCGATAGTAAATGTTCCGGTGTTAAATTACCTTCGGAATCACCATCACTCGATGAGCAGGAGGGAGGCGTCAATGGTAGGCCATATTGACCGTTATGCTTCGCAGCCGTACTACCACTACTAATATAGCTATTCTCGGACTTTATATTAAATTTGGGAATTAAAATATTTGGACCATTAGCGGCGGTGCCAGTGTTCAAGGCGAGCTGTTGCGCTTTGAGTAGGCTCTGTGAGGCGGGAGTTAGCTGTAGGCAACCATTCTGGTGATGTTACAATGGCGGATAAAGTATTAATATTAATAAGCACTATTATTGAGACGCTATTTGATTGAGTACTGACCTTATGTTCAAAAACGAGATCGGAGTTGGTGCGCGCAGCCAAATGTGAGATTTTCGCCATTGTCATGCATTCTGGCGAATTAGGGCTGGGCGGACAACTGGAGTCGGGCGACATTGGTTCATCCTTAATGGCCGACTCATCGATCTCAATGTCGGAGCAGATGTCTGGCGAGGAGCTGCCTTCGCGTGCCGATAACGTCGTGCGACAGCTACCCTGTCCGAAAACTGCGCCTACAGCTGCCTGAGGTAGATACTGTGGAAGATTTGACTGTTGCTGTTGTGTGACGGCAGGTTTACCAATCGAAATGGTAGTTGTGTTGCTGCCATTGAAGCTGGAGTTGTTGCTGGTGCTGGTGGTGGTGCCGCTGGACGTTTCGGCAGTACGCAGATTGAATGTCATCGGTGCGGTGGTGTTGATTTT
This sequence comes from Anomoia purmunda, assembly GCA_951828415.1. Classification (NCBI taxonomy): domain Eukaryota; kingdom Metazoa; phylum Arthropoda; class Insecta; order Diptera; family Tephritidae; genus Anomoia; species Anomoia purmunda. The sequence goes on along the minus strand of OX639996.1, from coordinate 107,795,970 downwards.
GCTAAGGCTGGCGTAGATGCCGGCGTGTGTGTAGCGCAATGGCAACGCTGCTGCAGATTGGCGGGTATTAGTGCTCGCGATCAAGTTACAACTATCGGTTGGTGTGCTGTCGGCGACGGTTAGTGTGCCATCGAGTGCAGGTGTGTTGGTGGAGGTGGTTACGGTGGCGGTGGTGAGCAAAGTATTTGCCAACCTGCTACTGCTACCAGCGTGAGTGTTGGGTTCCAGTGTGGACAATTCCATGGGCGTGACATCGCAGTCCACGGATATGGCCAGACATTTTGGATCGACACCGCTGGAAATATCTACGTCGTGGCGCGGACGTGCTGTATTGCTGGTAGCGGTTTTCAGCGAAATCGCAGGATAACATTCGTCTTCCATGTCTGTATAAAGAGGAAGAAAAATAAAAGAAAAGAGTTTATTTGATATTGCAATAAAAAAACAGCTGCACACAAAATCTTCTCAGATGCTTCATCGTCTGCCGTTCTGTCTCGCTGGGCACAGAGCAAGTGAGAACATTAGCGATAACCTGATAGAAACCTCATGCCAGTTTTGCCAAAAAATTTAATGGATCTGCTACTAAACGCTTATCCACTCTAGATCTCCTAGAATGCTACCAAAACGTCAGATTATTCCCAACTGCCCTTGGGTCGCTTCCCAGCTTGCCAACTCGTCGGCGATTTCGCCTTCAAACTCGCAATAGTCGACCACCCAAAAAGATTTAAGCTGACATGGGTTGAAATAACTCATACCGCGTCCAATATATCTACAACCGCAACCACTGTTGAAGGATCGGTGTAGGTCTAGAATCAAAATGTTGGACTCCATTTGTCCAATCTTCTCAAATTTGGATATCTAACAAAAGTTAGATTTCTTGGTCTTTGTTTTTCTTTAGGAAGCCTATTCGAGACTTGCAGCTTTTACTAAGCTTTTTTTGCTTGTCTGAAATGCATACTCTGTGTGCGATGAAAACAGAATTCCATATAAATTAAAATGTAAATAGTCTCCCTCAACGGTGGGTTAGCAGCGCTGTTAGAACGACAATGTTAAAGTCAATGTTTACCTAATTATAGCAAAATATTATTTTTTTTATTTACTGTAATTTATATTTACCTTAAGCATTTTACTAAATTCGCGTTTCACGTGAAATGAGGGGTAAAAATCCATATAAAATGGTTTGACGTGAAATATGCGTGAAATTCTACAACATTTCCACGACAAAGTTGTAAATACTCCGTTCACGCTGTTAAAAGGCTCACAATATCTTGGCAACATGATGCCAGCAACATTTTTTTCATAACCTTTAAAAATCATTTGTCATTTGAAATTGCGTGAAAAGTGACAGTTCGCCATTTCATTTAAAGAATTGTTCTTGTATTATTTGTTTACATTGGCTGTTATGCGGCATCTTTTAGGCGCTACAATAATTTTGGTTGCTAGCAACATTTTACGGCAATCCAAATGCACGTTGCTAGCGAAATTTTGCGACTGTGAAGTTAGTACTATAACCTTTACCAGACAAAATTAGCTGTAATATTTTGAAAATGGATTTATAAATCGAGTTTTCCATGAGAATATATCCTCAGTAAATAAACTGTCAAAAAATAAAAGGTAGCTTAAGGGAATCTGCATTAACATCTATGGCAAGCTTTTTGCAAGGCAGTTGTTGTTTGTTTTCGAAACTAAGTATTTGAAAAATGCCCACAAATGCATTTTAAATATCAACCAGCTCACGAATTAGCCAATATTGAAGTACAAGTATTTTGGTGAAAATCATTAAATAATTAAAAATTTCATGTTACACGTGGAGCACCTCCGGTTCTAGTATTTTGTATGAAGCGTGCGGCTCTCTATCTGCAATCATTATTTTTATAGTGCATTATGTGAATAACCGTAACACCAGCAATTCAAAGTGAAAAAATTTGTTTGCACGAAATTATTGTAGTATGTACGAGTAGTTGAATTATTGAAAGTGGGGAAAAATGGAAAAACAATATTTTAGACATAGCAGCGCAGATAGTGGATGGGGTACAAAAAAATAAAAAAAAAACAAACAAAAAATATTGTTACACTTATGAACAACAGCTTTTAGCTAAATTGTCATATTTTTAATAAACACCTGTTTATACGAGTATTTGTACATTTGTTTGCTTGGTAATGCGCTGCTTGGAGGCTCTTAAAAATTTTGTTCTGCAAAAGTGTGTATGTACATACATACATACATATGGAAATATTTCCATACAAATTATTATTTAGACAATTGTTTTTTCTTGTATGTCTTTTGTTATAGACATATTTCTTATTTTGTTTATTTCATTTGGTTGTTAGAATATTTATTTAATATTATTCCAAATTCTGTTTGTCTACAAGTCGGGATGTACACATACATACATATATAAAAACATATTAACATATAAATGGAGGTGTGCTATAGAAAATGGGATTTCAAGCTGGGAATATTAATACTTATAATATGCTAGCACCGTTAAATTTATTGTTTCTTCACTTGAATTAACAGCACGTCACGGTGGAGCTTCATATGCGCATACATACATACGAACATATTGATACACTGGTGGCGAAATACTAAAAACGGGTTTTAATAGAAGCCGTTTTTAGGTTCATTAGTGCGAATACACTGAAAAAAGTAGACAAATATTCCTTATTTTGATGTGCATAGTTTTTTCTTCACATTGGTGTATGTTCTCCCGATTGAGTAGAGATTTCCTCAAAATGAATAAAATCCTACATAAAATGAAATATTCTTCCATCCAGATAATTGTTTTTTTGTTTAGTGTAGTAACGGGTGTTTTTTTTTAGACTGATAGAGCTTTCGATAAGGTTAGCTGTCACTTGACAGCTGGTAAATGACATTTCTGTTTAGTAAACATTGACAAATCATCATGGAAAGAATGACGCCGCAACAATGTTTACCAATTGTGGAAATTTACTTTAAAGCATCAGAGCAGCTTATTCCTCGAACTGTTGATAAATTTCGAACATCATTTACTCTACTCGATGAAAAACCAACAACAAGAGAAAGAACTGTACGTACAGAAGAAAATATTGGTGCTGTAAGTGATTGTGTTGGAGAAGATCCGAATTGGTCTATTCGCCGCCGTGCTCAACAAGTTGGACTTTGTCCATTAGTTCAAAATTATACCGATCGCATCCGATTCATCAAAGCTAGTCGTGGCGGACATATGCCAGCAATCGTTTTTAAATATTAAATGTCATGAAAATATCTTTCAAATAAAAAAAATAAAAATTGGCATCATACTTCATTTCAAGACGAATGTATAGAAGGTGATGGCATAAGAGCAGCTGATTTGATTTTTTTTTTATTCACCTACACTTTGTTTAATATATTGCAGATTTATTTATTAAATCTCTGTCTATAAATCGATATTGTTACACATTAGAGCAATTCAAACACGTTGTTAACTGAAATATTGGAAGTTATTAAATTTTCTCTCTCCCCTGTCCTTGTATACTAAAGGCGAGATCTTTCACTTCGTCGCGGAAAGGCGCAATCTTGTATTCTATCATTCTTGTAGTCACATAGTATTTGAAATTTATAACACATTTATCTTTTCATGAGCCATTGTCCTGTTCTATGAAAACGCAAAAATACTGTCAAAAATGTCATCAGCCCATTTTCAAAAGAACTTTTTCCGAAAACTGGTTCAACTATCACCCCGCAGCGGAACCGTTTGACAGAAATGAGAAATGCCTTTTAAACTAATGTTTTTAAATTCTGTGCTAAATAAATATTTTATTTTATTTCGAAATCCTTGTATTTCTGTTATTTATAGAGGTTAAGATTAGTCTTTCTCTCTCACACTATGAGTTGTCGTTGAAAATCGATATTTTTTTTCAGCACATCGATACATCGAACTATCGAAATTGTATAAATCTCCATCAATCTTTGTCCCCCTATTTTATAATTTGCTGAAATATAGTACGTATTTATCGTAGCCCTTCATCCAGGGGTGATTTTGAAAATCAGCTGTAACAAGTGGTGCTTGTACTGTTGGTGGATTATTCTGTTGTCGGTGATAGGATTGGGGCAAGGCTCTTTAAATAGGTAGCAACAACAGGGTTGATTTTTCTCATTCGAAAGAGATCCACTACATGTCAAACTACAAAGACACATAAAATTGTCCTTGATTCTTGTTCTTGATTCACTTTTCATTCATTTATTTTTAACATTTCATGGGGCACGCCAGGGTTGCATTTTATCTAATGCTGCTACTTGTTTAATGTGACTTGGATAGGAGTGATGTTTCTATTTCATAGAAAGGTTTGTCATTTATAACGCTGTTATTGACAATTTCCCTTTCTTGTGGTGAAATATTTGGTGGGCAGAAATTCGATTTTCATTGGAATTCAATTTGTTATCGAAGTGAGGTTAAGTTAAACACGAATTGCCAGTTTCGTGAAGGCATAGTATGACAAGTACTTGTTTACTTTTCACAACTTAACCGAATAGGGGATTTCGTTGTTGAATTTGCAGGTAAAAACTATCAACAAAAAAAAAAATGTCACAGGGGAAAAACATCAGCTGAGGTTCAGTGTCAGGCAAAGAGAACTATGGGGAAAACACTTAAACAGTGATGTGCTTAGGTGTTGCTGCGGTGTTCAAAACACAGAAAATTAAGGACGACGCAGCTCAATATGAAATTTATTTACGAAAAGAGTGAGAAAGGTATAACAATAGAAAAGCTAAACAAAATGAATGACTGAGGGAAATAGATGATGACAGCTCTAAATCAACCAACTAGTTTACTGACTTTCTGTCCAAAAATTTCCAGCTGTTACTGTCAAAATAAAATATGATAAAAACAAACATTATATGGATCAACCATTCAAGTAATTACTGCTCCTGATTAACGTCCCACCACTGTACATAAAAGAAAAATATTTTTGCACGTGCATTCGAATTTATTTCCAAACATGTTTTTAATTAAAGAAAAGCAAAAATGTCAGGATAATTTATCTATCTACCTACCTATTATTACGATGAAAGCGTGCTTCTTCACGCCATATAGCCATAGCAAAGGAATGCATTTATTTAACGCTGATTTAAACAATTTAAAAATATACATACATATATATTAAAAGTGGAGTAAATAGCGTTTGGCTTATTGCCGTCCGAGCAAAAGTGAACTAAAAATAATACAAAACGTAACTTCACATTATCTAACCAACAAACTGCCAATTAACTCACCACTTCACCTACTGATTGTCACACCGGCACATGCATCTGCACGAGTATCGTGATAAATGAGCTTTCCCATTTTCCATACAGAAATTTTAAAATAAAAAAATTCCATTACTAGTTCGATGAAAATAAAGCAAAAAAAAAAAAAAAAAACAAGAAAAAACTATAGCAATTTGTGTAAAAAAATTAATATTTTCCTAGCGAAACTAAAGAGCTACAATTTGTCGGGGTAACGAAATTTGTAGCATACGGTTACCAGCGATAAAAGTGCATATAATGTTGGAAAATAATAATTAGAACTGGTGAATATAGTGAAGGAGAGAGCGCTAAATGGCGGGGGTATACGCTTTTAAAACAATTAAGTACACACGCACACACACAACCATACATATGTACTTACTTATTTAGTAAATGTATCTATTGGAACACATGTTGAGCCCTACGTCAATTTTGTAATAACTTGTGATTGTTGTTGTTGATTTTTTTTTTTTTTTTTTTTTTGAGTAATTACCTAGTACTCGGGCATCATTGATTCAAAGCAATAGCAATGATACTCGTATGATATCTTCTACTCGGAACTCAAAATGTGCATGTTGTTTTGATAACCTTAGGGAAAGAAATCTACAAGCTTGTAGCGCACAAGTACATCACATCTGTAGCTCCACCCATTCACGAAGGTTGACACAAGGTCGCAGTGATGGAACTAAACATTTGCGGGTATGCTATCTTAATATGCATTGCATTTATGTTGAATTGGAATTGACTTTACTGATTGTGATTGATAGCAATTTTTTTTAGAATAATCGTTTGCATTGAATGATCTTTTTTTTTGAATGTTTAATTAAATTGAAAATACTGTTTTTGTGTGATCAAATTTTGTATACAAATTACAATAAATTTTTTCATATATTTTTTTATTATCATAGAATTAGAATTGAATGAGCCACAAAACTACATAATCGCAAATTTTGTAAAAAATGTTACAACTTTTTTAAATTTGTCGACGACTTTACATAATTTTTTTGGAAAGTTTGAAACTTTGACTTATATTGTTTTTTTTTTATAGAATTAAAATTGAATGAGCCACTAAACTAGAAAATCAGAGCTTCTACAAATTTTCAATAAAATTTTCTATAGATAGTTTATAATTTTGCTGATAACTTTTTTAAATTTGTCGACGATTCTTTACAATTTTTACATGGCTCTTGTTATAGAATTAAAATTGAACGGACGACAAAGCTGCATAATCGAAAATTTTCTAAAAAACAATTTGAAATGTTGATTGAAACTTTTTTAAATTTGTCGACGACTTTTCATACATTTTTTGGAAAGTTTGAAACTTCGACTTATGTAATTTTCGTGACAGCATTAAATTTTGAATGGCCCACAAAACTACATATTCGAAAATTTTCTAAAAATGCTGATTAAAAATGTAGAAATTTTTATGACAATTTTTTTAAATTCGTCGAAGATTTTTTATATATATTTTTTTTTAAAGTTTGAAATTTCTACTCACATTGCTTTTTTTATATAATTAAAATTGACTAGACCACAAAACTACTTGATCAAAAAATTTATTAAAAAACTCCAAAAAAGTGTAATTTTGATTGCAACTTCTTTACATTTGTGCACTTTTTATTCTTTTAAATTTTTTGGAAATTTTTAAACTTCGGCAACACTTGGTTTTTGTTATAAAATTAACTATATTTTTATAAAAAATAATTAAAATTAATTGAGGAAAGACAAAATTGCTAAAACTTTTCAAAATGTTTAGCTATTTTTGCGAACACAACTGTTATACACGGCGCACAGTGGGATGTATCGGTACTTTAGGTGGATAAAATTAATAGCTTCTGTTTCAACAAAAGAAAATAGTATGTTTTATGGCAATAGTATTCTTATGATTTTTTTTGGAAATTTTGAAACTTCGGCAATACATGGTTTTTGTTATAAAATTAACTATATTTTTATAAAAAATAATTAAAAGAAAGACGAAATTGTCAAAACTTTTCAAAATGTTTAGCTATTTTTGCGAACACAACTGTTATACACGGCGCACAGTGGTATGTATCGGTACTTTAGGTGGATAAAATTAATAGCTTCTGTTTCAACTAAAGAAAATAGTATGTTTTATTTATTTTTGGTATCGATGGTCTGCCGAGGTCAATATTTTTTTGTATTATTTTATTTATTAATTAAATTTCAATAAAAGCATTAAGGTAAAATGCAATTCGTGACGAATGGGAATGGAATAAAAAAACCGAAACACATTGTAAAATAATAATATTTTATTATAATTAATTGAATAATGGAGAGTGGTATTCACCATTTCGGATCCTCTCTTTTAGAATTCGTTGTCGGAAACTTGTTATTTGAGAAACGGGTTGAAGAAAACCAAGGCAATTTGGTACTCGTGGTATTCTTCATATTTTATATATTTACTTGCTTGTAGAATGGATGAGAGTTTAAACGAGACAAAGAAATTGTGTCCCCCTTACTTCAGATTCTGTCTATGCCTTTGAAAATATCTGCCAGTTTTATGTTTTTTGTGGACAGCTAAGCTATACTCGGGAAATGTCTATGGGGGGACTAGTAACCCCCTGTTGGGTTACTTATATAATCGTTTTTTTTTTTAATATTTCTAAGCTCACCTTCCATTTTTGTTTGCAGGCTGCGTGGTGAATCTGGCAAAGAATCGCCATCACTATTTAAACTATACGAATGCTCCGACTTAATTGGCTGCAAATTGAATAAAGCATCTGACATAAGTTTATCATTTAAGATCATAACAGCCGGATCCTTCATATCACGTTCCATAAACCAATCATGCAATTCCGCCTCTGTGGAGATTTTTAATGTTTCCGCCTAGAAGAAAATAAAAAAAAGTAGTGATTAGTGTGGTGAAAAATGCATTTTACTAACAGATTGCTATGCATTTTATAGCAATATAAAAATTAGAAGTAAATAAATATTGAATATACTAATACAATGCTTATCGTCGATTTTACAATAACTAAATATTTGGTAATTCAAGATAAGCCTTTGAAAATCGAGTAAATACTAAATTACTGATTTTATTTGCTTTTGTGATTTTGTGACGAGTTAATATTTGCTTATTCACAAATTTATTTATTTGCTATCTATTGTTCTGTATCATTCATTATATGAGGGCGCTAACTTAGTATTTGTTTGATTTTTTTTCTTCTTCAGTTGTAGATATGTATATAATTTGCAGCGTCTTTTTAATTTACTTTAGAATAATGTTTCATTTGAAGTAGCAAATACCTGTGGTGAGTTTATTTGCTTTTTCGAAGTAATCTTATCAGCATTTTGTAGTTATTTGACATGCTTCGAAAATTACTTCGCAAGCGTTTCAAGTTCCATGTGACAGACCGAGGCGTATAGATACATAGACTTTGTGTGATTGACAGTTTTGCAATATTACTAATTTTTATTTTTTAGTTTTTTTTTTGTTTTGCGTGAATGTTTGTTGCCTTCTTTCGTTTGTTAATAGCCCTTTTTGCACTTCATCAATGGTGGTGAGCAGACTTTGTTATCTCACTGCAATTGTTGCCCGTTGTTACCAACCTAAGTAAGTAAGTTTGCAGGGCACGTGTTTTGTAGATAGGCAAAGAGCTGCTATTAGCAATATTTCAATCAATTAAAAGACAAGTTAATTTTAATAGACTTTTGTGCTAATTGTGTGGATCTCTGTTTATTTGTTTAGTTTTTGTCTGTTGATTTCCTGTTTATTTTCGAATTATTTGCTGATAATATTTGTGACTTCGTCTGTTAAAGCTTTCGTAAGTATATCGAAATAATGCTATATAGATATAATGTTTAACATAACTTTACAACAGAAAGTTGGACAAGTTCCGACCTTTTATTTGCCACTTACAATTTTTTATGAAATTTGGAATTTTTCGGTTGCAACCCCAAAAAATGGGTATTGTCTTCTCACATTGCGCTATCTATCTAAAAATACAGTTCATTCTACAATAAAAGCCTTATTCCAAGCTTTATATTTTTTGTAAATTTTAATAAAGTTCAACAAATTTTCATTAAAATTTTAAATATTTTAATCAGAACTTTGAGACAACTTTTGCGTATGCAGTTTTATTGTCTATTCAAAAATTGTGTTGATTTTTTTGCTAAAGCGAGTATACGTTCTATGGTGAAAATAGGCAACATCCTTAGCAAAAAAAAAATTTTCAAAAATCAAAAATTGTTAAAAATTTATAAGAAAAAAATTTTAGCATCGAAACTTAGCAATAAGTCCCTCTCGTATGGTTATGACTATGATACAAAATATAAGGTATTTCCGTTTCTACTTTTTTTTATTATAAAACAGTTTATTGACATTTCCCCAGATCTAAACTTTTGGCATAGCGTTGCCCCATCGTATATTTCTGGGAGCTGGTAATTTCTTATGACATATTGGGGATTATTTACAAAATGGTGGGTTTCACTTGCGATGATTAATTAAAAATGATTAATCAATAAAAATTCTTTGTTTTAAGAATTAATTTAAATTTTTTTTCTAACACCTCTTAAATATATAGCCGAAGAAGTTTAGAGAGAGAAAGAGTAAAGTTGTGGACATTTTAGGTTTTGTTAAGCAAAATTTTATTTTAAATCCACAATTTTCCAATGAAAAATGTCTTTTACTTAATATTTAAATTTTAACATAAAATATTTTTTTTCTTCATTTAATGCTAACATAATAATAATTCAAAATAACTAAAGCTCCTTTCATTAGTTCTGTTATGCTCTAGTTTTTTGTTTTTTTTTTCCTGACATTTCCTAATCGCAAATCAGTGCAACAAATAACAAAGTTGAATAATGCCTAAATTATTGGTATATATTTAAATATGACTAGCTACTTCTTTCTGCTCATATTCTTCTACGGATACATTCAGTAACTCAAAGTGAAAATGGTACGGTGAAATTTTTTTTGCAAAATTTCCAACTTTTTGCAAGCAAATATTTTTTTTTATAATTTTTTTATGAAAATAAAGTTTCTTCAATAATACAAACCATAAGAAGAAAAATTTCAAACTTTGCAAAAATTTAACAAACTTGAAAAAATCGACGTTAAAATTCAAAACTCTTTTTTTTAGGATTTTGTGAAATATTTTGTGTATGTGCAAGTTTTAAGTTCTAATAAGAAATCACCAAAGGTCATTCAAATCAAAACTTCTGAATAAGGAAAATGGAATATGAAAAAAAATTGCAGACTTTTTAAATTGTTCTGTCATCTGAGCTGATTTTTTAAAAATATTTTTCTTTAATATTTTTTTAAAAAGCTCCATATTTAGGAATATTTTTTTAATCAGTCCAATTCACATACATAAATCTTCATATTTTTTCGAAGTATTTTAGTAGATGCCTTAAAACACAGTACGTTTTATAATTCCGATGGAAAAACTGTACCTATTTTTGTATTTTTTTTTTTGTATTAATTTCATAAAAAGTTATAATAGTAAATACTTCCATCTCATGTACAGTTGACTAGTAGCATAAATTGAATGTTTGCAATATTTGGCTTTTTTATTCATCCCTCTCTTGACAGCGCTACCAATTGCGTCAGAATTTTGGTCACAAAAAATGGTAGTAGAAAATAGCCGCTAGTGTACTAACACAAAAGCAAACGAATATGAAAATACTAAAATGCATTCGAAATTTGATTAAGTCATCACTTGCATTTTCAGTATATTTTTAGCATCTTGTTTAACAAATAAAGTTATATCGTCTTTTAAAAAACACTCCAATTCTACCACGTTCTCTAACGAAAGGTGTGTGGTGAATCTGGCAAAGAATCGCCATCACTAAATACTAAATTACTGATTTTATTTGCTTTTGTGATTTTGTGACGAGTTAATATTTGCTTATTCACAAATTTATTTATTTGCTATCTATTGTTCTGTATCATTCATTATATGAGGGCGCTAACTTAGTATTTGTTTGATTTTTTTTCTTCTTCAGTTGTAGATATGTATATAATTTGCAGCGTCTTTTTAATTTACTTTAGAATAATGTTTCATTTGAAGTAGCAAATACCTGTGGTGAGTTTATTTGCTTTTTCGAAGTAATCTTATCAGCATTTTGTAGTTATTTGACATGCTTCGAAAATTACTTCGCAAGCGTTTCAAGTTCCATGTGACAGACCGAGGCGTATAGATACATAGACTTTGTGTGATTGACAGTTTTGCAATATTACTAATTTTTATTTTTTAGTTTTTTTTTTGTTTTGCGTGAATGTTTGTTGCCTTCTTTCGTTTGTTAATAGCCCTTTTTGCACTTCATCAATGGTGGTGAGCAGACTTTGTTATCTCACTGCAATTGTTGCCCGTTGTTACCAACCTAAGTAAGTAAGTTTGCAGGGCACGTGTTTTGTAGATAGGCAAAGAGCTGCTATTAGCAATATTTCAATCAATTAAAAGACAAGTTAATTTTAATAGACTTTTGTGCTAATTGTGTGGATCTCTGTTTATTTGTTTAGTTTTTGTCTGTTGATTTCCTGTTTATTTTCGAATTATTTGCTGATAATATTTGTGACTTCGTCTGTTAAAGCTTTCGTAAGTATATCGAAATAATGCTATATAGATATAATGTTTAACATAACTTTACAACAGAAAGTTGGACAAGTTCCGACCTTTTATTTGCCACTTACAATTTTTTATGAAATTTGGAATTTTTCGGTTGCAACCCCAAAAAATGGGTATTGTCTTCTCACATTGCGCTATCTATCTAAAAATACAGTTCATTCTACAATAAAAGCCTTATTCCAAGCTTTATATTTTTTGTAAATTTTAATAAAGTTCAACAAATTTTCATTAAAATTTTAAATATTTTAATCAGAACTTTGAGACAACTTTTGCGTATGCAGTTTTATTGTCTATTCAAAAATTGTGTTGATTTTTTTGCTAAAGCGAGTATACGTTCTATGGTGAAAATAGGCAACATCCTTAGCAAAAAAAAAATTTTCAAAAATCAAAAATTGTTAAAAATTTATAAGAAAAAAATTTTAGCATCGAAACTTAGCAATAAGTCCCTCTCGTATGGTTATGACTATGATACAAAATATAAGGTATTTCCGTTTCTACTTTTTTTTATTATAAAACAGTTTATTGACATTTCCCCAGATCTAAACTTTTGGCATAGCGTTGCCCCATCGTATATTTCTGGGAGCTGGTAATTTCTTATGACATATTGGGGATTATTTACAAAATGGTGGGTTTCACTTGCGATGATTAATTAAAAATGATTAATCAATAAAAATTCTTTGTTTTAAGAATTAATTTAAATTTTTTTTCTAACACCTCTTAAATATATAGCCGAAGAAGTTTAGAGAGAGAAAGAGTAAAGTTGTGGACATTTTAGGTTTTGTTAAGCAAAATTTTATTTTAAATCCACAATTTTCCAATGAAAAATGTCTTTTACTTAATATTTAAATTTTAACATAAAATATTTTTTTTCTTCATTTAATGCTAACATAATAATAATTCAAAATAACTAAAGCTCCTTTCATTAGTTCTGTTATGCTCTAGTTTTTTGTTTTTTTTTTCCTGACATTTCCTAATCGCAAATCAGTGCAACAAATAACAAAGTTGAATAATGCCTAAATTATTGGTATATATTTAAATATGACTAGCTACTTCTTTCTGCTCATATTCTTCTACGGATACATTCAGTAACTCAAAGTGAAAATGGTACGGTGAAATTTTTTTTGCAAAATTTCCAACTTTTTGCAAGCAAATATTTTTTTTTATAATTTTTTTATGAAAATAAAGTTTCTTCAATAATACAAACCATAAGAAGAAAAATTTCAAACTTTGCAAAAATTTAACAAACTTGAAAAAATCGACGTTAAAATTCAAAACTCTTTTTTTTAGGATTTTGTGAAATATTTTGTGTATGTGCAAGTTTTAAGTTCTAATAAGAAATCACCAAAGGTCATTCAAATCAAAACTTCTGAATAAGGAAAATGGAATATGAAAAAAAATTGCAGACTTTTTAAATTGTTCTGTCATCTGAGCTGATTTTTTAAAAATATTTTTCTTTAATATTTTTTTAAAAAGCTCCATATTTAGGAATATTTTTTTAATCAGTCCAATTCACATACATAAATCTTCATATTTTTTCGAAGTATTTTAGTAGATGCCTTAAAACACAGTACGTTTTATAATTCCGATGGAAAAACTGTACCTATTTTTGTATTTTTTTTTTTGTATTAATTTCATAAAAAGTTATAATAGTAAATACTTCCATCTCATGTACAGTTGACTAGTAGCATAAATTGAATGTTTGCAATATTTGGCTTTTTTATTCATCCCTCTCTTGACAGCGCTACCAATTGCGTCAGAATTTTGGTCACAAAAAATGGTAGTAGAAAATAGCCGCTAGTGTACTAACACAAAAGCAAACGAATATGAAAATACTAAAATGCATTCGAAATTTGATTAAGTCATCACTTGCATTTTCAGTATATTTTTAGCATCTTGTTTAACAAATAAAGTTATATCGTCTTTTAAAAAACACTCCAATTCTACCACGTTCTCTAACGAAAGGTGTGTGGTGAATCTGGCAAAGAATCGCCATCACTAAATACTAAATTACTGATTTTATTTGCTTTTGTGATTTTGTGACGAGTTAATATTTGCTTATTCACAAATTTATTTATTTGCTATCTATTGTTCTGTATCATTCATTATATGAGGGCGCTAACTTAGTATTTGTTTGATTTTTTTTCTTCTTCAGTTGTAGATATGTATATAATTTGCAGCGTCTTTTTAATTTACTTTAGAATAATGTTTCATTTGAAGTAGCAAATACCTGTGGTGAGTTTATTTGCTTTTTCGAAGTAATCTTATCAGCATTTTGTAGTTATTTGACATGCTTCGAAAATTACTTCGCAAGCGTTTCAAGTTCCATGTGACAGACCGAGGCGTATAGATACATAGACTTTGTGTGATTGACAGTTTTGCAATATTACTAATTTTTATTTTTTAGTTTTTTTTTTGTTTTGCGTGAATGTTTGTTGCCTTCTTTCGTTTGTTAATAGCCCTTTTTGCACTTCATCAATGGTGGTGAGCAGACTTTGTTATCTCACTGCAATTGTTGCCCGTTGTTACCAACCTAAGTAAGTAAGTTTGCAGGGCACGTGTTTTGTAGATAGGCAAAGAGCTGCTATTAGCAATATTTCAATCAATTAAAAGACAAGTTAATTTTAATAGACTTTTGTGCTAATTGTGTGGATCTCTGTTTATTTGTTTAGTTTTTGTCTGTTGATTTCCTGTTTATTTTCGAATTATTTGCTGATAATATTTGTGACTTCGTCTGTTAAAGCTTTCGTAAGTATATCGAAATAATGCTATATAGATATAATGTTTAACATAACTTTACAACAGAAAGTTGGACAAGTTCCGACCTTTTATTTGCCACTTACAATTTTTTATGAAATTTGGAATTTTTCGGTTGCAACCCCAAAAAATGGGTATTGTCTTCTCACATTGCGCTATCTATCTAAAAATACAGTTCATTCTACAATAAAAGCCTTATTCCAAGCTTTATATTTTTTGTAAATTTTAATAAAGTTCAACAAATTTTCATTAAAATTTTAAATATTTTAATCAGAACTTTGAGACAACTTTTGCGTATGCAGTTTTATTGTCTATTCAAAAATTGTGTTGATTTTTTTGCTAAAGCGAGTATACGTTCTATGGTGAAAATAGGCAACATCCTTAGCAAAAAAAAAATTTTCAAAAATCAAAAATTGTTAAAAATTTATAAGAAAAAAATTTTAGCATCGAAACTTAGCAATAAGTCCCTCTCGTATGGTTATGACTATGATACAAAATATAAGGTATTTCCGTTTCTACTTTTTTTTATTATAAAACAGTTTATTGACATTTCCCCAGATCTAAACTTTTGGCATAGCGTTGCCCCATCGTATATTTCTGGGAGCTGGTAATTTCTTATGACATATTGGGGATTATTTACAAAATGGTGGGTTTCACTTGCGATGATTAATTAAAAATGATTAATCAATAAAAATTCTTTGTTTTAAGAATTAATTTAAATTTTTTTTCTAACACCTCTTAAATATATAGCCGAAGAAGTTTAGAGAGAGAAAGAGTAAAGTTGTGGACATTTTAGGTTTTGTTAAGCAAAATTTTATTTTAAATCCACAATTTTCCAATGAAAAATGTCTTTTACTTAATATTTAAATTTTAACATAAAATATTTTTTTTCTTCATTTAATGCTAACATAATAATAATTCAAAATAACTAAAGCTCCTTTCATTAGTTCTGTTATGCTCTAGTTTTTTGTTTTTTTTTTCCTGACATTTCCTAATCGCAAATCAGTGCAACAAATAACAAAGTTGAATAATGCCTAAATTATTGGTATATATTTAAATATGACTAGCTACTTCTTTCTGCTCATATTCTTCTACGGATACATTCAGTAACTCAAAGTGAAAATGGTACGGTGAAATTTTTTTTGCAAAATTTCCAACTTTTTGCAAGCAAATATTTTTTTTTATAATTTTTTTATGAAAATAAAGTTTCTTCAATAATACAAACCATAAGAAGAAAAATTTCAAACTTTGCAAAAATTTAACAAACTTGAAAAAATCGACGTTAAAATTCAAAACTCTTTTTTTTAGGATTTTGTGAAATATTTTGTGTATGTGCAAGTTTTAAGTTCTAATAAGAAATCACCAAAGGTCATTCAAATCAAAACTTCTGAATAAGGAAAATGGAATATGAAAAAAAATTGCAGACTTTTTAAATTGTTCTGTCATCTGAGCTGATTTTTTAAAAATATTTTTCTTTAATATTTTTTTAAAAAGCTCCATATTTAGGAATATTTTTTTAATCAGTCCAATTCACATACATAAATCTTCATATTTTTTCGAAGTATTTTAGTAGATGCCTTAAAACACAGTACGTTTTATAATTCCGATGGAAAAACTGTACCTATTTTTGTATTTTTTTTTTTGTATTAATTTCATAAAAAGTTATAATAGTAAATACTTCCATCTCATGTACAGTTGACTAGTAGCATAAATTGAATGTTTGCAATATTTGGCTTTTTTATTCATCCCTCTCTTGACAGCGCTACCAATTGCGTCAGAATTTTGGTCACAAAAAATGGTAGTAGAAAATAGCCGCTAGTGTACTAACACAAAAGCAAACGAATATGAAAATACTAAAATGCATTCGAAATTTGATTAAGTCATCACTTGCATTTTCAGTATATTTTTAGCATCTTGTTTAACAAATAAAGTTATATCGTCTTTTAAAAAACACTCCAATTCTACCACGTTCTCTAACGAAAGGTGTGTTCTGGTTTTGCCCAAAAAAAAAAAAAAAGAAAGAAAAAACGCCATTCGCCGCAAAATGTATGTAAAGTAGATATGTATGAATATTCAAGTGTGACCACCGCCTACATATGAACATATAAAATATTTATACAAATACAAATTTACCGCCATATTTTTGCGCACACAAGTAGTACATATTTTCTTTTATTGTAATCGTTTTATTTACATTTCGAAAGTTGTTCTTATGCGTCTCGTCCGCATTTTTTCAACTTGACAATGGGCGGGTGGATATCGGCATGTGTGTAATGAATGTGATACGTCACGCATACATACATACAGTGGGGAGCTAAAATGAATGTAAACAGTGGTTTCTTAACAATATTTGCAATATGTGAATTTTGTTTTGTTAGTTTTTTATAAAAATATCATGCATTCTCTAACAAATAGCATAAATAGTCAGATTTTAAACTTTGTAAAAAATTTATTAAAATTCAAAAAAATTTTTATTAAAATTCTAACTTCTTTATCAGAGTTTTTAAAAAATGTTTGGGTATGCAATTAGATTACTTATCAAATTTTAGGACAATAATGTCGATGTCTCAAGTGGCTAAAAACCACCGTTGATTTTTGAGGGTTTTTTTTAAATTTAGTTTTGGATAACTTTTATCCATTTAACGGATGCATTTTATATTAATTGCCGTTTATGGTTTGTTTGAAATGTTTCTTTAAATATTTCTGCCACATAGACTGCAAGCGTGTAATAAAAAACAGTTTCAAAGTTACAAATTTAAAAAAAAAATTGTCAAAGAATTCTTGGGAATTATATGGGTAACATAACTGCGTGCGCGAAAGTTTCAAAAAAATTGTGATAAGAAAATTTAAATTTGAAAAAATTTAAGATGAATTTTTATAAACTTTCAACAAAAAAAAAAAAACTTAGCAAACAAAATTTCTCATGAAAAATACTGCGTATATTGTAAAAGGATTCATTTGTGCTTCCCACTGTAAATATTTATCTCTGTGCGTGCATCGATTGACAAACTTTTTTTGCTTGACTGTTAAACTTTTCATACTGTATTGCATTAATTTATTTATTTCATTTTTAACTTTTATTTAAACTTTTTTTTTGACATATACGCATTATTTTCGCCATCGCTGCCCCCACCACCACCAAAAACAACAACAATTCGCTGTGAGTTCTCAAGTGTTCATGCAAATTTTTTGTGTGCTTTTTTTTGCACAATTCACACAACTTGTTACTTTACATACTCAATTTGGAATTTAGTTTTGGAACGCACCCGGCTGACTAATTAGCCATTGGCCCGTATATGTTTGGTATTATGTACTATATATTGTTGGTGCATGTTTGTGTGAAATTGGCGAAATGTTGCGACGCAAAAAAAAAATTAAATTGAGGTTACTGATTTTTAAATATGCATGGAATTTTCCAGCACAATAACCTACATAACTATATATATATATGTAAGTAAGTGTGTGCCGATATATTTGACTAAAAACCCATATATACTATAAGTATATACTATATATGAATATTTTAATTAGTTATAATTTTGCTCTATGCGAGCGCGCTAGGCCGAAATGTATGGGGATATGTAGTAAAACATTTTGAGTACTGACTACTCAGTCTATTCTACAATTTAAACCGGTTACTTACTGGATGAGGCTAGCAATTTTATTCAGCGGAGTATTTGTTTTAATCGTCTTCAACCGTTGCATCACTGACACAAATGTTTCGCTTTTAACACAAATGGAACGCTGCCAAACTTGTTTAAAATTAATGCCAGTTTCTTCCAGTTTTTGTTTTTTTTTACATAAAGCATACAGTTTTTATAAGTTTTCCAATGTTGATTTCTGGGAAAGATGTAGGGCATTTGCAGAATATCGTTAAATATGCGCTGCACAAAAAATTAATATAGTACAGCGAGTTAAGATACAGTGAATGTCAGTGAAAATCGTCGAGCGTATTTATACTAGTATTTTCAAAAGATTTTTCTAGTTAGATAAGCCATTTTTTTCAATATAACTGAGTTGTAATGAAATTAAAAACTATATCTATGCCAAAGTTTTCGTAACTTCTGATAAAAAAGTTCAAAACTTTGATGAAAATTTGTTGAATTTTTCCAAATTCTCTTGGATTTAAATATACTTTTTTTTATAGAAAATTGCACAAAAACAGAAAAAAATAAAATTTTTGGAAACTCCCCTAAAAGCCCAAATATTTTAAATCCACCAAAAGGTATTAATCATTCAGTATGAAAAGTGGATTTGTGCGCATTCTATACCACTGAAAGATCAAGAAGTAATTCTAGCAAAGACCCAAGAAAAATTTGATAATTCCCCTAAGAATGATAAAAGTCTTTTGATAAATATTATAACACAAGTAGTAACAGTACACCCCATGACTGCATCCAGCCGTTTTAAATATAACCACGTAAAGAACATATTACAGAGATATCAAAACTGTTATCATTTTCTATGCATACTTTCAGGCTGAAGGAAATAGAACTAAATATTTTGAGCGATGTGCGGAGAGGAGCCGGAAGCTTGATTTTTGTTATACTCTTTCATTATTATATTGCAAAGGCGTTTTTAAATTTATCTCGCTAATAATTATTAGGAAAAAACTTTTATAATACAAGTCTCAATATAATAATAGTTATCAATGACTTAAAAATTTATATCGCTAATAATTATTACGAAAAGAATTTCATAAAATAAGTCGCTAGATAAAAATCCTTTAAAGATTTTACCAATTTTTTCTCACTCAAAATGGTAACAAAAAGACTTTTAGAATACATACATACATATAGGATTTCAGTCTCAAAATAATAGGTAGTTATCGATGACTCAAAAAATGTGTCACGCTAATACTTATGTATTACGAAAAAATCTTTACAATTTGACTGTCATAATAAAAGTTATCGATGACTTCAAAGAATTATCTCTCTCATTGAAAAAATTACAGTTGATTAACTCTCCGAATATAAGGGTCTAGCACTCTCCAATTCGACCATATAATAAATGCTCGGATTTTTCTTTATATAGAAGTAACTGCGCAACACCTTCAGTACAAAAAATTGTCAAAAATCAACGGCACTTTTTAGCAACTTCAAACTTACACTTTATTATACTAAAATTGAATGGGCTATTAAACTGCATTCAAATTTTTTTTTATAAAATTCTAATTACCAGTTTCAAAATATTGTGTTAAACAAGTTGAATGTTTTTTCCACATTTCGACAAAGTTAGGGCTTAACCGGTATTTACTGTAGATAGAGCTACATTTTTATTAAAAAATAATTAAATAATTAAATAAATAAAAGCAATTAGTCAAAAGTCATATATATGAGGTGAAGCTATAGTCTTGACTGGCCACAAGTTTTTTAAATATAATTTTTGAGTTTTCCTTCGTTTTTTTTTCGGTAAACCGAAAAGACCAGCTCGTTGAACCGATTTGAACCCCTAATACAGCCACGTCGCATCTAAACCCGGTTTTTTGTAATGGCCTCCAACCCTACTTCTAGCATGATTTGAAAAAAAATTAAAACTATAAGTGCACAATTTTTGTGTGTCAACTGTACATAAAATTCTATAAAAATTTTAAGGTTACGAAGATGCACCGCAGATTCATATATGATTGATATATGCAGATTTAAGCAATCATTTCGCGAAAGGAATAATACCCACATGAATTTTAGCGACAAGCATGAGAGAATTCTTTGCGTTAATTTGTTGAATGAACGCAATTTAATTAAGTGATGTTCATTAAAAAGTTTGTAAATAAAAGCTCGATTTTTTCAGCTAAATACATATGCACATACAGCTATATGTTTGTATATTTTGTTAAATTTTTCGATTATAACATTTATTTACTGACTGATCATCACATGGCTTTTTTGTGTGAAGTTGTTAAAACGTTAAAACTTCTCACACTTTCGAGGGCGCCCCAGAGCGCAGGTGAGGGAAAGTTTATCACACACTTCTCTCTGCTAAGATGACACTGATGTTGTTATGTAGTATATACATACGTACATAGTTATATACATAATTGTCAGATATAGAGACGCAGTTGTTTTGTGCCCTGTGTTTTTATTTCATTTTTTTTTTTTTCAGTGCTGATAATTTTGATAACACACAAAGCTTCACAGGCGGTCTTGTGTCCATTTCATGCAATTGATAATATTATTTTTAATTGCTAACAAAATTCAATTGAATTTTTGCGAAAAAAAGACGCTATTTTGGCAAACAACCTAATTCGCATTTAAGATTCTTCTATCAACTACCAATGTTTGCTTGTATATCGTTTACTATCTGCGGCAACGAAGCGTGCATAAAATATGTAGTTAAATATAAAATTAGGGAAGAAAAAAATAAAAATAAATGTGAGAAACACGAACACCAATGTTCATTATATATGTATCTATCTATCTAACTATAGTCATTTACAATTTAGTTAGCGGCAGAAGCGCACAGGTTCAACGAACCCTTTTACGAAAATTGTTAAGAGTTCGCAAGTCGCATGTAAACACTCACTTAGCTTTTGTTTGTTTGGTCATATTACGAAAATGGCAATGAAGAGAATGCAGAAAATCAGAATTAATTTTTAGTTTTTGTTTTTTTTTTTTTTAGAACAAACAGTAAGGGCAGTTACCAACTATATTAGTAACTGCGGGGAACGTTTGACAAAAGAACTTATCTCAACATAGCACTCTTTTCGTATTAAGCTGTTAATGAAATGGCTATTAAAATTTTTTTTCATAATTAATTATTCAAAGCAGTATTTTGTGTAAACATCTACGTAAAATTTTAGTTAAAATATTTACTTTAAGATTTGTATTTTATCAGCCTCCGTAGCGGTTATAACTTTTATTTAAAAAAGTCATGATTTAGTCATTATTTTGTGATTTTTATTTCTTTGCTCAAATTTGAAGGTTATTTTTAAATTTAAATTTTTTTTCAATAAATTTTTGATCGCTCTTTTGAAATTTTTATTTTTCGATCAAAATAATCGATTTTTTGTGATTCTTATTTTTTCACATGTTATCGATATTTTCTTCGATTAAAAATAATCGTTATACTAGGATTTTACGATCATGGATTGGAAATTTTTCGATCATGATAAGCGCAAGCAAAATTTGTCGACATTAATAGCAACAACAAAAGTAGTACAATTTATGTTTTATGATAGGAAAACTAGAAAACACAATAATCCAATTATAACGATTAGTATTTATCGATATTGATGAAATAAAAATTATACAAAATGTGATTAAAAAAAATAAATATCACAAATTATAGATTCAAAATGTGATCAAAAAAATAAAAATCACAAAATATCGATCACATACGATCGGAAAAATTCAAATCCAATCCAAATCGATATTGATGAAACTTGATCTAAAAAAATAAGGGTTAAACTTGATCGAGAAAATAAAAAATCACAAAATATCGATCTTATGTTATCGGAAATTTTAAATAACGATTATTCTTGATCGATAACGATAAAATTTTATCTAAAAAGAAATGGTAAAAATAAAGATAAGATTATCAGAAAAAATTTAAATATCAATTATTTTCGGTCCTTGAGTTTTTTTTTTTTTTTTTTTTGACTCAAAGCAAATTGCGCTAAAGTCAAATAGGTGATTTTGTTTTCAAGATGAGAGTGTAAATGAAATTTCTTGTTTGCAAATAAAACAAAAAGCAACTAATAAAAACACAATACTAATGGCAAGAAGTTAAAAGCTGTAATTTCACAAGCGTACATATGTAGCAAGGTAAAAAGTGTAGAAAAGAAATGAAAAACATGTGGTAACAAGAAAGTCATACCAGAAGATCGCGCACGCACTCACTGCACGCATGCGTCAAATCTCAAGTGCTTACTTTACTCACTTAACGTCAATGAAGATAAAAAGCCCCAAGACACTGGCGCGGCAAAGACGTAGAATGAATGACACACTGCGATCGTGACCACTTCAACGCAAAAGGTTGTTTTTCTTGTTATTATTTTATTTGCATTTTATACGAAGCTTTTTCTTCACGCCAATTTATTCATTCCCTTTTTTTTTTGGCATACAACAGAGATTAGATCATTTTCAAATCAAAATGGAAACCAGCTTGGAATACATACTGTACGTACGTATACGCATATGATTTGGATGGCATGCAGTATTTATTAAATATATGTATGTACATAATTTAGTGATTAGTTAATCGGCGGGCAAGAAAGCAAAATGATTGGAAAGGCAAATTACCTGTTGGTTTCAATATTTTTTTTTTTGTTGCTTTTTTGCCCACAACTCTTAAGTGAATGGCTTTGCTGTTGTTGGTCAAGAAAAGTCGAAAGGTAAACTGGCTGCCAGGTAGCCGGCTTAACCCATATGCATCATATACACATCTTCAAAGTGTGACCGGGTGTTGCCGTTCATTTTTTATGTTTCTGTTTTTTTTTTTTTTTGATTTTTTTTTTTTTTGCTACTTGCCCTCCACTCTATTGATGCAGGTGCCGCACGCCACTAGCTGGGCCACCTGAGCATTTGCCGAACGCCAGTCTGCCTAAGTGATCTTCAATATTCTATGTAGTCGATAGGTAGGTATGTAGCTACAAGGCGAAGATCGCTAGTAAACTTCATTTGTATGGATCAACTTGCTCTTGCTCTCTCGCTCTGCCTTTACCTCTTTCACCGTCGTGCGAGAAATCGTGATATTGCGTTTGTTGTTAAACACAACTGACCGGCCAACATTTACGGTGTACGAGTATAAATGGAGTCGTATTTGTTTGCAGTATCTGTTTGCCTTGCATGTACTATGTTGAGATTCCTTCATTTCCTGGCTGTTTGTGATGTGGTGTGGTGGCCCTGACGATTTATGGTAAAAGCCGGTGCTCATATTTTTCTCTCCACCATAAAGAGCTCGTATTTACTGTTGCTGTTGCTGTTATTGATGTTGTTGATGTGTTGATGTTGTTGCTGTTGCTGCTGCTGCTGCCCGTGCCGTTCACACTGCGGTGTGCGTGTGTGTGTGTGTGACAGTTGAATAACCTTTTTGCCATTTTTCGTATTTATTATTTATTTGTTGTATGTATGTCTTTACGTTAATGATGATGATGAGCGCATCCCAAATATACTTAATACAATAACAGCAAAAACAACAACAGCAATAATATTACACACAGTACATATGTATGTACATATGTTTGTAATAAGCAAACGGGTTCCGTCTGGTTACAACAATCGATCAGTTTACACAATTTGTAATGCTCATATGCAGGTTTTATTAATGGGAATCCAAATCCATGTAGGTACAAATTTATGGATTTAAATGAATTCGTATCTTGTTTTTAAAGTCATTTATTGCATTGAGTGCATAAAGCGATTTTTTTAGTTTATTAATTGTCTTTGAATGGAAAACTAATAATTAATATGTAATGAATATACACCGACACAAATGATTCAAAACTTATCAATTAAATTGAAAGTTTTTCAAAATTTTCGAGTCATACTATAATGTTTATTTTTGCTATACGACAGCGACTTTCAACCCTTTACTTCTTTGCTACTATTTTTTTTTTTTTTGAAGAAAATCACCAATCACCTTAAATTTTCACTTAGTGCACGAAATTTTCAAACTTTTCTAGTATGCCCTTAATTAATTTTATAAATTTGAAGACTCCAGTTTAGAAAAATTGTTACTCTTTCCGGTCCATCGTTTTATTTTACCAATATGGCACTTGAATTTTGAGCAAAGTCGGCAGCAGAGGACGCATCATGATATGGATCTTATATTCATTGATACCTTATTTTGAATATTTTTCAAAATTTTCTAGATGCTCTATGAGCATTTCTCTATCGAAAAGAAAATTTTGAAAAAAATGCCGTTTAGGTTTTTTTTCTGGCGGTCAAGTACTAGTTTCCAAAAAACAAAAAAATCGGTTTGATGTTTCGGTTAGCAATGGAGCTCAATACCAAGTCTTCTGGTCCCATGAGAACTGCCACGAGCATCGCGACGTTAAGCTTACCCTTCGCCAGAAGTATTAATGTTCTCTTCAGATCATATTTAGGTCATGTTAATTTTGCAATTCTGCATTCTGGCGCTGCACGCAGTCGCTGAGCAGTTAGCTAAAGGTGGCGGAGTTAAATGCGCCTGTTAATTAAACCTATTGGGACTGGAGTTGTCACCTCATTTGAGGACGTCATTGAACCCTCTCTGGCTAGCATATCGGCTGCCTCCTTTCTAGCTATATTGCGACGCCCAGGAATCCCAATTTAATTCTACTGTGAGCTGGTTGCAGACTCCGTTCAATTGTGAAAGATGTCAGAGCCAATATGGCCGCTCGGCTGTCTGAGAAGATGGCTACACGCTCATCTTGAAAGTTACGCTCTAAAACGCGACAGTCTTCAGCGACAGCGAAAACTTGCGCCTGAAAAAATGTGGCAGGCGGTAAGATCTCCCCTCTCCCAATACCTTGCTCCATGTTGGAACTGTCAGTGTATATCCAGGCGGATATATCAAAACCTTCATACCATTGAGATCTTGACGGGACTAGAACTCTAAAATGCTTATGGAAAATATGTCTAGCTGCATATAATCAGTGCCCTATCTGACAGTGACGGGAAGAAGAGAAAGAACTCTACTATGTTCTTTCATCCTTTACGTCCACAGTTTGAGTTCTCGGAACCTTACAGCTGAAACTGATCCGGAATGCATTATATGAAGATCTATAGGCACGAGATGTTTTATAACATTTAGGGCATTCCCAGGACATGTTCTCAATGCCTACGCTACCCCAATGCACGGTAATCTCTGTACTCTCCCTAGCTTGACTTGGTTATATTGGTTACATAAGGCGATCTGTCAGGCCACGGAACCATAACAGTATCGTATTGTATCGAAATTCGTATCCCTATTCGGTAGAGGTAAACGTGACGCGTTTTTGGTAAGAGAGTGAGTACACTGATCTAAGATATTTTTGCTAGACATGCTTCTGCACAATTTGCTTCGCGAAAATATTCAACATTTTATTTTATCAAAAATATAAGTTTTTTTTTTTTAATATATTGTAAATAAATAAATATGTATATAATAAATATTTGTAAGAACTTTTTATTCACGACTTATTTATTTAAGTATTGATTGTTTCTTGGCCAAATACACAAAATAACTGCACTTTTTTTGCACAACTCCACACATTTTAATCATTACGTCAATTGAAGCAACGGCAAAGTTCCACTTATTTATTTACCTACCTACATATGTACATCGAGTATGACTAAGAAAAATTTAAGAAAACTAACACGCAAATATGTATGTATGTATGTAGAATGTGTACAATTTTATGCAAATAAGTTAAGAGGCACATTCCAGTAAACAGCCAAGCGACAAGCCATTCAAGCAGAAAGCGTCAAAAATTATTTGTGTCAGATGTAGAAAAGACAAGAGATTTTGCTTAACGGTGGGAAAAGCCAAGAAAGTAATAAAAGAAGTGGTTATGAGAAATGGTTGGGCTATGAGAAACGATGGAGGTTAGATGGTTGAGTTAAGATATTGAATTGTGAAATGTTGCTTGGTTTGCATGCTGTGGCAAAGAGACAGCGGTGGGTCGATAGGGTGAGAGGAGTTATAATTAAGAAATGTGCAGTGAAGCGATAATAAAAATAATTGTGGAAAAATACATACATACATACACTCCTTGGTAATGGGGAAGTATTGTGTATATTTATTTCATATTTATTTATATGTAGTTCAAAATTTGTTGATTGTAAAATGCAAAAACTGTTTATTGTTATAATGTTACTATTTTTGTACTAAAATTAATACACGTTTTATTTGTTAACTATTCTTGGTACATTAAAAAAAAATAATAAAAAAATTTCAGATTTTTTTTTTCTTGAGCTAACAAATAAGATTAAAAGTGATATAAATTTTTTTAAATTTATTTTTTAATAAACACAAATCTTACATTATTCAAAAACTTTTATACAAATTAGTTTTTCTTGGAGGAATAAGAATTTTCGAGTTAAAAACTATTATTTTTCTTATTAAAAAAAAATCATTATTATTTTAAGAAAAGTTTAAAAAAAAATATTACTTTTGGAAAAACACACATGAATTCTGAATTATAAAATACGCTGGTGTAAGGATAAATTAGACAAAAAAAAATGTTTTTTAAATTTAAACATTTTTTGTAATAAACAAAATTTTTATATTTTTATAATAATTTTATCTAAATTACTTTATTTTCCTTGTAAACCTAAGACTTTTTCAGTTAAAAACTCTAAAAAGGGCATTTCTTTGAAATTTTGAAAAAAATTTTACAAAACTACAAAAAAATTTTTGTGATTCACACTTTGCCCTTTCTACAAACAAATATTTTGGAAGGCGTTTTAGGCTATTTCAATAAAAAAAGGTTATTAATTCCAATTAAGTATTATAGTTATCATATTTCATTGCAGTTAATTTTTTTATGACGAAATTGCAATCGCAAGACAAAAGCGAAAAAAATGATGAATATTGAATTCGACCTGATGATGAATCGATTCTTTAATTATTGAAATACCTTCATAATGTCATTTCGATGGCACAACACTCCAATACCATATACAAATAATATGCTCGAACCAATGCGTTTGTTAATCACCTTGATTGCCTTATTATTTTGGCTTTATCCGCAAAGTGGGTCGCCGAGCGGAAACCATTTAATAGAAGGTGAAATAAAAAAGCAAAAAACAAAAAAATTGGTTTGAATATTAGTAAAAGTCTGAAAGCCATACGAATGACGTCAACTAATTATAATTATAATGACAACTGCAACAACAAAAGTTGTTGTTGTATGGCCAAAAACTAGATTTTTATGCATAAATATATCCCCTAAGACGTCAAACGACAAAGTGTGCCTCAACAAAGCCTATCATAATTTACATATGTGCGTACGTATGTAATCTGTATATATTTACGCAGGAAACAAGTTTTTGGTTGAGTTTTCACCATAATTAGGTTAATAATAGCAAAAATCATCAATCTTTGTGAAGATTTCTAAATATTAATTTCCTAAAATCACTACATTCGCACACACGCTCGGATATTTGAAAGACCTTTTGTCTAGCTTAAGGTCATCCAGCAATCAGCTTGACTTTCAAAAGTTGTGGTAAGTAAATTGGTGATTTATAGCGAAAATCAAAGTCACGCTCGAAAAAAAGAGGAATTTCAGCTGCTTCAAAAAAAGCAATAAGCTCTATGTGATGCGTGGTTTTCAAAATTCTTTTTTAAACTTTATTCGGTCATACAGAAATTTTGGCCTGAGCAGATGGCTGTACAAAAAATTATCAAAATTATCCTGAAAAAATACGATGTACTTCATGTTTAGGGCACTGAAAAAAATAACCTAAAGCTTGGTTTTCATTGGGTTAAATTTGACATCAAATATTTCTTAATTGAAGGAAAGCCAGCCAAAATTTTTGACATATTTCGATTTGACGTCAATGCAAAATTATAAAATGGAAACACGGTGTCATTTTGTGTCATATTTTGGCGTCAAAATTTTCACCTAATGAAAACCAAGCATTAGAATTTTTTTTTAAAATTTTGATGTCTTAAATTTCTTTTCATAAATTTTCTTCCGATTGAGTCAAGATTTCTTCAAAATAAATAAAAACTTGTATGAAATGAAATTTGTTTTTTTATTTTGGCTTTAACGGGAATACCAAAAACAATTCAATATTTTTTAAAGCTATGCAATGTAGCTACATAGATGCTTCAATAAATTATTGTTTACACAAGTCATCACGCCATAAGGATTTCTACACAAAAAAATATTAATAATACAATTTTATTTTTCGCTTTTTCACAAATCTAAAAAGACACAAAAGATCCACTGGCTGGCATAGAGAAATTTCTATACAACAAGCTCTGCATACCCGCTGAGCCTATACAATACACAAAAAAAAAAAAACAAAAACAGCTCAAATAAACAATAATGAATGAATGAAAAGTGAATTGCTAGATTTTTGGTAAATAACCTAAATGTGTCACTCTCAAATTAAAATCTTTTGAATTGAACCATAACAATGTACTTACATATAAGTATAAGTAGTATGATGTAAAAAGTGTATTGAGCCAATGGAAAAAAATTGGTGAAGGTAAATGAGTAAGGAAAAAAACGAAAACTGCTACAATATTTGTTATATGTACAACTGCACCCTAAAAATTTAACGCAATGTAAGTCAGTGCTGTAGACCAAAGTTATTGCGTTCGCCAAAAATTATCGTAAATATTAAAGCACAGTGATTGCGTAAAACAGATTAGATATTATAAATAAAAAAAAAAAAAAAAGCAAAAAAAAACATTAAATTTTGTTTGTCATGAGCCGCTTATTTAATTCAATAATGGCTGTATTGAAGTTAAATGTTTAACAATGGCGCGTAGCGTACAATGAAAATTAAAATTTTATTTACAAAGAAAGTGGTGTGTTTGAAATAGCAAAATCGGCGATTTATAGAAAGTCAAAACTAGTAATCACTGTTGTGAAATACGAAATAACTTAATTGAAGTTAAGAACAACAAAACAAAAATTAAAAAAAAAAAAACAGTAAATAGTTAGTGTGAAAGAGGCGTAATTTGTGGCAGAAATACAAAAAAAAAATTAATTAGGTCTTATTTTCTCATACTGATTTTAAATTGTCTCTTTTTAATTTTAAATGATTTTTAGGCTCAAAACAAAATAAAATCTCCTTTTTTTATTAATTATAGCCTCCTATTTATACAAACTTTTCTCGCAAAGCCAGTTGAGAATTGCAGGAGTGTGCTTCTGGCCGGAGTAGCCAAAAGTTTCTTATGTTGTATTGATGTTTTCTCTGAGTTCGTATGAAAATCCGCGATGTAAAATTAAAATTTCGAAAATGTGTCAGAAAAATATTTAGCAAATTAAAAAAAGTTTTCTTATTTTCAATAACTAAATAAAAATTTATTTTTGCAAAGAGATAATATAACTCAAAATTTTCACCCTAAAAATATGGCAGGAATTTCGAAATTTGATTCAGCTGATTTGCATTATTTAATATTCGATATAACAACTCGAATATCGGCAAATTTCGCGATCATGAGAAACGAAATTATGAACTTTACAGGTTTTGATTTTCTTTTTTCCACCGAGACATCTTCCGTTCAAAAATTAAAAAATAGAGAGATGAAACCAGTTGGCCTCCAATTATAGCAATAATTATTGCAATTTAAAGACATATCTATTGAGAAATACCTAAGTTTGCTTCTTTATACATTCATTCCTTTATCAAATATTTGAGTAAATTACTCCCAAATCACTCACCAAGTCTTCCTGTTTCGAATTTTCGTGGTACTTATGAACACTTCCACTTCGAAGTTCGCTTGTGATAGAAGGAAAGAGAAAAAGGTCTCCGGGAAGTTGTGTTCGGTGCGCGATTAAAGCCGAATTCTACATAAAATAAAATAACAAATAGTTTCATATACATTTTCGATAAGAACTCTGTTAATTTGGAATGTTAATGCTAATGAAGGAGAGCATAAATAAATGTTGCATATTTCCAGGGGAAATATTTTTTTTTTTTTTTTTTGTGTAATTTTCTGTGCACTTTTCCGTCTTTTTCATAAAGATTTTTCTGCATAGGCCACTAATGAAGTTTTCCGGCGAGTCCGGATCATTTTAACCCGCTAGCGACTTTTCAAATTTAGTTTTGAAGGGTTTAGTTGAACTAAGTGTCTAAAGAACACGTTTAGGTTGAAGCTGGTGGGTTAAAGTATTATACGAAATTATTTGACGTAAAATTTTACTTTATATGTTTTGACCCTTCATAATTTTAGCGAACCAATCGAGCGTTCTATTACTGGATAGGTACAATTTCAGAAAATATAAAAAAAGTCCGTGCTAGTTTGAGTCCCCATACAATTGTCGCATAGTGTAAAAAAATATCCACTGCATGCATGAAAAGAAAAAAATCGATGTAGTTTCAAAGTACCTATCACCTTCAAACTGTAACAAAAAAAAAAGAAGAACAATTCTGGCAATTTTAAAACAAATGAGAAATCTTGCGCTAATACGAATAGCTGATTTTCTACAACCAGCTTTCATTATGTAACCTTTCCCTAGTGTTTTTCGTTAAGGCTAGTACGTGAAATTTCGCCAGCAACATGTATGTATTCGGGTTGCCGCGAAATGTTGCTAGCAACCAAAATTATGGGTAAGCCTAAAAGATGTTGCATAAAAGCAAATAAAAAGATGTAGTAAAAATCCATAAATGAAGTGACGAACAGCCACTGTTCTCGCAATTTTAAATGGCAAATGCATTTAAAAGGCTATGAAAAAAATGTTGCTGGCAACATGTTGCTAAAATGTTGCGAGCGTTTTCACAGCGTGAACAGAACGCAATTTTTTCATGGGAATATTGTGGAATTTCACGCATATAACACAGCAAACTATTTTATATGAATTTCGACAGCTCATTTTATGTGAAATGGAAATGATTTATGAATTGCAGTTACTTTTTGGTGGCATCTTTTAGGCGCTACGATCATCTTGGTTGCTAGCAACATTCGGCAATCCAAATGCATGTTTTGGTGGCGAAATTTCGCTGTGAAGTTATTACTAGCCTTTATCATCAAAAAAAACTCAAATGTTGCCATTTATTTGGGTGTGATGCCAATGGAAATTATAAACAATCGACATGTTGACATTTCGTGTAATATTTGATCGCAAAAATTTGACAATTGCACTGCATTTTGGTAACTTTATTTGGGTGCCTTAAAGACGTAATGTGATAAATAATCATACAAATCAGCCAAGTGATTCATTGGAGAATGCAGTGAATGCATTTCATATCAAAGTCCATCGATTGCCGGCCAAAGGTTTTTAAAATTGAAAAAGTCATAAACCTAATGGATAAATTGCACAGCCTCCGTGACCTCCATGAAGTGTATACATTAATACATATCCATATGTATATAAGTAGGTATATAGCATAACATAAATATATAATGCACGATTAAAGTGAAAGGTGCTCCCACAATTCACAGTTTGTAACTTCATTATTAATTTTTCGCTTGTTGCCTTTTTCATTTCCATTCAAGTTGTTATTGTTTTTGTCGACATTTTGCTACTCTTTGGTTGGTTTTACCAGTCAGCCAGCCAGCCAGCCAACAAACCAGCCAACTAAGTTATTTATACGCACAACACATACACACACACACATACCAAATGTACTATACATTCATAGTAGCGTACATGCATTGGTTTTATATTATATCAAAAAGCATTCCAAATGATACATATGTATATATGTACAATTATAATAAAAAATAAAGAGTGATAAAAAAAAAAGAAATATATTTACTATGTTAGTAAAATGACTTGAATGAGAAAGTTACTGCTAAGTTGTCGAAGCGACAGCAGCGACAAAAGAAGCAGAAAGCAAGACTCTGACTGACTGAGGAGTACGAGGTGTCGTAGGTGACTCTCCTGCTTACCGAACCGCTCGTTCCCCACATAGCCAGTTTCCTGCTGATCATTACGTGCAACATTATTAACGGCACCGTTGGCCACATTACTACCATTACCATTAACTTCAGCGCCAAAATCCATCAACTTCATCATCAACGCCATGAACAATTCAGTGTTGTGTTTTTTTTTTTGATTTGTTTTTTTTTTTTTGCCTGTGTCACGAAACCGCCGCCAACAAGCTTTTGTAAAAGTGGAAAATACATAAAATCAGAGCAGTACTTCAAAATCAACTTTTGCTTGAATTTATTGCCAACAAAAGTGCACACATGAAAAATTACATTCCCTCTTTTTCTTTGTGTGCGTGTGTGTGTGTGTGTGTATTTGGTTGTATTGATGCCCCGCGGTCTAAAGCCATCAGCTACCAACAGACAGACGCCGCTGCCGCTGCCGCCACTCTGAGTAACCGCATTTTTCATTTAACATTATTTTTAAATACTTTTTTAATTTGATCAAAAAGTGCGGCAGCAACACCTAATATATAATCAAAAGTCAGCATGATATTTATTACATACTACTACTACAGTGGTGGTCACGACTTTAACTCACTCCCATGGGAATGAGTTTGCAAGTAAGAAATTTTTTTCTTCTAAAAGTTGAAGCATTCTGTAAGTCGTGGTTTATTGTTTTTTTTTTTGGTACAAAGAAAAATTTACTCCAAAATGTGCAGTCAGTTGGTTTGGAATCCATCACCTTTATGATTTTAAGAATGAAATGGAGCGGCACTCGACAATAACGAATGCTCGAAATTTTCTGTGGAAAAAGGCACGACAGCAAAAAAAAAAATTAAAAAAAATTAACAGAAATTTTAAGTCACTTACGACATACTCTTTGTCATACTAAAATTCAATTGGCTACAAAATTGCATACCAAACAAAATTCCGAAAATTTCGTTTAAAAAGTTTTGAAATTTATGAAAAAATTATTTAATTTTTCAAAATTTTCTTGAAATTTTATTTTATTTTAGATACATGTAAAAAAAAATTAACAGAAATTTTAAGTCACTTACGACATACTCTTTGTCATACTAAAATTCAATTGGCTACAAAACTGCATACCAAACAAATTTCCGAAAATTCCGATTAAAAAGTTTTGCAATTTATGAAAAAAATTATTTAATTTTTCAAAATTTTCTTGAAATTTTATTTTATTTTAGATACATGTATGACTTTGTATAAGTTCTGTTTTTAGTTAAAAAAAATTTTATCAAAATGTTTCATTATGTTGTGCTACTATTTTAATGCACGCAGCTGTACATAAATAAATAAAATAAATAAAAGAATTCTTGTAATGACCCCGTACAGAAATCAGAAAATTAATAACAAGGAGTGTAAAAGTCTGTTAAAATTACAACAGTATAGAAATCGGTATTGAGCTTTTTGAGAAATTCAATTTCTTGGCTTGACACAGTTGACGCATTATGATTGAACTCAAAGCAAAAGTACTAGACCCATTTAGTAAATCCTCAAAGGTAAAGTTTTCAATTATTGACCTGAAGAAAAGTCGGAAACAAGGTTTATATCGCATAGCTTGGCCAAATGTCTTGTTTGGAGTTAAGTGTTTAGACAATTAACATCATTCGAAAAATGTAAGTTTTTAGCATTATTCTGAGTAGTGTGAAAAAACAGGAATGTGGAGCGTCACTCCTGGGTCTCCTCACGGAAAGTCGTAGGATTCCGTACATACAGCAATGAAATAGGTAGTATAATAGATTAATGTGCATTAACAACCTTAATATGCATTAACTCATAGTTATCCCCATACAAATAAACATTAGACCGATGATAATGGATGATGACGTTTTTTACACATCGGCAATTCACACGCACGCTTGCTTCGCGGTTTGCTATTCCCAACACTGGTCTAAATGCATAAGTTTTCCGTCTGTTGTGGTGAAAACTAAATGTGCATTTGTACTTACTAATGCAAATTAACTCTATTCGTGTGAAGGAGAGCATAAATAGATGTTGCATATTTTTAGATAATTTTCTTTAATTTCTTTTGTAAAATTCTGCGTTTATGGTAGGCTGGTTTTATGAAATTTTCTGGGAAATACGATACAATTTTTGGCAGACTTCTCAAATGATTTTTTAATAATGGAAATTTTTGTGAATATGAAGCTTTCACTTGTTCAATTATCGTAAAATTTTTACAAAGAAAAAAAATGATTTTTCTGCTTTACATTATTTTATCCTTTACATGTTTTAAGATTTTGAAATATAAATATTTTTTTTTTAAATTAACGATGTATTGTAGAAAGTGGGCGAATGGAAGAGAAATGAAAATCGATATAAGTTAACTATAGGAGGTCGGACTCAATTTGAAACACCACAGATATCAAACGAAAAATACGATATTTCGCTTTTTCTAGCAAATGTATAAATATTAATGTCGAAATATAAGATAAAGAGGTATAAATAATTATTATAATAATTAGGTGATCAAAGTTCATTCTGCATATTGAATTTAGTAGACCTGATTGTTGTGTTCTTTTCTTACTCGGTTACGAAAAAAAACAGTGTTATTATTTTCACATTATTGTAGATTTAATATTTCCTAGAGGGTTATGTATGTATGTTTAGTATGTATTTGTGTAAAAAAAATGTACCAAAATGTAGATCACATTTGCACACATTTTGGAGCAAAAGAAGAAAAAAAATTAAAAAATAAATTAAAAACCACTGCATGAAATAAAATAAGTGGGATAAAATCACTACCTGCCAAATGTTGCCTACCATCGCTACTTTTGTTTTTGCCTTATTTATTATAGCTACACACACATACATACATACAGAAGATATATGGATTTTGCTGAGGTGCGCACGCGTAGCGCGTGCAACTCATTTTAACTGTTCATTAATTGTGCTGACTCTTCAAGAGTACTATGTACACTACCACACACACACACACACATGCGCACACATTCCACTCAGCCAACACACAACGCATACAAAAATAGTCAAATCCTCAACACCAACCAGACAATGCACACTCAGCATTGCAGACACGAACGACCATGGCGAATTGTAAAAAAAAAAAAAAGAAAAGTTGAATCATAAAAATAAAAGGAAATTATAGAAATTTGTGGTTGCTGAAAAATAAAAATAACATAAAAAAAGTAAATCATTGGGCGTAAAGAAGTTGGCTAATGAGCCGCCAATGATCAAACCAATCAAAAAACAAAAAAAAAACACAAAAACGTATAACGTCTATTAACCATAACCATAGTCAATTGCTAACTAAATTCAAAAAATGCACGCTGGAGTAACTGTGTGGCTTAAATTTGTGTGATTTGACGATTTATGAATTGGAGTGTACAAGTATTGGTTTTGCGCATGTGTGCGTGCGCTACGGAAATTGGTAATTATGTCGTTGTGGTTTGGTGTACTAGTTTTAGATTGAACGCATAGACGTGCAATTGGGCGAGGGTGGGAAAAGTTTTGAAATTTCGTAACAATTACGTTCAATAAGCAATTAAGAGAATATGCGATGTGCTGTCCACTAAAAATGATGGAAAATGATGGGGAAAGAGTTTGTAATTTCATTCAAAATATAAACTTTAAAATTTTCGAAAAAGCGTCACTCAAATAATAACTCTGTTAAATATGATCAATGGTACTTCTTACTAAATTTATACCATTTAAATTTTAATTTGTATGACAACCTTTGGTTCCCTATTAGTATGGTATTGTTGATATAAGTCACACAAAATTCCTATACTACTTTACTACCTCAATTACTTCAAGAGATATGCGTTATGAAAAATTCCGTTTGTATGGGAGGTAGCACGCCCCCTTTATATATCGAAATTATTTTTAGCCTATGACCAGCCTTATGAAGTCTGAAGTAAGTGTGGCAAATGTGGTTGTGATAGGGCAAGCGATTTTCGACGCCATTGCGAACATACAGTGACTCACAAATGGTGCAATGTTTTTGTTTTTGCAATATTAATAATATTTTCCATATTAAAGTTTTTTTATTATTTTTGTTTTTTTATTAAAATATAGTTGACAGAAAATTTTTGAGAATTAAAAAAATTTTCATCAAATTTTCAAAATTTTCAACCAGAATTTTGAAATGCGCAAAACGAAATTTTATATGGTAGAAAATGCGCAACACTGTCAGCAAAAACAATTCTAAAAAATAACAGCCATTTTTACCCATTTGAAACTTCCACTTGATTATGCTGAAATTGATAAAGCTATAAAACTACATACCCCTAAAACTTCTTAAAATGCTGGAAAAAGAACTAAAAATCTTGTCGCAAATTTTTTTTCAGTTTGTTAAATTTGTACAAAGTTTAAAATTTAAATTTGTGATTTTTTCAAGAAAATTTACAGCAACGGCAAAGCACTTTTTGTGCACCTTTTGTGATTTTTTTACTTGAGAGTTAGATATTTAGCTATTACTTGGATTGCTTTTTTTCAATAACAAAATTTATGTTGTAAGTTCCGTCAAAAGTAAATAGAAAAAATGTAAAGCAAAAATGTGAAACCATTTAATAAGCCGCACCAATTCGAAGAAATACAAAGCTTCCCGCACTCATGAATTAAAAAATTCCAACATTAGTGCTTTATAAATCCGGCACGTGGTCGCGCGTCAATAGCGTTCTGTATTTCTGTTTTTTTCTTTTCTCTTTTTGCACATTGGCAAAACTTGTCTACGCAAATATGTAAAACCGCAGCACAGCAAAACCAGAGAAATAAAATCGAAAAATCAAAAGAGAACGGAACAAATCATGGGGAACAACAATTTGCTGGCATTTACTTTCCAATCGCTCGCGTAACCAACCAGCTGGCCAAGCAGCCGCCTAATGGCATTATCATAATTTATTTTTAAGCCTTTGAATGTCGAGTGACGACAGTCGCTGAATGTTGGTGTCGCACAACAATACAAAAAAAAAAAAAAAAAAAAAAAAACAAAGCCCTACCTAACGGGATGATGTAACACAACTCCTTTGACGCATGAAAGA
Source organism: Anomoia purmunda (assembly GCA_951828415.1). Taxonomy (NCBI): domain Eukaryota; kingdom Metazoa; phylum Arthropoda; class Insecta; order Diptera; family Tephritidae; genus Anomoia; species Anomoia purmunda. The sequence continues at coordinate 107,758,906 of OX639996.1, read as the reverse complement.
AGCGTAACGCCAACGCTTTAAATATGGCAAGCAGCCATAAAGGAAGCGCAATGCGGAAGGTGAGTAGCGTTAGAAAGTGTAAGCGTTGAATTTCGGCATTCACTAACCAACAATGCCCACGCACTGCAAATGGCAAAAGGACATCAACAAAAGATAAATAAAATAATTTGTATATCGAGCACTAGGCGATACGACAAACACCCACTCAATAGTTGTTTCCATGTGTGCCAGTTCCGCAAAATCATGCAGATGAAGCATCCGGTTTTATAAAAATAGAATTCTACATATTACACGCTTGTTGCGTGATTGTTCTCTGCCTACACAAAACAAAAAAACAAAAAAAAGCAAAAAGCGGTACGCCACACTTAAAACGCGTAGGCGACTAACGACGCACGTTCTATCGTAGTGCGGACAAGTAAGTAGCTGGCGGGCGAGGGGCTGCGCTTGCCTTTGCCTTTTACTAATGTGGACTGGATCAACAAGCAACAAGCGGTGCATCAAAAGCACAACATCAAATTGTGGCTGCTTATCGACATCCCACCACCATCACCACGACCACCACTAATGCTAGGCAGAAGAAATTGAAGCTCTGTGGCAGTAGCAGTAGCAGCTTCAGCGGCAGCCATATCCGCAATAGCAGCGTCATGAACTAATTTCGTTTGCCATATTGCTTTGACACAATTAAACTATTTACTAGTACTATATGAAGTGCGTAGAGCAGAGCAGCTGGTGTACCAGCGTGATTTCCCCCCACCCCTCATCGTCATCCGGTGGTGTAGCCAATATTCCTATTACCAGTCGCCATTAGTTCCTGTTCTTTTGTGATATAAAAAAAAAAAAACAAAAAAGCACAACCAATCAACCACCTACAATCTGTTGATATGCTCCTTCCTGCTCCAGCAGCCACCCAAGTCACTAACTGGCTTACTTTACAAGTCTTGGCGTCAATTTCTTATTTTTTTCTACAACTAAATCTATAAGTACATACATAATTCGATAATGTACCCTGTAGTCAAACCTACTAGTTCTAAACTAGCTCCTTACCGGTTTGTTTTGGTAGTTCTGGTTGTCACTTTCAATGAAGGCAAGCAACTGGTATTTTTAACGATATGGCGCTGTCTTACGAAATGTCAATTGTCAGTCTAGTTGACAAAATAGTCGGCCTCTACGTCATAGCTAGAACAATTTGAAAACGACGGATGTCAAGTTACAGCTGTTAAATTATGTGTATGCAAATTCTTATGTAAGTAGATAATTATTTTAAGGACGTCAGTGCAACGCGTCCATTGTAAAAAATTGTAGCTGTAATGATATAATAAAAGATTGCGCCTTCCACGGAACTTTGACCCTCCTCTTTTTCATTTTGATTGCACCCAGCCATTCGCTGACGAAATAAATGATATTTTCTTTTGTTTTATCACAAAAACAATGCTTACAAAACTTTGAATCGTTCTGTCCTTTACACGCTTCTTTCTCTTCTTTTTTAGTATATTTTTTGGCTTCGCATTCTCTTGCTTTTATGTCGTCACTTTTCGTTGCTTTCAGCGCGAAGTTTAGTTTTATTTCTATTTGGACAAACGACAGAGAGTAAGTACTGTACTTCCTCTTAGAAGCCAGCAGAGCATCGACAGTTAGGGCAAATTACTATCTTTTGTAAATATTGACAATATATTGAAATTTTAGATTCATTTACTTTTCGAATTATTAGAAACTATGTATTTAAATTAAATAAATTATGACTTCATAAATTACACTTTTTTGTTGTAGATTTTCTTTAAATATTAGAATCAAGTGATATCGTTGTTTGGTATATTCTTCTTCTTAATTGGCGCTCATACCCGCCTTGGCAATTTCGGCCCATTTAGATATATCTTGCCCGTCGTTCCCTTGCCTTTCTAACCGGCGCTAGCTGGAGACACCTAGTGACGTCAATCTCTTCTCCACCTGGTTTTTCCTACATGTAGAAAGCCATCCTCTACTTCTTCCTACGAGATGGCCTATAAAGTTCATACAACTCATCGTGTCATCGTCTGTGGTGTTCGCCCTCGCAAAGGCGTAAAGGCTCAAAAATCTTTCGGAGCATCTTTCTCTCGAACACTCCAAGGGTCATCTCAAGCGATGTTCATAGCGTTCTGCTTCTGTGGCACACAATAGCAGGGGCATGATGAGAGACTTATAGCGTATGGTTTTGGTTCGTCGATAGGGGGATTTACTACGCTACTTAGCTCAAAATAGCACTTATTGGTAAGAGATACTCTCCGTAGGATTTCTCCAGATCAATTTAGATATTCCAGCATATAGGCATTTTCTTCTTCTTATTTAAAAAAAAAAAATTTAGCATAACTGCCACTTAATAAATTTGTAAAATTCAAGCTTCCTAGTCTTGTGTTGAACCACCACCCTTAGCGGCAATCCTTACCCAACGCCACGCTTTTCATTTTCGCTTTGCAACTTCCACATTTCGAAGATAGATGGCGCTGAACCACATTCACTATCAACTGTTGTCACTATACCCATTCCATACCAGTTTAGGAACTAAGTAGAATGTTTGTTGATTAGATTGGCCTTGCACAGCTGGATATCTACGAGTACATCGAAGATAAATGTACTCCGACCAGAAAGGCGTCAACGTAAATTTCATTATAGATTTATTTGTGCTTAATAAAACCATTCTGAATGGGCTTAAAGTTGGTGTACTCTGGCACGAGTACATATATCTAATAATGCCATAATGAATCCGCTATTCTTAAAGCGAAAAGTAAACATACTTGAGATATATCGAAACACATATTCTTTATGATATGCTTAGCTATATGCGGTGGTACAGTGGAGTGAAAAAATATTTTCATTACTCGTACTATACGCTTTGAAAAATTTCTTCTCGGAAAATTTTACATCTATGTAAATGTTTTGGGAACATATTAATTTTAAGTACAAATAATTTTACTCCTATAAATATGGATTACTATTTTTTTATTTTTTTTTTTTTTACTATAGCTCTCAAGAAAAAGTTTGCAGCTTTCAAGAAATAAATGTTCGTGTATTAATTTACAGCAAAGTGATTTTCTTGAAAGCTAGATACTTAATTTTAGTTGGTAATACAACAAAAATCATATAAATTAAAATTTAAAATTTCACACCATTAAAAAAATTAGTAAAATTTGTACCGAAATTTGAAACTTTTTCATTTGAATTTTTATACATATGTTGAGTATAGAGTAACGGATGCGTTTTATATGAAATCCATTTTATTTTTAAAATCTTGCTTGTGCTGGTGGTCTTGCAGGGCTGCCATATAAACAATACAAAATTACAATACGTTTCAAAATTATAATTCAAAATTTTTTTTCAAAAAAAAAAGGCGAAATTTTATTTTCATGTGACTTTTATATTTTAATATTAAAATTGAACAGGATGTAAAATTTTTCTAAATTATCTAAAAAGTTTGAAAATGTTATGCATTTTTTTCGAACATTAATAAATTCTGAAATTTTAATTTATACGCTTTCTCTTAATATATTAAATTTGATGTATATGTGTACAATTTATTAAAAAACTTGGGTTCAACTAAAAAAATTTAAAAAAAATTACGGGGAAAAACAAAAAATTTATGAAATTTTTGATGTTTTGGAAAATATTTTTAAAAATTTTAAGATTTACGCGAGTCAAGTTACATTATCTAAAAAGTTTGAAAATTTTATGAATTTTTTTCGAACATTAATAAATTCTGAAATTTTAAGTTATATGCTTTCTCTTAATATATTAAATTTGATGTATATGTATATGTACAACTTATTAAAAAACTTGGGTTCAACTAAAAAAAATTAGCATATGCACATTACGGGGAAAAACAAAAAATTTATGAAATTTTTGATGTTTTCGAAAATATTTTCAAAAATTTTAAGACTTACGCGAGTTAGAACGATTTCAAAATGTCGCCAAAAATTAAGTTAATTCGAGAAAGTACATTTTCAAAGATACCTTATAAGTCTAAATCGCACAAGTTTTGACTGATTTTTTTAAGTTTTTTTTTTCGAAATAATCTTCCAAGAAAAGTCAAAAACAGCATCCACAGTTTTAATATTATGGTTTCGTTTGAACAAATTTAAAAATTTTGTATGCTGTACATTTAAGCGCAAAATGTTTTATTGTCTGCGGGAATTTTTTGAAACAAAAAAAAAATTTTTTTGGAAACTATTTTCATTTATAAAAGAACCCATAAATGGAGGTAATTTAAAATCGGTCTAGTTCACGTAATTGCTAATATTATTGCGAAATATTTTGGTGGGTGGCTTGAAATATAATGAATTTTTTAATTCCGATTGGAAAATAGTAGCAATTTCTTTTGTATGGAGAGTGATGCACCCTGCCTATGGCTAAATGGGACATAAAATGCACTAATATATTTAGTCAAGTTAGGTTCAAGTGGGGTCACTTAAACTTACTATGTACATACTTAGTTGAGAAATCTTATCGCTTGTGTTACACATGACTGTAAGTCATTTAAAATTTGCTTTATTTATAGCAACACAGGATTGATATGCACAAAAATACAATGTGCTGTGTTGCTGTGCTGCTGATTGATTCTACAAGTACTATATGTAATTCTCCACAATGTGAGCTAGAAATTTGTCTAAGAATGTTATCAGTGATCAGCGAGAAAGAGCAACAAAAAAAAACAACAAAAAGCAAAAAACAGAATAGTAATAAAATGAAAATAAAAGTTGTATTTATGTGGCTTTTTAAACGCTCCATACAACCACCACTTACTGCGCTATGATAGCGTCTGAGCCGGAGTTCAAAGCTTTAATTGAAATCAAGCAACTACGAGAAAAGGGCTGGAGTCGCTGTCTGCATGCCATGTGGTTCCGGTTTCATTGCTAAGCCGCTAAGCAGTTCCACCTTTTTGTTGTGTTTTTTTTTTTTAGATGTATGCAAAGCTTTTCTCTTTGTTTTTTGTTGTTTAAATTTTTTTTTGCTTACTTTGTTGTTGTTGTTTTCGCAGCCTGCTTTATTTTCACTTATAATCTACTGTGTGCTATTTCGATTCAACTATGGAACTAATTAGTTTATTAAGTGAATGGGAAAGGCTTTTGGTGTAGCAACTTAAACGAAAAAAAGCAACAAAAAAATGTATTTACATACATTATTTTTATATAAATGAAATGATAAGTTCGTGTAAATTTGTATTAAATTACGTGCTGTTTGAGACAATGAAAAGCAATGCATAGCTAATCTATTTAAACAAATTTATTACACAAGGCTGGCCTGCAAGAATTGTAAATGCACAAAATGAAAACGAAATTATTACTATTACTCGCCGAAGTACAGCTACAAAGTTATTTAACTTTTCAGCTTCTAATTTATTTACGGTGAATTTATTTTGCCACTTTCCGCTTTGTATTTTTTAGCGTTTTTAGTTTTTATTTTTGTTTCCTGGTTTGTGGTTTGGATTTAAAATAATTTTTGGTCAAGTATGTATGTATGTATTTTTTTTAAGTAATAACTCTTCGTTGTCGGCTGTGAGAATTTTTTTTTTTACATTATTCGAGCGGTTATTTATTTAGAGGTATATATGTACATATTTAGGTCATTGGATTAATTGCAATATTTGTTTAGTAAAAAATAAAAATAAAAAAATCCTAATACTCTTGGCGTGCATAGCGTGAACGTTCATATTTCATGCCGTGTAGTTTGTTTTATTGTTGTGCCATCTAAGAGGTGAATCATTTGTGTTAGTTTGTGAGAAAATAAAAAAATGAAGTTGGACTTCTACTCTAATGCTGTAATATAAAAATATCTGTTACTCAATTCACATAAAATCAATACGAATTTACAAAAATCGTTTAAAACCCTTTAAGTTTTGCAGTGACTTTATTTATTACTTTACGATTCATAGTTATTCTCAAATTAATGCTTGAAAATAAAAACCAAATGCTTAAGATTGTTTTAATTTTTCACAAACTTAGTAGGAATATTTTGTTACCAGATACAGGGTGTCTGTTACAAAAATAGGTGCCACTAACAAAAAAAAAAAAATACAATAATCATAATGCATTTGCAAGAAAAGTGACAGTTTGCAACTTCACTTTATTAAAAATATTTAATAATTAATATTTAATTAATATAAAAATTATATTTCATTTTTTATTTAATGTATAAATAAATTTTTTTTAAATTAAATATTTAAATTTTATTGAGATTATCTAAACAATTATAAATAAAATTATCTCAATTTTTTTATAATTAAATTATTTAATAAAATTTATATATAAAAATTTTTATAATGATAAAAGTTTAATGATATAAAATTTAATCTATCTTTTTTAAAAAATATATTAAAATAAAAATTTAAAATATAATTGAAAATTATTTATTAAATTTAACTAAATTAAAATAATAGGGGATTTTATATTTAGTATTTAATAAATTAAGAACAATTATATTAATTAATATTTATTTTTGTTAATTTATAAATAATTTTATTTATAATTATTTAATTATTCAGAATTGTAGTATAAATTAATTTTATTTTTAGTAAATTTGTTTATATTTATTTTATCTAAGATGTTAATTTTAAAGTTAAATAATAGGGATATTTAACTTATTAAAATAATTATAAATTAATTAATATTTTTAAAATTTTCATTAAGAAAATTTAAAAAATTTTTTTATGAGGAGGAATATATTTTTATAAAATTATTTTATTTATAATTATTTATTTTTTATTAATACTATAAAAATTTGATAATATAATATATGTATAATAAATAATTTATATTTTTTAAAATCTTAACTTCAATATAGTAAAGTTTTATTTTAGTTTAAAATTTTGTTATTGATTTATTTTATATGTAAATTTTTGTGTGAAATTTTTTTTATTTAAATAGTAAATAAATTTTATTATAATCTCAGTAATTAATTTTATAAATCAAGAAAACTTGGAAGTAGTAATTTCATTAAGTATTGGCTAAATTTGTGCCAGCAGCCGCGGTTACTCAAATAATACGAATAAAATTTGTTCTGTGTGAGTTAAATTTTGTAATTGTAAAATATATTTAAATTTATTAAGTGAAATTTTAAATTTATAAATTTTTATTTAAATAATATTGAAGCTTTTAAATTTTATTAATAAACTAGGACTAGATACCCTATTATTTAAAATGTGAATTAAATCTACTAAGGTAGTATTGTTATGTTCTTGAAACTTAAAAATTTTGGCGGTATTTTAGTCTATTCAGAGGAACCTGTCCAGTAATTGATAATCCACGATGTACCTCACTTGAATTTGTTTTCAGTTTATATACCGTCGTTATAAGAATATTTTATTAGAATAATAATTTTCTTAAATTTTTATTAAAATTTATATCAGATCAAGGTGTAGCTTATAGGAATTGTTTACAGTTGCTTTTATGCGGTATATTTAAGGCTTGTCTTCAGCTGAAAGTACAAGATTATTATAGTAAACATTCAAAACATAATCCGCGCACAATGATAATAGAATTTTTTGAAAAAAAAAAACAAAAAGTCACTAAAAAGTTAGGCTAGGTTTGATCCCAACTGAAATTTAACTCTTCTATTAGTTCATATGTATTTAATCTGTGTTTGTACTTCCCCGCTATGCCAACGTCCTGGGCAGAATTGAACAGGGACATATCCACCTCTTTCCTTGCCAACTCGTCGGCCCTGCCATTTCCGGGAATGCCTCTGTGCCCAGACACCCAAACAACCATCACGGAACACTTGGACGTGAGTAGGTTGAGAGTTCTTCTCCATTCCATAGCTACGGTGGATGTTGTTGCGTTGGATTTTAGCGACTTAGTAGCAGCTTGGAGAGGTGGCCTGTTTGAGCCACCGATCAGCCTCCACTATGACATTTAGCTCTGTCTGAGAAACTCCACTGCCTACTCTTCTGTTTAGCTGGCAACCAAGGTAACCGTCGACTCTATGGGTCATTCGCTTGCATTCCTCTCGGCGATCACATAAAGAGTGAATGTTGAGAAGTAGTGTAATGCAGTTTTCGTTGATATTCGCAGAATTTCCAGAGCCAGAACCCAGAGTTCTTTTCACTTTTGGATCGCATTCAGCCGGGTACCACTATAGCGGGCCAAAAATTCGCCATAAGACCCACCAGTGGAAAGTTTAAAACTAATTCCGTTCTATATTGGCTCTGGACATTTTATGTTTGGCACTACAGATTTCTGAAAATTGTTCAACAAGTAAATTTTTGAAACCCACTCAATTGAAGAGTTTCGATTCAACTCCATAATCTTCATCTTGCAATCCCCGGCCAGACAGCAAAACCTTAAAATCGCATTGTTTATGTTTTTAGGTTTATAAATTCACCAAAATACCGCAACCACAAGGAAGTCGTTAATGAGCAGCAAATTACTATGAAAAAAAAAAAACTTAAAACAATAGAAAGGAAATTCATAAGCTACGGAATTTCGGCCAACACCGCATGCAACATGTTGCAGCAACATCAATTGCTTAATGCAGCTTAAAAGTAGAAAGTCCCAGAAATAGAAACAAAAAAGTATTTAAAAAATATATCGAGGTAACGAGTTGCTCATTACCAACAGCCAAAAGCATTCAAGCCCGGATGAACGCAAAAAATTAAAAATAAAAACAAAAGCAAAAAATAAAAAATAAAAATAAAAACAAATTTGCAAAATAAAATGAATTAAATGGCGTCAATGAAAGCTGTTGAAAGGTGGCTGCAACTGCAAAGCAACAATTTTAACCATTGAAGCCACTGAATGTTTGATTGATGTTGGTTTTTGGTATGCATCGCAAGCTTAACTGAAGTAGCTTGACTGATTGTTGTTGGGTTGGTGGATGTAGTTTTTCTGTTTTCTTTTGTTTTTATGCACGGGCATTTCATTACTGCTGCGTTCACTTGATTAGCTACACGAATGCTGATTAACACAGAGTTTATTATTAAGCGGATTATGCAACTTTCCAATTGGCTAATTTGTGTGCAAAAATGGGAGAAGGCTAACTAACCGAGTGAATGTACGCAGACAAACCAAACCAAAGTGAAATAAATAAAGACAAAAGAAAACAGAAATGGCAAATACTCGCGTAAAAGGTGGCAGGAGAGGGGGCGAGAGGGCGAGGGGGGAATCCATGAACGGAATTAAGCTGGTAATCAGTTGGCGAAAAGTGAATGGATTCAAGTTTTTGTGCAGTGCTTTGCAATGAACATAAAATAACTAAGTCAAGTCGTTGTCAATGTGAGTGTTTAAAAAGAAATAATAAATATATATTTGACAAACCTTCGAGTACATTTAGTTGTACTTATACAAAAAAAATTCTAATCTTGATTGCAGTAGAGCTCTTGCTAAACGTCGACTATCCGGCTATTCAATTAGTAACTTTTTTGATAGCCTAATAGTAGGAAGTATTATATTAACCATTCACTTTCGATTAATTGCTCATCTTCGAGTAGTCTGAATATCGACATCGACTAACTGAAATTCTTCGAATAGTGACAGTTGAGCACAAAAAATTCATTCAGCACTTCATTACAGCGGAAAATGAGTTTTGATAAGCATAATTATTCAAATACTTAAAAAAATAACAAATATTTATTGGAAGAAAACCATTAGTCGATAAATCGAAAACGAACGGTTAGTCGACTACATGTTTTTGTTCGGTTAGTCGAAAAAATCGAAACTAAACGATTAGTCGATTAGGTGAAGTCGACTATTTTGTTAAACTACTTTTGCTAATCGATTTACCGATTAGTCGATTAACAAGAGCTCTCTGATACAGCGTTGACGATTTTTCCATACATATCTCAAGTGAAATTTGAACATTGACCTACCATCTGAGTCTTTTCAGAAATTAGGCACAACGGGGCTGACAGAAGAGGTTCGACGGCTAAAACAAAAACGGACAATGAAGAGGCAGCAGAGAGTTTTTATACTCAACTCTTTGAAGTGAGAGAGTAAGAACTGTCCGACTTAGAAAACAACCTGCCACTGAAGCGAGGGGTATGGGTATTTAGTAGATTCCCAATATGGGAATGGAACCGAGCGTATCAACTCTATTTCTACTTACTTTGGCTGCAAAACTTGCTACTAAAGATCTTATCCCAAAAGAGAAGGTAATGCGGGGCATAGCGATCCATGCAAATCTGACGGGAACCCTAACACTCCACAACTATATCCCAAATGGCTGGAAAGGAAACGAGAAAGGGGGAAATATCTCTTACATAAAACCAAAGAACTTCAAGCCCATTAGCCACTCGTCATCTCAGCTCAACCAAACGGGCCGCTTCGGAAAACAGAACATCAGGGAATCTCTCACAAGAAAGATAAATCTCTAGGCGTCAAGGAATACACGCTGATAGCATTCCAGGACATCAAGGGCGCTTTAAGCAATTTTTTGCTTTCCTAGTACAATAAAGGAGGGCCTGACGGAACAGACATTCGATGCTCGTAGACCAAATTCTGATATGCAAGGACTACCTTGCGGGCGGATCTCACAGGCGTCTCGAAGAGTAGATGCGTCGAAATAGTCACTGCGAAAAGGGAAGTCATATCCTTTCCTCTAAGGGTCGCGCAGTAAAACATTAGTTTCGTATTGCAAATGTAGATATTATGGCCCTGGTTATAACCGGGCATAACCGGGGATTGCAAAAGGCCGAAAGGTGGGTCAAAGAAAATGTATTAGGAGCCAATGCTACGAAAACGGTACTTATCCTTTCACAAGAAGATATTAAGTTCAACCGCTAGAAATACCGGGGTTATAAATACGATAATCGAGCTAAGTGAATCGGCGAAATATTTTGGAACAATCTTTAAAAAATTAATGAACTGAAGACTGAAAATACACAGGAAAGAGTTCGGAGGGCTAAGGTTACTCTACACAGCGGCAGCAGGACTCAAAAGTGGGACATGTCCCAAAAAGTTGGAACATTGGCTGCACTTCGTAGTGGTCAGACCTATACTCCACTGGTATGATAGCCCATCCTAAAGCAGAAATCAGCCAATCGCACGCAACCCGAAGAGCACGCTAGTCTGCATCAGCGCTGTAGATCTTTTCATTCTTATTTCACTATCGCGGGAATTTCCTTATTTTATTTTTTATTTTACACAGTCAAATTTACTAAACGCCATTTTGAAGTTACTGTCAAAACTCACAGAAATCTTTAATGAATTTGCGATAGTTTGTGTACATCAATGGATTTTTGTTCTTTTGTGTAGCTCAATGCCAAAGCGGAATTACTCAATCGCTCATTCCTAAATTAGAATTAAAAATTACCTGTTATTCGTTGCATGGATGCACATTAGGGTGGACCACACCCCATATAAAAAAAAATCGTTACTACTTTTACATCGGAATTACAAAATCTATTATATTTTAAGACTACCAAAATATTGCGGGAAAATATTGAGACATTTACGTGAGCTGGACCGGTTTGAAAATACCTCTAAAAATTAAAAAAGTTGTCAATATTTTTCCCTTTAAACTTAAACTCTTTAATTATCTGTGATGATTTTTTTGCAAAAATAATTTTATATACTATTTTTATTTATAAAAAATTAAATTTTTAGGGAAATTTTTTAAAGCTTACATAAATTTCTATATTTTTCAAAAATATTTTCACTGAAGCCTTAAAACATAAATCATTTTATATCTCTGGTGAGAAAAACCGGAACTTTTTTGGCGATACACCCTACTGTACCTAATTCAAGTATGTAAAATACAGAAAAATACAAAAAAAAAAAAGCAACCGAAATTTCCGCAACTAAATAAAAATAATTTCGAAGTTGAAAAAATAAGTCAAATAAGCAAATCGGCTTATAATATATACAAATAATAGATAAGAAATGAAATAGCAAACGGTTGCCAACGGCAAAAAGTGAATAGCAAAAATCACTAAAAATAGCAAATTTTATGACAAAAAAAATTCAAAATCTCATGAAGTGACAAACGTTTTGCAATTACTGCAATCACGCTGCATTAATAAATAACAGCAACAACAACCTGTATACGTATACATCAAGACATAAAAAATAAAAATAAATATAAAATAGCAGTAACAGCTTCGAATGGCGTCAGCAGCAACACTAAACTGGCGAAGAAAATCAAAACGAAGGTCGTTTGAGCGGCAAAATTGATAGTCAATAATAGACATGAAAAAAAAAACAAGATTTCAAAAAAAGCAAATAAGCAACAAAACAAAAACAAATGTTAAGCGAAAGACAAAAAATAAAAATTTGCATTGTCTTTTTAGCAAAAAATATATTGAACATTGCTAAGGCAAACACATGAAATGCAAGAGACGCAAACACAGACCGGCTTTGCAAATATCAAAAAAAAAAAACATCAAAAAAAAAACCATGTATGCCTCCATATTTACACAAACAAAACACACAAGTGAATGCATGCATTCATGTCAAGTCAAGTCAAATAGTCAAACAAGCTGCTCGAACACAAACTAATCCAAACCGTCCACCCATACAAACAGTGGCAAGTCATAATCATCATCACATTAAATATCTACATGCATACGTTTGTAATAGATATACATACATATGTACGAATTTGAGCACATTCAAAAAAATAACTTATCTCGATTTAGTGCTTTTTCCCCTGCACCAGCATTAAGCGGACTGTATCTAATGAAATTCTCAAACAATTAATTTATATAGAGCTATTTGTGCTCCAAAAAATTATCTGCATAGAAGTTGTACTAAGAAATTTAATTCTTCTATACGACATCTGCATTTTTCTATCTCACAGCAAAACCAGCAAAATTTTAAATAAGTTGTTTTATCGAAAATCCATTCAAGCTGTTTGGTTAGCTAAAACTAAAAGAGTGGAGTTCGTATCTGCTGCATGTGTGGTGTCAAGGTGAAAAACCCGCTAACGTTAGCAAAAAAGATGCTTGATTTCGTAGAAAAAAAATTTAAAAAAAATAAAATGTGCATCAGCCATTAGACTAGTCAACCGACTAGTCAGTCAGCGCGTCATGCCGTCCGCCAAACAAAATCCGCTAGAAAAACCGAAATTACCAAGTAAAAAAAAAGAAAAGAAAAAAAGAAAAGAAAATGGCATAATCATCGACTAGATAGATGGATGGATGATTGGGCTGCATTCACTCGATTGCTACTCAATGTTGCTTAGACAAAACGTAGCCGTTATAAAAATTTTTACATACTACATATAAATTGTAGTCACAAGACAGTGGCGTAGGTAAGGTCGATACTGAGGTCGAATGGGGATTTAAATTTAAGCAATCGGTAAGGTCGATTTTCTATTGAAAACGACTAGGTAGTTTGTGCCATGATAGATGGAGTGAAGTAAAATTAATGCGACATCAATTTGTGCACAACGTTTTGTTAAGATTTTTTATCTGATCAGATTTCGCAGCTTAACTCTACAATACTGTAAGCATCGTCACATTTTTCGCAGTTTCTTAATACCTGTTAGTTTAAATTATCTTTAAAGGGATATGGTGATTCATGCAATACATATCTTAATTTATTGACTATAAAAAATACGTACATACATATTCCCTCGCAAGTTTTATTAAAAAAAATTATTTTTAGTTTTTTTTTTTCCTAAAAAAAATGTTGGTTATTTTTTTAGTTTTATTTTTTGCTTAGAAAATAATATTTATTTTAAGAGCATCATTTTTGCCAAATTAACATCGACAGTTTGGTTTAAAAGAAAAATATTTTCAGTTTTTTTTTTTCAGAAAACTGTAGTTATATTTTTAGCCTTATTTTTTGCTTAGAAAACAATATTTATTTTCAGAGCATTTTTTTATGCCTAAACAATAATTTGCAGCCTTTCTTTACTTTTCTCTTAGAAAAGGAAATACATTTCTAGAGTTTTATTTTTTACTTAGAAAATATAATTTATTTTTTGAGTATCAGTTTTTGCGTGCAATATAAGTAAATTTTTTAAGTATTAATTAATTTTATTTTTACTCAAAAAATTATAGTTTTTTTTTAGTTTTATTTTTTGCTTAGAAAACAAGATTTGTTTTCAGAGTATTGTTTTTTTGCCTAAACAAAAATTTTTAGTTTTACTTTATTTTTCGCTTAGAAAAGAAAAGATATTTATTGATTTTTATTTTTTACTTAGAAAATATAATTTATATAAAATAAGAGTATCATTTTATGCATTCAATATAAGTAAATTTTTTAAGTGTTATTTATTTTTTTTTTTAATAGAAAAATTTAAAAAATTTTTTTTTTTTCCACAGAAAGTTATAACTATGTTCCTGTCTTATTTTTTGATTAGAAAATAAGGTAAATTTTTTGAGTATTAGGTAATTTTTCTATACATTTTTTAATGAAATTTCCGGAAAATAATTTTCTATAACATTATTCGAGGAGAGTCGTACAATTTGCGAGGATGTACATAAATGGGTTAATATGCTGTGCGAAATATTCCTCGTGAATGATGTCAAAAATGTAGCGCAGATAGTTATGTATATATTTATTTGACTATTTTTTTTAATGAGGAAACTCCTTCTTTGCCTGTGAGGTGACATAAATTTGAAAGAAAAAGTCAATTACAATCTAAAGGGTTTTGTATTACATAGCCCATTAGTAGCATCCATTGGCTAAGATCTTACTGAACCTTTCACTTACATGTGTGCCATTTTTTTAGTCGAAAAAAAATAAAAATAGCGTATATGTAGAGTACATTTAAATAACACTGTGTGACAGTGGAAAATTACTTGGGATCAGACCTAAAAAAAGTGATTCGGGATAAAAATCTAAGAACTACTTCATACTTGAAATGGGCGTGGCACGTCAGAATTTTTTTTTATAGCGAAAAAACCGTTTTTCGGCTGTTTTTGCATAAAATACGCTGTAACTTCGCCATTTCTTCCTCGATTTTCATTTTGTTTGATTTGTTTTAAAGCTAAGAAATGGGACTTTTTATTTGCGCACAGGGGTTTGCGTAGAAAAAATATTGATGGTAGTTATAGAGTGACAAAGTTCCAAAAAAATTTTTTTTTTTTAATTTTACAACTTCGGCAATGATTTAGGGATCTATTTTCCTCCAAATGGGTTTAATATTTACTTATTTGTTGGAAGTGTATTTGATTCTGCGTTGAATGATGTATTTTGGAAAACAATTGGTTGAAAATTGGCTGAGCTATAGCACTTTTCGTTTTTATAGTCAAAGTATTCGATGTAAGTAATGAACAGTTTTAGCAATTTTATTATGACAGAAACCCTTAGAAACAAGTGTTTCACTGAACAATCATACTTGTTGTTAGAAAAAAAAACACAGGACGCGGTGACTACCGAAAAAGCTATAGTTTAAGTGCAAATACGTTTGCTTGGCGTGACAAGCTGAATAGTAGTTGCCATTAGAAATTCAAAATCTTATTAAAGTGGAAGAAACAAAATGTGTGATAAGCGCAATAACTTTTGTTACATATGTGGATATTTTGTGGACAGTAACCATCGGTACAAATTTCAAAATAACCAAGTTGCTGTTGAAGAATATAATAAGTTGTTCAATTCTTCTTATAAATCCAGTTCAGGGTATGAGCCAGAATACATATGCTTATTATGCCTTACTAAGCTAAAACTTGGAAAAACAAAAAAAAAACGGAAACCATATTTTGCCTTTTTCCTCACCGATGATATGGCATAACCAAACCTATCATAAGAGAGATGATTGTTATTTTTGTAAGACGAACACTGCAGGCTTCAAATATAAAAATCGTCAAATGATTCAATACGCCGAAGTGTTGAGTGTTTCGAAACCTGTGCCCCTTAAACAACTTCAGGATGAACAATTTCAGACGGAAAGAGAAGCCAAATTTGAAGACATTGAGCCAAATGATCCGGATTATCTGAAAGAAGCATCATGTTCACGGAAACGACATTTCGTTTCTAATGCTGACTACAAAGACCTTATACGCGATTTCGGCTTATCACGAAGACAGTCTGAGGGTTTGGGCTCCAGACTAAGGCAATGGAATTTGGTACAAGCGGATTTCAGGGTGACTTCCATCAGAAATGATGATAGATCGCTATTTCAAGAAGTTTTTAAATCTGATACTGATATCAGATAAATAAAGAGTGGTTTTTTATAAGACAATGCTTTTATTTATTCGGGGTTCGTTTAAACGGGTTTTTGTAATGAAACAATTTCTAAAATTGTTAAAAAATGATAAATACCATTTGCGACCATTGAAGAAACCCAAAAGAAAAGGAAGTACTGTTCATTACTTACATCGAATACTTTGACTATAAAAACGAAAAGTGCTATAGCTCAGCCAATTTTCAACCAATTGTTTTCCAAAATACATCATTCGACGCAGAATCAAATACACTTCCAACAAATAAGTAAATATTAAACCCATTTGAAGGAAAATAGATCCCTAAATCATTGCCGAAGTTGTAAAATTAAAAAAAAAAAATTTTTTTGGAACTTTGTCACTCTATAACTACCATCAATATTTTTTCTACGCAAACTCCTGTGCGCAAATAAAAAGTCCCATTTCTTAGCTTTAAAACAAATCAAACAAAATGAAAATCGAGGAAGAAATGACGAAGTTACAGCGTATTTTATGCAAAAACAACCGAAAAACGGTTTTTTTCGCTATAAAAAAAAAATCTGACGTGCCACGCCCATTCCAAGTATGAGGTTGTTCTTAGATTTTCATCCCGAACCCCTTTTTTGAGGTCTGATCCCAAGTAATTTGATTTTTTGTTTTTTTGTAACACAGTGTAATTTGTTATCTGTTATTTTTTTTATTAATCGTCAATGTTTCGATAATTATTATTCATATTTTTCATTTTTTGTTGTTGTAATTTTCGCTCGTTGTCATTTATCGAATTTGCATAACATCAATCAAAACACCTAACAAATTTTATTTTACACTGTTTTATTATCGCTGTGCTTTGCGCAACAAGGCCACTTGCAAATTCTACGAATTGGCCTTTCTATTACACTTTCACCAAAATTCCAAAATGAAAATTTTCGGTTTGGCATAAATGAATGAGTAAGCGCTGAGTGAGTGAGTGTCGTTTTTATGTATTGGTTTTTTGGATTTTTGGATGATTTGGTTGGCTCAATTTATAATTTTATTCGTATAATTACTTTTCACTTTACTTTTTTACTTTTTGCTTTTTTTGTCTGCCACTTTTTTGTGTACTCTAAAAATTGAAATTTAGACAACTAATTATGTGTTTGGGTTTAGATTTGCATTTCTTGCCCTGAATAAAACACGTTCAAATTTGTAGTATGTAGTTGAATTGCAAAAGCTTTTGACACTTGCTGTTTGCATTTGAAATTTAATTTCCAAGAAACGTAGAAGTTTATGATTTCTTGTATTCCAAGAACATAGAACAGGTGGTAACAGTAGGGCAATTATAACAATCTCGAATATTATGTTCTTATATAAATAAATTTCAACTGCCTAAATTTCTTTTCCATTCAAGTATTCCGCTCCCGAAATAAAAAAAAAATAAAAAGAAATATGTTTCATTAGTTTTGTTGCTTGAAAAAGTATTGTAAGTTTTCTTGAAGAAATAAATACAAAAGCCCAAGTAAACTCAAATCGAATTTATAGCAGGTGTTGTGGAATGTTTTTTGTTTCAGCTTCTACGGCTTGAACTGTCAAAGTTTATATGTATTTTGTTTTTGCTTTCATGTCTTCCACTTCCAAAACTATAAAAGCAAAAAAAAACTTCATATAATTTGACATTTCTAGCAGTGGAACGAAATCACTCAGCTGTTCATTCAAATCCACCTTATATGAATTCACCTTGGGCGGCAGCAGGGTTGATTTTTTTTTAACCTAAACTGTCAACTTTTGCAATCATTGTATCCAGAGATTTTTGTTTTATTAATTATACTAAAGGCTAGCTGTTTAATGTATGTACCTTGGACCTAAGAGAAATTTTGATAGCAGAAAATTTCTTTTTCATTGCTGTTTGCGCTTACAGTTCGTCGAGTTTTTTTGTATTATTTTGCTAAGAGTTTAACAAATCGTGGTATGCTTTATATTTCCCAGCTCTTGGAGACACATAATATTGTATATGATAACTGTTTTCACTAATCGAAAATAATTCGACCGCTTTTAAAATTTAAATTACATAATGTTCGTAATGTATTGAAAACACATTGACCTTCAACTTTCACCCGATAAATGCACAACAGATTGCAGTTAATGTATTTTTTAAAATGTTATTGTATATAAAGCATTTCCATATATTTACATATATACTAAACAATATATTACTGTTATTTAATTATACTTTAGTAATTAAATGCTCAATTGCATTCCAAAGGAACTGGAATAATAGCGAGAAAATTATGAATAAATAAAACTGCATGGAAATGCAAATATGGATAAATAATTATATAAATAACAAAAAATAAATATTTAACAACAAAAGTTAAATATAAATAATGACTGAGGAAATCTAAAGCAAGAAGTTGATTATTTGCAATCCGTTTTAAACTGACTGTTTGTGAAATATTTTTCAAATCCAAATTGAGCGTGAAGTCATTCTAGCCCAAACAATTCGTGCCAATTTTATACTCGTAGATACGGCGATACGGATTATCTTTTATTGGCGGCTCGTGTTTGATTTAAACTTTTCATAATTGTCATTGGTATAGCCAATCATTTTAGTTAGTCAGCTGTTGTAATAATGAAATTTTAATCTCATAATATAAAAAACAAAAAAAAAAAAATAATCAAATAAAAAATTAGAAAAAAGTCTGATTAGATACATAAAGTTTTAAGCCATTTTGATCTTAAATTTTAACTTTTCACAGACTCGTAAATCTACGGAAACACATCGGTAGCAATTTCTATTAAAATTTTTAAATAAAGACTGGCTTATATGGCGGTGATAAATATTTAACCCTTAAATGAGAATTTTGACTTTTAAAATAATTTATTTTGAATGTAAGCCTTAAAAAAATAATTAACGAAATTAATAAACATAGCATTTCGTCTGCAATACCCCTTGTCCACAACTTAAGGTTAACAATAGTTATTATAGCATAGATTTTATGCCCTACTGAAGTTTTCATGTTCCCGACAAAATTGTTTTCAAAAAAGTGGAAAAATTTATAAAATATAGGACTTAACGAAATGAAGGGTTAATATATATAAAGCAAAAAATATCGCGGAAAATATTCTCGCAGAACATTTTAACCCACCAGCTACAATCTAAAAGTATCATTTTGATCCTTATATCAAGTAAAGCCTCGAAGAACAAATAGGGACCCAAAATATTCTCAAGAATTATTTGGCGTACAATTACATTAGGGATATTCTGACAGTCAAAATATGTGTGGAATTATAGCCGAAGTTTACATAAAATAAAATAATTTATGATGCTTGCTGAGAGAATTAATTTAAATTAATTAGTTAATTTCATATTAAAAAATGATGTATGAAAGTTGATTTAGATGTTGGTGGAACTAAAAGGTGCCTCATGAGCGTAATGATTTCCTGATTGGTAGATAGATGATTGCTTCGATGATATTCAAGTTTTTCAATTCGCACAGAGCTCTTATACTCCACACTGGACTTAAGTTCCAGTCGAAGTCGGGAAAATGGAATATTTTTCGAGATAGTTCCGAAAGTGGATAGTTCATGTGGTTGATTTTCATTGTGGAATTTATGCAGGGATGCATTTCCTTCAAGTGAGCATCAGCCTTGGACAGAGAGGGGTATTTCTGCATTCATTTTCTGTAGGCGGCTTTTCCGTTCTTTCATTCGAGAAGCGCCTTTTTAAAATTTTCCGCAAAATAAATTGCTTGAACTTTTTATATATGTATCTAATGATTTTCCAAATTTGTTTTTTAAAAGTCTTAAAGTCATATTAGCTAGTAGATTAAAGTGCCCTACAAAAATATAGTGACATTTTACAGCATACGTCTTAACCTTTCTTTTCGCGCAGACATATATTTTACGATTTTTTACGCTTTTTTGAAAAAAAAACTAAGGCCTAGACATGAAAGGTTTAGCAGACCATAAAAAAAATTCGAGCTAATAAAAATAAGATTAGATTTCAATAGCATATGGCAGAAGGATTAAATCCATATGCTCGAGTTTTGTTTGGAACGCTAACTTGCTAATGATTTTTTATTCGAAAAAATCTAAATAAGGATTATTTTCGGTCACAAATTCAAAATAAATCATAGGTTGATGTATATGGGAACGATTTTCCGACATGCCTTGTCATTTTTCGTTCATCGTCTTACATCAACTTTTTATCCTGTCGGAAAAACAGAAGATGATATTGAAACAATAAATCCTAGGATTTGTCATAAAGATTGGCATAGTGAAAACCAGGCATTATTCTAATGCCATCATGAAATCGTTCCGCCTTCGATACCATCTATTGACCGTAATTACCGACAGATGGCGCTTTGCGCTATTTTTCATATAAATTACTACCGAAACCTTAAAGTTCTGTAATAATAAATAATTAGCAGATATTATATCAACAAAAAACTCAATTCTTGCGCCAGCAATACTTTCAAATTTATCCGCAAGACAATCTTGAATGCACTCATCATTTTTTAATATCTTCAAGAGTTATTACTATATGCAATCATAGATTATAAATGTACATCAAACAAATACGCATATATATTTATGGTATATATTTATGGTATATATTTATTTATATATTCTCATTAATATGTATCATATGTACGGAGCTTATTGGCGTCAATCAGTAATTAAGTGCAAACTCGTGGCAAAAGTAATTTAGGTTACGGCAGCATCGATGCGATACTCATCGTCATACACTTCGCTGATGACTGGTAATGGTGATGCGCTGAATAATTTTACATAATAACTACTTGCGCAGATGCAACAAACATAGCAACAATTGCAAATGCTTATGACAAACAAACGGATGCAAAAAAAAAAAAAAATGCAAAAAAAAAAATTTTTTTTTAAATTAAAAACAAAAAATAAAAGCAATGCCTAACAAACTAATGCAAACAACATACACGCATATACTACTTGCATTTACTTACTTATGTCAATATTTATATGACTTATCAATAAATAGCAAATCAGCTGTTACGAAAGTGAGCGGAATTGGCGTTGACGCTAAAAATTGCAATATACATAAAAATAAGCGTGCACAGGCATTGTACTTATGTATATCCGTTGACGTCAGACTAACAGCAATGGAGTAAACCATTTTTCGTTTTTTCTTTCTTTTGTACAAATGAAGATGACAAAAAAAAAAGAAAGATAAGCAAGTTTGTTAGTTGGCGTCGCTGAAATCCGAAATTGTACTCTTCATTGAAGAGAGTAGCGCAAAAGTGCGAAGAGCACATGCAACATGTGCTTATTTTTGATATGAAGAGTAAAAATTGTAAAGCCAAAAAAATGCAAAAATCTCTTACTAAAACAAGAAAATAAACTTAAAAGAAATTTTAAAAAAGTATCGACCATGAATACTCTAGAAAAAAACATCTTTGGCAAGTTAAACGTAGTTGGTGATAACTAAAAATTTGAAGGGTAAGTTCAAAAATCATAAATAAAACGCTGCAATAAAGATAAGAAAAAAAATCAAGTTGTGCTAGCATTTCCTTAAATCACACCTTAAAAATCTTACGCTTACTGTCTGCGGGTGACGAAAGTATTAGACTGATTTAACAAAAGCTACAGGGCTTTACGCATTCTTTGGTAATGTTTTTTAAAGCTAAATATTGCTTTAAATTTAGGTTATTTTATTTTCTGTCTAATTCTATATCATTGTATGCAGACTTAGACTGAGAGGAGGACTTTTGACCTGTTCAAAATTTATTGCGTAAAGAAATTTTAGTAATGATTGCTTTGTGAGGTTATTAGGGGGTTAAAATTTCTTTCGTGAAATTTTGCAGTGTGAATTAATAGTCGGCATTTTGCTGGGATATGTATTTCGATAATTTTCCCACTTACTTTTAAAATATTTTCAATTAACCCGTCTGCGTAGCTTAAATACTACTATTTTATATAATTACTGAAAATTTTTAAATTGGATATTTGGAGTAACTAGACGCTAGCGCCCACTAGCGGATACATTTTTCGTCAAAGTAGTTCTCATATCATCATATTTACAGATTTTCTGAATAATTTGACTCCAGCGCCACCTAGCGGTGGTCGTATTTCTCATTATGTAAGTACCAAACATTTTGATTTTCAGCAAAATCGGTTTATAAATACAACTTTTGAAAATAACTTGATCACAGGACCATCTAGCGAGTTTTCGAATGCAAGAAATAAGCTCTGAAAATTTTATTGAAATCTATTCATTATTTTTTTTGGTTCGGATCATAAGTAAAGATATTTGAAATAATTCAACCACAGCACCCCGTTTTTTTCATCATGCAAATAATATACTTTTTGATTTTGAACAAAATCGGTGCATAAATACGACTTTTGCAAATAACCTGACCATTGCGCCATCTAGTGAGTTTCTAATGCAAGAAATATGCTCCGAAAAGTTGACTGAAATTTATCCAGTACTTTTTTTGTTTAGATAAGTAGTAGAGAAATATAGAAAATGTATTAAGAGAAAATAACATGGCAGGATGAGAAACTAAAGTGTTTTAATGGAAAAAAACTAGAAAAAAATTGTTAGGGAAATTTGCTAAATCACTGAGAAAAAAAAACTTAAAGGAATCAAATGAAAAGAAACTTTGAAGAAAACTATTTTTGCTCCAAAAAAGGCTAAACTTCCAAAGTTTAGTTGAAGTACACTTGAGTAGAAAAAATATAATCAAAATCACTACAAGGAAAGAAAATTAAATAAAAAGAAAAAATCGTGCTATAAATATTTTCGCACAAGGAAAATTATGACTTTATTTCCTTAGTAATAGGTGAGAGGTGCTGGAGAACAAAAGACACAAACAGAGGCGAAAAAAACGTAAATTTAAAACTCCGCAGCAAATAGATGAAATATGTAAAAATTTGATTACTACATTATCTAAGTAAATTTTAGTTTGCTCGATAAAAAGTAATTTAATTAAAAACGACTAATATCTAAGAGAAGCAAAATCGCAAGTACAAAACACTTAAGCAAAGTAATAAATAGAATTGTGAAGAGTAATTACAACACTCTTCGACGCCGCACATGATATGAAAGAAAAAGAAAAAATGAGAAACAAAAAAGAGCGACTACAGCCGGAAAATTGGCTAACTTTCAACAAGTGCTCGTCCAATGAAATTAATAGGGAAACTAATAATGACGCTGGCATAAAATGGCAAACCAGGTCTCAAATTGTATGCATAGATTATTACAGATTTCTTGGTTAAGGCATAAGCTGAAATAATATTTGATGATGATGTGGTAGCGTACACAAAATTGGAAGTGTAAGTGAAAGAAACAGACAGTTTTCGTGTTGTTTTTTGCTTTGGAAAACTGTTTTACATCTTCGAATAGTCATTCATAAAACTCATCGCCTCCCATTGAATTACTTTAAGCTCCATTTCATTGCCTCCCACACAATATTCCCTTGGCGATTCACTAAATATTTTCGACACATATGGCAGCAAGCTCATCTTTCGCCTACAGCTAGTGACGCAGTTATGTATGCGCGAAAATTGCAAATTGTGTACACCCACACACCGATAACTCCTTCAGCGTCATCACTCGTCCCAAGTACCACCACCCACTCTACAGTATATCTGCCTTTTCGACATACCACACAATTCACACGCCAACAGCAACAGTGCGCATGCAATAACTTCGAGAGCTACTACTACCAGCTGTAAGAGCGTAAAAATTTGGTTTTGGTTTTGGTTTGGTTTTTTGTTTTTTGCTGCTTTACAAGTGTAAGCAGATACTTGACTTGGTTAGCTACATATGAAGTGCCCATCGTTGTACTATCGATATGCAGTACAAAAATATTTTCATTGAAGGGAGAAAGCCGCCATGCTGGCGCTCTGACATGGTTTTTGCGCATACGCCGTGGCGCACCGCGTGGTCGCTGACCATAAATAACCGTAGAAAATGCAAAAAACAAACAAGAAAAAAACAACAAAAAAAACACAAAATATGTTTACAACTGTTGACTGTTGAATGTATGAATGAAAACGCACAGCGACACACAAACCGTATTTTGAAGTATTTTTGTATTAGAATTCGTACTACATTTTCACGAGTACATAACTAGCATTATAACTTTACTACAATTCCATCTAAAATGCTATGCATAGTAATGTCTGTATCTATACTTAGTTTTGCTCATCGTCAGCGCTGTATCTATATGTAATATATGTATATATCTATGTGTGTGTGTGTGTGTGTGCGCGTACATTTGTATGTACTTTGTAACCAAGCATGCGTATCTGTATCTGGTTCATTGTTTTTTTTTTGTTCTTTGTTTTTGCTTTTTTATCGTAGCTGCACAGTGACGTTTTTTTTCGCGACCATATGTTAGTTTTTCACATCGTCAATGAAATTGAATTTAACAAAGTTTATGTGGAAAAATTGGCAAGCTAAAAGCAAACAATGAATTGTTTTGATTTGCTGCATATTTTGGTTTTTTTTTTTGCTTTTTGCTTGTTGCTTTTTTTTGTTACTCTACATTAAACATCTGTTCAGGATTTTGAAATTTTATGTTCTTTGAGTTTTCTTCCGCCAGTGTCACATCTGCTGAAAATCGCTTGTACAAACTATGTAGCAGCAAAGTCTTTGGCAGCCGCCCGGCAAATTTTTGTTTATTGCTTCTGGGTTAGTCATCGAATGCATTTACACTGTCCATTAGTTGCCTGCGTATGCGGATCAGCGAATGGACTAGTTGAAAATCTTTGAATATTTAAACCGTATGTTGACAATATTTTGTGTACTCGTTTAAAAGTTTTATGGGTATAGTTTCGAAAAATTTATAGCAGCATGACACAAACGATAGCGCAACCACATACATATTGACAAGTTTTGACCATTGATTTTTCTTCATTTAATTTTGATTTAAATTACTTTTTATTTATTTAAGGCGTTCATTCTATAACAAACAGGCCTTAAACCAAGTATTAAATTTTGTTCAAATGGTTGAAAAATTCAACAAACATTACATACGATTTTAAAATTTTGAATTCGAATTTTTAGAAAAACTTTGGGAATACAGTTTTGTACCCCATTAAATTTTAGCATAAGAAAGAGCGGATTTCAAGTAGCTAAAAGTTAAGGTCGTTTATTGAAGTTTTTTGTTTTTACTGACGGTCTCGCGCCGTTATTGTTTCATGTAAAAAAAGCCTAAGGAAAAAAAATTTCTAAAACTCAACGGTAATATGTAGCACCTCCAAACTTGCGCTTGATTTTACTAAAATCTAATTGGCTATAAAACTGCGTACAAAATTTTAATAAAAAAATTTAAATCTTGTCTAAAGTTTGTTGATTTTTTCCCCCCATTTGAACAAAGTCTGAAACTTGGATTTGTTGAACCTGCGAAACAAAAGTTTACGTTTTGATGCCAAAATGCATATAGTTGATCTAGGAGCTTTTCTGCATTAAAAGAAATTTTTGAAAAAAAAATTTCGCTTAAATTTTTTTCGCCGTTAGGGCTCCAACTCATTCAGTATACCTAGGTTTATAAAACATTTTTTTTTTAAGTTGATGACCATGTGGATGAGTGAACTTTGAGGGCTGAAATATTACTTCACATTTGAAACAATTTTAAAAAGCGACCAAATATTGTATACAATTTAATAAAAAAAAAACGCAAAAGCAAGGGAAAAGGAAGGGGGCTTATTAATATTTTTTGTCAATTATTTTATTTCTTATCTACATGATTCAAAATTTTTCGTATGAAATTTTTTTTTTCAACACAAATTTTAAATTTTTAAATTCAAACTTTAGAAAAAATGTGGGTCTACAATTTTCTAACTCAACAAATTTTAGTACAATAAAGTGCGAGTTTGAAATGGTTAAAAATTTACGTCGATTTTTAATTATTTTTTTTTTTTGCTGACAGTGTTCCGCATTTCCTCCACGAATACGCCGAATACCCAATTTTTTGCTATGGTAGCCAATCTAACAGGTACAAATAATAACTGTTTTTTCGATTTCAGAAAATTGAAAAAGTTTCCTAAATTTCTAAATTTAACAAAAAAATGTGTTTCATAGTGGTTATTAAATGACACATATGTATTTTTATTTCGCCGATAAGAGTTAGTGTTATTATTACCGTACATTTATTTTTACGTCGTCTGATAATAGTTATCGCACTCTGTTTAATCGTTTTCTTTAGCTTTGAGTTTATCTTTACTTTAATCTTTATGCTTAAAATCAATTGAGTTTCTGGCAACGGAAAAAATATTCCTCCAGCATAACAGTTATCAGACAGTGTAAAAAATAAATGTGGGCAAACGTTTCTTATTGGCGTTAAAAAAGAAATATTTCTCCTGCCAGTTATCATTGGCAGCGGAAAAATTTCTTTTACATAACAGTTATCGGGAAATGTATAACATAAATGTCGGAAATAACTCTTATTGGCAGCGAAAAAAATGTATCTCCTGCATAACATTTATCAGGCAATGCAAAAAATAAACGTTGGAAAATAAATTAATTTTACTGTCAACGGAAATAATATTTCTGCTACATAACATTTGTCAGACAACATAAGAAAAAGTTGGGAAAAATATGCCTACTGTATAACAGTTATCAGGCAACGTCTCTGAAGTGATCAATGTTATTTCACATTATAATTATTTTTGGCCATATATTTATGAATCGTCTGTATAATTTATAGAGCTTGAGGCCAGGTTTGAATTAGGCAATAATATGAGAAACAACCATTTTTCAAAGTGACAGAAGTGATAGCTGCTATTTCGGAGATCACCACATCTCCTCATCGGACTTCTTTCTTTCTAAACTTTACCAATCAAAACAACTTCCTCTAAAATATGCATGTATGTACGTAGGAGTGTTAAAAAAATTACTTTCATTATCACCTTCTTCAATTTAATTTCCTAGTCGTATCTTTTATATTTAGTGCAACATTTAACTACTCTACATATAATAAAAAAGAAACAAAGATTATCTAATGTACTACTTTTTCCTAGAAATTAAAAAAAAAACTATTTAACTATACATTTTTCCAAGAAAATACGAGAATGATAAAGTGCTAAAATGATAAGTATGCTGTACTACCTTCACACATATTTATACAAAAATGTGTAAGCGTGTATGGGTGAATGTAACTTTATACATTTTGTTATCATATTCGCGTGCTGGTTATCGTTTGTGTTACTTGATATGGAAAAAGAATACTGATAATTAGTAGCTGGGGGCGATGGCAGGAAATTCATCTTTTTTTTTTTTGGTTTTTTTTTGTATCATTGATTAATTAATTACCCACTATAGAGTGCCAGCAAAAGCGGAAGTAACGAGAATGTTGAATTTACTTGAATGTTTGTTTGTTTCTTTGAAGGTATGTAAATATTTTTATTTGTTATGAAAAGTTTCTTTTAAATTTTTGCCAAATGAATCCATCAAAGCGTCGGCTTTTTTCTTTCCTATACACAACTCCTTCTTCACTTCGGATATTGATATCACTCAGTTGATATGAAAATTCTCAGCTGTCAAAAACGTGACTAGGTGGATAAGTTTACACTTTCAAAAATGAAACATTCATCAATTGTCTGACAACATCTTGAAAAAAAATATTTAAAAGAGGCAAAAAAAATAGTTATCTAAATGGTTAAAGTCACACATCTGCGCAATGTCAAAATTATTCAGCCATTAAATGGGACTTCAGGGAAATTACTTGCATTGTCTCTCAACAATTTCACACTTCTCTACACAATTTCATTTTTTGTCCCACTTTTCTTAAAAACTATGTAATTTTGATAGCTCTAAAAAACAACTGTTCAAAGCTAGCTTTTGTGACTGTGTGGTATTCGTGGTTAGAACAGCCGAAACTTTAGTTCCCAATATCTACAATATTTATACAATCTATTAATGAAGAAAAGCTAAATGCTTTGTTGTGACTCGAGAAACAAACATTTCACACTTGACATAATATTTCTTAGGGTGTTTTCGTTTAAGCATAATATTGATTCTACAATATTTTTTTCAAAGACTAAGTGTGCTTGAATATTTAGACAAGTGTGTTCTCTATTAACTATTTTCATCAAAAAAAAAAACAAACTATATATGTACATACAAAATATTTTTTTCGGTCACAAGGTATATATTAATTGTTAATTTTTTATCTTCTGTTTTCCGTATATAATAATATTGACTATGGACATAAGATAGCTTAGATATTTGACATTTAGGAAGGGTATTGATTGTTGTTAGAGAAAGAATGTAGTTTCTTCTAAACTGCAGTGGTGGCCGCTGTAGCCGAGTATGTAGCGTGTGCGTGCGTTTCACTCGGAGCGCTCCAGGTTTTAGTCCCGGCCAAGGCAAGTAACATCAAAAATTATAGAAAAGTTTTTGTTTTGATAGCGTTCGCCCTTCGACAGGCAATGGCTAAGCTCTGCGCATATTTCTGCCATAAAAAACTTCTCACAAAAATTATTAATTAATTTGCATTAAAGTCATGAATTATACCCCCCCCCCATTTAGTTTGCCGTAAATGCACAAAATTTGAGTGCAGTTAGACCAGTCTATAGCCTCGCGAGGCCGACAATAGTCGTATCCTTTACAGGGACATAATCGGCAATCAACACGCTGGCACAGGGTTATCGTCTGTAATCGTTAAATTTAAATGTGGATTTGTGCTAACTAATGCAAATTAACTTTGTTCGTCTAACACGCCTTTTACTATCTTTTCACGTTTGATACGCATCTTAGACCTCAAAAAATAATAAAGAAGCGCAGCTGTTCGTATTTTTACCAATTGTTTTTTTTTATGGAGGGCCTACAGTATCAATATAAATGCATACTCTATGGCTTATCGGTTGCTAAGCTAATGGCTTATCTTCGCTTATATTCGTTCCGGAGTAATAAACTGACAAATCTGCTCTGATGTACCAAGAAACACGTTTCCAGGTTGATCATTTTCTTTTAAATTTAAAATAATTGAGTACAGTTTTCCACACATTTGAAGCATTTCGAGAAAGTAATATTTATAGCAAGTTAATCTCAAATTGTCACGAACTCATCATCACGCTATTGTCTTTTATTTTAATAGTTTAAATATATAAATTTAAATTGAGGGTAAACTAATATTTTTCCCATGCATTAGTTTGAACGTGCTGCGTGGCAGTCGCTGATGAACTTCTACACCAGCAGACAATACAGTATTACTTGGATACAAGGAACAATAATAATAATGCTAGAATTTTCACTTATCTCTACATAGAGTATCTACAGATTCTGAATGTGCCAAAACGATTGCCAAAAATGGTACATTCATTATTGCTGTCGAAAAAGATAATTTTCCAATAGATACATTTTACTAAGTTTCGCCTTTTCACTGTATGGGGAATGGTCTTGAAAAAATGTGACTTCAGAACTAGGCGATCTCTTCCAATAGAATCACATTTAGAAATGAAACTTTATTCAATTTACATAAACATTATATTTTCGTAGAACAGTCGGCGAGTTTTGAGCAACCTATTATTTAAAGAGCTATATTTATTTTACTTAATTTCATAAAGGATTTCATACCGTATTTAATTAAATATGAAACGGAAAAATGATAAGTGTTTATAGAAAACAATGGCACTTACGTTCTGGATTAAAACGCGAATAAAAGTGGTATTTTTTTAAATATCTCGACAATTGCGCCACCCAGCGTGCAAGCTCATATAATTCATCGCAGTGGAGTGAAAATTTGTGAAGCGGTCCACCATTTTTTTGAAGGTCAAGCTTTTTTTTTGTGTAATTGACTTTTTCTGGTTCACAGCAATTAAAAAAATTATAAAAGTTCAATGATTTTCCAAAATTCGATATTTCGGAAATTGTAACAATAAACTTTTTTCAAAATTTTTGGATTTTAGTGATTTTCTAAGCAATCAGCTAATTTTTTAGCCACCTAAAACTGATGATGCTATTCTGACATTAAATTTTTTTTGCAATAAAATTTTTTTTTCGTAAAAATTATTAAAATTAAAAAAAAAAATTTTGAATCCCCAATCGCTACTTTGCCGAATTTTGAAGAAAAAAATTGGCGCAATGCAATGAGCCGAAAGTGTTTCATGTTTTTCTCTTGACGCGGTACATATTTTGACTAAAAAAAAGCTTGTCCCTCAAAAAATGGTGGCCCACTTCACAAATTTTTGTTCAAGTTATCGCGCTCTAAACTATGTATTTTGAAAATTTTCTAGCATATTGAGCAGTCAGTTTAAAAGCGGTTGTAAAATTTCGCGCGAGCAGACCACAAGTTAAAAAAAAAGGAAAACAGAATTGTAGTGCACATAGCGCTTTGTTTCCTTTATTGAATATTGCCGTTAAATAATGTCAATATATCGTCAGTGAATTTGCTCTAGTGAAAACGAGCCTTAGACAGTGAATTCCTTATGCGAGGGCATACTTCTGCGTATACCAAATGGGAGTGCATATAATTGAGAAATACTGTACAGGTGTTTCATATGCACACAATTTCTCTAATACCTCTTAATGCTAATATGAATTCAAGTTTTTATTTTCTAATCAACTGAACAACTAGATCGGGAAGCAATAACAGCAGATGTTATTATATAATCTATGTATATAAGAAATGGCATAATATTAATTGAATTTACTCGATTAGCATTTCATATGTACAGGTTTTAATTAAATATTTAGTATGTGTGAAACTGTTATGAATTTTTGCATTAATTTGAAGTAATTCACTTTATACTTTAACTATTAGTACCTAATATTAAAACAATAATTCTCAACAGTGCGGCCACGCTCACTAAGAGTCCATAAATGCTTGACTAGTTTAAGGAGCGCGTGACTGTTAATGAGACCTGAGTTCCAAGGCGATGTTGAGTTAGCCAAATAGAGTAGTTGAGCCATAAAATAAAATAAAAATAAAATAAAATTTGTGCTGTGCTTCATCGAGATTTCGTCTCTAAATACGCGCTACGGAACCCTTCGGGCCTCTGTCTAAATTTTTAGCTCACGACCATTTCTAGTGGAGTAGTTATGTATTTATATTTTTATATGGCTAAATATTTCATTGAAATTTCAGGTTGTATTTTAATTAGTAGACAACTATTTTGACTCACATCATGACCACATTTTCAGTTTGTTTCAATTTCATAATACCGAAAAAACAAATTCTCGTAAATATTTGAACAACTTGTTGGCGTGCTTTGTTTCCAACTGTAAAATTGTGTTCCTAATTCTTAGTTATATCTATATATATATGTTCTACACTAATAATTACCTTGTGAGCTTAGTAAATAAAATAGTGAATGCGTGGATAGCAACAAATAGTAAACTGCACCACTTAATTATTTAATTGCAAACATGCTTGAAATCCATTTAAAAAAAAACTACTAAAAATGCATAAAATTTAAATGAAATGATTTCAAACTGTGTTCATGTTTGCTAAGACTAGTTTAGTTTATTTTAATTTAAAACACTTTCCTGTACTTTTTCATACAAAGCAAAGCGGAAACAGTCGCAGTGAGAAAGGGGTCTTATGAAATAAATTTGTTTAGTTATCAATCTTTTT
The DNA here is from genome assembly GCA_951828415.1 of Anomoia purmunda. NCBI lineage: Eukaryota > Metazoa > Arthropoda > Insecta > Diptera > Tephritidae > Anomoia > Anomoia purmunda. Next base: position 107,727,322 of record OX639996.1, on the reverse strand, counting down.
GTTTAATTATTCCATTTCTCCTTATTATTTTATATGATACACAGTACAAAAAGCTTAAAGGAAACTTATCTTTACTGCCAAACACACAGTTCTGATTATTAAGATTAATTCAGAACCGACATACAGATGGCGCTGTTGTCACTTAAAGTGTTGAAATTGAAAAAAAACGGAGCTCAAAAATGAATACCAATATTAAATACATCATTCTTGTCTGGACAATTTTTCCCTGGTATTTCATTAGTTATTTTCCCACTCTGCCTCACTAAGAGCGCCACAAATATTTTCCGAACTCTCATTGTCCGGATCAATTTGTTTTTGTTTTTCTGTTCGGACACATTTTAACAACAGGTTGTCATCAACAAAATTTTATATTCGCGTAAATGAATTTGATATTGAAACTCTCAGCGGTTTTAGAAAATTTCTTACTAGAAAACAAAATTGCTGATTGAAATAAAATAGAATTTTTTAAAAAGATTTCCCTACTTCTTTTTCATACGAAAATTAAGGTTTTGCGTTATTTTAAAATAATGAAAATTTTTATACGTGTAAATAAAATTGAAATATCTGTCTGCTTGTTCGCGCTAATTTTTGAAACCGCTGGCACGATTTTAATGAGATTTTCATTGGCAAGTATGGGAATTTGAAGAGCATGCTATAAGCTAGTTTTCATTTCTAAAAATGTTTCCGAAAAGCGAAAACCTGCTTTAAACAGTTTATTACCTAATTTTTTAATTTGTCTAATCCTAGTCTGTCTTAACCAGGAACCGTGTTAGATATAATTTTTATTAAAAAATCATGATTTAATATTTATTTTGTGATTTGTATTTTTTTCGATGAAAAATAATCGCTATTTTTGTAATTAAATTTGCCCGATCATATTTGATCAATATTTTGCGATTATTAATTTTTCGATCCATTTTATTGATACTTTGCGATTTTTAATTTTCCGATCAATTTTATTGATATTCCGAGATTTTCATGTTTGCGATCAAATTTTATCGATATTTTGTGACTTTCACGAAAAAAATTTATCGGCATTTTTTTTCGAATTTTTAGTTTTCCGATCATATATAAATTTGGATTTAAAAATTTCCGATTACAATAAACGCAAAAAATTTATCAACAATACTAACAACAACATTAATAATAAGATTTATGTTTTATGATCGAAAAAAAAATCACAAAATATGGATTAAATGTGATCGAAAAAACCGATCACGAAATAACGTTTATGTATTGACTTAAACCAAAAAATTGTCTAAATAAAAAAAAACATCCAATTTATGTTCATAGCAATGGCATAAGGATTAGATCGCTATATTCGAGTTTTGTGTTGAACGAATTTTGGCTCATAACGATTTTATCCAATCAAATCGAAATAACGATTATTTTCGGTCCCTTATAAGACACATCCAAAATTATATCATGCTAGTTTTTAGTTTTAATCTTTTAGTTTTTATCTCAAATTTAAAAAAAAAAAATCTATAAAACAGTTACATTGAAATAGTGCTTGGGGAAACTGATCTTATCATATGTACATAGTTTGTGTTTCTTATCCAACAATACTTTGTGAATTTACACATGTACTATCTATTTAAATTTTATTATAATTCAATAATTTATTTAAGTATGCGCTGCAACAGGTTGTTTGCACCGACATTAAATTAGACCAACGCAACGGGTGTGGTTGGTTGCAGTGGTTTTGCTGGTTTGACAGACACCACTTGGCAACAGTTAGTTTTGACTGATTGAAATTGGTACGACTAAAGCGGTCGGTCAATGATTTGGAATGGAGGTAGGTAGGTTGGTATTGTTCGTTCAATTTACTTTATTTCAAATTGGTTCTCTATGTTTATGTGCATAAATTAAATTCACCAGCAGCGAGTGAGCATATTTTAAATTTTAACTTTCGTGTTATTTCTTTCCCCCATTTCTTGGCTAACCTTTCGTTTGTTTTTTTGTCTTTAGAGTTTTTTTTTTTTTTGGTTTTCATTCTAATTTATTTCCCTAACACTCCCTCGTCCAACCATAAGCCATAGTTGTTACTAACGCACGTATGTACATATCGTTTTCCAAAACTTGTTATTCAAATGTGCTGGGAACATGTTTGGCCTTCCAATACTAATAGACAAACGGTTAATTAACTGTTAAGTAGATACTTAGGCTATATTTCAGGTATCGTGTGGAGAGTGTATCGGAATTTCTCAATAATAGCATAGAGACAGCGTGCAATCAAAAAAAAAATCACATAACCAACATTGCGCAGCAACTTTCGGGAGTACAACTAAATAGTCTGAATGTATTTTATTGGCTTATATTATAAAAATAGTTAAAGATCTTGAGAGAGCAGTATGGAAGAGCAGGATGTGTTTGTTATTTACATAAATCGATTGGGAAATAAGTAAAGCTATTTATAACGGTAGAGGCTGTTTTAAGTAGTTGTACTATAAATATACCATTATTTATGATTTTATTATAATTTTTTCCACTAACTCTTTTTGTTCGACTACACACATATAGTTTTTAAAATGACTTACGTACAAAAATGGTAACTTCAAACTTTTTTTCATTTTTCACTACTCCAGTATTTCCATTGCAACTTACCTAAAAAAAAAAAGAGAACAGAAAATTGTATATCATTATTGAATTATTCAAAATAATTTTTAGTTTATAAATATTTTAAAATAATTGCACATTAGGGTGCCTCGCCAAACACAGTTACGATTTTTTCAACGGAAATATAAAATGCGTTATGTTTTAAGACTTACGACAAAATATATCGGAAAAGTATTAAGAATTCCGTAATTTGAAAGTACCTCAAAAAATGGGGGTTTAATTAAATAAAAATAGTATTTTTTTTAATATTTTAGCAACAATAATTTCTAAACTTCATCCCAGCTTTGCAAACAACTACAACAGTTAAAGCGCTAGAAATTGTAGCTGCTATTTTCGGAGATCCCCACTCTCCTCATCAGATTGCTTTCTTAAAATTGCAAGTATGATGTTTTTGTTAAAAAATAATAATTTTTTAAATATTTTAGCAGCAATAATTTACAAGCTTAATGCCAACTTTTATTTAGAAAGTAGGAAAAACCCGCTGGTCTTAAGCTCAAAAATTATTGTTGATATAAATAAAAAATCTGGGCACACAAATCATTCGAAATTCACAAATAGATCTTAATATGTTTCCGAAATATTTATTTGGAAGTCTTAAAATATAATATGTTTTAGAAATCCAATAGGAAAACAGTATTATTTTTTTTTGTATGGTGGTGAACCACCTTAATGTGTGTACATATTTATAGATATATGCATAAAATATAAATTTCAAGTAGATTTCCATAACTAAATATTAGATATGAAATAGCACTGAGAGAAATGAAGACGGCAAAAATCCAAAAAAAAAAAATTTTTTTTTTAAACCTTTGACAGAATACCTCTTAATCAAGCACTGTTTTTTGCCCAATGGATTTTACGTTCAACTATGCAATTTCCACACTTTAAAAAAAATTTAATAAAATACCTTTATCCTGGCATTTCACTCGGTTCCAGTATCCCCCGAAATTACCGGTACTCGAATCGTATCGAAAGAACAGCAACGATGCTTACTTGGCATCTAATTTATATCTATATCTCCTTTGTTTTAATCAGGGCTGCAAACCGGTTTTGAACCGAACCGGTTTTTGAACCGAACCGGCGTATTTTTTCCGTTAAAAGCCGAACCACGAACCGAACCATTTCTATTTTGGAAACACTGAACCGAACCGAAAACCACTAAAATCTAATGGTTCGGTTCGGTTCAAATAAAGAATTTTTCAGTTAATTTTTACTCTAAATATTTCTAAAAAGTGCAACTCTGCACCTTGCATATTTCAAGCATTTTTATATTTATATGGCAATGCAGTGGTAATACTGACGGTTATCATCTGTAAAATGCGCACATCACTTATTGCATTTACATGTTCGAAACATTTACGTATTTACTTTTTAATTTTAATATGTTTATTTATTCAAAATGAGCAAAAATAAAGTGCATGAAGAATTCACTTACAATGCTAAAGAAAATAAAAGTGTGTGCAAACATTGCGACATACAAATGGTTGGAAAACATACGGGAAATTTATTAAGACATGTTAAAAAGAAGCATAGTGATGTTGTGGAACTATTGCCGAAAAAGAAAAAGAGTGAACAGGATAATAACTACAACAGCATTTTAAAATACGTTGCAGCCAAGACGCCGAAGGCACAATTTTCTTTAATAAAGGAACAATTGTTGGAAGCTTGTTTGGAGCTGGTCACAAAGAATGGCAGACCACTGAAAATGTTAGAAGACAGTGGTTTCCGAAAAATTATTGATCCGATTTGCAAGACAGTGGGTATTACCATTAACAGACAAAATATAAAAGAAGAAATTATCCAAAGAGACTCTGCGCTGCGTTCTCAAATAACAAACAAATTAACTAATCGGTAAGTTACAGATTGCAATGTTTTGTCAAATTAAAATTCTGTGTTATTCTGATTGCAGGTTACTTTCTATTAAAGTTGATTGCGTAAGTAGATTAGATCGATCTATAATAGGCATCAACGTACAATATATTGAAAATGGAGAAATAGAAATTGAAACTTTGGCAATGAAGGAAATATTTGTGAAACATACCGCATTGAATCTATTCAATACAATCACGGACGTTCTTCAATCATTTCAAATAAATATAGATCGAATTTATTCAATAACAATCGATAATGCCGCCAATATGGTTTGCGTTGGTAAATTATTTAATAATAATTCAAAAGTGCCAAGTGATGAAAATATCAACGAAGTTGCTATCGAAGATTCAGATAGTAATAACGACATGTTCATGCAATAAATGAGTATAAAAATAATTTCAATTTATTTTAGATGATTTACTTGGAAATGAAGGTGAAGAGGATGAAAAAGATATTGACTGTGTAAACGATGACCAAGATACGATAGAAAATGTCGATCCAAATGAACAAATGTGTGAAGAACTCGAGAATGATTTTTTGAAATCTTCCTCCTTTAGTGTAATTCGATGTACCGCACACACTTTAAAATTAAGAACACCTACATTGCTGAATTTGTTGCGAACAAAAAATTACGTAAGCCTATGCTAGAATGCATCACTCGGTAGGGATCTACTTACAATATGTTGAAGAGTTTATTGGAGGTTAAAGATTTTTGTTGCGAGAGCTCTAAAGATATTAAAGAGCTGTATATGACCGATGACGATTGGCAACAAATTGAAAGCGCATGCGACATTCTTTTTCCAGCTTATAATATTTCTCTCAAACTTCAAAACAAACAACTTGTATTAGGTGACATTTTTTTATGTATGGTATTCATGCAAGCTAAAAGTGGAGCAGAAAACTGGGTGGATGAGGGAGAATTTCGCTGCAGCATTGGAAAAGCGGGGTGAATTATCGGTAAGTAATTCTTGCGTTTTAGCGGCTGTTTACTTAGACCCCAGATATCAGCTTTTGCTTGCTGATTCCGAAAAAGAATTGGCAAAAATACTTATACAGAAAGTTTTCACATTGATGCAAAATATAATTGGCCAGAAAAATGTGGATCAATCTTCCCAATCGAAAATAAGTTCCGATGATGAATTTGATGCTGTGCTCGAGCAATTAGACAAGCGAGAATTGTCACCACGCAAAAAAATCAAGGAAATTATAAATAGCTTTGCGTTTTAAAATTTTGGGAAAATCATTCTGAAATTGAATTAAAGGCTATAGCCAATATTGTCCTTGCTGCTCCTGCAACACAGGTCTCAGTGGAAAGATCGTTTTCCACCCTTAAATTTATATTATCCGACATGAGAGCAAGTATTGATAAAGATCTTTTGGAAGACATTCTATTGTTAAATTTAAACACTTAAAAAACAAATACATATACTAAAAAAACCTTATGTAAGCATTGAATTTTATTATTTTTATATATATTTTATTTTATTATTGTAAGTACCTACTATAAGACAACAACAGAAAAATGTAAAAAGAGAATTAAAATATTACGAATAATTGATGTAAAAATTGAATTACCTACTAAAAGACAACAATAAAAAAATTATATATAACAAATTAATACTTCAAAATATATCATTGAACCATTTGAACCGAACCGAAACCGCGGTTCAGGGAACCTTAGGAACCGGTTTCTGCACCGGTACATGTTCTTGAAAACTGGTTCGAACCACTGAACCGAACCGTTTCAATTTTCGGAGTGGTTTGCAGCCCTGGTTTTAATTCCAAACCTTACGGGCGGGTTTCATCTGTTTCAAATTCTCGCTTGCTTTCAGCTTTTTATTCTCACAAGCTATAGAGAGTTTTACAAAACTTTTTTCATGCCAACATTTTTACGCTTATTTTGCTAATTGAGGCGCAAGTATTTTAATACATAATACAGTTTTTAGAAACAATGTTTAGCCTAACGTTTAAACTAACCACATTCACGGAAAATAATTAATGTTTATGAAATTGAGATTTTTTCAATAAAACTTTATGTTTTCATAAATTCGATGATTGATAGTATTCCTGTTTATGCTGGTTCTAGCTCTATGCATAGAAAAACATGCACATATTTATGTGTGTAACAGTAAAAAGCGGTTCCCAATCTTCTAATGAGCTTATCTTTTGCTTGGATTTCATAGAAAAATTTAGCAATTAATTCTATTTGTGTTTTCATGTATGTGCCACTCCCAATGAGATAACCTCCCAGCAAGAAAGTTCACTAGTTTAAAAATACTCAGATAACTGCAGTACGAGTATAGTAGTGGTGAATTTGTTCCAGCCTATTGTGCTTGACATCTGCATCGCTTTCGACACCTTTGACTCGCTTTTTGTAATTAGGAGAATGCTGCTTGATATTTTAATTAAATAGATTTTATGTTTTGATCTTGACAGCTGTCGATTGACATCTGTAGTTGTTTATTTTAGAAGCCGGGCATAAACTATCCTCGGACTTTCGCTTCCGCGTTTCTTGGCAGTACAGTCCAGACTGTTGCTGTTTTCGGGGTATATTCGACTGAACTAAAAAAATGAGATCTCTCCTACGATTTCAACATTGGGCCAACATTGATCATTGGTGGTGTCAATGAAAGGAGACGATTTAGAACAAGTTAGAGACAAGTGCAAGGTATCTAAAATATTTTTTTTTATTTGCGTTATTTTCAAATATTTAGCGAGAAAATTATCATTATCTTTCTATATCAGCCTGATTTTAAATACTCCCCACGAATTCTTTTCTATGGAGTTTTGTTGTTTCCGATAATTAAATCCTCCAATTATAAACTCACTGTGAGTATATTTCTCCTCGAAAAACTGGGAGAAGGAATTTCGAACTTCGAATCTGTTTTAAAATTTCGGCATGATATGCAACCCTTTAAGTTTCCCTTAACTTCCAAACTTTGCAAGCAATTTTTTGAAACTAATAAATAATTTGCAAAATGAGATTTTTATTTTCGTCATTTTCGAATCTTTGGCGAATATTTCTAGTTTGTTTTGCCAATTAAAAATTCCTCGGGTGAATATTTCTTCTCGAAAAATTGGGAGAAGGGATTTCGAACTTCGAATCAGCTGGCTACTTCGGTTTGCCTTTTTTAAGAAGTCTTTTCGAGACAAATTTTAAATATTCCGTGCAGATATGTAGGTGGTTTGGCTTTCAGTTGTTATCTATTTCTAGTTTTGGACTTAATGGACTTAAAAAAAATAGTAAATAATTATATTTCTTAACATAAAATTCATTCTATTTAAATTTTTCTACCAACTCCCATTCAATTTTCTGTCAAAATTTCTCGTAGGAAATTTTTTTAAATCCTTTTCTTTTTTAACATTCGGAAGAACTACTTTTCTCTTCAAAACATTTTTCTTTTCGAAATAGCAAGGGTAAAAGAGAAGAACTTTCCCACGAATTTCTATTCAGACTAAAGGGAAGAGAGAACAAACTTCCGGTTTTTTTAGTGTTTTCTTTATTTCGAAATTGAAATTTTCATTTCAATTCAAATGTTTTACAATAACCTATGGAACATTTATTTTATTTAGAAAAATTTACACTGTCTCAGAGTGAATTTTGAACCAGCATGCCACATTATAGCCAGCATTTCCAACTACTTTGCCTGTTTTATGTGATAAATATGACTACGACTAAACACCGGCGTGGCCAATTGCTTTTCTCACTATTTTTTTGTATTAAATAATATATTCCATGCATGTAAATATGTATGTATGTATATGCTCTATGCATAATATTATGCACCTTTTGAATTTAAAATGGTTTTGTCTACGCCTGAGTAATAAATTTCGCATTTTATGTATGTTGGCAAAATATTAACACCAATTTGTATTTATTACTGTCTGTCACTGCCTGTTAAATCAAATTAGAATTTGAATGCAGGTGTGGTATAGATTCATCTATGGTGGTATAGATTCATCTACATATATCACACATAAGTAGGTGAATGAGGAAAAATTATATTAAGTATATTGCTTGTAAACGAGATCAATACTTTTTGGTCCGTTCTTTTTGTAGTGAATTACTAATTCAAATGGCAATAAATAATATAATATAAATAAAAATAGATACAATCACTTTACTGGAATTAAGTTAAAAACATATTTACTAATCCTAGGCGGTTTCTTTTAATCACGTTTTTTCTTAGCATTAATCAAAACCCGGTTATTTGTGATTCAAGTGAATCTCTATTTTTTTTCAGTCGAGTATCAAATCATTAAGAGTCTTATAATTTACTTTAACTGCTGTGCATTTGCATCTGGTAGTGTGTATTACAATTGTTGTATGTACAGTGGCACATACAACTCACCATATGATGATTTTTTTAAGTTTTTAAAATATAAGTCTTTAGTATTTAAAATATTTTTCATTCTCAATTTTTTTTTAACATTTTACGTACAAATATAGTTCATTATATAACATAAAGCATACAAATCAAAATTCCAAACTTTGTACAGCACTGCAAAAAAAATATATTAAAAAAAAATGTTCAAACTTTTTAATTTGAGTTCGCAGAAAACTTCTGGACATTCAGTTTTGTAGCTCATTTAATTTTTGCAAAAAATCTAGAAATTCTCCATTAGCTGAAAATTTCTGTCGATTTTTTTTTAATTAAAATTTTCGGAATTTTTTTCGTTTAACCCATTCAGCGTAATTTTTTTTTTTTTGAAATCAGCTAGATTTCATATAAAATCTATTTGTTATACGGAAAAATTCGCACAAGACCGAAATTTCGAAAAGTTGTCGAAATGAATCAAAATTTCAGCCAATTTCATAACTACATACTCAAAAGTTTTCTAAAAATTCAAAATAAAAAGTTTTCTCAAGAATTTTTTTTTTTAGACTTTATAAATTTTTTAAAAATCATAATAACTGAAAATTCCTGTCGATTTTTGAAATTTAAAATTTTGCAATTTTTACGTTTAACGCATTCAGCGCAAATTTTTTTTTTAAATCAAGTGGGGTTTATATAAAATTGTCTAAAATTAACTAAAATTTCTGTAAATTTAAAAACAGCGCACCCAAAAATTTTCAAAAAATTCAAATTAAAAAGTTGTTTTTAAGAAATTTTTTTTTGATTTTATGCGCTATATTTAAAAAAAAAATGAGCTTAGGAATTTTTAAAAAATGTTTACAAAGTTCGAAATTTTGATCTAAATTTTTTTTCGTTGTACTGCGAACTATTTTTTTATGAAAAATTTCTCAAAATAGTGCTTATGAAAAACTTGGCGAATATTATTTTAAAAAAATCGCCATGTGGTGACTTGTTTGAGTCCACTGTATTAGTACCCTATTCAAAAACTTCTAACTAAAAAATAAGCACCAATACAAAAGAGGTTGGTTGGCGTCAATTTACAATGTACTGATTGCTTCTCAATTAATTGGTTAGAAGGCTGGTTAGTTCTGTAATAATATACCTTATTTTATGGTAAATGAATCTACGGTAGTAGTTTCAGAGGTAGTGTACTAAGCTGAGCCAAATCGTCAATTCCGTTAGCCACTGTTGTCGAAGTCCTTTAGCAGTTAACGGAAAAACATGTATCTTTGTTTGTTTGTATGTAATTGAAGTTGTCAATCGTTTTTCTATAAAAATTTAAACTTCTTACGGAAAATAATAGCAATAATTGCAATTTGTATTAAAGTTATTTAATACACTAGTGTATATGAGCTAGAGGCGAGAAAAAACACTGAGCTTTAGTCGGGGGAATAATAATGAATGTACATTCTTAGAAATTAACTACAATATTTGTAAAAAAATATGTTTGTATGTATTATTTATATTACTACTACTATGCCATACTATATTTTATATTGTATATGATTGTAAAAATTGATTAACAATTAGCTTATTTATGAGTTTCAAAACCATTGCTGATAGTTATAGTTGGTGATTGTAAAATGTATAGATGTGATTTTCATGCGCGCCATTTTTGCCAAATGATATTTTTAGATTGTGTTTTTCCCCCAGAAACGTTCCCCGAGACAAACATTTATATGCCACTATTTATATTACTAAAATGTTATTTATATTTATATGGCACTAATATCACTTTATACCGGCATAGAATGGGCATAAGGGTGGCCCAAAAATACACTAGAATAATCAATTTATTGGCATTTTCAATTCATGCACTCCGCTGAATCGTGAAAATGGGCAAAAGATCCAGCATTTTTTTTTATATTTTAGAATTGGTTAATATTTAATGGTGCTGCCAGAGCTTTGAAGTTTCCCATATTTTTTAAGAATAGCTATAAAAGTAGTACGAAAAAAATGTTTACATTAGAAGCGGAATGTTCGAAACTTTCATTGTATGTGTATGTGTTTTTCTGCATATGTATATGTGCATATATCTGTTTTTTAAGCGAAACTTCTTATGGGCCTCAGGAAAATGTTCCGTTAAACGCCTGTTTAATTTCGAAAATATGTTTTAAGAGGGTTACCACATATTTAACAAGTAAAATATAAATTAAAAGTACACCGCCATGAAATAGGTATTATAAAACTGGTATGAAACGAAAGAAGCTTACACAAAAATACTTTTGAAAAGGGTTGCCACATGTTTAAAATTTTCAATTCAATTTAGCTTATAAGCTAACAGAAATACTGCTATATATGTGCCAAGGGAAGAGATTTTAAATACCTTAATTTCGAAAATATTTTTTAAGAGGGTTGCCAGCTGCTTCCAAAATTGAATTCAATTAATACATACTTTTAGTGAACAATTGTAATACGGACGTCAAACGGAAAAGGCTAAAACACGATTAATTTGTGATTTTTTTTTTCGAGAAGGTTGCCATCTGTTTAAAATATTGAATAATAACTAAATAATACAATGTATCATATAATATATAAAATTAGTGGGCTGAAACGAAATATTATTATTATAGCTTAGTTTAAAAAATTTATGAAGAGTGTTGCCAGCTGTTTGAAAAATTGAATGCAAAAAATACTTTTGTAAAGGTTTGCGATCTGCTTAAAATGCTTAATTCAATTTAACTAATAATTTAGAAATCTATAAAGCTTAACTACGAAAATATTTTTGAAGAGGGTTGCCAGCTGTTTAGTATATCAAATATGAACAAATTATTAAAGTAAATCAAATATTCCAGTAGATTCCGTTGTGAAACAAAATAATGTTAGGAAAGCTTAGTTTTAAAAATATTTATGAGAGTGTTGCCAGCTGTTTGAAAACTTAAATGCAGACAAATGTTAACTGTATTAGGAAAATTTTTTTTCTTTCATAAAGTTTCTGGCACGCGAACGGCAAAGGCTAAAAAATGATTTGTTTGAAAAAATGTTTGGACAGTGTTGCCATCTACATACATACATATAAAAAAAATTAAATATAAATTAATTAATAAAAATAGTCAAACATTGCAATAGATACTAACGTGTGTTAGGAATGCCTAGTTTTAAAAACATTTATGAGAAGTGTTGCCAGCTGTGCGAATAATTCCATTCAAAGAAATGATAAATGTATTGGAAGATACATTTTTCCTTTCGGAATTTTTTTCTATAAAGTTCTACTTCTGCTGGGCAAAATGCAAAAGCTAACAATCGATTTATTTGAAAAAATGTTTAGAGAGGGTTGCCATCTACATAAAATACTAAATAAAAATTAATTATTATAAATAAATCAAGTATTATAATACTGTTGTGAAATGCAAGAGACTTAGGAAAGCTTAGGTGTAATAACATTTATGCAGAGTGTTGCCAGCCGTTTAAAAAATTAAATGCAAAGAAATGATAACTGTATCAGAAATTACATTTTACATTTCTCGAATTTTTCCTATAAGGTTCTAAACTTCTACCGCACAGTTTATTTTCTACTTCTACGCCAGAAATATGGCAGTTATTCTGCTGTGTGAGCAAGGTAACAACTTCAATGTTGCAAAATCTAACTAAAGTTTTGAAGAGCATAGGAATACGCTGCTTGTGTTCAATCACAAGATTTATTGTTGTACAACCATCTTCACTTTTAACTGGCTTTTGACCTTTTGGTTGTTTTTTTTGTTTTTGTTTGCTTTATTTTGGCTACATTTGCTAATCCGTCAGATAATTAATTTTGCTTGCTTTGTTAAGCTATGAAAATGAATTATGTGAAAATACCAAATGCATTCTTGCATGCGAGTATTAGTTTTGTATGTGGCTTGTGTAAATGTTTTTTTTTTAAATTTATATTGTTAAGCCTGGCTAACTTGCTGACTTGCGAAATTCCAAAATGACAAGGTTAGACCATCACCATAACAAACACCATCCATCACTAACAACGCTACTGAGATTTACCACCGACTTGACTTACCTGACTCACTGCAGTCTGTTTTGGTCTAGGTGGTCTGGTGGCTTTTGTTTCACCTTGCAAGGTTGCGAAAAGAATGCGTAGTTTTTTTTATGTACATATGTATGTACTTCATATCTATCAGTATGTATTTATGTAAACTGGCACAAGCGAATTACCGAAAACACGAAAAAGCAAATACAGCACAAAAAAAAACAACCTGCAAAATAGTTCATATTTTTTGCTACCATTGCTATTTGCCTACTTTAATATAGACATTGTTTTTTTTTTTCAAACATTCTCTGTTCTAATACTACGTACGTGTGTTTGTATGTCGCTACAATTGTTGTTATGCTTCGGCAGACACTTGTTTTAAATTTCATTGGAAAAAAATGAATGTATGTAATAAAATTAAAATAAATAAATAAATGCTTGGTTATGTATAATAAATAAAATTGTTGGTAACCGATAACTGAAGTGGTGTGGTAAGTGAAGTGTCAACAGCAACAGTTGCATATTCGAGCGATGACGTTGAGGAATTTGGTTGACCTACAAAAATGCAACGTAAAATGCATACATTTGGGTGAGTGGCAATGATGGCTTTGCATGTGTAAGTGTGTCTGTGTCTGTGTGTGTGTATGTATGTAGTTGGTGTATGCTGGCTCAATTACCAGAAGAATTCATGTAAGGTAAAGAAAAAGGTTGGTGCTTTGCTTGGTTAAAATACCGAACTTTATGTGGTTGAATATTTCTGCGCTTTGGCGCAATAACGCTATGAAACAAACACGCATCCAAGTATTCTAGACATAAAATTCGCCTGGTTTCTGTTTCCTAGAATTTATTTCTGCTATTAAATATTAAAAACCATAGAAAACAAATATTCTGTTGACAAACTCCCGTTAGGATTTGTTGCTTATAAAAATCCTCGTATAAAATATTAACCTATAGAAAAGATACAATTCCTTTGATGTCCTTAAATTTTGTGGCGCTGTAGGAAAAATTGAATAAATATGGAATAGAATTTATAAACAGTACTTTTAGCAAAACAGAAATTGAATAGCAATATAAAAAATGGGAGTTTATGTAACAAAAGTTTTCTGCAAATATGTAAATTTTATTCTGTTTATGTTGCTTTGGTCTAGGTCTAATTATTTTAAATTTATTTTGGTTAGAGTGTCTTAAAAAATGTTATGCGTATTTGGAAAGATAATTTGTAACACCAAAGATCTGAAAGATATATGCAGTGACACAAAAAAGTATTGGCACAGTATTTCTTTTTTTATTATTCACAATGTTGTGTTGTTAAAATTTTTCTTTAATTTTTTTGTTCGAAATATTTATAGTTTATTTTATAACAAAAACCATATAAATCCAAACTTCAAACTTTGCACAAGACCCACGAAAATTCTACAAAAAAAAAATCAAAATTTCTAATTCGAATTTTAAAAAAAGTTTCAATAATGCCATTTAAAAGAAGAAAAAAACTGCCATCAAATTTTAAACCAATGTAAACAGAACTTTTAGAGGTAAACTTGCAATGCAATTTGAGTGCAATTTTTAAGTGGCTTTATATTTATAGGCTTTTATTTTTTTTTTTTTTTGTAACACTTCTTACTTCCATATAAAAATTAATTCTGTGCATGCGTAAATCTGATATTTTATATTTGAACAAAATGCACACTGAAAACCATATTTAAAAATATTTTTTTACCTCAAATCTTTTTGTTAATTTTTTATAAATTTTTAGTTTGTATTATAATCTTAAACTTAAAAATTGAACCTTATTACACTAAAATTTAATGCAATACAAGACTGTGCACTCGAAACTTTCGTAAAAATTCTAATTAAAGAGTTTAAAATTTTGATGATAATTTTATAAACTTGCTGTATTTTTGAAATCTAAACTTATAGAGTTTTTGTTATAAAATTAGCTATATTTTAATAAAACAATTGGCGAAATTGTTAGCATGAAAAACCTTGTGAATTACATGAAAAAAATTATTGTCCCAATACTCTTTTGCGGTACTGTATATGTGTTTTTGTACATTATGCTCAAAAATTATTGTTGATATAAAAAATTTACGAAAAACGTTCATCATGTAAAGCATTGCGAATATTATACAAAAAATTACCATGTGGTCAGTTGTTTGGGGCGAAAAAACATTTCTCACTTAGAAAATAAAGGCAGATCTCTGATTCCAAAAAAAGTTTTATTTGTTAAACGAAGTGAAATTTATAATACTGAATCTACGACGTTTTAAGGTACAGAATCTAGGGTGTATTCCAATATAAAATACTTGCATCCAATACGTAAAGGGTATTGGCATCGAGTGGCATACTTGAGACAAGAATTTTGAATAGCCAGAATGGAGTCGAGGTTTTAAGCCTGTCTATAACACACGCCCACATTTTTCAGCTCACTTATGTTACAAAGTTCCGTATACCTCATTATTCTCAGTACGCTTATGCAATGAGCAATTTTGCCTATTATTCACTGCCAGACTATGCAAAGCTATAAGTCTGAGCTATTTCTAATTAGTTAATAATTTTTTTTGTTTTATGTGGTAATTAAGGAGTTTAATACAGGTACCGCTATTATCTTTCGAATTAAGCCAATTTCACCATAACTGCAGGCATTCAAAGTAGTTTCATTATATAAATTTAATATTTAAATTGTCATCCATCACATTGGCTTTTAAAGTTGATAGTATGTATTTTGGTTTAATACCTATGAAATTATATAATTTGAATGCTTGCTTATTACGAGCAGCATTTTAGTTAGCAATTTTCACAACTGAATTTTTTTTTTTGAAGTGGCAAAGTCTTGCCGTACATGGTAAGTTAAAACTTGCAAATTCGTAGCGAGTAATTACTACAAATTAGAGCAAAACTAATGCAGTTAAAGCGTAAAGCATAGCGAATTTAAAATTGAAAAAAAAAAATAAAAAATAAAAAATAAATAAACTAGCGCCAAATAGTTACACACTTAAACGAATATATTACGAAGGTAAAAGATAAGAGAAATTATTAGAGTAGATTAGGGCATTTAAAAACATTTCGTTTTTTATGAAGCGCTGGTTTTTACACAACCTGAAGATAAAATTAAAATAATAAGCACAGTTTTCGCTATTTCGCTTAGATCTGCAAATACTGAAAAAAATAAAAAACTAGGTAATATGACTATACCCTTTTGTTTTGTATTTACATAAATATATATCTAGTCTTGAAGGGTATCGGAATCGCTATTGCCGTGTTTGTCATATCGTCTTTTCCCGAACAATTTCACTGCGAGTTTTGTTACAAAAATTTCCAACTTTTTAATCCGAATTTTTAGAACATTTTTGGGTATGCAGTTTAATAGTCAATTCAATTTTAATATGCAATGCTAAAGAGCCTACTAAATTGCGGTTAATTTTTAACAATTTTTTGGAATTTGTGTCATGGAAATTTTTACTCAGTTTATATAGTAGAAGAGCGCTGCCAGATCGACACCAAAAAAAAATATTAAAAACCAGCGAGAATTTATATAAAATCATCATCCGTTGTATCCGGTTATCCGTCAAATTTTAGTGTAGCAAGGCCCAAATCGGACACTTCCTCAAGTTTGCATATAGTATCTATACAGAAAAACAAAACCCAACATCATTATATTAAAAATAAAATATTTACAAGTAGATATATAATAGAACACATCGGTTATTCGCAGTTTTCTTCTGACGACGGTAAACCGAAATCTCGCTAACGTCAACAGTGCCGCAAAATATTGCTAGTCTCTTGTGTTAACGAATTAACGAGATTCCACTGCACATTTTTTTTTTCTTTGGGATCTGTACAAAGCCGTTTCCGCTACCTAATTTTTCAATTTTTATAAATGAATGGTTTTCAATAAAACTTATTTTTACACAGCTGTTTTGAATACTAAGTATAACTACTAGTGAGACCACTTTCTCAACGTTTAATGAGCTTGAAATCATTTTGTCAAGCAAATTTACTTTATGTTTTTACCAAGAAAATTATTTCATAAATACAAAAGACTATTGAGCACATTACTGAAATACAATTTTCTAAAAATTATAGGTAGCTAGTTATTTGCAGAATTACTCACTTCACTAAATACTCGTAGGTGCTAAATTTTTAATATCACACAGCGTAGGCTTAAAACTTTCTCAAACTACGTAACGGCATACAATTCTGTTATTTTTGTTTACGTAAACTTTTCTATATATTTTGCGTTTTCACTTAACATACAAACTAACTACAGGCACTCCAGTTTCATTCAAAATTCCACGAAAATCTTCTACCTCTCACTTTAACCCATTTACTGCGTCCGCTAACAGCTAAAAATTCTTAGCAATTAGATTATTTTTGCCATTTAACGCTAATAAATCTGCTAATTGCCGACTTGCTTTTTCGTATTAGATCTACCGCATTATGCACCCAAGCGAGATTAGGCTGATAGTGGAGCAGTAACTAACAAAACAAAAAAAAAAACAAAACAAAAACACAAAAAAAAAACATCACTAACAACTACTAGTAAGATAGAGATATAACAGACGCCAAGCTCTATTAAATCTCTGCAACAAATATTGTAAATAATTTTGCACAAACAAAAGTACAAGGAAAGCAAATAAATAAATAAATAAATATACATATATGTATGTATATATTTTTTTAAGTACTTAGTTGTTATAAACAACAATCTTAAAAGGCCAATGTAGTATATTAATAGCATAATAGAGCTGTTCATTCATAAAAATTAATAAAAATAGTGAATAAATCGAATTTGCTCTCGGCTGATGTGCGGTACTCGTTTTTTTTCTTTTGGTTTTCAGCTGGAATTCACGTGCTGGTTACCGCCGAGCGAATATTTGTACATAAATTTCTATATATGGACATAATGCATGCGTACATAAAATATACACACAAAAATATTTACAGATATTTGCCAATGTAAGCTTTGCAAACTATAGATATGTGAAAATGGCGAGCCTTTAAGCGCAAATAGCGTTTAGCAAATAATGGTAGTCTTTTGAATATTCACAAAAAACAGTCTGGCACGCATACATATGTATATGCATAGACATATATCCGTTATGTATGTACATACATATACATACATATATTTCGCTTCGATTTTCATTATATTTGATCATGACTGAGCAAGTTTACTGCAAAACAAGACACAAGTAACCCAAATAGCTGAAGAAAGGAGTTAATTTGCTTGCCTACAATGTATTATAAATAATGAAGATAAATACATCAAATATAGAAGGATACAAACACTGGGTAGAAAAAGTCTGCGTGCACGATTCACTGTCCTATTTCCTTTTGCTAAAAATAACTTATCTTTTCGAGAAAAATCACATTATGTGCTTTATGCCGTGCCACTTGCATAATCTCTCAGAATTTAAAGCAATGAAATTTTGGCAAACTTTTTTTTATCGATAAATTTACAAAAAAAAAAACCTCATTCGATAGCGTAGAAAAAGTCTGCGTGCAATTAGTACAACGGCTATTCCCCGTCTCATAAACTGGTGTAAAAGTGTTGGGGACCTACATACATATGTACATTTTTAGTCGTTTTCGAAAAAGCAACGATTTTAAAGCGTTTTTATTACATTGATTTTTCTTTTTTTTTCAAATCTAAAATATACCATGCCGCTTAAAAGAAAAGGAAATAAGACCACCTGAAAGGGAAATTATGGTAAAATTTTTCGGATTGTTCGGAGAAGACATTCTTCCATATAAAGAGTGATCAAAAATTACCATGATTTGTTTCTCGGCCGCGTTCAGCTGACTAACACAACGAGTAACTCGTAAAATTTTGAAAACCCCGACTATTAGCATCCAAAATTGCTCAAGAAAACCCTCTGCACAGCCACCATTCGCAAAATTTTAAAGAAAACAGGATATCTTGATCTTACCGCGCTCAAAAGTCATTCATATCGTCAGTTTTATTGCTTTCGCAAAAATAGTTAGTTTTTGGCGAAGGTTATTTTCTCCGATGAGAGCAAGTTTTGCGTCTTTGGAATCAACGAGCGTAAGATTGTTCGGCAAAAAAGGGTGCGACACTCAATGGCTGGTAAAGGTGTGTGGACCAAATCGGATTCATTGAGTCCAATGAGGACAAATATGCCTACCTTAATATCTTGAAAAGAAATTTGAAGCAAAGCGTTGAGGATTTAGGTCTAGAAAAAGGTTACTACTTTGAGCAGGATAACGATCCGAATCATCAACTTCGAACGCCACCACAATCAACAGATTTAAATCCTATAGAGCACCTATGGGATTTACTGGAACGAAAAAGTCGCCAGCGCACAATTTCCACAATGGCCATGCTCAGGGAAGTACTACATAAGGAATGGGCTAAAATCTCTTCAACGGCAAACTCTACGCTTGCCATGTACGCAGACTTTTTCTAATGGATTTTCTGGGCACATGCAATTTATTTTTGTTTGTATGTTATTGATAGAAAATTTATCATTTTTATTTTCATAATCCTGGTAACTAAGTAACCTTAAATGAATTTAAAATAAATTGAATTCAATAAAAATTATAAAAAAGCCTCTTTTTAGTGAGTTATTTTGGTTGGTTCCTTTTACGCAATCTTCTTCTTCTGTTTATGTATTTTCAAAAAAAATAATTACTTTAAAATTGGTTGTTCAAAGAGCGCCCCGAATAAATAAATAAAATAAATATATAAGAATGTCAATGTGATGATTTAGGTAGGTTTGGTTAAAAACTGAGGACACCAGTCGACCTTTAAGTACCGACATTTAGTCTGACAGACACGTTGAGAGTTTCAAAAGTCTAGTTACATGTGTTAGCGAAGACCTATCTCGCCCAAGAAGAATGATAGAAAACAAGAATACGCTGGTTGATCTGAAAGTCGAGAGAGTAACTGTGACGTCACACCAGATTATTGGCGTCAAATCAAAATATGCCAAAATTTTGAAATTTTACATTAAATTGACAACATTTGACTTTAAATTTGTTCTAATGAAAACCAAGTATGAGGAAAAAATATCGAACAATGCCTCAAGAAAAATGTCACGAAGAACTTTTAATAGAATGACTAAACGTGAGCTCAGAGTTTGACTCTGACGATATCGATCTCAATTTTATTGCATTGGAGAGTCACTAGATTTGGCATCTGAACAGCATGGTTGTGAAGAAGAAGAAACGATAGCTGAAGAGTAAGAAATATGGCACTTTAATAATTCCTGCAACTTGATGCTTTGTGATTTTCATGAATACGATTGATTGTATTTACAATCCTTTATTTTCAGCATTAAGCTTTAAGTAAAAATTTTGTCAAAGAAAAGTAGTTGCATTATTAATAAATGTTTATGCTTGTTATAAAGGTCAAAGAATTTGAAGCACTAATATCTACTATACATAATTAAAAATAAATGCGAAAATTTCTAAATTGTATTTTACTTATACAATAAAAAGATGACTAAGAAACACACACACAGTTTTTTTTTTTTTAATATAAAGAAAAATAAAAGATTTTATTATTAAATCTAACTCCATAATTATTTTCAGATTTTGCACCGATTGCAACAGCTGTGCCAAGTCGACATATATAATTAAATATTACTTGTAAAATAATGTCAGTCTTCAAATCCAACGCAGCATCTCTCTTGGTAAAAAGTGAGTAGTGAATATTTTGAATATCTTAACTAAGATCTTTAAACCGGAACTTAGCGTTTATGCTAGTGACGGCCAAGAAAATTTACGATCATCTCGAAAGTGCCAAAACAAATTCGATAGAAAATCTATGAAGATCATAAAAACGCCATAAAAAGAATTTCGTATATATTACTAAAAGTACACATTAAATAATGAAATAAAAATGTAGTATTTTTTGTGTTTATTCAGATAACAAAATTATATGGATTTTAGTATTATCTTAAAAAGCATATTGTGGTTTTTAGTCCGCATCAGTTGACAGAGCTGATACTATTGGGTAGAATAAATTACTTCTTTTAAAAGAAAATAGTTTTTTTTTTTTTTAAATAGTACTGTTATTTATGAGTGACTCAAACGGGTGTACATTAGGGTCGTCCAAGAAAAAGTAAAGTTGGAACTTTAGCGTTCTCACCTCCCTAGAATTGTCCGATATCGACAAAAATATTAAATTTGTTTTTTTTTTAATAAAAAAAAAAATACTTAGAAATATTTATTTTTTATGGACCCCCTAAAACCAAAAAAAAATGTAAAAATTGTCACTTATAAAAATTGTTAATATTAAAAAATGGTTAACTAAAAACACCCAAGTGTAATTCTTTGAAGTCTCATGAAGAGAAAAATATTGAATTTTAAGAATTTTGAATATTGAATTAATATTTTCTGCATATTTAAAAATTATACTATTTCAAGGATCATTTCTAAGAAAATTTGGTGTTTTCTCTTTGGGGGTTTACAACGTACTTTGTATGAAAGAAAATGCGTGACACGGTCGGTAGAAAAAAATTGTCAAAAATCAATAAAAATTTTTGCCTACTTGGGACTTACACTTTGCCATGCTAAAATTTAATAAGCTACAAAACTGCATACTTAGAATTCTTATCAAAAATAAAAAGTTTAAAAATTTTTTTTAATTGTCCTATTTTTTTTTACAAAGTTTGAAATATGAAGAGCTAGCTAGACTTGACTTTTATTATTATTTTCGATAATAGCTGCATTTATTTGAATACATAGGTTTTGTATACATTCATAGCATATATGTACTTATTGTTGTTTACGCTTCCATGTATTTGTGTTTGGATGTCTGGTGCGTATACGTTACATTAGTATGGCTTCTTTTGCCAACAACTTTTTCCTATATTAGTTTCAACTACTGTTGCATATTTTCCATCAGCAACAGCCAGCGCATACATATTTTCTTTGTTATTTTACTTTGCTTGCTATACATATTTTACAATTTTCACTTATTTTTCCATCATTATAATACATGTAAAATATACATAGACATCGGTACATATTTATAGTTGCATTACATACATAAGTTGCCACAATATATATGTATGTACATATGTACTAAATATAATAAACATACTATCCATTTACATAAATCTGTTGGCGCCATTTGACTAGCAAAAGCCGTCTGCTGAACATACGGAGCAGACATTATATACATAAATATCTATGTATGTATGTACTTATAGTATATAATTTTGCACATAATATGTATAGGTAAAGAAATATGCACGCTTGCATGTAGTTTACCTTTATGTAATTGAACTTTCAACTAATTGCGTAAAAATTTGTGGTAATGCAGTATGTATATACAAAAATTCAATTTCAGCTAGATACAAAAATATCCATACCAACACAAGTCTGCCCACAGAGTTTTTTTTTTTAAATATTAATAATATTTGCCATGTTAATTCTTGCTAATTAATTTTCTATATAGTTTCCAACTTTGTACAAAATTCGTTAAATATTCAACGAAAATGTCGAAAACAAGTTTGTACTAAATTTTAATAAAATTGTCAACAGAATTTTAAGAAGTTTTTGTGTATTCAGTTTTTTAGCCAGTGCAATTCTAGCACTGCAAAGTGCAAGTTGTAACTAAATAATAATTTCCGTTGATTTTAGATAATTTTTTTTTTTTTTGTTTGGCAATGTTTCTCTCGCTACATCTTTTTATTTAACTTTAAAATGTAAATGTAGCTCCTCTTGTAACATAAACAAGATTAATCAGAATTTCTAACTTTGTACAAAATCATTTAAAAATTCAACAAAGTTAAAAAAAATATTTGTAAAATTTTGAAATGTTTATTCTTAAAAATTTTTTACTCTTGAGTTTTTTTATCCATTTCAATTCCAGTGGTAGAAAGTGCAAATTTTAAGTGGATACCCCTTTTGTGTAGATTTTTGATTTTTTTTTTTTTTTTTTGGAAAAATTTAGAGTTTTAATTTTTTGTACGTAAACTTGATGTAAATAAGTCATGGAAAAAACGAAAAACTAACGTGACTGGATTATTTTACATCATACGTACATACAAACCTAACCTCAAAAAACACTTTTAAAATTTCACAAAGAACACTCTGGAGAATTTATGGCTCCGAAATATTGTAAGCATTTGCTGTCCTTTTTTCTCTTTCATTTTTGTTAGGTTTCTTTCATTTCTTTTTCATTTATTTCTCTTCTTTTATTTGTAGTTTATTTTCATTTCTTTTCTTTACTCTGCTCTTATGCTTTCGTTCCTTTTCCTTTTTATTTTCTCTCATTTAAATTATTTTTCTTTTCTTCACTTGCTTTTCCTTACTTTCCCCTACTTTACTATAATTTTATTTATTTTCATATCTTTACTGCATTTATCTTTTGTTTTACTTTGTTTTCGTCTCTTTCCTTTAATATTCTTTTACTTCCTACTCATCTACTTTCTTACTTTATTTAAATTTTATATTCGTTTACTTTCTTTTCCTTACTTTGTTTTGCTTTTATTGCTTTTTTTGCTCATTTCCTTTTTTATCTGCTTTCGCCACTTTGCTTTTTTACTTTCCAATTCTTTTCATTACCTTTATTTTTTTTTGCTTCTCTTTTATTTCCATTTTTATTTACTTTTCTATGTTTTTTTTTCTTTGCATGTTTTGCTGCACTTTTATTCTCTTTTTCTTTCCTTTTTTTATATTTACTTTTATTTTAGTCGCTTTTTTAATTTTCCCTTCTTGTATTGGCTTTTGTTCTTTATATGTTTATCTTTTATTTCCTTTGCTTCTATTCTCTTTCCCTATATTTTATTTCATTTTCATTTCGCCTTTTTCTTTTCTTTTTTTATTTTCATTTCTATTCCGGTCTAATTTTATTACATTTATTTCCTTTATTTTACTTTCATTTATTTGCTTTTTTGTTTTGTTTTTCTTTCATTTCACTTTCATACCTCTGCTATAATTTATTTTACTTTTCATTACTTCTTTTCTTGTTTTTCATTTTCTTTAATTTGGTTCGTTTCGTGTCTTTACTGTACTTTATTTTTGTTTAAATTTAATTTCGTTCCTGAAATTTTCTTTTGATTTTTCTCTCATTTTCCTCCTTTTGTGCTTTATTTTCTTACATACATTAATATTTTGGTCTGAGTTTATTTGTATCAAAAATAATTTAAGCGCCTAAGCCCAGTTTTTTTTTTTAAATTGAAAATGAATTCGACAAGGCAACAACATTCAAAGCGGCAGAGATTGTAGCTGCAATTTCGAAGATAACCACAACGTCTTATGAGGCTTCTTTCAGACTTTGTCCGGATTTGATCACCCGGACTTCCCGAATGCTGGAAAAGCACGCAACCGCTGTGTTGTGGCTTTCCACCTGCCAAATTCCCGAGCACATTTCAAAATAAAACTCTGGCCTCAAGCTCAAATATTATTGTTATTTTCTTTACTTTTTTTTTTGTTATTTTCTTTGATTCCCTTAAATTGATAACCTTGATAGAAAAGAATTTAAATCAATCGCTTAATCTCTTAGACAGTTCAAGCGCCAGTAAATATTGTTGCATACCAAACGAAAGTTTCGTGTCCCCACACATCTTATCTGAACAATTACTCTTTTCGAAGTTAGTTTGTACACGAGTAACGAAAGGATTATGACATTGTGAAGGAAAAGCAACATAAATAATAATTCGTTATCAAAAGTCAATTTTTAAGTTGTTTTTTTATTATAAACAGTTATACAGTGCCCTTCGCTTAATTGTTCTACATTCAAATGACTTTCCGACTTATTTAAACCAATAATTCATTTTAAATAAATTTAAATGGGGGATGTGATGGGATTTCATTATATTACATGATTTTTCACTCGGCAAAATTACCTTTCAAATATCGCCTTTCTTAAGTAACGTAACTTCACGACTGTTTGGCAAAATTTAACATTAGGTCCATTTCTTTGTAACCGACTCGCAAAAGAACACTAGTTAGAATAACGAATTGTATGTAAAGCAACGACACAAACTCGGAAAAAATGCGAGTTGAGCCAACACGGTAAAATAATATCCGACCTGAGATGCAGTGCTGGGAAGTGAAGAAAATCTGTTCTATTGTGAATGAGACCGAACTTAACAGGGTTGCTTTTGCAACAGATGTTAATTTTATCCAAGTTGGAGTGAATAGTTCTATTATTTACATATACTTATATTTCTTTCAAACACAAACTTTACATATGAAATTCCCTTCTAATTAGATAGGCTGAGCAATTAAGTGAATTTATTGGAATTACACAAATTGTTTTATGAAGCGGGAATCAGTTAATTTACACTCATTTCAACTAACCGGCAAATACTTTATGTATATAATAAGTGCATGTAGTTTCGATTAAAAATTTCGAAAATCCCGTAAAAACGAATTGCATAACTGTTTTATTACACTGGCGTCCGCGCGCTCATTATTATCAGCAGGTACCATTGGACGACCGAGATTAATTTATTTAATACAAAAAAATCGAGTATGCAATAACTTCAAGCATATGGGTGACATTACGTTATTTATTACTTGTGATAATTTTAAATATTTCTACTCATACTAAATACTTATACTCGTATATGAAAATTCTATAAGTACCTAAGTTAAAGCTTATCAGCGAGACACTTAAGATAGCTGATTAAATGTAGTACCTATTTTTTTTTCATCTCACTTTTGATTATGCTCTGTTTATATTTTCGTTTTCAAAATATTATAAAATATTAAGTTGGTAAAATAAATGCACACTCTTATATACATACATATGTAGCTAATATTTAGACATGCCTGAAGGAGACAAAAAAAATTGAAGAAGATAAATCATAGCAAACGGCGAAATGGTACTAGTAGACACAAAAAAAATCTAACCAAGTTAAATTAAATAAATTTCATTATCAATTCGTTATCTAGTGAAAAATGTTGTTAGTATGAAACACTAAAAGGTCTTGTGGCATTTAAGCAGCTGACTTTAGAAGAATATAGTTTTTAATTAACAGATTATTAAGAAAAAAAATATTATATTCTAGCAAATATCCGGCGTACTGTGTTACACCCCAAAAAGTACAACATATAAATTTTTATGAATTTATGTACGGAAATAATATATGTAAAAAAAAATGGTCTTCAACTAGAAAAAATAGGTTTATGTAAAAATTATCAAATGTAGGTATTTAGTTTCATGACTGCGGCCAAAATATTTCGAAAAACCAAAAATACCAATTATTGACGAGGGCATTAAAAAAATTATTTTTATGTCCAAAAGCTAAAATAATGCTCAAAAACTGAGTTTTACTTGCGTTCGAAAAAAAAAATAACTCTAAAAAAAAATTATAACTTTTGTTGAAAAAAAAATAAAAAAAATAATGATAATTTTTAATCAAAAAAATAAAACTCAGAAAACTCAATATTTTTAATCAAAAACATCAATTCACAAAAAAGTCATTATTTTTGTTCAAAAAAGTATAACGCGATGCGTAATTCTTATTTATGACAAATAAATTATTATTGATTACAAAGTTCAAAATCTCAAAATATTGATTAATTATAAATCTCATAATGATTACGATTCCTGCTTATAAGTCTAATTCGGTTAAGTTTTGGCTGAGTTGTTCAAGTTTTTCTTCTGTAACCAGTCACCCAAAATAACTCAAAGAAAGCAAGAAAAATTGCATTATTATGTTTTTGTTGCACAATTTTTTTTAATATTTTTATGCAGAACTTTAAAGCTGAAAATATGTGTTGATCTGCGGAGAAGTTTTGTCTTGAATATTTAAAATAAAAAATAATAATTTTTTCTATAAAAACCACCAAAAATGGAGGTAATTTCAAATCGGTCCTGCTCACCTAAATCTCAACATTATTGCAAAATATTTTTGCGGATGGCTTAAAATATAAGGAATTTTATAATTCCGTTGGAAAAAAGAGTACTGATTTTGTTTTTTTTAGATGCACCCTAATGAAGATATTCTTCAAAAAATTCAAGGAAATAAATATGCCACCTTATTGTGTTTCGCAAATGTCTCATTTACAAAAACAAAAAATGGTTTCAAAATGGTTCAGCAAATTGAGCGCCAAACCGATACAAATATGCTCCAAATAATATATTTTTATTTTATGTGAAGTATTGATAAGTCTTTTTTCTATTTTATATACATAAATTCTATTAGTTTTTAAATTTAACACACTAATAAATGTCTCAAATCACAGTTGTACATTTCTTGCGGCTTATTCCACATTTTTCGGTAAACCAAAATTAAATTAAGCTTATCATAAGCAAATAATAACCGGCGCACGTTAAAAAAAGTCGGTTTTTTGACATTTTTTTTTTTTTAATTTCATCTTACTTAATCTTATCACTGCTTATTTTCTGTAAGATTATTATGTAAAATTTATAGCATTACTTTTAGAATAATGGCGCATGAGTGAAATATTAGCATGCCTTTTTATTTTAGCCTCAAAAAATATGCTAATGTATTTGTGCTTAGAAAATATTTTCTAGTGAATTCCAAATAAGTAATATACGAGTACTATGCTATAACTATCTTATACTCTATATCATTTCAATCACGTAGACTATGTTGTATTTGTATTGGTATGATATTAGTTTTGGTGTCACAAAAAACGGAAGCTTATTGTTGAAAATTAATGCTTGGAAATTACGTGATAGAATACAAGGTAACGAACGACATGGTACGGTTAAAATTTTCTTTTCGTCCAATGACGCAATTTGCGTGTGCATTCTAACTGAGTGAAATATTTGAAGAAGAAAAAGCAGAAGAGTGAAAAAAGCGCAGAAACCAAATGTAGACTTTCAATATAAAATATTGCTAATGAAAGGTTTAAATACAACTGAAACGGGGTTGAAGTTTACCCGCACTTCATTTTGAGGCATACGATGAAATTTAATTTTTTAATTATTATGAGAATAAATTTAAAGAAAGAGTTATAGCACAAACGCCAACGAAAGTTTTAAAAGTTTAATTTCCAATGTAGCCATAACTGAAATACAGCAAGCCAATTTACAAACATATTGTACTAGGGATGTCCAAAATAAATTTGCTCTTTGGGCAAACACTATATGCAATTATTTTATTTGTTTAATGTTTCCCCCCGCCGCAAGCGCTTCGAAAATTACCATAGAACTCCCATGAAAATTGCCCGAATATTATAGCGAAATGTGCAAAAAATAATATCGATTAGTGATGGGAAAATAAAAAATAATATATCGATATATATCGTATCGATATTTTTAACAATATTGGTATAAGTGGAGAGTGATGGGAAAATAAAAAAGAATATATCGATATTTTTAACAATATTGGTATAAGTGGAGAAAAAAAATAAATATATCGATATTTTTACCTTAATGAACAATTGCCCATAATATTGAAAAAATAATCGATAGTGGGGAAAAAAATTCATATTCGAAAGTTTTATTATTTTTATTTATTAAAATTAATATTATAATATCGATATTTTAAGGTTAATAAGATCGACGTATACATTCTGCATTTTCTAAAAAGATATCGATATTTCGATGTATCGATAATTTTTGCCCAAGCATAATATTGAATGGTAAATATTCTATACAAAGAAAAAATAAATGCCTAATTTTTTTTTGCCCAACGAACGAGTTTATGGGGATAGTATCAACAAAATATTTTGTTGGCCCACCCTAATATATCCGCAATCTTCTCGACATTAAACAATTTTTATTGCATATAACATAAAATGGTGCACCGTTTTAGCAATAGTTGTTGTCGGTTATGTATTTGATGTTCGCCTTCATTTTATCGGCCTAACAAAAATGTATCGATAGAAATGTTAACTTACGATCGATTTAAATATTCATCGAAACGAACCAATGATGCTTCTCTGAAGTACACAGAGACGAAAGCACCACAGAAATTCTATCCAAGAACAAGGTTCTTTTTAGCATTTTTTTAAGCAGCAGAAAAATAAGTATTTATTGATTTTTTTTTAAATTATGATGTTTTTCATGAAAAACTTTTTTTTATTAATTTCTTAGAAAAATATTGCTAGTTTTGTAAAAGAAACCATACAAACGAAAATTTCAAATTGTATACAAAATTTACGAAATATCAACTAACTAAAAAGTTTAATGGGGAATTTTTGAATTTTTGTACATTTTTTATTTGATTTTTTATTGCAACTTTAATTTTATATTGTTCATGGCTTAGAATAAATTAGTTTTCTATAAGAAATTATAAAAAAAAATCATAAATAACATTGGGAATATCAAAAAAAAAAAGCAGTGCATACTGATTTTTGTGAGCTACTGTACTCGTATGTAAAGATTTTACAGTCAAATAAAGTAGGTGAGAATTCGTATACCATAAAATGTTTTATATTCACACTACTCATGTTATCAAATTAATAAATAATTTTAGATAATTTTTTAACAGAATTACTTATTGATTGACAGTGGCGCAATTATGGCAATTACGTGTAGCTAAACGGATTTTTTTTTTAATTGACTACCGACAAGAGAAATTGCTCATTTTGCTTCCTCCAGCCATTAACAGGTCTTTAAAAATGTCGTCACTTATACAATATATATGTACATTTGTAATTATATAGATACAGTATAGATAAAGTGGCGATTTTTATTTAATGCAATTCAAATCTTAGTCAATAGAAGATAAGTAAAATTGGCTCTCTGGGGAAACCCTCGATTTGAAGTACACAGGTGGTGGTTTTATTGTTTACGTCTCTTCTACGAAACAATGGGTTGTCAAGAAGGTTAAATTTGCGATAATGAGTAGCAAGTGTGCACTGCTTTGTGTAATGATTTTTTCGCAATTGCAGGCAGTATTTTTTTTTTTATAGATTTATTGCGCTAAAAGACAAATTTCGGTACACTCTTCAAAATGACCCAGTGTGTATTTTACCAACAGCTGAGTCAGAGCTAATGTATGTAAATGGTGGCGTTAAATATCCCAAAATAAATTGGGCAACGACAATCTCCAAATGAATACAAAAAGAGTACCGTAGTATTTTCTAAATTGCTGCAGTTTCTATTTTTGGTTGTAATTCCTTCCGGTTGAAATGGAGTGCTATTTAAAAAAAAAAAAAAAAAAACAAAAAAAAAATATGAAAATCGAATTAGTATACCGCAGTTTAAGTAATGACAGGCTTCATAAATTTTCGAAGGTTCCAAAAATGAGCAGTTAATGGTAGGTATAAACCATTAATCCACACCTATGTATGTGGCTGCTTGGGGGCAAGGTTTGCATTTGGGAATGTACTTTGCATTAATTGCGGTATATGCGATGGTATCATAGCCATAGATTTACTACCAATATTAAACGTTTCGTAAATTTATTATATTAGGGTGCATCATCAAAAAAAAAAAAGTTGCTCGTTTTCCAACAGCATTCTAAAATTTATTACATTTTGAGACTTCCGCTAAAATATTTCGGAAAAATATACAGATTTACGAGAGCTAGACCAATTTAAAAAAAACCAAACAAAAATGATTTAAAAAAAACAAAAACCCGTGTTTTTTTAAATAACTTTTTTTCAAAAAAAAAGTCAACTCAACTGATTAAACAGTTTAAACGTAGAAGGTATGTTTGATAATATATATTTTTTTTAATTTTCAACGGTAGCATAATAATGAGGTTTGTAGAAAAAATTTAGAAATCAATGAAACTATGGAGTAAAAAGGGCGAAATAATACCTTTCCGATCATTACACTTTATACATAAATCAAGTATTTTTAACTTATTTCAGTATTTCTTAACCGTTTGTTGACCATTGGGTAGAATCCATATCCAAAATTTAACATTAAAATCAAATATACTCAATAAAAAAAGTTTCAATCGAGCTAATAAAACTCAAATCGATAACTTTTGTGTGATATGTAAAAAGCAAGGTGATTTGTCAGAACAATTATTTGTCGTTCCCCTCATTACTTTCCCCGATTGATCCACAAGCAACTAAACGTTCCGAAATGGAAGTGTTTGATGATCAAAACGGACGTAGACGATACTAGAGGTTGTAATAAAGACAACATCAACAAAAAAAAAACAGATCTTATATGTTGCTTTTGTAAAAAACTAGTCTGCAAAATTATCCATATAAATGAAATGTAAAATTCGGTCTCTTAATAAAAGTAAAATGCAAAGAATTCGCTGCTTTTAAATTTCTACACAAAAATGTATGAAATCTCAAGTAGGTATAGGTAGAAATCTACCCACAAGGTCGGAAAATTTATATGGATTTTAAGCTCAATGTACGGTTAACCAATTTTCCAAAAACAGCATCGAAGGTCTGGTTATTATAAAACCGTAGGAACTTTTTTTTTTAATATTTGTATGCGCACTTTTTATGCTAATCTCTTTTATGGTCAGAATATTTTTTAAAAATAATTTTAAAAACTACATTTGTGGAGGTATTCTCAAATCGGTGCAAACTTAATATTTGTCCGAGCCATTTTTGTGGAAGTCTTAAATTATAATAGGTTTTATAATTCCGAAGAAAAAAAAGTAACGAATTTTTCACCAACACGGTGTGATGCAACCTAATGTACACACATCCACACAACAATTTAAATTATATATATATATATAAATAAAGGCAACAGGCCCTCCAACCGTCGCACACAAATTAATTTTATAAACAAAGAATTGGTTTTACTGTTCAGTCAGCTGGCAGTAAGTAAAAGCGATTGCAATGCAAGAAGTGCAGAGCGTTCACGTAGTAACTGAAGACGACAAAGAACCGTTGTAAATAGCCGAAAATGCAACACAATGAACCCGCAAAAAAAAGAAGAAAACTTCAAGCCACATAGTACATATATTGCCTAAATACCTACCTACACACACACACACACACACACACACACACACACACAAAGTGAGCATATTTAAAAACCAGTAGAGAAACCTGCGAAGCAAGCACATTGAATGGCTATGGGACTCCACGGTTGCTCGTGATGAGAATTGGAAATTCGGTGGTTTCACAAATGACGGAAACTAGAATTCTTCACATACCGAATTTTTGTGTTAACACAACACAACCGAAAACAATTCACTAAAAAATTAATGAAAAATCAAACTGGATATAAAGTGAATGGCAAACAGCGGACACATTTGGACACACAGCTGCATACAAACTTATGTTTGTAGTTATGAAGACGCGTCGAGCGAGAATGATGAAATGGGGAGAAGAAAGTCAAATACTTAGTAGTAATGAAAGAAGTTAGTTACATACTTCCATATGGCTGTGTACAAGGGCGTAGCCGCGGGTAAGCGGTTCCCCTAGTTTCCCTTACACAAATAAGAATTTTCGATATCATTGCACGTTAGATCGATATGGCAAGCTATCGCGCTGTACGATATTAACACTCACAGAAATCCTCATATTCGGATCGAAGTTAAATTTGCATTTTTTTTAGTGTTTAAAATGTCATAATTTTTATATGGCAAATCGGCATATCTCGATAAGTACTAAATATTTCTTTAGCGTTATTTCATTCCACTTTTCATTTTTTTTTGATAACTGTTTTTCTTCAGACAACTTTTTTTTAGTGTATATCGAAGAAATCGATTTTGCAAAAATCAATATAAAAAATTTATTTCAAATTAAATATCGACATTGGGATCAAAATATCGCTCTTTTCGATATATCGATTCGGAAAATATCAATTATCGGAGCATAAAATTTCGACATTCGAAATAATCGTTATTATAACTTAAATTCTAACTCAAAAATCATCAGTTTAGCAATGAATTTACTCCCCAAAATACCGAATACTGCTCAGATATTGTTCTTAGTTTACCATCTGAGCTTTGGGGGAGAATTTCGAGTGCACGAAAGTCAAAGAAAGCTTAAGCTAAGTACATTGGATATAATTAACATAGAAATTGCAGGAGCAGCTGTGTTAACCTAACCTGTATTGAAAATAAAAATATGATTTTTTCGCTTTGATTGCTATGAGCTA
The DNA here is from genome assembly GCA_951828415.1 of Anomoia purmunda. NCBI lineage: Eukaryota > Metazoa > Arthropoda > Insecta > Diptera > Tephritidae > Anomoia > Anomoia purmunda. Next base: position 107,694,585 of record OX639996.1, on the reverse strand, counting down.
TTTTCGCTAACATTTTATTGAGTTCGCTGTATGAAATAAATATCGATGTTTTTTAAAGTAATTTTGTATAACTTTTAACGGGTTTTTTTTCGATATTATTTTTTTTTTTGTTTTTTCAAACCCATTTTTGGAGTTAACCATCAACCTAAATAAAATTTCAATTTGAAGTTTCAAAAAAAAATATATGCGATAAAAATAAACTCCCGATAATTTTGAAAAACTAAAATTTCGAATTCAAAAGAAAATGATTCTAATTTATTACTGCAAAAAAATTGTTTTTTTTGTTCTCCATTTATTATTTTGATACAATAAGCATACCTACACTATAGTCGAGGTTACTGTTTAGTCATCAGTTTAAGCCCCTTGAAATCCATTTAGTTGGTTCTAAGATTAGCGAGATCAAACAGACAAACACACAGCCTGTTAAACAAGTCAATCCGGAAGTAAATTGATACTATGGTGAACATCAAACATGCCGTGATAAAATTCCTTACCATGCTGTGAAAAAATGGGCAATGAAACGAAAACTCTCTATGGTGCATAGAGTTCTGGTAAATTAATGATTTATAAATAGCATGGGCTGTTTAAACAAAGGCGAGAGTCGATTGAAGACGACCGTCCCGCTCTGAACGGCCCGGCGAGACAATCACAGACATCGTGGAAAAACTTGAATAACTAGTAGTGGCGGATGCTCGTCTGAAGAAAGAAACAGTTATTTGGATTAGTTGAAGTATCAGATGCCACCATCTAGCAAATCCTACATCCTATGGTTAAAGTCAGTATAAGATGAGTACCCAGAAGGCTTACACGGCCTCAGAACTAGCAGCGCGTGGACGCAGAATTGCAGTTATTGCTTTTCGCTGGATTGGCTTCAAATCGTTGGTTCCCCACACTACCGCCCAGATCTGGTCGCCAGTCGCTTTTAGGTGTTCGAAAGGAAATTTTCCGACGACAAAAAGATCAAGGAGACAATTTTGCGCATTTTGAGGCTAAAGACAAAAACTATTTTTTCGACGGTTTAGAATGAACCGATCCAATAAATTTTCACTTACAACCTTTGGATTCCACGAATTTTTGGATCTCCTCTCGTATGTAGACCACATTGGACATCATGATAATAAAATCTAAATATAAAACCCAACTACATTTGTGAAAATTTGTATCCCTCTTAATCGCAGTCTAGACTACGGCCTTGTGCTATGTGTGGTTCAAAAAGACAGCTAGTAATCAAGCAACTTACTTAGAGCCATTGCTTACATACAGACGAATTTGATATATAAATATCTGTATGAGTGCATGTAGAAAAACCAGATGCAACGAATACCGGAGAGATGTGGATAAAGGTAGTAATGAGAAAAAGGTTTATATGCTATTCGAATAAAGAGCAATAAAAAGCAAGCAAATCTCGTGAATTAAAAGAAAGATGTATAAAAGAAATTAAATCAAATGAGGAGCAATAAAGCAACAAATAAGCGCGTAGAAATGGCGCAAGCTACCCAACTGTTAAATAGCTACAGCAATATAACCATCGCTCTATGTACTCGTACGATCGAACATTTTTTTTTTTTTGCAAACCTCATACCTTTGGCACACACTTCTTTTCACCTTTTGACGCACTTTGAGCCTTAAATGGCTGAAATTGGCTCCACAAACTTATGCGAGGGCTAAAGTCCAGTATATACTTATACTTGGTACTACATACATATATATTTATTTATCTACATATATGCTTAATAAGTAAGCGTGCACGTGTAGATCGTTGCCAAGTTGAGTAGGAAGATCAACAGCAAGCGCAAAAATGAGAACTGCAATGCTGCTATTTAGCTGATGGCCACTTGCCACACGCTTACAACATTTATTAATTTTTTTTTTTTTTTTTGCACACATATTACGTAACCTGAATATACAAATATACACACATAGGTGCATATGTATTTTTCATTCTATATCTGTGCTCATATCGTAAAACAAACAAACAAACAAAAAATTAAGTTATGAAAATAATTGGGTTAATTGGGCAATGGTAAAAGGCGTCAAAAGTCGCAAAAGTTACAGATTTCGTAAAAGTTACGAAAATCTCGGAGCTCGTAGTTTGTGCAATGAGGTTTTAGCAAAGTTACAACAACAGCCGCTGATGGATCACGTTTTGACGCGCTGATGACAGTGGGTACAAAATGAAAAGAATACTATGTAAAATATACATAGTACATATATTTGTATATAATTTTTTTAAATCACATTTTTGGCGAAATTTACAATCATGCTAAAAATTCATTGTTATTTAAATTATTTACTCTTTTTCATTGCTGAACCAACAGCACGATCGTCACCATTGCTGGGTTGTTATCAACGGAAGCTGTGGTTAATTTCTAACGAGTGAAATTATATTTAAAAGCCTAAGCACAGCTGATAAACATCTTATCACTATTGTAGAGAGAATGGGGTTCGAATAAGCAAAATTTTCGCTCTATGGCATCTAATTTTCGAGACGACAAAAATGGGATTAACAATGAACGAAAACCCCCAATATAAACATTATTTTCTTTGTCAATGGTTTCGGTCACATCTTTACTTACAACTTATGTTATGCCGGCTCGAGATCAAGGAGAATTTTTTTTTATTTTTTGTTTAACTCCAACAAAAACTCCTCACAATTTATTGTTGTGTTTTTTTAAACAATATTTATTAAAACTCCAATTTGGACTAGAAGACCTGTTCGTTTCTCTGTTAAAATGCGTTTGATACTAAACTTCTTTGGCCATCGATGAAAGCCTTTAAGAGTCTCATTTACCTCATTCAAACTTAATATTTAAAAATGAATAGTTTAACATAGACATAAATATGTCAACCCAATTCTTGTTAATTTTTTTAATAGCTTTAAAAAATATGGTTGATATTAAAACATTTAACATGCAAACCAAACTAACTGAATCTGTAATAAATTTTCTTTATATTTTAAATTTTTATACATTTTTTAAATTTTAAATTTTCATAAAAATTTTACAAGTTTTCTTGTTAATTTTTTTTGGATTTTTTTTTAGTAAATTATAACATTGGTAATAATAGAAATCATATTAATCAAAAATTGTCTGTTTTTTTTGGAAACTTTTTATAAAAATATAATTCATATTAACACAAAACGCATGCAAATCAAATTTCAAATTTAAATATTTTCAAAAATTTTCTTGTTAATTTTTTTTTGGATTTTTTTTTAGTAAATTATAAAATTGGTAATAACAGAAATCATATTAATCAAAAATTGTTTTGTTTTTTTTGGAAACTTTTTATAAAAATATAATTCATATTAACACAAAACGCATGCAAATCGAATTTCAAATTTAAATATTTTCAAAAAATGTCTTGTTAATTTTTTTGATCACTTTTTATTAAAACACAGTTCATGTTAAAACATAAACCATACAAATCAAAAATTCTGTTATTGATAAATTTTCATCATAATTTTAAATATATTCTCAAAAGTTTTTTGGTTAATTTTTTGGTAGCTTTTTATAGTTCAAATTAAAACACATAAATCAAAAATTCTGACTTGTTAATATACATATGTATTTCAAACCTTTCAAATATTTTCAAAAATTTGTTTGTTAATTTTTTTTTTTTGGCAACTTCTTATAAAAATGTGGTTCGCATTAAAATATACAAACGAAATTTCAAATATTTTTCAAAAATTTTCTTGGAAATTTTTTGCATATGTAGATTTTTGTAAAAATGTGGTTTCGAAAATAAGTCGAAAATTCAGACCTTTTAATAAATTTTTATTAAATTCTCAATCTTTTCAGTCAGCGTTTTCAGAAATATTGTTGATATGCATTTTTGTAAATTTAATTTGCGTCTACAATTCTCGAATTCGATTACGGTGCTTGTCGGCTGGAATTACAAAAAGACTATTTATTAACTGTACAATCAAAAGATGAAAACAAAAAAGCCCCAAACAGACGAAAGCAAAATGGCGCAAAAATGCGTTGAAAAACCGAAAACCCCCCAAAAAAAAAGAAGAAAAAAAGAAAATAAAAAGAGCAAAAGAAACGGCAGGCGACGGTCTAACTGTTTCAAAGTGCACCTCCAATGGGTTGCTTTCAATAGTTTTACAACAACAACAATTATGTAAAAAAAAACTCAATTACAATAAGAAAACCACAACCACAACAACTAATAAATGCCTTTATACTTGAAACAAATCGCAATAACAACAACAACAACAACAATATATGTTCAAAAACTCGTACAACAGTTAAGCAAAAGTCAAATCGAGCCATATGCAACAACAACAGGATACAAATACAAGTAGTTATGCACATATACATATATTGTATATTTATAAATAGCAACAACAACGAAACCTCGTAAAATCAGCAACGAACCCGGCAGCAACAACGAACCGGCAATGGTGTACGAGCAGGTTTTCTTAGCGAATTAGAGACATTCACTTTTTGCATACCACACAACAGCAACAGCAACACCAACACCAACAACAAACAGCAGCCACCACCAAAGTAACAAAACACAAATTCACTATTACAATGTCGGCTGCGCTGCAGAAATGTTGTCTGCATAACTGATCGCTGTTGCTGTTGCTGTTGCTGCTGCTGCAGCTGCTGGCTGGCTGGCCCGGTTGGTTGGTTGGTTGGTACGAGTTACTCGGCACAACTCCACGCAGCCTTATCCAGCTTCAACCTCAACTTCGCAACTTCAGGTGCGCTTTTGAATGACGAGATTTGCGCGGTACGGGCGGCAATTAAACGGCATTGCAACAACAGGCCAACCCAATACAAAGTGGTACTACTACAGTTGGTCGCGGTAGATGCTTAATCGGGGGAGAGACAGGGAGCAAAAGTGGTTGACTGTTTGGTGAATCGACTCGCCTCAAATTTGCTTGGTAACAGCAACACAGCACAACCCAAACGATCTTTTGCCACTCGTAAGATTCGTTGAAGGTTTGGCAGTGAATGTTGTAAGCACAAAAAAAATGTAAAAAAAAAAAACATACAAAAGCAAAATGGGCGAAAATTGCAGTAAACGTCAGCTGTGATTGGCGAAATATTAAAATAAAAATAAATAAAAGTAAAAACACGCAAGACACCAAAGAGTGAAAAGAAAAGCTTGACTAATCAAGAAAAAAGAGCGATTTTTTCTAAAGTGCGTAATGCACTCGTCGCGTGGACTGTAATCAGAAGTACTAATTTTCATTTACCCTTTGGATACGAACCTATTATTGGGAAAAATAATTCAGCGAAAAATAGACTTACATATTAAAGCCAGATTAGATTTGTCTGAGATGAAAAAGTTGAAATCTACCAGTAATAATCAACTTTAAATTATTTTATTAACTTCGGCGGAGAGAAAACAACGTTTTGATTCTCTTACCCTTTATATGCCTCCGGAAAATATTGGTGGAACCACTTTCGATTTCGTGGTTCATTTATTGAAGAACCCCAAGAAAAAGACAGCACTATAAGTGTCGTCCTCTCCCCACTGTTGTTTAACTTTTACATCTCCAAGCAACTTCAACCGCCAGAGGAAGTCACTATTGTATCGTATGCCGATGATTACTCCATTACGCCTACCGCAAATGTAATTAATGACCTTTGATCGAAAGTAAACGGTTATCTCTCCGACCTAGCTTGTATTTTTACTGATAGGAGTCTGACTAAATTCCATACTATAAATCTCGGCGACTTTGTTCACGACTTACACGAAGGAGGCCGGGCTGTATCACAATATCCACCTTGACAGCAAGCCCATGTCAAACGAGGATTCTGGGGGTCACGCTTGATAACCTACTTTCCAACTCAGAGCACTCAACCGCAGTACCTGGGGTAAAGACAAAAAAAAACCTTGCTGGCAGCATAAAAGGCGATTGGCCGACCATTACTACACCAATTTAGTTGCCAGAAACCAGTGGGCGAAGCTACAAACCTGTCAAAATGCTGCACTCCGGACTGTGAGGGGATGACTTCTGATATCCCGGGAGACATGCATACTGCCCGACCGAGGCATCTGAATGGGGGTTTGGCTCGCTGTTGAGCCTCCTCTACATCCCAGTAGGCATCTTCATGAACTTCCCGACGGTATACGAACGTGCACGACATAACCGCTGGTTCTGACTGCGAAGAGAAATACCATAAATAGATAGACAATCGGCACCTTCACCGACTATAACCGTGTGAATGCTGTGATTAGGATCAAAATAACATCCTATCGCAGACGAGGAGCTTCAGCTGTCTCAGGAGTCCCGAGTTACTCTGTCCCAACTATGAGCTGGATATACAACCTTTCCAGAATCAAACTCCACTTCGACAACATATGATGGGAAATTGGAAATTTCCCGCACGATAGCAACCACCAATGCGCATGTACGTTAAGCCGACAAATCTAAAACTCTTCTCCCTTTGGTCCAACCTCGTCGAAACAGCTTTTTTCTAAGGCCACCCGTACACGAGTTTGTTGTTAAAGACCAATTGCAACAACAACATGAAACCAGAAATACTTTATAATGACCGTTGATCAAAATTGTAATCGATGGAGTGCCGTCGTACGAGCTCAGCGCGACCCAGAAAATCCACCGTGGCTCAATTCAGACTATTTTTTTTAAGAGTATGGAAAGAAATCTTAGTACTGCGATGTGAAAAGTGTATTAAAATGATGTGAGATTAGCGCATAATAATTAAAGTGGTTTAAGATTTACCCTTCATTTTATAATTCAGGCCAAAAACTTTTCAATCTTACTACTTACATGCAGCTTATAATGAATCATTCTACTCGCGCATTTACTGTAACTTTAAATAATTTATTTTATTTAATTTCTGGTTTCGCTATCTTATTCAACTTTTCAACTTAAGTAAATTAATATTTCGGACATATTGGGGTCAGCATCATCTCACCACCAAGCCACCATCGGAGCTAAGTCACCAACTCAATGGGCTACAATACAACTCTGCTTGTCAGCTGTGAGCAGCAGCATTAACGGGATGATGCGAGATCTCAGATGATGAACCGACAATGATGTCAGTTGCATTATTGGTGGTATAATCACCACCAACTGGTCATAAATATTGTAAATTAAATGAATTGTTTAGCGAGAAAGTATACATAGTATATGTGGCTATTGTATGACAAGCTGACGTAGGGTAGTTGGCAAGTCAAAGGTGAAATAGTAAATTTTTAATTAATAACCGCTAACTCATATTGAGTACTAATTAAGCAGCATTCACAAAAAAAAAAAACTAAAAGAAAAATAAATAACAATTATATCAAGCGAACGAATTAGGAGTCAACACACTCGGTTGAGTAACATTTATGAAAAAAGGGGAAAATTAGCTGCCCGCATAAGTAAATTTTTGAGTTGTTAATTTTACCAACATTTGTCAAAAACTTAGCTTTCATAAGCCATTACATCGACAAACAGCGTAGGCAAGAATCGACAAAATTTTGTATATGTGTGAGGGGCATACTTGGCAATTTTTAGAAAGGTAATTCACTCATCGTAAGCCATACAATTGAAACTCTATTATGAAATTGAAAATGTAACGACAGGAAGCGATTACGTAAATCTAACATTTTAAAACTTAAAATTCAATTCTTCAAAACCGTGTCGAATTCTTGTATATGAAAAAAATGAGCGCTTCCCAAGAGAGTAAAAACATTCGTAATTTTCGCCTTTATGAGGACTAAAAATTTTACGAATTTTCAATTAATGTTTCACAAGCTTAATGTATGTACATAGATGCATTAAGGCGCCGCACCAAAAAATATTACAGAAAAAAATTCGAAAACGCCTAGAAATTTTGGGTTTTTATAAATGAAAATTTGTTTTATTTCTACAAGAACCGCCTGAGATGATAAAGCCGTCTAAGCTTAAAAGGACGGCTAAAAAATATTTACACATTTCTTCAGCGGAACTATAATGAAATTTGAAAAAAATTGGAAAAAAATTAAAAATGGCTAGCAAATACCTTTCCTACGATAACTTAAACCATGTTCACATTACAACGTAAGTTACTTATTTTCATACAAATTTCTTCGCATAAACCAAATGCGTTCATACGTGTAATTTCTAATTTATCTTGACAGCTCTGTAGGCACAGGGTTGCTTAGTTCTTCGATCAAAGGAAAAAATGTTAGGAATTGTGAGCATTTAAATATATTTCAAATTTTACTGCGATATCTGTCTTTTTTTCTAATATACGATCGCGAAAGAAAGCTTCTAAGGTTATAAGAAACCACGATTTTTGATTTTTAACGATGCAAATTCTTGCTTTGGTTAAAATAAATTTTTTGAAAATACTTTTAAGCTTAACTTCATGAACTGAGGTGATGTTCTGAAAAAATATTTTTAAAAAGTTATTTTTATTAAAAAAAAAACTCCATTTTTAGAGTTTAGCGCACGTAAATCTTAATATATGTATTTCCGAAATAGTTTAGTTTTTGTCGTAGAATGTAATAGATTTTATTGTTCATGTGAGAAAACAGTATAGATAATTGGTTTGTATGGCGAGTGCGGCGCCCTAATGTACATACATATATAAAAAATATCTTTTATACATTCGATAGCTTGGCAAAGGATTTCAATTACTTGATTTTTTTCTATTTTTTATATTTGAGAAATTCGTTAAGCTTACAGTATTATTGTTATCGAACTTATATTATATGTATGTACTGTTAATATCCGTTATTGTTTTACGTAATGAATTAACCTTTCACTGTACACAAAATATTTATTACTATCTTCAAATTAATACCCATTGGCGATATTAATTATGTTCAAAACCTCTAGGCCTTTGGCGTTTTAGCAGTCAATAAGTAAAAGGTGAAAGAAATTAATAAAACCAGCGCTATAATAAATCTATAGAAAGTTATAGAAATAGAACAAAAAAAATCAATAGAGCTTGAGCATCAAAGAGGTATGTGCGCGTTTAAGTTGGTTGTGTGTTGAAAAGAGACGCTACAAAATTTTTTTTTATTATACAAACCAAGCACCCAATGTACATACTAGACATATTAGTTGATAACTTTTTGTTTTTGGCGCTGACTTTTATTCGCCTGCTTTCTTAGTTTTTAACCGCCTAATCTCTGTATAAGATTGTACTAAATAAGTTGATAAATGAAAATACGTACTAAGTCTAAAGACTTTCGGCTGTCTGCTGGCTAAAGTTTTATACATATAAACGCATTCATATATATATGCGCATAGGTATTTGCTTACCTAACCCAGAAGCAAATTTGACAAGGCCTTCCCTTCGTTAGGTATTGCAGAACAGATCCTAAGCAAGGGCTAGTCTGGTGTATGGCCGTTGAAGTGAACTATCACAACGAAACTAAGCTTGGGTATAGCGGCCGACCTACGTTGCGACCACTGGAGCAATGAGATTGTATCGAACGGAGGCCTTAATGGTTTTTTGTCACATACATCCGATAGATCTTTACATTGAAGGAGTCTGCTTCTCAGAGCGCTCGAAGGCTAAAGGAACTGGGTCTCAGAAAAGAACGTGAGTTTGGCTATGGGCACCTATTTCAGTCCGTCAGCGTTCTGGAAATTCACACAAAAAAATCTGTTTATATATGCCAAGCATTCTACTACCAGAAACTTCAGCACCATGTTCCACTCTAGATGGGGTTGAAAGAATATCTTATTCACAAAGAGTATTTCGGTGTATTTATTCTCACGGGGGGACTAAAAATCGGTATTTGTGCGGGAATCTACTCAGTGGACCCTCAAATAGAGGCATATTTGGCTTTTCCGGATTCTACGAGTGTTTTTTAGTCAGAGTTTTTTTGCCGCATCGGAGGCTTGTAGAACTCTTGTGGTGTCAGAGCGAAGATCCCCAGATGCCCAAGCATCGGTGCGGGATTTAAGCTCCGAATTGGTGGAACGTTGCAGGGAGTATGTTGCGAACGGAACTCGTCGGCACAGCATAAACATCACGGTAACGAAAAGGCCGAAGAGCTGGCTCGGAACGGTCCCGCCCTAGAAATATTGCAGAGGTCGTAGAGGTTATTTTGCCTCTGAACCTCAACAGGGAACTAGTCTCCCAACACTAGGCGAACAAGGCTAATTATAAGTGGAAAAACATAGAACCGTTCAAGGTGTGCAAGAGCCTGTGGTCCTCTTTAAATGCGTAACGGTGTTTTCGACTCTCACTAAAATTAATTGAACGGAGGCTTCCAGGCTAACCGCGGTTTTGACAGGGTAATGAGTACTGGGCACTCATGCTGTCCAAATGGGGTTGGAACACAACGCCTACTATCGCAGCAGCCACTCCTCTGCAGCTATGCAGTTCGTTGCAGAACTAGCATGAGGTTTCTATGCAAATCCTGTTTTGAAAATCTGAAAGAGTTGGGTAACGTGAATAAAAACGTTTTGCTTAAGTTCTTAAACTCCAAGGGCTAGTTTCCCATTCCTCTTTTCTTCTTCATTCTTTGTTCTATATCTGGTTCGACGCCGAGTACGTGGTATTAAAACGGCGCTTTTAGTGTTTATTGGGGTCTCTTCACTCGCCACTTCAACTAACCAAGCAAGTCCAATGCAAATTTCGACATCACCACACAGAATGCTCCAGTGCTCCTTCGAGAAGTTAGTAGGGAATGCAATAAGCAAATCATGTCAGATACGAAAACGGCAATGGAGGCATTTCCTATAAAAAAAAATTCAGGACATTATACAGATGGTAAGGCCCTCCACATCTAAGAGAAGAGCTTCTGTAATTACTTTTTACTCCTGCCAGTTCTCCACTGGGATGATATACATATGTATGTGTAGGTATTTTACTGGCGCGTACTTTTATTATCTAAAGGTCATTTGAAGTTGTCGTCAGATGTTAAAAAAGAAAATGCACTAACTGAAATTAAAATTATACAAATGCATACACATATTCTTAAGCCAAGCGAAACAATATATTAAGTAGTAAACACAATAAAATATATGCATTAAAATTACATTCGAATATGCAGTTGTTTACTTCGAAAAATCAGAAGTCGTCGAACGCTGACGTAAGAGCGCAACAACGCAAAAATTTGAAAATTTAACAAAAAAAATTCGGGTCTTTAGACTAAGTTACTACAAACATATATTGTATATGTACGTATATTAGGGTGAATCACTCCCCATGAAAAAAAAATTGGTACTGTACTGTTTTTATTGGTATTATAAAATTTAGACTGTTTAAAAATTTTGTTTAAATATTTTTGTGCACACATTTTAACCTTAAGCTGTGCCTAAAGTGATTTTAAAAAAATTGTATAAAACTGCTTTTATTTACAAAAAACGTGATTTTTGGAGTATTTTTTTTATTTTTCCAAAAATTATTTTTGGGAAAAAAATTTAAAAAAAATTTAAAAAAAATTTACAAAAATATTTACGAAAAAAAAAAAATTTCCTTTATTTTTAATATTTTTCCGGAAATATTTTTTGGCGAAAATCTTAAAATAAAATAAATTTTATAATTCTCGTATAAAAAATTAACTTCTTTTTGGGTGAGGCACCCTAATATGTACATATATAGCAATATGCCAATTATGGCAAAACAAACTTTTACGAAAAAAAACACAAAATGAAATAAATTTATCACCTACTAAACTTTTCCTTTTTGCTGTTTACTTGAAATACATATTTTCTTCTGTTCGCTTTGGTTTCTTGCCTCTGTCGCATTATGCTCGCAACTCAAATTTCAATTTAATTTGCATTTATTGCCATTTCATTTCCAAATACTCGGTATCAGGAAATATGCAAAAAAAAGATATTACAAATTTGAGAGGCGAAAGGAATTAAATAGTTACAAAATCAGAAAATACGACCCCAGCGGCGGAAACAACAAAAATAAGTCGATTAAATTAATGAAAAAATTGTTGATTGTGTGCATTTAGACCCGGTACACACGACGATTTTACAACGCAATCAGCAGCAATGCAGCTGCGAAAAAATCGCTTATGTGTTACCAGGCTTTTTGCAGTTGGCATAATAAAAGTTTGCAATTTTTACAATGTTTTTAAAAAAATTAATAAAATTAAAAATAAAAACACTGTGCCAAAAAAATTATCGATATTAACGCGAATTTTTTGCGTTTCCAAATACTCAGTTTATTTCATAGCAAATTGCACAAGCAAAAATTTTTCTTTCACAATTATTATTAAAAATTTAAATTTTTTTCGAAAATTTTTGAGATTTTGGAAGTTTTGAAAAAAATTTGATGCTTTGATTTGTAATGTGTGTTTTTTTTTCGTAGTAAAAACTAAAATATTAAACTATTTGCCACAACAAATTTTTTTGTACAGGGTATGTGTCAAAAAATCAACAACTTAAAATAAATATCGGCATAAGTTGAAAAAATAAAATTTTGTATACAAAAAATGATTGTAAACCATTTCTCAAAAAAAAGAAAAAATTTCGGCATAAGTTGAAAAAAATAAAATTTTGAATACAAAAAATTTTTGTAAACCATTTCTCAAAAAAAAAAATTTCCCGAATTAATATTTTTATAAAAATATACCCTATGTTATATCCGAGGTTGAATTCTAGTCATCAGTTAAAGCCCCATAAAAATCCATTCCACATCTTTTAACATTAGCGAGTTCAAATAAGAAAGCACACATAAAAAAACTTTTTTTTTAAAGAAATTTTAAATGTACAGCCAAGAATTTTATACAGTTTTATTCTAGTATATAGATATTAGAGATAAATTTAAATTAAGCATTTTCGTCAAAATAGCAATTCATTTTAATATAATAAAGTACAAGTTTAAGGATTCAAAAAATTCCTTTAAGTTTTTCATAATTTTTTGTTTTGCTTGATTTTTTATTTTTGATACGGAAGAAAGTGTGAAACACTGTGCCAAAAAAATTATCGAATATTAACGCGATTTTTCAGCGCTTCCAAATACTCAGTTTATTGCATAGTAAATTGCACAAGCAAAAATTTTTCTTTCACAATTATTATTAAAAATTTAAATTTTTTTCGAAAATTTTTGAGTTTTTGGAAATTTTGAAAAAATTGTGATACTTTGATTTGTAGTGTGTGCTTTTTTTCAGAGTAAAAAATAAACTATTAAACTATTTCCCTAAAAAAAATTTTTTTTAATTTTAAATCGCAAAATTAAAAAGAAAAAGTCAACGCCTATAAACTTTTGTCGCCCACTGTACATATGTACATACGTACTAAATACGAATTAAATACTACTCACACCGTCACAAAATGCAAGTAATAAGCATCCATCACTAATTAAAACACACACTCACACACACGCACGGCCATAGAGTTATAAATATAAAAATTCATAGATTAATTTGTATTGATACAATCGTAATGCCCGTGAACCGCATCGAAAGCATGAAATATAATCAAATGCATGTCTCTGGTGTATGGCATGCTGACTATCTGACTAACTGACTGCCGAACTGCCGCACTGCCGGACCGTTGTGCATCTATTAATGAGCGTCGCGTCCTCGAATGAATCCAACACACAGCACCGTCCGATACCTTATCAATATTCATAAAATATGCATTCGACAAAAACACAGAAGTGACCATTCTCGTATAGCAACTTGATTAACGAAAAAATTGATTTTAATTTAAATGTGAGAGTGATGGACGATTTTTTCGGTAGAGAAATTGTGGTTGGCTAAGTATATACTAAATATATACTGTAAATATGTATCTACATATGTACATAAATATGTAACGTTTGTTAACTTTTTAGTTCCGCGGGGTGTCTGTTTTTTCGAAAGCATACTTTCCTTTTTTGTTATAAGTTTCAATTAATTATTACACCAAACCCATCACGATTGCTCAAAAGTTCATTATATTTTCTATAACAATTGAAAATCCTAAGTATAAAACTTAGCATGGTTTTTTAGTAATTTTCTTCATTATTTTTTGCTGAAAAACTAATTTATTTGCATTCATTGCCAAAATGGCAAGAATGCTTTCAATACAGATTGATAAACATAAATGTAAAAACTGGAAAATAAAATTAGAAATAATTTGCGTTCGTTTTAATAACCGAAAAAACTGTGATATAATATCCAGAGACCGAAAGTAATGATTATTTTTAAAACTTCAATGAAAAAACAACCAAAAACTTGCAAATAACGGAGAACAGTTTTGAGTACTTATATGTATATTTTTAAATACTCTGTATAAGTATTCTACGATTTAAAAATTTTTGCGCGATATCTGTAAGAATTATAATTAGTAATTACATTTAGATTTTTATTCATCGCTCAGAACAAATACTTACATATATTGAGTTATATCTTTTTTAAGCGAGTTTTATCAAGTGTTATTTTTTCAGTCAGAAATAAAAATTTTTTGTGAATTTTTTATATTTTTATTCAAAATATTTATTTTTTTATGTATTTTATTTCGTATCAAACATATTCACAATTTTTTTTATTTAATTTTTTTTCATCAAGTTGTTTTTTTTTTGTTTAAAAACATACCAAAAAAATTACAACAAACAGTTGTTTGAGTTTTACGTTCTGCCAAAAAACATAAAACTAAAAAATTAATTTTTATTTCACAGAGAGCCCAATTTTACGCAAGAACTGACTTTTAGTTTTGATAAAAGAAATATATAACTAAAAAAAAAATTATTACCTTTTATGAAAAAAATAAAACTCCACAAGATATGATAATTTTTCTACAGTAAACTAAAACTCAAAAAAAAGAAAAGTTTGAAGTTTTAAAATATTGATTAAACTTAATTTTTTTTTAGAGAACTCTTAATGATTGCGGTCTTTAATGTAACCCTAATAGTTTCAGCAAACGATTTTTAATCACATATTGTACTTTAATATATTTTATTTTAATTTTTCTTATTTGGAACTCCCTAGGTTCCTTCCCCTAATATTTTTGAATAGAAAGTAATGATTTTTATTCAAAACAAATGCTACAACGGTAATTAAAAAAGTGCAAAACAGCAATCAAATGCTCTTTTTTGGCATCTTTTCAACTCGAAGCGATAAAACGCTAAAGATTTCCGAAGACAAAAATACAATAACCACTATTGAAAACCCGACAAAAAAGCTTCTCAAGAGTTCTTCGGATTTTGGTACTACGTCTGAGTGAAGAGGTACACCCAAGTACCCAAGCATGATCGGGACGACGGGCTGCGCCGATTTAGCCATGTCTATCTATCTGTTTCAACGCAAACTAATTCCTCAGTTTCAAAGATAGCAGACTAAAATTTGGTAGGTATTTTGGAAGTAAAACCTCTTTAGAGGCATTTGAAGCTTGAGACCATTTCGACATTGGCTCTGGACATTTTTCAGGACAATTTTGGGACTAGTTATTTTTGGCTCATTCCAGCTCTCTTTGGGTTCCAGTTCAGGAGCTTTTCGGGGCCGTTGCAGGACTAGTTCGGGATTAATTCGAGGCTAGTTCAGGGCCACTTCGGGAAAATTTTGAGATTAATTATTTCCATTACAAGATAAATTCGGGATTATTTCGAAAGGAGTTCGGGACTAGTTTGGGATGACTTCGTGCACAGTTGAGTAGTAGTTCAAGACTTCTTTGGATCTAGTACGGGACTGGTTCGGAACATGATCGGCATAGGTTTGGCGCTAGTTAGAGACCACTTCGTAAACTTTTAAAAATATCTGGTAGTGAAAAAAATTCTACATTATCGGAGTTGTTATTATTTTTGTTTATTACTACCAAATATCCAACGTACTTTGCTACGCCTCCATAAGTATAATATTTAAATTTGATGTATTCGATGTATGTTCTAAGACTTCCATCAAAGTTTTTCGAAAAATATAAAGATTTACGTTAGCTTGGCTCATAAAAATATCGAATTTGATACTCGAAAAAAAATACCGACTATCGATATTTCGAGAATATGAATCTAAGTATTAATCCATTGTTTTGTAAAAAAAAAACTTGTCAGTTTTGTTTTGAAATTTCGTAAGTTATAACTGAAATTCGTTTCGAAATACTTCAAATAAAAATATTTTCAAATATCTGCTATTAGGTGGAGTAATTTCATGAAGTAAACTGCAGCCATTAACGATTATTAAATTTCGAAATTTTTATGAAATTCAATCAAACCTTAACAAGAATTTTCTTATCGCAACCAAAAAAAAAAAAAAACATGAAGTTCTTGTAGTACTCTCGGCTACACCCCCTGCCATTAATTGATGCTGTTATTAAACGTATGCTGTATTTATGTAGTTAGTAAATAGGTTTGTAGATATGTAGTATGTATCTGTAATTGCTAAGAAACATTTTTACTTAAACTCTGGAATGTATAGAACATTCGAACAACATTTCCGCTACGATAAGCAAGAGAACTAATAGTATCAACTATGCGTGTATGTAGGTATGTATGTATGTGTTAGTGTCAAAGTATTGTTTTGTAATAAAAGAAATATAATAATAGTGACGCACAAAATAAGCAGCAGGGTGCACTGTGACAAACTAACAGCAACTAGCATACACGCACACACTCACACACACGCACACTTGTATGAGTACTTTGTTCCTCTCACTTACGAAACAACACATTAGAGACGATGCAATAAAGCGGTGACTTATCTACAACAATGCTTATTTAATTTCAATTTCAATTTTTATATTCTATGCTGTCCAGTTTGTAGTTCTTTTTTTTTTGTTTTTTTTTGACACACACTCTTATCAATAACAACTAAATTTTAGGAAAAAAAGTTACAAAAAAAACTTCAAAAAGAGAAGAGAAGAAATGCTGTGCCGCTATAACAACAACAACAACAAAAAATTCTGTTGACAAGCGTGTTATTGTTCAAAGCGAAAATTTGTGTACCCCTCCTTATTATAACGATGTATTGAGAATCTCATGGGAATATAGCACAAATTTATATGGTATCAAAATTATATTTTTTGCCTCAACTTCTTTCTTTTTTTTTTGGTGATGATTGAGGGTTTTATCAGCGCTAGTATCGAGTAAAATAATCATTATTGGCTTTTTGCGTTTTATGTAATATTAGTTCGGATGCAATTGTCATCGATTTTTTGGCATGTTATTGACTTTAGAACAATGTTTGTGGGTAGTTTGTGGGTGAGTTTGATTTTTCAAGTGTGTTATAAAAAATTAATAAATTTCCATTCGTCGCACAAATAATTTTAAATAACAAAGAGATTTTCATTCATCGTTGAAGAAATTTAAAGTGGCAAATAAATTTCCATTCGTCATTTAAGTAATTTTGAATGACGAATAAATTTGCATTCGTCGTTTAAGTAATTTTGTATCACGGATTTATTTTCATTCGTTAGATAATTTGGAATAACGAATAAGTTTCCATTCATCATTCAAGTAGTTTTTGATAACGAATAAATTTTCATTCATCATTCAAGTAATTTTGTATGACGAATAAATTTTCATTCGTCGCTTAAGTAATTTTGTATGATGAATAAATTTTCACTCGTCGCTTAAGTAATTTTGTATGACGAATAAATTTTCATTCGTCGCTTAAGTAATTTTGTATGACGAATAAATTTTCATTCGTCGTTTAAGTAATTTTGTATCACGGATTTATTTTCATTCGTTAGATAATTTGGAATAACGAATAAGTTTCCATTCATCATTCAAGTAGTTTTTGATAACGAATAAATTTTCATTCATCATTCAAGTAATTTTGTATGACGAATAAATTTTAATTCGTCGCTTAAGTAATTTTGTATGACGAATAAATTTTAATTCGTCGTTTAAGTAATTTTGTATGACGAATAAATTTTTATTCATCAAGTAGTTTTTAACAGCGAGTATATTTTCATTGTTTATACAATTAATTTTAAAATGCGAATAGATTTTCATTCTTCGCTCAAATAATTTTGAATAAGGAATACAATTTTATTCGTGAATTTAGTAGTTTTTAAAACGAATCAATTTCACTTCGTCATTCGAATAATAGTTAATAACAAATAAATTTTACTTCTTCATACAAATAATTGAGAACAACGAATAAATTTTAATTCATTCATTCATTCATTCATTCATTCATCCATAAATTTTCATTCGTCATATAAGTAATTTTTAATAGCGAATAAAAATGTATTTTTATTAATAGCTCTAATCATAGGATTTAGTTAAGCTTAAAAGCTTCATCCCTTAAATGAAATAAATGAAGTGAAATAAATTTCCTTTCAGCATACAAATAATTTTGAATAACGAATAAATTTACACGAAATTATTTGACTGATTTTCGTTCATTATTGAAAATTTTATGAATATTTATTCTCGATTCGAAATTATTTGAATGATGAGTGAAAATCAATTTAATTTTCAAAAATATATGGCAAAAAAAGCAGTAACGTTTTTATGGCTTTATTTGATGTTTTTATTAATTTTTTGCTTTTGACACCTTTTTTAATTTATTTTTTTTATTAATTGTTTACTTTTGAACCTATCATGATTCGCCAAAGCAATTAATTGTGCAATGTTGACACATTTTCGATTTGTTTAATTGAGATGAACATTAAAAAAAATATTAACACATAAAAATAACAGAATTATTCTTCAAGATAGTCAGTTGTGTAGAATTTTAAATGAAAAACTTCAAGCGTCCACATATACAGATGTTCATTAGTGCTATACACATAAAAAACAAAAAAAATATTTCTATGAAAAATGACGTGTAGAAACAAATCTACCATACTCCTTCAAATATTCGCGCACTCATCATCATTCGCCACAATCAGTCACGCGCACAAATATAACACTTTAACGCAGCGAATTTAACTCAGTACAAATCATGTTGTAATCGAGTTAAAAATAACTGCAAAAATAGTCATATGAAGAGGTTGCAAGAGCACATAGAATTGTGTGGCCGCAAATATGCGTATAATATTATTAGGGCGGTAGAAAAATAAGCGAAGTCAGAATTTGAGTACTTTCGTTCCATAGTAGTAGTAGTTTTTTATCGAAAAAATACACCTGTCTTTTTGAAACAAAAAATATTTATTGTTCTTTGTTTTGGGTTTTTAGTGTACCTATAAAAAATTGTTAATATGTATTAAGAAATGGTTAAAAAATCAATTGGGTAATATTGTTTGAAGTCTTCTGAAGATAAACAGAATTTGCCGATTTAAAATATCGATTTGCAAGGATACCATTTCAATGAAAAAATGTGTTTTCCGCAATTAAAATATATTGGAAACTTTGAGCGCCTTGCGTGCCTACCAAATTTTTTTTTTTTTAAAAAAGACAACAATTTTTTCGATATGGGAAATTTTTTTTTTTTTTAATTTTTACTTTACTTTTACCCCATACATTTTTTGACCACCCTAATGTATCTACATGCATGCGTACAAGTTACAGACATCCGCAAAAAAAAATACTATACTATTGCAACAAATTAATATAAAACATAATTTGTTGTGCCACTAAACATTCCGCAAAAATTGCAATTAGGCAATCATTTAGCAAATGTGTGTACGCTGACTCTGTGTGTGTGCGAGTGATTTAGTGAATGAATGTGTGGAAAATGTTTGGTGATGTAGTCATTTGTTGCATTGTTTCACATTTTATTTTTAAGCTTTTAAAGTTTGCATTTGCATGCAGTTTTTTTTTTTTTGTTTTTTTGCAAGTTTATGTAGCTACAAATTTACTGCCACTTAAAAATAATGGCGGGAAAATTGCATGC
Source organism: Anomoia purmunda (assembly GCA_951828415.1). Taxonomy (NCBI): domain Eukaryota; kingdom Metazoa; phylum Arthropoda; class Insecta; order Diptera; family Tephritidae; genus Anomoia; species Anomoia purmunda. The sequence continues at coordinate 107,674,959 of OX639996.1, read as the reverse complement.
AAAGTTGTACGCTTATTTAAACTTTCTATACCTACTATATGCGGTTTATGTTTTTGGCAATTGGCGCAGGAGTAAAATTTTTCGAGGAAAACATAAAAAGCGAAACGAGACGTATCACTAAAATAAATGCTTTTAAAAGTCATATGAATTTCGTATTATTTTCTAGCTTGAATTGACATCCTCGTTAAAAATTAGTTGTTTTTGTAATTAATAGTTTTGTATAACGTATTAATGCGAACTTGTTGGCCAATTTCGACATTTTATTCATGTCTTACGAAATTTTAATTAATCTTTTATAAAAAATATGTGCATTCTATTCAATTTCTTTTTTGGAAATAGGAAGATAGATAGATAGTTTGGTGCAGGTGCCTGAATTCGAGTCCTGCTCAAGTCTTGAGAGAAACTAGGATACATTCAAAAAAAATTTTTTTCAAAACTTCAAACTTTAATCACAATTTTTAGTTATTTTTGGTTATGCAGTTCTGTGGATTATTCAATTTTAATAGAAAAAGTGCAGTGGCTAAAAAAATCGCATTGATTTTTGATAATTTTTTTTTCTAGCGGTGTTGCCTATTTTCATCCGCATACAAAAATTTCGGTAAAATCTCGGAAAATTCTAAATTAATCTTTTTCAGCTATTACCCAAAATAGTTGGTCAAATGTTTTTTGAATTATGTAACTAACTTAATGTTCATTTGAAACTCCTCTCGAAACCATCAATTCAATGATCGATATTTTTCTTAACATTACATAAAATCCAAAACATCGATGTAAATTGGAGTTTCACGAAGCAGAAAACGATGGACCAAACATCTAAGTACTTTAAACGCCTCAAATTGGCATTAATAATACAATTGATATTTTGTTGATAGAAATTAATTGGAGATATTAAAAGTTAATAATAATTGCCGAAAATTATAATCTGGCAAGTTATGATTGATACAGAATGTATTGAGGATATAAAGTTTAATCTTCAGCCGATTCAAGAGTACAACTTGAAAGAATCTTACACAAACTTACAGGCAATACAGACGACGGCCTTAGTTTGCATTAAGAGCATTAATTTGCATTAACTCATTAATTATTCCGATACTAATGAATGCCGAATTTTAGTGAAATTTTAGTGCACTTAAACTCATTGCCTCGCTAGGCCGGCAAAAGTCGTATTTTCAACAGATACACGATCGGCAGTTTAGACAACGCGTCATTTCTTTGTGTGCGTACGCTCGGCGTTGCCTGCACGTGGTTGTCGTCTGTTACGGTGAAATCTAAACGTGCATTTGAGCTTACTAATGCAATTTAACTTGGTACGTTTGTTACGCCGCCTAGCTATTGCTTTTCGCATTTAGCTGACGCGAAAAATTATGTATAATTTGTTTTTTTTAAGCTCATTAATTTTTTGTACGGTCATTCACTTCAGCTATGGCTCACAACTACTCTGATGTAGCAGATCAGGGCTGTTATTTTCATTTAGTAAATGGTATCAAAAATCGCTTTGAAAACCAGTAATATTGAATGATTGCTGGAGGCAAAAGTACTTTAGATCGCAAAATTCCTTTGTACAGCTCTATATGCCCTAAATTCTCGCTATATAATTAAATTTATAGGGATTAAAATCAAATCTTAATACTTAAACAACAAATTTTCGAAAACTCGAAACCTCAACGATCTTGCCTCACACTGATCATATAAATCTGTCAAAATTACCTGCAATTTATTTTTTAAATTTTATTTTACATTACTGAACAGAAAAATAAAATGGTGTAATGGCAAAATTTCACTATTTCGAATCAAAATTATTGTAAATTAAATGCCAAATCTTTCATTTAACAAACTTGAACAAGAATCACATAAAATATTAAAATTAGGTGGTAAAATATTAAAAAAAAATTCGTCAAATCCCAATTTTTTCACTCCCGATATATTTTCGAAGTGTAAAATCTACGCTTTTAGTAGAGTGAACTTTAGCTTAGATTATAACCGCTAATTTTTAAAATAGACGTCAAGCCTCTTAACTGCCAAGAAAATGCATGTACTTTATTCTAACTAAAAAATTTTTTTCGAACTTACCGGATCTAAATCGGAATCCCAGATATCTTTTAAATCACCGTCATAAAATCCTTCCATTGTTGTTTGTTTTTTTTTTTTTGTATTTCTCTTTCAGTTGGTGCTTTTGCACCGAACTTCACAGTTTTGGGTAATTGGGTTTTTTCCGGGGTACGTTCGCGGGGTCGTCAAGTTTTGGTTCTTTGGGAACCGCGTTTTAAATAGTTGTTATTTTTTATTGTTGTTTTAACTGCACACTTACTATATGTGATTTATTTGTCTGCTTCAATTGTAGAAAGAAATGACACAAATTAAAATTTAGTTGGACGATTTTTTTTTTTTTTAATAAACTTCAACGCATGTTTACTTTATGCGAATGCATTTAAATTAACGGTTTCGAAGTTTCACTAGAAACATTGAATAGAATTTCGTTTAGAGCGTAAATATGTAAGTAAGTAATTTATGCGATGTTAACAAGTTTATAATTTGAATTTTTTGTCACCGATTAATTTTATTACTTGTTTTTTTTTTTTGTTGACCGCATTTGTACGTGATTTTATTTAACTGCTTAATTTTTTTTGTTTAGTTTTTTTTTGTGTTTGTTTGTCTTTTTTGTATTTGTAACTTGAACTTCGTACGTGTGAGGTCGAAGGGGCCGGTTTTTGTGATTGACGTTATTGTTTTTTTTTTGTTTTTTGGTTTTTGTTCGCTTGTTGTTGGTTTTACTGCGAGTTCAGAAGTTTAACCTACTTTTAAAGCGTGGCATTTAAATTGTAACCGGCTCTTGAGCTGTAAAATTTTTCTTTTTAGCTGCTTGCTTGAGATGTTTATTGGCTTAAGGCGTGCAATTGCACAACGTTTCCTTTGAACTTAAGATTTTCTAAAAATAAGTATTTTTCGTGGAAAAGTAGTTGGCTGGTTATAAGAATTTTTTAGTTGAGCAATGGTTTTATTTATGGCTGCTTTGTTTTTTTTTTTTTGTGGAATTGGTTGCTCTTCATCAGCTGTTCTTTTTTTAATTTTACAGCTCTAGTTTTTTTCCGACATTTATGTTGTAATTAACTGCTGGGACTCTTCGATTACCTTTTTGTATGGAAAATATATTTATTTATTTATTATACTACTTATGACCGGCTTCTCAGGAAGAGTTCAAATTTTGCTGCAACTGAAATTTTCAAGTCGTTCAAATACGTACGTTAATTTTTGTAAATACTCACAATATTTTTCAAAATTTTTTTTAATTTTTTAAAAAACTATGTTTAATTCGATAATAAAAACTTTATAAGTCCAAATTGCAAGCTTCGTAAAAAAATCAGAGAAATTATGCAGACTTGAAACAAGTGGCAGTAAAATTTTAAAATTTTTTTTCAGAGTTTTTAGAGCAGTTTTGGGTATGCAGTTTTGAAGCCTAATAAATTGCAGTACAATAAAAACAAGCAGCTAAAAGCTACCGTTCATTTCTGATAAGCTTTTGCTGATGGTTTCCCGTTTTTTTAAATTTTTTTTATATTTTTTTTTTTGCTATATAACGCGTGAACAAAATTTATTTTTATATTGAAGAAAAAAGGTACATACCGCCAAAAAAATTTATTCTTTTTAAAAATTTTAAAAATTAAAATTTTACAAACAAAAAAAATCGACTTTTAAATTATAATTTTCTTCAGAATTATAAAATATCATCTCATACATGCGTTATATGAAAGAAAATGCGCAAGACTGTAAGCAAAAAAAAATTTTTTAAATTCAATAAAAAACAATTTTCGAACTTGAAACTTGCACTTTATTGTGCTAAAATTTAATGAGTTAAAAAAAGTGCATACCCGCCAACTTCTGACAATTTGATTTCTTTAATAGAAATTTTTAAAAATTTTTACAAAATTTAAAATTTTGATATTCCATACAAAAAAAATATCAATAAAATTTAGCATGGAAAATGTTGTTTATTTTGGAAAAAGTAACACTGCACGATTTTCACTGTGAGCCACTGTTTGGTATTTAAACGAAAGTGCAGCATTGAAAATTTATGTTAAACGCAAATCGATTTTGAATTTTAATTAAAACTACAAATTGTTTTGAACTTACTTTGAACTATGGCTGAGAAACCGATCGAGCGCTAGTTTTTTCGTTTTTTTTTTCTTGTATTAAAATTTTTTTTTACGCTTTAAAAATCAAAGCGTTTTATTGACATTTCTAGTTCGATAGCTTGCATTAATTTAATTTTAATTTTTCAATTTCAAACACTTTTATTGAAGCCACTCTTCACGCAATTCTACGTGCATTTGCTCACTCCTCTTTTTTTTTTGTTTTTGTCTTCAAATCACCACCCAGAAATTCTTTGAATTCTACTTTGCAAAACCCGTTTGCCACACAACTAACTGCCTGCAACAATTCGGTTAGTTGCGTAAACCAATGTGACGTTGCTGTTGTTGCTGCTGCTGCTGCTGCTGCTGCTCCAATAGCCTCCACCAGCACTTTTCTTGCTTCAACACCACAGCAACTGCTTTTTTCTTCACTCAACATTTACTGTTGCATCAATACAAAAGCAAACAACACAACTGCAACTTCAACTGCATTCCTTGCCACTTTTCCACACGACTACTAAGTAAGTATCTACTCGCCTTCGTCCTCCACTTCGCTGCACTTCGCTTCTTTGTGTATCGCCTGTTGCTCGCTAACACCGCCGCTAGATACTTGTTGGCCGGCAACCTGTTGCTTCATCAGTCGTGCTAAAATTGTGTCTGCCACTTGTTGCTAGTACGAGTAGTTGTGTGCGTGTGTGTGTGTGTGTTTTTTTTTTGTCACGGTCGCAACTTGTTGCCGCTCACTGCACACACTTTCGTGCTTGCTTTCGTGTGGCATTTATTTACTGCTGACTGAGTTTGCTATACATTTTACATTTTTCTGCTTTGTTTTTGCATTTCCAATTGTGGCTCGCTTGTTGTTGCTAGCCCGCTTTCTTTATGTTTTACTATTCATATATTTATTTATTTATTTTTAACTGTATGTTATAAAAATTCTTATTAGCTTTGATTTCTACACTCTTTGTCAGGTTTTTTTTTTTTTTGGCCACCACCAATTGTTGATGACTTCTTTCTGTTTCCCACTTTGTGGCTGTTGCTTTGGCGCTGGCGCTGGCACTCAGTCAGTGAGTTAGTCAATTGGTAACTTCGTCAATTGTTGACTTTGCCTTTGACTTTGACTGCAGGCGTGTGTGGTGGTGTAATTTGCTGTTTGACTCTTTGCTGTGCGCTGTTGTTTTTGTTTTTTGTTTTTTTGGTCTGCTGGCGCGGTGAATGGCCACTTTAATTTTATGTTGATTACAGCAGATCGTCGTCGATTCTTAGTTTTGTATTTTTACAACTTTACATATTTCGCTTGCTTGGTATGGATTTTTTTTGTTTTTTTTTTGTTTTGCACTGCACTTTTGTTGTTATATTGTTGTTAATAGTTTATTTTGCTATTGGCTCTTTGTTTATTGGTTTTTACAGTTGACCGTAAGTAGTTAGCTTATTGAGAAATTGGCTTTTTGTTTTTTGCTGCTGCTTTAAATTTTCGCTGCTTGTGTTTTGTTGTGGGCTTCAGTTATTTTTCGCTTAGTGCGTGCTTTTTGTTTTGCCAATTCTGCGACCACTTGTTGTTAATCTAATATTTTCTCATTTCAGATAGGCACACGCACACACACACACACACACACATACATATATACACACACAGGTCTGTATGTAGATAAGACAGGCAAAATGCACAGGCACGTGGTGAAGGGCGCATGGAGGCGTGGAGGGGGATGGTATGTTGTCACAGCGTCAATCAGCTGGCTCTGCAATCAATTGCTGTTTTTTTTTTATTTTATTTGTTGGCTATGGAGGCGGAGGTCGGTTGTGCTAACAATGTAATCAATTGTGCACGCCAAGCGAACGCATATGTGTCATACATATAAAAAGGTACTTGTTGTTGTTGTTATTGCTGTTTCTGTTGTTCGCGCTATGGTCTCGGAACTCAAAGTGCAATAAATGTGTTTTTCGCACTTTTCTTGCGTTTTTTCTGCTATGCGCCCCTTTTCCCCTCCTCAACGCTGCCACATAGAATTGTTGTTGCAATATGATTGTTGTAATTGCAATCGATGTTTCCTTTATTGTTTGTTGATTTATTACGGAATATTTTGCATTGCGAAATGCGGATATATGCGAGGTAATAAATTTTTGCATACGGCCAATGCGTAGCAGTTTACGAAATGCAGCTGGCAATAAAAATGTGGTATACGTATGTGGATTTTTAGGAATTGCAATTTTATTTAGAAAGTTTAAAAATAAGCTATTATTTCATTGCTTTATTTGTTTTGGTGTGTGTTTTGTTTTTTCAAGACAAGATTGCATGCATATTTTCGAATAATTGATTTTAAGTATTTATTTATTATTTTTTTTTTTTTGATCGGTAAAATTTTTATAAAATTTGTATCTGTGTCGTAGCAAACTATTTTATGCACAGCTTTTGTTACAAATAAAGTTTTTGCTTTGAAAATATATTTTGTTTATTTTTTTGTTTTTTTACTTTGCTTTATTAGCTTCATAAAATTTATAATAGTTTTTAACAGTTAACAAAATTTCTCTAACCATTTCTGCTGAAACTTTCTTCGATTCCGTTTTGCGCGTTGCTTGCCGCTGTTCTCTTCGTTTTCACTGCCACAAAACCGCACATACATAGCATGCATATATTTAACATAGAATTTCACTTATTATTTGATTAAAAATTTCACTTTAATTAACGCATAGGGTTTCGCCTTAATTAGTAGCTATTTTTTTTTTTCTCGTAAAGGGCAAAATGCCAGCCTACACACATCCAAAGGTACACAAACACACACACACTCGTGGAAAATGTGTAACGCTTGTAAATTTTAGCAACCGCAAAAAACAAATTGGTAAGATTGAAAAACAATTTTGTTTTTTTTTTTAAATTTGCTTTTTCTTACCACTACACACAATTGCACATCAAATTTATGAGCTCAGTTATTGATAGCCGGCGAAAATAACGTCGAACTGCCGTTTTAATTAGCGTTAAAAAAATTAGCTAGACTAAAATTTTCATTATTAAATATCGTACGCTTGTTCAACTACGAGTACATTAAACTCTAAGTGCATTAATAAATTTTGAATTAAAAATTGAGTGTTCAACTTTTTGTTTAATGCAACTTTCAATTAAAATTTGTATTCAATGAATTTTTCTCTCTTTTTAATTGAATAGTTTTTGTATATTTTTCCGGTGACTGTCCGTCGCACGACTGCAACCAAAAACGGCACTAGACTAAATGTCAGTCAGTGAAATTCTTTTCAATGTGAACCAGCCCCAGCGGCAAGCGGCAATAACTGCAGAGCAAAAAATATCACACACACAACTACATGTGCGCTCATAATTTTCAGAGACTCCATAGGAAGGCGAACCGAACGAAGCGCCTGCTTTGTGAAACGCTCCCATACTTACCACATTTCCACATGCACGCACACACGCACACACACACACACACACACACACCCGCCTGTACCCCACACACGCACACACACACGCACACACACACGCGCACGCCTGCTCAGTGAACATAGTGGTGTTGGTGTTGGTTGTTGGTGTTGATGTTGGAGATGTCAGTGGAGACGTTCGCTGCTAGCGTTTTGTGGTTTCAGCTGTTGCGAGCGAGCGAGCAACAAGTGAGTGGCGGCGGCGTATGCTCTCAGTGCAATGGAAAAAATAAAATACACACACACACACACACACAAATAAAGGAGAAACAGAAAGCAGTAGGCGCAAAGCAATCGCTCCGAAATTGTAATGGTATTGGTGTCATCGAACTCCTGAAAGTGCGCTCTTAAATTTTTTAATTTTTTGTTTGCCACTGGAATGGGTTTGGCAAAGCTGCATTGCCTTATGGGAAAGACCAAGTTTCAAGGCAATTGGTATGCCCAACGCCCGCAGTCGGAAACAACTACATACATACATATGAAGGTATAATATGTATGTATGTATGTATGTATATACCGACGAGCACTACATTCAATTGGTGTAAGTGGCGAGCGGATATTTTGGACTCTTGATGAAAAGAGCAAACCGGTTTGATGAGTAATGAATGCGAAGAGTAGAAATGTTAGTGGTTGTTTTTGGAGGCGTTTTTCTAGTAATACCTGATAAAAAAAAAATGTTAATAATTATTGCCAATTACTAAGTGTTGTCGAAATAGATTTTTTCTTCATTATAAAAATAACCGTTAATTAAGAGAGCAGTTTTCTAAGAAAAACATTTTCGAACAAAAAATATTTCCTAAATTTACATGAAAGATTTTCGCTGTGAAATTGAAAGTTTAAATGAAAATGCAGAGAAATTTAAGTGCCCTATGATATTTTTTCTAAGAGTTGATGTTAGTGCTTATTGCGCTTAAAATAAGTTTCAATAATCAAGGCACTAGATTATATTGCTCCAATTTAAAGTGCAACTATTTCATTTGAATCCCGTACAGGCTCCATTACACAACTCTATAAAAATGCGTTATAAAAACATTAAAAACAAAAACAACAAACAGCATTATAAGTAAATGTGGCAAGAGTTATTCAAAAAGCGCTGAAAATCACTACTTTTAAAGCAAATTGATTTTGGAAAAGCAAGAAACGAAAACTCACACTGAAGTTTGTATAACTGGTTTTGCTTCTAAATCGAATTTGACAAGGGATGGTGAAAAATCGTACCAATAAAATAATGATAGAAATCACGACCGCGCCTTCCGCGCTGAGAACAACTGAGTGACGTAATAAAAGTTAGAGCATGAGAGAACAGGTGAATAGCTCAAATGACAGAACGATTGAAAGTTGTTTTACCATTGTTTCTGTAAAATATAAGAAACATACTACTATTTTGTCAGCGAATGGCTGGATGCTGTCAAATCGACAAAGAGAGGGCTAACGATTCGCGCAACGTGCAATCATGTAGTCTAACATTGTTGATGCCAATTAAAGTCAAATTTTCTTAAATTTCCGGAAACAATTCAAGGCGTATACATTCAAGGTGCTGTTGCCAGAAGAGCTGAGATTGGCACCTCGAAGGTGCTGAGTGTTAAAAGCGTATATTTTTTGTACCACTTCTTTCTGTCATTTTGTGTATAATTTATTAGTTTAGTTTTTGGCTTTATGCTACTGCTACCAACTTGTACAAATTTGTCTTGTATAAAAGAGAATCAAATCTGAAATAAATATTTTCATGCAGAACTTTCAAGCTAACTTTAATTCTTTTATGATCTGAGGTGATTTCTTTGAAAAAAAATTTGTTAAAAACTGTTTTTATTTATAAAAACAAAAACCCAAAAATGGTGGTGGTTTCAAATAGTTCCAGCTCACGTAAATCTTAACATTATTGCGAAATATTTCGATGAATTTTTTAAAATTTAATGAATTTTATAACGCCGATGGAAATACAGTAGGTTTTTTTTTTATGGGAAGTACTGCACCTTGTTGTGCACATTTTGTTCAAAAAATAAAAATATATAATAAATAGGTATATATAAATAGTTTTTTTTCGAGGGTTTCAAAACTTCTTTTCCACACGCTACCAAAACAGCAATGGGAACGCAATCTCAGAAAAAGATTATGGTTAGAATCTATTGGAATTGCGAAGTAATTTGACTGGCGCAGTTTAAATTTTGCCACACAACAATAACGGACAATTACCTTGCTTCTTTGTCACAACGATTGCGAGTAGCTTTAAAGAAAAATGGTAGAAAAACGGTCGCGGTGAGTATTGTCGATTCATGCCAATGCGACGGTACACACATCGGGTGTTGCTAAGGTTGCCATATAATCCTGACTTGGCCACAAGGGACTGGTATTTATTATCTAATTTAAAATATGACTTGCGAGGAAAAAAATTTACCTGGGCTGATTTTTTAAGGCTATAAATATATTAGTAAAGCATTGAGTGTTTTGAAATTAGAAGAAATTATATGGGAAAGTAAAAATAAGGAGTTTCATATTTAACTTTTATTTCATATATCGAACCAGCAACTTTTGGAACTTACTCCATCTCTGTCCATGCATTAATTTGTATAGTTTATTAAATTTTGTTATGTCTTCACTTTTTTAGTAGCTTGGCGTTTGTCCAAATCCAATATTTATTTAGAATGCACCTTGAGCCACAAACCTCATGACGCACCCTCCTAGCTACGCGCTGGCCTTCTATTATCCTCATTTTTTCCTGCCTTTCTACATTTCACTGCACTTAAAGAAATACTATCAGTTTGTTGGCATGGCTGTAATGATTAATGTTGGTTGTTTGTGTTGTTGCTGCTCATCAACAACTTATCACCAAAACTTATCAGTGTCACAACTCATTTGCATTTCATTAACATCAATACAATTTACGTTATCAGCGCATATGGGAAGGCACTAACACATACAAAAACAAAATACACACATGCATATGTATTCATATTAGGTACATATATATATGTATATACAGATATATATTATGTGTACGTGTACTCCCCCTTATGCGGGTATCCCATAGTACTATTAGCATCCCAAATTTAGCTGCTGGGAATTTACTGTTGAGCGGTACAGTCGAGTGCATATGTATTGGTTTCTCAAATTCTCTTGCTTGGGGCATGTAAGAGAGCACATTTTTAATTTTGCTTGCATGTGTTTGTAGTTAACCTGTTTGTAATAGTGTAGTGCTGTTTTTTTTGCCGGTCTCATGCCGGCAATTGAGACACGCATACACTGGCAAATATAATAAGACGGGGGGTTTTTTTTGACTTTCATATGCGCGCTCCGCTACTAGGGTAGCCATTGAATAATAAGTTTTGAAATCATTTTTATCTTAAAATGCATACATGAGAAATTTTGATGAAAAATGTTAAATGTTGAAATGTCGTAGCCGATAATTTTTTAAGTAAAACTTCTTTAGCGGCATAATATTGAATTTTTAACGTTGCGTCACAAAGTCGCGTCACGCTTTTGTGAAATAAAATAAACACGTCAGTTTTATTGTGAAAACAATGGCGTTTTTTCCTCATGCGGCAATCAAAAAGTCAAATTATGCGAAATCCAACAAAAAAAGTCCCCTTTAAGTCAAAATTTCCATGTAATATCCTTTGTATGCAAACCTAGGGATGGCTGAACATCACGGTTTGTCACAAATCGGCCTTGCTTCATCATTTCAAGAACACTATAGGCATTTCTGAAGTTAAACCTGCCGCTATCAGAGTAATTTTGTAAGGTCGCGTCACACTTTTGCGTCACGACATATTTTGGTTCCATTCTAGGATGATTTCGGGAATAATTCCAGCCTTTATAGGGCTCTGCTTTCGGGATCAGTTCAGAACCCTTTTAGCAGCAGCTCAGGAGTAGTCTGGAATGACTTCGGGCTCAGTTGAAGGCCAGTTTAGGTCTGATTTGAATCTAGTTTGGGACTGGTGCGGGCCGGGTGCGAGACTTGACGGACAATGGTTCGAAACTAGTTCGGGTTAAGTTAAGGGTAACTTGGTAATAGTATAAGTCCAGTTTGAAACTAGTTCAGGGTATGTTTGTTACACGTTCGGGAGTACTTTGGAACTATTTTATTTTTTGTGCGGTCCAGAACTAAAAAAAAATTAAATAAAAACAACTTTACCAAAGCTAAATTAAATAACTTGACTCTTAGTACTCTTTACTCTTAGTAGAATATTTCTTACGAATAGAATATAGAAATTTGAAAACAAAGTGACGGGCTGTCCGCAAATGAATTCATCCCAAAAATTGGGTTCAGTACACGGACATTAATTTAAATGAATAATTTAAAAAAACTATCAAATATTTTGGCTCTTTGGCTTCTATTAAACATTTGGACATTTCTGTTTAATCAGTCGCAGCCCAAATATAAGAAGAATATGGCTAAAAAAAAGTCACTTTGGCTGCCAAACAACCAATGTAAGTTAACCAAAAACGTCTAGACCTTTTATATTGGCACTCCGAGTTGGTGACCGCATTTTGTTTATTTAACCAAAGATTCAGTATCATTGCAATATTAATTTCAACAAATTACATATTTCCAAGGAATTTATTTAAATGGGTATCTAATTTTTGAACTCTAGAGGGTTACAGTAAATGCCAGCAAAGTGAACAGCAAAGCAATTTTTGTTTATATATTATTCTGAAAAAACGAAACAACCTAAGAAAAATATTCCATATTTTGATGCAATTTTTTCTTCAAATTTCTATATTTTCTCTCGGTGGCGTTAATGTTTCTTCAAAATGAATAAAAACTGTGTGTTATTTTGTTCCCATTTTTCTTCCAACAAATTTTTATTTTTGATTGTATGTAAAAATTTATTTGTAAAACCAATTTTTTTTGTAGGCACATAAAAAACTAGATACATATTCGAATTTTTGCTAAGCACTCAACATTTTTGAAATTTCTACTATATGACAACCCTGTCCAACATTCACTGATTTATAGGAAGCTATTCAACCTAATCAGCTTACTGAGTATTCAGACATCGTTTACTTCTCTATGCCTTTTACCCGTTTTAGGACAAGTTAACACTCCCAACAGCAATAAGCAATGCTTGAACTGTTGAGGTAGCAAAAACTAATTAATTTCCCAACGTTCGGAGCTAGAGCATATCAATTGAATAATTTTTTTTTTTTTTTTAATTTTTATAATGTAATTTACTAACCAAACGGCCTTCAATGAGCTCGCGCGCTCCATAGATATTCATGCACTCTCTGTTTGGGTCTCTTATAAATGAAAATACAAAAAAGAGAGGATAAAAGTTACATTACGTTCTGTTAGCAACATTTCACCGCACATAACAAATTATATTAACTAAATGTATACGAAGATATTCATGCAAAAACATACATACATTTATAATACAATATGTACAGTGGTATTTGTTATATTTATTGTTGTAGTTGTTGCCCAAAAATTTGCTACTGTAGCAATATATATGTACATTTTTTTTTAACAACTTCTTTTGGCTAAGTGCTGAGAAATCTAAAAAAAATATGCTTGTGTGTGTGTGTGTGTATTCTGTGTGACCAAGTATCCGCATTCACAATACCACATTCTTACCACTTTTGCGCAATCAGCTACTACACTCAGTACTAAATTCCAATGCAGTATGTTCGTATCTGTAGAAAGGTAAGCAGTTTTAGTTTTGTAAGATATGTAATTAATTTTTTTATTACACACCCGCCACCCGCAATTGCTATACGAGTAAAAATATCAGGGTGTACCGAAAGTTTTTGATATTCAATTGTACTAAATACATAGATGCAAATTATGGTAATGATTTTTCTCAATTTCGAAATCAGAGACATAACTATTATAAGAGAATCTATATCTATCATTTAAAAACTTATATTATATAAGTCTCTTTATGAAAATTATCAGCCAGGTCAATTTTTTTCTGTCTTCAAAGACTTTTATTTCAATACTTTTATTACATAATAATTATCAGCGAGATCAATTTTTTTAAGTCTTCATTTTTTTTTAAATCTTCAAAGACTTTTATTTTGAGATTTATTTGATAAACGTCTCTTCCTAAAAAAATTATCAGCGAGATTAATTTTTTTAAGTATTTAAAGACTTTTATTTTGTGACTTATATTATAGAAGTCTTTTCGTAAAAATTATCAGCGAGATTAATTTTTTTACGTTTCCAAATACTTTTATTTTGTAACTTATATTATAGAAGTCTTTTCATAAAAACTATCAGCGAGATTAATTTTTTAGGTTTTCAAAGCCTATTAGTTTGAGACTAATATTATAGAAGTCTTTTCGTAAAAATTATCAGCGATATTAATTTTTTAAGTTTTCAAAGACTTTTATTTTGAGATTTATTTGATAAACGTCTCTTCCTAAAAAAAGTGATTAGCGAGATAAATTTTTTAGGTTTTCAAAGCCTATTAGTTTGAGACTTGTATTATTAAAGTCTCTTCATAAAAATTATCAGCGATATTAATTTTTTTAAGTCTTTAAAGACTTTTATTTTAAGACTTATATTATTAAAGTATTTTTGTAATAACTATCAGCGAGATAAATTTTTTTAAGTCTTCGAAGGCGTTTTTTTTTTAGACTTCTAATAATAACTGTGAGAGATTTTTTTTTAAGTCTTCAAGGGCGGGAATTTTTTAGGATCTTTTCGTGGTTGGTTCGGAACTGATTCGTGACTAGTTCGAATTCATTTCGGAACTGGTTGGAATCTTTTCTAGACTAGTTCGGTAATATTTCGTGGAGAGTTCCGAACAAGCTTGGGAGGGATCAGTTCAAGACTGACCACTAACTCTGGATGTGCCAGAAATGGAAACAAATATATTAACTATTAACAAATTAATCCCGTAGTGGCCCCGAAATAGTTCGGTCTTTCAAATATTACGGGTCGCTACAAATGCTGCCTCGTCGGACAAAATCGATTATCCTACATGAAATTTAATAATAATTTCATCGTCCCTACGAAAGTTAGACGAAAAGAAATCTGCAAAGAGGCTTACTGCCTCAGATGCGGAATTTCCATGCGGTTTCCAAACGATCACAGTTAGCACACCAACTAAAAATTGGTTGAAGAAAAGTAGATTAGCGATATGCTGCCTTAGGTAATGGAAGTCCACCCTTGTTGGAAGTTTACAAGCGAGCTATAGGCTACGACAGATTTGATGTAATTCAATTCAATATCAGTTAATTCGATTTTTTTAAATGAAGTCAAAACTTCTTCATGTTGTCCACAATCGCTGCTGTGCCAATATTCCCCCCGCGTAAGACACATAAAATACCGCAATTTTACTATGTACATACATATTTATGCCGGTTAACCTGTTTTTTAAGAATTTTTTTTTCTTTTAAACAAGACAAAACCACTGACGGCATACTTCCATTTAGTATTTCATGAGCATTCTATTTACATAGCACACACGTACATACTTCGGTTTTTTAGCAATGTGTATGTATAGCCCCGCATCTATTTTGACTCGCTCCACTCAGCCATTTCATGCGACAACTTTTTGAACATTTTGTAATTGTATTCAATTTTATTTTTTCAACAATCAGCGTAACTTTTTTATGACTATGACTCTCCGCCACCATCACTTGGCTTTTGTATAATTTTAGAGGTATGTATGTACTCTTATACTTTTTAACTAACTGCTATATACATACAGCTTAGTATTTTCGCCAACATTTTCACGCTACTCACGATCAAAGAATATCGGCGTAGCAGTAGCGGAAATTTTTTTTTTTTGTTTTTTTTTTTTTGTTTTCCATTTAAGACCGGCATATCAGTTGGCTGTCGTCACGGCTTTCTACTGTTCGTTTATTGAGTTTTTTGCCCAATTTCGCACTGTAGTAAACCAAATTTTCGAAATATCTACGAAATATCTATAGTTGTGTGCATAAAAATAACAGCAAAATGTATTAATTATTAAATTAATTTTCTTATTTATGTTTAAAATTTTTTAAACTAAAATATTGCTATTTCCGGCATGAAACACACCTAAGTTAAAGTTTCAAGCTTTCTAAAAAAATTAAAAAATTTATATAAAAAAATAGTTTTAAAAAAACTGCCACCAATGTTTTTAAATTTCCAGCGCTAATTTTTAGAAAATTTTCCAGTAAGCAATTTTATAGCCCATTTGGATTACTGTAATAAATTGCAAATTTCAAAGGCACCCTCAGCAAGAAAAAAATTATCAAAAATCGATGAGATTTTTAACACCTTGAAATTTGCATTTGTTTATAGTTGAATCGATAGGCTAACCAACTGCTTACTCAAAAATTTTCTAAAAACAGATTAAAAAGTGGGAAATTAAAAAAAAAAAATTTTTTACTTATTATAAATTTTTATACATTTTTTGGGAAGTTTGAAACTTGACCTTGAATCGTTTTTGTCGAATTTTTTTAAAAACTAAGATTGAAAAGTCGGAAATTTTGTTAATTTTTTTTTTAATTTTCTCAAAAATTTGAAACTTCACCTTGTAACATTTTTGTTTCAGGATTATCTTCATTTTTTTTAACAATTACTAAAATGAAGTAAGAAAAAAAAATTGTCTAAATTTGCAAAATATATTTAGTTATGATTTTTATGAACACAACTTAATTGAGATTTTCCTAATCGATTTTTGTGTCATAAAAATTGCGAGATTTGTTTGTAAACACCCAGATTTATTTTCAGTGAGTTCTCAGAAAAATCTTTGCTTAGCTACCCAAACTCTTTTGTTTGAAAAACTTGTTGCTTCAAGCACACATTATGAATGGATCAAACGTTTGAATTTTGATGTTATAAAACAATTGAAAAAATATATGAAAAACTGAATGCTAAAAACATCTATACTTTATTTGAAAAAGTATTTAAATTAAATAATTAAATTTTCCCAATTAAGGTATTCATTGAATCTGATTTACTTTACTTTGACCATTAATTTAATCGATTAGCACTTAATTTAACTTATTTGAAGTAAAATCTCCTATAAGTTACATTTACTTTCTTGTAGTACATTTAATAGACAAATGACAATCAGCTGTTTTTTTTTACAATGTTATTAAAGTGCAAATGGAAATTAATTAAGGTGTTCATTGCAAAAGGAGTTATAAGTGAAACCCCAAAAGGCCTTACTTACCGTATAATTCAATTTAGAACTATAACTCTTTCTACTAGCATTTATTCCACTCGGAACTTTTTTTTACACTAAACCTTTATTGCGAGAAAGCAGCTACTGATTTTGGCTTGCACGAGGATTGGCGTGCGTTTACTTTTTCCATGTTTTTTGATTTTGTTTTATTGGGGAAGCGGAACTGGTTGTGGGATTAACTAAATAAAATATACAAATTTGTTCATTTTCACTATTTGCAAAATATTCGTACTTTTTGGAAATACCAACTATTGCTGCTTCATCGCTCACTACCGGTATTTTATTGAGGTTTTTAATTTAATTTCAATTATTTTTTTTTAATTTTGTTTCTATTTGCAGTCGTGTGAATTTTTTTTTTATATTCAGTTTATTGTTATTGTTAAGTGAAGTGAATGCGAAGTGGTTGTTGAAAAAATAACATGCCGAATTTTAAATGTATCACACAGACATCTCTTTATTTGATCGAATATGGGATATATGTCTTTGTATGTAATTGAGTACATTAATGTGGCTCGCCGAAAAGAGTTTTTTTTTTTTTAATTTTTAAAATTTTTGAGAATTTTTTATTTCGATTCCCTACTCAAATATTAAAAAAGCTTATATTTTAATTAATTGTATATTAAATTTAAATATGTCTTTATTTAAAAAATTTATAACAAAAACTAAAAGCAATGGGTTTGAAATTTAATAATTGTTTTTCAATTGTCAATTGTTTTAAAAATTCAAGATAATAATTATATTAGATTTTTGTTATTGAAAGCGAGAAAAATTGTTTTGCTTAGTTTACCACTCGTCATATTGAAACTTTTCACATGCGCCCTTTTATAAAAATAAAATAATAGAATAAAAGTGAAAAACTGTGCTTATCACTCGAAAAATCTGTGCCAATTTTTTTTAGGTGTAGCGCGAGACACCTTAATGTTCCTTGTCAATTGTCGTGCATAGATTATAGTACGACAAATAAGTTGAGTTTAGATCCGGTTAGTTGAAACTAATCCTTTTCCAACATAAGCAAAATTAATGATTTTTTATTGAAATATGTAAAGCAATACACAAGTAAATATTAAGCTAGAATTATTACATTGTGAAACCCAAATATTTAATTTCACATCCATTTCAAAGCACTAGTTTCTTAAATAAAAAATTATCAAAAAGTGAAATTCATATTTTTTTTTTATTTTCAATAAAATTATAAAATAAACCCAACGACCTGCGAGTTCGACTATATGGATAAAGTGAGCGTTTATATACAGCTGAATTTTGTCTTGAATCAGTATTAGATATTTTCACTCAGAATCGATTATTGCAGCGATAACCAAAAAATAAAAAAGTGTCAATGTTAAATGTGTGAAAGCGGTTGCAATTGAAAAAAAATATATCGATATATATCAGAGTAAATCAGAGTAAAAATATCGATATATCGATACCAATCAATATCCATATCGAAAATATCGATATATTTTTTAAATAATCGATAGTGGAAAAAGCAATACATATTTGGCTGTTTTATTATTTTTATTTATTACTAGTAAAAATACTTGTGTTGAACTTGTAAAAATATACATACATACATACATACCACATACTTCACAAAAAAAAATTCCGGTTTTCCATTCCAACTATACAATGTGTTAGGTTTTAAGACTTCCGTCAAAATATTTGGAAAAATTTGAAAATTTGCCGAAGCTGAGCTCATAAAGACCGTAAAAAATATCGAATTTGACAGAAATTTGATACTCGAAAGTAAATATCGAACATCGATATTTCGAGGTTAAAAAATATAGACGTATTTGTCTATTATTTTCCGTTATTGTTTCGAAATACCGATATTTTTTGCCCACTCTAACTAGTACCCAAAAGTTTCAGTTTACTGAGCGCATTTTATCCAGTGCTTATAAAACTGTTCGCCATCCCATGTGAGTTCACAATAGGGCTCCGGATCATGAAAAAGAAATGGCTAGGTCGATTCTTGTCAGTTTCAGCATTGCAAGTTTTGCCAATGTGGCGTCTTCCTTTCCGAATGCAGACTTAACTTAAATGCCAATCCAAAGCAACCCTGCGACGCCGAGAATAATTTTTATCCGACAAAGTCGTATTCACCGGTTTATTAGCTTTTCACGCCGAAAAGTCTAGACGGATGTAGTTTTTACTACTTTTGTACGCATAAATAACAAATAACCTTAATAAATGTATATGCTATTTTTTAAAGAGTGTTGCCACCTTTTGAAAAAGTTGAACATAATAAAATTAATAAAATAAGTTAAATATTGAAATTCTGATGTGGAATGGAAGAGGTATATAAATTTTTAATTTCGATAATATTCTTGAAGAGGGTTGCCAACTGTTTGACAGATTAAATTTAATTGTCTTCATAATATTATATTAACGAAATAGTACAATAATGGTGTCAAATTAAAAAGGTTTACGAAACTTAAAGTTTTAAAAATATTGTGAAGAGAATCAATCGGCACCTGTGCGAAAATTTTAATTCAATTAACCTAATAATATTGCATTTTTAATATATCAAACGAAAAATTTTTACGAAAGCTTTATTTGAAAAATATTTTCGCCCACCTATAAGAAAGTGAAATTTATGTAAATAAATTAATAAAATAAACGAAATATGTCTACGAAGTACAATTAATCCAAAGCTCCAAACAAATTGATTAGTCGAGGTGCAACATAACGCGGCTTTCACATTTCTTTTACTATGAAGAAATTATTCGGAAAAATCTTGCTTGTATTAACTTTCGAAACTATTAGTTAATACAAGCACGAATACCAAAAATCTTCAGATATCAAAATGCAAAGGCAAAACGCAAATTAACACAAACTGCAGAGCAGCAGCACTAAATTGAAACCGGTCGTTCCGGAATTTATTTCATTACAAAAATTTAAACATTGCCAGAAAGTAACAAAACAACTACAGAGCCAGGTAAGAAATAATGGGAATAAATAAAAAATAAAATAAAGGAAACCAGCAAAAAAAAATATACTTGAGAAAGTGCCAGAATGGCAAGAAGGGGCGAGGAGTAAGTCTGGGAAACAAAAATACCCAGAAGCAAATCAAAGTATCCACACATGTACACACACACACACACACATATATATATAATGTATAATGAGATATTGTTGATTTTATTGAAAACAAAAAAATTTAGCTTTAGGCTGTTTAACTTGTGTGGTATTGTACCAAAATTAAAAGGGGGCCTATGCGGAGCGTAGCGGGCTACTGACTAAAAAAATTTTAACTGTGAGTTATTACTGTAACCTACGTACGGGTGCAAGAAGGCGGGGTTTATTCGGACATTCTGAAAATCGCACATTATATTGCGGCAATATCGATTTTATTTATTTCATATTTGAAAAATAAGAAGAAAGTAAACGCCAAAAACTTTCAAAAAGTTGGCAGTTGGCGAAAAGCCTTTAGAATTTGATAAATATCATTCGCTTTTCGGTCGAAGGGGGGGATTAAAACTAAAAGGTCACAAATGAAATTGGCATAACTTTGTAAACGTTTTTTTTTTCTTCTTGTCTTTAATTTTAGGAACACCCTACAAAATATAAAAATACCAGAATGTACCGGGTGATTAATTTAAAAGTTAGTTTTCGATTTAGCATTTGGTGACAGATCAACTCGATACTTCACTAAATTAATTATATCAAATTTTTTATAACGTAAGAGCAAAATTATGGTTTTGAAGTTTTTAAATTGTTTTGGAAATCAGCACAACGTGATGCCTTTTTGCAATGAAATATTTGCCTGCCTCATGCGCCTAACCCAGTAAATTAGACTAGTATTAACCGATCATTATAGATTTGTTATTCAAATAATGAATTAATAAAATCATATCGTTATCTCAAGTCTAAAATTATTGCTGCTTTTCGAGCTCTGTAAAATGTCTCCAATTCTTCTATCTGCCATAATTTAATTCCGCGATCGCCACTGATCGTTACTGATCTTTGATCTTTGGTAGATTTTCTTCGGTCGTTTTTACTTTGTTAACTAGGAATTTAATCACAGCGCAATGCTCCCTATTGCAAGAATTTCCAATTTCCGTTAACATTGCGTTGTTGCTGGTTCCAGGAATAACTGAACGAAATTAAAATGTGGATGTTCTTTGTATTAGCACTGAGTCATGCAATTTGTGTTATCAGCAGTGGGGTGGAGTCATAGCTAAGTATCTTAGGTCGTAAGCTTATCGGCCGCCATTCCTATCTTATGCTAGAGAGGAAACAATAATTTTTGAGCTCAAGGTCATTTTACTATTTGGAAAGTAATTGTAGAAGGCAACAACAGTCATTGGATATAGGAAGGCGGAAGGGCAACAGTAGTTGTTCTTGTTGTTGTAACAGCATAAATCGTTCTACCTAAAATCTTGGGGAATGCTGCTGAAGTGGTCCTTGGCCGGATATAAATCCAGGTCTTTTGAATTTCGGAATTCATAGCATTAACATTGAAATATAGTCTATGCTAAAAAACAAAATGTTTTTTAAACTTTTTATCTTTTTCCGCAATTATACGAAAAACAAGGTAATTGGAGTTTGGTCTTCAAGCCTTTTTTATTTTTATTTCACATCATTCTAATACATGAAAATATTAAAAAAAAAATACATTACACAAAATGCACCGGTTTTGCGCCACTCCCTCACTTAAAGTTCGGGTTATTAAGCCACAAAATAAGCCTACAATTTTTATCACCGTGACTGTAAGAAAAATGTATAAATTGGTATACACATTACTTATTTTAAGGCTCCTTTTTTTTGCATATAATCCAATCTCTTGATTCGAAGTCTTAGACAAAAAAATATCAAAATAACACTAGTATAGTATAGTATATTTAGTGGTTTCAACTTGAAAATAACATGTCTTATGTCTTATGATCGAAATAATATCACAATATGATCAACAAAATTTAAATCCAAGTATAACGATTCTACTGCGGAACAAAATTTTGCGGTCGGAGATTTTTAAGTCGATTTAGCGTAATTTGGGGGCGCTGATAACGAAAATAATATCAGTTTTGTCGAATTGGCTTCAGTTTTTCAGATAAAGACTCTTAAATATTTTACGAAAAAACCTAATTAAAAATACCAATATGGATTTAAATTATATTTTTATTGCGCGCCTGTATAAAACTAATACAAAAATAAAAAAAATATATTATTTTCATTAATTAATTTTAAAAAAAATTACAAAAAACTTTTTCTGTAGGACCTCCTATGATGTCGTTGCTCAGGACAATCCCGTATTAAGTTCTACCAGTAGTCTGCCATCATGTGGTCGTCCCATCGACCTTGGTATCTTTCTTCCATTATTTTTATGTCCTGGTGGAACCGTTCACCTTGTTCCTCACTGTAATCGCCTAGGTTGTCCGGGAATTTGCCCAAATGACTATGTAAATAATGTAATTTAATGCTCATTTTAGCTCCTAGTCTGCGAAAATTGAGAAGCATATCAGCAACTAGTTTTGTATAGTCTGGTGATTTATGATTTCCCAAACAATTTTTGACTACATTAACAAAGCTTAGCCAGGCTTCATATTAAATTTGTGACATATTTTAAGAATTCAGTGTCTTTTAGAACGGTACGAATTTGATGACCATCGAAGACTCCTGCTTTTAATTTTTCCATACCTACTAAGGACTGGAAATTTTTTGCACACATATTCGAAACAGTCACCTGTCTTATCAAGGGCTTTGATGAACTGTTTCATTAGCCCAAGCTTGATGTGAAGTGGTGGAAGAATGATTTTTTCTCCACTTATCAGTTGGTCATGAACCACATTTGCTGTTCCTACCTCCATATTTTCTCTCACCGGCCAGTCCTTTCTAATCCAATGTTTATTTCTTGCACGACTGCCCCATGAAAATATAAAACAGGAGTATTTAGTATACCCACTTTGTTGGCCCAATTACAAGTTGCATTTACAAGTCACGCGGTCGCTAACGTGCAGCGGCTGGCAGGGACTGTTAGAGTTTTCAGGTATTTAGGCGAAGTCGTCGAATTAATGTTTAGTTGTAGTAACTCACCCGACTTAACCGGCTGCCTCCTTGCTCTCTTGCAAGGGAAATAAAATATTTAAACCAACGAACTACTTGTTTTAATAATTTATATAACAAAACTTATTGAGGAATAATTAAATTAATATAACTGGAACTGGGTCATATAATTTTTTTTTTCATTAATTTCTTAAGTTTCGTTTATCTCAAGAACTAGAGCTAATCCAAAAAAAGTAAAATATAGTTAAAATATTAGCGAAAACATGGAAAATAAAAAATAAAAGCATAATGATCAAACTTAATTAAATAAATAAAAATCACAAATTGGCAATTATGTCTTTGCGTTTAAAGCAAAAACTCTTCTACATAAGGATCAGTTCAGATTTGCTTAGCATTTGGCATAAAGATTACTTAGATCGATGTATTCAAAATTTATTTTGAACAAATTCTTCCAAGGAAACTTTTTATACGGAAAAATCAAAATACTGGTTATCGTTGGTTTAAATGACTTTAACTCAAAAATTACTATTCCGGTTTCTACTAAAGGTATACCAGCGTAAAGAACCTCAAGCAGAGTTTTATTTACCTATATCTGGAAAACGCTTCTTTGGAAATATAAATGAAACTCATTTTCGTGTGCAGTAACCCAATATAAGTCTAAAGTCTAAAAAATACCTTTTTGGATGAAAACTAGTTCAATTGAAACCTTAGTAAAAGCTCTTATTCTCTAGACCACACGACTTTGCCAGACTTTTGCACTTTTTTTTGTTTAGCGACTACATTGAGTGACTAAAAAGAAACTTTAACCTTTAAACAATAAGTTATGCCCCACAGTGCTTTGTTTGATAGCAACCCAATTGTGATGAATGAATAATGTAAAAGGTACTTGCACTCACTTCAACAAAATCAAGTAGCCAACCAACCAACATTCATTCAAACACTTTTATGAATACATAAATACATACATACATACATAGAGAAACGTTAAACAATTCGTAGGTGTGTATAGGAATTCAAAAGTAGTGTGTAACAATCTTAAAATACATTTGATACGAGCGTGCGTGTTTTATATGTAGAGTACCGCAATTTCAAGCCAAAAGCAAGAAACCGTTTGTTGACTTTTAATCTTCAAATAGGCGAAATTGTATTGGTATAATAAATAAAAATAAGCTACAAGTAAATTCTCTTCGAAAACTTTTTGCATGGATTTATTTGCTGCTCACTACGCTCAGTTAATAACATAAAGCAATTACGCGAACCATGCCCACAATAATTGTGTAGATATGTATGTGTGAACTCATTTATCGAACAATGAGTACTCAATGAGTGCCACAGGTAATCACTCATGAAACTGCCCACAAAGTGACAGCTGATTGACGTCCGCTTACTGCGTGATGATGCTATTATTATTTTTTTTTTTTTGCGTACACTGTTGTTGCTAATTTTTGTTAGTTATGTTACTGTTTTCGTTGACTTTTTTATGGGCTATGGACTATTATGAATGTTTGTACCTACTATAAACTACCGTTAGCCCATGTGACAATTTTGCGCAAACAAATGACTCATTCATTAACATCAAACGAAGCACTGGAACAGTGGAGTCTCGTTCACATACTGCGATTTATTTGTTTGTTTATGCAAAAATATTTACATAACTATATATAAAATTTGTGAGACTATTCACTCTGAAGCAAAGCGTAAAAAGGGCAGAGCAATTAATGATAATAATTTTATAAGTAAATCACATAGCTCAATATTTGACCGCGGTACTCATACAGTTAAATAATAGCGTGCGTTTTTAAGTTGTATCACAAATTGGACACTACGAACGGCAAATGAATTTTATAAGACGCATTTTCATTGGCACAATACACTTGGAGGTTTAGTAAGGTCTTCCGAGAGGCGCCTCCTATTAGAAAAGTGTCCCATATGCTTTCACAGACTCCGGTAGCGGTTTAAACCGGAAGACTTTGGGTGCCATATGACGTAAGCTACTACTATTGGGGTTCGTTTCTAAACTCTTTCGTTTAAAATAAAACAATTTAAATTTTTCCACATAAGTAAGTATATTTGAAACATTATTGTATTGGGTTTTAAATCTTTTTTTCTTTTTTCTTATGTAAAACAAAATCTGTTTTTGAGACTTATATTATAAAAAATCACTCTAAATGCATTTAAAGTAATATAATTTTTACGTTATTTATATATCGAAAAATTAAAAAAAAAAATGCAAAAATTAGCCCATAAAAATATTTAATATTAAATGGTGTTTAAATTATTAAAATTAAATTTTCCTTGGAAGTGTCAGGAAAAGAAACAAAATTTAAATCATAGTATTTTTTAAGGATTTATTCCTTTCTATTTAAAATATTTACATGGTGAACTTTGAGCGACCTCTAAATATTTTATTTCAAAAAACGGAGTTATTGTTTATTTCAATTTAGAGCAATCCTAGAGGGGTGGTAGTATAGAAATTCTGATTTCTCTTTTGTTTTACGCACATAGTATTCAAAAATACTTACTAAATGATTTATGTACATACATACATATATAATTATGTAGCTACTAGGAATGGAAATTGGTTCAAATACAAATGCGAATGTTTTGAGCAAAAGTGCCTGGGGGGCACATTTTTACTAGATCGAAATCATTCGAGGCACTTGGAATTTGATTTGCATAGTGGCTGTAGGGAAATTCTAACAAGAAAATTGAAGCACATTAGATCGGGTCGCTCAGTATATGACAAAAAAAAAGTTTGGAATTCTTACCTTTAGTTTGAAAGCTTATTTTGAGCGGATTTTAGAACCATACGAATTTTCGTCTTGTCACCAAAAAACAACCAAAATCGAAGTTCTTTGGCCCACTCTATCTCTAATGTGCGTTACTTTATTTTTATTATTTTAGTTGAAATCATTTTATTTTATTTTAGGTTTTTTTTTCAATTATGACTTTATTTGATATGATTTTAGTTCACTTTCTTTTACTGAATTATTTAATTTTTAACTTTGCTTTTTTTATTTATTTATTTTTTCATTTCAATTAATTTTATTTTATCATATATTATTTTCATCAGTTTTATTTAATTTTTGTTTTATTTTTTGATCTCAGTTTTCGTTTTTATTTTTCTTCAGTTTATTTAATTTTTTTATTTTTATTTTCTTTTCATTTCTTTTATTTTATTGCATTTTTTTGTGTATATTTATCTGCTATTTTATTTTTTCATTTCTTTCTATTTTATTTTATTGTAATATTTTTTTTATTTATCTTATGTATATTATTTTCATTTGCTTTATCTAATTTTTTTTAATTTTTGAACTCAACTTTTGTTTTTATTTTACTTCAGTTAATTTTAGTTTTTTATTTTTATTTATGTTTATTTTCTTTTCATTTCTTTTATTTTATTGCATTTTTTTTTTGGGATATTTATCTGCTATTTCATTTTTTCATTTCTTTCTATTTTATTTTATTGTAATATTTTTTTTATTTATCTTATGTATATTATTTTCATTTGCTTTATCTAATTATTTTTTAATTTTTGAACTCAACTTTTGTTTTGTATTTTACTTCAGTTAATTTTAGTTTTTTATTTTTATTTATGTTTATTTTATTTTCATTTCATTTATTTTTTTTTGTTTTTTGTTTTGTTATTTTTTCCTTCTATTTCAATTTTCTTTTATTTCGTTCTATTTTATTTTGTTGTATTTTGTTATTTAATTTTTTCTACAATTCAGTTTATTTTATTTTGTTATTTTTTTTCTCATTTCCATTTAATTAATTTTAATGCATTTGAATTTTTTAATTTTTATTATTTTTTAATCATTTTTTTCTTCATTTTGTTTTAATTTATTTTATGAATGAAAACAAAATGAAGAAAAAAATTTCTAATTACTAATATTTTTCGCTTTTTTATAAACAAAATATCTTTCCTAAGCAATGAACCCTAGGTCGGCATTCTATTTTATTTTGTTGTAATTTTCCTATTTAAATTTTTCTACAATTCAGTTTATTTTATTTTGTTATTTTTTTCTCATTTCCATTTAATTGAATTTTAATTCATTTGAATTTTTTAATTTTTATTTTTTTTTAATAGTTTTTTTCTTCATTTTGTTTTAATTTATTTTATGAATGCAATTTTTTGTACGACGTATATGAAACTATACGGAAAGAGTTCGTGTTTCGTGTTTGTGTATTTTGGTGTTTTCCAATATTTTTCGCTTTTTTATAAACAAAATATTTTCCTAGGCAATGAACCCTAGGTCGGCATTCTTGTTCTTGTTGGGGTGTAAAGTTGTATGCTCTTTGCCTGCCTGGTGGCATCTCTAGATTACAAATTTTTAAAATTCGCAATCGCTATATGTAAATGAAATGCTTTGTAATAAAAATAAGTTTTCAACTTTAAAGTTACTCATAATTATTTTACTAAAATACATACATACATACATATTTTTGGCCACTTCAACAATGGCAGCATCTCTAAATCCAAACAACCACGGGGCGGCGTTGCATGGCGGGATGACGAATAATGGAGGCAAACAAACCCATACAGGTTTTCGTCATTAACAAAGGCAAAACGAAACCAAAAAAAAAAAAAAAAAAAACGCAACAGAAATGTAGCGAAAAAGGTGTAATAAAAGCACTCACAGCCGATTGAAATCGAAAAGAAATAAAAAAGAAAATAAACAAACGTTTTTAATGAACTGTCTTTTCAGGAATTTAATTTCGTAATTGCAATACTTATTTATTACTTTTTGGATTAAATCAAGCAAAACAAAAAACAAAAAGCAAGATTGCACAGTACAATACAATCAAATGCAATTAAAAATGAAACACTCGATATTTTTGAAAGTGATAACCTTGATAACCCAGCCAAAAGTTTGTTAATGACTGAAATTGACAAATGTGCGAGTTTTTTTGAAATTTTATTTTTTAAGTTTAGTAATTAATTTGAATATTTGAATTGCATAATTAAGAGTAAATATTGTATTCATTTATCACAATTGCCGCTAGTCATTACGAACTATTTCACATTTCTCACATTTTTATAAAAATCTGCCGCAAAAAATACGAGTGAAAAAAAAAGTATTTCTCAATAATTATCTCAACTTTTGAAATTTATGTTTTTTAATTAAATTTGACCTAGAATTTCCATAGGGAATTCCCCCACGCATTTAACTAGCATTCCGACGAAATGTAAAAATAACCAGAGCATTGTCACACGTAATGCTCACATTGCTCGGAAAACCCCTACAATCAAAAAAAATTTACATAACAAAGCGGGTGTCTAGTAGCAAACGATACTATTTGTACAAAATGTGCAACATTTATTTATATATATAAATACATGCATATTGTATGTATGTATTTTGGAGAACATGCATAGTAGTGGTAATATTTTATTACCCCTCATTAGCGGCATAGCGAATGCAAAACGACAACACTACCAACCTTGCATCAAGTTGCATTTGTAGATAGATAATGCAATTCCATTGAGCGAAACATTTGTACACTTAGCGACAGAAAAATAGCATCCTTACACTATTTCGAGTGAAATAGCCAATGATCGATTGGACATTATAAATTTATGTAATACTGTGCTGACGATATTCTTTAATGTACAATAAAATGAAAGAGATTTTGTGTCAAAGCAATTAGAACGTGTATAAACTTTTCTATTAATTGCAAAAAAATAGAAAAATAAGTAAAAATATCATTATAAAAACCTCTAAATTAAACTTGGGTGCAGTAAATTATTTTGTGATAAGAAATGTAAAATAAAGTTTACAAATGTAAAATTTTTCTATATATTTTAATTCTACTTCTAAAGCAACTCACAGATTGATATTTGTCTCGATCATTGTGAATTCTAAGGCGAATTCATATAATTCAAATTAGTCAGCTGCGTTCAACGTGGATAGAAGGTGATAGCAAGATGAACAAGGCAAATCCGCTGTGTATGTTGTTAGTGTAATTTTGCGTGTGAAATGCCAAAATCTGAATTCGCCCAGTATTGGGCATGTATATTGTTAGTGTAATTTTGCGAGCGAAATGTCAATAACTGAATTCGCCCAGTTAGCTCATGTATTTTGTTTGTGTAAACAAAACAAGCCAGCGAATTCGGCAAGAAGAACAAGCATTCAGTCCATGGGATACTATCACCTTGTATGAATTCGCCTTGGCTGCGTTATTCTGTTTTTCTTTCGCCGTGCGTCAATTTTATTTTTGCTCTCAGAGGTATAGCTGTCAAAGCCGTAGAACAAAAACAAAATACTGGCAACTTTGATAATAGTCCCACAGAAATGTAAAAACAAAATACATGGACTTCTTTATGCCATCACCTTGTATGAAGTCGCCTTGGTTAATTCCTTTCATGCTGAGAGCAACTGAAAGTGACGCATTAAAAGCTATAGAGTGAGAGAGCAAAGAAAAAATTCAAAAAAAAGAAGAGGCAGAAGCACGCAAACGACAGCCGAAAAAAAATACTTTTATTTCTTCAGCGAACACCCATTCGGTTACTGTCAAATAGACAAAGAGAGAACTAGCGACCCGCGGAAGGTGAACTCGTGTATTCAATCATTCTTGTATAAATCCATATGTGGCACTAACGAAGGTGTATTTGCAATTGCATTGAAGAAAAAAGTTGGGTGACGTTATTTCTTATTCGGTTATGTTCCGTTCGGTCGTTCGTTTGGATTTACTATTCCTGTTTGACTTTTTACTTCCTATGACAGTTAAAATATGGCAGAGGAACAGTTATGTCACTGCTGAGAAATCATGTTTTTTCTCACGCCGTCATGGGAGATCTGTATTGATTCGTTTTTTGCTTTTTGCTACATACTCTGATAACTTAGCGGCATTTAGAGCACTTGGTTCAATAGCGGCGCAAACGATGGTAGTTATGGATTATCTGACTTCTCTTTCGAAAGCTTCGGAATATTTCTTCATCAAAATAATCAGAGTACCGGGTCACAACGATACCACAGTGCATACTTGAAACGGATGCCTGAAGCAATAGGAGTTTGCTACGGAGTTGCTCTGGTCACCTGTCTTGGTCATAAGTTTGTTTGCCAGTGGAGATCAGGGAGGTTGTTCGAACCACAGATCTCCTTAATCGCGGTGGTATCAGGCCACTGCCTGCCTAATGGGAAGCCAATGGAAAGTTTTTTTATTAAAAATAATAAATTATTGCACATTATGCTTTGAGAGTAAACTTTTTTTTTACTTAGCTCTATGCAGTTATTGTTTGTTAGAAATCTTTGGCACATTAATTTTGTACGCTGATAAGCACAGAAAATTAGACAATCTTGTGTTTGCTAATAAAATCAGCTGTACAAAAAGTTGCATTTGTAAAAAAAAGTGTAAAGAAAAGTTTTTCTTTCACTTGTGTATATTTTGCTCAATGATGTGATCTTCGATGTGATAAAATTTTTTTTTTTTTAAATAAATAGACTCGTTTGGATGCCCGTTTCGGGGTTTCGAAAAGTCGACATATGGCAGAGCACTTGCTAAGAAATCAAAAATTATTCGTTCTCAAGAATAAGTCCGATTTTAACAGTTATCCGCTTATAAAAATTCCCCGCTTATTAGAGCGTTCTTCTATGGGATATTTTACTGTAGTTTTCTTTCATTTTGAACTGTGTTTTTCCGCGAATTTACAATTATGTTTTGTTAGTATATTCAACAGATTGTACTTTTATATTTTGTTTGTATTTAAAAAAAAAAGTTAAAATTAATTTGTACCTTCTGTCAAACCACTGCCATTATTTGATGTTGCAAAAAAGTTGCTTTTTTAGCGTTAAAGGTACCGGTATTTTTTTCGAAATAGTTGATGAAAACTATTTTTTACTCGTCAAGTGTATTAGGTTATGAACAAACCCATATTGTACTTATAAACAATTTGTTTACATAAACTACACTGAATTGACGATGTGATCTTTGGCGACTGTGATTCCCAAGAAAGCAACTTACAAATACAATCACTTTTAATGACAACAACATTTTGAATACGACTCATTTAAAATTTAAAAAAAAAACGCACACAAATATATGTACTTTTATAATACACTTCTATCTGTAGATCCGTGGGCATCCACACAATGTACCTAAACGAATATGGGGAATTTTTGCGTTGTCTTATCATTTTACACCCGACAAATACGAGTACATACATGCAACTGTGAGATCATCAACACTCTACGTACTACGTACATATGCATGTACAGTGGGTCTATATACTATAATATTACTACGTATGTGCTAATAAGCAACTTAAAAATCTAGGCTGGTGTGAATCGCAAAGCGGTTTTTAGATTACAATTTCTATCGAAATATCTCATCAGCTTATACCGAAAGCCAATTATATGAACTGAGAATATTTTTAGTAAACGCATAATACATTTTAAATTTCCCTCGTTATAGAAAAAGTTTTCTAATAAGGGAATTTTTTTTTGATTACCCAATAGCATCAGGTGCAAAAATTATATGCCAAAGTTATGTTTATACAGGGGCACCGTATCGAGTACTAACCGCGAAAAAACGTAAGTGATAAATTTTTTTTTTGAATTTTCTTTTTGGTCCAGAAATGTTCGTAACAAGATATATTGATGGATCAAATGGAAAAAGTTCAAAAAAATAATCGCTTACATTTCCTTTGCGGTCAAGGATCGATATGTATGTAGTAAATCCGTATAGATACCGACAAGGGAAGGATTCGAACAATTAATTGTTATCTAAACTTCATACTAAACACACAGCTAGCTTGCCGCTTTACGTGCTTTGTAATTTTTCACCATAATCACGTGAACTGTAAGTGAATAAAAAACATGTTCTTCTTGAATTGTAAACAATTAATATTTCCACAGAAATTCATTCAAGTTATTGTTTACATATTTTACAATACTTATTATAAATTTTCTTTTAAATCTGTATTATATGTAAAAATTTGTAGTCACTAATACTTGGATCACATATGTACATACCTACATACAAACTGTATACATAACTGCTCTTTTTTCTTTTACTTATATTCAATGATTTATTGTTTAAATATTTTACACGTTGTAATTATAATGTGACGTATTGTAAAGTATTTTGTTAAATGAAGTACTGGGTGCCAGAGAGCTACATGAGTAATGACACTTAAATTCCATGCAACCCTGCTTTCCACTCATTTGTTTTCAAGTAGCCGTTTGTCTTGTTCTTTCTGATTCAATTCATAAAAAAGATAAAATGCGTAAAATTCTAGAAAAATAATGATAATGATAATGATAATGATAATGATAATGATAATGATAATGATAATGATAATGATAATGATAATGATAATGATAATGATAATGATAATGATAACGATAATGATAATGATAATGATAATGATAATGATAATGATAATGATAATGATAATGATAATGATAATGATAATGATAATGATAATGATAATGATAATGATAATGATAATGATAATGATAATGATAATGATAATGATAATGATAATGATAATGATAATGATAATGATAATGATAATGATAATGATAATGATAATGATAATGATAATGATAGCGACTATGATAATGATAATGATCGATGGTTATGAGAAGGGATGAATTTCCGTTAGTGAAAAGAGTCCATATAGTCTCCGTTAAAAAGACATCCATCGCCCAAAAATCCCAACCGTTGTGATTTTGTTTGGAGTCAACTTTAGTAAAGATTTAAGTATGGCGGGGGGTGGTGCCTGTGTTGTATATATGTACATGCAGATAAATTTGTTGTACAGATGGAAAAAATACAAATATAACCAACAAAGTCAAACAACAGAAATAATCTCTGGCACAGACGAGTGCGAAGGTAAAAGAAGCAAAACACTGTGGTAGATGATTTCCTCCTCCTAACGCAAAATATGCTCTCTCCTCTACATGGAAATCAGAATAGATTTATATGATTTTGAAAACAGAATCACCTATCCGTCAGTATAAATGGCATAGCGATAATTCAAATTCAAAGAATTTATGAACATAAAAAGTTTCTCTATACATAGGTTTTTTCTTATGGGTGGTGGATTTATTTATTAAGTCACTCGCATATTAAAATCATGCTTTTTTATTTATTTTACGCAAATTTCTTTGAATAAAAAATTTAATGACCTTTATGTATAACGCCATAGCCGAATGTATGCGACTACACACCGGGTACAAATCACGGCCGGGGTATGTGACATCGAAATAAATAAAGAAATAAAATATTTGTTCCAATAGCGGACGCGCCGAATGTTTTTCTGTTATAAAAAAACTTCTAAAAAAAAAGCATTTGCAGTGCGGAATTCGTGTATAGCTTTAGGTCCGTCCCTCAATCAAAACGCACATCATAAATTGTAGGACAAGTGCGGCCAAACATCGAGCTACTTATGTATATGATGTAAGCGCTAAATTACAATATTATAAATTTTATGTATAAATTAATGCACACATATATTTCTTATCCATTCACCTATTCTCTAAAATTTCTTCGAAATATAAAAATTCAGATGAAATACGAGTAAACAATCAATTCATCTACATAATAAGGAATTAATAAAAAGAGCTGCAGTGCATTGAACTTTTTATAAACACGTGTTTCCATTTGTATAATTGTAAGTATGTATATAGATACATATGTAAATATTTAATTTTACTACACCTGTGTGTATAAGAAATTTTGTATTAAAAAGAAACTTAAGAAAGAACATTTCATTTGTCTACGGTTTAAGGAAGAGAATAGTGTAAGAAAAAAGTATATTTTGTTTACCGCCGACAAAATGCGGCGACAATGGGTTACACTATTATATAAACTGTTATTAATTTGGGCAACATTGGAATTAAATTCCAGCAAAAATTCTCAACATATGTCGGAAGCTGTGTGTATTTTTTTTAATAAAATGTATTGAAATTGAAAATTGCTAAGAAAAAAGAATCTAGCTGGTATAATTTCCACACCAAAAGTCTAAAACAATTCCATGACAAGATATAGTGTATATGTATGTGGCGCTACACTCTGGCCAGTGAAGAAATTTTGAATCAGCTGCTGAAAGAGCTTTGCTTTTGAGTAGCCGAAGAACTCGAACTAACGCCATTCATTCACCATCAGATGGGATAGTAAAACGGGCCATGGATGGCGCTGGTTTCAATTAGGAAACAAATTTATAAATCAAAAGGCTAAAATAATAGCGTAGAAGTATTCTCAAATAATCGCCTATGACGTTTTTTTTTTTTTTGGAGCTAAGTACACTGCGCTCAGGGAAGAAATTTCGTATCAGCTGTTTCCAAGAAGTATATTTTGTGTTCGGAAAACTCGTACAACTGTTATACATTCATAATCAAATGGAACGAGGAAACGATTGTACCGAAACTGAAACTTAGCAGAGCGTTTGAGGAAGGTAATGAACAAATAGCAGAAATATTGGAATATCCAAATAGTCCTGTTTCTGTTGAAGAACGCCAAAATTTTTACTTCTCTAATTTTGAATTAATTGGGCAAAAGTTTGTTAATTTTCAGCTTTTAACAGAATTTTTTAAATATTCTACTATATTCTAAAAAATTTCTGTTTTTAAAACAAACATGATGCATTCGAAAAAAAAAGAGCAACACCGTCCGCAAAAAAAAATTATCAACATCAACGCGATTTTTGTGGAGCTTTAGGCTTGCAATTTTGTATAGTAAAATTTAATGAGCTATAAAAATGCAGACCCAAAAATTGTAAAAAAACTCGGATTAAAAAGTGTAAAATTTTAAAAAAAATTGTTGAATTTTACTAAAATTTATACAAAGTTTAAACCTGCGTTATGTAGAGTTTTCATTTTATTATGAATTGTATTTTTTTTTTTTTACAAAATTAACCAATAATGAATTAAATATAAATTAACTTGCCAATGAGTCACAATGTGTAGATTACTTTTAATAAAATTTTTGTATCTAATATTTTCAATAACTTTTTTTTTTAAGGGTAACTTTGCAACCTATTTAAGAAGTTTAGTTTAGCTTAAAAATTACTAAGGGTTTTTGACACTGCGAATCCAAAGTTGCCAAAACTTGCAGCCAATTGAATATTTTGGGCTGAAGGCGCTGATTGTACTTATCAAATAGTACAACAATCATTTTCCAATTGCTATGACAATATTAAATTTTTAAATAAAAAAATTATAGTATTGTAATTTATCCCCTCATTTCCACCAGGCTATGCTAGTGATAACACTATGTTCAAATTAATATCAAACATCATCGAGAATTGATCAGCATTGCTACGCTCAAAAAAAAAAATTCTCTCGATTGAGAAACAACGCTATTAAAAGAAAGAAAAATAGGAAAGAAATGGCGCTAAATAAAAATCTAATAACATTGGAGAAAACTCCAATATATGTAGGGTTTTATTTATTTTCAAGAAACCTTTACTCAATCAGGAAAATATCGTAATTTGAAAAACAAGTATGATATCAAAATAAAGCAAATTTTTCTGCGGCCCTTTTTTCAAGTAATAAAGACGCTCTACATACCGGTTTCTAATTGGTGAAATTTTGAGTTGGTACGTAGAAAGTTCATATGTGCCCAGAAGCTAATAATTCCAAATATTGCACCATGAAACTTGTATATTCTGTTCTATTAATACTCACGCGCATTAAATAATTTCATGCTTGACCAGCGGCGGTGTAACTTCAAAAGCTTGACCGTGAAATATTTGTATAAAGTTCATAAACCTAACTGTACATTTAACACATTTTCGATGTGTGTGTGTGTGTTTATTAATCTTATTAAATTATCCTAACGACCTACACACATTAATATCGATAGTAAATAAATGTTAGAAATTTTCCCACTAAATTTAAACGCCGCAGTTGTGTGTTGGCATTCATTTATAACTTTTCTTACCTACCGCTGACACTAATCGTCTCATAAAATGATCGATTATCTAAAAAGTGTCTAGCAAATTTTAGAATTAACTAAAACTTCAGGCCTGCAATAAGAAGCATTAAGTTTCATCAAATACTCACATAGATAAATTAATAATGAACGGTTTGACAGAAGTCTTCATTAACTTGAACGAAATGAGATCAAAAACGATCGCAAGAAATGCGGTGATGTTTCTACGATGAGTTGCCATCTTGGCAATAATCGTTTAGCTAAGCGTAAAAAAAAAATTTAAAATTTTTGAAGTATGCCCAACAAATGCTGAATACTGTTTGTTATATTCGTCATAATTTATGCACAAAATTTGGCGCAGTTGCATTGAGATTTTTATCGTTAAATGTCGCACTATGGCGCCTCTGGCGCAAAGACTTTGCAAAAACCAAAACTTTCATGAAAGCGTTCGATAAAGCAAATATATGTTTCTAATAAGTAATTTGAAAATTTACATTTTATTAAAAATGATTAGAGGCAGAGGAGCTCAAAGTTGAGAAATTTCCCACATGGAGAAAATTTTTTTTCTTTTTCGTCATATTTCATATGCAGTATTTTAAAAAAGGTTCTTAAATTTTAGCTATAAACAAAAAAAAAAGTTCCTATTTCCACAAAGTTGTTAGATCTATCCGTTTCTCGTAAAGTCTATGTTTCGACCATTTTTTCAACTATGGTAGAACCAAAAAAAATAGCACCAAAAAAATCCCCATAGGAAAATTAAGGCTGGTTAATTATCTAGTATTTACTTAACTGAATTAACTGAATTAACTTTTACTTTTTGTTTTTAATTCAAAGTAAAGTTGACCTCCAAAATCTGATGGATAATTCCACAATATACAAAGATGACTATGAAAAACTAACTTACCAAAAGCTTTTTTTTTTTAAATGAACAAAAAAAATACGTAGCAATTATTTTTTATTATTTGATTGAAACTGAAAATAAATGCAAGTAAAATAGTAATAATTCATTTTAGTACACGTTTTTTGCAGTAACATCGAAGATCCAATTTGTAAGCAACCCTGTTATTGTGACACCCTGTATTTATAAGAATTTTAAAGCGTAGATATTTTTCTTTCAGATATATTTTAAGGCTCTACCGATAGCTCTGCGTCTAATAAATTTGGTAGATATTGGTAAAGCGGTTACTGAGATAAAACTTTTTATCATAACTGCGCAGTACAACGCCTCTTTTCGTAATTTAAATTACTAAAATTATTATATATATTAACCAACTTCCACTAATTTTTCATCAGTACTCACTGGAATTTTTTTTTGCATTTTTCAAAAATATCTCCATTTGGACGATGACTTTTTAAGCACACTGTTGCGGCAGCACCCTATGTTTATAGCCTTTTTAAAGCTTACACATTTCAATGCATTTAAAATTTTTAAAAGTTATAATTTTTACAACGCAAAAAGTAAAAAAAAAAAAACGCCATGGTGCGTGGTAGTTAAAATTTTTTTCGGTCTAATTTCGACACTTTCTATTCATAGAGCTGAAATTCGGCAAATTGTTGTTCAACTGTAATTTTATTTAAGGTAGTGAAATGTGCAAATTATAGCATTAAATATCAGTTCCTTATCTTTGCGCATATAAAGTCAAAAAATTTAGTTTTACTTTCGGCCACCCACAAGGCAGAGAAAAAAATTAAATGCAAAGTGTTTCGTTCTGCAACAGCAAGTTTGCTTATTAGCCAAAAAAAGCCAAATACAAAAAACACAGGCGCACTTCAAAGCCAAGCTTACAAAGCACACGCATACATACAAAGATACTTAGCTTTTACAACAGCACTTCCCTTACAAATCATTACATTATTCATTTGAATTTATTAATATTGTATTTATGGCTGCATCTATGTACTAAGTACCTACTAGCGAGCGTACAAAAAGCTAATAATTTTTTTTTTTAATTCCTGAAATATTTCCTTGAAAATTTTGGCTATAATATCGATTGTGCAAAAAAAAATTAAAACACAAAAATTATGAACTTAGCTTTAGCGCAGGTGCAAACTTTCCTTTAGAAAATTTTTGGTTTGCAAAAAAAACTATGCATGTATTTTGATAGCACGACATAGTACGCGCGTTCGCGCATGCGCACAACAATTCACCACATACATTATGCATGTGCCTAATATTTACGTACACCAAGTAGCGGCAGAGTGCACTTTTGATAGCAGAAAGGCAAAGCTGCCATAAAATTCACTAAATTATATCGACTACTACTACTACCACGACGACTCGTACGGCTTTACGATTTCGACTGCGGTTTTAAGTATTTGGTTTTGAATGTGATTTTAATGCGACCAAAAATTTCCAAATTCACACCAAAAATTTTCAGGCCAAAAAGCGATAAAATACGAATAGATAATACCTGGTGGTGTGTGACTATCAGCACCATAACATGCCATACACGTCGATGCGATGCACCTCGATGTGAATAGGAAAAGTATGGAAAGGCAAAGAATGTGTTGGAGTTTTGGAATGGTGGAATGGTGGAATTGTGTCATGCATGCTAGTCAGGCTGTCGTCTACGCTGTGTAGATAGTTGACAGATATCTGCTCGTATTTTAGTGGCATTTTTATATCTTTTTTTATTTTTGTAGATTTTCTCGGAGCGTACTAGACTTCAAAGTAAATGTGTAAAAGTATATTAGGTTGGGCCAAGCTCCAGCTACTCCCAGAAGTGTATAAAATTAAGAAAAAAATACTATTACTTCTATTTTGAAATTGGTAAAAATGTATGGGTGCCACCAGAGGAAACATTTTTTTTTTTTGAACTCCTAAAATTTTTGGGGTTATTTATTGGTGATGAAAAAAATAGTTAAGTCATTTAGAAAACAATTCAGAATGTGCACCAGGCGCGAGTAGAGTAGTTTGTGTCCTAGCTGTCTTAACACTAGTACGTAATATTTGAAAACAAAAAAATTTTTTTTTTGAATTTGCATAAATTTGAACTTGGTTGTAGATATATAAAGTTTTAATTTTTAAATCACGTTGTCAAGACTTGGCAACAAGTCTCTTTCGTATAGATATGCTAAGTATTTCTTTTTATAGGAAAAAAATTCTTGTTTTTTTGAGTTCGCATATCCCTTAAAAATTTGATAATCTTTTAAGATCACTTAGAGGTATTGCATAATAAAATTTCAAATTCAATTCAGAATAATTTTTTTTTCGATTTTTTTTTTAATTTTTTTACTTCAAAAATTAAGATCACTTAGAGATTAGTATAAAAAGTGTATGCGAAATTCAATTTCAAATTCAAAATTCTGATTTTTGTTTCGATTTTTTTCATTCTATTTTTTACAGCCCCGAATATGGCCTTTAAAACGAAGTTAGAACCATTTTGTAACTGTAATAATTTTCAAAACACTCAATAGACTTTCGAAAAATATTTTTTTTTTAATTTAAAATTTATTATTTTTAAAGAAAAAATCAAAAATTTTTTTTGAAAATTTTACTTTTTACGATTAGTTAGAGGTGAATCAAAAATTTTATATATGATTTTGATTTTTTCTAAATTTTTTAAGTTTCAAAATTCTGAAATTTTTACAATTTTTCTAGGTTTGTTTTTAAACTATATTTGAACCAAAAATTTAATATATGATTTTGAGTTTTTCTAAATTTTTTAAGTTTCGAAATTCTGAAATTCTGAAATTTTTACAATTTTTCTAGGTTTGTTTTTAAACTATATTTCTCTTATAGTCCCAAATGTCACGTTTCACTGGCGATAATTTTTGGAAAGCCTTCTTAAAAATTTGAGTACCTTTTAAGAATAGTTACAGGTGTTTTATACTCAAATTGAAAACATACTTACATTGTATATGACAGATTTTTTGTAATCTTTAAAATTTTAAAATTCTGAAAATTTTCGAATTTTTTTTTTTCAAAGCATATTTTTTTATTGCGAAACCACAGTTTACAGTGTTATTTGAAAAAGTGCTTGCCATCAGTGTAAACTTTTTTCTAGAGAGCTGTATACTTAGCTTAAGGCTAACCTGTATTCTTTCAATATACAAAGAATACAAATCAAAAGCATAGAGTTCGGCCACTTACGTATCGATACGCAAAAAATGTCCATTTACTTCATTCGATTTCTTTCTCACTTTCGGGTTGCTTAACCTACGCCACCACTTAGCTGCCGCAGGCGAATTAGCGCATTGACCATTTGATGTTTTTATATTATACATACCTATATTTTGTTTTTATAAAATCTTTATGTTAATAAAAACGGCTTGCAAATGCGTGCGATTGTTTTCATAGTAGCAATAACAATAATTCGGCAGTTAACAACGAAAA
The DNA here is from genome assembly GCA_951828415.1 of Anomoia purmunda. Taxonomy (NCBI): domain Eukaryota; kingdom Metazoa; phylum Arthropoda; class Insecta; order Diptera; family Tephritidae; genus Anomoia; species Anomoia purmunda. Next base: position 107,635,060 of record OX639996.1, on the reverse strand, counting down.
GGCTAAAACGCATTTATTTTGACTATTATCGGTATTCAGTTTCTTCTTTTTTTGTTCAATTTTTTTTCTTTTCATTTTATCTACGGATAGCCCGTTGTTTTGAACAAGTTTTTGGGTGAACGCGCGAAGAAACGCAGTCGCAAGCAGAAATACCGAATTTACAATACATACATACCATATGTAGTATGTTTGTGTGTATCAGTATTTTTTTTTCCTTTTTTTCTTTCCAAAGAATTCATTGACCTTTTTCTTTTACGACGCTCTCACGCATTCAGCATATTTTTTAGCCAAGTTAAAAAACAAAATCCAGCGTACGCAGCGCATTAAAAGGAGACGATTCGGCGGTCGGTTCGGGCTTAAACAACCAACAAATAACTGTTCCGCGTATACTTACCGCATATAAACAACAACATATCTGTGTATGTGTGTGTGTGTGTGTGTATGTTTGGATCCACTGACCGAAAATAAGTCAGCTGTAGAGTGAGTTTAACGCACGAACAAGTGACAAGCCCGGCTTGTGGACGAATTGGCCGCATTAGCGGCTCATATGTAGAATACGAGGGTTGCCTTTTATATTTTGCGCCTTCGCAACACTACATGTGATTAGCTGTAATTAGATATTTGTATCGTAAAGTTTGGTATTTTTTGGCATAAACTTGCATATAACGTTGTCACGTACGAGTTTTAATTGTTTGTTTATTTATAGTGAGTTTAAAAATTCATATTGCCTAAAAATGGAATTAACCCGTGAACATTTTCGTGCGTTGATTTACTACGATTTTCGACGTGGATTATCGAAACAGGAGTGCCACAATCAACTTACTTCTACTTTTGGTGTTGAATCACCACACTTAGCCACTGTGAAACGATGGTACAACGAGTTCCTACGTGGCCGCCAATCTTTGCAGGACGAATTTCGTGAAGGTCGTCCAAAAACGGTGGTTGTGCCAGAAACAGTCGATGCTGTGCGTCAATTGATAATACAAGATCATCATGTGACATATCGCGAGATAGAGGCATCCTTGGCCATTAGTGGGACCAGCATAGATACAATATTGCATTAACATTTGATCGTAAAGAAGATTTGTACTCGTTGGATACCGTATAATTTGACAATTGCCCAAAAAAGGACTCGTGTCGATTGGTGTAAAGAAATGTTGAAAAAATTTAGCCGCGATGGAGCAAAGCACGTCTATGACATCGTAACAGGTGACGAATCTTGGATCTATGCATATGAGCCGGAAACAAAGCAGCAATCGACTGTATGGGTGTTCCAAGACGAGCCTAATCCAACAAAAGTTGTTCGCGCAAGAAGCACCTCATAGCAAATGGTCGCCTGTTTTTTCGGAAAATCTGGTCATGTCGCAACTGTTCCACTAGATAAACTTAAAACGGTCAATTCTGAGTGGTATACAACCATTTGTTTGCCAAAAGTTTTTGGAGAATTAAGAAAACCCAACCGCCGAAGACAAATCATTCTTCACCAAGACAATGGGAGCTCTCACGTATCGATTCACACAAGAGAGTTTTTGAGGACTCAAAAGTTCGAATTGATTGGTCATCCGCCTTACAGCCCTGATTTGGCACCTAATGATTTCTTTTTATTCCGGAAAGTCAAAAAAAAAAAATGCGAGGTCAACGTTTTTCAACGCCTGAAGGAGCTGTAGAAACCTTCAAACAGCTCGTTTTAGAGTTATCCTCTTCTGAGTAGCAAAAGTGCTTTGAAAATTGGTTCAAGCATATGCAGAAGTGTATTGACTTGTATGGATAATATTTTGAAAAACAATAAAACTATTTTCCTTAATATTTGACTGTATTTTCATTATTAGGCCCAAAATATAAAAGGCAACCCTCGTAAATAGTGTCGTAACACCGTTCTGCCGATAGGGGTTTGTTTTTGTTGATGTTGTGCTTACTGTTGTTGGTTTTTGTAAATAAGGGGTGTTTTTGTAGAGGTGCAGTACTTTAAATTGAAATAAAGTGAGCTAGCATAATATGAAACTGAAAATATACTTTATTAAAAAAGATAATTATACGAAATTAGTATTTCAATAAAAAACTTTTTCGAGCACAGATGACTGGCTATATCTCGGCAATGGTCCGTACAATTTTGTCTTACAAGGCATCCATACATTCCAATTTGTTCTCATAAACCAATGACTTCACGTGAAATCAGAGAAGATTATCAACAGAGGAGCCCGGTAATTTCGGCTGGCTAATTTCTAAAATCTTACGCATTCAACAAATATTTCCTTAAATAAGTCGCTGGTTTAGTGCGCTATATGACTTAAGGGGTCGTTGTGCCTGAAATATATATATTCATCCAACATTTTCGTCGGAACACGAACTAATCCGAAATAATGGGCCTGTAGCCAACAAATCTCGAAAAGGGCTTTAATTAAAGCAACCTTTTTTCGTTTGACACCAGTATAGTAGAATTTATGTTACCTTATTTAAATCAACCGTCTTTAAAAGGTGGCAACCCTCATCAAACATATTTTTGTATAAACTCTTTTGTTTCAAAGTAATACTCTTATATTTCAGTAAGCTTATAAATAGCAATAAATTAATGTTTTTTAAGCACATGGCAACACTACTTATATCTATTTTTGTAATTAAGTTATTAAGGCCGTTTGCCTTTGACTCCCACTACGAGCTACTTTCTATACTCAATAATTCAATTTAATTTACTCTTTTAAGCAGTAAGGCAACTCTCTCCAAAATTATTTTCAAAATGAAGCTTCCTTCAAACACTTTCGTTTGTGAGAATATCGCTCTCAATATTTTATTTCACTTATTATAATTTTGATTAATTTTTTAAACAAGTGGCAACTCTCTACAAAATAATTTTTTTTAAATTACGCATTCTCAAAATTTTTAGTTTGCCACTCATATTGTAAAATGTATATTCTTTAACCTAACCTAATTGCATAAAAACAGGTGGCAACCTGCTAAAAAAGTATTTGGGAAATAAACTTTTATTAGCAAGCAGGTGGCAATTTTTTTTAACAGAATTTGGGAAATGAAGGTATATAGAGCCTTGCATATAACATTAGTTCGCTGTGATTTAACTTATTTTAATTTTTTAACAGGTGGCAACCCTTTGCTATGAAATGGCAAGCCAAACTGAGCTCAACTATTTATTGGTTTGGCAGATTCGATCTTTTTTTTTGGACTGCGAAAAATTAAACATCTAAAACACACACCCTTTATAAATGCGTTCGCATTTATAGTTTACAATACTGAAGATAAGCTTAGCCTTTTAAATTTAAATACCTAAATATTCAGTTTTGATAAGTGTGCAAAAATGTAATGGGATTATTTTTTTTTTTTTTTTAAGTGAAAGAAGTTATCATAATCTTTAAAAACTATGGAATTAGCGCACTTATCATCACCGGCATAATTGACATGGATCAAATATACTGTGGGTGTACGAACAAAATATGCTAATTGCATTTTAAGTAAAGCGAGCTACCACACATTATATATGTACAGTATCTTTAATTTTAATTAATTTAATTTTTGTTGTTTTTTTTCTTTTTTTGCATATCAACATCCCTTTGGCTTTAAAACAGATTAACCGATAGCCCTAGTAGCTAGTGTTAACATTTATTGTAATTTTAATTATAATAAATAATAAATAATAATAATAATAAAACATTTGAAGTATAATCGATTCAAAGGCATTAAAAAACGTTTGTTATTGTAATGTGGATTACAATGGGCTCGCCCAAATACAAAGAAAAATTTGACACTTTTTTTGTTTATGAGATTTTTTTTTTAAATATATTCTAATAAAATAAGTAGCCAAAAGAGATTTTTAGGAAAATGTCAAGATGTAATTATAGAATAGTAAAAACGAATAAAGTAATAATTTTAACGTAAATAAATTTATTGAGCTCTTTCTCTGGTGCCGAAAATATTTGTTATTTTGATTTCATAGAATTACAAAATTATTGGAAGGAATTCGTTCAAAACAAAACTCGAATACACCGATCTAATCCTTATAAATCCATGTAAATCTAAACTTATATTTATTTTTAAGTTTTTTTTTGTTTTAAATCATTACATAAACGTTATTTTTACATTTTTCGTTGGAGTTAAGATTTACCGAACACATTTGATCGTTATAATTGGATTTATATTTTATCGTTTATAATAAACGCAAAAAACCTTTCGGCAATGACAATATTAGCAAAGATTTATTTTTTATGATTAAAAAAAAAAATCAAAAAATATCGATCTAATTTGATTGAAAATATAAAAAAGTAAAAACAACGCTCACCGAAAAAAAAATAAAGATCACAAAATATCGGTTAAATATGATCGAAAAAATTGTTAATTAAATTTGATTGAAAAATTTTTAAACCACTTAAAACGAGTAAATCATGATTTTTTATAAAAATTATAATCGTTACGGTCCCTTTTTTTTTTTTTTTTTTTTTGAAATATATTCCATATGGATATAAGGAACTTTTCATCTTATACAAAAACCATACAATATACCCTTTCACCTTTGCCACAAAAAGTTTTATTATGAAGAAATTTATCTGCGTACAACTTTATTTAAATTCTATTTAAAAATTTCTATTATTAATTTAAAAAACTATTAGATTTTAAAAAACCATTGCTTTTTGTTTACAGAACTAAAGAAAATTGTTGTTTACATTTCAATTAGAAATAACTAATATTCAACTGCTTATTGTATCTACCTCGTGTGTTGTAGGTAAATAATATAACATTGTTGTTTTTAACTACGCTACAAAATTTTCCACCCGGCAACTGGTCGCTTTTCTTATACCAAAAAATATGGGCATACATATGTATGTATATGGATGAATGTATGTACATTTCTGAGTTACATTTGTGTTTCACTTCAATTCACTTTTCAATAGACTTCCCAATATCCAGCGCCCATCTAGATTTACTTTCTTTAGATAGGTAATACCCAGCCATTGTTTTTATTGTTTACAACCGATTCCTATATATTTACCTACATATATACATATGTATGTATTGTGTATACAGTGGCGAACAATATATATTTACATACATGCATATGTGTGTAAATGTGTACATTAAGCTGCCTCAAAGGTAGAGATGTGGTTTATCAGTACGTAGTGCTCACAAGCTGGCCCTTGAGACATCAAACCACAGAACACAAGTGTTTTCTACTATAGCTCGCCCCTTGGCAGGCAATGACCAACTTTTAGCTTTATTACTGCACCCTAATGTGTAAGTATATAACTGCTGAATTCATTTTTTGACATACATACATACTTTGTACATTTATTTACCGGCCCGTTTTATTCCATTACTTGTTGTATTGAACAAATGTTTTTGTCTTACCGTGACTTTTATATTTACATAGCTGATACCATTTATATTCTGAATATAAACAAAAGGGTGTTATCGTTCAAAAAAATTGAATTTTGGCTTGTGCAGGTTGCTTTAAAGTTACATTAAGGTCTGAAGTGTAAAAAGAGACTACATTTGTATTAAAAAAATATGAAAAAAAAAATTTATTTAAAATTTTTTGTAACGAAAATATGGTTAATTTTTAGACGAAAATGATTCTTGATATAAAAAAAATCATTTTGGGGAAAAAAATTTATTTGAAAATTTGAAAAAAAATATTTGAAAGAAACTTGTTTGGATTTTTTTATATGTAAATATGATTAATTTTAAGACAAATTTGCTGCCTGATAAAAAAATTCTTTGGAAAAAAATGTATCTATTGAAATTGAAAATTTGGAAAAAACAATGATTTGGAAATTTGGAAAAGGAAATTTATTTGGAAAAAAATATTTGGAAATTTAAATAAAAATTTATTCGGAACTTTGTTCTTAAATGTACAAAATTATTATTAAACTTAAGAGAAAATTGATGAAAACTGATTTTTGTTACTTTTGCTTAAATTTAAAAATGCAAAAGTTACATATGTTTTTTCAATTTATTTGGAAATTTGGAAAAAGAAATTTATTTGGAAAAAGAAATTTATTTTTGGAAAAAAATTTATTTGGGAATTTTTTGTTTTTTTTTAATACCCATGTGATTAATCTCAAGACAAAAATGGTACTTGACACTTTTGCTTAAACTCAAAAAATTAAAAAGTTATGTATTGTTTAAAAAACATAAAAATTTTGTTCATTGCATCAGATAAATTTAAACTGAGCACTTGGAGATAACTTCCAAGTGTACCCGTTTTTTTCGACCTGGCCGAGTAACTGAATTATCCTATCACTTTCGAAAGTGCAAACAAAATTTATGATTTCTACGATATAGTCGTTTAAATCAGATTTAAAGTTTGCTTATTGTGACTTTTGCAAAATAATTTCTTTACAATAATAACAATAAATATTCAATGCCGTTCTGCTTAAAAAAAATCATAAAATTTCAAGATTATAATATGCTACGCTCTAAATGCATCGAAATGGTGGTTTCGTTCCATAGCACCCTATTCTCAGAGGCGGCTGTATGTATTTGAATATACAGCGCATACATTCATATATATACATATATACATGTATATGTATGTATGGATATGTGTATATCAATTCTAAATTCTATGTTTACCTATATATGCACATATGTCTCATATTCAAAGCCACTGTTTGGTAAATAGCTATTTGGTAAATAATTACACAGGTTTTTAATATCTGAACTAATTTGTACTAGTCACAATTGAAAATAAAAAAATTGAAAAATTAACAAAAATATTTTTATTTTCTTCCAAAGCGTTGAATCGGTAATCAAGATTAAAAAATAATTGAGCCACAGGGGAAGAAGAAAATTAGTACGCTAACATTTTCCTTTGTATAAGCAACTTTCTTACGCTGAATATTATTTTATGTCTTCATTCTTTGCCGTTTTTCACAAGCACTATGCAAAATTTATTTTACAATATTTATACTATGGTAAAGATTAACCATTTACCAATTTTAATTTATTTTTATTCAAAAGCTCATTAACCCATTAGGTCCCAATGTTCCCATTTGGGAATTTGTACAAATAACGAGATTTTATCGAAAATCACCCATATATCGAACAGCCGATAACTAGTTACACACTCTCACATTCCTATGCTTATAATCAGCTGTTCTTGATGATCTCCAATGATCACGTGCATATTTTCGGAAGTGGTACATTTTTCTTTTCCTCGGGTTTTTTTCGCTAAATTTGTTTATTTTAACAATAAAATTTAGGTGTTATCTTCTTTATTGTGCTATATTGTGACGTAAGTAAATAAAATAAACAATTTTTTATTGAACAAATTGCTTGGATTTCATAATACCGATGAATTTGCAATGTTCCCTATTGGGAGCATTGGTCCCTATGTCAAAACTGTGTTAATATTTTGCGTTGTCGTTTTAGGCTGAAATTGTTATATATCAAGTATGTTCAGCCAAAGAGCCCTAAAACTTCATGAAATTCAGGGAATTTTAGAAGAAATAGTGCAACTGCCACCAGATGCTGATAGTCTGACTGATTGCGAAGATGTCGATGAAGACAATCTCGATGAAGTTGTAGAACTGAAGGACGTACCTGGCGAAGTAGAAATTCATTTTACGGAAAGAGAACAAGATATCGGCTTCACACCAAGTACAATTTCAAAACGACAAAAGCTGGACGAAGAAAATTCAGCCAGCAAAACTAGATCATCACGTTGGACTCATACTGATGCGACCTACAGTCAAAATTTTTCATCCTCTGAACGTTGCGAAAATAGCAAAGCAAGAATTCGGGAAAAATTTCAACAAAAAGAGCCATTCGAAATATTTGAGTTCTTTTTTGACGATTTGGACTAGCACGTAACACGTAGTTGATGAAAGTGTGCGCTATGCAAACCAAAACAATTTTCATGGTTTTTCCCTTTCTTCAGAGTGTTTTCGTAAATTTTAGGCATATTGATTTTTACATCAGACCGCAGTTTACCATCTGAAAAGATGCATTGGTGCACTGACGACGACGTTGATATACAAATTGTAAGAAACTGTATGCCGAAAAACAGATACCTTGAAATCAAGAGATTTTTGCACTTTGCTAACAACGATAACATTGGCAGCAGGACTTCAAAATTAAGCCATTGATAGAAAAACTTAACGAAAATTTTTTAAAACTCAAAAAAATTGTCCATAGATGAGCAGATGGTACGATATTACGGAGGTCACTTCCTAAAGCAATTTGGGTTAAAACAGTGGATTATGGCCTGTGGAGAAACTGGGTTTTGTTACAATATTGAACTGTATCAAGGAAAAAGAGATCCTGTTGAGAAGGATTTGACAGGTGTGGGAGAAAAGGTCATAACTTCAATGGTTAATCATCTGGAGAATCCTGAAGACCACGAACTATATTTTGACAATTTCTTTTCAAGTTTCAGACTGATTTCACTTCAAAGTAAGAAAACTGTGCGTGCCACCGGAACAGCCAGGTTCAATCGTCTCAATAAGTGTCCTTTAAAAACAGATGACGCTATGAAAAAAGAACCTCGAGACGCTGTTGATTATAGATTTGAGAAAAATAATGAAGTGCTAGTTGTCTCATGGAATGATAATAGATGTGTAAAAGTTATTAGCAATCACCTAAATATATATCCAATGCTACCGGTTCAAAGATACTGCAAAAAGGACAAAAAGTATGTCGAATCACTTCAGACTAATGTAATATCACAATATAATAACTACATGGGAGGTGTTGATAAGTTAGACTGGCATATTAATAAATACCCTGTAAAAATTAGAGGTAAAAAGTGGTACTTCAGGCTTTTTACAAACTGTTTGGATATTTGTATGTGCAATGCATTCGTTTTATATAACTTAAGTCATGAAAGGATTCCTTATCTTGACTTCATTCGTATGGTAGCGCGAAGCTATTTGCATATACATTCTGATCTTTCAGATCCAAAAATACTTGGTCGCCCAGTTCGTACACTCAAACAAAACAGGACTATTATTGTTTTTAGCTGCTATTCCAAATGAAAAACAAAAACGATGTGCGTTCTGTAAAAAAAATTCACGTAAGATGTGTACTGAATGCGATCGAGGTATGCACGTTCATTGCTTTGTGGACTATCACAATATGATTTAAGTCTTATTTACCCAATGTTCCCATGTGGGAACTAACTATTCAGATGAAATAAAATATATATATGATTTCTGAAAACCGAAATTTGTGCGTTTGTCTCTATATTTTGGACCAGACTAACAGAAAATGGGAAAAAAATTGCATAAAAAAAGTTGGGACCTAATGGGTTAAGCAAACATTTTTGGACTTCCGAGTAATATACGAATACGGAAATGAGATCTGCCTATTAACTCAGATTTAAAATATTTGTTATATTTACGTATCTCGATATATAAATGGTCGTCTAAAATAACATTCTAATCGATAAAAATGAAAGTTTTCAGTAGGAGAAGAAAACTATTTGAAGACAACAGATATGTTTTTTTACATATTTTTTTTTAAATAATCTTAAAAAATTAATTGAAGTACATTTTTAACACTTTAAAAGTTAATTACAAAATAACATCGCTTTATTGAGAAACATTCTATTTGTTTTTGAATTGTTTGATATATATTGGATGATAGTTAAGTAAAAATCGGTATATTTGCTCCATTTATTAAAATAACAAAAAAAATCATACAAAAAATAAAAATAATATATATAAATCTATATTCAACCGCTTCAAATAAGAAATTTAAATAACAGATATAAACACCCTTTAACCTAAAAAAAAATATATCAGACGAAGACCTTACTACTGAAAAAAATTTCTATATAAAACTCACCATATTCGTTAGGCAGAAAAGATGTCAATGATGGCAGGGCCTTTTTCTTTCCAGGACTTATAGTTTAAGTTTCAACTCGGCTATGATTCTTAGTTTTTAACTTCTGGTTCAATTTACCAAATATATCACCCGATACGCGCGTGAGAGTTGCCATCCGGCTTTCTTCGGCTATAGTTTTTTTTATAAATGTAAATCTTTGATTTTGCTTTCGACTGTGTTCCCTTGATTCCTTTCCATAAAATCGACAAAAATTTTTGAGTTAAAGTATCGCCGTAATTAATTACCATTTGACATTTTCCACGGTTTTGTTTTTTTTTTAAGCTCTGAATTTATTGACGGATGTTATCGTTAATGGTTTTCCGAGTTAGGAGCTAAATCACATAAGCCCGTGACTTCGAAAACGCCAGTAAAACTTGGTGATCTTCCCGGCCAGTGAATATCGCAACAATTCGATATCAATAATCAGCTTGGAGGTTCATAGCGACATTTCTTATAAATTCTAATTATTTTTACTTTACAAATTTAATAAATGATCTGGCATTTGCAAAAATTATAGCATTTTCCAATAGAGTGATGAATTTTGCGACACACTGTGTTTATCTACTTATGTAAGTTTGTATTTTTTTTTGCATTTTATCGCAATTAATCAACCAGAAATTTCTTTATTAGTGCCACAAATAAAATGAAAATTTTACACCTGCAAAAATGGGAGAGGGCTTTCATTTTCTGTTTACCCTTAAAAAAATGATTTGCACATTTTTTTTTTCTGTAAATTAGAAATGTGATATTCAATATAACAAAAGTAATTTTTATACCAAAATGTTAGCCTGGCAACTAAACACAGCCATTTCTAAGTTTTAATTAAAGATAAATAAACCAACATATTAGTTGCCTAATTACTTCTGTTTTATCTTTTAAATATTTACTATACAAATTTTACAAACTGTTTGTGTTTGTGCTCTCGTAAAAAGTGTCTAATAAGTTTATTTTATTAATATACCATAGTTAATGTTATTTGCTAATAATTTGCCATATAAATAATGGCACAATCTCAAACTCAAACTTCTTTAAATTAATATGAATAAATACTTTTACGTATGTGTATTATATCGAAATTCTCTAGCAATGGCAAGGAAACGCTCGTACACCAATTCTCAAACTGTCAACTTCCTTCTCCGGCACTGCCTTATCGACTGCGGGTGTTTTTGTTTCTTGTATAGCATATTTTAAGGCGCGCCAGTTGGACTGGCCACAAGTTAGGAGCCACTGTGTTTGACAAAGAAAAAATTGAAAGCGTTGGGTTAAAAATACGATAATGAGATGTTGAGGGTATAAATTTCGAATTAGAAAATTTTCAAATTAGTCACAAAATTGCATATAACGTAATTTTTACACAATGTTTTTTATGTTAAATCTGTTTCGTAACGTTTTTGATTCATTTATAACAATTAATTGGGGCATTCCATTGTTTGCCTAGAAAATTTTTTTCGATAGCTGGGTTTCCAAGTATCACTTTTGAATTTTTTTTATAAAACTTGATGTTTTCAAAAATTTATAACTTTTCTATTCCAATCAATAAAAGTAATTGTAGTTTTACTGGCCTTTCAAGAAAACACAAAATACTTTCGAGCCGTGGCCGACACTTTTCTCTGAGTTCCCTGAAATTTTGAGATATTTATATTTCTTCTTTGTTAGAACCGCTCATTATCTGACCGAACTCATTTTTTCTATTATAGTGTGTCCACTTATAATTTAAAAAAAAAATGCGCCATTATGGAAGAGAGAACAATTGCTCTGGATAACAATAGGGTTTCTCTATTTAATATAGCTCATTCTATAACTAAAATCATATAAATGTGAGTTCAAATTTTTATACGAATTTTAGAAAAATTCAAAAAATGTTCAACAAAGTTTCAAACTTTTTTGTCAAAAGCAAAAAGGTTAATCCAAATTTCAAACACAAATGAAAAAAAAATTTATCAAAAATTCAAATTTTTTTATAAAAATTTTTTTAAAAATTTTGAATACACAATTTAGTATGATAAAATGCAAGTTTGAAGTTGCTAAAAGAAAAATTCAAGAAATGTTCATCAAAGTTTCAAACTTTTTTGTCAAAAGCAAAATTGTATACATATGTAAATCTGAGTTTCAAACACAAATGAAAAAAATTTATCAAAATTTCAAATTTTTTTATAAAAATTTTTTTAAAAATTTTGAATACGCAATTTAGTATGATAAAATGCTAGTTTGAAGCTGCTAAAAATTAACGTTGATTTTTCGAATTTTTTTTTTTTTTTGATATAAAAATTTTTTTTATAGACAAAAAAAAATTGAGCATGAACTTCTGGCTTGAATTTTACTGTATATTTAAAATTTCTCTAAAACTGTTGATTCAAAAATTTGCAATTTTGATGAACATTTTTGGAGTTTCTCTTAATTTTTTATAAAATTTCAAATTTAGATTTATACCATTTTTTTATTGAATGAGCTATAATTTTATTTAAAAAAAAAAAAAATTAAATAAACAGAAGAAAAGTAGTAAAAATTGGTCAAAATTCCGCAGTGCTATTATTTTAACCGTAAATGTATGTACAAATGTATGTAGCTTGATACTTACATTCAGTTCTAAAATATTACTTGTATCCATTAGCTACTGAGCCTATTTAAAAATTTAAAAAACATACCATTGTTAGTAACATCAAAATGTTTTTATTTTAATTTTATTTTTTTAATTTAACTAAATTTAATTAAAATTATAAATTTATTTACATTTTCTAGAAAGTAGTTTTATCAAAAATTTTAGCTGTTTTGCCGTAAATTTCATAATTCAAATGTGAAACAATTTTGAAAACTTACATTTTATTTAACGAACTTATAAAACTATAATTCATGAATGCCAGTAGGAGAAGAAAAATTGGTTTTGTACAATAAATAAATAAATATCTGTGGACATTTTTCAAAACAACTTAGCTCGAGTTATCACTTTCTGCATGACAAGCCTAAAATTATAATGTAGATTAGCAAAGCTGTAATTTAGAAAGCCATCTTAATAGAAGTTGTATTAGGTTTTTTCTGTGAAAAATTGGAATTTATTGGACTGAAAATAAAAATTCTAAACTCGGTTTGTTTGAACTCCACAGATATCTAAAATGACTGGATTAGAAAGCTCAAAGTGTATAGTCGTGATTTTGATATTAATTTTGAATGCTAATTAAAATTAAGATTTAAGTAGCACAAATTTTCAGAGAAATTAACTAATTTGGTGTTAAATTGAGTGCTAACAATTTAGTCCAAAAATTAAGAGAAGAAATGAGAAAAAAAAAACGGAAATGGGAATGGGTAAAGCAAAGATGGGAAAATTTAAGGGACTTTTCAAGAAAGGAATTTAAAATCAATTCAAATATGCCAGAAAAACAGGAGAAATAATATTTTTTTGATAACTCATTTATAATAAATAAAAAAAATAAAACAAAACAAAAACGCTACAAAATTAAATTATTAAGAAATAAATAACATATGAAAAAAAAACTAAAAATCAGTAGAAGCCATTTTCGTTTTATTTGAGGTATTCTTGAATGAATTTTTATGAGAGTTTTAAGTAAATATTTTTTCGCAATTAAAAAAATTGTGTGAACGAGTACGGCGACATTCTTCTGCTACTTTCTAAGACAAATTCTGAGGCGTCTGAAGAAATTTCGAAAACTACCTTAAGTCCAATGAAGATACACAGATAATTATTCAAAAAACAAAAAAAAAAAATTAAATCCAATTTGTATTTAAATTTTTCAAATAAATATATTGTAGGTACTTTTCAAGAAAACTATTTTTTAAACTTTTTTTTAGAAAAATTTTCTTTTACAATTGGGGCCGTGAAAAGCACGACTAATACGGATTTTTTATGAAAAACTATAAAGTATTTTAGGCTGCTCTGCTTCTCATTGCCTCAAATATCATAACAAAAACACAAATTGTTGACACTAACGAGCAAAACTGGTCGAATGGCAATTTTTTCTACAATATTAGCAAAGTTTTCCTTAATTTTTTTTTTTATTTTTATTTAAAAGTATGGTTCATTCTGTAAACTAATTTTTCAAAATTTTAACAAAATTTACAAAAATTAAATTTTCAACAATATTTTACACATTTTAATCAGAGTGTTCAGACAATTTTTTGGAATGCAATTTATAAAAAAGAAATCCTCAAAATTTTATAAAAAAAGCTTGTAAAAACAGTCGCTTTCCAAGTAGTTTTGCACGTCAGTGTATTTTTTTTAGAAACTTTTTGCTCAAACGAAGAAAATGTAGGTCCAAAAAAAAAAAAATTGTTCAGAAAAAAATATCAAGTTTTCTTTGTGGGAATTTTATTCTGGTGAATCTTTGTGGGGAAATGCGCGATTACTTTGCATACTTTAATTTTAGTTTTTACACATTTCTACCGAAAACAACATACATTTCGTGAAGAATTACAGCTAAAATACTGCAAAAATGATTTTAGAGTTTCAAACACAAAAAACAAAAAACCAAAAAAAAAAGGCAAATGAAAATATTTAATTAATTCAAGCAAACAAACAAAAGTACTAACTAAGCGTAGGCAATGATTGCAGCTAAACATTTTTGTTTATATTTTCGATGTGATTTTAAATCGCATTTACATATAACTTAATTTATATTATTACTATGCCTTAAATACTTTATAAATACTTGTAAAATTACCTACACATACACTTACAACTAAACTAATTAAAAATCTGTACTCAATATGAGTCATTCCAGGCTTACAGACTAACTGCACTTCGCTGCATAAAATTTCAGATAGCAAAGCGCTTACAACAACTTTTGTTTTGTATACAAAAAAAAAAAAAAAAAAAAACTTAATTTACTGTAGATCAACATTCAAAAAAAGAAAACATTTTCGAATTGTATATGTTTTGTATTACTATTGTTTTTTGTTTGATTGTTAGTTTTACATTTTCATTTTTTTATTTTATTTTATTTTATTTTTGTTTTTTTTTGTGGCAGACTTAGCGCTCTAATGGCACACAAAATGATACTTAAAAAAAATATTTCACGAAGAGTCTCACTTGCTCTCAAAACTAAAGTAGTTACATAACTAGTTGAAGTTGAACAACTTAACGAGCTGCCTGACAGCGTCCCAGCACATTTCAGCGACCATAGGTACGACGAGTTAACTTAGTCTATAAAAGGCACTACTACTACTACTACTACTACTACTAGTACCACTGCTCCCCAGCTCATCGCTAGCAGCTGAGAAGACTAAGCGCCATGGTATGCCTGCTTTTTAGACACCTCTGATCAGTGTTGGTATTCTTTCCAGTGGATCTCTGCAATTTACTTTCGTGCCACTAGAATTTCTCATCATCAATATTCGATCGATAATTATTCAGTTGGTGTGAATTTCTTTTCAACGTACCCGTCTCGCAGTCATTGTATGTTTTGGCCAACACTTTCGGCGTATGATTATGTGTCATATTATTTCGTGTCAATGTGCCGGTGTTGCAACTTTTCGATGGCGATGGTGAGCACATATTGAAACTGGATTGTCGTTTCACTTTCGGTCGCACTTCATAGATCTGTAAATTTAAAGACTACTGATATTTAGAAAGCTATGTAAAACAAAAAAAAAAAAAATGGTACAAATATTAAAACTTACATCCTTTGTTGGCAAACTGGAATACTGATTGGCATAGGAATCATAATTGGGCGCAATGGGTGTATTATTTTTATTCAACACCAAATCGACGGGTTTCATATAACGTTTGGTCAAAAAGTGTGTGGCAATAATTGTGATGATATAGACTATTGATATTAGTAGTATGATCCAAGGCCAAGAGGTGGTGGAAGATAGGCGCGCGGCTGGAGAAGAGAAATTATTTATTAGTGAAAGTAATTGATCAAGAGACATTTTAGTTCGACATTTCAACCCATTTTCAACGCTAACAGAAAATAGATAGGTGTTTCTACAGAGAACGCTGCCGAGTTGAATAAAAGCCTGGATTTTCTGACATACGAAATAACGAAATAGAATTTGGGAGCCTTAGTAGTTTCATTACCAAAAAGGCTTACTGAGCACAGAGAATCGCGTGTATTCGGAAAATAAAAGTTGAATTCATATTACGTAGTAAATTCACCTTTCTGAAGCTTGAATTTTGAAGTTTCAGAAAAGCTTTGAAAATAAATGATTATATTAAGCCTGGAGTTCTTGCTGATCTTGGCAAATTTATTTCTTAACACCTCTCAGACAAAAAAAAAGAAAAAATACTACCCAGAAAGAGGTGAGTTACATGAATGACAAAAAGTGTTAAAAGTTCCATTTCAATAAAACCGAGACATAAGAACTTTATCTGTCTCTGAAATATTGTATATAAACGACTTTTTGTCAACCCTACTTACGACTGGCGAATTTTATTAATCGTTCGAGAATTACAAACGTAAACCAAATAAAATACAATAATTATTGTGCTCTCACTACTCACCTTCATATTCGTTCGGCACACATGCAGTCTTCTCGAATTCCGCACCACGGCACTCGGACATTGACGGCACATCGACCATACACTTGCGGTGTCTAATACGTATGCCATCACTGGAACATTCCGACCAAGAGCTCCATGTACTCCAGCCAACGAAATCTGTTAACAAAAGATATTTCATAAATAACTCATGCTAATAAATCATTTTCCACTTGGTTTTACTCACCCGTACACGGCGTCATAGCGCATTTCTCCTCCTCAATAGCCTTGCCATTGCACAACTTATCGTGCCCACCTAAACAACGTCGCGTTCGCCGCCTCAAACCCATGCCGCAAGTCACCGAACAAGGTGACCAATCGGTCCAACAGCTCCACTCATGCGCCAACACCACCTCATTTAGATTCGTCGCTGGCGCTACGGCGCTACTCTCTTCACAGGCTTGTATATTACACACACGCGCCTGCGCTGCATGACGCCCCCGATGCTTACCACCGTTGGTGCCGTCGTGCAGCCGATATTGTATACCACCGCCGCAGCTGACGCTACATGCACCCCATTCGCCATGCTCTTCACGCTCTTCGGTCGCTGCTGGTGTACCAGTCGAAGTCGTCGCAGGGCCGTACACTTCGTGATGTCGCTGGCAACTACCATCCGCATGGCAAGTACGCGTCTCTTCTTTAGCCAAGGTTATGCGCAAACTATTTAGATCGGCGGTATTGCCACGACAGGCATATCTAAAACGGCGTTCAACATATGTGCCGCTCGCTTCTGCGCTCTTACGGCTATCGTTATACTCCACCAACCAAGGTGTCCAAGAACTGAACTTCTTCACTTCGGGGCAGGCATGCACATTGCACACTTCGTAGTCGATGGCACAGCCAGGACATTCCTGTCCATCATTCTGTGGCGCCGGATCGTTGCATTCGCGGCGACGTATGCGAAAACCGCCACCACACTGTGCACTGCATTCGCTCCACACACCCCAGGGACCCCAACCGCCGTCGATAGCTTGCAGCTTGGGCGTCGGACAAGGTGGCAAATGCCGGCAATACATCTCTTGATGGTCATCTCCAACGCAGGTGCGACCGCCATGCGCTGGCTTCGGATTGCCGCAAGTACGTCGACGCGTTTTCACCGCAATACCGCAGGACTGTGAACATGCCGACCATTCCGACCAGTTCGTCCAATCACCATGCACTGTGCAGTTTGTCACTTCCGTGGTTATGCCATCGCAGGAGCGTCCACCATTCTGCGGTTGTGGATTGTTACATTCACGCGCGCGACACATGCAATTGCCATCATCATCGAGATGTTTCTTGCATTTATACCACTCCGACCAAGTGGACCAGGCGCCATCGATGGGTGCATTCAAGATGGGACATTGTAGAGTGTCGGGTTGTAACCAGAATTTATTCAACTGCTGTACCAATTCCTGTGGCGTGCAACGCTCAATCAACTCATTCCAACCACAATACGGATCCATAGCATTCAAGCAGCTACTTTGCGAAACATGGCGATTACAACGCTGCGCCGGTATGCGTACCAGTGACTGCTCTGTGCCAAGATATAGCGACTCAGTTACCTTTAGATACTCCATTTTCAAAATTTCACCATCCGCGCCGCTATACTCCGCCGACTGCCACACTTCAACCAAACAGGTTTGCGCACGACGCTCCTCCAACTGATGCTTGATGGAGAGTTTCTTGATGCGTTTATCGTCGGTGGAGATGAATAGGACATGCACTTTCTCGGTTTTTGTTTGTAATGTATCCAAAGCTATATGCTGGAATCGTTCTAATTTCGAATAGTATAGCGGTTGTTCGGTCATCGGTTGTACGGCTTGGGCCATAAGTTGAAATTTTGAGGATTCGAGTAGTCGCTTATAGCGCATATCTGGCGAGGGTGTTTCACATTGGAACTGGCTGCGATGTGGCATATCTACCACGCGCCAATCAGAATCGGCAGAGTCTTGATAGCGAAATGGACCATCGAATGCGGCATTTATGGCGGAAATGTTGTATGAGCAGACCGCTGAGCCGTGAATGCTATTCCTATGGGTGAGAGTTAAGAGATTAAAGTTTTTTTTTTTTAATAAGTTGCTTTAACTTTTATTTTCCCATTTGATTGGCTACTTACTCGGGTGTCGTAAAAGTCGCATAGAGTATATCCTCATCGGCGGAATAAGTCATGCCCTGTATCTCATCAAAATAAAATGGATACTCGCCGGGCAGTGAGCAATTCAAGCGCGCCTTGACAAAAGAGGTCCAACTGTTTTTCAAAATATGGTCACCGCCCACATCATTTTTGCAGACTCGAGCGATGCGTGAATAGATGATCTAGGGGCAAGAAGGATACATTTTTACTTCACTAGTACTTGGCGCTAAATTTTTTATTTTTTTTCTTTTGCAATACCAACCTTGCCCCAATTGCTGTACTCCACCGCCGGTTCACGGAAGAGGAAATAAACGAAATTGCCCGCCTCAAAGCTCCCAACGAAATGTGGATTATTTAGCCAATTGTTGTTGTATTGTTGTGTGCGAACAATGTGCCGATAGCCAAACTGCATGCGTACAAAATATGAGGAAAGAAATGAAAAAATTATAAATTTTATTAGCGCCTAACTGCAACGTTTTGAACTTACAATTTTCTTCGGTTGCACCTCGGTGCGTAAAATCGCGGCATCGCCACCTGAGAAATCCGTCGCTGTGCCCACAAACATCTTATCGGTGCTGGACATTAGACTCGTTATGCTTGAGTGGGGATTGAAGGGACACTTTCCCACACCATTATCATAGCCCACAATTGTAAGGTTCTCCATCTGCACAACAACAACAAAAAAAGAAAAACAAAAAACACACACACAAAGACAAAGAAGTGTTAACGAAGCGTGAAAAGAGTGCAAGACAAGTTAAGCGATTACGAAATGCAATGAATTATTGATTGCTATGCGAATTAAGCAAATACAGCTAATCCAACAAGTCCAACAAATCCAACTAACAATCTCAAGCAAAAGCGAGCAACGATATGAAACAACAACAAATCGACAACTCAACTATGCAACTGTGCAACAAGCGAAACAACTAGTAATCCCACCAGCTTACATGCAACTTGCAACTTGCTAATATTTGCTGTTAATGTTTATTACACTGGCTGTTCGTTTTAATGCTTGTGCTTTCGATTTGTTGTTTTTTGTTTTTCTTCTTTTTTTCTTCTTAAATTTTGCGCAGTGTAATGCCAACATTTGATTGCTGGTTGCTTTGATTGTTGTCGATTGTCGTTGGTTTGTTGTAGTTGTTGTTGTTGTGGTTGCTTTTTTCGTTTTGTGCTTAACATCTCGATCGATGTGTCTCGAGTACCAACCTGGCGCCATGAACATTGCGGCTGAAAGGCGTTCGTCCCACACGCGTACAACTGATTCTCACCATAGCTCTGCAGTACGCGCACATAATTGCGACACAAACGCTCCGACTGGCCTTTTACCTGACAAATACCGATCTGTTCGGGCGGTGCTGCCCATGTGGCACGTTCCAGTGGCTCCAAATCGAAGGACATGCGATAAATTGAGTCGCTGTAAGTACATTACAAAAAAAAAATTGAATTATTTTTGGAATTGCCAAAAAAAAAATATGTGTGGTTGTTAAATTTACAAAAAATAAAATGAAAATTATAATTAAATATACATAGATAGATATTGCATATAGAAATGCTAGAGGGATTTATGCGTTTCGAGTGCGGCGGTGAATGCCTATGGGCAGTTTTAATTTTATATCTTTTAATTCTAATCAGGTGTTGAAGTGGACAAGTTTATATAAACGTATGCGAATTTATTTACAATATAAACATACATACATATGTAAATTGTGTGGGAAAGTAGAGCAAATGAGATTACGAAAAACTGCATGCAACAACTAAGTTTGCCAGATGGCAAGGATACACGTGGATGGTACAAATATTTCGTGCTTTTGGCTAGACGAATTTTATGTAATTTTCCTCTTTAATTTTTTTTGTTAACAAACTCTAATCCCAAGACGAATTTATACCAGGTTGTGTCGAATACCCAACATCCACATTCACATGTTTGTTATTTTTGCATCTACGGCTTGCGCTGTCAAAGTTTATTTGAGAGTTGAAGCCGTGAATGCAAAAAACGAAATGCATGCAATTTGACATTTCTAGCAGTGAGACGCAAACGTGCAGCTCTTCATTCAACTCCACCTTATTTATATGAATTCGCTTTGCTCTAATCCTAATGTTTTAAAATCAAAGCTTTACATATTTCTTTATTTATGGACTGGACAGTATAACGGAAATTTTTTTACTACATTTTTTAAGGTAAATTTTATAAAAATATAGTAAAAAAAAGTCATTTGCATATATTAAAGATTCAGATTTTTTACAGAACTTTAAAAAATTCTGCTAAGTGTAGTAAAATTTTAAAAATTTTTTTGATAATTTTCGGGTATGCAGTTTTATAACCTGTTCAATTCCACTAAAACAAATACCAAGTTTGAAGCGGCTTAAAATTACTATTTATTTTTGAAAAAAAAAATTTTTTTTGGACAAAGTTTCTTGTTTATTTTTTCATATAAAAAAAATGGTCATGGTGAAAAATCAACGGAAATTTTTTGCCCATCCCAATTTGCAAAACTATATGCCTTAAAAGTTTCTAAAAATTTCTGCTTACAAAAATATCATTTCTGATATACATACATATGTAGATTTCCAAAATTTTTTTTAATTTTGCAAAAAAAATTGTAACTTTTTTTTTGATATTTATGGCTTTTTTGTAAGGTATGAACTTATTTCAAAAATAATAATTAACAAAAAAATATTTATAGTAACAGTAAAAAATATTTATAGTAACCATTTTTTACCGGAATTATAAAATTTATTTTATTTTAAGATACCAGCCAAAATATTGCGCTTAAAATATTACGACTTACGTGAGCTGGACGGATTTGAAGTTACATCCCACAATGAAGTATTTATAAATAAATTTTTTTTTTTTAATTAAAATAAATTAGCTTAAATGGTCGAGAAAAAAATATTTAAAAATTTTGTTTACGAAATCATAATATTATGTGCACCAATGCCTCAGTTGCTTGTTTTTTGAAAAATTATTATAAACAATATTTTTATTTTTAGAAACCTCTATTTTTTGAGGTATTTGCAAATGGGTCCAGCTCACTTAAATCTTAATATTTTTCCGAAATATTTAAGCGGAAGGCTTAAAACCAAATACATTTTATAATTTTTTTTTTTTTGTTAGGTTAAGTATTAGGTGCTACTTCTACAGTATTTGTTTGCCAAAAATTTTCGAAGAAATACGGGAACCAATCGCAAAAGACGGATTCTTTGCTACTAAACAATAATTGAATTTTATTCCAGCATCGGCTACCAGCAACAACAAAATACACGCCAGGGTTGTATTTTCACTAATGTTGCTACCTGTTTAATTTGGCTTTGGCTTTAAAAAAAGTTGTTGATGAATTTTTTGTGAGTACATATCTGCTACTATTTGAATCACTTCGTTTAGCCGATTTTCAAATTACTCGCAGATGAGTCGGTTAGTCGAAAAAGTACAGTTAAACAAGTAATTGCTATCCGACTATCAACTATCGAAAAAGTTGCTAATCGACTAGTCGAATAGTCGACTTTTAATAAGAGCTCTGCTCTAGTACTGATTTGCATTAAGACTGTTTTAAAAAATAATAAAGCTATTTCAGTAAATACTACTTTTTATTTGTCTATCTCAACACTTAAGTAACAACCGTGTTATGAGTACATTTCAAACTATTTTAAACTCAAAATCTGTTAACCAAAACTAGGTCATGTGTGGGCTCAATTTGGTGCAACCCGCATATCCAAAGTTATCGGCCTGTTAAGAAATTAATTTTGAAAGTATAGCTTTGTTTAATAACTTCAAGGTTTCATTTAAATATTTATAGCATTCAAAATTTCAATGCCATAACTCATGGCATTACGCAATTCGTTTGGCATGAAGGTGGGTGGAATCTAGTCAATTGCGAATTACATACTATAAACTCTTAAGATCATGGCGTTAATGGTTGAAAAGCTTAGAGACACGCTAATCCTTTTGTTAATGTTTAGAGGAGTGCAAACAAAATTATTGTATGTACATATGTGGAATGCCACACAGCAAAAGCCTAAATAAAATATTATTCAACCAAGATAAAAGCAAAAACAAAAAACTTATCCAAAGAAATGCATTTGCGCAGGCGTCAACAAGTGTGTCGAGCGAGCGCTGTCACAAATGCAGCCGGCCAAAAAATATGCAGCAGCAAAGAGAGAGAAACAAGTTGCCAGAACGATTACGAAAATATTCAACGACCAACTGCCACACTTTAAGTTTTGTGCCACACATTTTTAATAACCCAAAATTAAGTAGTTTTTCCAATGAAAAATAAAAACGAAATATGCAAATTGTCAAATGTGAGAAAAAGTAGAGAACGGGTTTTATGTTGCGGTGTGCTGCAAATACGTAGCAATTGCCAGATTGGTGCATTGACTGACTGCTCACCTAACTGACTTGTACACTAACTACTTGACCAATCAACTTGCAACCAACCTGCCTTTCTACACCTGCCGCACCGTCCTCAACTCCATACTGACTGCTGCCGTTTAATTACGAATGCGAATGCAAAATTTATGCGTGAGATTGCGCACACGCTTGCAACTGTTGGCAACTAATAAAGGGTGTTTTTTTTTAGACGTGTGGTTTTCAATGAAACAATACTTTTTTCGGAGTTGGTGTTGATTTATACTTAGTTTGGTCGCTCATTTCATAATAAACAGATTTACTTCGGAACAACGTTTGCAAATCGTTCAAATTTATTACCTAAATAAAACTCGATCCGACATAATCCTCCAGCAGAGTCGGTAATTCGAGCAACCATGGATCGGTTTCGCGCCTCATTTACTCTAGCGGATAATGCGCATCCCCAGAGATGCCGTACACTGCGCACCAAAAACGCTATTGCTGCTATGGAGCAGAATATCGAAGAAGAGCCGAATGGGTCCATCCGCCATTGCGCGCAACAATTGGAGCAGTGCCCATCTACTTTACGGAAGATTTGGCGGAAGGATCTTAGTTTGCGAGCTTACAATATCCAACTCGTGCAGAAATTGAAGCCGAACGACCATCAAGCGCGTCGCACGTTCGGTGAATAAGACCAAAACGAGATGGCCACCCTTTCCCAATTTTCACAAGACAATTTTGTTCAGCGATGAAGCTAATTTTTGATTGAATGGGTACGTTAATAAACAAAATTGTCGCATTTGAAGTGTTGATAATCCACAAGGCATTGTTGAGACGCCATTACATCCTCAAAAAGTCATTGCTTGGTGTGCTCTAAGGGCAGATGGAATCATTGGCCCATCTATCTTCAAAACTCAGGCCGGCCATAATACAGTCAATGGGGAACGCTATAGAGCCATGATTCGTGCCTGAATTAGAGGATGTTGATGTGGACGACCTTTGGTTCCATACAGCCAACTTGCCATACAGCCAACGAAACCATAAATTTATTGAAGGAAACTTTTGGTGAGCGCATTATCTCGCATCGTGCGCCAAGATTAGGCGATTTAACACCGCTGGACTTTTTTTTATGGGGTTATGTAATGTCGCTTGTCTACGCAGACAAGCCCGGGATGATTGAAGATTGGAAGAGAATATTCGGCGCGCTATTGCTGACTACGACTCCAATTGCTGCAAAAAGTGGTCGGAAATTGGGCTTTTCATATTCATTTTATTTCCTCTTGAAAACCACATGTCTAAAAAGAACACCCTTTACTACTGACAACAATTTTGTTGCTTGTTGTTAGTTGA
Organism: Anomoia purmunda; assembly: GCA_951828415.1. Lineage (NCBI taxonomy): Eukaryota > Metazoa > Arthropoda > Insecta > Diptera > Tephritidae > Anomoia > Anomoia purmunda. The sequence goes on along the minus strand of OX639996.1, from coordinate 107,610,931 downwards.
TTACTGCAACCGCCAACAAATCGACCAAATCAAACGACAACGCTACGCTCGGGCAGCCAAATAAATAGCGCCCGCGGCGGTAGTGAACCGCTTAATGTTGTACATAGCCGTTGCGACGCGACGGTTCGCTTGGCACGCGGTTGATTTGTGGCAGCGGCCGTTGCAGTGACGGCGGTAAGAATAGCCAAATAGCGGCAGCTCTAACTTGAGTAGTAGTGGCGGTAGTAAAAGAACGACGCCACAAAGGCGCTAGGCAAACGCCCACACGTGGCGGCCACAAAGCGCTGTATTGAGGCTTGCGAGAAGAAAAATTAATAAAAATTGCAGTTTTGAAACTAAAGCTAGCTGGCTGGCGTCTAGTAGCCGCATTGAAAGCTTTTAAACTAAATAAACTTGTTGTTAGAATTTTATAAGATCCATTATTGTTGTTCTCTCTTTAGTTGGCTATTGATGTGCAAAAAACATAGCTGTGTGTTTTTTTTTTGCTGTATGCGCGTAGCTGCATTTTACAGGTCATACACTTGGCGTGCAAGCCAAATTTCCATGACACTTTGGCGCTTACTTCGACTGTTGCGCTTTTATGACTTTTCGTTATTTAACAGCAATAGTTGCGCATGCGCCTTCAGCATTGCAGCGGCATGTTTTGCATATGTCGCCAGTAGACGATAAAATATCATAAATGACAAGTTCGTTTGGCAAGGTGCGCGCGGCAAGAACAGGCCAAATTTAAGGGGCAGCAGTTGAAAAAGATGTGTGAATGTGGCAAGCGCTACAGAAGAGTTGCAGAATAATAGCTGTACGAATAATGAGAGAGCAGTATGGTAAAAGAATAACAGCAACTTAAAGAGTAGGCAGCTATTAAAAACTTAATGTATGTAGAAAATTAAAATGAAATAAAAATGGCAGTAAGATTTCAACAATTCAGTTATGAAAAAAATGAACCAATTACTTCTTTAAATGTTTAATCTCTCAAAGTCAATACATACATATTTTTTAATAGCAGCTTTCATATCGCTTTAGGAAATGCAAGCATGGGAAAAACACTACCCTCCATTGGACACTTTATTTCCCGTTTAACACACAACGCTATTGGTAGAAAAATTCCAGTTTGCTTTTAAATGAAAGTTTTCCTCTTGCATACTTTCAGAAGCGAGCAAAAACGGTGTTGAAGCTTTGTTAAATTTTATTTAAAAAAAAAAAATTCACAAAATTTGAAACTTGGATGTGCATTAGGGAGGGCAATTAAAAATATCTAAAGCATCATCGCGATACTAGTACCACGGATCGTATCAAGTATGCTTGCATTTCAATTGCAAAAGAAAAAATTCAATAATTCAAATATTTTCAATATTTTTTTTGCAATTGAAATGAAATGAAATGAATAGATAAACTTTTTAGTATTTTTTAAAATACTTGCTACGATCCCTAATGTACATATATGGTTTTTGTTGTAGAATCAAGAATATTATTTTAAAAAACTTAATCACTGTCGTATAGTTTTGATACGCACTATGCTAAAAATAAAAATGTCAGATGAAAAAATTTCAAAACGAGCTGTTAAAAATTTCTACAGTATGAAATCTGAAAAATTCTATAAATGCTGATTAAAAAGTTATAAGTTTAAAGAAAATTTTTTTGAATTATACAAAATTTTGAATCTTCAATTTATGTGGTTTACTAAAATTTAATGTGATATAAAATTTCTTACCCAAAAAAATTCAATAAAGTTTTGATTAAAAAGTTTGATAGTTTATAAATTTTGATGAAAATTTGTTGAATATTATTGAAATTTGCACAAAGTTCAAAATTTGAGCTTATTTTATTTACTACAATAAAACTGCATACCTAACCGAAAATCTAAAAATTATAATTACAAACTTTGAAAACTTGATGACAATTTGTTGAATTTTATTTAAAAAAAGGTAAATAAATTCAAATCACACACATTTCATAAATATACTTACAAATGTTTATAAAAATTAAAACAAAAAACTTATATTTTAAATGCTAGAAATTTAAAGGTTGTATATTGTACCTTGCAATCATTTTCCAAAAAAAAGGTGAACTTTAGCCGAAGCCGAACCGGAACCGAACCAAAATTTAGTGGCCGAACATGACCGAAGTTCGTCGTGTTTCACTCCAAATATTAAAAACTTTTACATTATAATTTCAATACTTGCCTTCAAAACAAAATAGGCGCATTAAATAGGTTACGCCGCAGTAATTAATTTTTGTTTGTTGTTGTTGTTGTTTTTGTTGTCGATCGCTAACCAACGCACCACATAACTCTAGAGCGGTAATTATCATACCAAAGTATCGACCAAAGTACCGACCAAGTACAACTACTAATTACCACGCTAGTATTGTTAATACAACAACAACGTACAATAAAATGGCTACTAATAACAACAAAAAGACATGTAGAAAAATAATTATCGCAAGTGGCAGTCTATGCTGAAGAATTGAAACAAGATATTAAAATATCAATTTGCCAGATTCAATCACGAAAAACAAGTGTAACTGCACAACAACAAAAAATATTTCAAAAAAAATAAAAAAATTAAGCCACAATGAGCTTAAAATTTTTCTTTACAACAACAGCGCAAACAATGCATTCGAAACAAAAAGCAAAACAATACTGTCGTATCAATAAAACAAAAACGAAACAAAAAAAAAACCCAACAAAAACGATAACTAAATAGTGAACAGCAAATTTCAGCTGCGCGATGGGGCTAGCTATGCGCCAGCGCTTTGATATGCCGCCAACACAGCGCTAAGCCTTAGCTCAGTTTCGTTTGTTTTTTTTTCGTGTTTTGCTAATACAATTTTAATGTATTTATTTGTATCATTTGTTATTTGAATTTTTTCATACTTAATTTACAGCTCTGTTTTTTTGTAATTCTAAATTTTTTTATTTTTTTTTTTTCAAATCACTTCTTGTTTTTTTTTTTTTTGCTTTGAATTTCTGTCGCCACCACCGCTAGCGCCGATTGCCGCCAATCACCACCAATTTTTTCGTCATCCGCAACTGCCCCTGCCCTTGCTGCGCTGTCAACTGCTCGCACTACACGCTTGTCCAACATTAGTCCATTGCATGTTGCTATGTTGCTATGTAAGCTTTAATGTTATTGTTGTTGTTACAAAATATTTCACAGTTCTGCTTGTTGCTGTAGCAATTGCGGCAGTAGTTAATTTAATTGTTGTACCTGTTTTACCAGCCAGTCGTGTGGCGCACGCGCGATCTTAACTAAAGCTATGGATATATATTTATTGTACATACATACATACATACATATTGTACGTATGTATATATATATTTATTGACAATTGAAATCGATCATTTTTTTGAGCTCTCACTCGATTGCCAAAGTAGAGCAATTGGTGCTGTGTTTTTTTTTTTCTTATGAGCTGATCGGTTCGTTGGTGGTTGCATTTTATTGTTCAATTAAGTTTTTCTTAACAATTTAACATACAGATAATAATTAATTTTTTTTTTTAAATTTTTTTTAAATTTAAATTGCCCCTAATTATTAACATTTGTATGTAAGTGCCTTGTGTCATACTTTTCGAGCGATATTTTTGTAATAAATTGAATTGTTTTGTAATGTGAAAAAAAAACTAAACACGCAAAAAATGCATCAGCGTTTAACAGATGCCTTTTAGTTGTAGATGTTCATGAACTTTTTACCGAAGACGTGTTTTTTTTTAGTTTTGTAATTAAGATAACAAACAATTCAGGGTTATCTGCTTAAAAAATGTAATGCAATTCCTCCCCCCGCGCCACCACAACTGCACTGCTAAAATGATATGAAAAGTTATTATCACAAAACATTTAGCATTTCAGTTAATGTCGCTTTAGTGCCAGCGATGGCTTTATTCCAAACAAAAATTACTTTTACCCCCTTTGGTTCAATTTACTCACAATAAATACTTGTGCTGATATTTTTATTAATTTTTGAGAAAATACTTAAAAAATCGAACGAAAAATGGCACTGGGATGGCCCAACGCCGAAACGAAATTTGACAAGGGATAATGGAAAATCGTCCCAATCGCTATCAACATAAAAAATCCTTTTAACGCTAAAGTCGAAAAGTACTTGGAAATTTAAAGCTACAGGCAGTTTTTAGGAAAGTAATAAAATCTGACCTTTTCGTGGAGAATGGGGAGCATGAAACATGGGAGCTGACTTCATAGATCAAATAATTATTTTACCACCATCCACCTAGTTGTTATGCACAATCGACTAAACCAATAACGCACCGAATAAAATTGTTTTTTGCTCAATTAATTTTTTTTTGCTTTAAAAAAGAAAGCAATCTGTAAATTAATACATTCCAGTTATTGTAATATACTCGAAGCAATTTTCCGCATTTCGAGCTGAGAGTAACTGAGAGTGACGTAATAAGAGCACAGTGGACTGAATACAGAAGATGGTGCTGTCAGTTGGTTCGCTACTTTGGTTTTGCCGATTTTGACAGTTCTCGAGTAAAAGTAAAGAGACCTTTTTTTTAACAAATCAACGGCAAAGAGACATTATTTTTAGTATTTATAATTTCGCGCTGAAAAAATTAAAGCTGCTCAGTTTTCTTTTCTTCATATTCGTTGTTTATTTTTACTTGAGATGTGCCTTGTATTCTACCATTCTTGTGATAAAAGGTTGATAATGTGAAAGCAAAAAAAAAATACTAAAGAAAAATAGAAAGATACGAACAGCCGACAGAATGATTGAATTTTTTTTTTTTTGTGTAATTAGCGTAAGAAAAATAATTTTATTTCGTCTGCAAATGTGGGTGACTGTTATTAAATTTTTAAACAGAGAATTAGCGGCAACGTAAGCCCCATAAATGTTAGAATCTTCTCTACCAAGAACACCCTAGCATTTGTTTGGGTTAGGTTACATGATCTCCTAATTTTATTTTATCTTCATCTTAATTAAATTTCGAAAGATTCTGGTTCAACTTGGATGAGTTTATGATATAACTGAGCTATAGATTCTACTAATTCTATCGTGATAAAATCCGAAATATCATCGGTTGCAAATTAGTTGATTCAGAAACTATTATCGGTATAAGCTTGGCCAAAAATTGTCAACTTTCTATTCCCTGGCGATAGCAGTTTGGCAGAGTTGGTTGAGTTAGGCCAAGGTATAAGATGAATATGCCGACTGTAAATAAAAATTGGTAGTATGTGGCATCACTCACTCCCACTAAACATTAAAATTATTCATTTCCTCACTGATTGTTAGTCCAAATGCCTTCTCGTACTCGCTCTATCACCCAAGCTATAAATTGTCAAATGAATGCACATTTATGGCATATTTATTTATCGAATTATAAGTAATACATTCTTTGCTCTAATATACAACACGCGAGCTAGATACTTTTGCATTTTAGTTGCAACACAGAAAGAAATTCCCAACATTCCTTTCCAAGTCGTGATCCACCAATGATGATCATCAGCGTTAGCCAATCAGAGCAAAATTTAAGTGCAAAAATTATAATTCCATAGCCGGACTTGGTTGGATGCTTGCAGTGTAACGACTGCATACCAAATACAGTGCGGGGCCTCCTAACTGTTTAGTTGCCATTGCAAACATTACATTACTGCAACAACATCTAACCAATGCAAGTGGCAAACTTACCAAATATGTCTGTCAAGTGCAGTTAATACTGCGGCAAGTAAAGGAGCAACATTTGAAAGTGGTGCATAGCACAATTGCATTGCAAACTCATTGAGCAATAATAAAAATGTGAAATTTGTAATGACTGACAGAGCGACATTGAGCGAGTGAATGCAGGTGAAAGATAGAGAGCAAGCAGCAGGGAAAAAAATCAGCAAGAAAACAGCAAAGGCTCGTAGCGAGTATGACAAGTGCATTTTACTTATATGCGGATGCAATGTGTTTGCTATGCTGAGTGAGGTATTGCAATCATGTGTGCATTTTTATATGAAAGTATATACTTAATATATGTACATTAGACCGGCTCGCAAAAAAAAAATAAAAAAAATAAAACTCAGATCGCTGTACAGCCCCTATCGAAAGTAAAACAGGGTGGCAGGATTGAGCTCTGTTCGATGAGTACCAAAATAGAGTACTTGAGATCAATAAACTAATGGAACAAAAATCATCTTCTCGAGACGAAAACATTGATATATCATACTTTAAGATCCGACTATAAACGCGAAAGATATGAAAAAAAAATGTAAAAAAGCGACCAACAGGGTGGCCAGAATTTTTTTTTAATTTCTTTTCAAAAATACTTTTTTTCGCTACGGTCTAATGTACACATAAACGCCGAAGATATGTAGAAAAATGTAAAAGAGCGACCCGTAGGGAGGCCAGATTTTTATTTTTTTTTTTTAATTTCTTTTCAAAAATAATTTTTTTGCTTCAATCTAATGCACACATAAACGCCGAAGATATGTAGAAAAATGTAAAAGAGCGACCCCTAGGGTGACCAGATTTTTATTTTTTTTTAAATTTCTTTTTAAAAATACTTTTTTTCGCTATGGTCTACTGCACACATAAACGCCGAAGATATGTAGAAAAATGTAAAAGAGCGACTCCTAGGGTGACCAGATTTTTATTTTTTTTTTATTTCTTTTCAAAAATACTTTTTTTCGCTACGGTCTACTGTACACATAAACGCGGAAGATATGAATAAAAATATAAAAGAACGTCCTCTAGGGTGCCCAGAATTTTTTTTTTTTTACTTTCAATTCAAAAATACTTTTTTTTCGATACGGCCTAATGTACACATACATATGTATGTACATTTGTATGCATAAATATATTTACTGTGAAGCATCAGCTAGATATATGCAACCGGTCAATGTGATTTTCATTTTGTTACTGTCGTTTTGTTTTGTTTTTTATTTTCCCATTTGTATGTCTGATTGTCTGTGGCATAAGACGGTCGTTCAACTGCAAGGCAAACAGGTACATTACACCAACGTCTGCCAGTATGTTGCATACAAAATGAAACGACAACGAAGTAAAATTAAAAAATAAATAAATAAAAAAAAAATAGAAATTATAAAAACTTGTGGTCACTGTTGCGCTTGTAACACTTGACTGTTGCGTTGCTTGGTCGCCTTGTTGTTCTTGTGGTAAACAAACAGAGGCGTTGCATGCAACCCACTGATAGTGTAGCCATCAAAAGCATTTATTGCTCCTTTTTTATATATAAATATCTAGTACAGAAAATATCTTTACATATCTCTATATCTAAATAGCAACAACAATCCTACTAAATATATACCTACATCTATCTCACTGACCACCGATCAGGCGTTTAAATCGTGTGATTGCTTAGTTATTTGCTTTGCGGTTAGTTTAGTCGCGACTGTGGTACAGTAGAAAGCAAACAACGCTTGGGAAAAGGTACAAAAGTGTTTTCTGTTTTTTTTTTTAAATTTCTATGCTCCCACAGCACTCGCTTTCGTAGCCCTTTCGACTTCAATGCGCTTGACAAAGTCAGCCAGAGTTTCACGTTGATCAAAATGTTTAGTATTTGTAAATAAAAATTTAAAAAAATAACCCCCGCCATCGCATCAAATGGTAGCAAGTTCGCATTTCAAGGTGTTAGAAAATTTGCCATTACTAATCGACCGCGCATGCGCGAATGTCATTTCCATTAAATGCACAGTTCGTAATGCAATTGCAGTGGTTAGAAAAAATAACTCTGAATTGAAGTAGAAAATACTTCCACCCTCAATTGCCGACCACTTTTTTTGCTGGCAAGTGAAAGCTATTTGTGTTAATTTTCGTCAACGCTCAAGGTTTTGGAACACAAGCTGTATTCTTATTTCGTGCTAATGGCTATAAAAGGTCTGAGTTGAATAAGTTCTGAAAGAAAGAATAAGTATTAAGGATTTATACAGAGTCAGTTTACCGAAAGAAATAGTTTTCGAGAAATTTTACTAAGAAGAAATTTAATTTTTTTCAACTAGAAATTTAACCTTATTTTAATAACCACAAAAAAAATATAGTTATTGTTTTTCCATCGGAATCATAAAACATAACATATTTTAAGGCTTTCGCCAAAATATTTCGGAAAACTAATGGAGAAATTCAGTTTTTTCCGAAATAAAAAATTTTTAAACATATTTTTCAAAATCAGATCACCTCACATAAAACAGTTTAAGATTTGCATACAAATATTAAAAAAAAAGGTAGGCATAATAATACGATTTTTATCATATTTTTGACCTTTTTTGGAAGATTAGTTTAAAAAACTTGAATACCTCATTCAAAATTGTTTTATTTCCTCTCTGTTTTAATTTGTTTGCAAAGTACATCACTCGCAGCTTGATTTTTTCGTAAGTCTCATTATTGAAATGAAATATTTTTTTAATGATGATTTTTTTTTTTTTTTTTTTTTTTTTGCTAAACTCGTGCAACCTAAAGCCATGCGGCAGCTTTAATAAATTTCAGTATGTCATAGAGAGAGAGACGACTGCACTCGGAAATGTTCTGCAGGAATGGTTTGCCGCGTGTTTTCTAGCCTCATCCTATCGAGAGCTGTTCCCTCACACAGTAGGTGTTTGACTGTCTCTCTTGAGCTCGAGTCCTCACAGCTGGGAGAGAACCTGTTGTAGGATGAGCCAATTCTTTCGGCATGCACTCTCAAAGGCCAGTATTTTCTTTGGATCATGCCTTGAAGAGCTTTGGTTTTAGGCGGATCATAGGACACCCAGAACAGCCGAGTAATCCTATACGATCCTATACGGTTCCACCTCTACTTAGCTTTTGAATAGTGAAATTCGGCAATTCTGCTTTTTAACTCTCTGAGCGAGGCACTCATGCCTACCGTGTGGAACACGCTCAATGCAGAGCTACACCTCGCTAGTTCATTCGCTGTTTCATTACCGTTAATGTCCCTATGCCCCGGGACTCATGTTAGGGTAATCTCAAACGTGTCAGAAATCGAGGCCAGATCTCTTCAACACTCATCCACTAGTTGGGATCTAACCGAGGTAGAAGACAGTGCTTGAATAGCCGCTTGGCTATCTGAGAAGATATTTACCAGCGACCTCGCCGGTGCATTTTTCTTTATGCATCGTACTGCCTCGTATATTGCAAACGGTTGCATGGTCCGGCAGGTGGAAGTATAATTTTTGATTTTATACCTCAATGAAAATCCCTGCTCCCACCCCGCATTCCATCTTTGATCCATCCATGGAAACAGATAAACTCTCTAGTGGTTGGCCTCTTCCGTTCTCAGTTCTAAGTAAAACTCAGGCTAAGTAAAACGTGTTCTACAAATTGCTAGATCTAACTAACTACTTCTCGGTTGCTATTTGCGAACCGTACTATTTTCGTTTATTAAAAGAAAAAACAGCTTGTTGAGTAGTAGTCAAACAAATGATTCACAATGTGCTTTATTAAATTATTAGCGATTGGGGATTTTTATTTTTATTTTAATTTTTTTAAACACAACAAACTCTTAACAACCTTATCAACGACCTTGTCTATATGTAAAACTTGATGGCAGAAGAAAATAGCACACACTTATCTACTACGCATATATATATATAGTTTGAGAATCACCTGATGTTATCAATTTATAAGTTTACTTTTATTCAGGTTGATTTTCAGAGCTACACTACACTACACTACACTGCACAGACAAAAACACCATTGTCAAATAATCAGGCGCAAACGTTACACTCGCGCACATCAACAATGACAGAAAAAGTTATCATAAATGTGGCAACTGTACAAACAAAACAATACATACATCGGGTATAAAAGTAAACATACACTCATACCCAACAAGAAGATATATCTTCTAAAAGATACTCAGCTTTGTATGCAGAGATATTCTAAGCGGGTTCGCAATTCCCATTTTGTTTGTACATCAGATCAAGCGTGGATTGTTAAATGTTGATTAGCCAGTTAACAATTTAGACATTATTATGACTCGTTTATTGAATGCCTACAGAAAAAAATTATCAAGTTAAATTATATAATGAATGGTTTTCGAAATGAAAAAACACAAAAAATATTTACCTAGAAAAATTAAAAAAGCTTTCTAAAGTCAAATTTTCGTAGAAATTTTCGATTTATAACGTAGTTGAAGCCTTTTTTTATTGTTTACGGGTTTTAAAGGAATTCATTTTTACATAGTCAAAATTGTTTTAAAATTTCACCTACGAAAAAGTTTTGTGCCACTAATTGAACTCAGCGATAATAAGCAATTGCTCCAAGTGTATGTATCATATTGATGCGCATTAGGGCGGGGTAAATTTTTTCCACAAATCGTATGGTATTTCCGTATTCAATAGATGATTCTAAGAAAAAGTATATATGAATCCAAATTCAAACCTTTAAATAAAAATTGTTAGACACTTTTCGGGGATGCAGTTTTGTTAGGTGGAAGAAAGCATGAAATAAATTATTATTTTTTTAATATGGGAGAAAGTGCAAACTACTGTCTGCAAAAAAAAAATTTAAAAAATCAACAAATATTTTCAGCTGTTTATTATACAAAATTTCATATTCAACAAAATTTAATAAAAAAGTTTTGAAAATTTTTTCCAAATTTTTTTAATACATACATTTTAAATAAAAAACTGGCCTTATGCTCAAAAAATTATTGTTGCTATTAATTTTTTGAAAAAATAAATGTTTCTTTCAAAAATGTGCTAGTTCGAAAATTGTTTTTGATCTATGGTTTTTTCTACACTTTTTCTTAGAATTGTCCATAGAATACAAAAATACCAAAAAAAAAATTTGGCACACCCGAATGTTTATTTTACCCCCTAGTTGAAAACCGAACTCAATTTAAAGCTCTTGCCGAGCTAGACACGATTTCTTTTACTTGAGAAAATGTTCATGCAATTGAAATTATAATTATTAGAAACGAGCTAAAAAAAAATGCCCAAAAATTGTTTAGCAATAATTTTTTAGCTCAAGGCCAAGTTTGATGAGGAAAGTATTGGAAAAAGGCAACAACAGTCAGAGCGATAGAAATTATAGCTGCTCATCAGATTTCTTTCTAGACTTTGCCCGGGTTTGAATTCAAAACTTCCTACTTGGCGGGCAAATATGCAGCCAGGGATACAAAGCGGGCATTTAAACAACTTTTGATTTTTCCCCCTTTTTCGCCTACACAATTCAAGTACAGTAAGTAGTCTGCTTTATAATCTACGTAAAAACCTTTTGTGCCTAAATTTGGATGAATAAATGAAAGACACTTTGATTTATAATAAAATTGTTAGTCAAACATTAATTTTGTTAGCCACTTTAAAAATAAAGTATGGCTACCAATAAAAATTTTCCTCGGCAACATTGCCATCCACCCTAATACTTACTCATGCTTATATAAAAGTAAATCAAGGTGCAAATACAAATTAAGGTGTACATATGCAGTTCAAATACAAGCGTATTATTTTTTTTATTGCCATTGCAAACTTTTATCATACTTTTGATAGCAACAACAACAACAACTGCGATTACTTAGTTATATTTGTATGAAACTTGTCAGCAATCACGCTAACTGTACAGGTGAAAAAAATCAGCGGTACGACAACAATAAAATTGAAGTAAAAACGAGATTATTAAAAAAAGTGAACTCAGCAGAAAGTGGAGATATTTTTATAATTACTTTTTTTTTTTACCTAAATACTTTTGTACTATTTATATAACCATTGTAAGTAGATATGACTATACGGTTATGTTTGTAGAATTTGTAAAAAAAAATGTGTGAAATTCAACCAGCGATTTTTTTTTTGCTGACTGCGGTTTTAAGCCCCAAGACATATTTGCACATGCTTATATAATTTCGCACATTTTGCTAACCTCTAGAAACTACATTCGCAATATTTTATATTGTAGACTTGGCATACTATGTATTTGTTTATTTATTTTTTTTTGTTCGTTTTGTTTTATTCCCCAGCAAATATGATTTGAAAAATACCATTGTGTCATTCGGTTTTCAGTCAAAAAACAAAAAAAAAAAAATACATACATATCAATTAATATGATTGTGTTGAAACTAGGTGTGTACATACAATCAAATATAGTTTCATAAATAAACTTTTTTACTTACTATTTACATAGCTAGCCACGTAAAAAATAAAAGTGTGCACTTGTACCGGGTGGGTGTGCGCCCATAATAAATTACTCTATTGGAAGATCGAATGACGACTTTTGCAAATGACGTTAGCGCCAATTTATTTATGATATTTGTAGACTAAAAGCTCGAACACACTATCTTCATTTATGGTTCATTCTTAATTTATGAGCAAAGTACGATGAAATTATGAAACGAACGCAAAATTATACTGAAGATGGCACAACGCCGAAACCGAGTTGTCTACAAACCAAACTTGAAAAGTGATGACGGAAAATCCTTCGAATATGTCTCAAAATTTATTAAGTAATTTCGCCTTATAAGATCTGTCAATAAATTAAGATGAAATGAGGTATTTTATCACAAGTCAAGAATGAAATAAAGAACAAAGCGGTGTCGGCTTCAAATTGTGTCGATGATAATCGAAAAATGTGTACTCCGATAACCAAACTCGATGATTTTATTAAATTTTTTCTAGATATTTACCTCTTTCTTCCTGTGATCGGAAATTAAAAAAAAAAGGAACTATCAAAAAAAATTTAAATATTGTATATTAAAATTCTACACAATCTCTCAAATTCTGAAAAGAACTAAGCAACACTGTCGCTACAGAACTGTCAAGCTAAATTAAGAAGTAATTTTTACTTTGGAAGCCTTTAAGCAGAACATCCGTCAAGAAATCCCTAATTTATTTCCAGAAGTGTTTAAAAATCTAAGAAAATTAAATAAAATATTATATTATAATACTTATTTAGAAAAAACCCGCACAGTTTTCTATGCATTATTTTGGGACACCTTGTATAAGTACTATTTGCGAATGCCTGCCTGTATAGACACTAAATGGACAGGCAAATCATTGGAGAAATAAATTTCTTAAATTAATAAATCAATCGAACAAGTGAACGCGTAAATGAATGCTCACGCAAGTGTTTTGTGGTTATGAACTCAACATCGAAATGTAATAGCAATTCAATTCATTTCGTATGCAATGAACATTGCGCCGACACTCACTTTGCTTTATTAGAATACACTCATTCTCTATTGTGAACGACAAATTTGAGAAAGTTTTTTGCATAACTAGAACGCGGGAAGTCGAGATAGTCATTTGAACTTTAGTATATTGTATTTTTTTTTGATTAGAAAACGATTTATGTTGCAATACAAAGTGGAATCGGTTAAAACTATGGAAAACGATTTATGTTGCAATACAAAGTGGAATCTGTTAAAACTATGTAGCTTTCAATTTTAATTGTAGATGCATTTTCCAATGCTTAAAAAGTTTCGAGCCCATACTTTTTACGCAAATTTCTAGCGTGCAAAGTTATATGAAAGGGCAATTAAAACAGAGACAATAAAATCTTCAAAAAAAAACTACTTGCCGGCACCTAGCGTGCTTTTTTTCTTACGATTTTTCTTTTCTTACGATTTTTTGGAAGGAAAATTTTAGAATTTTTCGAAGAAAGAAAAAGTTGAGTTTTTGATACTCAGAAATTTTATGTTGCGCACAGAATAAAATTGTTCTATAGCACTAAATTTTAAAATGTAAAAAGGAGAAGCTTTCACTGTTCGTGCGAGCTTTCATAATCGCAGTACACGGGCATGCTTTCACTCGAACGATATGATCCTGTTGATGTAAAAATGTTGTTGACTTCCAAAAATTAAATTTCGTGCACAGTAGGAAGCTTTCACTGATTGAGGCAGCTTTCGTAATCATAGGATACTGACATGCTTTCACTTTAACGATACGATTGTGTTGATTTAAAAAAAATTTGGGTTTCCGACTCCCAAAATTTAAATTTTGCACGCAGAGCGGAGTCGTTCTATAGGAAAAAATTTTGAAACATAAAAAGGAGAAACTTTCACTATTCGAGCGAGCTTTCACAATCGCACGATACTGGCATGCTTTCACGTTCCTGCAATGAAACAGGAATCTGAATGGAAAAAGTAGCAGTGGAATAGAAAATGTATTTTTCTTATTTGAATTTGTACTAGTATAATATGGTATATTGTGATTATTTTTTCATTTTTAAATTTATGATATTTTATCGATATTTTTTTCGATAAATAATAAAGTATAATGAGGAATAACGATTATTTTTAATCGAAAATCTTAGAATTTTTTGATGAAAAAAACACAAAATATCAATTAAATATGATCGAAAAAATAAAAATCGCAAAATAAGGATTGTGCAACGATTTATACTAAAAAATTGTGTATATAAAATTAAGATCAGATTTGTATAGGCTATATCATAAGGAATAGATCGATATATTCGAGTTTTGTTTGGAACGATTTTTTTAGCCGAAAAAATCGAAATAACGATTATTTTTGGTCCCTGTACAAAGTGAACGTTTTAACTGTCTAAAAGTGCTCCTTGATTTTTAATAATTTTTTTCTGTGGGTATTTAAAGATTTTTAAATTAAACCGACGATTCGTATACATTTCAAAGGTCCTTACTCTGGTGAGGTTTTATTTTATTTAGACTATACGACTTCAGGTGTGGGGTGAGGTGATAAACAAAAATTAATTGTCTCATAAAAAATTATTTTATGTTAAAAAAAAAAATAATTTTTTATTTAATATTCTTCAAGCTAGCTTACAAATAACTGAGAAACTTTCCAGAGGGTAACATTCATTTAGTTCCAGTTTTCTGACAGCTTTTCATTCTACTTCCGTTCAACTTGCCTGATATTGCCATTCAAGGGAGTTTTGAGTTCATTTTTTTTGTCAATGCAGAGTTCGCACAATTGCAGAATTTTAGCGGATATAAATTAGCTGGGCATCGAACCGAATAGGCACTGATACCACTTGCTCAAAAATTATATAGTAATGTAAGCAATTTTTTTGTTTCTCAACAAGTTTCAAAAAGCCCCAGAGCCAATAGCTCTTTCCTTTGAACACTTTGATCCGCTCGTGAATAACTACAGTTCGCTGACATTGTAGTAAGTAAATATATTTGCTTATCAGGCCAATTTTCCATATTTACGCGGCAAAAATAAACCAAGCAAATAGTCAATAAAGTAAAAAACGGCGATGACTGCACTTCCATGTAAGCCTATGGAGCGCTCTCAGAAAAATTAAAAAAAAAAAATATTGTGTGAATGTGTTGTTGGAGATGAACGTTTATCAATATGTAAACAGACATGTGATCGGCCTCACTCAAACCCAAACGTCACTTCAAGAGTTTGCACAATCAGCAATTGGTGTGAAGTTGTTTGGTGGAGTCAGCGGATTTTTTGCAGCCACACAGTCTACTATTTCGACCGACTGTTGAATTGTTAATAATACATTTGCATTTGCTTATGTAAATATCTATGTGTGTATGCATGTGTATATTTTTTTTCAATCTCTTGATTTACTTTTTATAATTTTTTTTTAAGTGCACTTGTATAGAATGTAAATAGCTAGCAGTAGTTGGCAAAAAAAATAAATTAATCAATTATGAGGCAGCTGTTTAGAACAGTGCGATTTTCAGTGCGATATGTGGCCTTTGTCACGTCGACAGAGCGACGACAATCCGCCATGCTTTACCGCTTCCCAGTCAGCAAAATATATGTAGAAGTGTTCGAAAATGGAAAAAAATATCTAATAAAATATCGATGATTCCATTTTTGATCCATTTGTAGATACTTTGCGTCATTAAAATGAGCCGGGAGAAACGTCTCTGTAAAAGTTTAAGAAACAAATGGGAAATTGAAATTTTCTGCGGCACGTTTTCTGTCCGTTTTGGAAAAATTTTGCATTTTTTTCTGTCGCATTGTGCAGGCCTGTAATTCTGTTGGCGCCCCCCATTGTCCTTGCAATAATCGCTAGGCCAGTGGATGGGCGTACCAACCAAAAGGTTCTAGACTCGAATTTAATCGGGTCGGACAGAGAAACAGGGTTTTACATTTTTTGATTTTTAAATTAATAATTTAACTAATAGTTGAATAGTTGAACGGTATGCCAATTTTATGGCAACTCAGTCTGGACTACAAAATTATTTTTCGGAAAACTACTTTAAATAAAATTACACTAGTTTCATATAAAATTAAGTTAACAGCTCTGTTAACTTTGCAATGTTAATGTAAATGAAAGAAAGCATAAATCAATATTCAAAGTAGCATATTTTTTTTTAACTTAAAACATCAAACAATAACTTTATGAGCTTAAGGCCAGTTCTTAATAGGAAGAATAATAGAAAAAACAGCAATGTTAGAAGCTATAGCTATTTCGGAGACCGCCACATCTCCTCATCAGACTTCTTGCGGGGATTCGAACTCACGTCCCTAGGCCCTAAATAGGCCAAAAAATAATATTAATTAACTTACAAATTTAATTTTTTTTTGCACTACAATAGAATACTTTTTTTTAACTTTTTAGAAAAAAACTTTAAAACCGATTTTTTCGAATTTGTTCAGTTTCGAAAAAATTTTACTAAGTTTAAAATTTTAGTTTTTATGGTTAATGTTATTGAATGAACTGAGTTTTCGAAAAAAATTAATACATAGATTTGGTTTTTTTTTTGCAAATAAAAAACTGCCATTGAGCTCAATATTTATTGTTGATGTAGAAAATGTGTGAAAACTATTTCGAAATTTTTATCAAATCAACTTTATTTTCGTTAAAAATTAATCTATATATAAATTTTTATTAAGATAAAATAAAAAACTGCCATTGGCTGAAAAAAATGTATGGAAAAAATTTATAAAATTTTTTTTATTAGAATATGTATATATTAGTTTTTTCTCAAAAAAACTGTCCTTGAGCTCAAAATTACTGTTGATGAAATAAATTAATCAAAAAAATTTTAAATGTTAAATCTTTGGAAAATTAATAAAAACTTCAACATTTTTTTTTTATGTTTCTTATTGAACGAACTGTGGTTTTGAGAAAAATTAATACATATAATTATTAATATATTATTTTTTATCCAAATAAAAAACTGTCCTTCAGCTCAAAAATTATTGTTGATGTAGATAATTTATTTTAAAAAAATTAATAAAATTAATAAAATTTTTTTTTTAAATTTATTGTGTTATTAAATGAACTTTGTTTTCGTAAAAAATTAATACAAATTTTAAATAATATGTTATTTTTTAACCAAATAAGAAATTGGCCTTAAGCTCAAACATTATTGTCGATGTAAAAAATTTATGGAAAAAATTAACATCGAAGCTAACCGACAACTTAATGCCAACTTTTTATTTTCAAGCTTCTTTGCACTCGTAAGAATTGGGAAATTTTGTACGTTTTTTTATTTTCATTAATACATAATCCTTTTTAGCGATAGCGAAATGCATGCATTTCAGACATTTATGACAAGTTTAGAAAGCAATAAGCCATTAAAGTGCCACACAACTGTCAAAAGCAGACCACAAAGAACTGAAGAAATATTTATGAAATATTAGGGAATATTTACAGAAACCGCTCATATTACAAGAAGTTCAATAAACAAACAAAATGCACAAAACACACAAAAACCAAACTACTTAAACCAATCGATAAACGAAAAAACCCAATCATATTAGGGGATAAAATATGAGCCGACTGACTGGAGCGAATGCACTTTAAATGTTCCTACTTGGACTCAGCGGGTAGGGCGCGAGGTTCAGGTCAACTGAGTACTTGGTAAATGAGTAGCTCACTCAATTTTCATAAATTGTATTCTAAAGGTCTTCATAAAACCCCGATAAGCCACAGCAAGGGTGCATTTTTTTAAGCCACTGGCAAAGGATCGGATTTCCTTATTGCTTCGTTGCAAAGTGCAATAAAAACTTACAAGCAGGGCGTGCATAAATATAAATTGTATTATTTGTTATTTGTCACTTGCACTATGCATGTAAAAATGTCATATATGTGTATGTGTATGTGTGAGTGTGTGTGTGTATCTTTGCAGCGCAAAGAAAGTGACACATAACATAGGAATAATTAACTTTCGACCAAACAATGCGATCCACTATCTTCGCCTGACACAGTGGTCTGACCGAATGAGTTGCAGTATTTATTTAGTAGTGAACTTGTTTTCGATTACAAAGTTATTGGTTATTTGATACACTACTTGCATACTTGCACTTTGATGTATGCACAAAGCGCACAAAAGACAGCAAATAATGCTGTGTAAGTAAGTGGGTATTTATTTATATCGCAAAAGAAGTGCCATGAAAGTGGTCACTTAATTCACATATGAATGTCCGTAGGAGTATGCGCAATGTTGAAAGTGAAATTTGTTTAATGTAGCTTATTGAGAAGATGCTACCGCAATACTTGATACCTATGTATAGCGTCAAACAAAAAATTATTGAAATTTTATGAAGTCGCTTACTTTTATACATATGGTGGCAAAATTAAAGTATTTACGAGGGTCAACTTCAACTGTATTGATAATAAACAATTATTTTTTTTTGGCATAACACACTGCGGGAGACGTCTTAGCCGCGGAGTGTTTCTTCAGTCAATTTATAAAAATATCACACCCTTATAGTGAAACTTCCATAGCTTTTTATATTCACAGGGCAAACAAACAGTTTTTGAACGCAAATTAAATTTCAGAAATGTACCTAATAATTGAAACGTATCTTTTGGACTCTTAAGCATAGTACGTGTACTCTGTTCCCGCTTCATGTGCAATGAGCTGTCATCCTTATAGGGTTCAAATATTCTAAATTATTCCCAGCAAAATTTCACTAGCCCATGTTTTCTTTTTCAATTTGTGAGATAGAACGCGAAGATTCTTCATTAACCCTTAATATCGTAACGTTGTTTGACTTACTTTGAAAGTAATCTACGCCGAAACGACGAATAGCTTTTCATTTTTGGTTTTTTGCATTAAAAAAACGGTTTACAAATTTTATCAAGGAAGAGACCATTTATTCAAAAAAAAAATATGGAAAACAAGGAATTCAAGGGTTAACATTAATATCGTGAGTTAATAGCTTTTATTCTAGGATTTGAGTAAATATATTTTTTATTTGATTTTGTACGAAATGAACAGTATCGAAATTGCCTTAAGAATAATTTTCAAGAGCATTTTAACCCTTTAGTATGCATCTGATTGACGGTTGTAAAGTTCTACAAAAAAAAAATGTTCTATGAAATTTTACTTGATAAATATAAACAAATTATTTGGCTTAGATGTGGATTTTAGCCATTCTGCACTGCTTTACCAAAAAAAAAGACACTAAGTAAAATTTTTAAACGTGAATTTGGCTAGAATATCTTAAACGTTAAAATAAAGGTCTAGAAATTCCATACTAAATTGGAATAATTAAGCGCCTAGTCAAAAAGACGAAAAACACAGCCAAATACTTCGAATCTAAATCCTTAAAGCAACTGAAGCGCCTTGTTGAAATCGACCAAAATCGGCTAGGCGGTTATAGCACCAATTATGTAGGAAGAAGAAGTTCTTAAAATACATTTTTTTTTTTTAAATAAAGGTTAGTATTAACTTCACCGCGATAAATCTATCTGCCTATTTTGGCCCTTTATTTACAACCAACTTTCATTGGTTGATCAACCAGTTTAGTGATAAATCAATCCATCTATATGGCATTTAATGTAATGCATTAAGGGTCCTATAGACGGATTGATTTATCGTTCAACCGATTGACCAACACACTTAACAAAATGTTGTTTTATTTTCAGTGAAAATTTTTTAATTGTAAACATGATTGATGGCGAAATTTTATTATTGTTACCGAAGCAACTGATGCACGAATTCCAAACATTTCGACTTCCAAGCGTCGAAGCAGACAAATAAACACAGCGCAACAAGTTGATCAATCTGTATTGAAAATGAAAACATGTTGGTTTTTCTGCAAACTAACTGACAATTCTTTAAGAAATGAACTTGTCCAACAACTATTTCATAAGATACTCCAACTATGCTTTCTGTCTTTGACCCTTAATTTATTTCTTATATATTCATTAAAGGTATGAAGGTACATTTTCTTTATTTTCTTAGATTTAAGAATAATATCTAAGTTGTATTATTATTATTATGGTGCAACCAAGTTTGACAAAACATTTCTTAAAATTTATGACAAGTTTATGGCATAATAACATATAATATTTTTTTATAGATGTTTTTCCTTTTAAAACTATCCTTATCGCCGTCCTAATCAATTCACTATCACAACTGGCTATCTACGTATCAAAAGTGCGGCTAAAACACATCATGCTTACCATTAACGCCAAATGGAAACATATTAAAATTTAAACTTTGTAATCAAATGGCTTTTCAATATTAAATATATGTATAGTATGTACATACAAATATATGGGTTGAGGCCGCCGAAAAGATTAGGAGGACGGTACAGCACAAGTGGCGTGCACTAAAAACTATCGTATGACAAATTTACTATACAACCATATACTTATTGGAAATTATACTATTTGTACTATAACAAATCAAGTTAAGATAAAAATGTGTCAACTGCCTAGCCACAAAAAAAAAACTTTGTTAAGACTGATTGTTGAATGTCTGTGAGTAGCGGTATAACGAATGTTGTGTAAATAGTACAAAGCGAAGCAGTAATGAAAATTATACATACATATGTACATATATAGCCATTAAGGTACATAGATACTTGACAAATTGAGCTTAGTGTACTATTGAAACAGTTGAAAACTTTGTGCGAGTATTTAGATAGATATGTAGAGAAAAGTGACAGCAAGAAAGTCACAGCAGAGGTAACAGCAATGTAAAGTTGAAGTAGCAATAAATATGTAAATACAATACCATGCATATAACTTTGTATATAAAATATGTGTTAATGCGTGTAAAAAAAAATACACTTATCTCATTTCACGTATATTTGTACAATATATATGTATACTATTACTATACTTATAGTACAAAGGCATTACCTATTTAAAAAATAATAATTTTTGTTTCTGATTTTTTACTATCAGTTCCTATACTTAGTTAATATCGGGTCTTGCAATAGGAACGCTACAAAAGTTTTTTTTTTTTAATAAAACAAAAACGGTTTGGGATATGAATTAAATTCTTTATTCCTGTGAAAGTACATTCGATGCCATTTGGTGTGGAACTCGATGTCTTTTGCATGGGCACCACGGGCACGCTTGCAGAAGTCCAGACGCTGAACCCAATTTTCAAAGGTTTTCAAGCATAAATCGGCCGATACTGCGTCAATTTCACGTTCGATATTCGCACGAAGTTCATTAATCGTCGCTGGCTTGTTGGCATAGACCATAGACTTGACGTAGCCCTACAGGGAATAGTCTAACGGCGTCAAATCGCACGACGCACGACGGCGGCCAATTGACTGGGCCATTTCGTGAGATAACACGTTCACCAAACTGCTATCGGAAAGTGTCCGGTCAGAACTCTTGCGAGGATCGAAAGTTGCCGCTTAGTTAGCGACCGGAGCTCCTTCGAACGCTTACGGTCTACCACCGGCCAGAGAGTCCTTGCAATTCTGCATGTCGTGGGCAACTACCAGCGCTCACTAAGCCGACAGCCGGCATAGAACCCATCTCTCCAATAGAAGTCCGTAGGTGGCTAGAGGGGCTCCCAACCTTCGCCTGCATGGTGTAATGACTTCGAGGGTACCCTGCCGAGCGAGCTCAGTAGCGATGCAGTTTAGTTAACAATGTTTCTATGGTCCGGTACCCAAATCAGTCCGATATCAAAGTATTGAGAGGCACCTGAGAGAGGTGTCAAGCACCCCTCGACCAGTTTTGATCTGGCCATTAGATACCCTAAGGTCTTAATTGTAGCCTGACTATGAAAAGAGTTATATCTACCATTAACCATCTACTGCCCCCTTGATTGCGGCCACCTCCGCCTGAAACACACTGCGGTAGTTCGGAAGCCTATATTTCTGGTTGAGGGAGAACTCCTTGCAGAAGACCCCCCTCCAACTTAACCGACCAGCTTCGAACCGTTCGTGAAGAAGTTCACCGGCCCTTTGCGCCAAACGCCACCCTCCTTCCACGTATACTTTAGGAGCAGTTCATTTTTCGACAATTTTTCGTATCAGAAAAAGAACTGCAAAGCTAAAAAACTAAATTACAATCGCGTTGCGTGAAGTCTAAAGGCTAGTACTGACTTCACAGCCGTCAAATTTTGCCAGCAACATGCATTTGGATTGCAGTGAAATGTTGCTAGCAACCAAAAATATCGAAGCGCCTAAAAGAAGTCGCATAAAAGCCAATGTAAATAAATAATAATAAAAAAACAAACTATTCATTAAATGAGGTGGCAAATCACACTTTTCAGTTTTCACGCAATTTTAAATGGCAATTGTATATTAAAAGCTTGTAAAAAATTGCATTTCGACAGTTCATTTCATGTGAAACGAGAACAGAGTACTATGCTTAAGGCATATTATTTTTAAGTTTACGGTTAATTTGCTGACTGGGTATTCATTGGTAGTTCTATTTTTTTAAATATACATATATTTTCCTAACAAATGAAACACTTGTCTCGCTCACGATATTTTTGTTTATTTTGTTGACTGCCAAGTGATTTATTTTCTAGTATTTCCTCATATGAAAGAAGCTTCAAAAGTTTTCTTATCAGTTTGCTCAAGAATTATTGCCATATCAACTGCTATTTAATTTGCTGTGTAAAATTATAATGATAGTTAGAGTCATCATACAACCGTGATATGGTGAACATTTTGTGATAAGGATATGGAAAGGGCTAACGAAGATAAATAGGTTCGTTGAAAATTCTATGTGCGAAAGAAATTAAAAAATTTAAGTGGTATATCTCTGCTACTTTCAAAATTGTATAAAGCCACCAGTATAAGTAGAAAAAAGAACGTGAAATTCACACAGAAAAAAACACCAAATATGTCCCCCTGACCTATCATAAATTTGTATATGCTAGAGTTCGACTTTATTCGCACAAAGTTTTTTGTCGAAGAAGACCATGAGGTAAATTTTACGCTGAATAATTCTCTAGAGCATTCTAACCCTCTAACGACTGCAATCATTTTTTTTTTCTGGTGTGTTTCTTGAAGTAGGTGTCAAAAGTAGGAGCTAATGGGTTAAAATCTACTACGAAAATATTTCGAGGTAACTTTTAAAAGCCCAACAAGATACTTTCAGAAAACGACAACGGATCCAGGTCCGTCTTCGGTTATCAGACAGTGTAATCGAGTACTCTGAATACCAGATACCAAAAAGTGCAACATATAAAATTTTATGTGTATACTGAAATAATTTGTTTAAAAAACTTACGTACAATTTAAAAAAAAATACATATGTGCATTAGGGTGGCCCAAAAAAAAATTGCGTCTTTCACACCGAAATTCTAAAATATTTCGAAAAATATTAAGATTTAGGTTAGCTGGATCGATTTAAAATTTTTTTAAAAATAAAAATAAAATAAGAAATTTTTAATATTTTTTCAAAAAAATATCTTGAGATGATAAAATAGTGTAAGTTCAAAAGATCTGCTTAAAACTATTTAAAAATTTATTCAACGGAATTATAATGAGAATTTTCAAAAAATTGCATGGCTTTGAAAAAAATTAAAAAAAAAATTTTTATTTGGAAAAAATTTGAACAAACTATTTTTATTTATAAATACCCCCAAAAATGTCGGTAATTTGTAATCGATTCAGCTTACTTAAATCTTAATACATATTATTGCGAAATATATTGGCTATATAGCTTAAAATATAATGAATTTTATAATTCCGATGGAAAAAAGAGTACCGATTTTTCTGTATACGAAGTGGTGCATATTCTTCAAAAATTGAAAAAAAATTAAGTATGCAACTCTATTGTTTTTCGAAAATGTTTGATTTTAAAAATAGTTACTAACTTTAAGCGTCAAATCGTTACAATCATTCTATATATAATTAATTTTATTTCAATTTATTTTCTAATTTACCGAACGCATATTTCCCTTGGTTCAACTTCACTTGATTTCCGAGCACTCGCTTTTCCTATCTTACTTCATCTTTACCATAGCCCACTACTTTTAACTAAGCTATAGATTTTGCTTTTCGATTGATGTCATAATACTTGAGGATCGCCATATATTCAACTGCTACAGTTTATGCGGCTTGTTTATTTGTTCTTCATATCTGGCCGGGTCTCCGTGCTTAAGATATGGTTTATTTGCTTTTCTTATGCGCTTTAGTTTAATCAACTGGCTCAAGGGGTTTCCAAATGTCTTTTATATACTTAAGGAGGTACATATGTACGTAGGTACAAACATACACACAGATGTGTGATCGTGTCACACGTATACAAAGCAATAAAAAAAAAATACAAAAAAAACCAAATACATATATGCATTGGTAAAGTATGAAAATATTTATTTATTAAACCCTACAGTGCTGTGACAGGAGATATGCTTCATGAAGGTGCATTCACATATCCATTCTTGTATGTGTGTGTGTGTATGTACATATGTATATAATAGTGCATGTTAGGCAGAGTATGTGTACTTTGTATTTGTTATTTGTTTAGAAAAATTAAATGAAGCGAAAATTCTAATTTGTTTTCATGTTTTATCAAAATTAATTTGGTGGAAAGATTAACACATGGCTGGTAGATAAGCGTTAGCTGGTTTTATTTATTTACAAGTAGACATATTCATACAAGCACACATACATACATATGTACACATTGCTTGACAGCTAACGTCAGAAAATTGATGTAGGAAATTAGGCTGAGAAAATATATCTACTCAAATTTGGTATCCATAAGTGACCGGCTCTAAGTCAGACTACGTAGAGATTAATTCCCAGGCGAAAGGCCTCATTTTATATACTCGCATTTAGTTACAATGTATATACCATACTTAGCTTAAACCATGTTCACATTACAACATAAATTACTTATTTTCATGCGAATTACTTCACATAAACCAAGTGCGTTCATACGTGTCATCAAAGGGGAAAGTGTGAGAGATATTTAAATTTTATTATGATAATATCTTTTTTTTGTTTTAATTTACGATCACGAATTAAAACTTCTATAGGCAGTAAAAATCAAGGAAGGAACAGTTGAGTGAAATTATAATGCTTCAAAATTCAACTTTCAGTTTGGTGACATTTTTCGATTATCATCGATAAAATTTAGGAGCGACACTGGTTTGTTTTTGATGTGGTTCTTTTTTTATGATTAAAAAAAAACAACATTTCATCTTAATTTATTGATCTGATTGATTAATTGTATCGTAATTTCCTTATAAATTAGCAATGAGTTATAAGAGATAGGGGATTGGTATGTCGAAGAGTTAAATGGTCTATAAGGAGTAAAAAGAGAAACAAAGTTGGAATTAAAATCAAAGGCGATTATGAGTTCGACTAAGTGCAATAAATATTCCAATGCAAAGTCGCGGCCGCCGCAGTCGAGCCTGGCCTATGACAGGCCATGGCGAAGCTCCAGCAGCCCATCGAGATGGCATAGAACAGACGAGCCTCAATTTGTAGGATAGCATCAGATTAGAAACTATACATGTCCTTCTAGAACTTAAAGTTTTATGAAAACGTTTCGAATTCGCAGAAATTACCCAAAACCCCGAAGTCCACTGGCCACCAACCAAAGCCTTGCGATTTAACGCCAATTTTGTTTTTCTTTGAAGTGATCTCTGATCTAAGCCAATAAACCGAAAGCAATTATTGAGCTCCAGACTTATACACAACGCCTCATCGATGGAATAGAGCAAATTTATCTTCGAGAAAATTTATCGAAAGGAACATGAAATGAGCGAGAGCCTATGAACAGAGCCGTTATGATATGCATCGGTTACTTCACACCACTAGCTTAAATTTATGCATTTAACATAATTTACATCCCGTACTTTTATTGGTACACCCATTATTATTAAAATTCCTACAAAATTATTTTAAATTCTGGGTCAATATGGCTTTAACGGAATTAACTGAATTCTTGCAGGAATAATTCAGATATTCCAAAGAAATTTTTTATTCTATCACAATTCCATTGAAACAGCAAAATATCGATCCGGATTTGGAACGCACAGACACTTAAGAGAATAAGTTTGATTACTACAGTTGTAAAAAATGTGAAAAAAATAGAAGAAGAAAAATGTAGATGGAATCTAGGTCATATTATATAGAATCGCAGTGATCACAGAATAAAATCTTTCGGAAATATTCCTACCACACATCCGATACTCTAAATTTTAAATCTACAGAAAAATCCAATAATGGCGTACATAACCTAACCGCGAAACAAAAGCCACATCTTTTCAAAATTTTGACAACAATTTGGCTGACGTTTTGTTTTCTGCAATTTACATAGTGAGGATGTAAGGTGTGAAGTAACGTACTGGGGGGCAATAAATGCGAAATGAAAAATGAAAGAGTGAATACCGCCATGGACACACATTTTTGTTTTTTTCTTTGCTCAAACACTTGCTAAAAGATAGGCTGATAGCGTTTCGAAAAAAATGAAACTTAATTTTATTTTGAATTTAGTATTTATATTTTTCTTATCGAATATTTTAAATGAGTGTTACTTGGGTGAGGACCATATTGAAACTTTCACTTAGAAGATAGAGGTTTTCAAAGTTCTCTCACGTATTGATAAACTGCTGGAAAATGGAAGTGGGCGCGATTTTGCTACTGAAATTCTTTTCAACCGCTTGAGCGAGATTTTTAACATATCGTGCAACGCGAATACGCTAGACTGTAAACTTAGCCTTATGCGCAGGAATATAAATATTTCTAGCATGTTTACATAACAATGAAATCAAACACTTACCGTGCACCAATAATAACTTGATTTCGCGCCACATCAAATAACATTTGCGAATAGTAGGTCGTATTGGGATCGTTGAAACGTTTCGATGTCGACATTAAATCTGTAAAAAAAAAAAAAAAAAAATACATAGAAAATTGCAATTATTGCCAAATAATTAGCAGCAGAAAAGTGCAATTAAACTGGGAATTACAGTAACTGCAAGCAATAAAAAATGCCGGAACTAATTAAAAAAAAAAAAAATCATAAAAATTAGCTACAAAAGTTTTCATATATCAAAGGTAAATTACTTGGCTTCCCGAAAACTACAAGTACAGCTGATATATAGAGCACACTTGCCGCATTTTAATAAGTACATATTGAATATAAAACTTATCTGCCCGAGCAAATAAATGCAAAGTCACCTACTCTAAGCAAATATAGCGCAAAACTTGGAAAAAGTATTCATTGAAGTTCCGTAGAAAATTAAAAGTAGTGAGTAACAAGAAAACAAATTTTAAAACATGGCGGAAACAAAAAACCTAAAAACATTTCAATTTAAGCTATTATGTATTAAAAATTTAAACGATAACAGCTGTGCCCATATTTAGAGGATTTTATGATTTCTACGCTAATTTTCAAAATTTCATTTAAATAAATTACTTGCATTCAATCGCAATCTATGTAAAAGTTTTATTTTATGGCATAACTTTAATTTACCTTGATACGATATGAAGCGCGAATCGTTGTCCAAGAGTTCGTAATTGGCCGCCTTATGACGGTGAGCGTGTGTGCACTGTTGCAGACAGAGCATTACGGTCAGCAATAGCAACAATAATATATGTTTTAACATTTTTTGGAATTTCAGGATTAACATGCTGAAAAGAGAGGGGGGGGAAAAAGTAAATTAATTATTATAGTTACTTAAATTGTTTATATACATTTTTTAACACCTTAAAATATTAATTAAAATTTAATTTATTTAAATGTTGAGAGGGGCTCATGTTGGTAGGCATGATCTTTCTTTTTATCCACCTCTTATATTTACAGTGTTCAAAAAAGTTTTAACACCGCTATATTTGTTCAATATTCGTAATGTTTTTGTTGTAAATTTTTTGCGTAACTTTATATATAAATATATTCCGTACTATAAAAAATAAATTGAGAAAACATGGATTTAGCCTTTGTAAAATATTTAGCAAAACTAAATTCTATAAATTTCCATCAAAAATGTTCAATGTTACTCGACTTAAAAATGATTTAAAATTTTTTATTCATTTCAGCTTTGCTATACTATTTATGTACTTCAAATCTGCTGGTAAGTAAGAACTCTACAATTTTTAATGCTCTTTTAATACTGAAAAATACGAAAAATACGATATCTGGACGAATTGAAATGAAATCGAAGGAAAATTGGCTAAAGCTCCCGCTTTCGTTTCCAGAACGCATTGTTTTGACATGGCCATCGGTCATTGCCGATAAGGTTTTGAGCTAAAGAGGCGAACCATTAGGGCTATGTCTTAAAAGCAAAACCAAAAAGAAAGGAAATTGAAGCAAAATTTTCACAAATAATACCTTCTAGAACCTCTAGGCAAACTTGTTCAAAAAATACAGTACTTATCATAACTATACGACAGGGCTTTCTGTTTCGACATTTTATTTGTTGCTTACCAATTTTGACATTTTTTTTTAATACAGTTCAGTTTACAACAAAAATAGTGCAAATTCAATCTTTTAACCTTGCGAAAACTAAAAAAAAAATGCAACATGAAGTCATTATCAAAATTTAAAAAAAATTTTAGTTTTTAGAAAAATTTTGGCTGTAGTTTTATAGCCCATTAAATTCTAAAATAACAAAATGCAAGTTTAAAATTGTAAGCAATTTCCATTAATTTTTGATAATTTTTTTGCTGACAGTTTTCGTCAATTCCCTCGTGCATTTTTTATATGGAGAAAATGAGTAACAACGTCAATAAAAAAATTATTAAAATTCAAAGCGACTCTTGAGCCCTTTCAAATTTACATTTTGCTAAACTAAAATTAAAAAAAAAACTTGTTTCAAACCTCTAATTAAAAAATCTTAAATTTGTATTAAAATTGTTTATATAAATAATGCTCACTCTAGAACGAAAAACATTTAAATCCAAGATTCAAACTTTTTGAAAAAATTAAAAAAAAAATTCAACACAAATTTCAAAATTTTTGGAAAAAATTTGGGTATGTTGTGTTTAAAGAGCAAGTTTCAATTAGCTAAAAAATTTGTATTTAATTTTTTTTTATTGCTAAAAATACATAAAATTACCTGAACGTATAATAAAAAGAAAAAACTTACTTTAATATAAAATTTCTAGCATTCAGCGAACAGCTTTTATATATTGCCACACAATTTTATATTCAAAACACTATGATCAATTTTCTTTTTATTTTTTTTGTTTTGATAATTCAATTGCAAACAACATTAATTCAAAAATTATTCAATTCAATATGTTGTTTCATATTTTTATTTGTTTTAATTCATACAAAAATTTCTTATTTCCACATTTCTTTAATGGTTTTCTCACGTAGTATTTCTTTCATTCAACCACTTTTATCCACTAAGTATTAATCATTTTTAGCCCCAAAATCATTTCTCTCTGCCTTATTATTCATCTAAAAATCATTTTTCACTTTTAATCACTTTTATAAACTCAGTTTCTCTTAATATCCAATAATTGTTACATACTAGTACGTTAGATCAATTTTATTGTATGAACCGGATAGTAAACAAAACTCAAACTATTAAAAAATCCGGCTTTCCGCGCAAACACACATTCGGTTCTTTTGACACTTGTATGTAGTTGTTCCGTAATAGACAGAATATGCGCGCGCGCACCAATTTAACGCCAACAACTAACGCAATGAAACTGAAAACTCCAACTAAAACGACAAACTCAACTAACTACCCAAAATGCTCAGCGATATTGGTTGGGCATGTGTGTGTGTGTGTGGGAGAGAGAGCGCATGCTGTTTGTAGGTGTGCGTGTTGTGAGCATTGGCTCCAGATACCCGATAGGAAAATCGACAAATTCGAAAGTGGTGATGCCATCACCAAGTAAGAAATTGTCATCAAAATTTTATAAATTTTTTGGGTTGCAGTTCTATAGCCCGTCTAATTCTTGTATAACAAAAATGAAATCTGAAAAGACTCAAATATAGCATTTATTTTTGTTAATTTTTTTTTTTTTTTGCTGACGGTGTTACTTATTTTTTTTATATAAAACGAATGCACGAAGAAAATCGCCAACACCATCAGCAAAGAAAATGATCAAAAATCAATGGAAATTTCAACAAACTAAAGTTTGCACTCTACTGTAATAAAATTTAATGGGCTATAAAACTACATACCCAGAATTTCTGATGAAAAAGTTTGAAATTTTGATGAAAATTTGGTGCATTTTATTGAAATTTCCACAAAACTCGAAGTTTTAACTTTTAATTTGTAAGTTTTTTGTTGTAGAATGAAATTTATTATTATAAAAAATTATTAAGTAGAATGCTGGTATTTTAGGCCTTTTCTAGCATTTTTGGCATATCGGCTGCAATTTTCAGTAAAGCTGCACCTTCTGTAATCATCAAAGGAGTAACCTTTTTCCCCATTTTTCTCCTTTGGTAACTTTAAAATTTATGTGGTAAGAAATTTAATTTACAATATTAGCATTCATTGTGAATATGCCTAGGTTAAAAATAACTACTTTTCGGAAATATAGAGACATAAAATAAAAAACAAAACGACATGTAATTTTGTATGAACGACGAAGGCAGTTGAAAATTCGATTCGATATCAATAGACAAGGTTTAAGAGATTTATTAATTTTCATATCTTAAAATTGCTCATGCCGATTAGATTCTTCTGATTACTAAACTCAATTGTGTCGAATCACAAAAATTTCCAAGCTATCTAAAATGATCTCAAAGATGAATGAAATCTAGATGCTTTACAAAACTTTATTTTTAATTTAATATGTCTTCTACCCAGCTCAGCTGATACGGAATTTTTTGAACTTGCTTTTCATACATCTACCGTTTCGTCCACTGTAAAATATTAATATTAATACTATTATTAATACATTCAAATGTCAAAACCTTTAGAGTATAAATTTTGTTCACGAAATTTAGAATATCAATGAGGAACTTAGCTTTTCATATGAAGAAAGAAAATTTTCAAAAGCGTTAACTGCATCTTTTTTTTTAGTTGACTTTCCTACAGGGTATTCAAAAACAACTCCATATCAAGTACATCAACAAACAATCGATCGGACGATAACTATGAAATAAACGAGGCAATCGGATGTGTAACGAACGAATGGCCAAGCAAACACAGCCGCTCTCGAGCTAGAACCGATCCAATGTTTGGATATGCAATTATTTATCTTTTCACAGGTTGTCTGGCGCTCTCACTCAATGCAGTTTCATATTACAATGCTCTCTTTCTAAATTTATGTATCGGGTGTTTTTTTAGGGGTATAGAACTTCGAATTGAAATAAAACACAAGAAAATCGTTTTAAGGTCCATCAATTTGGCTTTATTGGAAGGATAATTTTATGCCATTAATGTTTAAATATGATTTCGGGCATGTGGCCGCCGCGGCTGGCTCGAATAAAGCCAATTCTACAGGTCCAATTTTCAACCACTTTTTCGAGCATATGGGGCCGTATGTCGGCAATAACGCCACGAATGTTGGCTTCCAATTCCCCTAACGTTTCTGGTTTGTTGGCGTAGACGAGCGACTTCACATATCCCCAAAGAAAATAATCCAATGGTGTCAAATCACACGATCTTGGTGGCCAATTTACAGGT
Source organism: Anomoia purmunda (assembly GCA_951828415.1). Taxonomy (NCBI): domain Eukaryota; kingdom Metazoa; phylum Arthropoda; class Insecta; order Diptera; family Tephritidae; genus Anomoia; species Anomoia purmunda. The sequence continues at coordinate 107,579,335 of OX639996.1, read as the reverse complement.
CCATTCCGCGAAATTATGCGCTCATCGAATGTTTCCATCAAAAAATCGATTGTGACGTGCGCTGTGTGGCATGTAGCGCCGTCTTGTTGGAACCACAACTCATCCACATTCATGCCATCCAATTCGGGAACAAAATAGTCGGTTATCATGGCTCTATACCGGTCTCCATTAACGGTAACTGCCTCTCCAGCATTATTGCGGAAGAAGTATGGCCCAATGACTCCACCAGCCCATAGAGCACACCAAACAGTCAGTTTTTGTGGATGTAATGGCGTTTCAAGGGTCTCATGTGGATTCGCTTCACTCCAAATGCGGCAATTTTGCTTGTTGACGTAGCCATTCAACCAAAAATGAGCCTCATCACTGAACAAAATTTTGCGATGAAAATCAGCATCGAGATCAATCTCATTTTCGGCCCATACACCAAAATCACGACGCATTGCATGGTCTCGCGGCTTTAATTCTTGCACAAGCTGGATCTTGTAAGGTCGCATGCCAAGATCTTTGCGCAAAATCTTCCATAAAGTTGATGGACAAAGCTCCAATTGCTGTGCACGGTGGCGAATCGATTCATTCGGGTCCTCTTCAACACTTTGCTCTACAGCGGCAATTGTTTCTTCGGTGCGCACTGTTCGACGTCTCTGCGGATGCGTATTATCACATAGAGTAAACGTAGTGCGAAAACGATCCATGGTTAACCGAATTAATTGCTCTGATGGACGATTATGTCGACCATAAAATTGACGGAGCTCGCGGTAAACTTCGCGAACTGAACCATTATTTTCGAAATAAATTTGCACGATTTGCAAGCGTTGTTCTTTTGTCAACCTGTTCATGATGAAATGGCAAACCAAACTGAACATAAATGACATTAGAGTTGCCAGATTTGACCACAAAATGCCAGTTTTATCTCTATTCGAAAAACAAACCTGTAAAAAAAACACCCGATATTTTGTTTACGTTTTCTTCTTTCAAAAATCAGGCATCAGGCATTTCCAATTTTCTTAAATGCCAGTTTTCTATGGTTTCCAATGCCTCAATAGTTCTACGTGTAGTCATGAAACAGATGTAGAGAGAGAGCTTCATTGCATTTAGTCCCATATAATCTACATATGTATATGAGACTCTCAACAGTGCAAACCCAAATGCAGGCTAAGGTATGAACTGCTTCGTGATTTAATAACGGAATTTAGGGAGTTTTTTTGTAAACTCTATCTACCAAAAGTCTGGTAACCCCATAGCAGCAAAAAAAAGAAAATTAGACTCGCACGTGCATTTGTATAGAAGCATTAAAAATAATAAAACAAAAACCTTTTTCCAATGTGTACATAGTATATAGTACTTGTAGTAATATAGCAGTACACCCAGCAGTAAAAATGGGTTAAAGTTCCTGAAACTCCGTTTTCCGCACTCGAATTTCTTTTAGCTACCGCCGAATCAGTACAAAATGGAATGGTACATTTAAAAATTTTGTAAATGGTGGTATTCTAGCTGCGCTGTGCCCGGTTTGCTTCCAAACCCAATTTAAGGGAGTATTTTCCGACTACCGAGAGATCAGCCTTCTTAACATTTCATACAAGGTTCTGTCGAGCGTATTGTGTGAAGGACTGAAGCCAACAGTCAACGAACTGATCTTATACTGACCTTATTAGTGTGGTTTTAGACCAGACAAATCCACCATCGACTAGATATTCCCTATACGCCAAATACTGGCAAATACCCGTGAGAAGAGGATCGACACACACCATCTCTTTGTCGTTTTTAAATCAGCTTTCGACGGAACGAGAAGAAGTTGCCTACAGATCGCGATGTCTTAATTGCAAAACTATTACGGCTCAGTCAGAATTGGAGTGCCTCTCCAAGTTTTCGGTATCACCAATTGAAGTTTCAGTCAGTATGACCGAAGTACCGCCTGCCATCAAATAACCAATTAGCGCATTCGCAGCTTGACGGTTGATAATTAAAATTAAGACAAAAAAATAAAAAAAGGGAAGGACTTTGACCAAAATATAACCAATAATAGATTTAACACCAACAAAAATGTCAGCCTCGAAAATCAATGGAAAATCACTCAACGGATACTACATTGAGCTGAGTGCTGCTTTTAGCAGTAGAGCTCTCTCTCTCTCTCTGAGAATCAAACCACGCTCTATAAGTCTCTCATCATCATGCCCGTGCTATTGTATGGCGCAAAAGCATGGACGTTATCGAATAATGATAGATCATAAGATTGTGCTGATTGATCTGAAATTCGGAGAGTAACTTCAGTGGAGAGAACTGAGAGGAGACACGTTGGTATACATGTTAGAAAGAATAAACACTATTATTGATAAACGATTGCAAGTATACATACATACATACACGGTTTTTGTAAAAAAAAAAATCGGTTGTTCCGTAGAAATTCTTTGTGGCTTTTCAAGAGAGGAATAGCGGTACCATAATCTGCGCCATCTTCGGTATTATTTTCACCATGGACGCTATTAACATCGGATGCGATAGCTCTTGGAGTGTTTTAGAAAAAAAGATTCTACGAAAGATTTTTGGACCTTTCCGCCTTTGCGACAGCGAATACTAGGTCCGTTTCTTTCTAACCGAGTTGCAAAAGAACACTAGGTAGGATAACAAAATGCATGTAAAGCAACAACACTAACTCGGAAAAATATGCGAGTTGAGCCAACTCGGTTAAATTATATCCAACCTGAGATGTAGTGTTGAAAAAACTGCGCTATGGTGAATGTGCCGGAAGGAAATACATACGTGGGAAATTTCAGTTAAAGACCTAATTCATTTTTATTTGCATAGTAATTTTGAATATACTTATAACCACATCAACTAAAAATTCGCCAGTGCACCTATTTTCCGTTCTTAAATAGCACTAAACAAATATCTTCTTTCATGAAAGATCCTAACAGGGTTGCTTTTTTAACTAAAGGAAAGTGTGCGTTCTTTTACAACTCGGGTTCAATAAAACGGGCCCACTATAGCTCGGTTAAATTATATCCAACCTGAGATGTAGTGTTGAAAAAACTGCGCTATGGTGAATGTGCCGGAAGGAAATACATACGTGGGAAATTTCAGTTAAAGACCTAATTCATTTTTATTTGCATAGTAATTTTGAATATACTTATAACCACATCAACTAAAAATTCGCCAGTGCACCTATTTTCCGTTCTTAAATAGCACTAAACAAATATCTTGTTTCATGAAAGATCCTAACAGGGTTGCTTTCTTAACTAAAGGAAAGTGTGTGTTCTTTTACAACTCGGGTTCAATAAAACGGGCCCACTATAGCTCGGTTAAATTATATCCAACCTGAGATGTAGTGTTGAAAAAACTGCGCTATTGTGAATGTGTCGGAAGGAAATACGTGGGAAATTTCAGTTAAAGACCTAATTCATTTTTATTTGCATAGTAATTTTGAATATATGTACATACTTATAACCACATCAACTAAAAATTCGCCAGTACACCTATTTTCCGTTCTTAAATAGCACTAAACAAATCTCTTGTTTCATGAAAGATGCTAACAGGGTTGCTTTTGCAACTAAAGGAAATTTTATTCGAGCTGGCGCGTTCTTTTGCAAGTCGGGTACAATAAAATGGGCCCACTATAGGTGATTTAATGATAAGCTGTATGAAGCGACTTGGACGGAGTACAGCGAATTAAGATGCAGCGACTACGCTGGTTGCTGGCGGCAGAGAAAGAGAAAGTGCCAATTAAGTGCGTCAGTTTTTAATTATTGTTATAGTCAGATGCATTGGAAAATATTGCGTGGGGATAGATCTAGTAACAGTATAGTCACTAATTCGTAACTACTGTGATTTACTGATGGGTGTGCACATGCCCTTTATGCATTTGTAGGAGTACGCATACACAGTTCGTATACTTATTATACATATGTATGTATGTAAGTATGTGTATTGTACATCCTTGCCCAGCTGAATGCGCAGGCGCATTGACGGGCCTTCTAACAAAGAGGAAATCAAAATAAACAACATTTTGCTGATTGCTGATGCCTAACCGGATTAGGGACGAACATGTAGACAAACATACATACATACATATATAGGCACAAATCCACATAGTATAAACAAACTGGCGAGTGTTCAAAACTATGGATTGTATTCGTTTATGGAGTTGTATTGCATGTGCTGCGGCATATTAGCCAATTTTTGTGTAAAGGTCTTCGAGTATTGAAAAGCATGGAATACAAAAATACTTACATAACTAATGCGATATATGGTACGAAACGCGATGACAATGCAGCTAGCTGACTTCTGCTCTAAAACTCCAAATAAATTAAGGGAAGGCTATGCAAATAATCCATTTTCAATGTGTTGGCACGTGCAGAGAAAGGGAAATCACTTCGCTCACTTGTGTAGCCAGTGCGAGGGTGGAGTTTTTCAATAAAAAACACAAAAAACAAAAAAACGCATTCACTCAAAGCTAGTACAGTCAACGTTCTCAAATTTCTATGCTGCTCGTTGTCTATCATAGAAATAAATAGGAATATGATATCTGCTAGCCCTAGCCTTAATGTACCGATTACTAGCCGCTGCTGCGGTTTTGTTGATGATCGAGTTCATGTCACATCACCCACACACAGCAGGAGTGGCGATCCTGCCGCGAGATCGAGACGTTCTATTGTTAGATATCAGAAGAGCGCAAGAATGATAGAATACAAGATTGCGCCTTCCCGCGGTGAAATGACAGATCTCGCCTTTAGTAAACAAGAATACGGGAGAGAGAAAATTGAACAACTTCCAATATTTCATTGAAAAACGTGTTCTAATTGTTCTAAAGTGTAAAATATGAATTTATAGGCAGACATTTAATAAATAAATTCGCAAAATACTAAAAAAAGTGTCTCTTTTTCTTAATTTGTGAAAAAAGCTTTGTCTAGTTGAAGTTGAGAATTGTCAAACCCGGCAAAACCAAAGTAGCGGTACTTCTAAAGGCGTCACCTTCAGTATTCAGTACACCGTGAGAAGAGCGCTTAACATGCACATGTACATTTATCTGTGTATAATATTTATATAAATAGCTAAAACCCTAAGAGCAGACCAGACGACACCACTGAGCTGGGCAGACGGTAAGGAAGACTGTGCTATAGGCCAGATTAAACGAACATAAAGTAGTTTGGAATATGCGGAGTAAAGCATGACCGTGACAATGACTAGCTATCATATGAGCGATCGACGCGCCGAACCCAGATGGCAATGACAAATATTGACACTGAGGCAAAACACTTGAGACATGCAGCGTACAGATATTGCTTGGATAGGAAGCCCAGCTACATAGTAGAGTGTGAGAGTGCACGTGAAATGGAAAATTAAACAATACAGTAGCTACATACATACATACATACGTATATAACAAATAAAGACCCTTTCTATGCTGGCGTGTTAGAACCCGAAACTTTAAGTGCTCAGCATTTGCTATACACTTTCCTTTGGTGCTTCCTGTGAAAGTCAAAACGTTTTTTTTTTGTTTTTTTTTTATGTTCTGTTTGTTTTAATGAAAATGTTTCATACCTACCACTAACGTACAAACGACGATGTACGAATGTCAAGAAAGAATAAGAATAATGTTTGAAAAATGCTAATTTAGAAACTACTGTCAAGGTAATAAACTGCTTTCGAAACACTTGCTCTGCAGCAGTGCAGGAAAGAATGACCTGTTGCTTGCTACACAACACAAATGACTAGACTTAGAAATTGATGGCGTTTTGACGGTTTAGTCTAGCCTAGTAGGTACCTGTCTGCCTGGATAGACAGTCGTCGTTTGCTACCTTTTATTGCTGCAGCTACTTTATGTACATATGTATGTGTGTGCTACAAATAGATACAGTCATGTGAAAAAACTTGGAATACCACATTTTCTTCCTTTTTTTATTAAAGTCACGCTCATTATATAACCAACACCAAATAAATCCGCTTTTAAAAGTTTGCAAAAAAAATACAAAAGAAAAACTCAAGAAAATGTTAAAACAACAACAAAATCTATTATAAATATTTGTTTGTAAAATTCCAGGTTCGCAATTTTATAGTACATTAAATTATTGTCTAACGAAATATAGATTTCAACAACAAGACACTTTTTATCTAAAATTTTCTGAAAACTCCAAGCACACCATTTTATAGCGCATTAAATTATAGTATAATAAAATGTAAGTTTCATGAAGCTACAAGTTTTCGTTGATTTTTGATAATTTTATTTACTAGCGGTTGACTGCCGTACAAAAAAAAAAATTGTCGAAAATCAACGAAAATTTTTATTATACTTAAATTTAATGGTCTACAAAACTGTGTACCTAAATATTTTCTGAAAATTCTGAACAAAAAGTTAGTTATTGTTATAGAGAATTTTTTGACTTTTTTTCTATAAAGCTTGAAATGTGGGCTTAGATGATGTTTGTTGTACAATGAGTTAGACTTTTATAAAAAAAAACCAAAAAAAAAAAACCAAAAATGTTGCCCTCCTATTTTTTTGCACATGACTGTACTTATATATATGTATATATGTAAGCACATTTCTTTCGTTTTTATTATTACCTTGCTTTGCTTCGCTGAACAATAATCGTAATTGCGGCGTTTTTCGTACGATTTTCTCACACATCCATGAAAATGACGGACTAGTGAAAATTTCCTAGCGTCTGTCTGTAGACAACGGACTATAGTAAAAATAGTAATTTTAATTTCCTGCGCAACGAAAAAGTGGCGCTCCTAATAGTTTTGCGGTTAGTTAAGGTTCTGGGAAATGTCGATTGCTCTTCTATAGCCGATACTCGATGATCGAAAATCGCAAAATAATAGGAGTAATTTGAAATTTGACTATCCTTTTGCTCTGCACCTTAATAATTACTTAACGACTATTTTCTTTCGCCTTCAAATTGAGTTTAGCGCATTCGTTATTTTTTGTTTTGTGTTTTCAATAAATAATTATTTATGTGCCATATTCGGCACTGTCTTTACAACTACATTTAAATGGGCATTTCTCCTCTGTGGCATTTGTGAAGCAATAAGTAGTTTTCTTTAAATATAAATATAAGTTCTTGCTCCTTTTTAGAAAGGATTTAGCGCTCTGCGACTTTTCATTTCCAGTGCAACTATTTTCTTTCTTTCTCTATCTTTTCTTTGCTTTGTTTATCTCTAAATCCCCACATTGATTTATTGTTTACTACTTAAACGAAAAAAGGAAACGGAAGCACTTAACACAACGGCTATTGTTTATTTGAATGAGTGACAGGCAACTTCGAATATTTAAAATTTTTCAACACCACTACCATTTGTTGCTGACAAATTGATTTTTAAGCCAATAAAACAAAAATAAGAATGACTTCAGAAAAAAAAATCAAATGAACTAGAAATCGTGAAAAGGACGATGCAGGGAATACAAATGAAAGTAATGATAAAATAGGGCAGCTATGGCAAATTAAATAGGCTTATCATAAATATAATGACACCAAACACTTATTGACAATTTTCAACACTTTCTTTGTTTCTTTTTAATTTTTTATAAAAAATAGTTTATTCTACAACAAAAACCCACATAAATTGAAGGTTTAAACTTTGTACCAAATTGATTAAAATTCCAAAAAATTTCATAAAAATTTCAAAATGTTTAATCAAATTCGAAAAGTGACGCAGAGAATGAAATTCATATAATACATTTGAATCATTTGTAGAATTTTTGTCTGTATGTTTGCCTGTTTGAACTCACAAATCTCCGCTATTACTGAACGGATTTTCATGGGGTTTTAACTGGACCAATAACCACGGGCATAACATATGGTATATTTTATCAAAATATTAAATGGGGATCAAATAATTGTTCTAAGAAACAAACTTTCTTTAAAAAAAAATATATATTTTTTTAATTACTTTGCCCAAATAAATATTTAGATTTAAACAATTGTCCAATTCGCTTACACATCTTTGGAGAAATCACTCCCGAAACACATCAACCGATTCTCCCTTTTTTCCGTTACACCGTTGATCAAGTTTTTGAATAGACTCTAAAGATTTCTTCAATTCCAATCAATTCGACAACGATCGGAGAAAGAGCAACACAGTGCGTTTAAAAAGTTCTGGACATACACCGCGGTAGCCAGCCCTGATTTTGCCGACGCACATTTGTACTGGTAATCGAATAAGCCGTTAAACTAAGTACCTCGTAAAAACGAACGGGATGTAAAAAGAGTGCAAATTATTGGATTTAGAAGTAAATAACTGTCTAGATCCACCAGTTGCGGATTTTCTTCCGCTTATTCAGTGAAGATCATTCTTGACATCGAAATTTCTAGAACCGAATCGAACGAACCAAAATTTGGTAGAGCATTCCGTTTTCTACATTATTTTGCAGCGACTTTACCTCTTTTGTAGCAAAAAAGCATCTCTTAAACTTAAACGCAAGTTCGTTATATACAATCGCATTAATACAACCAGATGTATGGTCATTAATATCATCTTATCAAAAAAAAAAAAAACAAGTAAAAACAGCGCTGTCTTCGGCTATGCCGAAGGCTTCATACCTTTCATGAATGGAAGAATAGTAAAAAACGTGTTATTGTATTACAATTTCGTATTACCTATAGTTAAAAGCGAAAATTTCCTTCAAATCAATAAAAATAATTCTAGTAAAGGCATTGTTATAAATTATTTAATGCTTTTCCTTATGTAATTAAAAAGAACTATGTTTTAAGAAGGGAATGGTTTTTGAATATTTTTAATATCGTATCGACGCTTGATATTCAACATTTAAAAAATACAAATAATTAAGTATTAATATGTAAGACCTACATATGTCGGTCTTTGAAAACAGTTATCAGATCCGTAAATAGTTCCCAAACGTTTAACGCTATGATTCATGTGATATTGCGCTGAGCTTATTACTTTTCGCAATAAATATTTGTCCTGAATTTATCTTGCCGATTTACACTGTGAACTCCGATCTTGATGAATACTAATATATAGCTAATAATGGTTGATGTTTGTGCAAAATTTCCATCCTTTAGCTGTTTAAATGGAGGAGTTATGGTGCAAAATGCAATATCTGAACAATCGGTTGTATGGGAGCTATATGTTATATTTCTCCGATCTTCATGATTTTCAATACTGATACGAAGCTAATAATGGCTGATATTTCTGCAAAATTTCAAGCCTTTAGCTGCTTAAATGGAGGAGTTATGGTGCAAAATGCAATATCTGAACAATCGGTTGTATGGGAGCTATATGTTATATTTCTCCGATCTTCATGATTTTCAATACTGATACGTAGCTAATAATGGCTGATATTTCTGCAAAATTTCAAGCCTTTAGCTGCTTAAATGGAGGAGTTATGGCGCAAAATTCAATATCTGAATAATCGGTTGTATTATATGTTATAGTCACCCGATCTGGCCGATTCCGACAAATGTTTAATCATTTGTACAACGACACCTGCTCACCAAATTTCATCAAAATAGCTCTAAAATTGAGGGACTAGTTTGCGTTCAAACAGACGGACAGACGGACAGACGGACAGACGGACAGACAGACGGACATGGCTAAATCGACTCAGCTCATCGTCCTGATCATTTAGGTATACTTTTTGATGGGTCTATCTCTTCTCCTTCTGGCACTTACAAACATCGGACCAAACTTAATATACCATTTCATTCTCATGAAAGGTATAAAAATGAAAGTAATAAATATATCACCCAATACAAGCCTACATACCTTTCATATATTGAAAATTTAGCATTTTTATTAATAAAACGCCCCATATGCTTCATATAATTAAAACGCATTAGGCTGTTATTACTTACAGTCAATTTATTGCATTTTTATCAATTCGTATTATTTATTCAAATAAACAAATGCATGGTAGAGACATTTTCAAGCTCAAAAATCTTACAAACTTGATTTCACACACATTTCCATATGTGCGTGTTCATTAGAGTGCATCGCGTTTTATTTACATATACCATTTTTATTTACAATGCGATTTCTAACTGTAGAAAGCATACAGAAATCGTCGCTCATTTTGTTTAAGACCTGGAAGAGCACCAAATGACATATTTTTAGATTTATCGTGAAAATTAAGCTATTATGAACTTGGAAAAAGTAATTTCGGGAACGTTTCTAAAACTTAAGAAAACAATACAAGTTATGTATCGAAATGTAGTTTAATTCAATTTATACAGCAAAAACTTGTAGGGATTTGAAATTATGTCACATTTATCGCTACTACTTATCTTAATATTAAGAATAAGAAATATACATAGGTTTTACAAACAGCGTTCTCGAAATGATGTGGAATTGATGTACACTATACACAATGGCGATTACAGCTGGCTCACCGCTTTTATTTAATTATTTATTTTGTCAAGCAAATATAGCCAGTCCCCGCTGGAAATACCCAGCAATAACACCTGACACGTTTAGAGACAATGTTTTGGGCGATTTATGGTTGCGTTCACGAAATGACAACTTCGCTACGGACCACTTTTTAATTAAACTCAAACGAAGCTTAACGCATTTATTTTAAAAGGCAATTATATTAAAGTAATATAACGGACGTGATTTCCATGATTTAATCCACCTTAAAGTATTTTTTAGCCAATTGAATTTCGCTTAATGGATTATGGAAGCGTTCCCGGAATGAGTTATCAGCTGTTTCGGATTGCATAAAATTTAAATAAGCTTGGCTTTAAGTAAAGCGATTAAATTGACAATTATATTAATCAGAAAATAAGAATAAATTGTAAATTTAGAGCAATTTTAGTCAAAATAATACTTTTCAACGGAAATTTTTTACCTCCATGACCACTTTGGCCCATATGCTCAAAGTAACTTCTGCGAACAGTCATTTCCCTTAATTTCTATTCTAACAAATTGAATATGCGATCACATAAAACTAAAATTTCTATGCAACTAAAATCCTCTCGAAGTAAGCTTCAAACTATTCAAAACTATGGAACCGACCCGGTCTAGCGTACATATACAGCAATAACAACTATCAAATAATTCAAAACTCAACACAACCTTTGGCACTTTAAAACTACACACCAATAATTTATAAAACTTAAATCCCATAAATTCAATGAACCACTTAATTACGAAATCAGAAGAAGAAGAAAAAATGTATGACAAATAAATATGGACGCCCAGTGTTGAAAGCTTTGTCGCAATAAAATTTTCGGTTATTTCAATTTCCATAAGTCTGAGTACAAAACATATGGCGGTGCTTAATAAGTATTTATAGTAAAAGCTTTGAACTGCTTTTAAAATGCCTTTGAATATATGTAGGAGTATGTCTGTATGTATAAGCATTTGGCTTTTTGATCTGGAGTTATGTAATCTATAAATGGACTTCAAACTTTGAAAGATAACAGAACCTCAAAAACTTTTCCAACCATTTTTAACGCATTTAAATTGTGAAAATATACATATAATAAACTCAGCTTCATTCTAACATTATAGTTCAGTTTAAGAAATACTTACACCCTTAATTTTTTTATAAAGAAGAAAATGCGCCACTCCGTCAGCAAAAAAAAATGATCAAAAATCAAACAAGATCAACCAAAATCTTCAGCCAACTAAAACTTGCACTTTGTAATAATAACGGAATTGAATTTGCTACAAAACTACGTCACCGAAAGTTAAAAAAAAAATTGTTTGAATTAAATTTTTAAAATTTAATGAAAATTTTGAATAAAAACATTTTTTAATTTGAATTTTTAAAGTTTAAAGAAAATTTGGAAAACAAAATTTTGGTTGAAGTTTTTAAAATTTAATGAAAATTTTGAAAAAAAAAATTTTGATATAAATTTTTAAAATTTTATTAAAAATTTGGATGAAAAAATATTTTAATCTAAATTTTTAAAATTTAAAGAAAATTTTGAAAAAAAAAATTTTTTGATTTAAATTTTTAAAATCTAATGAAAACTTTGAAAATAAAATTTTTTTTGTGCATATGTAGTTTGAGATTTTGACTAATAAGGTTTTTGTTATATAATTTTTTATACAAAGTCAGCGAAAAAATTTATCATGAGAAATATTGTCAATATGTATTGTAAAAAAACATTAACTGTACCAAGGTTTTTTCGTTGCTTTTTAACAATAACTACTTCTACTAATTTATTGCAAGTACCTACCACATAAAATTTTATATCAACTTTGACTGATATCATTTCTGCCTCTCATCTCATTTTGCCATATACATATGTAATTATAAATGAATTACGCCCACTTTTTGCTTATTCTACCAGTTTTTATCAACTCGAAAACACACTAACCTTGAAAATTTTCAATAAAGCAAAAAATATCGCAAACAATTCACGGTGAGTTGCGTCAAATTTCATGTGCGAAATTTTGTTATTTTTTTTTTAATTTTCTACAAACAGCTTTTGTTGTGCTACTACTTGGGAGGGTACATAAATAAATTCATATGTAAATTTAACGTTTATTGGCAAACATGCTAAGTAATTAATATGCAGCATACAGGTATCGCGGTGACAAATTTGTAAATTGTCAACAATATTGTGAATTTTTGATATGAAGTGAGATTAGATTTCAACAAACAGGATTATAAAAATAATATGTACATATGTATTTAAATATCTACATACGTATGTATGTTGGTAAGAAAATATTAAATTAAATAAAAAACAGCAATAATCAAACAATTTTGCATTGTTTAATAAAAATTAAAAAAAAAAAGTAAAATAAAGATAAATCTTTTTAAGATGACGAAGAAGCGGCTGCTTTTTATCAAAAACGATGAGCGCTACTTAGCGATAGCTCATCGTCGCATTACTGATTTCTTGACGCATTCTTGGTATATACAAATAACGCCCCCTTATTACTTGGTTCATTAACAGGTCTAAAATTTTCGTTACTAGAAAATAAACTTTTTTTGTGGATTTTTGTAGAACTCGATACTTTTTGATAAGAAATGGCAATTTGGCTTTGCTTAACTAAATACTGCTATAGTGGACCCGTTTCATTGTAACCGAGTTGCAAAATAACACTAGGTAGAATAATGCATTGCGAGTAAAACAACAATACCAACTTGGAAAAATAAGCGAGTTGAGCCAACTCGGTAAACTGATATCCGACCTGAGATGTAGTGCTGGGAAGTGAAAAAAAAATGCGCTATTGTGAATGAGCCCGAAGAAAATACATGAGAAATTTCATTTTAACTTAATACATTTTTATTTATATAGTATTTTCAAATATATAACTACATCAACAAAAAATTAGCCCTCACAGCTATTTCTCGTTCTTAAATTGCGCTAAACAAACCTCATGTTTCATGAAAGATGCTAACAGGGTCGCTTTTGCAACTGAAGGAAATTTTATCCGAGTTGGCGCGTTCTTTTGCAAGTCGGGTACAATAAAATGGGCCCAGTATTGCACTGCCGTTCGGAAGTCTCCATGGAACGTGTCAGTTCTTAGTATAGTGTACAAAAACAATACAGTACAATTTTTTCACAACTGTTTTGGTAAGATTTGTCTCTTTAGTGGTGAAATTTTTCTCACCATCCCTGTTATTTGGATGGGAATGTTTTAATTCAATAGAAAGTGCTGGTGTTTCTTTAAAAACAAATTTAAAATCTCATATACCGATAGGGCTGTAAAAACATGGAAGCAAGATCGCAATTTAAGTATTTATTTTTAGGTTGTGTTTCCTAGGAATGCCGTGTGTCACCCTGGTAAATTCTAGCCAGCAAGAAGTCTAATGAGAAGATGTGGTGATATCCGAAATAGCAGCAAACCCTTTTATCACTTTGAAAAAACTGTCCTCGAGCTCAATAAAATTACGCAAATTTCTAACATAAGACCAGAAATAATATAACAAATTCAGGACTTAGGAGTTTCCTTCTTACTCCAGATTCAATTTTATCACTCATTAAAATTATGCCGCTTCAAATTGCCTTGTCATACTCGCTTTTTTGTAAGAAGTCACTCTTCGGATTTTGCTCACCCATATTTGCCCTTTGTCCGATCCCAACCTTTATTTGCATGCCTTATAATACAATCCAAATAAATCGAGTAGAGAGAAAAAGGAAAATATCTGTACGTTTTACTCTGCATTCACTCAATTTCTTCGATCCGACTCATACCTACTGTTTAAGACCTCTCTAGAGTTAGTAGTTTAGTTTTCTAATCAGTTTCTCAATTTAATTCATTGTAATAAAGAAATGTTCTTCGAATCAATATTCTAGAGTCTAGACCAACTGTTTTTTACACTACGCAACATTGTAATTAATTATTGACCTCTATTGCATCAAACTCACCTTGGCCCAAAACCTTCAGAACGCCAAAGAACCAAAGCATAGCAAGTATTCTAAAATCACCAAACTTGAATGAATTTATTTTCCATTTACTACATACTTACTTACTATGTATGTATTTTTGTTAAACTGACCAGTGTCATTCATCAATGAATGAAAATTTCGTTCAAATAAACATCAATTAAGCCATTCACTATTTATCAAAATTGACTAAGTAAATCCCACATTTGATTTTGAATTTACAAATAAAATGCACATGCCGAATCTCAACGTAAATCAAAACAAATCACTACGTAAACAATTCACGTGATTTTCTATCAACAAACCCCCCACTTGTAGATTCGAATGCCCGCCAATTGAGCAGATTTTCCAAGTCGGCCATTCTCAGCGCAGTCGCTGTGCGGCGGAGCTAGCTGTGTGGGTACAGCGACGACAATGATTTGACTACGCCTGCAATATTTATGTAGGTACATTAGATTGGCTCAATAATTAGAAATTCGAAGTTGTTTCCACCTGTTAATTTCGGTAAATAAAGCGCGAACGTGGCACCTCGTAGATCATTGGAATTGAAACTAAATAACAGAAAAGTTAACGTAATTGGAAAAGGTGTGGTCCCTCCCATATAAACAAAGTTTTCTGAGAGCAAATCTCTGGATGTGTTGAATATAGGGTACTGGAATTTTGTGTAAAGATTTATGTTATCATGCCGTGCCGACAGAGAAAAGTGGGAGCTATTGGAAAAGGGGGCCATAAAATAAAATTTGTCTTCCCTTCCAATAGATCTTTCCCCTGCAGAGACAGCCCTGTTCGCCAAAAATACTCGGGACAATAGTGATGGGCCCTAAACAAGCAGCAAAGCAGCACAACGCCGGGATGAGATACCGCCGGTAAAGCAAAACGCGACGCGGAAGATACTGCCGAACAGAGACCGATCGTTTTGTTCTGACCCCAACAAGCCTTATAGTGCCGCTAGTAATCACATACCCAGAAGGGTTGACCACAACCTCTTCGTCCTCCAGGAAGAGCGCCTGCCCTTGAGAACCCAAGAAGAGAGTTGAGCTATACGGGTCGGCCGTCAAGTGGTATCTCCGTTACTTCGAACAGTGCGAACTTCCTGAAACGAGCACGGAATATTGCTGGGTTAAGAAGAAGAACGGAGAAGCGGACAATTCTCAGATAGACCCGTGTCATAAATTTTTTATTTATTTAGAAGACGAGACGTTGTTAAGCGGACTTGCGGGGACCTGTTCCAAACGGCAACGAGCATGTATCAAAAACCAACAAAAATTTTCAGGCACTTACAGCTTTCAGTTTGTTACAGTAAAGGGGCATGAAAATTCAAAATGAAAATCCGAAAATCAACCCGCTTCAAGGTATAAGGAGGATCTAGGGAGTAAGGGAGGAGTCTAATTAAATTTTTGTAACCATTTTTATTTTCAGATTTGAAAATTTTTTGAATATACCTCTTTTGCGAATATCAAACAATAATCGGGGCCTGCTTGCCATCCCATAGCGCATTTTAGGGAGCCTTAAAAGGGATCTAAAAGAAAATTCAACTCGATAATTCCACGTACAAACTTGAGCTGGTCTAATGTACAAAAGTACAGACATTAGTATACACATTATGTTGTTTTATGTATGAATATATGTAATTTATGCGATAAATTGACAACTGGACTTGGCCAAAAATGGGCTGGCAAAAAAGGTACTAAAAGAAAATATCTTCATCAAAATGCGAATAAAATGTTAATGCAAGTGCATACAAAATTGAGAAAATAAAAAAGAAAAGCAGCTATTTCTTTTACGAAAATATTAAATAAACATTTATGACGGGAGAGCGCTTTTCGATTGCTGCCACCGAACATGTTGTCAATTAAAGTTTATGTATATCCAAATATGGCAACGCGAGCAAGTCAATATTTACTTTATAGCCAAAATGACAGATCACATGAAAAAAAATTTGCAGCAAAAATGTCAAACGTCAAAATCTATGCGTATGTATCATTATTTATTTCTCATTAAAAATTGGAGTTATTTCAAAAAATCGAAAAGCAGCAAAAAAAAACTTTGAGTTCAAAGCAACTGGTTGGTTTGGTGTTGCCAGAATGCTTTGTTTGGGTAGATTTCGTATTTATTTTTTGTTTGATTTTTGTTGTTGTTATACTATAATTAGTATTTACGTATTTACAATTGTTTATGCGACCATTTATCGCACTAATAAATCTGTGTAGCTTTATGTCAACATTTATGTATGTATGTAGGTATATTTTAAAGTTGATTTCTGTGTTTTCGACACCTCCATACATCGCCCAACCGTCCGCTGCCTTCGACTTGTGCGACGTCGAACTCATTTGTTATGCCGAAACTGTGTAAATATAACAACAGGTGGCATTCGGAAATCGCTCCAACCACCGACATCTTCAAGCTCGGCTCCATCCGTTGTGTGTATTAAACTGGTGGATGGCAATATTTCTTGGCTACTAAATTAAAATTTACATTTTGACAGTCAGATGCAGGCATTTGAAATAAGTTGAAGGCAAAAATAAATTTAACAAATAATTAGCATAAACTGATTTACAAATGACAAAAATGAATACATAAATTATTAAATATGCGAAGGTTTTTTACCATACATTATTTTTTTTCAAATAATGCAGCCCTGTCATTTGTACAGTTGTATATAACAAAAAAAAAAATCTATAAATATTTGTAATGACCACATAAATATCTAATAAAGTTTTGTGGTAAGGAAAATTATGCAAATCGTACTATAGAAATGTCCAAATGCATGAACGACTTTTAACGCTTCAAAATGTATGCCTCTGTCAAATATCATTTAAGGCTTGGCTCGTGCATAGCTTTATAAAAAAATTTTTTATTGTTTTTCTTTATATATATCTTATAAATATGAATATGTACAGCTTTACGCACAATGACAGCTGTTGATTGGTTTCGGTTTATTCTTTATTTCGTAGACGCGCCGCAGCTTGGTAATTACTTTCGGTTATATGAGTTTAGACATTTGTTATTCGATTGATGTACACTCTGCTTAAGTGAAAAATTAATTGGCTACCTTGTTTTACAAATATCGTTGACATAGGAAAAATGAAATGTAAAATACGTAAATTGATTTCAAAGACATTGTTGTAAGTCGATATGATTGTAAGTGTTGTGGGCATTTCAATTTAGTAAAATGATAATTCAATTTTATTTTTTACAAATCAGCAATTTAGATTTTTGAGAAAAATTTCAGTACTTTGGAAACCAAAAAAATTATACTGTACTCCTTAGGTCGGCTATTATGAGAGTTAGATTACGAACGAAGGTCAAATTTTCGCAACAGCTATAGGCGAAACCGAGAGCGTACGGCGTTTAGTTATCGACCTAAAACTGTGGCAGATCTATTACGAAATGTTGGAAAATATTGAGCACTGAATCGGCCATCAGAATTGCTTTATCACAACAGGTGCTCAATATATCAGAACCTAAAGTGGCGAGCAAAACTGATCGAATGCTGATCTTTTTACAATGTTAGCAAAGTTTTTCGTGATACATTTTTGATGTGAAACTTCTTTAGCCGCAGTGATTTTCTACATCGCGTAACGAAAGTCGCGTCAGAATCGCTTTACTAATTTCAACCACTATTGTTACTACTTCCTACCACTACTTTTACTAATTTCTACCACTATTTTTACCAATTTCTACCACTATTTTTACTACTTCCTACCACTATTTTTACTAATTTCTACCACTATTTCCACTAATTTCTACCACTATTTCTATTAATTTCTACTACTATTTCTACTTATTTCTACCACTATTTTTACACATTTCTTCCACTATTTTTCCTAATTTATATTATTGTTACTAATGCTACTACAAATTACTACCACTTTTACTTATGGTATTGATAATTTCTACCTCTTCTTTTACTAATTTTTACCACTATTTTTACTAATGCTACTACTTTTTCTACCACTGGTTATACTAATTTCTTCGAGTTTTTATTAATGCTACTACTAATTTCTACCACTATTTTTACTAATTTCTTTCACTACTTTTACTAATTACTACCACTATTTTAACTAATTTCTACCACAATTTTTACTAATGGTACTACTAATTCCTACAACAACTTTTATTAATTTCCACAACTACAAAGAAGTTTTACTTCTGGCTCCTTTGTTTTTGTTGTTGTTAATATTGTAAACAAATGTAGTTCATACTATAGCAAAAACGCTGTAAATAAATTTTTCGAACAAAAATGTATGAAAACTCAACAAATTTGTATCAAAATTTTAAAACTTTTTTATAAGAATGTTTAAAAATTGTTTCGGCCAGGCAGTTTATAGCTTATTTAACTTTAGTTTAATAAAATATAAGTTTGAAGGCGCTTAAAACTACTGCTGATTTTTAATATTTTTTTTTTAATTTTTCGTCTTTCGAACTTTTTTACATAAAACGACCACGTCATTTTAAGTTGATGAAAAAAAGCTATTTAAAAGAGAGTTAAAAAAATGTGTAATTGACTTCGAGACACTTTTTAAAAATTAAAAACAAAATACCATTCAATTGATCGACCATTTTTTATTATCATACAAAAGTATCATTCTTTGCATATATTTTTCCTTCAGAAGTTAGATTTTTTGATAAAGAAAAAATACAAAACATGTCAATATAAATCGACTCTACTCTTCATTACAAATTTTCATTTAGTCTGTGTGCAGGTAAATATTTGTTGATCTACAAAACAATTCGAAACAGTGTATATAAATTAATTTTATCTATTTTTTATTGATCACATTTTATTTACTGCATTTTATTGTGCTGTTCTTTTTTTATGCAAACAAGAAGCCCATCAGAAAAAATTAAGGAATTCATATCACAGTTAGGCGCCATCAGTGCGCATGCGTATAAATAAAAAAAAAACTTGTTTTGAAGAACTTTTTTTTTGGTGCTTCGATTTGTACGATAAATATTTGTTTAACTAATTAACAGGCAGAGCAAACGTCTAAGCTATGTGGCCATTTAATTTCAAGCTTGGAAGTCTTTTTTTATTTTTTTTTCTATCTCATAATTTAATCGTAATGTTTGTTTTTTTTTTTTTTTTTGAAATTCACACAATATTGTATAACTCGGCTATTGTGCACGCTTTAATGTAACACATTTGATATTTTAATAATAGTACATTTTATGGGAAGTAGTAAACCATTTAACAAATGCTTGTGAGTAGCTAAACTTTATTTTACCACAGTCATAACAATTAGCTGATAAGTTTTTAACAGCATCTAATTGAACACAGCGCTTTAAAGTTGATTTGAGAGTGCACAGTATTGAGATATAACGACTTTTTTTACTCAAAATACCATCGAGCTTATATTTGAAATTTCAAAAAAGAATTATACTTATAGGGGCTTAACATATATTATTCAAATTTTGATAAACTGCACTCTCGGTTTTGTTCTATCGCGTAATTTCTACCAGATATTGGCTTACAAAGTTTTTGATTTTTATTGATTGAAAAGGAATACCTATGCTATGAAACATATCCTATATTTCATTTTTCGTACTTCATTTGTTGAAGGGCATCCCTGAAATTGTGCGACAAATAATTTTGTTGAACCTCTTAACCCTTTATATTTCATTCATATTTCGGGGTCATTTTGACCCATGTTTTTCAAAAGTTTTCTAGCAGCGCTAGAACTAAAGGAACATTATAGGCCTTGAGCTAATTTTTAATATTCATGTAGTCTAATAATGTAGTCTAGACAAATAAATTATTTGAACCTCTTAACCAACCCAAAAAATTATCATATTTAGGGGTCAATATGTGATATAAATCAGATTGCCTGTTCGTCCCTCATTTACTACGTTAAATAACAACAGTCAGCGCCATTTTTTTAAATAATCTATTTTGTAACTAGAAAACAGTCAAAAATATTTTTATAATCAAACAAAAAATAAACAACATATAAACTGCATAAACCAAAACAGAATTATCATAATTTTAAATTTTTTTCGACATTTTCCAACTAAAAATTTGTAGAAATTATTTTAAAATTATTTTAAAAAATTTTAGTATTACAACTTTCATATTTTTCATAAATAAAATTGTATCAATTTTTTTATTGCTTAATTTTAAGCGTACCTATAGTAAATAGTGATGGAAATACTTAATAGCTGTCGATAGTTTTTTGATAGTGGTTGCGAAATAAAAACATCGATACTATCGATAGTCACATCGAAAGTTTTCCATCACTAACTCCCCGCTCAAGGCATGCAACCGAAAATAGCGACATCCTTACTTCGTTATAAACATATTAGTAGATATAGTATGTCTGTAAATATGTTTGTATTTATGTATGTATCTTTACAATCGTTTAGCTCAATTGAATCTTTATTACTTGAGCAATAACAAAGAATGGATTCATTGTTCGTTTGTGGAATATTTATTGCTATTTATTATACGCCTCATATTTCTCATACTCGTAGTAAGTATTTGCTTATTGTGGTTTGTAATTTTTTTTCATATTTTTATTTTAATACTATTCTGGCCTTACGATTGCTCTAATTTTTATTGTTGGATACAGAATAAGAAAAATTATAAATTGGCACAACTCGGCATTTAAGGCCTTTTCAATTTGCATACAAATTGATCGAGATTCACTAAAGATAAATAATTGAGGGTAAAAGCCGTCAATTGCAATTGCGATTGAAAGGCTGAACTAACAAAATTGTGATTCTAAAAATAAAATTCAAAAATGCCTATACAGCCGAACAATCATGCGTGCATATACAGTGATGTGAAAAATAAAAAAGAGTGTTGACTACGCTTATTTTTGTGGGTTTTATGTTTGATATTTTTTTTCAACTAAGTCGAGCTCATTAGTTGATAAACAACGTATAAATCTACATTTAAAATTTTGTAGAAAAAATAGAAAAATTCAGCAAAATTTCATTAAATAATTTTTTTGATTCGAATTTTTGTGCAAATTTTAAGCATGCAGTTTTTTTTGGTTATTAAATAATAAAGGGCAAGTTTGTATTAGCTGAAAGTTTTTGTTGATTTTTGATAATTTTTTTCGCTGACGGCGAGTGACACATTTTCTCCTATACAAAAGAATTTGTCGAACGTACTTGGATGGAAGAAGGTGCATGGGATCGTCAGTAAAAAAAAAATACTAAAAATCAACGGGTATTTTCTGGTTATTACCCCTTTTATTTTTCACATGACTGTATATGTAGATATTGCTACCCTAATACAAAAAGACCCTAACAGAGATTTTCTACAAAATGGAGTTTGACTTACATTCGAATAGATCAGTACATAATAAAATTTGAAAGAACTCGGGTTATAAAAAAAAAGATTATAAGTAGATAACAAAAAACCCTCACTTGTTATCTGCATTAAAAAATATGACAAAGATAGCTATTGTGTGGAAACAATCAGAATACAATTACACGTAATAAAAAAGACAAAGTAAAATAAGGCTGCGTTTATTATTTCCTTCTATATTTCACATCTTTCATGAGTAACATTCAGTTTAATAATTGTTTATTACAATATTTAATAAAACAAATTCATTTCGTTTTTCCGCTACTACTGAATACTACGCTGATGGTTAGTTATGACCTTTTTGCATTAAAGTAACCGTATGTGTGCATTTACTCAATTTTTCTTCTTGTTTTTGTTTTTTTTTTTGTTTTTTTTTTTTTTGGTCTTGTGGTTATCTTAATTAAAGCAACCATATACTCGTATATATTTAGTTTATTTCGAGCATATCAGATTTTCAAATTTATACAACAACTGTATTGATTAATTTATCAATAAATTGCCTGATTAGCCATCACTAATTAAACTAGGTCATCTGTTGTAGTGCCCAGAAATTGAGGTTTGTATTAACCTGTATAGTAACTATTTTTTTTTACTTCCTATTTTAGCTGCGGTTGAATAGCAGTGCGCCAAACTAATTAATGAAATAACCATATTTGTACATAAATTTATTTTTATCCACACAAATAAAAATATGCAAATTTATGTCATAAAGTTTTGGACAAACTTGCTTAACTAAATGTTACCGCAATAAAATGTAAATAAAATTCTTATAGACGGTATGTTTTTATCTACATTAATAACAGAGTTAGATTTTTTTTCCATTGATTCTGTTGATTAGAGAAATACTCAAATTAAGCATCATTTGTCGGATTAGCTTAAATAAAAGATTTAATTTTCATGTTCAAAAATGAAATAATTAAAGTTTTGTTTTCACTTTAGTCACTTTTTAACACTCAAAAGCTCTTTGGGTCATACTATGACCCGCTTTGCGCTAATGTCCAAAAGCTTCTATCCATAGTTGTCCCATTTCGACTCGCTAGTTTAGTCGTATGATAGGAAAATATTGTAGCATTTTACCTTTTTCTTTTGGCACCTGACGCAATAAATTGTAGTGGAAGTTCGTTAACTGAGCTTGTGTAAAAAAATCTAGCAACAACCTTACTTAGCTGGCTTCCAGAATGTTACTCGCGCACAATTCGATAACTCTGTAACGCTTTGCACAAAATCTTCATTCGGTACCCTCTTTCGTAGGCCTGCCATTTGTGTTACACAAACTTTTTGCCATTTTCAAAAATAACTTTAAAAGGACTTCAAACGCGCGGCTTTGCAACTCGGATTATTTATGAATGAGATAACGACCCCTAGGCTCGAATGGGTTTTCCATAGTTGGATCATCAGGTTGGACTATTCGAATCGGAATGACGGACAATATTTAAAGTAGATAATTTATAAAAAGTGAATGCATTTATAAAAAGTCATACAATTTTTAGTAAAAACTACTTTTTTTTAAATAAAGGGAAGTAATAGTATTAATACATTCTTAGCTTTACCAAAATTGTCGTTCAAACTAAGCTAACCTAACTTGACCTAACTTAGCTTATATTAGAAAATCCAAAATCAAAGATTGACATTCCATTGACATTACCTAATGCCAAAACATTCGTAGTAAAGTCCACAAGTTTCTGAACTGAACTAAATAAAATGAGAAATAAATCTGAAAATACTAGTATTATATTTCAATATATATTCTCCCTTTACTTCAATAAAATTTTCACAATGTTATACTAACATTTCTATATCCTTAAAACAATAATCAACACTTTTTCCCCTCGAAAAGTCAAATTTTTCTACTCGGATTTCAATTTAGAGAATAAATATTAGTCACTTGAAGGAACGTCGGAAAGAAACGCCACTTCTTAATGGTGGCCTAGGAAATACCTCGCGATAGTTTTCCTCGACGTTTTTCGTTAATAGCAACTCGAAATTGAAGTAGGAAAGAAGCATAGCAACTGCCGTTTTCTGTTGCGTTGTGATCTTTAAAATCCTCCAGCAAAATTTTTTCAGAATGCCAAAAGATTTTAGTCATCAGATTTTTTCTGAATCACCGTTGGTTTTTTGGTCGCGGTGAGCAATTGAATCCAACAATTCGCTCTTTCGCCTCTCACAAAGATTATTATCTCTGTCGTTTTCGAAAGTCTAGTCAGTCCTCTAGCTTCCAGTACGATATCCTTCAGAAAATAGATTTCTTCCTCCGTTATGATCTCGTCGTCGAGGCTCATCATCAATTAATTCTCGCCTCATACGAAATTATTTCGCCATTTTGCGGTGGGAAACAAAAGTTTAGAATTGCTTTGTACACAAACGAAACGTTGTATGATTTTCGACGGTGTCTTCCCATATTTGCTCAAGCATTTAATCACAGCTCGATACACGTTTTGATGCTTTTCGAGGTTTTAATGGAAAATCTAAAGTTAGTAGACTTCGAATTAAAGATTAAAGTTTTTTCATCTCCAGCAAATCTAATCAGGGTAAGCTAGTAACTTTAGGGACTTACGAAGTACATACATATGTATGTATGTGGTATTTGGCTGTAGCAAATATGGAATTTCTAGTAAACGTTTACCGAAATATTTCTTTTTCTGAAATTTTAATTTTCTTAATAAACTTTCGGCTATACAACTTTGAAACTTCAAACCTAAGTAGTCGCCACTTCCAACTAAAAAGGGTGTGTGTTTATTTAAGGATTATGTATCTATATAAAATTATCCATATCTTTTTGCGCACAAATAATCCGATCAGAACGTTGTGTGGTCTCTGGCAAAGCCAACAACAACTGCAATACGAGTCTAAATAAATCATCAAAAGGAAGTCATTGGCGCGAGGAATAACCGACATGCGCTCATTAATTTGCATGCATACCATTGTAATTAGGCGATCCTCAAACAAACAAACAAAAAAACACATATGTACATAAATAAATAAGCATAAAATTTATAAATTAAAATGTGAGCTTAATATCAATATGCATCATTTTTTATTTGTATAAAAACCACACACAACGCAAAAAATTCCAAAGAAAAATGTGCGAACTGGTGCCGGACATGTAGCATCAATAAATCTATTTAGAAACAAATTACGAATACTTAGCAGTTATAGCATCGTGAAATTCTATAGCTTTGCAGCAAGGTGTGTTGTTAGCGATTGATGTTTGGTATTCGCAACAACAACAACAATACACTGAAGACTGAAGAATAACTTGTAGCATCACAACAAATAGTAGTAAATAGTAGATTACTCGTAGCAAATAGAAAACAAGCAAATTAACTTATGTATGTAGCTTTTATTGTACCAGCTTTTAATAATACAATAATGAAAGCTAATTTATGTTTGCGAGAAAAACAAAAACCTAAAACATGAGTGTTAATAAAAAAAGGTCAGGAATTTCGTAAACAACATTCAATTTGATTGCTTAATGGTAATCGACGACTAAATCATTACAAAGATGAGGCGTTGAAGAATGTCCATCGTATGCATGTAAAGTAGATACATATGTTTGTGCTAAGGCTCTGCGATCACGAAAAAAAAAAAAAAAAACAATTTGAATGAGGTGACTAATGACGCTCCAACATCATTTTGATTGTCTGCTAGAGATATACTATGTAAGATTTAGTATCAAATTATGAGACTTAGGATAATAAAACTTGTTTCAAATTACACTATTTTCTTTTATTACATACATATCTTCGGTTGTTGAAATATTTTAAACCCAATATCGCCTACGAGTTTTTTGGTGGGAAGTGTAGACAGCAAATCACATTTTCTCAACTTTCAAAAATATTGCGCCTGATATCTCAGTCATGCACACATACATACATACATACATATGCACATAGCGTATATATTTTTTAGGGTTATGACTCTCTTCGGATTTTATATTTACTTTTTTCGACTTTAAGCGGTTTTGAAGAAATAACGCGTTTTTTTTTTAAATTTCATTTTAAATTTCGCGTAATTTTAGAGTCTATCGATCTGACAAAAAAAAAATTCATAGAAAATTAATTTTTGTACCGATCAAAAAATATAACTAAAAACATGATGACTTTGATGAAAAAAATTTAACTCAAAAAATGCTTATAATTTTTTTTATCATTAAAACTCATAAGAAATTATTTTTTTCAATAATTTAATTTTAATAATTAATAAAAAAAATAACAATTTAAAATATAGCTCCCACTCGAAAAAGTAGTTTTATGTCTGCTCAGAAAAATTTCACCCGAAAATAATAAAAATAATGATTTTTATTTCTCACAAACAAAAGACTCGAAAATTTATTATAATTAGGTATTGACTGCAGAATTTAAAGTCTTAAAAAAAATTTCATTTATGAGAGTTAAAGTAGCGCTCAAAAGCTGGGTTTTACTTCCGAAAAAAAGAACTTTAATTAAAAAATAAAGTATATTTTTGATGAAAAAAAATAAAACTCTAAAAATGTTGAATATATCTGATCAAAAAAATTAAATTCATAAAAAATTAATACCAACAATATACAAATTTCCGAGCGAAAAAAATAACACTCGAAAAATTAGTGTTTTTTTTGTAAAATAAATAAAATTTTTATTTCTGAAATAGAACTCAGAAATTTATTATTATTTTTAAATTTACAATTATTATTATTAGTTTAAAAATCTCAAAAGTGATTCATTTATTTTTAAGAAGTAAAAACTGAGTTTTACTTTTCAAGAAAAAAAAATAAAAATTCTGATCCCATTTGATCAAAGAAATAAAACTCATAAAAAATTATTAAAACAACACCCGGAAAATTAATTTTATTTGTGTTAAAAAATTATAAGTTTTATTTCTGAGTAAAAAAAGTGAGCTCAGAATTTTGCTAGTATTTTTAAATTTCTTAATTTTAAGTTCTTAATTTAAAAGTTTCAAAAATTATTGTATTAATTTTTCTTATTTCCAAGAAATAAAATAACGCGTACATACTAAAGAATTTTGTTAGTATTTTTAAATTTCTTAATTTTAATATCTTAATTTAAAAGTTTCAAAAATTAAAATTTTTTTTAAATTTAAAATTTTTTTTATTTTTATTTAAACATAGATTTATTTATTGAATCGCTTAAATACTAAAGCCTAACAACAAGTTTTCGAATCTTAAACTAATATTATCTGCTTGTTGTCATTAAAATTTAAAATAACGCTTAAAAACTAAGTTTTTCTTTTGACAAAAATAAAACCTAAAATTCTGATCGTATTTGATAAAAAAATTAAACTCATGTTCATATCATCACTTATATTTTATCAAAAAAAAATTGTTAAAAAAAACTCGTTACCTAATTTTTGTTTCCGAACTTTAAACAAAACTTATCTATTTAGTAGTATATTAGTTGTTGCAAAGTTAAAAATCTCAAAAAATTATTTCTATTCCCTAAAGAAAAAATAACGCTGGACAACTCTAGTTTAGTTTAATTTTCGATCAAAAAAGTATATGTAGTTCAAAAAATTAAGGTTACTTTTGATCGAAAAAAATATATATGTATTTTTATTCAAAAAATAAAAATTCGCAAAACAATCATTCAGTGCAAAAAAAAAAATAACAGTCGAAAAAGAATTTAATTTTTGTTCAAAAAAATATAAAGAATTTTTTAGATATCCTATGTCACTCATCGCATGGCAAAGCAACCAGTCCAAGCCGCTTGCCAAGTGAGATAACTTTGAACTTTAAACTTGTAACTTTACTTCATGGGAACACTTGGGGTATCGAATAATTGCCAATCATTCACTCCTCCAAATTGTGCCGTAAGTTTTAAACCATCTTTGGGTAAACTCAAACTTACAAGTGTTTCTAATTTGATGAGATCGGTTTGAAATCACTTTATTATAATTAAGCCAGTCCGCCAAGTGTAAACCAAATGTAATATTTCTTTTATTCCAAAATCAAACCGGTTCTAAGGCCAAACAGAATCACAGCTATTACTGATGCTACAAAACAACTTCCGCTGATGATGAAGCATAGCTTATGTAACTTATAAAATTACTTACCATATCACTAATTCTCCACTAGCATTAACTCAATGAAGCGATGTTAGAAAAAGCAATCAGCTTCAACGTAGTATATTATTTAAGCACAAATAATATAATGTGTGTGGTCTCAATTTGTAAAAAGAATCTCCAACAATACAAATGCGTAGAGTTAAATTTAAAAAAAATTACGCAGCAACAAAAGCGAAACAAATTTGAAATTCTAATACTATGAATTGATCATAAAAAGGAAATGAAAAATTTCGGTGCGAAGATTATAGTTGATAGTGGATAATAACTACAACAACAACAACAATAACTAGACCTCGAGCCGTACCGATGAGCCGCGGGCGTCAATCCAACTATTTACACGCACTGTGCAAAGTATGAAATACTGCTTACAGTTAAAAAAAAACACACAACTACTTCATAAGATATGAAGAGAGAGAAGAAAAAAAATAGCCACAACTTTGTATACGCCTTCGAAATACTTAGGCGAAAATCTACAACGGACAACGACATCTTTTTAAAAGTAGCACAAATCCATTAAACAGCCAATTGTGCGATCGTTAAGATGATAGTTGGGGCGATCAGCGAAAATGCAAATGTGGCAACACTTTAGACAAAATGTTTGGCTAACACCCAATGGAAAGCGGATAGAAATGTGCAAAAAAAAAAAAAACTAACTCGCAACTGCGTGCAAAATGCTGCTGCAAAAAAGTGGCAAAATATCAATTTCGAAACGATGGTTTCCGCTTTGCATTTATTTAGCACTTACGGCGACATTAATTCAATTACAATGAGACACAATGGCAATGCCGCTGCATCGGGTGAGACGTGTCGCTTGTGGCGGTTGTCATTAAATATTGGCAAAATTGCAGATTTCACGCATACACTCACACAGTTTAAAACAAACGAAGGAGACGCTCATTAAAAATGGCAAAATAACCAGTGAGACCAGAAATTGTCAATAAAAGTACAAAAAAAAAACAACAAACAGCAACTGGAAGGTGTACGGCATTTCTTACAGGCAGTCAGTGTAGCAGCGTAGCTGACTTGGCAGTGGCAACAACAAAAAAAAGGAGAAAACCAACAAACTCGCTCAACTAGCGTACATAGTAGTTTAGCCGGCATTGGCACCTGTATGCCGACATTTTACGCTGCCAGTTGTCATTGTGCATTTGTTGAATTTTGACACATTTGTCACTTCTGACAGCTGACATATGTCACCCAGCGCCAGTGGCTACATTTTTTTCAAGTATTTTTTATCATCTAAATTACGCCAATTGAATGAAGTGCTGCTTTATTAGCAACAAAGGAATTCATAAACGTAGCGCAAATTAATTACTATAGATTACTCTTAATCAAAGTATGAAATTATGAATAAACCCTGTTGTTGATTTTACAAATATGGGGGAAAATTGTAATTGAAAAATAATTGTTATAATTAAAGAAAAAATCCACCCAGAAATGTAATAAACAATTAGCAAAGTGTGAAGAGTAATTAATTTATGGAGAATGTGGATTTGTTGAAACGGAAAAGACATAAAGTGATAATAAAAAACCATAAAAGTTTAATTGATATTTGGAATGCACAAGAGAAATTATAACACAGACGTGGAGTTTGTAAAGAACGTCAGCTCTCACATAATTTATAATAAGCATACGCTCTTACTTCAATAATTTCTTAATTAAATCAAACGTTTATTAAAAAATGGAATTAATTAAAATAATACCTTTTTTAGATATTTTATCATAAAATGGAATTTTCTTTTCAGAATAAACAGTGCTTTCTACCTTTCCATTCGCAGACGAAATGAAACTACATCAACTTTACTTTGCCCAATGAATGCTAGCAAAACTTTCAATCTTTTGCCATCTGTTCTCTTCGTCTTTCGAATTTCTTCTTCATTTAGTCATTTTCTAGCTTTTGTTTCGTCGTGATTTTCAATGACGAATAAATATTCATTCATCATTCAATCAATTTTGATTAGCGAATCGATTTTCATTCGTAATTTAAATAATTTTGAATAGCGAATAGATTTTCATTCGTAATTCAAATAATTTTGATTAGCGAATAGTAATTCATTAATCATTCGAATAATTTTGAACAACGAATAGATGTCTATTTATCTTTCAAATAATTATGAATAATTCTGTATAATGTTGAATATAATTTTTTTTGTTATTCAAAAGTAGTTGAATGATGAATGAAAAATCTATTCGTTTTTAAATTGAATAATCAATGAATTGTGTCTGTATTCCAAACTTCATACACTCTTTAGTACAAAAATATTTGAGTTGGTTCCTTTTATTATTCTCAGGAAGCAGGTGTGCAAAAATGATTTATACGAACCATTTGCTTTGAGTTAGGGACGAAATTATTACCACATTGGACAGCACGAAAGTTTTTTTTTTTAGTATACCATCCTTTGCATTTATGTTAATTACCCCAATAATCCTTTCATCCAAATGGCTTCTTGCTGATGTACAGACAGGGTTCGTCAATTCAGCTGCGAGTTGCAGCATGAAATTATCAAAAAACCCACCACACCACCACATACGTACATATTTTCCCCCAATTTAATTTGCAGTGTATTGCACACTTGTTTTCTGCAAATGATTATATGAATATAATAAAAAAAAAAACAATTCGTGCACCATGTGGGGAGATTGACACGAGCCAAGCAGTGCATGAGTTAATATTTTGCAGAAAAAGGCTCAGTAGGAAAAGTTTCCATATTATTATCCTTCAGAGACGGGAAACGTTCAAGAAGAACTTTATCGATCGTCAATTTCACCTTCTTGAAAAATATGAAAAATATGAACATGAAACAGTGATTTTTTTAATATTCATATATTTTTCCATCAATATTTTTTTAGTCATTTTTTTATAAAAATACAGTGCATTCTTTAGTTTAAACTATAAAATTCGAAGTTTCTAAGTTAATGAAAAGTTCACAAAAATTAAAAAAAAAATAATCATCAATTTTTCAAACTCTTTCATCAGAATTTTGTGGGTCCTCAAAGCTCAAAAATTAAATTCAGATTCATATCGCATTCATAACAACTACTAATTTACTGCCAATTTTCCTTAACATGTAATTTCACTAATTTTCCTACTGGGGCAACATTCACCTCGTACACCATACGCACATTTACCTCAATTTTTACTTCAATTTAACTCTCTCATGAGCAGCACGTGCCGGCTACCTCAAAAAAGCCAGCGGCTAGGACAGTGAACCAAACAAGCAGATGGTTGATGATTGCAGTGCACGAATTCGTGGCAAATAAATATGTATAAAGTCAAAAGGGAAAAAGACAAAAGAAAAAAGCCACATAATGAAAAGATGAGGTCAAAAATTAGTATGATAAAAATCTGCTGTACAGGAAAGCGAAAAGTAGAGTAAATAAAAATTTACAAAATATATACATATTATGCTAATGTAATGAAAAACAAAATCAAAAGAAATAAGTTTGTAAAAAATATGATTATTAATTTAAAAAGTTAAATATTATCTATATAAAAAATTAATTGATGTTCGTTAGCGATCTCATAACTCACGAAAGGTTCCCACTACAAACGATGTACAGAGAAAAAATTTGCAAAATGGTGTTGCCAGATGTGTATAATTTCGAGAAAAAAATTTAGTTAGTAGCTTAAAAAAGTATTTCGTTGAGAATGTGTAAAGAAATTTTAAACAGAAAAAAATTTCTTTAGTTAATGAAGTAGATTTTAAACAGAAAAAAATTTCTTTGGGGTTGCCACCTTTCGAAAAAATTACAATAAAAAAAAGGTATTTTAAAAATATTAAACGAAATAGAGTTTCGAAGAGTTTTGCACCATATTTTAAGTTAGGATTGCCACTTATCTAAAAAAAAAATATTGAAAAATGGTGTTGCCAGATATCGAATGTATAAAAAAAAGTAACTTAAATTAAGCGCAACAATGGCTTGAAGTGCAAGAATTTATGTTCAAATTTAAAATAGAAAACCATCTGGATAGGGTTGCCATCTTTCGCAAAAATTATAAATTATACAAAACTATTGAATATGTACTTTTTCACACTTTCTGAAGTCCGCTCTCCCAACTGTACCTTAGTTTCTGGTATGTGGTGTTTAATCCACCTGCTCTAATTTCCGATTTGTAGCAACCGGCGGCTCTTGAGTCCAATCTTTTGCTGCTGAATCAATAACAACAACAGCGCCAAGATTACAACAGTTAAATTTATTAAAAGCACATAAAAGATAATTTTCTTTTTACATCTACATTCTCGCTTAAATAAGTTGATCTTCTTCTTCTTCTCACCTATTTTTCATTGTAATTTACACATTTAATTTTCAATTTAATTTACATATGTATCTCTATTCCATTTTCATTGCAACCGCACGCGTGCCAAGTCATTTACGACATTCCCTCAAAGGCCCAGTTGCCGCAACAGTCAGCAGATAAAATACTCAAATATAAAACATAAAAAAACGAAAGAGAGCACTTAATCTTTCTACGAAACCGTGCGCAGGTGTTAATGGGCAGCGCAATTCAAAAGAAAAAACTGAGTGGCGCGAGTTTAATTAACAACGGTGAGACGACGGTTAGTGGCGCATCTTCAACAGCAGCAGCGGCTTAATTATTGTAGGTTTTCACTTGAAATGCGTTGGCTGTAATTGTCAATTTTTGATTTGAAGACAGTGTTGATAGAGTCAAAGAAATAAAAAGATATGTTGGAAAAAAATCTATTTAAATAGACATCGAAAAATATTGAAATGTTTACTTTACTTACATATTTCGATTTTAGCTTCAGTCGGGAGTGGGCGCATCGCCTACAAGTGCCATGCAACATTCGCGCTGCACATACTTTACACACACAAATACGCCTCGGCCTGTAAAACTACCTACATATTGTATGTACATAGTACATATAAATAATTAAAAAATGTGATTGGCAATCCCTTAAATATGTAAATAATTAGAAATGTAATTTAAGTGCTATGGCTTGAAGAAATTGTGACAATAAGCGCATGCGCGGTATCAATTCAATAAACACATACTATGTACATACATATGTATGTATCTGATGGGTGTGTAGTAGGGATGGACTGCGTTTGAAAAATTCCGTTTTTTATTAAGGTGATCTTTTCGAAAATAAATCTGAATCCAAATTCCTTGGGAGATTTTTCCCTTTTCCTTTTCCTCTTATTCTGAATAGAAATTCCTTGGGAAATTTTCCCTTTCTCCAATACCTCTTATTCTGAATGATGTTCGAAAGTAGAAAAAAAATTTTAAGTTTTGGATTTTAATATAGTATTAATGGATGAAAAACTATCAATAAGTTGTTCATTTTACAGAAAATTTAATTTCCTACAAAAAAGTATATTTAATATATTCTAGTATAAGCGCTTTTTTTTATTAAAAAGTCGATATTTCTGTTCATGAACGAACTATGTATGTATGTGTGATTGAAAAACAATTAACGCATTACTAATTATAAAAGGGATTCAATTCCTCACAATAAAAAAATAGTTTTTTAATACTTTCAATTTTAATTGACTTGGTCGAGAGCATAATGAATAGCATAACTTTTGCTATTAGCAATAAAATTTCTAAAAAAAAAACCTAAAATTTTCTGCCCACCCTAATATATTAAATAATTATATTTTATTAAAATTCGCATTTAATGAGAAAAGAGCTGTTGAGCTGCATTAAGAAATGACTTCAATGTATACAATTTTTTAACTACATAATAAAATTCATTAGAGTTTTGACAGTAAAAATAAAAATTAAAAAAGTAGTTTGGCAAATTGGTTTATTATTAATGAGTCATAGTGTGCTGCGGCCTTTGATGTGTGGACCAGGGATATGCTTTATAAGAAAACATAATAATTTAATGACGAAAAAATATGAATCAATTTTTTTTAGTATTCAGATAATTTTGAAAAAAAAAATATAAAATTGTATTCATTATTACTCAGCCGTGGAAAACATTTCACGATTTGGATATTTATTTCATAAGTTTTCACCACTTCTTTCAAAACTAAATGAAACTAAGTGATGAATGAAAATCTATTGGTTGCTTCAAAATTATTTGAATGATGAATGAAAATCTATTCGTTTTTTTCAAAATTTTTTGAATGATGAATGAAAATCTATTCGGTATTCAAAATTATTTGAATGATGAATGAAATTGTATTTTTTATTTAAAAATAGAAAATTCGTGAATACAATTTTATTTTTAATTTGAATAATTTGAATAATAAAGCCCATCTCTGGGCTTTATACATATACTCTACCTTTTATGCCAGTAGAGAATACTAAAAATTTTAATTATCCAAATGCGCTAAGTATTCGCCAAGTTATTTAATGAATCATCGCACAATATGACTGCGAATTTGTTGTAAAAACTTTTTTATGGGCATGAAAATCGTCAGAGCATGCGCCATCATTTTTTAATGCAAATGAAAAATTATAAAATTATGATATTTGCTACTCCGTGTAAAATTATATGTATAAAAATTTGTTGTGATATTTTTTCTCAAGTTAAGGAAAAGTAGCAAATTTTAAACTACCAACGAAAAGATTTCTCTTTGCTGACAATTTTTTTTATTTGTTATGATTAGATTGCGCTCACTTTCCCCTAAATACAAAAAATACCTTCTTCACAAAAAAAAAAACTAAGCTTGTATGCAAGAGTGTTGTTTCACATTTGTCATGCTGAGATAAATACGTTCTATAATTGTTATATAAATAACACCAATTTTATTGCGCGCTAATATCATAAATAAATATTTGAATATTAAGAGTCACTTGCCTAAACAAATATTGAACGCAACTGATTTGTAGAGTTGACGTAGAGTCATGTGTGGGTGGAAAATAAAAAATAAGTGCTGTCGATTGAATATTTTTTTTTTTTTTTTGTTTAACCAATGCACAATGCCATACACAGATTCAAAACGCATTTTAATTTCTATGCAACCACTTGTTAAACCCAAAATTCCGCCGAAAAGTCACAGCCATATACGAAGTCTCATTAACAACAGTGCTGCACTTCGAAAGGCAAAATAAGATTTTAACAACAACTTGTTAAGAATTCTCGAAAACGAGTACAGCAAAGCGTAAAACACGTACCTAACTAAGAAAATGAAAATTTCAAGGGCCTTCATATGAATTTGAGATTTCTTTGTGTTTTTGTTTTTTTTTACTTTGCTCTTTTTTAGATACCACTTAGCGCTTTGAATGAAAAAAAAATAATCAAAAACAAAAACAAAAATAAAAATAAATTTCCAGCAAATAGGCGGCGCGCAGCAAGAAACAAATCTGTAATCAACATAAAACAAGCGAAAACCAAAGAAAGCGAACAATAAATGACAGCCCACTCGAAGATAAACAGAAACAGTAACAATAATGACAAACCAACAAAAACAACAAACTTTATATGTATCTTAGTACATTCAGAGTTGCATGTTGGCTGCGGAGATTGCAGCGAATTCGGTGGAACTTAGCGGCAGCTGCAATCGACTGGATTGCTACACCCACCCACCTACCAACTGGCAGCAACGACCTACCCAATGCGGCCTACAACATTTTGGCTGTGTTTTTGTTTTTGGCGGCAAGTCGGTTGATGCGGCAGTTTATGTTGTTCGTTCGTTCGTTGGTTGGTTGGTGTGGTGAGGCAACTGACGTCATTAATGAAAAATCGAAAAATGCTGCTGCTGCTAGCGTTGCAACCGAATGCAACAACAATAAGAAAAACAACAACACCGAGCAAGCAACACAAATTTATTTGTATTGTATGCATTGCCAAACAGCGAAATAGCCAAACAGCCAAACATTTGAACTCCGCCAACGCCAAAACGCTTTCTACGATTTTGTATGTAGCTGCTGCCAGCCGCGTTTAGTGATTTCGATTTTTGCCTCCGTTGGTGCAACTATTTTTTTGTTCCTTTTTTTTTGTGTGGCTGGCAATCATTGATGCTGTTGATTATATTTTGCCGCCTATAAATTGTTATTGTTATTGTACGACTGCATTGCGCTTTTGGGTCATTATCCATATTTGTGTTTTTATTTATTTTTTGTAAGTTTTTTTTGTGTTTTTTTTTGTTTTTGCTTTTGGCTTTTGGGCTTTGTCGTGCTTAGCGTGTTTAAAATCATTAATAAGCGACGGCCATAAACGAAAATCGCCCATTGTTTGCGCTGCAATAACAGCAACAATAGCAAAAACAGTTAGCTATAATGCCAAAAAATCATTGACAATATCAGCAGCAGCAGCAGCAGCAGCAAACAGTTCACTTATACTCGGCGCATGCTCATTGCGCACACAACTTACATACTTGGTATATGACTTCTACGAAAGCGCGTGCGCATGCGCCTCTGCGAGTTGTTGTTTGTTTTATTCGCTGGACTGGTGCGAGTGTTCGTTGCGTTGGTGTAATCGCCATAAAAATGGTAAAAACAAAACAAAAATTATGGTGCACTCGCTGTTCTTTTTTTGTGTTGAGTATGTGGGTGTAGGGGTATGTGTGTGTGTGTATGGGCTTAACGAACGGATTAAACGGATTAATGCAGCATCATTGAACAACAACGTAACGAAGAACAACAACAACAACCGTAAATAAATAAATTTATTTGAAGTAAGCAAATGCGGTGTCAACAAACAGCGATATTTGTAATGGATCATCATAACTTTTTTTTTTTTCGTATTATTCTATAAAATGTAAGAAGTTCCTCAAAGAAAACCTTTATGCTATTGAAGTGAATAAAAATGTATTTACAAAATTCATAAATAGGAATAAGTTAAAGTTACAAAACTTCAAAAGAATTATTCATTTAGCAAACTAATGCGTTGGCGCAAAGAAAAAAAGGTCATCCTTTGCAGCCAATCCGTTTAGTCGATTTTCCCTCATGGTAGACCGGAGATAAATTTTCAGTTGACGCAGTGTCAACTCGCTCGTTCGTCGATGTCGTTGGTAAAGCAGCCATTGACATCTGGCAATCCTTTAGCAGTTAGTTGGAACAAAAAAACCAAAAAAAAAAGATTTCAAAAATCTCCACAAATCGCTTGTATGGCGTTTTTTAAATCAATGCACCAGATAGAAATTGAAATCTGTTCGACTACCGAAATGTCCGCCTACTCATCTTCCAAGATCGTAAAAGCTTTGGAATTGTAATCCAAAAGGCCATTTGACTTTTTTCCAAAGTTCCGTCGTTCGGTTGTTCTCTACTTGTAACACAACACACGCGCCTTGTTTTCAAATTAATAAAGAACTTTATTGATTTTCTGTAACATACTGTGCCTACGGTTACAATGTAAACTTCAATTCAAGATTTCTTTCTCTGAGGAAGGTTTGAACCCCCAAAACGCCCCGTGCGCACGGCCTCGGTCTTGGCCACCAAACGACCTTATTGCAAAAGGTCTGGCAATCAAATTCGCGGAAAGATAGAATACAACATTGCGGAAATGAATAGAGGTGGACAACTTTCGATAGTTGCCGATTGCATTGGTGCACGCCATCGGGTTTTAGTTTCAATTTCATATGAAAAAGTTAAATGGCATTCAGATCTTGCAATTTCACATTCGATATTCGTACGAAGCTCATCAATCGTCGCTGGCTTGTTGGCATAGACCATAGACTTGACGTAGCCCCACAGGGAATAGTCTAACGGCGTCAAATCGCACGACCGAGGCGGCCAATTGACTGGGCCATTTCGTGAGATAATACGTTCACCAAACTTGGTTTTCAATAAATCGATTGTGACATTCGCTGTGTGGCTTGTGGCGCCGTGCTGTTGGAACCACATATTGTCCAAGTCCATGCCATCCAATTCGGGCCAAAAATATTCGGTTATCATTGAGCGGTAGCGATTCCCATTCACAGTAATGTGCCGGTCTTGATCATCATGGAAGTACGAAGTACGGCCCAATGACGCCGCCGGCCCATAAACCGCACCAAACTGCAATTTTTTCGGGATGCAATGTTGACTCATGGAGTACGTGTGGATTGCTGCTTGTCCAATAACGCATATTTTGCTTATTGACGAAGCCATTCAGCCAGAAATGTCGACGGCCATAAATTGGTCGTAGCGCTCTTAAAGTTGAGGCCATTGACTCCGAATTTCGGTAGTAAAGTTTAATAATTTCTACTCGATGTTGGATCGTATATCTTTCCATGATAAAATGGCAAACCTTACTGAAGAGAAATGTCAAAAGAGCGGGGAAAAATATGGCGTCGTTTGCTGTCACTATCGGTCTACTTTTGTAGCGTTCCTATTCAAATCCCTTTAGTTCCGCAGATATCGACGATCTCAAACCATCGATAGTTTTTGTATTAAAAATAAACCATCGATAGTATCATCGATATTTTTCCATCTCTACCGATTGATAGGCTGTGATGTAACAACTGATTTGACATGAAAGAAAGATGAAGGGCCGAGCCGAGCCCTAATCGAAGCTACTCGTGTTAAGCTGGAAGCAAATCAAAGCGATTGCCAGAAACCAACGCAGATGGCGCGCAGGCGTATTAGATGCAGATATATTGCTTTGGAGATTTTATAACATTACGTTATGAAGATGTTATTAATCTAGCTATAAGTTCTTGATTTCTTAGTTATTATTCTAAGATCTTCCAGAGTCTGTGACTTAGTCAGATAAACCCACACAGAATGACGTAAATATGTACGTGGCGGTTTGATCACGCCGGCCACTGAATGTCACCAAAACTCGAAAAGCTAAACTTTCGACATCTATTACGAATCCATCAAGTTTTTCCTACATCATTCATATCCATTGATCATATTGAAATTTGTACGAAATTTGGAGGTGGCACAAACTCAAAATTGGCCATTTTGCAATGAAGCGAATTCATAAAAATTGAGGAATTAAGTAGAGTAAAATTATGACGTTGTTTATTTAAAATGACACTACTTATTTTCCTCTTCTATTTTTACCGATTATTAGTTTTTACAATCATTTGAGGAAAACAAAAATTTGCCATTGGGAATCGGCAATTTTTGCAATTCAGATTATTTAAACAATCCACCTCCCAAATATCGAAAGGGCTAAAGCCAGCTTTAATTTTAGAATAGAGTAGCCTTCGTTAAGCCAGGTAAACGGAATGCAATTCCCATAAAAATATATTGGTACTAACTTTCATTCGCATGTATGGTGAGTTAAATTTTCTCAAAACTCTATAGATCACAAGGTGTCAATGGTTTAAATTATATTATTTTTTTTTTAATTTTCAATGGTTTTTTCTTCGAACCACTATCTTTTGGTGTTTGCCTTTTATGTGAAAGTTGCGTAGAATAGCGTAAAAAATTGTAGAAAGTATCCATCCCTGTGACGATGGCGCCAACCAAGACTCTTCGCTTCAACGTTAAACCGCAAACAAAAAAAATAAAAAAATACACACAAACCCCCAAAGTAGTAACTACGCGCACTTAATAGTAGTGTAAAAAAACACACACACACACAAAAAAAAGTGAAATATCTATAAATGCAAACACTTTAGCCCAACCGCCTTCATTTAGCTGTCGCAAAACACTTTTATTTTCTACACCGCGAGGCTGTGGGTGACGCTGCACTTAGTAGTTTTGACTGCCCATCCCCCTCCTCCGCTGCCCCCTCACACACACGCAGTATTTACGAGGCTTGTGTTTTTAAATTTGTTACTTTTTTTTTTTAGTTACAAAAATTGTAAACAATTGCGGGGCGTACCTTTTTTTTTATTACTTTACTTTAAAAATTGTTGTTGGTTTTTGTTGTTGGTTTGCGTGCATTGCACATATTTGCTGTTGCTGTCATGTTTGATAATGTTGCTGCAATTGTTCGGCTAGTTCGGTTAGTTTCCTTTGCCTTTTGATGCAAAACTTTTCATTGCACTGGAATCAATCGATTTGCTTCGCTATTTAACTTTTTTTGCCCCTACTCCAAGCCACTTTTTCAATTTTCTTTTGCTTTCCGTGTTTGGTGGCTTACCATATCGTCGCTGCAACATCAAATAACAAAAAGCAACAACAACAACAAAAACAATACACTGCGATAACTTACAGCGCTGTGAACAACATTAGCAACTACAATAACAACAATGGCAGCTAGTAACTGTACATATCGGCATTGTTGTCGTGAGCAATTTGTAACATGTACACAATTTTTCCACTTTACTGCATTTTACATTTTTTGTTGTTTGTTTGTTGTTTTTTTTTTTCAATATATTGTTTACAATTTTTGGTTTTGTTAACCAAATTTTCGATTAAGGCTACAGATGTTTTCACTTTCCATTTCACAATTATGGTAGATTATTTTTTTCCATTTTGCTGCATGCATTACGAGTACTTTTGAATTTTTTTTAGCCACGAGTCAAGAGAAAATTTTTAACCACGCAGCAGCAGCAAATATTTGTTAGAAAAAAAATTTATGATATTAACAATTAATATTTCCTAATTTTATACTTTGGTTGTCGTGGTTTTTTTCATTTCAAATCTTTTGACAGCAATTTAGCTACTGTTAAGATATTGAGTTTGCAAATTTTCACTGCTTTATGCTTTGGAATTTTCTTATAGAAAATATTGTGTCTGGGTATCATGCAAGAGTTTGAATATATCGCAGCAATATCGGGAATAGAGAAAAGTGGTAAGAAAAAAAAGACACACAGTGCCGGAAAAATATATTTTTTGTTGTATTATTCATAATGTTTTTCATGCTAAAACTTTTTGGTTAATTTTTAAATAAAATTCTATAACAAAAAAAAAACCAGGAAATTTAAAGAAATTTGTCATTAAAATTAGATTTCAAACTTTTTATCAGAATTTTTGGAAAAATTTAAGGTTAATTTTTGTCAAAATATATAGGTATATTATTAATATAAGTACATACATACATATATGTATATTCAAATACCAAACTTTTTAATCAGACTTTTTCGACAAGTTTCGGGTTCATTTTTATCAAAACACAGTTTTTATCAAAAAATGGGTAAGTTTTTATCTATAACTAAAAACAAATTTCATATTTTATACAAAATTCACAAAAATGCAGCAAATTAAAAAAAAAATTTCATTCAAATTTTAATTTTTTAATCAGAATTTTTGGAAAAATTTAGGACTAGTTTTTATCAAAATATACCTCATTCTAAAACAAAAAACAAATTTCATGCTTTATTCAAAGTTCAAAAAAAAATTCAGCAAATTTAAAAAATTAGTCATTAAAATTTCAAATTTTTTATTTTAATCGAAGTTTTGGAAAAATTTCAGATTAACTTTTATCAAACATACTTCATTCTAAAAAAAAAAACAATTCCATACTTCTACAAACTTCAAAAAACTTCTGCAAATTTAAAAAAAAATTTTCATTAAAATTTCAAGCTTTTCAATCCGAGTTTTTCGATAAATTTCGGGTTAATTTGTATTAAAATTCTATAATAAAAGCATTGTAAGTCCAAATTTCAAATTCAATAAAAAAAATTTGCGCATTCATAAAGTTTCAGTTTTTAATTTCAGTTATTTAAAATTTACACTTTTTTATACCAAAATTTCATAGGCTACAAAACTGCATACTCAAAATTTTTATTAAAAAAAATTAAATATTTTGAAATTTTCGTGACCATTTTTTAAATTTGCTCAATTTTTAATAAAGTTTGCAATTGTAACTTATTTGGTTTTTGTTATTAAATAAGCTATATTTTGAAAAATTTTGCATGAAAAACATTGCGAGTTATGTAAAAAAAAAATACCGTATCCAATACTTTTTCCAACACTGAGAGCAAGAATTCGAAAGAAGAAGAGAAAGAAGCGAACAGCTGAAAAAATTGATTGGAAGTTTTATTGGTGTAAAAAATGCGGGGATGAAGAAAAATTACTTTTATGACGTCAGTGAATGGGTCGATGCTGGTTTAATCGGCAAAAAAAAAAGGATTAGCAGTGCGCGGAAAACGAAATCTGGTATTCTATCACTCTAGCATCCTTCCTTCACTCTAAAAACAATAAGATAATGAAATCGTAATACCTAAGTATACATTTTTTGAATGACAAATTGAGCAAAAGTGGATGTGGTTTGCAAAAAAAGTAAGTAATAAAAATACCCGAACATTTTTAGAAAATAAAAAATTAAACACTTTTCAATCACACCAGTGCTAAAGCTTAATACTCGTAAACATAATTTTTTCAAGATATAATCTACCGCAATTTTAGTTTCCTTTCAAAAGTTATTGACCTTTTCGTGCGTACGGAATCAATTGAACTAAGTTCAATTTTTTTTTTTTTTACTTTTGAAAGAGAGATGAAAATCTATACAGCCATCTAATATTAAATACACATTCACGGTTGTTGTACGAGTATGAGTGCCTGTATCTAATGAAATACACAATACGCTTGATTATCTGAAATGTCAAGTGCACTTTGTACATACAAATGTACAACGAATTTATGTATGCCGTAAATATGAACATGAAATGAAACACCTCTTAAAAAATATTTTATGACTTATTAATTTTAATGCATCACGCTATATATGTATATTTTCTACAGTACATACATACATACATACATACATACATACATAAATTGAAATGATCACATAAATTCTGTGGCATCCAACTTTCGCCGCATTTAATGAAAATCTCACCTGAAATGAAAGTAAGTGATATGCATAAATTAGATTAAAAAGAAATAGTGTTTGTTTATTATTTACATATGTACATACATACGTCCATATTTACAGTTGGAGAGTTAGCACTCATTCGACAATTAACTGTTGATTTTTTTTTTATAAAACAAAAACAACTGAGTTAATTGTCAAACGAGAGTTAACTCCCACCTGAGAAAACGGTCATTAAAGTGGATAAATCAATAAACTTTTCAAAAGCCAAATAAACATAGGAATAATAAAGAGTTTACAAAATAAAATGCAAGCAATACATATAGACAGTATTAATATTTGTTGCTTTTTGGCGTTACATATCTAAATAGATTCAATAACCGATGTTGTTTTCGCAGTTCAAGTGTTATATTTTTTATTTTTCATTTATATAGCATATAACTTCAATTTCTTTTTGTCTGTGTTTTATTAAACGTTATTTCATCTTAAGAATCAAAATTCAATCAGCTAGGTACCGAGCGTAATTGAAGTAGTACAAATTTATTTAATTTCC
The DNA here is from genome assembly GCA_951828415.1 of Anomoia purmunda. Taxonomy (NCBI): domain Eukaryota; kingdom Metazoa; phylum Arthropoda; class Insecta; order Diptera; family Tephritidae; genus Anomoia; species Anomoia purmunda. The sequence continues at coordinate 107,536,552 of OX639996.1, read as the reverse complement.
CAATAAATCATAACTATTCTCAAAGTTGTTGCCGAACTCCTTACGGTTACCAACTACAGTCTTCTAACCCGCTCAACTTAGAAACCAAAGTCTTAGTGCTACCAATTTTCTTTTCTCCAAAAATAAATTTTGTTTATGCGGTGCAACACCATCAGCAAAAACAAAGGGAAAATCAAAAATTAACAAAAAAAAATTACTGGCGGCGTTGTGCGGTTTTTTCGGAAGAGCGTCAGAAAAAAAAATTATCAAAAAGCAACGGTAATTTAAGGTCATTTGAAACTTTGCGCTTTATTATACTAAAATTGAATAGACTATAAGACTGTCTTATATAAATTCTTATTAAAAATGTAACAATCTTATGTAAAGCTTGTTGATTGTTTTTCTGCATTTGAGCAAAATTTGAAACTTGGATTTAACCAGTGTTTGTTCTAGAATGAACTATATTTAAAAAAAAAATAGCAAATACTTAAAATTAAATTAAGAAAAATAAATAGCACAATTTGGGTATTCAAAAAGCAATTAAAATAAATTAAGAAAAAAAAATTGTCAAATTTTGTGAATATGTGGTGGTGTTAGAAAAAAGATAAATTGCTTTATGTTGACGTAGTAATTTCTTCTTCAAATCAAAATTCAAATTTCCTTTAGAATGTGTAAAGGTTTCTTCAAAATTACTAAAACCCCACATAAAATGGAATCAGTTTTATCCAAAGGTAGTACATTTTTCTTTGGCGCCAATTAAACTAATAAAATCTGTTCTCAATCTAATGAGACAGAACCTTAAGGGGGTAACGGGAGTCTATTCAGTGCTCCTTCGGGATCGACTGATGTAGAAGTTGTCGAGGTGTGAGACCGTACATCACCTCACCTCCTAAGTCCATTACTAGCATGACATAGAGCTTAAGCTCCCGGTAGTTTTTTTTTTCAATGATATCAAGTCATTTGAGATTAGAGACCTGAGAGAATACGGTCGGACCACTAATGGTATTTAGAGGAACGTAGTTAAACTTGTTTACTACAATGCGGTATCATAAAGGGGATGTAGCGGAAGTGGACCCCACTATGGACAGTGACTTGACAAAATTTGTCAACCTGACTGTTGTCAGGTTTACTGCGCCTAAAACTATGCGGCACAATATAAAGTCGTTCACATGTACTCAGTTCGAAATAACAACTAAAACAGCTGGTCATTATTAGAGGGTTGAAACCCATTTTCGTTACATAGGTTTGTGCTGTAAACCAGACAACTGTGAGGTTGATAAGAGTTGTCAGGTCATCAGCATAGGGGGACTAACCTAGTTAGAAATAAAACTGTAGGGAATTTTTTCTTTGCCTTGACCTAAACCTAAAAACAGCCATAGAACCAGATAAGAAGAGGAATAACGGTTTTAATATTTCTGGAACATTTCCGGCTCTCCGAAAAAATGACAAACTACGCCCGTAATGGTATCGAAATAGTTTCAAATTTTAGGGGTTAACAAATTTTTACTCTCTCATAATTATAATCGAATGCGTTTTATAATATTAATCTCAATAATAATTTTGATAGCTTAAAAAATTTGTCCCACCCTTAATTATTATGGAAAAACTTTAATGACACAAGTCTGAAAATAATAGTTACCGATGGCTTCAAAAGTACGTATCCCTGATAATTATTGTGAAAAAAAAAACTTTTTAATATAAGTATCAAAATAATGGTTATCGATGACTGAAAAAATGTTTCTCCCTAGTAATTATTATCAAAAAACTTTTATAATTTCAGTCCCAAAATAATAGTTATAAATCATCTTATTGTAATTATTAAAAGACTTTTTTAATTCTTACAAAAATTTCGATAACTTTTTTAAAACCTAACCATCAAGTAATTACTCTGGGTCACTGATTTTTCTTTCGATTTATATAAGAAATGCAACACCGCTAGATTGGATAATTTAACTATAAAGTACAAAACTTGCCTTCAAAACCAACGCAGAAAGTGAAATTCCTTCCCCTCTCCAAAACGACAAAAAAATTAAAATAAATTTAAGCTGCCCAAAACCCCTGCTTCATACGACATTTACCAATCAGTCAGTTATTTAGTTAAAGTACCGGTCACTTGGCCTACATTTGACCCAAATACCAACGTCGATGCGTAGCACGCAATCTTGACTTTATCAATGAAAATCAGTGCAAACAATGCAACGCAAAGTAGTCGATCTACATTTATTTGTTATTCTTGTTTTTTTCTTTTTCGTTTTTTTTTTTTTTTGTTTATTTGGCACACAACACTACAAATGCTCATAAAGAAGAGAAACTAAGTAAAACAGCAAGAGGACTCCCGGAGTCGCATCGCATTATGCATGCAACATTTTTTTATTATTATTTTTTTTTTCTTACTTTTATTTTATGCCCATTTGCTAAGATAATACGACTAAAAAAGGAAATCATTGCCAACGTCATTTAGTTTAGTTAGCGCTTTAAAGCCAAAAATCACAACGCTCATTCAATTCGTATACTTACGGAAAAGGAAATCGCCACAATTTATGATGGGAAAATGGTGATTTCTGCGTTTATCTTGCGCTGAGATTTTTGTATTTTATTTTGTTTTTTGTTGTTCTCTTTCTGCGAATTTTTACTTTTTGATTTTTTTATTTTTATGGTCAAAGATAAACATAAGAGATATAGCGATGAAATGACCATTAAAAATTGTAATGTGGGACTTGAACAAAAATACAATATATGGCCGTGCATGTAGCTGAATGAACTGGCATGCATTGTAAATATGTTATGTATGTATGTATATGAAACTTGTTGCATATGGATGTATGTATGTATGTATGTATGTAGATTTGTCTGTGTAAGTGCGTATGCACAATCAGCCAACAATCGGCGACAGCCCCAGTGGCAGCCAACGAGTCGGAGACACCGGCAATTAGTGTTGATGTGAAATTTTTCATGGTAAACGACGAAAAATAAAGAGATGTACAAAATGCGGATTTAAAAATTAAAAAACAAAGAAAACAAAAAAAAAATGAAATACAAAAAAAAAAAAACAAACAAATTAAAAAAACCGCCAGTATATAATTATGTGCGATACGATCTGTGTTCACGCGATTTATAGCGCAGTCACGGTTGCCACTTCGGTAATTTTTAACCAAGATTTTTTTATTTAACTTTTTCAAATTTTGTTGATGGGTGGTTTTTATTTAGTTATTTTGTTAATTGCCGAATTTAATTATAAATCTATAGTTATATAAAATTGATTATATGGAGACAATTCGGCTCGCGAAGCTCTGAATAGGTTTTAATAATTATTCGGTTAATATTTTCGAAAAATCATAGCGTTGTTTAGTTATTTTTTTTTATTTTGTAAGATAAATATACATTAAAAAAATCGGTGCTGTTTTCGGAATTATAAAATCATTTTTTTGATTTTAACCAAAATATTTCGCAATATTAGTCAAATTTAGGTGAGATAGGTCGATTTAAAATTACTTGCACTTTTGCTTTTTTATAAATAAAAATAATTTTTTTTAAAATATTTTTGCAAATACCTCACAGTTTAAGCTTTGAAGTTCTGCATAAAAATATTAAAAAAATTTTCAAAAAGTTCGACAAAACTCGATTTTACTTAGCATTAGCCACATAAAACAATTGTGCGCCGCTACGCTTAATAAAAAATAAACAACAAAAAATAAGCACCCAATATATGTACGTTGAAAACTAAAATTATATTTAAAAGAAACTCATTCTGAGCCATTTCTAAAAAAAGAAATGATTTTCCTCCATCTAATATTTTATGTTATGCCTGAGGCTACTGCCCAGTCACTAATTAAAGCCCCATGAAAATTCATTCAGTAGTTTCGAAGATTAGCGAGTTCCACTATTAAATTCTAAAAATGGTCCAAATATATTCTATTACATTCCCTGCATAACCTATGGTCATTATTTTAATGAAATTTCCAATGTACAGGCACGACCTTTCCATAGTTTTATTACAGTGCTAGCTAAATACAGCCAGTGCCGCTTCGCTTAAAAAAAAAATCAACAACAATAAAAAACAAAATAAGCACCGACCGGCATACTTTGTTGAAATTGAAACAAAAATTACATTCAAAAGCCACTTATTCTAAGATTTTCTAATAAAACATTTTATAAAATATGAAAAAATACTATGCCAAAACTTAAATAAAAGGTGAAATCTAAAAATATTTTAAACAAAAAATAATAAAAAGTCCTAGTTTCCCCCTAAGAAATTCTTATTAGCATTTTCTTGCATCATATTTTCGTTTAAATATTTAAGCGCTTGATTTAAATAGTAGTTCCAAGGAATTTTTCAATATTTATTTTTAAAATTGCCATTGATTTTTGATACTGTTTTTTTTTTTGCTGATGGTGTTGCGAATTTGATTTCATATTACGCATCCACAAAATTTATGTTTGTAAAGCAGGTGACGTTTGCAATTTTTATTCAAAATGCCATGATTTAATAAATATTTTTTAATTTTTAATTTTTCGATCACATTTTATCGCTAGTTTTTGATTTTAATTTTTTCGATCAAGTTTAAACTTTATTTTTCATGATCGAAAAAAGCCACAAAATATCGATCAAATATGCTCGAAAAAATAAAACTTAAAAACTAAAAACAAAAACAATAACGATTTTTTTTTCGCGACCTTTCCAATTTTAATTTTGTGTTTTGCCGGCTCGAGGTCTGACCACAAAAACTTGTTCGAAAAAATATAAATCAAAAATAACATATATGATTTCAAACAACAATCTTCTAAATAAAAATATGGTCAGTTTTGCATAGCTTATGACATAGGATTAGATTGATATATTTGAATTCTTCCCAATGACTTTTTATCCGGAAAAATTAAAATATCGATTATTTTCGGTCGCTGGAAAAAATATCAAATTAAATTAATAACAAAATGTCGGTACGTTTTTTTCGCAGTGAAGTCTCGAAATACTCTTTCAAAATATTTTATGTGTGTTGAATTAAATGAAAAATAAACCTATTGAATTTTCACCGTTGAAAATCAATAAATTCTTTACTTAAAAAACAATTCTACTATCTTTAGCTGAGATGGGCAGATACTCTTAAAGGCTGTACTACCATTACACTGAGGATGGCTCAACGGCGAACCGCTTTGTCTCCCGAAAAAATTTGAAAAGCGGTAACGAAAAATTGCCCCGAAAACCGTAGTGGAGCCGAAACGAGAATAGAACAAGTGTCTTCGTTTTGTATTACGACAAAGGCGACGACGATCACTAACATTTGGGAGATCACCTTTTTTCGGTATGATCCATGTTCACCACCCAGAAAAAATATTAGAATGACAGTTACAATTTTTCAAAGTTGGAATTTGACGATTTTGGAATCCTAGCAATGGCCTTGACCGGAAATTAGGAATCAATTGTAATCCTAGTTGCCATACAGCCTTGGCAGGCTACCTTTCTGAGGGTAGTACCCTAAGTCAAAAAGCATTCATAACTTTTGAACTCCAACTTTGTTAAATATTTTAACTTCTGCAAACGAAATGGGCTTTTTCAGAAAGTTTCAGGTGGAGACAGAGAGTTTTAAGTAGCTTTGAAAAATGCAAACATTGAAGCCGGGATTAACGCTTTTGTGCCAAAAAAACAAAACAATGATATAACAATACGTGTGTATAAAATATTCACAATGTACACACACACACACACACACTCGTTTTCGACTTTTGCAAAAAATATAAAGAAGCGTGTAAAAAGTGAAAGGATAAAAGTGTAAAAAATGTTTCTTTTATGACCACACACACAGAAGCGTTTATTGTTATGGATATGAATGTACCATCTCACCAAAACCTCTTTCACATTTTACAATAACAACAACTGATGCTTACGGGTATAAAACAATTTCCATGCTGCGCACCAACGTGACTGCACATAAATGTAAATTTCGGTAGGAAATTACAAATTACAATAATTAAACAGCAATAACATTTGGTAACTGAAAATTAACTTAATGCATAAATTCGAGTCATTGCTATGGGCCATAAAATTAAATTTGATGTTATTTATGTAGCGTGTTGAATTCGTGGAGCTAAAGAGTATAAATAAGATGAGTACGAGTGCACTTAACTAGGTACATTCATAGGTAATACATACAAATCTTGGCAAGGTCAGGTAAAGGTAAAGCACAGCCGTGAGATGCCACTTAGCATACCCTTCCCGATATTTACTAAACTCTATAATATTAGTGGGGAATTTTGATAAAATTATTTCGAAGATAAATTTATTTGTTTTGAATTGCGCGGAGCTACACTATTTCAATGAAACACTACTTACAGTGACTCACACAATTGACCACATTTTGTTTTTTTTATGTAATTCGCAACGTTTTTCATAATTCTTTATCGTTAATTTTTTATAAAACTCACACTTTCAAACGTTGTACAAAATGTATCATTTATAGAGCTTGTGGCCAGGTTTGTATTAGGAATAATATGAGAAAACAACAATTTTTCAAAGTGGTAGATGTGATAGCTGCTATTTCGAGATCACCACATCTTCTCATCAGACTTCTTTCTTTCTAGACTTTACCAACCAAATTTCAAATTTTTTGGTTAGAATTTTTCGATCGAAAACTTTTGGGCATGCAGTTAGTTTTGTAGCTCCTTGAATTTTAGCCCAGTAATTTAAATTAATGAAATGGCTTTAAAAAATACCGGTCGATTTTTGAAAATTTTTAAAATTTATGCCCCACATAATTTTTTTTGGATTTCATACAAATTCACTTTAGTCTTTAATATTTTTTTTTGTGTTGACGGTATTGCAGATTTTCTGCCATATAAACAGCATGCTTTAAATGGAAAAAAGTTCAGAAGACCAAAATTTCAAAATATTTGAAAACCACCGTTACAAGGTAAGTGCAGATGTTGTCCGACTCTGCACATTTTAAATACCTTTGAACGGAGGTCTGGAACGTCATTTGTTATATAACTTCGATAGACCTTTACGACAGGTAGTCTGCTTGTCAGAAGGCCCTAAGGCCAAGGGAACTGGGGCTCTGCAAAGAGTGTCCGCCTGGTCATGGGCGCATATTGCAGTCCGTCAAAGGAAATTCTAAAAAACTCGGACTATCTATGCCTTACAATTATATTATCCAAAAAATGCAGTACCTGGTTCCAGTCACGAAGGGAGTGGAAGGATATTTTATTCACAGAGCGCTTCGGAGTATTGGTTTCACGATTGGCTCGGAAATGGTAGGTGGTGTGATTGCGGTGCTCCATTTAGTGGACCCTCAAATAATTTGTATCTTTCAGATTTTACGAGTGATTTTCAGTCAGAGCTGTTTGCCTTCCTGGGCCTTTCAAAAGAGGACCTGTATCTAGCATACCTATTATTTTTAGGTATTCAGCTATGAAATGGTGGCTTTGAAATTAGTGAAGCGATGCAGGGATCAAGCTGCGAACTTAGTTCGTCGGCGCAGAGTCATCTTGATATGAGTGCCGGTGCATCGTAACATTCACGGTAACGAAAAGGCCGATGATCTGGCTCGGAACGGCTCCGATCTAGATATCTCAGAGGTTTGTTGTTGTTGTTGTAAAAGCGTAAGACATTCCCCATAATTTATGGGGATGACGGTCCTTTGCAGGATATCAACCCGGGTCTTTCCGGTATCGTAACCGACTGTCTGGGGAACGATATCTCAGAGGTCGTAGAGGTTCTTGAGCCTCCGGGTTTCAACAGGGCATGGATCTTCCAACACTGGCTAAACTTAGCTTACTGCATGTGGAAGAACTTACAATCGTGCAGGGTATTTAGAAACCTGTGGCCCAATTACAATACCGAAAGATATTCAAGAATAATTTAAATGAACTTCTGTTTTTACTGGGCGCAGGATACACATGATGCTCGGATAGGATTGGAATACAACATTTACTACCACGGCAGAAGCTTTTCCGGTACGAAAGATTTGGTGGAAGACCAGCTTTGTAACTGTCCAGCTTTTTGGAAAACTAGAATGATATTTCTGAGCAAATCATATTTTGGAGACCTATACCACCTGGGCAACGTGGATTTAAAGGATTTACTTAGGTTCTTAAGTTCCACGGATTGGATTTAATGTTTTATTATTTATTTTATTTATTTTTAGATTTCCGTACCTTCTACGAAAAGATTAAAGAAAGATTAAGTAAAAATGTTAATATAATGTTTTACGAGATATCCGAATATGAACCAAATCACTCAACGTTTATAAATAAATCAACTCCAGCGTCACCTAACTAAAAAATTTTGTTTCATAAATACGTGGTACTCGAAAACAAGCATATTCCTGTTCTGGAGCTCAGTCGATCGGCTGGGTTTTGGGTTTTTGATCTTCGCAGAATAAACTCATATTCTTTTGTATATACCAACTTATGTATATTTATATATGTATATAGATATATACATAGCACTGCATTTATTTTGATTGCCCACACTCAAACCTAATTTGCTTTTTAACGCGCCAAACTGCTAAAGTCAGTTGCGCCACAGGAGCTCACTGTCGTCTCAGGTAACTTTCGCAACGACAATCCCCACAAACAACTGGAGGCATCAAACAAGAAAGCATTCATTTTTTAGCTGATAGCGTTGTTTTAATTATTGTTGGCAGAACACGGATTTATGTAGCATTGCCTTATTTTTTGTTTGTTTGTTTTTTTCTTTGCACACAAGTACAACACTCACACGGCCTTCAAATGGTCATCCCAAAAGCGGTCCTCGTAGCCATCGCACGTCACTGCACAGCGCAAGAGGAGCGACAACTCCAACTTAAAATCCAGTCAGCAACATGTGAGCCGGGCATACATAGTATGTACATTCTTGTATATTTATGTATATGCTAGTGTGTCTGTATGTATTTCTGTGGCTATACCTGCTACCACTCGCCACCACCCCAACGTTCCAAACGTTCCAATGGCAAGGTCTGTCTTGCCGGCAAACCACAGCAGCAATGAAGCGAATCCAAATGAGCGAGAGTGGCGTGATGCCAGTTTTCCAGTTAACGTTGCTGTTGGTGTTGCTGTTGCTGCTGGAGTTGTTGACGATGTTGACGGAAATCTCATTGCTTGTTGAAGTTGGGCAAGTGGATGCTGTGCGCATGCGTACCTGTGGTCGGACGACCTCAAATACTTAAATACTCATTGTACGTTTGAGTGTCGGGTTTTTATTTATGTGTGGCGCTTTTTGCGGACAAAGGTAAATTTCAGTTGGTAGCCAACTGCGTTTGTTGTCGCTTCGGCTCAATATTGATCAGGGTTTGGGCATCTAAAATTCTATTTCGTAGTAAATTTACTAACTTAATTTCTACAAGAAAATAAATGTCCCAAATATTATATAGTACTAACTATAATGGACCAATTGAATTTAAAGTTGACTGACGACATGTTTTTTCAACAGTACAGCGGAAAATGTCGTACAGCGTGTAAAATAATCGATTTATGGAAAGAATAATTTGGTAAAGGCGTCATTTTCGGAATGAGTCAATCGACACCTCTAGATTGTTTTCTTTTGGAAGTCATTAGTTTATGCAAACATTCCGCAAACTTTGAGCGCCTTGGAAGAAATTGTCGAGATAAGGCCCTCATTGTCTGAAGAAGTAGTAGAATATTTGACCTCCAATATTCTCCATTTACACGTCGAACGCGACGGCCACATGTCCACAACTATTTTGAACCAATGTAGCCTTTTTCAAGCAGATATAAATGCGATAAAGAAGTCTGCTCTGTGGCTCACAGCATCCACCTCTCCACAACGGTATGCCACTATATATTTTGACAGCCAAGCTGTCTTTAAATTTCTAAAATTCTACGGAACAACATCCATAATGGTCATAGCATGCAGAAGGGCTCTCAATCTGCTCTCGTCCAAAAACTATGTAACGATTTTATCAACCCCTGAGCACATAGACATTCCCGGCAAAATATTCGTGGCTATACTTCTAACCTCTTGCAGATACAGATAAAAAAAATTGAGCATATCAAGGTAGTAAATACTAGGTGGGCCATAGAACCCCCCTACTATATTACCAGACAAATTTCACTAAAGGTTCACAAGCAAGTTCTTATTCTAAAATTCAATGGAAGTAGATTTTACACCGAACAAAGTCAAGTAGAAGGTACGATTTTTCCACACACGGAGCAATTCTACTCCGATCAGCGTGAGATCCGAACCCTGATGTGGATCGTTGTTCTTTGTTTTTTGATTTAAATTTTTTTTTGCCTTTGCATTGGATCCGCTTCCCTGCCAACATTGAGAGATGCAGGTACATATATTCGCAGGAATATAATAAAATGTACATACATATATGCTTTCGTGTATAAAAGTGTATGGGATGGGACAAAACATGTTTTATGCATCCGCAAGATATTGTTCAATATATCAGCACAACAGCTTGAACAAGAAATAGTTTATGGGAATGTATTGCAGTTGGTCAGTAAGAAGTCAGTTAGAATTCGATATTCTTCGATTGACAATTTATCGATTCGTTCGTGGGAAGGAGCTCTAGTTCGCATTTCCATACAAAATTGAAAGATCGCCTTAAGTACTTGAATACTAGTGGCAAATACACGTAAATATTGCGCGAATTTTATCGATGAGTTAACTCGAAACAAGCTATTTAATGTCTCGCTATTGGCTTTTCCGAAAATCTTATCAACGCATTTTATTTATTTTACTTAGACAACTAATCTGCATTTACCCCTATCACCGTTATCGTTTTCGAAGTTAATCGAGTCAGCATCGACTACTTCCAATCACTTCTATCGAGCTCGACTATATCATCGACATGATCATATTCTAACAGTCAAGCTACCGTTTGAATGTCGAAAATAACTGAAAATATTTATCGAGTAATTCCTCGTGATCACGACGATGGAGGAAAGAATAAAAATTACAAATGTTCATCAATTTGAAGCCATTGTGAAATTTAGGGAAGGCAAATCCAAGCTTCGTTAGAGAATTTAACAAAGGTGATGTCAAATAAAAATTAAACGCGCTAGGAACTATTATCTGAAGAGTAAACAGTACAAAATATGGCCGATTTAGATTCCTTACCAAGAAGTGGTCAAGAAACCCCACTAAGAGTTAAAAGGAGCTGCCATGGGATCAAATTAAGTTGCCAAGGCTTTTGTATAACGAAGTACAAAAGAGTCTGAAAATATAGACGACTGTTTTTTATATGGATTTACTATAGTTTTCTTGCGAAAGGAACTTTTAGGCAGTTTCGAAAGCTTTTCGCTATTTATATTATTTTTCTTTCCACGTTTGCAGTTTACAATTGAAAAAATATATGACATTTTGCAATCGAGCTTGTTCTATGATTGAAATATTAAGTCGACTCAACAGACAGGTCGACAGTCACTGAAAACGACACTCGACAATGGTGATAGGAGAGTTGATTATCGAGATAAAAAATGTCCCACTGGGTATCTCAAATTTGGTTTGGTTTCTTGATTTTTAAAAGAATTGTGAAAACAAGAAAAAAACCGCTCCTGCACATACTAAATACACACATACATACACATATATATGTATGTATTATATACATAAATTTCAAACAATAAAAGTTGAAAAACAATGTGTAGAACGCCGAAAAAAGTTACGAAGGTCGTTTGAGCTTCTTATTTTCTTAGCACAATAAAAAGCACGAAAACAAAAACAAAAAGCGAAGATTGGGAACACAGAAAAGAAATTCCTCTGTGATACATAGGTTGTTGTTTGACTAATTTGCTGGTTGTTTCATTTTTTTTATTTTTATTTTAACAGCTCAAGTGAGCGGACCAGTTATTTTGCAAGATTTATTTCTTCCTTTATATTCGCATTTCGTGTTTCTCATTCTATAGCTCATTTTATTTGTGTCCGTCGCATTTGATTACGTTCATTCTTGTTTTTTTTTTTTTTTTGAGTCGATTATCGCTGAGATTAGAATAGATTGATCATAACTATAATCTACATACAAAACACAATGCCAGAAATTTTTTGTATTTATATTAGAGATCGTTCTATTTTTCTATTTTTCGCATTTCCAAAAGGAATTAAAATTAGTAATAAAAGTTTAGAATGTGAGAATTTTGTTTCTTTCTCATCATTATTTTATAAAAACATCCTTCATCCAATAAGATAAATCATATAAATCAGAGTTTTCAGATTCGTAAAAATGTGCACGAATATTTAACAACTTTCGAAAGTCAGCGTTAAAATTTGTTTTTGAAAATGAAAATTTTAAAAAACTTGAAACTTGCAGTTTTTTATGCGAGAATTTAAATGCAACCCATTAAGGAAAACTTATGAAAATGCTGTGAAAAAATTAAAACTTTTAACGTAAAACTTTTCAACTTTATAAAATTTTCGAAAATTTTTACAAAGTTTTAAATATTTATTATTACAGTTAGAATTATTTTTTAAAAACTTTAAATGAAAAAAATTTAAAATTTTAACGTCGATTTTTTGAACTATATTAAATTTTCGTAAATTTTTTGAAAAATTTAATACTTATTTAAAAAAAAAAAAAATCATGAAAACAATTTAATATGGAAGATGTTGCCAATATTTCCAAAATTGAATCAAATAACACTGGATTACTTTTACCGTTAGTCATGTTTTGAGAAAAAAGAGGCGTGAATTTAAAACTTCCTCACAAAATAAAAATTACACTAGCCGACAAGAAATCTGACCCAAAACAGTTGATCATCATTTCATATGTAAACTTTTCTGCTGAGTCTGAATATGAAGTCAGAGTTAATATAAAAAGTACTCATTTTTTGGAGATATATTTACAGTTACGGTACTGTTGGATTTGCAAACAATTTTTTTTTATTTCCAGTAAAGAAACTGGAGGTAAACATATCCCTTCATATTTATATTGGCATCGAAGTAAAAAAAATCTGAAGTTTTGTAAAAATTTTGCAACATTTTCGAGAAACCCCTGAATAGCTCTGAGATCAATAATCCATTTAGAGAACGTGGTTCAAACAAATTACAGGAAATGGTTTTAGTTTTACTCTCATCAAAAGAAATTTATAATCAATCAACTATATTCAGAACTAATTACAGTTAAGTAACTTATATTTTTTTCAGATCTTAAAAAATCTAATTTTCTCAAACACTGCGCTACTTTTTTTTATATTGTGACTATGTATTCGTATTCAGCGGTTAGGTCAATTTTTAACTTTTTTAAACTTCTGCTATTACCGGTTGCCCATTCATTACTCTTTTTATTTGTTTTTTTTTTTTGTTATATGCCAAGGAAACCATTTTCATATATAATTCATATTATTTCGTAGAAAATCCAGACTTTCATCAAACTCACACACACCCACACACACAGCTATCCAACTATATCGAACGCAAAGCCACTCTTCAAACGCTGAAAGCATAGATTTGTTCAACAAAATGCACTATTAAATTTCACTGCCAAGAAAATGTCAGAAAAATCACTGCACTCCCCCGTACACCCACCCACTCTCCCATTCCATGGTTTGCCTGTCAGTAACACTTAGGCACTTAGCGCCTAATTGAAGCAACCCAGCCTCTGCAACACTTTAAAAACTCCGCACCAGCCAGCAACTCCTCAACTTTTCTACACACTTACACCCTTTCGCTCTCCCTCTTCGCTCACCATCAGCTGGCCGTCCATGCCGCAACACGCCGCAACACTTTGCACACGTCAAAATGGCGTACACCATAGCTTATAATCAAATCATAAATTTTTTATCTATAACGCCACAATGACCATCACCGAGGCCACAACGCTGCCACCGCAGCAATCCTGCAAGCCAGCAGTGTAGCAAGGCAACAAAGCAACCGAGCAGCATTTTGCACGTTGCGGATCTAATCGCATGATTTGCATTGCAGATAACCAGCAGCGAGTGCAGCAACCGATTGTGGCGCGACGAGACAAGGCAAGCAGCAATTGCTGGTACCCCTGGTGTTGTTGTTGTCGTTGTAGTTGTTGATCTCGCTGATACACTGACTCTTGCAGCTGTGTTTTTTTGTTTTTTTTTGCAGTGCTGCTCCTCCTGCCGCTGCTGCTGGAACTGCAACTATTGAACTTGCTATTGCTGTTGTTGTTGTAGCTTCGAAGAATGGCGCTCGTTGCTGTTACTGTTGCACTGATTGCCTGCTGATTGTGGTCTCTGTGTGTGTGTGTATGTATAGGCGCGTGACTGTCTTGTAGCAACCGCGTGTAAAACATGCCACATGTGGTCAAATGCTAACAAGAATTGGCAGCAGGAAACCGAAATGAAAAAGTAGATATTAAAAAAAAAAATTCATAATTTGTAAAAAGAAAAGCGCAAAGAATTAGAGAGACGTAAATGGGCAGAAGAAAAAAACACACACACAGACAGCAGTAGCGCATTCCCGCAGCTGCCACAAAAATATTTTCATGGGCCAATGCGTTGTGGCAGCTTAGACAAAAAAAAAAAAAATCACTAATAAAAATTATGAGAACGAAAGCCTTGGTGTTGAAATGGCAGCAATGCGAAACTTTTAACGCAAGCATAGAAAAATCTATTAAGTTGCCTGCCACTGATATTGCCGTGACTGTTGATGCCTGCCTGCCGGTTGGTGGAAATGGTGGCAACATTGTGGCTGGTCGAGTGCACGCTGTATCTGATAACACCACATGTGGCGCAAGAGTCTAAGTAAGTGATTTTGTTGTTGGCGATGTTTATCTAAACAAACAGCAAAAGTCAGCAAAAGGCTGGCCGCTATAAAATTTATATTTTGTTATCAAATATTTTGCTAAGCTTTTGGAAACATGGCACCGATGCGAGATATGCGAAAAATTTTAATAAGTAAGCGTGTAAATATGATTTGTGAATGCATTTTCGCAACCAAAAAAAAAATAATAATAATAATGCAAAATATAAAATAAAGCTTTAATTAAATTTAATTAAATGTCAAATAAAATAAATAAAGCTAAAAGGGAAAGTATAATATAATCAATTTGAAAACAACAAATTTAAAATGTTTGAAATAAAAAAAAATAAATAACCAAAACAAAAATAACTTAATTAAATTTAATAAAATTTAAATCAAATAAGGTTATTTATGTTAAACAAACTGAAGTAAAAAAAATGGTTTTAAAAACATTTACTAAAAGCTGAATAAAGCTATATAAAAAAACTAAAGCAGAATTAAATCAAATACAAAATAACATAAAAAAGCGCAAAAAGTCTATGAAGAAAAAATAATAAAAGAAACCAAAAATAAAATTAAATTAGAATAAAATAAACTTAAAAGAAATTTAACAAAATCTTAAATTAAATAAAAGGAACACAAATAAAATAAAACTAAGAAAATTACAACGAAAAAAAATTAATTCTACTAGATTAAATTTAAAAAATAAAACCCTAATTACGAAAGTAAATAAAATAAGAAATTTAATAAAGCAATATGAAATAAAATCCAAAAAATTTAATCAATTTAAAGAAAATATAAAATAAGCGCAACGAAATACATAAATAAATAAATCACAGCAACCAAAGTAAAATAAAATAAATTTAAGTAATTAAAATCCAATGAAATAAAATATTCCATATAATAAGGATAGCAAAAAAATCAACAAAAAATTAAAAGTGGTCCAAATGAAATAAATTTTATTACTTTTTGCCTTATATTTATGAATCGTCTGTATAATTTAAAGAGCTTGAGGCCAGGTTTATATTAGGAATAATATGAGAAAACAACAATTTTTCAAAGTGGTAGAAGTGATGGCTGCTATTTCGGAGATCACCACATCTCCTCATCAGACTTCTTTCTTTCTAGACTTAAATAAATTTAAATTTAAATTAAATTACATTAAAATAAATTAAATAAATAAATAAAAGATAACAAAAATTAAAAAAAAAATTAAAAACATTTAATTTAATTAAGCAAAATAACAACTAAAATATTAAAATTAATCAAAATTTAATCAAAGTAAATTAAAATTATTAGACTAAATCAAAAAATATAAATAAAAATTTCAAATAAAATAAATAAATTGATTAAAACAAATAAATAAAATAAAATTTAAAATAAATAAAGTGAAATAAACTAAACTTTAAAAAACTAATGTTTTGTAACAAAAAATAAAATACAAAAAACACAAAATACAAAAAATAAAAGCTTAATTAATTAATTAATTAAACTAAGTAAAATTCCATTAAAGCGAAATAAAAACTAAAATATAGTAAATAAACAAATAAATTTAAAAACAAAAACCAAAATAAATTAAAACAAAAGAACATTTCAAAAATTTTAACTTAAATAAATGAAATAAAGTACAACAAATTTGCACTGAAGAGAATACAAAAACAAATTAAAACAATTAATAAAAAATAATTAAAGAGAAAATTTTAATAAATAAACTTAATATAATTAAATGAAATAAAGTAAAGTACAAAAAAGATTAATTGTTAAAACGAAGGATAATTTAATTTAACAAAATTTAATTTAACAAAATTTAAGTGAAAGAAACTTAAAATGAATTTTAAAAATCTGTATGAAAAAAATACAATTTTATATGTAATATATAAATTCAAATAAAATAGTTTGCAATAAAGTAAAATAAAATTAAAATTAATATCATTTTTTGAGCTTAAGGACATTTTTTGTTTGTTTTTTGTTTAAACAACATTTGTATTAAAAGAAAGCAAAACTCCGAAATACAACATAAAAATATTACGATGAATTTATTACCTTGTATAGTTTAGTTAAATAATTGAACAGTTTTTGTTGTGTATAGATAACGAAAAGTCGATTAACTTAATGACATCAAATTTGTGTATCTCTACTGCGAAGGCCAACAACACAACTTTTGCACATTACTACGTATGTACTTAATAAGTGTGAAAACCTTTTCTTTATTTATTTCAAGGTGTAAGATCATTTATTATAAAGTAAAAGATGTTTATGAAATCTAACCGACATAATTGCTGCGCTAATTTATTTGAAAGCGGAAAGAAATAATGGCGATAGAAAAAGCGGACGCGTGTAAAAATTTTCGTCACTACTTGATAAAGACAATGTTTAACACCAAATTACGTTTTTATTTGTTATTGCCTCTCACTCAGTGAGCGTAACGAAATTCGTAATCATCTTACGCTGAGACGATCAAAACCCAACCAACGATAGGTGTTAAATTAATGTGGCAGCAAGCAAAGTTTAATGACATGTTGCTACTGTTGTTGTTGTTGTCACTCATTACAAAACTATTTATTGTATACCCACCTGTAATATAAATGTGACATCTATCTACACATAGTATTTTCCAAAGTTATCTGCGAATGTAAGCGCGCAAAAAGTGTAAAGTAAAGGAAGGAAATGGCATGTAACTATTTCTTATGTAGGCGCACAAAACAACTTAACACCCGATCGAACGCCTGACAATGAACAATAACATGTTTTGAATATCCGTAAATAAATAAATAAGTCAGAATTAGAGAGGCGATCGCGACGCTATCAGCAATCAAGATCAGTGATCTGCCTAAGCGCCTAACAGCCTACTTCTATGTACAATAAATACTTTGCATATGAGAGGCGATTGTTGTGGCTTTGTTTTTTTCGTTCCGTACGTCCATACCCTTTGTCTTATGCTAAATTTGTGTAGTATGTAATACAAATCATGTGATCGAAATCATCGACCAACGATCGTGCATCAAGAAAATATCATATTGCAATGCCAAGCCGCATTGATAAATAAATTTTATAAATTTTATATATCATAGGATTGCTGTTGCTGTTAGCGCATTAATATGTAGATTAAAAAAAAAAAATAAAAAATCAGGCGACATTGCGTCAGTGTGACACATTGAAACCCTGACCAAAACGCCCTACAAATGTTCGTACGATGCGATTGCATTGACAGCGACAACTGTTTATATGTATTGGCGGAAATTTGATCACTTGACTGACTGACTCTGCGGGCGATTGGGTGGTTGGGGGTCTATTGAATGTATTGTTGATCAATATAAAATTTCAATTAGTTATTGCTACAAATTATTGTATTACGGAATTGCTACAATTCCTTTCCGTTTGTGGTAAAAATCGCACGCGTATCATTTGCGCTACGACTATTGAATGGAATGCGACCACATTGTCTGATGTGTTACAAGTTTACATTATTTTTAATAAACTTATCGAGTATCTATCTAAAGCGCGATACAAACAGTGGACGTCATTAATATGCGGCATCCAATGCATTCACGGCAAAAAGGCGTATAAAATCTTAATATTTATGATTTTAATTGTTTCTCTTAAAATTTTTATTGCACAGGTTTGTGCATTTTTGTTTTTTAAATAGCTTGCAAAAAATTCCTTTATTGTGTTTCATGCCGTGAACCAAAATAATCGTTATTTGATTTCGGATTAAAAAAAAATTATTGGGAAGAATTCGTTCAAAGCAAAACTGGAATATATCGATCTCAAATCGAATATATCGATCGATATCAAATGTGTCCTTATTTTTTTAGAAAATTTTTTGTTCTAACATTGCATAATCATTATTTTGTGATTTTTTCTTCGATCACATTTCATCGATATTTTGTGATTTTTATTTTTCGATCAAATTTTTTGATATTTTTTGATTTTGTTTCGATCACGTTTGATCGGTATTTTATAATTTTTATTTTTTTCGATCAGGTTTAATCGTTACTTTTTTTCGATCACATATGTATGATCGATATTTGGTCATCGTAATTTTTTCGATCAAAAACACTCGTTATTCTTAGGTTTAAAATTTTCCGATCATATTTGATGTATATTTTGTGATTTTTATTTTTCGATCAAGTTTAATCGTAAGTTTTGAAATCTTATTTTTTGGATCAAATTTTGTGATATTTTTTTATCTTTCTTCGATCACATTTGATCGATATTATGTGATTTTTATTTTTCCCCTCAAGTTTAATCGTCAATTTTAAATTTTTTTCGATCACATATAAGCAATGTTTGGTAATCGTAACTTTTTTCGATAAAAAATAATCGTTATTCTCAGGTTTAAAATTTTCCGATCACATTTCATCGATATTTTGTGATTTTAATTTTTTCGCTCAAATTTTTCGATATTTTTTGATTTTTCTTCGATTTTTAATTTTTTTCGATCAAATATTATATTTACTTTTATTTAATCTTGAAGTCATACAATAAGTTCTACAATAATCGCATTCATTATCTTTGCATTGCGCCAAAAATGATATCTAAATTTTTCAAAATACCCCGAAATCGCTCGGCGTAAAAACCGAGCAATATAGTGCCGGGCAAAATTCTTCGGCGCTAGAAAACTTGCGGTATAAAAAGTAGCGTCGCAGTTCGTCTTTTCTCTATTTTCTAAAAAACTGTTCGAAAACTTTTGATAAGCAGTATGCAGTATATTAATTCACAGTTACGGTATAACCAGTATCTGGGGGAACAACAAAGGCTTAAGTTGACGTCGGGAACCGTAGGCAACTGTGTGACGAATTTCTACCGACCTTTCGATAGTGATTTTATGTTTTTACCCTCTATTGTTTGCCTTACTTTTTTGAAATTTAGAATGAAAAATCGTAAGATGACTAAAAATTGTGTACAATTTTTGGATTTTTCAAAAGCACATAAAATATTAACAGTTTAACGAACTTTTATTAGTATCCTCGTACTCGTACTCGTACATGGTAAGTATGTGATGAAAAAAAAAACACATTGTCTCCATTCGCTGAAGCAGAAGTGTCTGCTGACATTTTTACTCGAAACTACATATCAGTCGCACTTAAGTTAGTAGTACCAAATACTTACTCGAATCTGAGAATTTATGTACAAACATATTTAGATATTCATTTATTCGAGTCAGAATATATGTACGCTTGTATGTGCGCGATCACTTTGCGAACAAAATTTTTATTGCCTTCAAATATTTTTTCGTTCGATTTTCGCTGATCCCGCAAGCCGCAAGCGGAAATTGTGCATTACAAAAATTGAAATGGCTAAAGTTTTAAGATGTTTTGCTAAAATTTAAGAGGCGTTGTTGCATTCACACCATGTGCATTTTCGAAGTTCCAAATACTGCGAGTATACAGATTGGCAGCTGGGTGACGCCACTTAAAAGTTAAATGCGTGCAAAGTATTTGGCATATTTCATTTTTGTGGCACTCATGGAGATGTTTAAAAATTATACGTTTTTGGGAAGTCATAAAATTTGCGCCAATTTCACGAATGATTCCATTAAACTCAAGGAAGTTGAGTGCTTTACCATTAAAAATTCGTAATTACAGATTTACATACATACATATGTGAATGCGAAGATGAATCATTGTAAATTTTCCTAACCTATTTTAATGTCGATTCTAAGGTGCATAACACTGTGCAACTATTAAATAAATATGCAATTATTTACCTATGAGTTTTTGGAAGAAATGTAAAAAAATATTGGAACTTAAACTTGTGTAGCAAAATTTGTAGACCAAAAATTTATATGGCAGATTTAAGCCCAAAGCGAAAGAGTCAAAGTGTGGCTTTTTGAGATTCACAACCATTGTATCTTATACAATCAGTGTCAGATACTTTTTGTTAGGGCACAAAGGATATATTAAATATTTCAAACAATATTGTTTTTCTAAGTTTTTTATGCATATTAAGAAAAAGCCATTTGTTTTATGCTCATAAAAAATCACGTATAATAATTCCAGTTTAAATTTCAAAACATCTGAAATTTATAGACTCGATTTTTACGATTAGTAAAATTTCGAAATTTTTTTCGAAGCGTATTTTTTTTTATAGTCGCGAAATTATTATTTTTAATTCAAAAACTCCTTAACAATTTGGCAATTTTTTAAGATCACTTAGTATTTATAAAATTAATGAGCGAAACATATTATTTCAAATTCCAAATTTCTGAAATTTTGTATTTCTAAAAATTTTTCTTTAAATTATATTTTGTATAGCTAGAAATATCACCCATTTTTTAGTTTTCGATTATATTTCTTTTTATAGCCCCCAAATATCATTTCAACTTCTTGAAAATTTTATACTTTAAGATTAGTTAAAGGCATTGTATAAGTAGTTGATATATATTTATATATCTAAATATATGATTTAGATTTTTTGGAAATCTATAAGTTTCCAAATTCCGAAATTTTTTAAATTTTTCGAAATATGTTTTCAAAGTATATTGACTTTTATATCACGTTTAAAACGAAGTGAATTTCATTTTTGTAATAATATAACTTTTCGAGGCATTCAATGGAGATAGGAAAATTTGTTGTAATCATAAAATTCAAAACTTTGAAAGGAAACTAAAAAACCATCTTCAAAATTTGGGTATCTTTTAAGATTAGTTGCAAATATTGTGTAAACAAATTTACTGATTTTTTTAATTTTAATTTTTTTTAAATTTTTTCGAAAAATTTTATCAAAGCATGTTCTTTTTTTAGCTTAAGCTTAGCTTGAAAATTCTGAAAATTTTTATATTTTCAAAATGTTTTTTTCAAAATATTCCAGCTCTCAAGAAAAATGATAAGAAATATTTTTCATTTCTGTAAATTTTTTTGAAGAAATAAGTATACAAACTGATTTAAGAGAATTTCGAGAGAAAAAAAATTAATTTGCCTCAATTGAGCGTATTTTTATATGAATTTTTTGTTTCATCTTTGTAACCAAGGCGAATCCATACAAGGTGGTGTTATAAGTACAACTACAAAATTATCATGTATTTTGTTTTTGCTTTTGCGTAAGAGTTGTCAACATTTACATACACTTTGTTTTTGTTTTTATGGCTTTTGAAAGCTCATACGCAAAAGCAAAAACAAAATACATGTAGGTGAATAAAAAAAATCAATTCGGCTTCACCTTATATGAATACAAACTATAGAATTTTTTAAGATATAAAAAAAATAAACTTGAATGTCGGGGAAACTTGCGAAAATTGCTTAACTTTCTAAAAAGAGTTTCAATTTTTTCCCTTTAAAGCAATTTTCCTACATGATAAGACAAAATTTCTGTCCAAAATTTATCCAAATCCAAAATGTTCGATTCCAACCCTTCAAACAATGTTTTTTCTCTCTGAGAAATATTAAAATTAATTTATTAAATAGCACTGGCGTAGAACCTGTGCTACGTTAAGAGTAATGCGTGACGTAACGCCTACAATATTTTGGTTTACTGGGTTACCGTATCAACCGTACGTATATTTATAATTAAAACGTACGAACAACATAAAAATTTTATTTACACCCCTATCGTGTTGTCAATGCTCTAATAACAAGTTGTTGTTTAAGGTATGGTCAATTAAAGTCATTGCAAATTAATTATTTGCTTACACTATAATTTGAAATAAAAATGTCACAAATCTGGTAGTTGATTAAAAACATCAAGGAGACCCACTAGATTTGCATGCATTCAATTGTTATTGTTAAATATCAGAATTACCACAGTTTTGCATAATTAACTAATTAAAAGTGTAGGAGCAGTTTTTTTTTTAAAATTGTTTTGTGAAGTAGAGTGATTGCATGCTACAACTGGAATGAGTTGAAATTTTTTTTCCGAGAAAGGAAAAGCTGCCATTTGGGTGTGGAGGTTTTTTTTTCAACAACTTAATCCAACCTCACCTTGCTTTCAGCTATAATGAGACTAATAAAGAGATAAAAAAAAATACAAAATTAAATTCATAATAAAGAAATAGCTTACTGCCAGCTATTATTTTATTTTCAAAAGAAATCATTCGACTATCTAGATTCAGAAATATTGCTGGATTCCGAAGCCACGTACAATAAGTAAGTGTGTGACTGTTCACACTCTCTCAACACCAAACGTGGATTATCCATGCTCGTTTTTTTCTACTACATTTTAATTTTTTTTTCAAGCTGCCAAACATTTCATAAAACATTTATCATCTTCATAGCATTGAGCCACTCATTGCTATGCTTCCGCAATTTCATACAATTCTGAAATTATGGCATGCAATGTGTTGCGCATGTGCCGTTTATCGTTCACGCCTTTATTAATTTACATACATACATAGCATGTATTTTTGCAAAAAAAAATAGGTCGTATAATTCGAGCTGAAAGCAATTTTAATGTTGCTCTTTTTTGCCCACACATATGTATGTACTAGCCCAGTAATTTTTCGGTTGCCAATTTCCACTTACAGAAATACTATCAGATGGCGTACTATACCCGAAACTATATACTTATATAATATTTATCTAGAGTCTTGAAATTAGTAATACAAAATAGGATAGAGAACTGATTATAGAGAAATGATAATATCTGACATCGTCTTCCGGTTATGTCGATATGTTATGGAGGGTTTAGAATCTGGCCGTTGTCCCCCTAGTAACTTCTTGTTTTACGCCTTTGGAAACAAATCAATTATACTTCTGTCTGCTGACTTCCAACCTCTATTATTTTACCCTTTATTTCAAGTAATGTTATTATTATCAAAGAATTTATCTTTATTTTTTTGATGTATTTATTACTCTAAATCGGTTATATTAAATTTAGATTTGGTTTCAAAAACTAAACTCATAGATAGCATAAAAATATGCTATACTCATACCTTTATCAATAATTCGAATACAGCGCTAGCTAGCGAGTAAAATTTTCTTGATACATTTTTTGACGGAGCAATTCTATGTTTTAGAAGTTGTAATGAGTAGTTTTGTTGTATAAATAGAGCATTTGTCAATAACTCGACTACTGCGCCATCTATCGGGATTATGCCTACGTCCAAGTACAAGTAATACATAAATAAAGACAAAATGTTCTCAAAACGGGATGAGCGATATGATAGCGTATAAGGCAACTACAAACAAAACAAATTTATTTTTATATATCTGAAGTTTCAGTAGGGTTTTGAAAATCCTGGATTTATATTTTTAATAAACATTTTAACAATTTTTTATTTAACAAAATCACAATAAGAAAATAATGTCAAAATTTTATACTCATGTTGTTTGAATAAAGGAAAACAGATAGAAACTTAAGGTGCTCGAGTAAAGCAACGAAAAAGTGGAGCATGCCTTATGGGGTTTTTCACACCTCCAAAAAAGTACAAAAATTGGCGACATCTAAAAACTTTTTTAATTAAAAAAGGGCGTGAGTGCATTAAGCTTCTGACTTTACTTTTCTTTTGTGCGATCCTAGTGTATATATGGGGCATTTCACGCCAAATAGAACACCATTTTGTTTTTGCATCTCTGATTTTTTTTATAAATTTTTATAATATAGTACCGTTAGAGAGAGGCTGCCCTAATTGTTTTGAATTTTTTTTATTGTTCAGCCGTTTTCGAGATATCGATTTTGAAAAAAAAAAACTTATTACTTTTTTTTTGTAAATGCCAATAATTTTGCGAAAAATTAAACGATTTGGATTTTTTGATGTTCTGGTTTTTCAAAACTCTTTTGGAATTTATAATTGAACAAAGTCATATTTCTATAAGATTAAAAAAAATTGTAGTACAAAATATCGATTTTAAAAAAAAAAACATACTGATTGATTTGCTTGTATTTTCAAAAATTTTTCAACCAATTTAACTGAAACATAACATAAAATTTTAAAATTAAAAAAAAAAACAGATCTCAATGCTATCCCATTATCGGACTAGGCATAAAAGTTGCGGAATGTATGCCAGTATTTTAGAGAAAAATATCAAAAAAATCGATTAGAATGTGTTTTTAGAAAGCAATATTTTGTATTAAAAAATTTTAAAACATATTTAAAGAGTTTCGAAAAATCAGAATTTCAAACAAAAATGGTCTAAATCGATTCATTGTTGGCTAAGTTTTAGGCATTAAAGAAAAAGGAACCATTTTTTTTAATCGTTATCTCAAAAACGGCTGAGCAAAAAAAAATTTAAAGACTAGGGCGTGAGGCAACTCTCAATTAGTACTACAACTAAAAAATTATTTTAGAAAATCAGAGATTTGGTGTTCAAATGGCGTCCGATTTGGCGTGGAATGCCCCTTATATGCTATGCAAAAAATATAGGTGTTAAAAATTTTCGAGAAAGAGTTGTGCTTTATATAAAAAAAAAAAAATTTTATACACAGCGAGGTTAAAGGCTTTGCAGCCACATTAACTTTTGGCTGTTTTATGCATTAACAATGAATTTTTTTTCTTTTGTTGTTGTTTTTTGTTTTTGTTGGTGCGTGCCGTTTGACAAATGTGCGTGAATGCGCGTAAATGCCATAAAGATGTGCAGATAATTGACAATAAATATTTACATACATACATACATACATATTCTTACATTTCGGTATAAATGTGTTTGTATGTTTGTAGAGCATGTGATGCACCGTTAATGACACCACTTGACAGTCGTCTTGTTGGTGTTGCCTCATGGAAGCCAATCAGCATACAATACCGCGAGTCAAAGCAATTATTTTTGATTGCGCCCCATACAATGTTTTGGTTTTTGTTTTTTAAATTTAATTTCCTCAATCCACACGTTTTTATTTTAAGGGCGCGACACCCAAAATTATTGCACTCCTATAGCCGTACTCCCATATGTATCCTTTTAAGCTTTCAGCATACTAAATTCGAATTGCTGCAAAATGACACAGAGTAGTTAAGGCGAAAATTAAATTAAATTAAAATTTCATTTGCGTGCGTGTTATGTGATATGCCAAGATCTGCACCAGCAGAAGAAAAAGAAGCAGAAGAAGAAGAAGAAGAAGAAGAAGAAGCCATAAGCAAAAAAACAACATCAACCACAAAAGTTTGAAAAGTAGACGCTAGAGAGACTGTAAAATTTGACGCAAACAAAACAAAGATATATCACATTTGAAGAATATATGTGGCTTATGACGCGCGTTTGCATAGCCGCAGAGCTCTGTTTCTAAAGACATTATTTTTTTCGTATACAAAGATTTTATTTTATTTTTCATTCGTCTGCCTTTCAACTAATTTATAATGACACTTTGGCGTGGTTGAGCGCGATTTTTATTTTAAATTAATGTTGACACGCTTAAATGAAATACCACCACAACAACAAGAACAACAACAACAACAACGCCAGTGTGAAGTAACTGAACAAACAATAACAACAATATATCAGAGAAAAACCAAAAAAATGAATAAATTCAACAAATGAGCAGCTAAATTCTTCACTTCATAAAGCCTCCCTTGCAGATCTGCTAAGCTCAGCGTAAAAGATTGCTGCAGGCATAGCAACAACAACAACAACCATATTCTACAGTCGTTGACATTGTATACTTCATCAAATTTATTTGTTGTTGTCACGTAGATTCCATGATGGCTTTTGTTTTCTTTTTATTTGTATAATAATTTGTATTTTGTGTCTTCAATATTCTTGAAGAATTTCGGTTGGGTTTTTTTCTTGCGCTAATCCTTCAATTCTGAGTCGCAACTTTTACAACTCGTATTGGGCATAAAAAATGGCGAAGCGATTGCAGAATTCAAATTTTTTTTGGGCATATGAAAATATTTATTGTGGATGCATTGAAGCTAGTGGGGCATATATACAACTCCTAAAGCCTAAAAATACTGGTGCATATTAACTGCGTCTTTCTGCCGTAAAACAACTTATGTATATTAACCATTTTTTCCTTTTTGCTCACCCCGACGGGAAATAAATTTTTAAGCGGACCAGTGGAACCGGAGCCGGATGATCTCGATGACAAAGGCTATTAATACAAGCGACCTATATAGCAAAGAAGAGAAAAGTATTGGAATACAATTGTTCTTAACTGGAGATCAATTGCCTAATCGCAGGCGGTTTTTTTTAAGCATAAATCTGAAAAACGTTTGTACTATTTACAAAGCAACTCACCTAGGTGGCTGTCAGGTCGGCGTCGACTGCCGACTGGTGAAGACACTGGCCAGACATGTACCCAGAGCAGGCCCAATTAAAATGGGCTATATATTGAATTCATCGTAGTTAAAATTTTCGTTAAATCTATAATAAAAAACCTCCGAAAATCGAGCTATGGTGGATTCAGCGATAGCGCTGCATATTATAAGTTTTTGTGATAAAAGTTTCGGTCTACCAGAAGCTTGTGGTGTGAAAACTTGAGTCGGTTCATCTTCTACAAAATTTTGAATTCCACCTCTGAGAGATCACATATGAAATTGTTTTATTTTTATTTTTTCTGAATATTCTGGTTATAATTTTTTATTCAACAGAATTTCTTTATAAATAATCAACAAAAATAGCATTAGCTCGTTTTGTGATTAAAAAAAATTGTTTTAAAAATTGTTTCCATAGTGACCCCTATCTACTTAAGAAATCCTGCGTGAATAAAATAATATTTTCACTTCGCCGATTTTAGAATTTTCTCACTAAATTCCAAGATTTATAAACCGACTAAAACAGATTAGGCAAATTGGAATTTTTTTATGAAACGAAGCATGTTTCGGAGTCACAGTACGATTTATGTAGAAGCAAGATATTCCGACTCCTTTTTTTGTAAAGTTATTGATACAATGAAGTCGAGGAATGGCACTAGTTATATACGAAAATTTTGCTTTACTTCTCATCCGAAATTTTATTTTATTTACATTTTATTTGTTTCTTATTAATTTTTAATTATTTTTATTTTGTAAAAATATAAGTCATTCTACAACAAAAAACCACATAAAACAAATTTTCAAACTTTTTGCAAACTTTTACAAAATTCAAAAAAAAAAATTCAAAATATCAAACTTTTTTATCACAATCCTTAAAAAACTTTGGTACGTGCACTTTCAATTCATCACATTCAATTTTAGTGTTTGACGAGCTTTCAATACCTTTTTAATATACATATGTAGTGGAAAATGTGCAACAAGGACGGCAAAAAAAAAATTTCAAAAAATTTTGAGCCTCTTCAAACACATTTTCAAAAAATGTTGATTAAAAATTTTGAAATTTTGATAAAAATTTGTTGAAAAAAAATGTTGTTAAAAAAGTTTCGTGGTTGGATTTTTGTATTTTTTGGTTGTAGAATGATTATATTTAAAAAAAATTATTAAAGTCTAATAAGAAGCAAATAAAATGTCGAAACTTGTCAATCAAGTATTTTTCGGTTATTTTTATAGTCAAATCTGAAGTACTTAGATCTCCTACTTGAAAAGTGTAAACACTTAAAGCACGGAAGTAACAAGTCTATTATTTTATGCACAAAATTGATGAAATCTCAAATTGGAATTTGCTGATTCATCGGCAGCCAGCAACTAATCCCCATTTTATGCAAAAAATCCGTTTCCTTAATAACCACAGTACAATGTGACGCGCATGTACATTTCAAATAAGCTAACTAATCCCGTACCTTTTTGTTAAGTTTGAGATGCTGGTAGTCATTAATCCACTAGCGAAAACAGCTCCAGCAAATATCAACGTTTTTTCTTTTGAGTAAGTTTGCCAATAAAGCTTAAGCAAATAAAAAATAAAACAAATTTGCTTTTTATATTCCAAGTACCTTAAGTTGGTCATAATGTGCAGTTTTACAGCTTATTTAATAACGTATGGAAAATCGCAAAAAAATTTCTAAAATAAACGGTAATATTTGGTCACTTGAAACTTGTTTTTTGTTACTGAAATTTAATGGCTATGAAATTGCACACTTTGACTTCAATTCCGCTTGAAGAGAGTGAAGTTTTAATGAAAATTTGTTAGAAGTTTTTCACATTTGAAAAAAGTTTGAAGCAACGTTTTTTATTGTAGATTATATTAAAAAAATAATTTTAAAAAATAATGAAAAATATAATAATGAAATTGCCTATAGCTACCCTTCAAATGAGCGAATTTAACTCTTTTGTTGTGATTGGATCAAATTAAGCCATTTCATAAATAGTGAACAGTACTGTGATAAATTTTTGATAATTTTTTATACAACTAAAAGTTATTTCTTTAACAAACACCATGTAAGCCAAATTTTCAAACCGTCAAGAAAATTTATAAAATTTCAAAAAAATTTGAAAAAGTTGCAATTTTAAAATTGCAAGAGGCTCTAATTGATTTTTTATGATTTTTTTTTTCTTCCATTTTCTTCCATAGAAAAGAAAATTTTGTGCATGCGTTATATGGAAGAAAAGGCGTCAGCAAAAAAGAAATTATCAAAAATCAACAAGAATTTTTAGCTACTTAAGACTCACACTTTATTGTACTAAAATTGAATGGTCTACAAAACTGTATACTCCGAAAAAAAAAAATTCGGATTAAAAAGCTCAACATTTGAGTAATTGGATTTTTTTGTTGGAATTTTTCGATTTTTTTATAAATTTTCTATGTGGAAAATTTGTAATTTGGACTTAACTAATTTTTGTTAGAGAACTAACTATATTTTCATGACCACAACTGTATATGTAAGTATTTTGTGTGTTCGCATACATTGTGCGGATATTTTATTTATTACAGCTTCTTATCATAATCACCTCAAGCACAAAATGCCATTATGAGTATCCCGCATCAGCGCCGTAGATCAAGTTAAATTTTCAACAAATGGTTTTCGTCTTTTGCTAGCTATTTGCTTTTTGACTCGTTAAGCCCATCTGACGCCACTCGCATTGACCACTAATCTCACTACAATCCACATGCGCAGATCTAAAATATACACATTTGTACATACATATTTACATACTGAATTCAAGCTAAATTACTACAACAAATAACGCTTAATTGGCATTCATTTAATTAAAGAGATATACTGTACCTACTTTCCTACTCAATCTGCCCACTGAAATTTTTGTTCAACGCTCTATGGGCTAAGTGCTTGGTAATATGAATTTACAGTGCGATTTGTAAACAAACACACACATGAATATATTACATATTTACATAAACAGATATGCATTTAAAGATATAATATATTTATATAACCACATATGTAGGTACATACATACGAAGTGCAAATAATTTGAGATCAGTGCAAATAAAGTTTTACATTTGCACATTTTCAATTTGTTTATAGCAAATCACTTCGATACGTATCAGAATTTGAGTTCCAATTTCAGCTGGTAATTTTGCAATAATAAAAAATTGCAGTAATGGCAATTGATTTGCCTCAAATTTTAAAATTGATTTTGGTTGTTTTCCCCCCTCACTCAGAAAAAGTGTTGAACAAAATTCACTTTTAATTGAAAAATATAATCGGCGCATAAAGCATTATATATAATCCCCATCATCCTCCAAACAGTTACGACAGTTTGCGTCAGATGTGAAGTTAAACCAAACAGCATGCATTCAAAGAGGGTTAAGACCGACGGCGTTCTGTGCCTAAGAAGCTCTCTTAAATGTCCCCAGTCTAACTAGAACCGGTTGAATCTGCCCTGATTTGCATGCAACTTTCGTTGAGCAGAATCAGGCGAAGTGATCAAGCATACTTCCACCTTATCCATTCACGGGGCGATCGTTTCAAGGTTTCCCCTTTTTTTATTTAAATCATTTCAATTAATAATTTTAGGCTAACAAAAGTGAGATCAGGCAATGTAACACTGATTTTAAGCGTACGATGAGTTAGTCCAAAGCTCTGAACTTTTATTTTTGATTTTTATAAGGCTGTGGTTTGTAAGATTGGCTTTGAGGTTGATGGGCTCACTTGCCAGAAGATGCCTCCAACCCAGTCATCCCTTTAGTGATTTCTGTTAACAGAGACGAAGTCAAAATGTCCATGAATACTAGCGAGAACAAAGCCTGAGCATCCAAGCCACGCAGGTTACGTGAGCCGGCAAAAACTTTTTGGGTTGGACATGAGGCCTGAACTCAAAATTGAAATGATGGGCACACAGCACTACCGTGGTGGTGTCAAAAGACCAATGGTGGCAAAACCAACTACCCCTTCAAAAAAAAGTCATACTTTGATTGAATAAATTGCAGAGACTAACCTGCCTCTCGAGCATTGGATCTATGAGCACAACGTCAGCAAAGAAGTCACTTCTAGGAATAACTCCTCTCCGCATTTTCATATCGGCAACAACAGCCTCAGGAGAGCTGCAATCTGAGCCGCATCTCTGACGGTATATTTCAAGTGGCTATTAATTTAACCGGTATTCTAATATGCTACCCAATTAATTGGACTAATGGTGATTTAACCTCTAGATTAGAACATTGATTAACAAGTGGAGAAAACCCAGATTCTAGAACGGTGTATACCCGTATGGACCTAGCGCTAAACTCTTTATAACGACTAGTTTTTAGTATGCTGCATTTCACGCTGAGGTTCTAGCATTATCAATCTGGAGGAGCATAAACCTCAAGAGAGGTGCGAAGGACATCGACTCGGAACTTCACATCCAAAGTGCTATGACTATCTCCAGCTACTGTCGAGGAAAAATACAGTAATACTTTGCTAGGTATCCACCCATTCCGGATGGGGAGCGATCTTCTTTTGTCTTAGCTGGTATATGTCTGAGAGCCGAATAAAGGACTGGGAATACTCAGAGTAAAGCAGGTACTTGGGGTCGATGAATGGCAGCAGCCTGGTATAGCATTTCGGCTTCGACGTAGATTGATCGAGCAGGATTAACTTAGAATTGCGCCTTATGCACTGAATAGCTCGGTCTGCCGACTACGTTTGGAAGACGACGACCCGTCTCTGCACATCCTCGGCTGGAGTAAGATTGATATTTATAGAAGCATGTGCAGTTGACCCCTCAATTTTTAGGTGTGCGCCCAAGGACCTTATAGCTTTCTTCAGGTAATCGCAAAGGCTCTTAGGCTCTAGATCTTATGGAGTAAGGGATACCAAATTTCTTCAATATCACAGTGTGCTTCTGAGTAATGCAAAAATATTTTTAGCTGGGATTCAGTGCTAAAATTGAATTGAATTCTTTGTTCAGCCCAGAGATCTCGATAACACTTTCCAAGGTACAGTTTTCTTGCTGCAAATAATTTACACTTTTTACCTTCGACGTATAAATCCAAGCCATCACAACCATCAAACACTACTGGCTACCTACATTTTGCCAATATTTCATTTTTATTTATGACCTTGAAAACCCCACGCCATTACAACAATCTACAATAAATCCTCACTTAATAAAGCTGTCCTATTATGCACTTAGCTAACTTGGCAAATAATATGTTTGTATGCAAATTTTATAAATACGCACACCTCAAAAAAAAAATCAATCGTATTAATTATTGTAATTCATATGTATTTATTTATTTACAATATCTGCGCATAAATCAGGCAACAAGGCTGCAATGGAGTTCCCAATGAGTACGAGTTTAACTAGCTGATATCTGCTAGGCCAGCGCATGCATAGAGCGGAGTGTCGAACGGCAGCAAAGGCATCTTAAAAGCGGCTTTGGTTCAGACAACACCAAAGTGATATTTACAACAACAACAACAATTGCAATGAACAACACAGCGGGTCGGCAATGTTAAGCCGTCTCAGTGAGGCACAGCGTACAGCAGCAGCAGCAGCTCCAGCAAAGGTTAAGGTGGTGGTTAGCGAGCAACCCAGAGTCAGCGCAATGCTAAAAAGGTGTTCAAGGTCGCACAAACTTATACAAATATTAAGCATGAATATCAACTATGTTTGCATGAATGTAAATAAATGTAAAAAGTGCTGCCACTCAAGCTACCACACACAACTACTTATACAAAAGCAACAAGCGAATTGCAAGTTGTAACATACTCGTAAAAGTTGAGACTTAAGTGCACGGAGCAAATACTTACTTACTTACTTACAGCATGCATGCAATGCTTGAATACTTATGCTTTTCGCTACGTACTACTTGCCAACCGCTTACCTATTTACAATGGCAATTAATTACGAGACATGACTACCATTGACAGTGGTCACCTTTTCTCAATTTAAAACATAAATTGGCGTTATTTGCGTATTGAAATTTTTACGTCCATCTAACCGCTTGCTTCCAATGTGAGTAAGTGAGTGTATGTGTGTATGTGTGTATGTACATATGTATGTGTGAGTGCAGCTAATGCAATTTTGAGCTTAGAAAATGATTTTTAAAATCTGCTTATCTCCCATGGTGATCATAAATAACGAGGAATTTGCATTAAGAAAAAATTTGCCACTTTGTATAAAAAACGTTTAAATATAATTTGAATTTTAACCATCAATTTTGTAAATAATTGCAATTAAAAGCGCACACAATCGAGTGTGGTAATTGTATTGAGCCTGTAACAGCAGCTATGGAGAATAGCCAGCAGCCTTTTGGCGAGTGGTTACATATGTGCATTGTACACTTACGGTCAAAATAATAGGAGTATAACAATTTTGAAAGAATTTCATTATTTTTCTTCTTTTTTTTTGTTTCATGTTCTTTAATTTTATATAAAAATAAAGTTCATTCTATAACAAAAATCATATGAATCCACATTTTAAACTTGGAACAAAATTTAGTAAAATTCAACAAACTTTCATCAAAACTTTAAATAAAAGCCTCTAGAAAAGTTTTGAGTTTGCAGTTTTATAGTTCGTTGAATTCTGATATAAAAATTTGGGGTGTCTTTTTTAATTTTGTGAATTTTTTTTGCCGACATTTTCTTCCCATCAACACTAAACAAGCAAAAAAAAATAAGCCGTATTCGTTTCGCCATAAGCTAAATAAATTGCCAGCATTGAGAAAGAGGCAGTGTAATGCTAACCACACACGAAGAGCATGTGCGCGCTCTTTTTTCAAACACTGAATTATGTAAATGCACTAAGTTTAGGTAATTTTTTTCGCTGGCTTTGTTGTACCGTATCCGCTTGTGCTTTTCGAACTACGTCGAGGTCGGCTGATAGGAAGTCAATACCGTCATCAGCGATTCGGGGTTCGGGATCTTCTCTAGCGACGCTTTTGCTGTTACCATTTAGCAAAGTGGAGAAATATTCTCTACACAAATTAACTGTGCTTTGGACATCAGTCAACAGGTCGTCGTTCTTATCTTACAGTAATTTGCCCACGTCTTAAAACCATCTGTATTCGTCGACAGCGCCGGCAGCGTACACGTCACAGCGTTTGCAGCTACAGGAATGAAAAGGAGATGGAAAGGAAGGTGATAATTGCACTTGGGCGTTTTATTTGCACTGCATCTGCTAAAATGCAAAGCTTGGCTCTTCACATTTATTATTCTCTGTTTAACTTTTTGTAAAAATCACTCAAAACTCTGAAAAATCAACTTTTAAAGAGTCATCTGTGACGTCAATCCGTCAAACGAGGCAAGTACGAAGTCGTCACCTTCTTTTCTCTGCATCGTGGATCTAATACACTAGAAATATGCCTTCTCTCACTTGCGACATGATCGATTTATTTTCGCGACCTGTAGGCAGCCACGTGGCCTGGTGAATTTTTCTATGCTGCAACTACCAAGCTTCGAGCCCCAGCATAATCAACCAGGGGAGGTTTCGTCGTGAATAATGAATTTTCCGACTGTGATCTATGCTCATCTCTTCTTTACCCAGTCAAGTTGTAAAAGAGAAGATAGAAACTGAACGATCGAAGAAATTCAAATATGTAACTGTTGTTTCGCTTTCGCTTGGAGCAATTGCTTCTCGTATTTGCTTATCCTGTCGTTGCCAATGTAAGCGACTCTGCATAAGATTCTGCGTTATATTTCATCCTTAATTCCTTACCATAACTCCAAGCCAAGGGTTGCCTGTAACTTTACAGAATTTGAAGATTTTAATAAATAAATCAGCTATGATGGTAATTTTATTATATGGATCTCATGAACTGAGCGATTCCCACGAAATTGTTGCACAGTGTACAAAGCACATGATTGCATTTACTTACATTTAGCACAAGTATTAAAGACATGATTGCACCTGTCGTATGAAAATTTGTTTCGCTGCTATTTAAGACGTGCAACACGTTTCATTTTAATCGCTAATTTAATTATTCCAAACAAATCCGCCTTAAAACCAACACCCACCCACTAAGCATACATTGTACTACACGCGAGTATGCAGCTCCTCCTTTTCAAAATAGCCAATGACATATCGATGTAGACATTTTTTAACGGCTTCAAATATTTATAGAAATGATGCACATATGGTATGTACTTTTCATGCTTTAATGTATATAATATGTATTTTTTTGTTAATTAATTAAAATTCCTCCATAATAGATTGATATAAAATTCATGCAAATGTTCTACTCACACTACACGCCCGTCTGCCGAGTTAAAATGACATAAGCACGACAATTTAAAAGCCTTGCAAAATTCCATTGCAAAATATGCGATTAAACAATTACAGCAATTCAAGTGCAACAATGTCAAGACTTAATAAAATTATGACAATAAAGAAAATAAAAAACTAAAGTCGAATTAGGACTGGAGATGCCAAAGAGAACCAATTTTCGGAAGCCAAAAACTATCGCATGAAAAGTATTTTTATATGAATTTTTTATTTTTTTTGCGAGCTGGATACTTAGGTTTACGAAGAAAAAACACTCTTGCATGCTCTTGAGAGCTTCCGAGATAAACTCTTTGAAAAAATACTTCTAGTGATCTCCGAAATAGCAACTATAATTTAAATTGCTTTGACTATGATTATTGTTTTTCCAATATTTTTCAAACAAAATACTGCCCTTTACCTCAAAAATATATTCGATATAACTTTTTTCTTCTTAATTAGCGCTATCACCGTCTAGGGGAGTTTGGGCGATTTCAACATAGCGCGACAGTTGCTTCTCTGCTTTGCTAACTGGCGCCAGCTAGAGACACCAAGTGAATCCAAATCGTTATCCACCTGATCTTACCAACGTAGGTGAGGTCTTCCTCTTCCTCTACCACCACTAGCGGGTACCGCGTTTAATACTTTCAGCTCTGGAGCTTTTTCCTCCATTCGCACGACATATCCCAGCCAACGTAGTCGCTGTGTTTTAATTCGCTGTGTTATGTCTATGTCGCGATAAAGCTCATACAGCTCATCGTTCGGTCGTCTGCGTATTCGCCGTCGCAAAGACGTAGAGTTCCATAAATCGAAGAATATTTCTTTCGAGCACATCCGATGCTGACGGGCATGATGAGAGACTTATAGAGTGTGGTTTTCGTTTGTTGAGAGTGGTCTTGGCTGCTCAGTTGCCTACTCAGCCCAAAGTACTTGTTGGCAAGAGAGATTCTGCGTAGGCTGCGTTCGAGGCTGACGTTGTTGGTGTTAATGCTGGTTCCAAATAAACAAAGTCCTCGATAACCCTATAGCCTATACCCCGTGAATACCATAAACTTTAATAATAAATTTTGGTTAAATATAACTTAAGATTGTGGCAACATTAGTTACCAAGATTTGAATGATAAAAATCCAGCTGCTTTAAAAGAATTCGAAAAATTTCCGATCTCCAGAAATCACACTATTTTCCAAATCTCCTATTCATGAAAATTGCAAAATATTTTCCACCCATTTTAGCAATCTACGAAATGTCTGCCATCGCGTGGTAGTTTTCTGCTACACTTCACACACCTATCGCAGCAACATCTTAAACGCACTCTTAAAACAGCTTCAGCAAATAACAGTACTTTGTGCATTTTCGTATTTGTAGATAGAGAGAGAGCGGATCGCGTGAGTGATATTTAGCTAAACAGCGATAGTCGCGCATGCAATCTGCATATTTTCACAGTTTTCACATTTTCGCACATTTTATGCAAATCGAATGCCAATGTAAATTTGTAACGAAAAAGAATAGACCAAAAAAAAAAAATAATAATAATAAAACAAAAGGCAGCAAAGGCCGTATGCAAAAAGCGGAAAACGCAAAACACTTTTAACTGTTAAATATCTGGGCAGGCTCGCTGGGTTTTTTGCGCGCGCACACGCGCAGCTCTAACGACAACTAACCACCAAGATCACGACTAGCAGCAACAAGAACAGCAGCGCCAGGCGGATTTTGCATACCAAGCGCTTTTATCGGCGCGGCCTCCACACTGCATCACCTCTGGGCAAGCGCGCCAACCATGCGAGGACCGTCCTCCAGTTATTTGTTTAACTTTTAGCATATTCCTTTGTTGTTGCGGCTGTTGTCTTTTTTCCCCCATTCCCCATTGTGGGCTTCATTTTCAGCGTGCGCTTAGTGGGGTGTTGGTTGCACTGTGTTCACATTTTGTTTTTGAATTTTTTTTTAAATTTTTTTGTTTTTTTTGCTTTGTGCTGCTTTTTATCAATTTTCGACTACCCCTACCAATGTTGTTGTGATCGCATTCTTTTACTTGATTTTTTCTTTTTATTTTTATTTTTTTTTTTATTTACTATCTATATTATATTTTATTTTATTGTATTCATGTTTGCGTGTATGTTTGAAATTTTGCTACGATTTTTGCATGTTAAATTGCAACTCGTTTTCCCACGTTGGAAATTGTTGTCAATTATCTGCGTCAGTTGGCTCGCCACCACTGACACTTTTGCCGCGCCGCTATGTCGCGGAATTTACGCTATTGCAGTCCATTTCAAGTCAGCTGTAGCAAAGGCAGCCTGTGGCAGTACAACGTAGTGTAAAGCAAACCTGTCGCGTGAATGACATTTTTGATTTATTGGCATATTTCGAAAAAATGTTTTAATTGCCAGTTAAGTGTTGAAAACATTGGTGTGAAGTTCGAAGCTCGCACCCGTCGTTGGAGTTGTGGGTGGATTGGCCGCGTCAAAAGTGACAATTAATCAAATTTTTATTTCTGCTTTGAACATAAAAGTCGATATTCCACATTTTGGAATTTCTAATAATTTAGAATGTAGTTAATAATAAGTAGAACTCATGTTCAAAGTTAATAAAACCGTCCAAAATTCGCAATAGTGCTTATCGAAACTTTACGGCAGAGACTTTTTGGCACGCTTCGGCCATTTTTTTGTTACTTAGTAATTTTTTATGAATTTTCTAAAAAAAAAACATAAAATTTGTTCTACAACAAACACCGTTTAAATTGAATCTTCAAATTTTGTGCAAATTGTAATCAAACGCAACATTTACTTCTATATAAAAAACATTTCGTCCGTTCTTTATTTGGCAAAAAATTAGCAACTCCGTCGGAAAATAAATATCTAAAACTAACGCAATTTTTGGCCCATTTCAAACTGGCATTTTATTGTACTAAAATTAAGTGTGCTAAAATTTTCTGCACACCCTAAAATTTTCTTAAAATTGAGTTTCGAAAATTTGCATTTTTTTTAATATTTTTTTTTTACTTAGACAAATTTTTTACAGTTTTTATTGTACAATAAACTGTAGTTTTATAAACAATTATCTCACAATTAATAAGAAAAAAAAATAAGTGTCGAAACTTGTCAATAGGTACCCGTCGCATAGTTATGATAAGCACTGTAGTACAAACCAAAAAAAAATATTTTCATTTTAAATTGTAATTAATGAAACAAACTAAATTTCTGTTTGCCACAAAATATTGTAACGTCACGAAAAATAGATTTAATTTCCGCTTTAAAGCCGAAATTGCGTGCTTGGAAAAAAAATTCTCAAAAAACGGAAGTTTTCAGTCACTTCCGATTTGCAAATTTGTATGCTAAAATTAGCTCAGCTATATAGCTGCATAACTAAAAATTGTCTAAAAATTAAATGATTAGAAGTCTGAAATTTTTTTGAAAATTTTTTGAATTTTTATAAAAGGTATACGAAGTTTGAAACTTTGTTATATTACGCTTACGCACTATATTTTTATTGTATTAAAAAATTTACGAATATATTTAGCATGGAAAACGTTTCCAATATTTAAAAACACGTATTGCTAATTTTTGTTACAAATTGTCGATGCATTAGGGCGGTCCAAAATAATAGTAAAGTCGGAATTGTAAATGTTTTTAGCCGTAGTATATTTCGATATCGAAAAAACTACCGATTTTTAAATCGAAAAATATTTTAGAGACCACTCAGGGTGCTCAAAATGTGATATATATTAAAAATAATAAATGGTATTGCATCCCTTAGTATCAATATTTTTCAATTGGTAAACTCTGTTCCTCTTCAGGAGACTTCGATAAAAGTTTGTATCTTAAACGGCGTAATTTGAATTGTAATAAAAAAAAACAAAACCCTCTCTCACGACGAACAGAAATTTCGCAAAACAAATCTCTCATTATTTCCGTCATTTTAGACTGGACAGAAACATGGACGGTGTCTACCAATAATTAAAGGATTTGGTCCTGATAGCGAAGGGTGGTCGATCCAAATTCTAAACTTTGTGGGTATCACAAAAATTTAAATCTTTTTAAATGTCCCACAGTTTGAAGAAATCAAAATTGAAAATTATAACAACCGACTATGGTGGAACCTCTGATCGAAGAAATAGAGATGAATATCGAAAAATTCGAATACTCAAATCGAAAAAAAATGGCTCAAATGGTATCCAAAAAACACCACCATAGCAATTAATTTTCATAAAGGTTAGTTCCAACAGGGAGACGACCAAGAGACATTTTTAACAAAACTGCTTGCTTGCTGGAGTTTTTGAAATAAAATTTAAAAAAAAAATTTATAAAAACTCAAATTGTTTTGGTTCGATGAAAAAAAGCCACGCCAGTTCAATCAAGCTCACGCATGACTCAACTAAAATAATCAAGCTGTCAATCATAATACCGTTATACGTATGACCTCGTTGTTCACTTCAATTATAACACTTTTAATTTGGTAATAAAAATGCATTTCAACAGATCCAACTGACTGCAACTCATGGGAGTCAAAATAAAAATAAAAATAAAAAAACATAAAATTAAAATTTAGCAAAAATCGCTTGAATTATGTAAAAGGCAAGAGAGCTACGCCAACAACCATAACCGAATCACAAATAATATCTCACGCACCTCATTTCGAAGCGTGAAAACTCAAATCAGTTGGTTGAATGACAACTGAGACCAAAAACAGCGTTGTGGAAAAACACGAGAAATAAATAGACTTAAATTAAATGCAAAAGAAAAAAATAAACTTTGAATGACAGCTGTAAAGACAAAAGTGGGCATGAAAAAAATTGATGTGGAAGAAAAAACAGAGAGCAAGAGCACGAAAAGCGCTCAATTACTGTTAGACGTTTTTTTTTCAATTTTTTTTTCTTGTTTAGAATTAAGAGCTACATATGTATAGTGGTAATTTATATGTAGCTAGAAGGCAAGAAATTAAAAGAAATAACATAACGTTCATTACACATTAAAAATGCTGGGCAGAGCAAGCAAATATATTTAAAAATGTTTTATAAAAATTTCTAAAACCTTTGAACTTTGATTATGATTTTGAAAATTTTATAAACATTTTTTGATTTTCGGGGTATTTCGATGAATGTCGTTTAAAGTCTGTCTAATTTTTGGCCGGTTCAGCGGTTTCTCTAGGCACCCGAAAAATTTCTAAAAATTTTGAATTTTGATTATGGTTTTGAAAATTTTAGAAACATTTTTGTATTTCCGGGTATTTCGATGAATTTCGTTTAAAGTCCGTCTAATTTTTGGCCGCTCCAGCGGTTTCTCTGGACACCCGAAAATTGTTTTAAAAATTTTGAGCTTTGATTATGATTTTGAAAATTTTATAAAAATTTTTGAATTTTCGGGTATTTCGATGAATGTCGTTTAAAGTCTGTCTAATTTTTGGCTGCTCCAGCGGTTTCTCTTTCGATGAATGTCGTTTAAAGTCTGTCTAATTTTTGGCCAGCCCAGCGGTTTCTTTGGACACCCGAAAAATTTCAAAAAATTTTGAGCTTTGATTATGATTTTGAAAATTTTATAAACATTTTTGAATTTCCAGGTATTTCGATGAATGTCGTTTAAAGTCTGTCTAATTTTTGGCCAGTCCAGCGGTTTCTCTAGGCACCCGAGAAATTTCTAAAAATTTTGAATTTTGATTATGATTTTGAAAATTTTAGAAACATTTTTGAATTTCCAGGTATTTTGATGAGTGTCGTTTATAGTCTGCATAATTTTTGGCCGGTCCAGCGATTTCTCTGGGCACCGAAAAATTTCTAAAAATTTTGAATTTTGATTATGATTTTGAAAATTTTAGAAACATTTTTAAATTTCC
Organism: Anomoia purmunda; assembly: GCA_951828415.1. Taxonomy (NCBI): domain Eukaryota; kingdom Metazoa; phylum Arthropoda; class Insecta; order Diptera; family Tephritidae; genus Anomoia; species Anomoia purmunda. Next base: position 107,495,698 of record OX639996.1, on the reverse strand, counting down.
GCTTAAGTTTTAAACTTTGATTTATTTGTGTTATATTGCACGGTAAATTATATTTTCCAAAAAAAAACATTAGTTTTATATTACAGAATAAATCATATTTTTACAAAAAATATATTTCAAAAAATTAGTTTCATTAAAAAAGTTTGGGGATATTGTAAAAAAACATCAGTGCGTACTTTTTTCCGTAACTAAATATAAGCAAAAATCATGAACGCATTGCAGATCTTCAAAAATGCATTAACTTACAATTTCTCATATTCGATATTATATACTGAACTTATTCACCACGAATAGCAAATGTCAAAGCATTATTTTTTCGAAAAGATTTCTGCTAAAAATATCATTTTGTTTTTAGAGAAATTAAATATTATGATTCACTCACTTTTCAAAAAAGCGTGCTATATATAAGTAACAAAAAATCAATGAAAAATATGACAGAGTTTTTTAAAAGCTTAATCACCATCAAAGATAATATCTTACGAACAATAAATCAGATACTGCCACTGCGAATTAAACAAATCTTTAGCAAATTATGTACGGTCAACAAAAAAACAAAATAAACACCAATAACATATTTGAGTCCCTGAATAGAGAAAATGCAAACAAAACGTATTCCCAAAAAAAGTTAAAATCCGCCTGCTGGTTTGAGCAGTCAATTTACCCAAAATAATTTACATAATTATAGTATTCTTCTTGGAAACCACAATAAATACATCTTCAAATTTGTTAGATTAACACGAGATATGGGTCGAGACGATTAAATTGGATTGCACGCTTTTTATGGTTTTCAGTAAAAAATCGTGTTATGTAAAAATTTGCAAAAAATATAAATGTTTTATTAATTCAAGACAAATCCTTCATGGCCGCAGGTCATTTGTAGATGTACATAGATGCCTCTGAGGCAAATGATGGGTGATAGCTTTCTCCATTGTTGTTGTTGCTACTCATTTCGTTGTGACAAATAGATTCGATTATTAATTACTGCACTGTGAAAACGAAGGAACTTGATTAATAGTGTGATATTAAAAAACGATGCTTAATAATTTAGTGAAACTTTTGCAGTAAGCTGTAAATTTAGTTGGAACAAAAATCATGCCATTAAAATTATCAACACGTATCTGCGCCCTCTAAATTTTTATATTGGAAATTAAGTTTACCGGATATTGCGAATAACAATCAATACGACAGAACTTATAGCTGTAATATCGGAGACCACCACATCTTCTCATCAGATTTCTTTCTACACTCTGCTCGGTCTTGATCCACGGCTCAAAAATTGCTATTGATATAAAAATATCGTTCAAATAAAAAAAAATCGTCAAAGATAGTCCGATAACGCAATCCGTAAAAAAAAGTTTGCTCAAAACCAAAACCACGCATATTTTTTCGAAAGATAATCTATTTTACGAAGATTAACGAAGATTTTTATTCATTTTGAAGGAGCCGTTACGCAATCTGGAGAAAATATCGACATTTTAAGCAGCTCGAAATGATTAGAACTATCGAGAAAAATGGCGATATGGTAACTTGGCCAAACGCTAAATTCGTCTAAGGGAAATTGTTAACCGAGTGTAGGGGCGAGAGAGTCACTATAATCATTTTTTGTTTTACTGAACCGAGTACTATTTCCCCGATACACTCTTTTTCCCCCTCTACACAGCTCATTACTCGCTCGTCACACGCACTCGGCAGCCACAACGCCATTCGGCTCGGAATTTTTGTTATGGTCTTCTCCATTTTAAATTGGCCTGTTGGCGCAGGTCATGTTCTTGGATTTCGATGAAACTCAAATAAGCTATTTTTTAGTTAAAATTATATTTTTTCGATCGGTAAAAATCAACTTCTTTGTAAACCAATTTTTTTTTTTTGAATTGTGTACAACTTTTCCTAAATTTGTCCGATAACGAAGACGATGCCACACATATTTTCTAAAAACCAAAAATAACTGGCTCGCCACGTGGCAAAATACATTTGAATACCTATTCGCTTTTACTCCAACACTCAACTCTCTCGACCTAGTCTACTCGTGTAAAAAAGGCATAATAATTGGCCGAGAGTGCTCCATACTACGGGCCAATAAACAAAATAAGTTTCTAACGACTACTTCGCGATTTTGCTCGTCCGATTACTCGGCCGATGACTCGCCGAACTGTTTATACCGAACGAGACTCGACCAAGTAACTGGCTCGACGCTCTAGTCGTTAGATGTGATCAAGGTATAAAGGCAATTTTTTTCTGAACCAGATAAGAGCTTTTTTGTTTTGAGTGTATATCGAAACTTTGGTTTTTACTTCACAAACGATATGTGAAAATCAGTTCCCGTATTGACAACTCCAAAATAGCGCGATATTTGAAATGAAACCACTTGTTGAAAGACCATTTATGAATTCGTCTTAGGCAGAAGCTTTGGAATATGCTACTTACTATTACTGTTATTTAATCGCCACTAAACTGAAAGGTCCAAAAAAATATATGTATTTAGTTTTCTTCAAAACCCTGGTACGTACACTGTCTTTGGAGTTCAAATTTTCAATAAAACGAAAAAGACAGTCAACTAAGCTAGTACTTAGTGTCTAAAGAAAGTAAATTGATAAAGAAAAAAACAAAAACATACACCAACTTGAAAGGAATTACACCGCTTTTATATTAGCAGTGAACTTTGCCGCCAACACATACATACTCGTACATATGTATGTATTAGATATTAGGCTCGAGTGATAAACTAGCAAGCAAGAAAAACATGCCTACCGCTTCTGAGTTTTACAGAAATTATCACTGAAGAACAAAATAATTGTGACATAACTTATTGATAAAATGTTTTTTTGTTTTTTGTTTTGTTTTGAAAAAAACAAACCATAACTTTGTAAGCAATCCGTAGGCTGCACAATTATTTAATGCATTACTTAGTAGTCAATGGCAAGGCGGTGGCTATCTAAAACGACCTGCGGATATGAAGTCATTAAGTGCAGGAAAATCGCAATATATTTGCTTATCACTATGAATGAATGTATATATGTAAATTTTTATGGAAATTTTTTATAAACTTAGAAAAATACATATTGCTGCGGTTCGATGATGTCATAAACAACAGCAACTTTACTTAAATTCCATTGCACTCTCTAATTTCTGTAAGTGCATGTGTACTTAAGTTGTAGGCAACAAATGTAAAACATGTTTACAAATGCAAAACATAAGTAAACTTAAAAAGAGCGTATCTAATACTTTACGAATTCAAGCAACATAAATAGGTAGCTCACGTTCAATGTGTGGTCGCATATGTGGAATATTCCCTTTTTTGTTGTTACAACTGAGCTCAAAACCGACGTGTGGATTTTAACCAAATTAGGACAGTATATTCCTTGGCCCCATAATACGGGCATAGGCTATATTTCAATCCGTTAGGTGGCGCATAAGTCGAGATATCTATATTTATGGACCGATATTAATGATATGAGAATGTTATGGTGGTGGTGAAATTTAATCTACTTTGATAAAAATAAATGCCCGCTAGGTGGCGCTGGAGGCGAGTTGTATAGAAAATCTCGATTTATGATCCCATTTCGAAGAAATTAGAATGGTATAATGTGGGTTCGACGAGAAACTCTTTTACGAAAAATGGATCCGCTAGGTGGCGCTAGAACCGAGTTATTCAGAAAATCCAATAGTCTCAAATGGATGATTTTATAAAAGTTCTGCTGGTGCAATACAAAATTCTTTTATGAAAAGTTAATGCGATAGGTGTCGCTAGAGGCGAGTTATTCATAAAATCTCTGGTTTTGCTCTGATTTTGAGGAAATTAGAAATTTATAATGAGGGTGCGATGAGATATACTTTTACGAAAAATTGGTCCGCCAGATGGCGCAGGTGCGATTAGAAATATTTTTGTAGTGCGACTTAGATATAAAGTTGGCCCTTAAGCTAATTTCAGCTGTTCTTGTCAGATATTCGTTGAAAATTGTGGCAAAAATAAAAGTCAACCTCATATTTACTGCGTTGTTTTAAATTTGCTTACGAAACTCACAAAATTTCAACGAATTAAATTTTAAAATTAGTAATCAGAATTTTTAGAAACATTTCCGGTATGCAGTTTTGTAGCTCATTACATTTTTCTATAATAAAGCCCCAATTTCAAGTGGCTGAAAATTCCCGGCGGGTTTTAATTTTTTTTTAAGCTGTTGCGTATTTTTTTATTATTATAGCAACATTTTTTAAAAATTCTGATAAAAAATTTCGAAATTTTCATTTTTGTAAAAATTTGTATTATTTAAAAAGAAATGCTTTTATAAAAAATGGACGAAAAAATTTTAACTGAAAACCATTGTGAATATTGTGAAAGACTCTTGACGATAATTGTATAGAAATCCGCTTGCTAACGAGAAATTTTTGACAATCACATTTTTTACTTTGAAACGATTTCTCTACTTCAATAAAAATGCATGCCATTATTTTAATATATTCAACAACAACACTAATATTTCGTAAGCCAGCTACATAAATAACAAAATTTATTATAATTTACCAGAAAATCGATTTGTACACAATTGAAGAGCGAATGAGTTAGTCCAAAAACCATCGCCACATTATCAACATATTCTGAGGCAATAAAAATTTATTTTGTGAAGCGGTCAAAAGGCCAAGATACTGGCATTTTTTAATCAGAAATGCTTAATTGAAGTTTTAGTTATTTATTAACAATATTCTAAGTACATTAGATCGTGTCAGTTTCCATATGAAAATAAAAAAAAATTGCTATACTCCTAGTTTGAAAGTTTACTTTGAGTTAATTTTGGTGTCATACAAACTTTCGTTCTTGATAAGCCCCAAAAACAGCTAATTTTCTTAATAACAGTTTTATATATTACTCGATTCTAAGATCTGATACATCGTTGATAAGATTATTTTACCCGAGAGTGCCTACTAAGTTTCAAAACTTAATTTCTACCCCAGTCTAATGGTTATCGAAAATACTTATATAACCCTACTAACTCAACTAAATTTGTATATTTGTTTTATACATAGGAAACAAATTTTTGAAAATATTTGTATGTATATGGCCATACAAACATACATACATAATTGAAATGAATAGTGGTGCCCCTATTTGTCATTAGAAATTGTGCAACTCTAAGCCAATAAGTATCACCAAAATTCTTGATAAGACTATCGCATGTCTCGACTGCTAATGCACAGATGTTTTCAAACAGAGGCACATTGAAATCATATAGAGGTAAATCAATGAGCGTAACGGTCTCCGACTGGCGCAAATTGTACGGACACGTATTTATGTCATTAAGGGTTTGTTTTTATGGCATCGCCGAGTTGCCAAGTTGCTAAGCTAACTATTTTCATTTGTTGCAAACTTAAAAGGAAGAATGGGAAAATATTACACCATAGTACATTTGGTCAGATTCCCAAACGTAGTAAAAGTTATCTAAAAAGGTTTACGAGTATATATTCCGATCCGATAATAAAACGTTTACCACTTTCCGCTTTTTAATATTAGCTACTGTTGACTGCGTGAAAATTACGGTTAGTAGAAGTGGTAACAATTTTTTGTAATACAATCTGCTGGTGAGAAAATTATCGGTAACATGCAGAATTGCAGAATAAACCCGATCGGCGGCCGCAGAGCTATTTTTGGTAGTGCCCAGCCAGAAAACATCCCTGAACGAATTGAAAATTTATCAATTTACAAAGACTGTATTTAAATTTTATAAAATCAAGCAATTAAAGAAAAAAATTGATATCTTATTATTATTAAATAAATTTAATAAATCGTAAATATTTTTAATACAAGCAATTCACGAACAAAAAATTGTTTTCTTTTTATTTTATATTTTAGTAATAAATTTAATTTTTTTCAAGTTAAAACAATACAATACCTAACATTTTCTAAATTTTTTTGTTTTAATTTTAAGAATTTCATAATTAGTTAAGAAAATTTATTTTTAATATTATTATTTTGCATTATATTTTTTTTTTAATTATTACGAATTTAATTTTTTTGTTATTATTTTTTGTTTTAATTTTATGAGTTTAACAATTCGAAATTTTTTTGTTTTAATTTTAAGAATTTCACAATTAGTTAAGAAAATTTATTTTTTTTTATTATTATTAATTTGCATTATATTTTTTTTAATTATTACGAATTTAATTTTTTTGTTATTATTTTTATTATTTTTTTATTATTTTATTATTTTTTGTTTTAATTTTATGAGTTTAACAATTCGAAAAAATATATTCTAATTTTATTATTGCTTTTTAAGTATTATAAATTATTTTTTTTAATTCTTTTTATTTAAAAAATGCAGAATAATTTACATTTACAAAATTTTTTGTGTTGCTTTTCAGAATTCAATAATTGATTTAAAAATAATATTTACTTATTATGAATTCTATTGTATATACCGTTTTTGTTTTAATTTTATGAGTTTAATAATTACTGTACTGATTAATTGTATTGTTCCTATTTTAAGATTTTTTTTAAATTTAAACAACAAAAAAATTTGCATTACAAGTTTGTTTGTTTCATTTTTAGGGTTTAATAGTTAGTTAAAAAATATATTTTTGTTCTTATTTTTGTTTTTTTTCTCATGAATTTAAATATTTTTCCAATTAAATTAAAGGAAAAATTTTATTTTTCCTTTTTTTTTTAATTATGGTAAATTTTATTAACTTTCAAACAATTTAATGTTAACAGTTAAAGTTAATATTAAGACCTTAATAACTAATTTCCAAAAAAGCTCTTATTGTTTTTTAATTGTTATGAATATTATTTTTACAGTTTTTGTTTTAATTCTATGAATTTTATAATTCATGAAAGAACTTTCATATTTGCTTTTTATAAACTTTAATTATAATTTTGATTATTTAGAATTTAAGACAGAAATTGGAATTAATAAAATGTAAAAAATAAAATAATATGCATTTTATATTTATCTGAAAAATATATTTTTTTATTATTGGTTTTTTCGTATTTATAAATTTAATTATTTTTCATTAATTTTAATGTAAACTAGGCAGAAAACATATATTTAAAATTTTTTTACTTTAAGAATTAATTATTTAATTTAAGTTAAACCAAATTTTTATGATTTTTTTATAGTTATTACGAATTTCATTATTTTGACATTTTTTTAAATTTTAGTATAATATATAGCTTCCCATCAGCAGCTACTCGAAACAGCGACCTCAGAATCGCACTGCGCTTTAAAAAAAAATACTTTTAACAAACGAACTATTAATTTTTTTTATATTTATTCTGTCCGCTGGCAACTCTAATATCAATATTAGACTATTAGACGCTTGCCACAAACCCATATCTAAATGTCGCCTGATCTTGGACCATTCGGCACGTTTGCGCCATTTAATTTATTAGCGTGAAAAAGTGAAAAATCAAACAACACAAATAAGTACTCGTACTCGTGCATGGTATGTCAAAAAAAAAAGAAAGAGAAATGTCAGAGACAATAGCGCACAAGACGCACATGAATAAATGGCGAACAAAGAAATACACACAACCAAACCAAAAAACAAACAAAAAAAAACACACATCACACTGACCGATAATGTGCACGCACGCGTAGCAAGCGGCAGTGCTGAGTAGCAGCAGCCTTCCAGATGCCTGAAAATTGCAATTCAATTCACCTAAAGTTAAGACCTGTGGCGAGTGTGGGATGTGTGCTGCTGCTGCTGCTGCCTTAAATTGACCTATTTTGCGAACATTTTTATGCATAAACAGAAACAAACATACATACATACATACGTAGGTTCTTTATGTGCACAAAACAAGCAAATTTGGTATATACTGGCATTCACCACATTCGTGCCTACTGTTTGCATCAGGCCTGTCGCACTCTCTAGCTGCCTACGCTGCTCTCCTCTGGTCATGTTTCTTTTAATACCTTTATTCTTCTTGGTACATTTCTTCGCTAGCGTTTCCATTCTTATCTGCGAAATGTCAACAAAATGCGCACGAAATATTGTGTACGAAATCCTCATTTGGCACTTTCGTACGCTTGCGCTGAGCATACGAACGCTAATAAAAATTCGTACGTATATTTGTATTGCATCGGGTGAGTAATTTGGAGGTGTTTTTTGCTGTAGGGATTTTATGACAGCTCAAGTGTACATCTGTCAAAAGTGCATGCCATTTCTGTTCTTTAAAACTGAAGTCGAAATGTAACAGTGAGTTACGCCCATTACTTACTTACTTAGCGGTTATAGTGCCAATTAAGTGCCAATTAAGTACACTATAGCCGCTTAAGCGATTTCGGCCGAACTTCTCCTACAATTTATGGTGCGCGTCTTGATGTTGTAACGCAAATTGAGGGACCTACAGTTTTTCGTCAACTCCGAACGGCGAATGTTTTTTGTGAGATTTTTTTTTATGGCAAAAATACACTCGGAGGTTTGCCATTGCCTGCCGAGGAGCGACCGCTATTAGAAAAAATTTTTCTATAATTTTTGATGTTACCTGCCCCGGCCAAAATTTGAACTCGGGGCCCAACGAATGAAGCGCGCACACGCTACACACTCGGCTACCGCGGCCGCCGAATGACGCCCATTATCGCCTAAAATATAAGATCGTAATCTCGACGACATTTGGTTCCAATAAGACGACATTTGGTTTCAAAAAGACGACATTACTTGTCATTCATTGCGTGAAACTGGGGCCTCATTGCGAGTGCTATTCGGTGCACAGTTAATTCCACCCTTCGGGCCGATGAATTGGCCACCTAAATCCTGTGATATCACAGCTTTAGACGTATCCCTTTGTTGTTAAAAAAAAGTTCAAAGTCAACGTGGATAAGCTGGCTGCAATTGAGGAACTTGAACGGAAAATATTTGAAAGTAATAATTTTAAAAAAATATATGAAAATAATAGTTTTTCTGTAAGAACAATAAAAAAAATATTTTTCTTTAATTGTAAAAAAATACTTCAAAATAAATCACCCATTACAAGTTTATATAAAATACTTTCCACATACCCAATTTCTCGTCAGTTGTATCTGGCCTCTTTTTTCTTTTTGAGTTTTCTTTATTTGTTTAAATTACAGTAGAAACGTCCGCACGATGCAAACACACAGTGGTCATATAAAGAAAATACTCGTAGAACAACAAGAAAAACATTTATCAAATTTAAGTACACCTTTATGTAGCCTTATGTGATTTAGCCAACTGCCAACGTACGTACATAGCGCGTGGTAATGTCACAGCTGAAGTCTGGTTTAATCTTAAGTGGTAACGAGATTAGCGGTATTGCGGTTACACTTAAATGGTCACGTGAGATTCATTGGCATGCATTGCGACTCGCAGTCACATCTTTAAAATATAAACTTTAATGGTTAAAACTAGAACTTTTAATGAATAGACAGTTTATGATATAAAAGCAACTCCAGTTTACCAGTTTCGCAAAACTTCAATATACTAGTTTGGAAATATGTATGCACATTAGTACTTAGATTCAACAACGCGTCGCTAAATACGAAACTAGAAGAGATATTTGCATTTGACCATCTCTCTTTTCTTGGCTGGTTTGTCCACGGCAAGAAGTCCACTTCTTTTTAGTCTCAAAATATATTTAAAGGGATTATGTGGGTTTTCATTTGGCGGGAATGAGCCATTGAGCGTTGAGAGACGATATGTGATAACAAGAATTTCTAAAGTTAGGTTAGGTTAGATTAGAATGGCAACGAAGGAACTCAACCTCCAACTAGCAACTAAGTGCCCTTTTTCTACCATAAACCACCATGAAGTTTCGAATATTACTGAAGCCATTGTGGCCTGAATACAGAAGTTGGAGCTGTCAGTGGTGCCGCTACTTTAGTTTGGCGGATTTTGACAGTTCTCAAGTAAAAGTAAACAACTCCTTTTCGGCAAATGAACGGCAAAGGGTTACTATTTTTAGTATTTTGTAGTTTATTTGTTAAATCTCAGTCCACAGGTAATTTTTTATGCTTTAGTAAAATTAAAACACCTTTCTCTTTCGATTTCAAAATTAATTCCAATATTTGAAAAAAAAAATGTTTTTAATCCGCTTGACTTTTCCGGACGTTTTTGAACTTGTAGGACCCCTTCATTTCAAATAAATTTTTGTGTCAATCGGAGTAGCATTTATTGCGTTAAGCGCCTGCTTAAATTTAAAAAAGGACTCTTACAAAGCAACGGTACTCACCTCCTATTTGAGGTATGCAAAAATTTGGGTTGTCGTGCAACTAAAAGTACCGAATCACTGCATATTATAAAGTGTAGTCGATATTTTTTTATTAAGGACTACTCTTGAAAACTACTGGTAATTTTTTTAGAAAAAAATCTCGGCAAAACAAACATTTTTCGAAGTTCTAACATTGAGTCTTCTTTTAAATATTACTTGAAGCTCTCTAATGACTGTATTGTGAAGCATTTATTATTGATAATTAAAAAAATTTCATGATCGATTTTTTTTTTATTTTTAGCTGCTTCGCAGGTGAAGAAAGTTATCGCTCCTCTAAGGCTGTGCTAACTTTTCGCCACAAAATCCGACTTCCTTTAGGTCAAAAAATTCAGTAATTTACTATGTCTGATTATAATACTGATTTCCAGATTAATGTAGGTTTCTTTATATGCGTTTTGGCGCCTATCAGACACTTCAAGCGATTTTCAATGAAGAAAATGTTTTTTTTTACGCACGCCACTGTAAAAAATTTACATTAAATGAACCTATCAACACCATTTATTTGGCATGTGTGTAAGGTGTGTATATTTGTTTTTTTTCTAAAAAAAAAGGCAATTTCTCGAATTCTTATGGTGTTTAACTGTTAGATATTTTCGTGTAGCTTTATAGGTCACACCCATATGGGATTTGAGTTTTTTGTATTATTGCTATACGCAAATTTCTTATAATCCCACATGTTGCAGGCATTTTGCGCATACAAATGACTGTTCGTGGTTACATACTTACACATTTACATATACCTGTAGTATGTAGATATCTATGGATATATCCAGAAGAGGAAACCACAGAAACTCCACTGCCTAAAAAAGAGTACATTACTTTTTGGTTAGTTGCCGAAATTCGAAACTAAGTAGCAGCAATAGACGCGCCGCGATCGTGTTAATTCAAATGTGTGCATTAAATACACATACATACATACAAATATATATGTATATATATGTATGTAAATTTAGTAATCAATGGCCGCAAGTATGCTAACCCGCTTCATTTATCTCGATTGGTTCAATGGCCTAAAATAATATTGCTAATTTACGTTTTGCTTTTTCGTTGCTCATTTTCAATTAATTTGGCGCACACTCATTAAACTACATACATATTTCCATTTTATCTTGTTCTTTCTACATATGTAGATATAGTAGCCTGTTATCTGTTTTTATGCAACTCGTAAATCATAATGTTTTTATGATAAAATACTCAATATTTACTTATTTCACTATTAGACAGTGTGACTAAATGTTTTTTGCTTAAAATTTTAAAGTGAATCATAATTGTGTTTAACTAATTTGTTAAAATATAACAACTTGATAACGTCAATGACGATTTTGCGGACAATTGAAGAAGATAGATACAGGCGTCGGTGAGACAAAATTCAAATTGACAACAATGTATTTAGTAGGAGCCGTCTGGAAAATCTTGTACGAAAGAAATACATGACTGGGGTACTCTGCTCCATATTCTAAAGTTGCAAGGGTGTCCGGAGGATTATCCAAGTACCATACCGTAAAAAAGTCGAAGAAATTGTACACAAATAAATTTGGTTTATTAATTTAGCTTAAGACCAGTTTTTTTTTTATTTGGAAATGAATCGAAAAAAGTAACAGGCGTCAAAGTGCATTAATCTCCAAATAAAAAATTGGCCTTCAGCTCAAAAATTATTGTTGATGCAAAAAGTATAGAATTGAAATACAATTTTTAGCCACATAAAAAATTTGTTGCATTTATTTCAATTGGATTTTTTTTTTGGAATTTTGTACAAAGCTTTAAACATTGATTTATGTGATTTTTTTTACATAACGAGTTATATTTTTATTTAAAAAAATCCTCACGATGTTCTTGATGAGTAGTTAGAGAATGATCGAACATCGAACGAACCTAAGCGAACGGAACTTTGGCCAATTTTGGTACATAATTTTAAATCACATCCATTTCATAAACATATTTATATTTGTAAAAACAACAATATAAATTAATCGAAAAAAGTAACCAGAGTCAAAGTTCAACAAAAATCCTTCAGCCTAAAATTTGTTGTTTATAAGAGAATTATAAAAAGTAAATAAAATTTTTAGACAGATGAAAAATTTGTTGCAAGTTTTTTTTTCAATTTTTAAATTTTCTTTAATTTTGTACAAAGTTTTTAATTTTGATTTATATAATTTGTTTTACATAATGAACTCTATTAAAAAAATTAATTTTTTTATTTACTTTGACCAATTTTTGGTACATAATTTTAAATCACATCCATTTCATAAACATATTTTTATTTGTGAAAATAATAATAAAAAATTTATATTTTTAAAGCTCGAAATTTAACAATTTTATATTTTAACAGTCAATCGGTATTTCTATCTTGACAGCCGACGTTCATTAAGAAAAGTGAGAGATATTGAAACGAAAACTTTTCACAATTTTTTAAATATTTAATACAGCTTTTGCCGTAATCGAATTCAACTTTGGTAGCCGAACATGACCGAAGCCGTAGTTCGGTCGCTCTCTAGTTAGTGGCGTGCTGTTTTCGTAGCTGAACAGGACTTAATATATAAGCCAACAAATTTTAAAAATATTTTTTTTTCATTCTTTAAATTTCTTTCTTTATTTGTTAAATTGTTTCCCTGTTAAATTAAAATTTTTTTGTAGAGAAAATCTGAAATCAATCAAATCCTCAGAAACAATTGTGCCTATCATTATTTATGGTGAAGACAGGTCTTTTCATGCCTTTCGTATTAAGATTTTTCATTTGATTCACTTTTTTTAAGCTGAACAACAGTAAATTTCAAATATCTCGCATACTTGTGCAATGAAAAAAACTAGCTCGATTTTCATAATCAGCTAGCGATTATACATAGAAATTGGATAGTGGCAGCCGGTGCTAATTTTTGTGTAACCAGTATAATTATTCTTTTTATTACCTACTGGCTAAATATATTTTGAAGAACAGATTTTAATTTGAAATCATTTAAGAGCCCAAAAATACTGTCGCTCGGTGAAATTTTAGATTATCCTAAACTAAAATATAGGTATAATTCTTATCAAATGTTAGAATGAGTTTATTATATTTGTAGGCAATAGCAAATTTCCAAATGTAATTTTGCTTTTCAGTAAAATCATCGTCTACGACCTTAGGCAGTCAACAAAATTTTCAGGTTTTCAAACAAGTATACATACATACAGATGATACACATGGGCGAGTAGTAAGTGTATTTGTAGATATAGTACTATATAATTTTATTCGCACTCGTCTTCAAACTATAAGTACGTACATAGATTCAATCATTTTTCGCCCGAAGAAAGGTGTGTCGTTTGCTGTCATTAACATTAACATTTACCACCGACACTTTTCCGTCTTCAGCCAATTTGTGGCCAATTGTTTAGAATTGCACATAAAGCTGCCGACGATCGGCAATTGACTGCAGTAACCGTGCCGTGGTTTGTTGACTAATTGACTAAGTGACTGGCAAATCGCACAACTGAGACTGGCAATCTAACATGCGCGCTGTCTTCCTGCCACACTGACTAAATAGCTGACTAGCTGACGATCTAGCGCTTGGGCTGACTTCTATTAACACTAAACACTAATTTTTTTTCTATGCATGCACCTTTTTTCCAATGACCTCCACTCCCAACCGCACGCTTGCCTTTGTATATTATTATTATCATAATAGACATGCACTGGCAACGAACTCTCACACAAACTTATTGCAAATCTATTGTTTATAGGTAGTATATAGATAATAGTTTCGAAGTTATCTGCCTACGCGACAGCCTGCGCCTATCTTTCGACGACTATCTTGTCAGCTGCTGCTGCTGCTGCTGCTGGAGTGGCGACGGCAATTGCTGTTGCAAATCGAATCGTAATAGTGGGCAATATTATTGAGAAATGCATGCACAGATATAAAACACACACACACGCACGCACATGCTTCTGCTGCACATCCAATCATCCAATCATCAATTCCTCCTTGCATCCAACCATTCAACTATACCCGCAATACCTTCCCAATGCCTCAACGGCGCGCCACGACGGTTGGCTGATTGGTTGCGTATCTTCTCGATCTGACTGCGGTTGATGTTGTAAACTCAGCCTACATACAAATAGATTTTACATTATTGTTTTGTATGCAATTTTGCGCTGATTTTTCGTTTTTTTTTCAGTGCATTTAGTTTTTGCCGCTTCTCCTGTTACAGCCTGATATTGACATAACAAGAGCGTATTCATACAAACGGGAGGGGGACTAGCAAAGGTTCGCTTAGTTGGTGATTCTTAAATCTAAAAAAAGTACCAAACACTTTGCAATTGTTTGGTGCGACTTCATACGAAATTTCAGAACGATCGGTTAAAATGTTGACGAGAAATCGCAAAATAGCTGAAGATGGAGCAGACGAAATTCAATTTGCAATTGTCTTCGGTCTTCGGCGTAAACTAAATTCAATGAATGCCAAATTAGACATGCAACGATTTCACCATCTTTGCAGACTATGTCTAAGTAGCTCCGCAGATCCCAGACGTGGCATTTTTCTATAGAGAACAGACTCCAGCGAAAATCTTCCACTTTCAAAGTTACGAAAGATCCACGATTAGCACAAGAAATGATTGCTGATGAATTGTAAATATCTGAGATATTTAAAGAAGTCTGTTCGATGGGTTTCACGAATTTAAATGAAGCTCAAAAAGAGACTCGAATAAGTTTTGCTCAATTTTTCTTAAATAAATTCTAAAATGGGTGGTCTAGCAACTTTCATAAAGTCGTTTTACTGATGACGAATCTTTTTTCTATAACTACGACCTTGAAACCGCAGCAGTCCATGGTATGGAGCCCAACAGCAACGAACCCCCCAGTGAAGGCTAAGCAACTAAAATTAGCATCAAAAGTAATGATGCTCAGAAATCAGCGCTGCTATTCCGCTAGAAAAGAGTCAAAAAATGACTGCAAAATAGTATATAAAATTTCCCGAAAATTTGTTGAGAAATCGGAAGCGAAGAAAAATGACCAGGACCATATTCTCTGGATCTACCACCTTGAGATTTTTTGTTATTTTCAAAAATTAAAACTAATTTGTGGCAAAGTTTTAACATCATCGCTTAGATAAGGTTAAAAGGCATGAATTTTGAAGACTGTTTTGGGAAGTTGATCTAATATAATATCTGATGAAATAAATGGCGATTATGTACAGAACAAAAAAAACGAAGTTGCATCATAAATACGAAAAAAAAAGTTTAATTTTTATGGTCAACTAAGCGAACTTTTGTTAGCCCCCTAGCTTACATTTGTAACTCCTTCGTTTTTATTTTCGCTATTGTTTAAATCATCTTCAGCCTGAATAATATAAATATTTATGTCTTTTTAAACTGATAGCATCCATTTTGTTCTATTGTCCAGTCTGATTTCCGTCTGATTTTCATACGACTTATTTTTTATAACATTTTTATTGTCTTTTATCAGGTTTTTACGCCCATAATATTGTCATATCCACATTGCATTTTGTGTCTTCCTTTGCTGTTCTTATTTTAATAAACTGGTTAAAATTATTGATCCGCAGCATGTTTGGCTGCTCTGTCGTTCTGGAATTATTTCGAAAGGGACACTTACCACTTGTGTAACTACAAATTTATTAGCAAATCTCTCAACTTTGAAACTACTACCATAAGTTGAGTGAACGAGCAGTGAACAGGTAAAAGTAGTACTTTTTTTTACTTTTACATTAAGTTGTAACAATGTCTGGTCTGCGCTATAAAATAAAGCATCTCAAGCTACTATTATTATTTTCTAATTTAATATCTCTTTATTTCAATACGCTTAAAAAAAATCTAAATTTTCGCCATCAAAGTCTCCTAAAACGGTTAACTTCACTTCATCATCAGTGTTAAATTTGTTCCTCGCAAGTCGGATTTCAATTTTGAGTGAGTGTTGGCGAGCTCAGTGAAACACAAAAAACATCCCCAATCCTTCCTTCTAACTTCTACAAATCCAGATGCATCGATGAGGGGGTATACCATAAGGGGTTGCAGGTGCGAAAAGTTACACCTGAAAGACCAAAGACGATGCGCTCTCTTCCGTGTTATTAGTGACGAAGTTAAAGTTTTAACTAACTGTGTGCGGCACGGCGGTACTGATAGCAGCATGGGGTGCAGTACCTTTGTCTGTGATGACTACGATCATGATATTTCCATAGGTACTAGAGTACAAGTGGTCCGAAATTACCCCCTTGGTTTAAATTAGTGTAGACATTTGCATACAGGTTTAAATCAGCGTGCGAAAATAATCGTTATTTTGAATTTATCGGATAAAAAAACCATTGGGAAGAATTCCTGCAAAACATTATTCAATAAATCGATCTAATGCTTTTGCCATATGCTATGCCGTGACAATCTTACCGTATTTGTATTTCGAAGATTTTTTGTTTTAAATCATTGCATAATCGTTATTTTGTGATTTTAGTTTTTTCGATCAAGTTTGGTCGTAATCTTTTAATTTTTCGCTCATGTTTAATCGATATTTTGAGATTTTTGTTTTCGATAAAAAATAATCGTTATTCTTCAATTTAAATTTTTCCGACCATGAAACATAGTATTGTCATCGACGACAAATTTCTTTGCGTTTATTATGATCGAACATTTTAAATCCAAGAATAACGATTTTTTTTATCGTAAAAATAAAAATCACAAAATATCGATCAAATATGATTGGAAAAATTTAAAACCAAGAAAAAATAAAAATAAAAGAATAACGCTCAAATTTAATCGAAAAAATAAAAATCGCAAAATAACGATTAAATCATGATATTTAAAAAACAAAATTTTTAAGGTCTCTGGTTTTAATGAATTTTTGAATTTAAACCTATTGCTAAACCAAAAGGGCACTATAAAATACTTTTGTTTACAAAAAAAAATTTTCTCTCACTTACCTTTTAAAAATCCTCTAATAAACTTTTTGGATTCCAATCGTTTAATCGTTTGTGGTTTAGTGAATAAGACAGCTACTCGCTGAATACATTTTAGTTAAAAATTTTTCAAACTTAAAGGAAGCAATCAACAGAATTGAAATATATTCGTGTTTCAGTGCACAAAGTATTTTAAAACTACGTTCTCAATCACTTGATTTTTTTTTATTGTAATTATTTTATAACTATAAGTTCACGCTTTTGTACATTTTATTTTTCATGCAGAAGTAAATGGCAACAATCTAATTACAGTGCCTTTATTAATTTTTCTATTATTATTATTTCGTGATAGTTGCCCGCGCAATTTTTTATATGATATCCGGATTCATGCAAAACACGCGATCTACCACGCTTTCGCAATGCCAAAAACAAAGACACAAAGAATCGACAGCACGTCGAAACCGCCAAATGATAGTCACTTAATATAACTCATGGGTTGAAAAAAAAAATAGTAACGCTCCTGAACTTTGCAAATGTTTGACTCGCTCGGTGAACCGGTTTGTTGTTCTTTTTCTAATTGAATGAATAAAAAAAATTGCCGGAATTGCTTTGAGCCAGAATTAATTTCAAGTAGTAAGTTTCTGTTGTTAATATTTATAATGTGTTCTTCAACTTGTTAAATATCGTTATCCAGTTTGAGATAACTATGTAAATCTTCACAATCGCACGGAAATTATGAGTGCTCACTGCTATAACACGAAGAAGTATTTGTAAAAAACTTTATTTAGATGTTAAAAGATATTAAATAGTTTAAAGCACTTCGCAAACAGCTACACACTTTGCTAATTAATTTTTATTTACGTTTTTTATTTAGAATCGTTGATTAGTAAAATATCGTAATACATTTTGTAAACAAAAATATTTGTATACCGACGCAAACGCGCTTTAATCGATCGATACGTCACATAAACGAAAGAGTCAAAACGAGACTAAATTCAGCGTTTCACAAAACTTTACAGCTCACTGTTTTGTGTTGCGTTGTTGGCTCAACAGGGCAACCAATGTGGAGCTAGAATGGAGAAGCGAGCGCTATGAAATTTATCTGCTGAGATGCAATATATTTATATGTAGAATAGGGATGTTAATAAGATTGCGGAATGCATAAGTGAACAAAGAAAAATCAGTAGCTACATAAGGTTTTAAGTAATGAAGTAAAAAAGCACAGGGCTTCATATGCAGAGTGGTAATCAGTATATCATCACTCGAACTCGCGCGTTATCAGCTTGCTAGTCAATGCACTCTTTTCCACCTACAAAATAAATGCCGTAGAAGAAGAGAAACGTCATTGTTGAGGAGAGCTGCAAGCACACCATAAGTAAATTTTTCGAAGCCTAAAAGCTAAACTACCTTCAGATACAAGCAAATGACAGCAGTAACCAAAAAAGATACTACCGGCTTTCCAGCCGCTAAAAGACTTCTGGAAAGGTTACTCAATCTATATTAGAAGCGTTGATCAACAGTGCCGACGGATTGTGCTCAAAGCAATACAGATTAAGATCGGGTATAACGACACCGGGAGCTAATGTTATACCAAACTTTGAAGCCACCCAGCGAGGATACCACAATTAAAAAAATTAGAGGTAGGAATGCGGATAGCCTCTGAAATTTATTAAACAATATTTGTATCTATTGACCTGTGGTCAGCGAAACATAACCCCGATTACCGAACTTGGGGTGGAAAAGATCGATTCTAACATGGTCTCAGGAACTTGTACGCTCGCTATCGCCAACCATCGTCTTAGACTTCCTAAGAGCGTTGGGGTTAGATGAGGTACTATAAAGAACGGAGGGCACAATGGATCGAAAGGTCGAAGTGCAAACCTCAATAATAATATCTATATCTATCTAACATGGTCTTTGTGGAATGGCGTCCCATCCTGCTTAAACCAAAGATCCTCCAAGTCCATGGTTACAATTTCCGGCCACAAAAAATCCGTTGGGCTCACCGCTGACTGATAGGGTTTTTTAAGACTGTTGCAAAATCCTCACTAAAATGCCGAATAAAATGTAAAAAGATATCACGACGATCATGTATGGGTTTTGCGATCTTCAGAAGTGGCAGTTTTGCTTATTAACGTAGCTTAGTCAGAAAATATGAATTTTCATGCAAGATCGTTGTCTTATTTTCTGTCAAGATTTCCAGCAACAAAGAGTTGTCACTGTCAAAATCAGATATGATTTAAAAAACACTATATGGGCCATCCTTTAATAATAAAAATTCATTTGGTCTTGTATTCAAAAATATAAATACCAAAAATTCAGTATGCACACTTCAAAATATCACGCAACATAAAGGACATCACTAATAATAAAAATTATGAGTATGTATAACAAACGATCTTACAGTGCTCACTAGAGATCGCTGAGCAAAGTTTGGCACTAGCGTGGTAGTTGGGAGTTGCGTACACCTGAACCGGTTTATTGGCCTACACTGGAGTCACATTGGAGTATCGAGGAGTTGCAGATTATAAAATGCAAAATTAAACTCAAAGAGTTTCACTCCTCTCGAGAAACGCATTAAAGTAAAAAAAAAATAAATTAAATAAATAGCTTGGCTCCAAAAGCTACCTACAAGTGGACAAACAACTCCCACTGCTACACCCACCCACCTTTTGTCAGTCTCTGCTATAATATAGCGCTCTGAAATAAAACTCACAGGCTCTCCATCAAAGGTTTTATTGGCATTTTTTTTTCGCTTGAGACCGCAAAGTGGTTCGGCCACCCTCTTCAACTGCCACTTTGCAGTGATAGAGGCAAAAACACTCACACACACACACACACACACATAAATATTTCCACACTTACAAATTTATAGAGTAAATGTTGTTTAATTAAATGCGAAGCAGCGTGTGTAGTGTTTGCTATGATCAAACAAACGTTCGAGCTGTTGAGGTCGTTCGTAGACATTAGATGGAGAATATGAAATCAAAATAAAATGCGGAATAAAATTTGAAATCAAAACAAGCACGCTAACGCTAACTACTTCAAAGAAGAGGTTTCTGAATTGTTATGTTTTGTTTTGATTGTTGCTGTTGTGTTTCTGTTTTATTTGTATGAAGTTAGTTGCCATCTGCTTTTTTATTGGTGCCTATCTTCTTGCAACTCAATTCGACTCAACCCCACGCATATCAATACTTTGTAAATAGAAAGAAGAAAGAAGGAACATAGAATATGTCAATAAAACAAAGTAAATCCCTCGCTTTTTTAATGCAGCACTGGTTGAACTATTGAACTCTAATTCTTTTTTTTTTTTTGTTTACTTCAATTATCGAATGTGGGCAACAATATATGTATGTAATTAATTCGATGCCTTTAAATTACAACCGCAACAAATAACGAGGCTCGCCAAGCCCAGCAGCCAATTGGCTTTCTTCCTCTTATTGTATTTTGTAGATATTTGTTCTTGTTGTATGTATCGAAAGGCTTTCCACCTTTTTTCTGTAATTTCTTTTCTATTACTTTAAGGCTTATTGACATTATTGCTTTTCGCTGCCCTTATCAAAATTCTATTTATGTGTATGTATGTATGTGTTCAGAGTCTTGATCGATTGACAATTTTTCTTGCGATCTTTTAAGATTTTAAATTCTTATCTATAGTTTTATTATAAAAAATTGATTATATAGAGAATGTTTGTAACGATTTGGCTCATAAAGCACTGAACCGATTTAAAAATTTTTTTAAATGAAACTTTTGCAAAAAAGCTATATAGTGGCGTACTTATTTTTGGAATAATATACACATTGGGGTGCATCACTCTCCATCCAAAAAAATCGGTGTTTTTCCCCCATTTTTCAATTTTTTATAAGTAAAAATAGCTTTTCAAAACATTAAAAATAAATCACCTCCGATCATAAAACAGTTTTATCTCAAAAGTTCTACTTAAAAATATTTAAAAATTTATTTCAACGGATTCATAATAATAAAATTTTGTATGATGTCGTTGACATTTTTCTTTTAAAGATAGGTTTAAAAAAAACTTAATTACCTAACTCAGCCAAAACTTTACCAAATTTTGTTCACAAATCTCTTTATAATGCTCTATTGGAAAATTTTAAAAATTTTTTTGAAGCTTTTCTTTCACTGTTTTAACATCTCCAGTGTTGTTTTTTATTTTAAAAATTTTGGAAAAAAAATTTCAAAACGATATTATTTTTTTTAGAAAATGGAAATATACCAATTGTGGCCCATAATAGTAGTTTCTATAGTCGATATACTGTGACAAAAGACTGCAGCGCAGGCTTTTCGAGTTATGAGACCAACGTGGCGCCCCACATGGCAGTATACGTCTAATTCTATTCAAAATTCGCACCGTACGATAACTTTTTGTGGATGATTTGACACTTGGTTCTCTGCCAAATGCTCCTAAATCCAGTCAGCGAGCAATAGTGCTATGTTCATTGACTTCGAAGTCTTTGATCAATTGGATCTTGTAGGGGTGCAGGCCCAAGTTCCGACTCAAAGTTCGCGACGGGTTTTCCTGCACACTTTCCTGGAACGCGTCGATATTCTCGGGCGACCTGACATTCCTGTGACGAACGGAAGTTGGTTGATTGTTTATCCAATAGGTCGGCTCGAATTTCGCCACCTCTATTTTTTGGGAGTCGGCTGTGAAGGGCCACGGTGTCTAGGCCACTGGAAAAGTACAGAAAAAATAAAAGATATCTGGAATGTCAGTAGATGTGATATCAACCTTCTGAAGCTACATATTTGCCTTGTGAAGCCAATTACTGAAAATGATTTGGATGCATTGGTTAGCAAGTCAGCGTTAGCAAAGACATCAGCTGAGCCACTGGCAACTTTTTTAAAAAATGCAAACCAATTAGTGCAAGGTGTTAGAAAAACAGCTTACATAGTGATTATCATAACTATATGACAGTGACTTTTTGACAAGTTTCGATCCCTACTAATTTTTTTTTTAAATTTTTTATAAAAATAAATTTCACTCTGCAAGAAAAACCATGCAAATTCAATCTTCAAACTTTTTGCGAATTTCAATAAAATTCATAAAAAAAATTGCATCAAATTTCTAATCAGAATTTTTTTAAAATAATCATCATATAGTATGTAAATCCAAAGTTTACACTTTGCACAAATTTTAATAGAATTTAAAAAAAATCATCTAAAAATCAAACTTTTTAATATGAATTAAAAAAAAATTGGGTGTGCAATGCCAAATTTTAATTTTCTAAAAATTTCCATTGATTTTTTATAATTTTTTTTGGAGACGGTCTTGGTACTTTTCATTTATGTATATAAAAAAAAACATCGTGCATTCGTTACAAGGAGAAAATTAGCCACACCGGCAGCAAAAAAAAAATCAAAAATTAACGCAACTTCGAAGCCGTTTCAAACTTGTACTTCATTAAAATTGAATATACTACAAAAATTGCATATGCAAAAATTTTCTAAAAATTCTGGTCGAAATTTCTGAAATTTTGTACGGAAATTTATTGGATTTTATTGAAATTTGCACAAAATTTAAAGCTTGAATTTATAGGGATTTTATTGTAAAAAGAACTAGATTTTTATGAAACAAATTAACCAGAAATTAATTATAAATAAAATAAGTGTCGAAGCTTGTCAATAAGTGTCTGTCATATAGTTATGATAAGCACTATAGTAGGCGACACGGTGTACTGAATACTGAAGGTGACGCCTTTAGAAGTACCGCTACTTTGGTTTTGCCGGGTTTGACAATTCTCAACTTCAACTAGACAAAGCTTTTTTCACAAATTAAGAAAAAGAGACACTTTTTTTAGTATTTTGCGAATTTATTTATTAAATGTCTGCCTATAAATTCATACTTTTACACTTTAGAACAATTAGAACACGTTTTTCAATGAAATATTGGAAGTTGTTCAATTTTCTCTCTCCCGTATTCTTGTTTACTAAAGGCGAGATCTGTCATTTCACCGCGCGAAGGCGCAATCTTGTATTCTATCATTCTTGAGTAGGCGACGCATGTCAATTAAGAATTCTTTTTTTTTGGATTAATGTAATGAATAAAAAAAAAAATAAATGCACAAACTTTCCACAGAGAAAAACCGAAATGTTCCACAATGTAATTAATGCTGTGGTTTTGTCTATCAACTTTAGGCGACTAGAATGCACATCAGTTGTGGAACAAATCATATCAGTACTTTCAGGAGAGCAGCGGTTTATGTCTATATGTATGTAAACATTTAATGTCAGACCACCCACACATCAACATTTTGAAACAATAAATAATAGTGTATTTGAGGCGATTAACGCCAACAATCATTAATTCACTCATATGTAGTATGCCTTAAGGTCAACTAAAGAGATACATAGACAAATCATTAGAGATAACTTAAAGCGCGAATAAGTTATTGGGGCAAAATGAAAAGTCCGTGTAGGTTGATAAGCGTAGATATGTACACATATATTTTTGTATGACAATTAACAAAGACACCCACTTCGCCGAGTTAACCAAAAAAACTTTTTTTACCTTTTTTTTTGATATTTTCACCTACAATCACGGTAAATACATATCTACTGGATATGCAGCTGTTGTCGCGAGTGGGTGGGTGTTCCCTTCGAAGACGTAAAAATATGTTCTGATTATTCGATTATATTCATTTACACCGTGTGGCACATCTGCATTACACATACACCAAAACAAAAAAAAATGCACACTCTCATGTTCGTTTGTTTTTTTTTTTCTTTTTCTTTGAATATAAAGTAAATGCATATAAAGCGCCGCATATTAAAAAAGCCACACCCTAAGTGTAAAAGCGGAAAAAAAGCATAGAAAAAAATATTTATTATGGATAGTTGAAAGGATCATTGAAGACCTCACTCAAGGTCTATAAAAGAAGGCACAAAAAACAAAAGCAAAACTGCATGTGCAGTTTTATTAAAGCTTGCCACGAACCACAACATGACAAGCCATAATCAGCATATACTGCAAAATGAAAAGGCAGCAGCACTCGCACAAAAAACAAAATTAAACGCAACAGAATTGAAAAAGACAGCACGAGAAGTGAAAAACTGAAACGACAATTCATCCTGAGGGCCCAAAGTGTTGCGACGATTGAAACATGAGCCAACTCACCGCACAGCGCACAGCATCAATCGTCGACTGGCGGAATCAGGCGAAGTGAATAAATAAAGTAATGTAAAAAATAAAAAAAAATACATAAATACTAATGCAATGCTATAAGAAAAACAAACAAACTGCAGACAGTCCTCAATTGCCAGCGAGTATTCGTATCAGCTCGAAAATTGAGCGTAGCAAAAAAAAAAAGGAATATGTAGAAAAATCCAGCAATGTTGTTGTTTATTGGCACACTCAGTGCAAGTCAGCAACATTGAACTCCAGCAAACAGAGCATTGCTGTACGAATTGAGCTTCATGAATAAATGTGCCTGCAATGCAACAGCAACAAAACTACGAGCCATTGTGCTCGTAATGTATGCGCGCTAAGCAAAAACAAGAAAAAAAACCACAACAAGAAGCAGCAATGCAGCATCAAAAGCAACAGCAACAGCAACAGGAGCAGGAGCAGGAGTAGCAGCAGCATCACAACCACCACCACCAGCAGCAAGATCAAAAAATAAGAACAACTGTCTTGACAGCGACAAGTTTTCAGAATAGTACAACAACAGCAAACAAAGTGAATAAAGTGAATAAAGTGAACAGAAACAGCAAAAAAAATCGCTGCTGAGCAACATGTAGCCAACAAGTCGGTTGGCAGGGAATTATGTACCTGTGTACGTATGTAGCTGTTTTATTTGGAAAGATGCTGCTTACAAAAAAGGTTGCAGCAACAAATTGCTAAGGCGCTCGCTGGTGACTGGTTGTCGTTGCAAAGTCAGTGACTTTCTACTTGGCTAAGACGAAAAAGCAGAGAGATAGAATCAACCGCGCCGAAAGAGATATGTCTCCTAACAAAATTTGACAAGCGATTCCAATATGCAATACCGCAGAAAAACAGTTCTTCAGGGGTAGGTCTTATACAAGTTTGTGATGGAACAAAATGAGGAGCGGGAAAGTCAGTGGTTAACTCTAGGTTTAATGCGATGAAGAATTCTGGCAGTCAAAAATCATATAATACAATATTGCGCCTTCGAAGCTAAGATCTACTGAACGTCACGTAATTAAAGGTAGAGAACGAGTGGGGAAAGGGGAAATTATAAAGAAGAAAAGGAAGAAGCGAACAGATGTCAAAACAATCGAAAGTTTTGTTAGTGTAAAAAAAATGTCAGCATAAAAGCAAAATACTTTTTTGACGTCAGTGGTTGGGTGGCTGCTGTCAAATCGACAAAGAGAGAGCTAGTGGTGCGTGGAAACCGCAATCTTGTATTCCATCATTCTTGAGTGATAGTTCTGTGTTCTTGACTTTTTGTCAACGTAGGCCAAGCTCTCCTTTGCATGACATCAGCATTTTCTTCTCACTTTTTTTTTCGGCTTTTAATCTTCCGTTTGCGATAGGAAAACTCTCGATAGCCCTTCGTCTCGCCTTTGCTAATGCATATAGATTAAAAATCATCCGCATTTAATTTGAGTTACCGAAAATGTGAAATGTATAACGTACGTATGTCCATATAGTGGTTTCTTTTTAAAAATGAAAAAACCAATTAACAAAAATCGATGTTCCAAGACTGAGTCGCATACTCTCTTCTAAGGTAGCCACATTCTCGTCTGTACCCGGCGTACGACGGCTGGGACAGTGAGTATTGTCCACTAGCATGTCAGTCTCACGAACTTTTTGCACAAACTTATGTACAACAGGCGCGGTGGGTGACTCGTTTCATTATTTCCCAACGTTCTTCAAGCATAAAGCGATTTATTTCATTCAGCGGAGCTAGGATAGTTTATGTCAAGATTTCCAGCGGGAAAGGCCAGCCACTGTGAAAATAACATATGATGCAAATAAAAACGCTATATGGATCACCCTGTTTTATAGGGTTCAATAATTGGAGAAGAATGGAAAGAATGTTTGCCGAAAAAGGTAGTATAAATTTCTTGTTATTTTCTCTCCGACAGGGTGAACAATTGGTGTATATTTTCCGATTTCACGATGTTCCGGTCAAATTTAGTTTGGAGGCAAACCGGTTTCAGCGCTGTGCCAGCTTCCGTTTTTCGGTTTGTCGACCCAACCTGACCTAGCCTAAGCAAACGCTCGCAACATTTTCCTCTCTACTGGCACACATTGACTACGCACTAATAATAATCGAGCGAGGATTCTCTCAGAAGAGAAGCAACGAGTTGATGGACACAGAAGGCAAATGGACAAAGCGCTCACTCAGCAAGCAATATGCCGATAGCAAGATGGGCAGTGGTATCAGCGACATGATGAGGGATTAAAAAAAGAAGTTTGGGCGAAATGAAGCGACTTGAATAAAAAACAGAAGAACTGCATTAAAAACATAAATCTGTATGTATGTAGGCTTATAAGAAGAAAAAAGAAGCTTATGTAGTTCAATTTATTGGTAGCCGGACAGTCCGTTGGTGGCACGGCGGCACAGGTAGACCGGCTTAACAGAAGTTATTTATGTAGGTAGGTAGGTTTGCATGTGAGTCGCAATGTTAGCGGAGAGCGGGCATGAAGCGATCGTAAAGAATACACGTCGAAGTCATTGTAGTGGTAGCGATAGTGATGTACCTACTAAAAAAAAACAAAAGATTTCAAATGAAGCAAGAAAAACATAAGAGACGACAAAGCTAAAGACAACAGCTTAACTGCATGCTATGAAGAATACTAATAAGACCAAACAAAAAAAAAAAACACAAAAGACCAAAGGAAAAAAGACAGCCTAAATTGAATATCGCGCGATCTGAACACGAGCCATAGCAGCTGAAGCAGCAGCAGCAGCGGCAGCAAAAGTACACGCAACCGAAACAACAGCTGGTGTTGACGATGAGGAGCGTCAGCAGCGCTGCTTACAACTTCAAAAAGGTTTGATCAAAAGGAAGCAGTACAACAGTAGCTGCAGCAAAAGGCAACTGGTAGCAATGACTTGTTGCTTATGGACCGACCGGTTCTCTGCTGGATCTGAGATGGAGTCTTTATTTTAGGGCTTAGGTCGCTGTCACATTCGCTAAGTACGTGTATTTGACCAAATAAAGCTTTCAATTCATGTAACACAAAAGCCAACAAAATTTTCATTTAACACAAATTAATGTGATTATTTTGTGGAATTGCTTGAATAACCTAAGAGCTTATAGAGCCCATATAGTTTGGCATCTTATGGGTTTCTTAATCGCATGAATAAAATATGTGTAGCGTGTTCTATGCAGCAGTAATTCCTTGCTCTACTTGGACTTCCCAATAGACTGATTAGACTCCGCCTTTCCTCAGCAGTATGGGCGGCTTAAGCGAAGAGCATTTAAAACTATCGGCTACTTTCATCTAGTTGGCAGATCCACTAGTGCTGAATTCGCCTGAACTGATAGGAAGATACGCTTGGTGCGACCAAAATGCAGGTGACGCCCAAGAACGATTGAATACCAGAGCTAATCGAGCTGATAGCAAGTGAACGTGTCGTCATAAAAGTAAGAGAAAAAAAGAGCAAAGAAGATATATTTACACACACAAAAAAATTTCAGCCTAAAGGAAAAATACTTTTATGACGTCAGCGAATGGGTGGATACTGGCAAATCGGCAAATAGAGAATTAGCGCTTCGCGGAAGGACTATCTTCTATCCTATCATTCTTGGATGACTCCGATGAAGGTGCCGCTAACGCTATCTTAGTTTTATTTATTTATTTATTTATTCTCAGAATCGTATGTATTCTTTCTAACGTGTAGAACAAACTTTTTCCCTCATCAATCAACGCAATCATTCGTCGTAGACGCCAAGCAGGTCCAGTTTTTTTTTTGCGGAGGATTCATTATTTCAACTTTTGCAGCTCTGATCGATACGAGAGTTCTGATTCGTTGAAAAATGCAGCTTTAAAAAGACGAAAAGCGAGGTTAGGCCGCATCACCCTATATATCTGCGATCTATAGTGCGTATCATAACTATGCGACAGGCACTTTATGAACACTATTTTTTATTAACAAACTTTAATAATTTTTTTTTTTAAATATAGTTCATTCTTCAACAAACCCTATATAAATAAATCCAAGCTTACATTTTTTTTTTGGAAATTTTCGTAAAAACTTCACACATTTTAACTGAGTTTTTACAATTTGTTTAGTATGTCTTTTTATGTTCTATTCAATATATTTTCTTTAAAATCTCAAAAATCGCATTCATTGTTGTTATTTTTTTGGCTGTTTGGCAATTTTTTTAAGTTATATTAAAATTTGCAGAAAGTTTGAAGCTTGGCTTTTTTATTGTTGTAACATGAACTATGTTTATTTTTATAAAAAATTTGTCAAAATTTAATAAAGAAAGTATCGAAACTTGTCAATAATTCCTGGCGTATAATTATGATACGCACTGTATAAGTGCAAATGAAAAAGTCAGAAGGATGTCGCCACGCATATAACAAGGGTTTTTGCCTTTTACCAATTGTAATGAATTTATTTTAGTTCGACTGGAGTTATATAAAAATATCTTTTGAAAACATAAATATTGTACATTTCCATAGATTTTCAAGTAGATATCATTGTAAAGATTTGCACGTACATCAGCTAAACTGTGGACATACCTACATAGGTCCATTACCCATTGCACTTTTTTATTTCACCAACAAAGCAAAAGCAACAAAACAAAAGAACACTAGCAAATGAAATGTGGACGCTTAGTTGTAATATTGCAAGTAAAACACATCTCATTGCCTCCCTCCGTTTAAGAGGCGTCATTAGGTCCGCGATCGTTTAGTCGATCGTGGCACGCATCTTGCATGCAGCCAATAACAGCGGACATACATAAAGCAACAAAAGCCAAAACAATACCATAAAAATAATCAAAACAAAAAGTGCTAGAATTGCAAGTAAAGCATAAAATTGCACGTACAGAGAGGCTGTTGCAAGCCATGGCACTTGGCACACGTGCACACATACAGACATACTTACATTTGATGCGGATTGCAGCAATTCAGCAGTGCAACATAATACTTGTGTTGCGGCAGTGCAGCATTGCAACAACGAAGTGAACCAAATAAATGAGGGTTTAGGTATATTATGAGGGGTCCATGGTGTAGACTGCCAGAAGTGTTTAGTGGATTTCTTCTTAACGTACTACTTAGTCTACGTTCAGGATTATTTACACAAAATTGTAGGTTTTTTTTGTTTTTTGTTTTTGTGACACTGCAATTTCTGCAGCGACGAATCGCTTCACGCCTTTGAATGCGTCATTGATATTACAAACACTTTTAGGGGCACGACAAAAGTATTATATCGATAGTTTTGTGCAATATATGTATTCTGTACTCGATTATTTTTTTATATTGACTAAATAGCTCACAGTAATGTTTGATTTTTAATTTTTATTTTCAATAAGTCCTATCTATTATTAAAATATAAATTAAAACTATATTAAATTTTAAACATTTCTATTGCACGTAAAAAGTATCGATATTTAATTATGTCGATAGATTTGGTTTCGATATTTTGTATATTACTGAAGTAAACTATATTAATTACATTTACAGTTTTCTCCGCTTAATTCCACTCCAAATTTGCACAAGTTTAGATTCAATTGGCGCGGAAATCAATTAACTGAGGAAAATTAAAGATGTATTTTTTCTATCACAAACAAAGGGAATACTGTACACTATGACTTTATTTATAAAATTTGTGAACGATTTTACTTGATTTTAAACTATGAAAAAACAAGAATATCTAACTAGCTTAAAAAGAGGCAAGGTAACTGGTACAAATATTTAAAACAATATCTTAAATGTTATAAATGTGGAAATTTATATGTTTTAATGTTTAACCGAAAGTAGTGGATGGATTTGTATGAATTTTTGTACACGGATAGAATTGGTTATTCGGCACACACAGTGGCTCAAACAATTGACCACATTTTTTTACAATGTTTTCCAATTTTAAATCTTTTTTATTAATTTGTTATAAGAATTTAGTATGTTATGATAAATTGAAATTTCAAACTTTGTACACAATTTCTAAACATCCGAAAATTTTTATCAAATTTTCGAACTTTTTAAATTGAATTTTTTGGAAAGCTTTTGGGTAGGCATTTTATAGCCCATTTAATTTTAACAGAATAATGTGCAGGTCTCAAGCCGCTAAAAATTCCGGTTGGGTTTTAAAATTTTTTTTTTCAAATTTTGACCTTACATATATTTTTCCATACATTTCCGTTGATTATTTTATAAATTGCTTTTGCTGCTATCTTACACATTTCATTAACTTTTATATAACACTTTAGTTCGTAATATAATAAAAGATGAAAAATTCAGAATTTCAAACTTTGTGGAAAATTTATAAAAATTCAACAAATTTTCACCAAAATTTCAAACTTAATCGAAGTTTTGTTTTTTAATTTTTTTGGGTGTGTAGTTTTGTAGTTTAACTAATTTTAGTACAATAATGTGTAGGCTTCCAAAAATTCTAATAAAAAAATTTGAAATTTTGATAACCCCTTGTTTGGATTTTGTAAAAAGTTTGCACACAAAGTTTGAAATTATGGCTGGTATGCTTTTTGCTTTTACAAACCTAAGTCTTACAAAACTATTCAAAAATAAACAGCGGCCGTAACGGTTATAATTTTTATAAAAATAAAATCATTATTTAATCGTTATTTTGTGATTGTTATATTTTCGATAACATTTTATCGATATTTTGTGATTGTTACTTTTCGATAAAAAAAACGGTGAGGTTAGGCAATTTCAGAAAATCCGGCTTGTCTTACAAATTTAGACCACCTAATTAAGAGTTGAAAAAGTAAATATTTACGTCGAATTCGATACGTTTCAGAATATTCTTGATTTCCCCACTTCATATTCCAAGAGGTGTTCCCGAGGACTCTACTTCTGGCGGAATTGAAGGCTACCTAAGCTTTGCCAAAAAATAAGAATTTTATCAACCGCAAAAATACTTACATATTGTGCAGATGCAAGCCAGAAAGTATAAGTAGATGGTTGCACTGTGTCTTTGTATGTGTGGCATATTTTCTCTTTTTTCCCTCGTTTCGATTCTGCTGAATTGCGCAGACATTACGGTTTCATATTGCAAATAAATTTTCTTCTCAACTACTTACGAATATTACTTACATTTATTTTATTCGTTTATATTACTTATGCTAAGCCCGCATGGAATCGACACTACATATTTTCCTTGGAAATCACACAAAACGTTGTTGGTTTTCTGTAAAGTTTTTTTTTCCTCCCCTTTGCTTTGAACTTTTAAAAATACTCGTCGGCAAGCTTTGCTTACAAGACATGTTTGAATAAAAAGGGCACATTTTAATAGACAATTAGTTGGAGTATGAAAAAAAAATTAAGAAAAAAGAAAACACAAAATATAAACCTAGAAAAAGGGTGCAGTCAGCTACTATGTTAGTTTATTTAGCATATTCTGTTTTTTTGTTTAGTGCAACGAATATTTGTCGCTGGCGATTTGTCCAAACAGCCCTTTTTACAAGTTAACAAACAAATGAATTGCATGGGTGTGCCGCGTAGACTGTGTGACCAGTAGCCGGTCAGTCGTAAGTCATTTGTCACTTATTTACTTGCCCTATTAACGTAGGTATTCTATTGTTGTGTTTGGGGAACGTAAGAAATCTTAATTTTGTGGGAAACAAATATTTGTAGTTCAATGAAAAATGCTTCAGATTTGTTCAAATGCGAGTACATATGCAATATAAAAATTAAATACTTCATAGTGGTTTATCTCTTTAGATAAATCGACTATTTTAAGAGCAAGTCATTCGTGAGACATGTAGATCTAGAAACCGGCAGAAAACTGGGTTAAAAAAAAACACCGAATGGGCCACTGGAAAACCAGCCGATGCCGACACATTAATGGAATTGTGCTTTTACAAACCAATCATATGGGCCTCCCTGTACATCGATGAACTTGGATTCATACTGTATCATCAACCCGCTATCTTATGGGTTTATCTTTTTTACAAAAACCCTCTTACTCACAAACGTTGCCCTCTTTCACTGTAAAATCGTAAGCCTCATCGGACTCTTGCACTCCAACGAGGAGGATCAAACTATCGTCCATCCATCGTCTTAACTAATCTTGTAGTTTTAAGAAGTTGCACAACGATTCTACTTCTCCACTTTCACTACATATGTACATATATACATAGAAGAAACCGATAAATTTAATTAAGAATTCCAAGTGCCTAAAAACTTATTCTATAACTTCCAGAGTCTGCTAGTAGGTCATTTGGTTGCTCAAGTTCTCTAGAGCTCGCACTATATAAACTAGCGTAAATGTTGCCATAAAAGCGAATCGTACATTGTATGTACCCCGCTGTACTGGCACAACCGCAAATATAATAAATATGCGAATATGGCTGCACGTATATTAAAGTGACCGGGCGTGCATAAAAATCTTAGGAATAAAATCGGTAAGTTGATAGTGTGCAGGCGAGCAGATGTGGGACTTCGGTCGTACCGAGGCTGCTCATTTAGGCATCCCGACCCCTTAGGCAAATACTTAGTATAGTAGTCGCTGAAGATGTTGCATGTCTCCAAATCGTTTTCGAGCCCAGTTGTGAGATGATGGTGCGGCCTGAGCGGCGGTTTGGTGTCGTGTCGGCGAATAGCGCAGACGATGAAACGATGAGGGAATTAAATTAACCGGCTACATTGGATGGGGCATATCGTGCGAATGGGCGAAACACTGCACCTCTGAAAGTATTCAAGGAAGAGGACGGCCTCCTCTACGTTGGAAGAACTAAGTAGAAAAGGACTTGACATCGATTGATGCATCCAATTTGTTGAACTCGGCCGAAAACGCTCGGGTGGTGATAGCGCCAATTAAGTAAGTACTTTTTTATCGAGGTCTTTGAGATGATCCTCCTCCTTCCACCTGCGGCTAAATTCATGATGGAGAACCTTTATTAGTTCTCATCGATTTATCAGGTATACAGTTCGCTTCTCTGGTTCAGGAATTGTCAGAAGGAAATGCCCAGTAATGGGGTTAGTGAAATCGAAAGGATTTTGCGAGATTGCAGAGAGGGGCCGTGACTTAAGGATGACTTATATTCGGGATAGTAGCGTAGTAAATTAAAGTTGGTATTTTTTAAATAGGACTGTAAGCTTTTGGCACAGCTGGTTTTTCCACCTGGGCACCCTAATATACACAATACAAATGTAATACAGGCTATTTTTTTATTAAATTGATGCCATTGCTACCGCTGCTGTTGTTCTTAATGTGCCTGTATTTTGTTGTCCTTTATTTTTGTTGTTGTTGTTATTGTATTCATTACAATTCATTAGAGTTGTGCATTATTTGTTTTTATGTTGAACGCGTATATGATTTCTTTATTCCCGCGGCAAGTACGAACACAAATGGAGGCGAGTAGTTTTTTACGCAGACGCAGGCACGCCGTACTTTGAAGCACGCATGGATTGTATAATAATGGATGTTTGTACATATGAATGTAAATGTTTAATTTATACAATACTATGTACAGAGTAAAAATAGGGACGCTCTCTTAAAAAGCAGGTCGCGATTGTCTCCATACTGGTACGAAATGAATGCAGATCGGGTGGTGTATTCGATTTTGTGATAGCTGCGCTGAAGTCTCGAAATATAGCAAATGACTTAACAAAATTGTCACACAACCTTTAACTATGATCTTTAAATTTCAGTAAAATGAATGCTCTGCCTTTGGTACTTTTTGAGTACTTTAACTGACTAAGCCGCAAGCTTTCAATACTCCTGCGAAATTTACGGGCCCTATAGTTGAGTACAGCGGTAGCGTCCCAAGTTTAATTTCATGTTGGTGTTAAGAATCCGATTTAGAAACTTTTTCCATTTTCTTCTTAAGCTCTGAGCCTCATTATGAGTGAGATGGGCCCTGAGACCGCTATACGTAGTAGGTCGATAAAATATGATTCCCACCCAAAATCAGGCTTACGCCTGGGAGGAAACATTTGTTTTTGGAGGTGTCGTAGACCTAGTCTAACCCTTACTCTTGGGAACTTCTAAAAGAAGACCCATGCTAGCACTGGAAGATCGTTGGCAACTCGCTATTACCCGGCGCGTCCCTATTGATGAGCCTCTGACTGTGAAGACGAAGGGAGGATATAGTCCTCTCTAAAATCCAACATTAGATTCACGCAGGAGACTGTACTGATAATTGGAAAATCGTACGGCTTTTCTACTTCCTGAGACGTATAGTAAATCGTCGTGGTAAAAGAGATAACTGAGAACCGGAAATCATGAACCACTGCAACCCTATAATGGGCTAGCTTTGCGCAACTTTTGGACTAGCTCGATTTATTGCCGGTAAAGCAATATTTATGCGATATTTGTAAATACACAGCGAAGACGTTGAAGCGTTGACGATGACGTTGATGAAACCACCGGTCAATTGTCTACAAGCGACGTGCGGCATTGAGCCGGAGTGGTACACATACATACACACGTACTTGGAAACCACGCCAGACAACTGGAGACAGATAGACAGATGGACAGTTGAATGTACGCTGAGTCCAAAAAAAAAATCATGCCAACATGTATGAGCGATAATACGAGAACTGCTGGGCAACATTCGGATATAGTAAGTAGTGTACTTGTACCCTTATAGCCATGGAGAAGCTGGCTGTGTGTCGGTGATGTACTCGTACTGGCCCACCACAATACAATTGTGGCGTAATCGCGCAACCTTAAGGAATAGCTTCGGTGCAGCTTAGTGCATATGGTTGATGTTTACTTGTCTCTCTCTGTTAGTGTAAACTAAACGAGCTGCGGTCTTGTGTGAAGTCTGTTCTTCATATGATTACGTACTTTTTTTGCAGATACTGAAACGTTCACACATACATATAATATATATATATACATATATATATACTAAAATCTGAGTAAATTTTCATTTTTATGTCATTCAAGAAGCTTGCACATTATACCTACATATGTAAGTATTATCTGTATTTAAAACTCGCCGTTGCGTCGTCTATACACTTAAGACATTAAACGCATAAAATATAGCAATTTGAAGGGACAACGCACACTAAGCTCATGCGCGAGCGAAACTATTGTGATAGGTCAGAGTGGAACAGTGGTCTAAAATGAAAATTTTATTATTTGATTTGGTTAGGTTTTCGTAAGTCTCAAAAGATTTCTGGCTACGCATTTCGTTATTCTAACCGCAGCACTAGAAGTCCGTCGAAATTAGCTTATGGTCTTTAAGGATTTCCAGCCTCAAGGGCGACTGTAGACTGTAGAATATAGAAAATCTTTCCACAAAGTAGACTGTATACTTCGTCTCGTCCCTTCTTTTGGCCCTACAACAGCAGAAATACTTCAGCTCTGTGTCTCGTTTTTGTAGATATTTCGATGTTTCCGTATCTTAACATATTTCCTGTTTAATTAAATCCACAAATCCACATTTCACCTTCTTTCAGTACCACCGGCCACGGATAGCGCTATAACTAATTATCGAAGTAAAGTTTGATTTTTTCCCTTCACGTGCTTCCTAAGTTTTCAAACTTTTTCGTCGAGATCAGTTTATATTTTGTTTAATAAAGTTCTGCGAATTGCTAAGCGAAATATTCAACCAATTTCTGACGGTCACATCAATGCTCGAATGTCGGGGCGCTTTACCTGGTTGCGAACCATGGAATGACCGGGCACCGGAACTCCAAGATTAATACCAGCTCGTTTTGTTTACCAACAGAATTTAATCCAGACTGGCCAATGCCTTGAGTGCAGAGACATAACCGTCTGTCACTCCACCTATTTTCCTCCTTTCTTGAGCATTACAAATACTTCGACTTCGAATGTCGAAGCATAGAGACAAGAGAAATCTATAGCCACTATCTTCGAAATTAACCTCAGATTCTGATCCAGCTTACTATACCTAAGTAAACACATCTTTGAAAAGAACTGATGATTGTCTCCACTTGCGAACCGCGGCATTTCGAAGTTGCCGAGATGAAGAAGAAGAAAAATGCATTCAATACTGAGCTCTAGTCAAAGTATTTCAAAAATGTGGGATCAAAATTTCTCGCTCATTTATTATCCTTAGAGCTTGTTTCCTCTTCTCATTCAGCTTTTTAGACACACAAACCAGCGACTTCAAGAAGTAAAAGTTGTTTCCAAATTTCGATCCACTGTTCTGTGTCAAATATGAAAAAGTGTAACGAAGGGTAACGAAGGGTATAAAATCAAATCGTACAAATGCAATAATTGGAAAACTCTATGCTTATCCGATATGTTAGCATATATGGCAAATGGATGGCAAAAATAACAATAAACTTTAGTAATCAACAAATTTGACACGGAGCAAACGAACAAACTCCTAGACACAGACGGCATGGCGTAGCAAAATGCATTGGAGGTCCAGTACTTAGCATAAGCTGGGAGGGCCACAACTCATGTGCAGAATTACCACAGATTAGATGGAGACTGGCGAAAGGTTTGTGTGTGTTCCCTTTAGTGGCGTCCAATAACTTAATGACAACGACAGCTTCTTAGACTCCGCGTGCATTCACTTATTACAAATGTATGCGCTACATACATACATCGTTCCATCTAGAAAATCTAAGCTTTAACGCAAGAAAATTTAATTTATCTTCTAAGTAAGTACTGTACAAAACAATAGCGACTTTAACTTGTGACGTTCGGTTAAACGACGATTAAGTTAGATTTAAGTTAGCTTGCTCCAGAACCGTTTACTTTGGCTCTTCACCTCGCACATTGCCAACTCACCCAATGAATGCTAATAAATTGCCACGGGAATGGGAACACTCAAGAAATGAAAAACGGTCAAGAAAACAGAGCGACACTAGACTTCAACTAAGGCCAAGTATTATTCAGCAATCAAATAACAATCCTCAACTTCACGACAAAACAATGGAAGCAAATCACCGCAGCAAGCAAACATAACCCCACAGCGCACTTGAGAGTGCACGTTTAGTCTGATGGCTGGTGAAAATCTAACAAATCAACAATTGCCATATGATTGCGACTAATGAGTCCGACAATTGCAAAAATCAGCCAGTCAAACAGTCAAGCAGTACGGCTGCCAGCGAGATAGTCAACTAAAGGAATACAAAAAGAAACAAAAAAAAAACACAGAAACCAGGGACAAGATGCCCGCGCAACTGCCAAACGCCAACCAGCAACATTCTGCGAT
Source organism: Anomoia purmunda (assembly GCA_951828415.1). Lineage (NCBI taxonomy): Eukaryota > Metazoa > Arthropoda > Insecta > Diptera > Tephritidae > Anomoia > Anomoia purmunda. Next base: position 107,458,340 of record OX639996.1, on the reverse strand, counting down.
TAGTCGGAGGAGGTTGTGGTCGAAGTTGTTTCAACTTTAATGCTGCCTGACTGCCGCCTAGATGACTTCCATCTAAGCACTTGCATATACATATATACATACATACAAAACATATATGCTTGTACTCGTACAATTGACTTTTTTCGCCGACTCTTGCATAGTTAAAATTGAAATCCAAGTTAAGCGCCTGAACCGGTGCGCAAAGCCTTACTTAGACGCGACAACTTGAGTTGAGTTAAGCTGAGTTGAGTTGAGTTGATGATGAGAATGGCGTCGACGCCATTGAAGAGGACGATGCTGATGATGACGGCAATGACGACAACGACGACAACGACGACAATGAAGCGTATATCCATAGTTGTACGCCTGCGTCTCTGATGACGACGACAGTGACGGCCGCTTAAGGCTAGCGACCGCATATTTTGCGCTACGCACGCATTTTTATGTACCAGCCTCCTCTGTACAGTTGCATTGATCTCCGGCTAACTCTGTTGGATTGGCATCTACGTAGGTATGTAAGTGGGTATGCCAATACTCCGCTAAGTATTTAGTTATGTAAGAAAGTAGTTAGGTAGTTGCTCTGACTCTTTTATGTGGCATAAAAGTGGAAAAATATATACATATGTACTTATGTAGCTTGGAGTAGTAAGTGAACAGCGTGAGGTGGAAGAAAGAGGCGTTGGAATCTTGCTAATACTGCAGTTGCATGAACTGCTATGATATTCATTGACCGGTAGTTGTATTGCAAATAGGATGAGACGTCCGAACGATTGGCGACTGAGTGAGCGACTGACGCCAAGTTTTTAAATAAATCAATATGCTGGGAAGCAATCGACTAAGACGAAACGACAATTGTTTTTGCGAGTGGATGACTGGGCATAGAAAGCTAATTTTATCAAATGCAAGACTCAATTTCGCAACAATTTATAAAAAAAACACTACAAACAGCGCTAAAAGAAATGAGTCCTTCACTCCATAACTGATCTCCTTCTAGTCACCACTAAAAAAAAAAAGGTAGGGTTTCAACCTACCTTCTGTGAATGGTCAGATTATTTTTCTCTCGTCTAGCGGTAGATACTTGAACATCAAAATAACACGTAATTCAAGCAGATGTCGAGATGTTTCAATCGAGTACCCATTTCTTTAAATAAAATTTCATTTGTAATTAGCATTCAGGTAGAGAGCGGTTTGTCTAATCCCTTCCAGGGGAGATAGTAAAATAAAAGTGCAATTTTTGTTAGCTCGTTCGCCATCTGCTTACGAGGTTTTATTATTCAGTTTAGTCTATGTAGTAATTTAGTTCGGGAACTTCCACCTCTCAGGATTCTCTCACATATTCCTCGGGCCATCAATCTTACTCCGGCCATGGCCGAATAGATGTCTCGCCTTCCTCAAAGCATAGTCGGCATTCTGTCTCTGCAGATAGGACTTTTGCGGGCGCGCAATCTATTATGACCGATGAGATAACCTAGGAACAGCTTTAAGTCCGCTTTTCGCAATTAGTTTTCGTCGCCTCTATAAAAGAGGTAGCAAAAGAGCTTTGTCAGCATAAGACCACACATTTCACCAGCACTTGGCTTGCTCTGAGTGTACGCAATCGCTTATTAATCTCTTTTCTGTATACCAGCTGAATCTACAGAAAGGTTTAGGTCCTTAAAGAGGGCGGATGATCATTTTTGTGCCATGAATTTTCTGCCAAGGCAAATTTCCTTAGTCCTTGAGTCGAGTCCCCAGAATACCTATTGAAACGAGGACAGGAATCTTCTGATTTGGCATGAGATAGCTTCCCTGCTTTTGGGTTGAATATAACCCTGAGCTCTTTCCATATTTCTGGAAAATGATTTAGGATATGAGCTCGTTAAATACTTAAACACAACTTGTTCCCACTAAATGTTCGGATATATCTAGATATGATAATTTTTCAGAAGATCGAAAGTGTCAAAACATAAAAGTAAACCTCGTTATATTACCAGTAGCACAGTATGTACAATTTTGGCCACTAACTTCCTTTCCATGTAGTCGACAAGGCAAAGTGTGCAGTGCATGCGGCAAACACATGTCCCGAACGCGCGCGCATACTGAGCATGTGTGACAACATCGCCCTAAAATGAGTCCACTCGACGCGTTCCAATTGTCTCGATTCATTAACACACACATTTGCTTAAAATTTCCTTCTTTTTTATGCTTGGCACGCCAATTGTGCTTTATGATCTGCACAACGCTATATTGCTTTATGTTAATTTTTATTTTTATTTTCTTTCTTTTTATTTTATTATTACTTTTTTGTGGGGATTTTTTGTGCCGCGTCGCCAACTATTAATTTCTGCATGCGCATCCAATTTCTGCATTTGCACGGTTAAATATATGTATACTATATTTTTTATTTATTTTATTTTGCCTTGCTTTTATTGAGCTTATGTTACTCCTGCTCCGCCAATTTCTGTGCCGCGGCGTGCCTGCTGCGCTTTTGGAAAAGTTCAGCATAAGTTCATATGCGTCTTCTTCCTTTACTCCGCTGATTTATTTTGCAGTTTCAGTGTAAATACTTCTTTATTTTGTTTGCATACTTTTTTATGATACTGTATGTGCTTTGGGTCGTTTGGTGTGGCCTTAGCTTTGGTTTTGACTCCATGAAGATCATGGCGTATGGTGCGCTCAATTTTAGTTTCCCGTTGTTTTGTGTTTGTGGTTTTGTTTTCGGATTTTTATGCTATCTACCTCTGGTTTTTTTGTTAATCGTAAATTTTTCTTTAAACGTTTTTCTTAATATGCAAAGTCCTGTTACTTCTGACAATTGTTTGCTCGCTCCTTATTTAGTGTAACCGATTTGTTTTGGATGGAATTAAATGAGTAACAACAAGGGCGCGAAGTTGAACGTGTCAATGTTTTAATTAAAAATCACATTACATTTCTTTGTGGACTTCTATCTGAAAGAAAGATAATTGCAAACAAACGACCAGGAGGATTTTCGTAAGTAAACACAAAACATGAGCTTGGTGAGCTCTTTAAAAAGCATTTATTGCGAGAAACCCCCTCATTATGAAAACCACATAAAGAAGATTGAAATGTGAACCGAAATCTGGCATTATTTTTATTTCGAATATTTTTTGTGTAAAATCCTTATAACCGTTATTTTGTGGTTTTTATGTTTTCGTTCATATTTGATCGATATTGTGTGATTTTATTATATCCTTAGTTCGTTATTTTATAATTGTTCAATCATATTTGATCGATCCTTGTGGTTTTTACTTTTTCGCTGATCGATATTTTGTGATTTTTATTTTTTTGGTAAAATTTGATAGATATTTTGATTTTGTTTGCTAATTTTGTGATTTTTATTTTTTATCGATATTTCGTGATTATTTTTCGAGCATATTTGATCGATTTGATCGATCATACTTGATCTATATTTTCCGATTTTCACTTTTTCGATCATACATATATGATCGATAGTTTATAAATCGTAAACTTTCTATAATTTTTGACCGATATTGCGGGATTTTTAGTTTTTCGATATTTTGCGATTTTTTTTCGGGCATATTTTATCGATATTTTTTCCGATCACAATTGATTGTTATATCATGATTTTTATTCATTTGCTTATACTTGATCTATAAGTTGTGTTTTTTTTTTGTCCATCATTCGTTTTAACGAGGTACCAATCATTAATGAAATATTTGTAAACTAGTGTAATTTTATTTTATGCAAATTTTTATTTTCTAAAATATAAAAATTATTCAGTGTACAAAAATCATAATCTCAAACAAACAATCTCAATTAATGCACTAATACTCGCATTCTTCGCCCAAGCGCTCAATTTCATCTAAAATAAAATCCAGTTCCGGTTCCTCTAACACTGGAAAACAAGTGAAGACCATGCGAAAAAAGTTTCCCAAACCCCGATACTGTAGTGGCGTGTACCCAATCATCACTGTTCCGCTATAAGCCATACGCTCCTTAATCTTGGGCGCCACCTGAATACATAAATAAAATGTTATATGAAACTCTTTGTTGAAGTCACATTAACCCACCGTAGATAGCCTGTCTCGCCACGCTTCAGTCTCTTCAAGTCCCCTTAACGCCTTGGGTATATACCAAAAACAAATATTCATATACTGATAATCATCGAGGATCAAACGAAAACGATCACTGCCACGTTCCTCAATTTTTTTAATTAGTACTTTCGAGATGTCTATCGCATGATCCAAGAGTCGTCCAAAACTACCATAACCACGGGCCTTTAGCATTAACCAAAATTTAAAAGCGTCAATTTTACGTCCACATTGTACGCTCTTATTGCCAGTGTCGTAGGATACATCATAGAATTTATCTTGCTGGAAGAGATAGTTAACTTGTGTGCTATTGCAACGCGTGAGTAGTTCACGCTCACGCGTGACAAAAAGCGAACACTGCAATGGCGTGCCGAGTGATTTGTGTGGATTCCAAGAGAAAGAATTGGTACGCTCTAGACCATCCAATAGTGTACGATTCCGATAGGAAAGTAGAGCTGAACCGCCTAGGCATGCCTGGAAAATATAGTTAGACCAGTTCTACTTAGTTAGACCAGTTTTTACTTACATCCACATGCAACCACAATCCATATTTCTCGCATACATCAGCTGTCGCATTGAGATCGTCAAAGGCGCCCAAAACTGTAGTGCCAGCGGTAGCATTCACAAAGAATGGCTCAAATCCATCCTTTTGTGCCTTCAAAATTTTCGCCTCCAAATCGGTTGACAACATTTGGCCACGCTCATTTGTTTTGACAACCACACAATTATCGGCACCTAAACCTAACCAATGGGCAGCTTTAATGAAGCTATAATGCGATTCTTCAGATGTGAAGAGGACAAGCGGACGCATGCCAAACATGCCGGTAGTCTTGACGTGCGGATGACGGCTGTAGCGGGCCAAGACAAGGCCATACCTGGATGTTGTGAGGAGAGATAATATATATAGATGAGGAAAAATACACTGGGAAAATTAAGGTGGAAATATTTGGTTGTGTTGAAAATAAAGCACAATATAAGCTAGATGTAGTGAAAGTATTCGCGAGGTTGGAAGCGTTTCGAGTATATGTATGTTACTTTTTGCACTTCTGTATTTTTGACAGAGTGAAACGTTGATATATATTGAAATGATTTTCCGTCATCCCATGTTAAGTTTGGTTTGGAGACAAAACGGTTTCGGTGTTGTGCCATCTAAATCATAACGAAAAATGGCACTGAAGATGACAGAACGCCGCAACCGTTTATACCAAGCCTTGCATGGATCGGTTGGTACCACTTCGAGTTGGCATCGAAGTCACCTAAGGTAGGTCCAGAAAACGTGCTTTCGACGAGTGCTTTTCATAGGTCCCGTGATCCTAGGGCTGTCCTCTCACAGAGGCAACGATTTATCTGGGCGTTTATGGCGCTAAGTGCTTGTTGTACCCTCAAAGCCAATAAATTTGCAAGTTCTCGCTTTTCTGATAAGCCGTCTGGTGACTTATCTTTTGGTCTTGTCCACCGAAGTGCGCAGAATAAATTGGCGGCTAAAATAGCTCCTGTGATATTTTGCGTACCACTTGGTAACAAGTGGTACTTTGGGCTAAATAAGCAGCTGAGAAGTCCTCTCTGGGCAAACAAAAACCAGACTTTATATTATAAAAATAAGTTCCTAGTCATTCTCATTCGACTGTATTAGTTAAGAAGCTTGGAAGGTGGCAGCATTGGATGAGCAGTCTTTGCTTTGCTGTATTTGATTGCGCGTTAAATATGAGCTTTTCTTGTTATGAAAATCGCATCTCGTCTCCACCATATCGAACTATCGATATTCGTTACTTTGCGCTGAGTATTCATAATTTGTTAGTTCTTCAGAGGGTTCGCGATGAGAACAACAAATTTCGTTGTTCTTCTGAAAATTTTCAGTTATACTGCATAATTTCTGAAAGTGTAACACCAAAATACAATATCACATTACATCTAACCAAATTTTTGCATGTCGTATTTAGACAATCCTGCGAAGCTTAGTCGCAATTGTTTTGCCCAAGGCTCGCTCACATTTGTCAGTCAGCATTTGTTGAGCCATCAAAACGGCTGTCAGACTCCACCCGACAGTTACAACAACATGTGCAAGTAATTTTCTATGTCGACTCGTTCGCCTGTCTGTCTATTTGTAGTCATGAAGTGAGTAATTAGCCCTAAAGTAACATTCGGCTTTGAACATCTTCATAGGTCGTCGTCGTCATAGCTTACCGCAAACAAATAAACTTTAGCATAGCTGATATTTTCAATGCGTCAAAGTCAAGATTTGACCGCTGGCATAACTGTTTTGCATGTGCATATTTCATATTACTAACGAAACATATGTACGTAGATTTCAAGTGTAGACATTATTTTTTTTTCTGGGTAAATATATTTGCATACTCACATATTGGATATGGAGCCACCGGGTGCGAAGATGCCATCACCTTCGGCATAGCCGGCCAATTGGCAAACGGTGCGTATGATTTCCGTTTCCATCAGCGAGAAGACAGGTCCTACTTCATAGGTGTAACTGTTTTATGAAATTAAAGAACAAATAAATGCAAACGTGTGAAATTAGAGCCTAAATAAGTTAAGTAAGCTAAAAGTGGGTATTTATTATACATAAAATATAAATATATATATGTAAAAAACATTTTAACTCGAATATTATGCATTTAATTCGAATAATTAATACTTACGCGCTTGCATTGAGTGCATCGGTAATCCATTGTCCCATCAAACCATACGGATCCATTTGTCCGAAGAGCTGATTATGAAATCGGCCATGATTGGTTTTTACCGAATATTTAATTACCAAGCGACATAAATCTTGTATCTCTTCGATCGTGTGTGTTTTATTTTCATCAATACTCAGGTCAATCAATTTCTATGAGAAAGCTTCAATCATTAATCATTTAATATAGTAACACATATGTACATGCATATATTATGTGCGTATGTATGTAAACGTAATTAACCTCAAATAATGAGTCTCTGCACTTTTGCTTATCAGCGCCGATTAACTGGGAGACAGCTTCCCCAAAAGATAATGCAAGTGTAAGTTTCGTTGTTTTGATTTTCATGCATACAATATTTTTTATTTGTTTATTATTTAACAGGTCATTCAGTTTCTCCATTCTCGTATAAAGCTTTTATACTTCCTACAACTGGCGTCAAAAATATAATTCCAGAAAATAAAAAATAGAATGTTATTTATCGTAGCATCCTGCATTCGGAGACCTTAACTGAGCATTTTTTGTGATTTTCTTGGAAAGAACAAAAGAACTGGGAATACCAAATTTGTTTACTATATTTATTTTCTAAATATAAATAGGGAACCAGGGTAATTAAAAGGATTTTTAATTTCCCTGCTTTTTTATCTACATAGATGGTGAAAAAGAAAAACTGTAAAAAATTCTATACATATTTTCCAGGGTACTCCCTATGAATTTAGAAGAAAAAAATTGTAACAGACAAATTTTTTCAGGAAGCCCAGAAACATAAGAATCATAATAAAAAATTCCGAAACGTTTATTTAGTTGGCAGATAAGTGTGATAAATAATAATTATGTATAATAATAATATCATAAGAATTCAAAATTTCATTTCAGTAAAAAAAAAAAAAAAATGCGCAAAATTTTATATTTTTACTGCCACCTGATTTCGTTTTGAATTTTTCACTAAAAAATTTGGCTTCCTAAAAAAACGGTTTCTGGCTAATGTATTCTGAATTCGTAGGGAAATCACTTTCCATGCTGAACAAAAATTATCTTTTGGAAAAAAAATCCCTTGACTTGCTATACAAAATTTATGTTATTAAAGTTATTAAAATTTTTTCCACAACATTTTGGGTTTTAATGGCATTCTATGATAGTTCTGAAGTGCTTCAAGCGCAGTTTGTGTTGAAAATTCTTTCATAAAATAAAGTTAATTTATGTAAATTAAGTTTCTCGAATTAATCCAAGTAAAGAGCCCTAAAGATTATTTTATATGATTCTCAAACTATTCTGTTCGTAAAATTAGAATCTTTCTACACATAGAAAATTGGCCTTAATTTTTTTCCAATAAATCCTATAAAAAATAATTAGGCGAATGAAACATTTTTAAGAGGATGAGAAGAAAAAAGGGGAAAAGAATGTGCTGTATATTTTTGACCAAAAAGGATAAAGAAATACAAATTTTCTGAATATCAAAAGGAAAAATATGTACAAATTTAAGTTAAAATAAATTGATTGACTGAATGACAAAATATGCTAAAAACTTTTCTTAATACTTGATTTTGTCAAAAACTTGATTTTGGTATTTTTGTCCACGTTCGGTACACTCTGCTTCGTCGCACACCGTCAGAGTTTTTATAGAGTTCTTAAGACAAAGAGAGGCTTCTGGAATCATCCTACACAATGGCCCTCAAATTACAATATGAAAATACTTTTCGAATATTATACAAAAATTGATTACTTTGAAAAATGAATGGAACACAATCTCGGATTTACATTTTTAACGACCTACATTTTTGGCATAAAGTAGTCAAATTAGAGACCAGAGAATCTTAAATGTTCAGTAAGTTTTCACTCATATTGAGTTAATGAAAAGACAGCGGCTAACATTAGTTATTTTTGTTTTTATTCGTATCTGCATATTAAATGAGACCTAAAGGAATATCAACAATTTTTAATAGCTGCAACAAAAATTAAAAAGCCATTAAATAAATCGCCGTTTTTATGGCAAAGCGATCACCTATCAGAGCTCAGTTCATCAAGTGGTCTATCTAACTACCTATTGTATTAAAAAAAAAATAATAATAACTGGAGTGCAGTTAGCGAGTGTAGAAAATTAAATAGAGAAATACTTAAGCTTGACTGACTGTCATATTGAACACATACACATATATAAATACAAACATACAGCCATACATACATAGCAGACCATATACGAGTAAATAAATATGTACTTAACTATAGATGCATGCCTGTGAGTACACACAATCCTAATCAAAAATCAAAACATGACAATCTACGAACATGATCATGTATCAACGGCGGTCAACAGCGGATCAACAATAGCAACAACAAAACGACACAAAGCAGTAACACATAGCAACATGGCGCACAACATAGCAACTACATAGTTTTTAGCAAAATCAGCAACAGTTGCTGACATCTTGACAAACCATTTTCAAAGTGAAAAGCCAAACAGCAAGCAGTGCAAATACATTATTGCGATAGCGCGGGCCAGACCAACAGATTTACTTCTATATTAATATGTACCAGCAAATATGTATTAGATTGGGTCGGCTCCCATATGAAAGAAAAAAGTTTGAAATTACCCTCCTAACTTTAAAAGCTTATTTTGAGGAAATTTGTGAGTCATTTATCGTCCTTGGTGTGTCCTAAAAACAACCAAAAATCATAACAGTTTTATTTATTACACGATTCCAAAGTTTTATACATCGTTGAAAAGTTAGCTTTGAGTACTATATATCCTTTTAGGGTCCCTTCATTCCAGAGTAACTTTTTAACCTACTGTGTTCAAATACAGTCGAACTCCTCTATAACGAAGTCGTCGGGACCGGTGAAAAAGTTCGTTATAGAGAGGGCTTCGTTATAGAGAGGTCATACGAAATTTCATGTCTTTGTGTTCAAGGCCTATTTAATGAAACATTGATTCATTTTATTTGTTTTATTTGTTTTTATTTCTTACATTTAAAAAGAAAACCTTAATAAAAAGTCAAAATGATTATAAGGATTATTCAGGTATGAAAAAATTGTCGACTGTAATTTGTTTAGCTGTTTGAGCCTCTTCCTTATCAATAAATATGTACTTCTAAGGAATTAATTTTATTAAATATAATGTCGGGTACATCGCTCCGTGATTCAACAAATGTTAATAGAGTTTGAAATGCTGCACTCGTTTCGGAGAATGATGGAACTGTAATATATTTTTGTGTATTATAACAACTGCTTTTTAGCTCTTCGCTAAATTCGTTATAAAGGAGTTATTTGCTATGGAAAATTCCATTTATGTATGACAAAAGAATTCGTTACAGATAGGAATTCGCTATAGAGAAGTTCGTTATAGAGGAGTTCGACTGTAATATAATTTCTAACCTAACGGAACTTTACTTTGATTCTCAAAAAATAAAATTTTAAATTAGCGATGCATTTCTTTCTTTGGAAATCAAGGCAAATTTTTTAATTAAAATATCTCACGATAAAAGGAAGACAGCAATGGAAGCCATTAGTTTTCGTGTTCAGGATGTTAATTGGAAAGGAAAAATACAAATATTGTGGTAGAAGAAGAAATCAGTTGTTTTAATAGCATCATCTTATATTTTGTTTTTGCATCTGCGGCTTTGACTGCCAAATAATTTTAAAAAAATTATATAGCAAGTGAATGAGAACATAAATAGCAATTAAAATTTGCATTTTAAGCCGTAAGATGGAAAAACCGATCAAACCAGCTGTTCTAGTGACATCACTTTATATGAATTCGCCGTGGTGGCGTTACCATAAAAACTCATGTAATTTTTTTTATTCGAATTAGCGTATGTATTGTCAAATTGAGTTATTTTGTTTACATCCTGGTTGTTTTCGTTGTCGTGAACTAATTTTTCAAACTATTTGATAGAAGTAGTCAGTTGACTTCGACAATCGGTAGGCGAAAAACAAAAACAAAATGCATGTATTCAAAGTTATATTTTTTTTAACAATTTACCACTCTTTTGAATCGAGTAATAAATAAAAAAGTTATGAGCAAAAGCGATTTTGAATGTTTTTAGAACACGCCAAGAACGAAAATTTCGATGTTCCTAAAATCCACTGAAAGTAAACTTTCAAACTAAGCGAGATAATTTGCTAATTTTTTTCGCGACCCAGTCTAATATGTAAGTATGTACATATGTATGCATGTGTGTGTGCGCGCATTAGTGTTCGTTGACTTGTTGATTGAATTGCCGTTGTTCGGCTTACCGTAAAAATGCCGGTCAAAATAAAAACGTTTAAATCCGCTAGGAGAAAAATAAACTTGACATACTTTTTAATTGCAAATCCAACGCGCACGAATACGAGTGCCGCCGCCTTGTCATCGAAAGCGGTGTGATCGGTCGAGCATTATCAACTGATTTTGCGGCCCAAAACACACCCGCCGCTCGCACAAACCCGATTTGGCCGTGACAGTGATGTGCTCCGTCGTTTGCTTGCTGGTACCACCAATTGGCAAATGGCTTGGTGTGGTGCCAAGTTTGTTGACAGCTTTGTGGCATTTAAGCCGCTTTCTCAGTCGCACATAGCTTCATTAAATTTAGAAGTAGTACGAGTACATTGGTACACTTTATACATATCCTGCTGATCGCACTAACAACTGTTTTATTTGTGCCTCCCACAGCTACATACATATGTATGTACTTATAGAAATAAATAAACACACACTCACATACACACACACACACATCTAATGTGAACTTACCTTCATTTCGTCCGGCTGCATGAAGTGCACAATTTTGACGGTATCGCGATCCGCTTCGGACACACAAAACGCTTTCTCATTATTCAACAAATCATAGACAGAGCGCAGCACTTTCCAATCGTCGACCAGATTAAGACGTATCTTATCAATCTCGTCGGCTGCAGTTTTTATTATCGTTGCTTTGTTGGACATATTTGTTGTGATTGGTTAAGATATACTTAGTTGTTATTTGTTGTAGTGGATCAAATGTCGTTTGTACTAATCGTCTAGTGATGCTCAACAGATGTCGATTTGTTGATGATTTCACCGCAAACAGTTTTAGCAAAAGTTTGTCCGAAAGAGAATTAAAGTTTGTATACGATGAATAGCTTTGTGTTAGCTATGGAGGAAAAACTTTGGATAACTATATAAAATTTAAAGCGGCTTGAATTATCTTGCTAATGGAGGTTTTCTATCTTTGACAAAACGCTTGTTTTGACCCCGGGTATACTAAAGATCTGCAGATCTTCTGTGATTAGGCCCATAATAATAGTGATAGAGCAGACTCTCAGTCAATAATGTGAAAAATCTGATTGTCAACCTTCGTTTCAGTTTTAGTTTAATCCCAAAACCGAGATCATGCTTTCACAAAAACGGAAACACGCGTTGTTAGAATTTGGCATCCTCTACTCCTATGTGGAATGACGTTGAGCAATACCTTCAGTTCTGTCAAAAATTGTGAGGGGATATATAGAATTAGCCCATCATATGTATTACGATATTTTCAGACAGCCAAGCGGCCATCAGGTATCTCTTCAAGCGGATATTTATGTTGAAACTGACTAGGAACTGCTGACATCGAGGAACGTGAGGGTTCAAAAGCAGCCTTATTGGCATCATAAGCATTTGCGACCTAAACTGAGCAGAAGGGAGTAAGTACTAGGGTTGTAGACAGGTCAGACTTTTCAGTTACCCCTGCAGTGTCCCTTCGTTTCTGTTTTACCCTAATATTTATCTACATATCTATCTGTGTATCTTAAATTCGAGTATGTTGCCTGCCAATCGCGCGATTTCTTTACCCCTTTGTTCGAAATAGGAACAGGTCAGGAGTCGCTCTTTTTATTATTTTCTAAACTAGATAGAGAGCGAAGGAAATTTATTTGAATGACACGCGGCACAAAACACCAACAATTAGTGGCTGCCGTCTTTCTTTTCCCTTTATCATGGCATTTTGATCCTCCTTTTAATTCGCCTTCGCCATAACCTTATATTAATTCGCTTTGAATCTCAACTGATCTGTTCCAAATGTTTAGCGGAATTTCAGCAGAACTTCTGCGGCAGCGCTAATTCAGCTCCTAGCAAGTAACAGCCTTTCAAGATTGATCTATTCAGTTCGGTTCAACAGAGTATGACCTGGGAATAGGCGCGTGGCAAGTTGGTGGATCCATAGAAGGTGATAGCAAATAGTCAAGGCGAATCTGTTGAGTATTTTGTTTGTGTCATTTTGTGAATAAAAAGTCAAATTCTGAATTCGCTCGTAATTGCCAGACGAATTAGGAAAGAAGAACAAGCAATCAACTGATTGGATAACACCACCTTATATGAAATCGCCTAGGGCGCGATTTTTATTTTGAGTCTAAAAGTTTTCGTCCAGGTTTCTCGGGCTTTTTCGTTCAATTTATTTTCGAATTTTTCGTGTGTGTCTATTTAGGAAATTTGCTCTAAACACGTGCCCATACGAGGCCGGTACGAAATTAGATACAAAGTTTTCGGCGTGCGACGAATCCCTGCTAAAAGCCAGATGGTGACCATCTCTAGCGCGGACATGTAATCCGTAAAAAGAGGCCTGAGTTAGGTTTTTGGCGTTCAGTCAACTTTCTCAAATAACAATCTCTTTTGCAGGGCTTGGACACACAAATCTTTACAACAAATTTGTGAAGTGGGCCACAATTTTTTCGAAGGTCAAGCTTTTTTTGTGAAATTGAATTTTTCTGTTCACAACGATAAACAAAAAAATTAGTCTTCTTTTGCAATTTTTCGTATAATTTTCAAATCTAATTAAAACAATTATTTGAAACAAAAGCCGGTTTGACGGCAAATGGCTTCCAATTTTATAAACCGGATATGCAACACGAAAGTTAGAAGAAGCGATCAAACGTTATTCACAGAGTCACACTTTGAAGACCACAAAAACTTGCATTTTTACACCAAATAGATATTTCGCTCACTTTTGTCACTTTCTAAAGAATCGCCGTCAGGTTCACTTGTACAACTTTCTATTGTATTTGAAATATTTTTAACTCAAGAATCACTGGCCGCCCAAACACGTTCAATGCTGACGATCGAATGTGGAATTATACACGAAATGAATATGTAACCGGCCACCCCGCCGCCTACTATCTTTACTGTTGAGTGGCTGCATTCAGCCAGTTATGCATTGATACTCGTAGACATATCGACATACGGACATTCCAACATACACCGTTTGTACTACGTATGGTAATGTGTCAATGAATTCATTTGCTCTGCCATTGAGTTCAGTAATTAAATTCGAGTGGTGCCTGTAATCAAACGGATTTCAACCGCTCCTCACCGCAAACGTATTCGCTCATGAAATCGCGCGAAATTGATCTGCACAATGTGATCAGTCTGTCGCTCGGTAATCAACTAGCAAAATTTTACATGCTGCGAACATGTACTATCATTTTTGCTGTTTTCATTTATGAATTTATGGTTTTATTTAATACGATTATTTTTTCAGTATGTGTATACTTCTTTCGACATTTTGTCCCACGTTTGAACTTAACAAACTTTTCAACAATTTGAATTTTTTATCAAATGTTTCTTATCTGAAATATTTCAACAATTCTCATGGGGTTACCAATATTTAAAAATTTTAAATTCGAGTAAAGTTACAATTTCATCAAGTAGCTAATCTCAATCTAAGTGAAAGGTTTTCCGGGTAGCTAAATTAATTATCGAATGTGAACGATGTGGAAGAGAACATTTTAAAATCCAATTTATTTTAATTGTGTAAAATAACATCAGAATTGTGGAGCTTAAAAGTGTCGAGATCACCACACATTTTCAAAAAAAACAACGCATTTGCGTATAGAATTGGGAATTAAAAATAATAACTTTTTTGGTTAATTTTTTACAAAAATATGTTAATAATAATACGAGTAAAAATCCAAATTTCAAACTTTGTAAACTTCAAATTTTTAAGTAAGCAGTTTTGTAGTCCACTCCATTTTAGTAAAGTGCAAATTTGAATTGGCTGATTTTTGAGAATTTCTTTTTGTTGAAATTGTATCACATTTCCTTCCAACCAAAAATAGATTCAAGCGTGCGTTATATGCAGTGGAATGATCAAGCAAAAAAATCATCAACTGCTATAAAACTGCATACGCCAAATTTTTTCAAAAACTTCTGAGTAAAAAATTAAAATAATGAAAATTTTAAAATCTTGATTTATATGGTTTTTGTAAAAATTAACCAAACAAAAATTTATCATGCAAATATTGCGAATATTGTAAAAATTGTTGTTCGTATGTATGTATGTATATGTTGATAACTGACTCGCTATAAAAAATATTAGAGACCATTAGTCCACTGATAACATTTTTAATACTTTATGTGTTCTTTTTTTTTTTTTTTTTGAATATAAATATAGTGTTGTATTTTAATTCTTTTTAAGGTTTTTCTATCAGCATGATCTGCTCATAGAATCTACATATATTTATTCTTTATGCATTCCAAAGCAGCATTTTTTTGTACTCTGTAATCAATATATTTAAAAGGCATAACGAACGTTACTGCTTAATCGTTTTGATTAAAACCTGTACATATTTATAATACCAGCTTTAAAAAAAATTATACCGGCAATGAACTCCAAGAGTTTTTATTCTTAATAATCATGCACATTGCCAAGGAAGCGCTTATTTTCGAAGGGAATTGAAGTTTTTGTATTCGGTGTCAAATTTTTGTAATATTTACTACATATAGGGTTCATTTTCAATTACAGTCGTGTGTTTAAAACTAAGACCATAAGCATACTTCTCTCAATTTAATTTTAACGCGTATATTACAAACACGCTCGCAAAAACTTAAAATAACGGGTTTGGTAGTTATTATTTTATTACAATAATTAGAGAGCATTGGATTATAAAATAATGTGACCACTTTAATCACAGATACATTTTTTTCGCTATCGACAGCAATATTTAATTCTTCGTGATAGCGTCGAAAATGTATTACGGATACTTTCAGTTGAACGATCATTCAAAATTTGTAGCTTATGTTTTTACGGCTTCGCCTGGACGGTCTATTATTTTACACACAACTGTAGTACTGGTATTCGCTTCTCTTTATGTTATGACATAGATTTATCTATTAATTAAATTCGCTAGAAATATATCTAGATTTTCAATATAAAAAGTAACATAACTGTACTACCCCGTCATTCACTTTTGAAAACCGATGCCTTCCAGAACTTATTAGGAAGCAAGACTAGTCTTGAAACTTTATGCCGATTCCGCAGCTATCTAGCCATGATGAAGGAAAAAACACGTCAGCCAAAGAACGTAGATTACAAAGAAGTTGCTTCACTCCCACCTTGCCTCTAACAGAAAATCACATCCAATTTCACCACACCAGAAACCAATTGGATCTAATTAGATTCGAAAGTTCCCACGGCAGGCGGATCTAGGATGCCGAAAAAACCCGGATTTACATCCGACCAAGGACTGTCGCTTCTCCAATGCTCTTGCAACAACAACAACAATTAAATTCTTGTATCAATCAGCAAAAATTAAATTAGTTCTGGTATGGTGAAATTGGAAGGTATTTTCTGTTAGAGGAACGATGGGAGTGATGTAATCCTTGTCGTTTGTTTAATATGCTACCAAATTTCACAAATATTAATCGGTTTTGGTCATGATAAAAACATAAATAACATATGTAATTATTTTTAACATGATTTTGCCTTTCAAAATAAATATATTGAAATCTAAATTTATTATTAGCCGCCACTGTATGAGTATTGCTACACCTTTTTCTCCAATCTTTTCAATTACAACTTTTCTGAATGAAAACTGTATCACCAAATCACATTTATCAAATAGCACTCTATTTGTTCATTAAATTTACCTCAAAAAAGATGTTTATTACAAAATTGTTACTATTTTATTTCAAAACATGACTCGACTATTGCATCATTTACAGTTCATCAAACACAGCTAACCATATGATTTCAGCAAAACTTTTTTCTCGTCGTTTCTGTCATTCAGATTTCGTATGTCATTTCTTATTGGCAATTGATAAAAGAAATTCAGTGCCGTTTAATAAATATCGCTTTCCTTTCGATAAAAATATATTTTCAATTATTTTCGAAGTGTTATTTACGTAGAAATATATTGAAATTGTGTAAGGAAAATGCTTTCACGTCTACTGCGCCACCGCACATTCTCCCGCAACGTTGGAAACCTAGTAACCAAAGACCAACATGCAACGTTTTACCTAACACGTTCGAATTGGCGTTATGGAGCGTTACAGCGGCGTTGCAACGCCAGTGGCAGTGCTCTGATAACACAAACGATGGCCAACCAATCGCGTAACTACTGCACAAATCGTAAGAAGGATGAAGAAGATGATTTGGAGGTTGAATCTTCAGAGTACATCGTGAACAAAGACCCGCAGTTGCCGGCAACTGTGGCGGTGCCGGAAGTGTGGCCGCATTTGCCACTGCTGGCAACACGACGTAATCCAGTTTTTCCGCGTTTTATGAAGATTCTAGAAGTACGTACCAAAATCAAATTCATAAAGAATATTTAATGGCATTTTTATGTTGCTCAAAATTGAACACTTATATAATTTTATCTGGTTGAAGGTCTCACATCCCATGGTTATTGATTTGATAAGACGCAAGGTGAAGTTAAATCAACCTTATGTGGGTGTTTTCATGAAGAAGGACAATGAGAATGAATCGGAAATTGTTGAAAAATTGGACGATGTTTACAATGTCGGCACATTTGCACAGATACAGGAACTGCAAGATTTGGGCGATAAATTGCGCATGGTAGTTGTAGCACATAGACGTGTCAAAATAACCGGACAAATTTTAGAGGACCTCGTACCAATCCCTAAAGGTAAGCTATGTATTATGAATTAAGGTTCCACATTTGTATACAATGAGTGGGAAAGGAAAGTGCAACACAATAAATTGGAAGTGGTGCGGTATATCTACGATCGGCGGTAAATTTATTGCTGTCAGAAATTGCCGAGCACATTATATACCAATTAAGTTGTTGCTACTTAAAACCCACTCTTATCCAAAATCCCACAACTTTAGTCAGTAGTTAACTCCACTACTAAAGAAACGAAAGAACGCCTCTGGTCATGCTTTCACGTTCCTCACACCACCCAATTCTTCCTATCCCACTCCTTACATTTACTTTGTTGCTCTTGTGGCATTATATATAAGAAAATATTTCGTCATAACGCTCTCCACTCAGAGAAGAAGACGACACTACATTTTCCACTCTTTAATGTAAAATTGAACATCCCAGCTGAAGAACAACAAAACGATGTGGAGCGACGTAAATTAGCACGAAAAGTGCGTTCTGCGCGTATTACCAAACGTGATGGGAGTCAAAGTGGCAAGGTGTCCAGTGAGAAAATAGATGAAACAACACCTACACCTACGGGCGTTGTACCACCTGTAACAGGATCAGCACAAGTGCCACCAACAACCGGTCCTGTGCCACAACCTGTGCTTATGGTAGAAGTGGAAAATGTTAAGCACGAACAGTACAAACAAACCGAGGAGGTTAAAGCGCTCACGCAGGAAGTTATAAAAACTATTAGGGATATTATAACAATGAATCCATTGTACAGGTAAATTAAAATTGAATGAAGTATTTTAGAAAATCGAAAATCAATTTATATATATAATTATGTTCCTCTTAGGGAGAGTCTGCAGCAAATGCTACATCAAAATCAACGTGTGGTCGATAATCCAGTTTACTTGTGTGATTTGGGCGCATCGCTGTCCGCAGCAGAACCAGAAGACCTGCAAAAGATTATGGAAGAAATGGATGTGAGTAACTGCGGCGTAAAGCCGGACACAATTAAAATTTTACATAGAATTTTTTGCACCCACTCTAGATACCCAAACGTTTATTACTTGCTTTGGCTTTGCTTAAAAAAGAATTAGAACTTTCAAAGCTGCAGCAGAAAATTGGGCGCGAAGTTGAGGAGAAGGTGAAACAACAGCACCGCAAATATATACTACAAGAACAGCTGAAAGTAATTAAAAAAGAACTGGGTATAGAAAAGGACGATAAGGATGCCATTGGCGAGAAATACCACGAAAAGCTAAAAGATAAAACTGTACCCGCACATGTAATGACTGTCATTGATGAGGAATTGAGCAAGCTGAATTTCTTGGAGAGTCATAGCTCAGAATTCAAGTGAATTTATATAAACGCCATACTCCATTAACAAATAAAATGGTTGAGTTATTTTTTTTTTTTATTTAAAAATTACAGCGTTACACGTAACTACTTGGATTGGCTAACATCACTGCCCTGGGGTGTTACAAGCACGGAAAACTTAAGTTTGGACCAAGCTCAAGAAATTTTAGATCATGACCACTACGGTATGGATGATATTAAGAAACGTATTTTGGAATTTATTGCTGTAAGCCATCTGAAAGGCAGCACTCAGGGTAAAATTCTTTGCTTCCATGGACCACCGGGAGTGGGCAAAACTAGTATTGGTATGTAAAGCTATTCGGAAAATTTGCAGATTTTTATATTTAATGAATTCAACACGACAGCTCGCTCCATTGCGCGCGCGCTAAATCGGGAATATTTCCGCTTCAGTGTTGGCGGTATGACCGACGTTGCAGAAATCAAAGGCCATCGGCGTACTTATGTCGGCGCAATGCCTGGCAAGCTAATACAGTGCTTAAAGAAAACTAAGACTGAGAATCCCTTGGTGCTAATCGATGAAGTTGATAAAATTGGCAAGTAAGTTGAAATGGAACTGTAAAAACTAGAAAATTACCGAAAACAGATTTTTAAGGCCGAACCGACCTAACCGAACTTCGACCTAAGTTGGGCAGAACATTTTCATGGCGAAAAATTAAAATAACTTGTACAACTATGACTTGTTAATAAAAGTCCTCAATAACTGTTATTTTTGATTACTAAAATAAAAATCAGAAATTACTGTTATTTATGATAACATAAAAATCCGGAAAAATTGTTCTTTTGGTTGCATAAAATAAAAATCAAAAATAGCCGCGATGGTCCCTACTATTTTCGAAAGATAAAAATATTATTATTAAAACTTTGTACAATTTTTAAATAAAAAAAAATTGGCAATTGTTCGTTTTTGGGCGAAGCCAACCAAACCAGAATGTTTTATGCTGTTATAACAACAACAAGAAACCAGAACCGAACTATGGTTGTCGAACCTGGCCGAGGCCAAAGTTCGTTCATTCTCTAGTAAAAACTAACGAAATCAAATATTTAAAGCAATGCAATAAACACAACTAATTATACTTCCCCATTCCAGAGGTTACCAGGGTGATCCTAGTTCGGCATTGCTTGAACTGCTCGACCCCGAGCAGAATGCCAATTTCCTCGACCACTACCTTGACGTGCCCGTTGACTTATCACATGTGCTTTTCATTTGCACAGCTAACGTAATCGATACCATACCAGAACCCTTACGTGATCGCATGGAACTGATTGAGATGTCTGGCTATGTCGCAGAGGAAAAAATAGCGATTGCACGTCAATATTTGATACCGCAGGCAATGCGCGAATGTGGCATCACCGGTGATCAGATAACCATACATGATGATGCGCTGACAACGCTCATTAAAAGTTATTGTCGCGAGTCGGGTGTACGAAATCTGCAAAAACACATTGAGAAGGTGATAAAAAATTAGAAATAATTGGTTCGAGCTTCTGTTTATTTTTATTTTTATTTTTTTTTTCAACTATTATTTTAGGTTATACGTAAAGTAGCCTATCGTTTTGTGAAAAAAGAAGGTACACACTTCTCAATCACCACCGACAATCTTACAACGTTCCTGGGCAAACATATTTTCTCATCGGATCGCATGTACGAAGATACACCGCCCGGCGTGGTTATGGGACTGGCGTGGACTGCAATGGGCGGTTCATCGTTGTATATTGAAACAGCCTCACGTAAAACTGGAAAACTCACAAAAGACGACGATGCCGGTGGTACAATACACCTAACCGGCAATCTTGGCACTGTAATGAAGGAATCTGCACAAATCGCTTTGACTGTGGCGCGAAATTACTTGCGTGATATAAACGCTGATAATACTTTCCTGGAGAAAGGGTAAGTGTCGAATAAAATTCAGTTTAAAGTATTTGAATGTATGGAAAACAAAAAACCTCAACACTTTTTTGTAGCCACATCCACCTACACGTACCAGAGGGCTCTACGCCAAAAGACGGGCCCAGTGCTGGTGTTACCATTGTGACGGCGCTGATATCTTTGGCAACAAATCGACCAGTACGTCAAAATCTGGCGATGACTGGTGAAGTGTCGCTTAAAGGCAGAGTGTTGCCTGTAGGTGGCATTAAAGAGAAAACCATTGCTGTAAGTTAACAACAAATAATTGTAATAATTGTCGGTTGTTTTGATTTTGTTTTCATGTCATTTTTTTTAGGCAAAACGCTCGGGCATCAACTGTATAATACTGCCCGAAGAAAATAAAAAAGATTTTGCTGAACTACCTTCCTACATTACCGATGGCATCGAAGTGCATTTTGCTAAAACCTATGAAGATGTATATAAAATCGCTTTTCTCCATTAATGCTTGTCAAGAAAGTTTCCAAAACAAAAACAAAAACAAAATTGCGAATTGAATAATAAGCTAATGCTAAGCATTATACGAAACTATTATTTCTATTTTTAAATTGTAATTGTTTAAAAAATATATAATATTGTTATAGGTTAGTTATTTCAAAACTGTTTTACACAAGTAAATCATTTAGCGTGTATTAAACATTTGTTTATTTATTTAATGAACTTTTTTTCTAAGTGCAACAGGCTTGATATCCGAAAGTTAATTTAACAACAACATCGAATCAAATATCCGAATTTTCGAGTATCCAATGCATATAATTGTTCACATTTGTATACATGCCCGGCCGATTGGCTTCACCGCAGCGTACACCCCATGAGACAATACCGATGGTGACCCAGCGACGATTTGGCAATTGCACCAACAGTGGTCCGCCGCTATCACCTTGACACGAATCCTGCCCACCCTCGGGCATGCCGGCGCACAACACTGTATCCGGTATACGCTCAACCATCGCCTTGCGGCAATCGGCAAGTGTCCAAATTGGCAATAATACCTGGAAAAATCGAAATAAAGCAAATAATTTTAAAAAAAACAGGTACGGTAACGGTTATAATTTTTATAAAAAATATCATGATGTAATCTGTTTTTCGACCACATTTAATCGATATTTTTTGATTTTCATTTTTCGATCAAGTTTAGTCAATAATTTTGTGATTTTTATTTCTTCGGTAAATAAGAATCTCTTTTTGCTTTAATTAAATTTTTAAAAATTTTCCGATAATATGTGATCGATATTTTTCGATTTTTAATTTTCGATTACATTGTTACCGATAATTTTTTATTTTAATTTTTTCGATATTTTGTGATGTTTAATTTTCGAAAAAATGTTATCGATATTTTGTGGTTTTTATTTTTTCGATCAAATTTTTTCGATATTTTGTGATGTTTAATTTTCGAAAAGACGCTATCGATATTTTGTGACTTTTATTTTTTCGATCAAATTTTATCGATATTTTGTGATTTTTGTTTTTTCGATCAAAATCGTTATTTTTCGATTTAAAATTTTCCAATCATATTTGATAAATATTTTGCTATTTTTCGATCACATTGTTATCGATATTTTGTAGTTTTTGTTTTTTGGATCAAAAATAATAGTCAAAAATAAGGGCAGCTTTGCATAGCATATTTTATATGAAAAAATCGAAATATCGACAATTTTCGATCGCTGAAAAAATCTACTATCAATATAAAACAACTATCCAATCAGCGACTACCTACCTCCATAAGTATATTCGAATGCGGTCCCGCAAATGTTTGTGTACCCCAACCTGTAACGACACCGACTTGCCCCTCCCATAGCTGGCCAACAGGTGGCATGCAAACCGGCCAGATATATGTGTTAAAGAGTGTCGCACGATCCAGGCGTAGCAGCGCAATATCATTCTCATAAGTCAGCGGATCATAATCGATATGTATCACCATATTTGCAATACGAAAATCACGTGCGCGCGTCTCATTAGTCAGCAATGTATTGTACTCGCCCAAACGCACAAATAAATCATCCTTATTGAATTTGTGTACACAATGCCCCGCTGTGAGCACATGACGATCAGTGACAAGCACACCGCCACACCACACATACGGCACACCTGGTCGTATTAAGGCAGCCATCCAAGGCCATTCATCCGGTTCAGCCGGACGACCGCCAGTAACGCGTGGAAATTGTTTGGTGGTAAGTCCACAGCCACGTTGTTCGGGTTTATTGGCAATGCGTGCTTCCTCCAGACCATTATTATTAATATCGGTAACGACTTGAGGACTGAATCGGGACTCAGTGTTTTCAGTGCAACAAACGCCTATGGACCTGCCGAGGGAATAACGTTTTGAATGAAGCATGTGAATTGTGAGTGGAGTGCAAATAAGAGAACTTACTTTTGTTCGATAACGCACAACTGCGAGATCAAGCGCCAAATATCATTTTTCAACTCGGGTATACGGCAGTAGAGTGGGTGTCGACAACGACCCACCTCACCCAAAGAAGTGCGACACTCACCATAGTCTTGATTCTCCTATATGAAATAAAGTATGAGTACAAAATTTGTGAAGTGGGCCACAATTTTTTCGAAGCACAAGCTGTGTTTTGATAAATTGATTTTTGCTGGTTCACAACTATAAAAAAATTATGAGTTTGACGATTTTTCGAAATTCGAAATATTTCGAAAGTTATACGAGTAAGTCCTACATTTCACTTCCGAGCGAATTTGAATATTGTGCTATCTGAAACTGCCAAAGGAAGCGAAAATATCCGAGTGAAAGTGACTTGCCGAAAATGTCCGTTTAACTTTTTCGAAATTGTTTGGATGTTATTTATTTTCATAGGGATTGGTAATACCGAATCTGCTCATTTTTTAAATACTTACAAATTATGACGTGTTCTTGCTCTTTTAAACATTTTTCTTTTTTAATTTTTGGGATTGAGAAGTCAATAATATTTTTAAAAAGGTTATAACTTTTCCAAAAAAAAAAAAAATTATAATCGGCATTAATAATCGCGAGAAAATAAATAAAATCCAAACAATTTCGAAAAAGCTTATAGTTATAGCTACCGAAATATTTCAAATTTCGAAAATTCGTCTAAGTTATATTTTTTTTTATTGCTGTGAACCAGAAAAATTATGTCTCTTATCACAAATTTTTACAATTTTACAATTTTACAATATGTACATCACTTTTGATTCTATTAGCGCTAATATTTCCTATATAGTATTGAACTCACTTGAAAAATCACTTGTCGCTTCTTCAATATGTGACGCATCAAATAATCACTGCCGCCACCGGTACTGTTAAACTCGTTACCTTTAGAATGCGCTTTGCTGTAAGCATTTTCATTATCTTCACGCCCCCATTGAAATTCATCGTTGTCAGGCAATTCGAGTAGATCTATGAAATGACATGAAGTATTGCATTAAATGCAATTAATTGCACGCATGCGTAAGTGTGTTGCGGATATGGAAAAATTATTGAATTTCCCAACCATTTAATACAATATTTACACATGTACTTGCATATTTATGTGCATACATACTATTTACATATATTTCTGCAAAATTAAAAAAAAAAAACAATTTTATTTGTTTGAAAGTTAATTTGTGTGCGTCCACGTGAAAAGGGCCCACTTCGGTGGTATTGGAGTTATGCATATAGGCGTCTTCCTGGTTGATTTTCGAACATTTTGAGGCAAATTAGACCATCCTAACTGAAGAATTGAGTGAAATATAGAACTTTGAAGGTGAATATCCGAAAAATGACTAATTGAGAAAAATCAATTTGAAGTTGAAAGTTGTCCCTTGTGGACCCTTTTCTTTTTTTTCAAAAATTAAATTAATTACTTCTATTATACCTAGGTAGCTAAATTTGGTGTCATTCGACGCGTAAATGTATATAGTTCCATAATAAACCATAATAAAAAATTACGAAATTCGATCCATGTATCGAAAAATCTATATATCTCGAAAATTAGATGCGACAAAGTGGGCCCTTTTCACGTGAACGCAAACATTTGGTCCTAAGAACGCGTTAAGTTTAATTTTTTTTTATAGATTATATCATAGTATGAGATTAAATTGGCTTCGTTTGTAAACGCAGCAAGACTGGCGGCAGCCACTTGGCGGATATCATCTTTTCCACTTAACAGAAAAAATTGTAAAAGTCCAGATAAAGATTTCCATCACGCAAAATCAAACTTTTTTTTGAGCAAAAAAGTTAGTTTAAAAACAAAATTGGTTGATTAATTTTGCAAGTTAACTTTAACGCTCGACCTAAACACTTCAAAATACTTTACTTTTGTTGACAAATATCGACAATATATTTGCAACTACTTATGTACTTTCAATACAAATAAATTTAAATACAGATCAGGAAATGCAATGCTGTTTTTTATACTTGTTTTCTGCACTCTAAATATATGTGTATATATGCACATTAGGGTGCCACACACAAAAAAGTGGCGATATTTTCATCGGAAATGTAAAATGTATTATGTTCAAAATATTTCGAAAAAATATTAAGATTTGTGTGAGCTGGACCGATTTGAAAATACCTCCTGAAATGGAGGCTTTTATACAATAAATAAAAATAGTTTTTAAAAATATTTGTTCAAACAATCACCTCAGATGATGAAACAGATTAAGCTTGGAAAAAAAATTTAAACAAATTTCAGCAAAATCATAATTATGAGATTTTTGATGTTGTTTTCAAATCATTTCAAGCTCATGCTAATCTCAATATTTTTCCAAAATATTTTGGTGAAAATTGAGAAATCTAATATATTTTATAATTCCCATAGACGGAAGGACTACACCAAATTTTTTCAATTTTTTTTTTCAATTTTTTGCTGCACCTTAATGTACATGCAAATATATTTTTACATACCGATATAGTCCTTGTTCGTTGCTCGTATCAAATGCCCCAAACAGAAGATAAGCAGCAGTCGAAGAGTGAATTCTTGTGTGGTCATTATGCTGGAAGAAATCATATCAGTGCCAAGAACATACAGGAGCAAAAATATATTGATTAAAGTACTTTATAAATAAACTCAAACGTAGCATGTGCGTGTGTTTGTATTTACTAAAAAGATTTGCAACCGGTTAAATTCACTTTAATTCATTTATTTTTATTGTTCTATTTGTGCTGTGATCCAGTTCTGTCGATCAACATTGATTTCAGGAAAGAAAAGAAAAGTTGAGTTTCTTCAGACAGAAATTCTGTATTTTATTTTTAATTAAATTTTTCATGTTACTCATTAGATAGCTACTAAAAGTAACAGCCTGAAAAAAACGTCCCTCTTTAATTTAAACTTTTTTTAAGGAGTTAGAAACTAGATTGAAATATTATAGAGCCGTTAAGTATTTTATTTGGGTTTCATCTGAAAACTGTGCTCTTATTTTTGTTGAACTTATCGAAACACATGCAATTCTATTATTAAGAATTTAACTTTATGAAATTTTGTTCTGCACTTTTTAACACTATAGATCCGCTTATTTCATTTTTTTATCTAATTTTTTTTTTTTACACCCGCTCCATTCACTTGCACTGGGTGTGAATGTCATAAACTGATCGTTTTATGTTTATTATTATTATTACTATTATTATTATTACTTTCAATTCTCTTACTATGACTATTGCCGCTACTCAGAATTCGTTTTATATGCGCGTCAGCTTGTTAGCAAATCTGTTCAGGTTCTCAACACTTCGTCGACTAAATTCGTTCAAACTTAATTTTTTATTCACAAACCGCTGGTAATGATTTTCGAATGCGTCGACGCTCCAATGCCGGACATTTTTCGCTTGTTATATTATTACCGCTGTTGATTTTCTTTTGTATCCACACTCTGGAGCGCTGATTAAAATATTTAATTTCTTTTGGCAAGCAATGAAATATACATACATACAATATATCTACAATAGTTTTAGCGGTATGCCGATTACAAGCAGTAGTACTCTGTGGGGTTCCCTACGATTTGTATTCTGCTACTGTTGGGTCTTTTGTTTGTTGTTTTATTGATGTGACTGTAACTGAATTGTTTTGTAGCTATTGTTTTTGATATTATTACTTATGACTCGATGTTATCTTCTCACTATAACTTACATATTACATTAGCAATTGCTTTGCTTAGATTTTTGGATGAGCCACAGTGGGATGAAGATAACATTCAACGTATTATAAGTGAAGCTGGAATGTAGAAGATGTCAATGCGTTTATCTATCAGGTACAGTTATGTTATTTCAATGTCGCTAAACGAAAGTTAAGAGTAAAATTTATAAATAATAGAATGTGGATTGGCGCATAAGTAAATTCTTCTAAACGTTATCCTTTCGAGGTATGGCTATCTTATAGCGAACATGAATATGTAAAATCTTTAATTAAACCACGTTACAAAGACCACATATGACCTCGCGCTTTCGCCTGGTTTCCGCTTCGCATCTCTTTCTATCGCTCTCTCACTTTCCCTTTATCCTCCGTTCACAGTGGCGTAAAACTTTCAACTCAACTGTTCCTTTTTCTTCAGAATATTCCACCCCTCCATCGTAGCGTTAAATTTTTAACGCAATCGTCTCCGAAGTCCCATAAAAAAACTGACTTTTAAAACAAATTTTAATCTTTTCCAAGCTTTATTATGAGAATTATTACAACAATTCAATTTTATTCATATGCATTTTTTTTTATTTTTCTTACTATTGCCGTTATAAAATACTACACAAATTGCGTATTAATACTAATTAAATATCATTTATTATTAATAAATAATCTAAAATGTTTGCATCAGTTGGACATTGGCGTTGCCGCAGTATGAATTCCTTTATTTTGCAGCGAAGCAAGCAAGGAGATATCCTTTTATTTTGCTATACATACAAAAAAATCAAATAAATATTAAATTGAAAAGTAAAAAATATATAAAATATTAAATTGAGATCACGCTTAGAGAGTTCATTAGCTTGCAGTGTGATGGAAGTTTCTACGAGTATAAGAAACTGCACATGACTTCAATGATTCCGGTAGTTTTCCTCACCTAGCAATGCTCTTGCTATTGGTCTTCTAGTAAAAAGGTACAAACACGTTTTTTATTGTGACTACAACTGATAAGGTCGACTACTTGAAATTTGGGTACGTCTAATAATTAAATAACGTTTTTGTTTTTGGCTTCATACTTCAAAATAGAAATAACAATCAATATGTATCGATTTGTTTAATGGAATACCAAAATCTTAAAATGTCAACTTGAGCTTGGTTTTTACTTTGAAAGTGGCAATTCCACGCACGAAAAATGTTGGAAAAAATAATGTCTTTTTCTTTTAGGATCACTCGGAAAAGACTTGAATGATTTCTCAAGAAATCTACTTAATATTCACTGCACATTTTGCAAATTTTTTTTTTAACTCTAACTGCATTTTTATTGCATTTTTGCTTTCTTTTATTAGCAGTTTACAATACATATTTCAGGCATTTCATCACAGGGATCTAGCAACAAAAATTTTATTTAGCAAACTTAACAATTCTAAGAACACACAGCAATGAATACAGCTAACAATATTGTATTTATATATTTTATGTTAAAATTAATAAAAAAAAATTATAGGGAAGGATCACAGTACAGTCTGTTAGGTAATACTACTTCTTATAAAAGGAGTGGTCATTGGAGTTTAATTTTAGATACATGCTCTTATTAAGTATAGTAATTTGTAAAGGTTTTTTTAGTAATTTTTAATTCCATTCAAAAATTTTTCATCGAGTTTTGCAATTCGATTTGCAAATTTGTATATCTTCAATACAATGTCTACCATAAAATTAAGCCATACAAAATTGTTTAGTTGGTTTTATTTTCATATCCGTTTCATCTGCTTCATTGATATATCAACGTAACTTCTGCTGAATCCGAGTACTTATGAAGTCAGAATATAAAAAAAGTAGAAAAAGTTTTGAGATATAGCTACATTTGAACTACATATAACTTCTACGTTGATGCTTTAATTTTGAAAAGCAAAGATTTGCTACCTTAGTACATTGTTGTACAAAAAATAAACTGGAATCGATACTGGCATGGAAAGTAAAATTTGCTTTGAAGTGAAGTTTTGGTAAAAATTGTGCAACATTTTTGATAACCCCCTAAATAGCTCGTAAATCAATAATCCGATTAGAAAATATTGTGCACACAAATTATAGGAAATTGTATTAGCTTTATAAAAATAAAAAGAAATTTCAAATCCGTCAATTACATATATTCAGAGACAATAACAGTTAAGACACTTAACGTTTTTTTTTTTTTTCAGATGGAAAAAAATCTAAATTTAGCTATATCTCAAAAATTGCTCTACTTTTTTATATTTTTATTCAGCGTAGCATTTTACATTAGAATTTATATAAAAACGTCGCATGTCAGACTGTGTTTTTTTTCAATTTTGTAAACTTGTGTAATTATTGTATAACACAAAATGCATGTAGTAGGTTTTCTGTAAAGGACAGTGTCTCATTTAATGTTCTTCCATAGGTAAACATCTAAGGACATATGTCTAAGAAAATTTCATAAAATCAGTACACATTTAGGCTTCACAAACATTATTGGTTACATTTGTATTATTGTAGTTGACATATACGGCTATAAATTCACGCATACATGCATACAATGTATAAGTATAGTAAGTACTTGGGGCAATTCGCAAAATTATTTTTGTAGTATATGCATATAAAATGTTTTTTTTATATTTTTATTTGTGCACACTCATACAAACGCATATCAATTGTTATATGTTTGTTATCTACATATAAGAATTACATTTATTTATTTTATCTTCTAATTGTGAATAATTTATTAGTAATTATCGCTTAACTACTACATTATAAGGATTATATAGTATATTTATGTAAATATGTATAAGAAGTTGATTAGTTAGAAAATACATTGATTGTGGTGTGCTCGTATAATTCCCTCATTAAATATGGGTTAATAAACCCTCTAGACATACTTTTGTATGTAAATATTGATAATTTTCTATAAAAAATCAGTTAGGTGGATAGTTAGTTGTTGGTGTAGTTGTATTCGATATGAGTTAGGTTTCGGATATGAGTTAGATACAAGAATGATAGAATACAAGAGTGCGCATTTCGCGAACCGCTAGTCCTCTCTTTGCCAGTTTGACAGTATCCACTTATTCGTTGACGAAATAAAAGTATCTTGCTTATATTTTACAAAAACAGTGCTGACGAAACTTTCAATCGTTCTGTCGTTTGCATGCTTCTTCTTTAGAATTTCTTCTTTGCTCCCTCATTCTCTACTTTTATTACGTCACTTTCAGTTGCTCTCAGCGCGGAAGGCTCAATCTTGTGTTGTATCATTCGTGAGTTAGAAGGTAAAATATGAGAATGTTTAGGTGTTTGGTCATGCTCGGTGTGCGTTTTGATATTTTCCATAAACAGAAAATACCTACATTTTAACAGTGGCACCGAATGGCGGTTAGATTTTACTAAAATATCAATAATGGCAGAAATCCACTCGGAGAAAAAACATTTTTTTCATCGTTTGATGTTTTATGTTCCACACATCGAAACAGTGCCCAATACGGCATTCCTCTTATAATTCAACAAAATTAAGTCATGAAAAATTCATATGAACAATATGCAGAAAAATTATCTGTTAATGTATTTCGTACTTAAAAAATCGGCCCGCTTATTATGTCGCAAATGTATGAACAATTTTAAGAAATCCATACAAAAGTTAACCAAAAAATATAACTTGGAAAATAGTTTTTGATTTCTAAGCTAAAAAAAACACACAAAACAACTTAACTTATTACTTTTTAACTAATAAATAAATATCAATAAATAGCTTTTGTTTTCTAAGGAAAAAGATAACTCAAAAAATAAATACAATTTTTAACTAAAAAAATAAAAATAAAAAAATAGCTTTTGTTTTCTAAGGCAAAAATATAACTGGAAAAAATAACTAAATATTTTTTTTCAAGAAAAAAATAAAACTAAAAAAATAACTAATTATTATATTAAGAAAAAGAAAATTACTCAAAAAAACTAATTGTTTTTCCAGAAATGAAATGAAACTCAAAAAAACAGTAAAATTTTCTAACTAAATAATAAAAATCAAAACGTAACTTTTATTTTCTAAGGAAGAAATTTCACTCAAAAAAATAACTAATAAATAGAAAACATAAAAATCAAAAAAAAAACTATTATTTTCTAAGGAAAAAATATAACTCAAAAAATAAATTATTTTCAGAGTATTAAAAAATTTAATGTATACATTTTTAATGCCCTGCTCCGAACGGCAAACGAGTTTTATTAGAAGACTTTTTAGCAACAAAAATGTGTCCGAAGTTCTAGCGGTTTCTCGGAGTGATCAGCACTAATTTAAAAAGAAACTTTTTCCCCAATTTTGACCATTCATAACTCAAACAGCCTCAAGGATGCACAGACACCTAAATGTACATACATATGTAGCTTCACTTTAATTTTTTATTAGAATAAAAATGAGTAGCAATGGAAATTTTAGTCTTTTAGTTTTTAATTGCGCCTTTTCCAAGAAAACTACTACTCAATCAACTAAAATCGCATTTTATCGCTTCTGTCGCTAAAGTCTATATTGAGCGGTGGATTTGTTGAAACATACAAATATAAATTTTATGTAGATGTAGATGGATAAAAAGTGGATATCGGCAGGTATAGATAATTTATTTGTGGGTTGATTGACATTGACGGTGATTTATTATTTCTGATTTCTTTTTGTAATTTGTTCTTACAGCAAAATTCATATGTTTATATTGGACATAAGCAATTTATTTATGTATGTGTGTATGTTAGTGTGCAAATTTAATGCAATATTTGAGCCGCACTTGAGCTTGGAAAACCGTTGAGTGGATGCATGGAATTTATAGATTTATATTTTTTTTTATATAACTCGGCTTAATAAATACGGCAATTCTATAATATATATGTAGTATGTAAGTAAGTAGATGATAGTGAGAGATGAGTAAGTGAGAAGAAAAGTCGAAATCGGTATTGGGGAACCATAAATGAAATTTATGGTAAATTTTTTATATTCCTATATAAATGCTACAAAATTGACCAAGTTTCCCTTAGCCTAAGCATAATTTCTGCATTTCTAAATTAAAATAATACTTTCAAAACTTTACTTTCCATGCATAACATACGGTGACTCAAATAACTGACCGCGTGGTGAATTTTTTTTTTCATTACAATAATTACAATAGGGGGATTCTCTAAGCCTTATAAAACCCTTTCACTTTGCACGGATTGCAAAGAGCAGTGGCACAAAATTGATGCTACTTTTAAACCCATATTGCCAATCTCTGCGCCAGCTGTCTTTTATTATTCTTGCTGATTTTTTTTTTTTTTTTTGAAAGGTAAGTTTTATAAATTTTCACATATTTTTGTTAATTATTAAAGCCTCATTTAGCATTTTTAGATAAAAATGACTGAAGACGATGCGCCACCCGCTAAAAAAAAAAAGAGGCAGCAACCCAATACAAAGTGGATAGACCGTGAGGTGCTCCTCATAACTTGAGGTTTGCTTACAAATTTGTTTACTTTTTCGGTTCAACTTGTTTATCTATCTTTTCAGGCTCCAACTGCATAATTTTTCTGCAAATGCTTGTTAGAAAAAAAGCAGTTGGATGCCTCCTATGCCTTTGGGCGGTGGAAGGTGCGACATTTGAAGGCGCAGTACCACAAAGCAAACGGCATTTCTGCAATGGCGTGTTCTCGTAATCTGGCATACTTTGATATAGGATTTTTGCAATTCGTTCAATCTTGCAGGACTAAGAGAACCCTACTAATGTGCTTCATGTGCTAATTATTATTTTTTTTATTTTTATAATATTGTAAAAAAAATTGTGGTCAATTATTTGAATAACTGTAGTTATGCATTCGCAACTCATTGCTAACGTACACCCTCAGCCAATTGCGACTTTTCCACTCGCTTACCTTAATAGCATATACTTCAGACTCACTCCTTAAAGCAATGGAAATTACGTAATATGTTACATATTATGTCTGTATGTATGTATTTATATATACGATTGGCAATGTTTTTTATTTATTACTCACGCACATTCCCCTCCCACATTTGTGCAAACTTGCTGCTTATCTACTTAGGTTTCCTGCTTCTTATCTGATTCGTCAGCTTCCGCCTCCTTTATCCCATCGTCAGCCGGTGTATCAATGTTGACGGTTGCTTCCTCTCCGTTAACTTCTTCTTTAACCGATTTTGACGCAGCACCTGTACCATTTTTCTGCTTCTTGTCGCTCTTTTTCTCCTTACCATTTGTGTCCTGCTTCTTAGGCTCGGTGGTGCCATTTTCTGTGGCCGCTGGCGCAGTGGCAGATGATGCTGCGCGTTTGGCGCGCAATTTGATGCGTTGCGCCGGACCGGCAGCTGTGTTGGCGCAATTACAGATGGCGTCGAAAATCCGTACAACCAAACCGCGCGCACGATTCACCATTTTGCCATTCTTGAAATCTGGTATAGTAAAACCTTTTTAGGTCAAGTATCGTGCGAGTGTGTGTGTGTTTTTTTTTTTCATTCAAATATTTGTGTTGGGATTTTGTAAGCATTTTATTTGATTGTTTATGCAAATATTGGTGCGGAGGTAAAAAAGGTGAAAAAATTTTGCATTAACATTTGGAATAAAACATGCAGTAGTGGACAAGCACAAACAACAAATGGAGAGGCAATTATGTCAAACTTTTTAAATACGTGCAATATAAATATAGAGAAACTTAATAGTCACTTCGGAGGCTTGTCAAAAAATCTATCAATACCCCGCGTCTACGTATCTGACTTTTCACGCGCCTTGTTGTTCTTATAATACTCTAATGAGGCTCAGTTGATTTGATGATTTTAGTACTTTGATTATGTTATGATCAATCTTTTTCCATTTAATTAACAGCTTTCAAGTATTTTAAGTTTTTTATTCACCTAACGCTATAACTGTTTAACGATTTTAATTAGCGGTTCTGATGTATGACACGTAAGCTGTGCGTTGGGAATGTTTACACTTAAAAAAAATTAGAAGTGGATTTGAAAACTATTTTTTTCAATTAATAAGTTTGTGTTAAAGAACAGCATAGAAATACGAGTACACTACACCTACATAATTTTAACTCCCGCAAGATATGTTACAACTTTTATCGTTGAACTGGGCTTCAAATGCTAAGGTGCTATAAGTTTCAAAAACAAACAAAAAAGGTAAAAGTATATGAAATACACGCAAAGGTTGGCATTGCCTGGTGAGAGCCAATCACAGAAAAATTTTCGATCACTTAATGTTTCACATGTAGCCAAATGGAGGTCGCTCGAAAAAACACTCGCCTATGACGGCTGAATGCCAAATAGTACCTTTTATAAAATTTGAAACTACCAACCATGCCTTTCCAAATTGGCGAAAAGTCCATTTCGTGGCGCTAATGTATGTGATAAAAATTTACATCTTAAAGTAGTGTTGTTGATGATAAATAAATTTAAGAAAAAGTAATTGACAATTCCACTTGGAAATATTTGACTTGATAATCAATTTCTTAAATATTTAAGTGAAAATATGAGGTAACTGTCAAAAACAGTATGATAGATATACGCCCATTCTGATTATTTTTTTTCTGCAGTCCTTCATTTGGTATTCATATATTATTAAAATTTTATGTAACATTGCAAAGTTTTTATGAAATATAATTTTTTGAATAAAAAGTAAGTGACAACCCTGTTCAAAACAATCGGTAATTAAATGCCGTTCAAAATATCTATCATTTAAAATGAATGTTACAAAACTTTATTTGGTTTTAAAAATATATATAGTATGTATTTCAAAGTTTAGATAAATTTTAAAAATTGTATAAGTCTTAAATTCATAAATTTCTTATTATTACAATCACTGTCGGTTTAATTTCAAAGTATTTCTAATTAATATTTCTCTCGGTGTACCTTTTCTCAACAAGATTATAAAAGTAACTGAGCATCACGTAGGCGAATCATTAGTTTTTATGTCAATATAAGAATCGTCTTATTATTTAATCATAAAATATATGTGAATTTAATTTTGAAAATTTAAGCATTATAAAATATTTTTAAACAAAATACGGATATGCTTTCTAATTTAAATTTAATAAAATATTTTTTACCATTATTAGCATTTAATATCGCAGGTGTTAGTGCGGTGAGTGAAACTACAAAAAGTGGTGATGATAAAATTTTACATTTAAATAGAGCAAGGCTACTTTAATTGAAAAGGGAAATGAGCTTATTTTGTAAAGAAAAAGTGCATAAAAACTCAACCGTTCATGTAAAATACTATTTTTTTTAATACCAATAATATTTTTTTGCAAAAGGCCCTTCCGGAGCACTCTGGCTTTGGGCAAGGACTGCTAAATCAACCAAGTAGCGAATACTTTCAAAGTTATAGCTGTTAAGAAATGTTATCCATAAGGACTGTGTAACACTTCTTTTCGATTATTCATATAAAAAAAATATTATTTGTATAAATTTTTTAGTTTTCATCTCACTCAGAGTTACTATGCGGTGTGATTTGTGGTTCTCAAGCTATGACTTTCGGATTCATATGTCTCGAGTCCTGTTTGGGTTGCAACATAGAACATATCGGGTATTTAATTTAGGGGTACTTTATTCAATAAAAAAAAATGGTTTTATAGGGTAATCTTTATCATCGCTTTTTTCGTAGACTTGCGGAGCTTACGAAAATAATCTAACAGTTTTAAAAGTTACTGTAAATAAAAACTAATAAATTCGAATTATTTTCAAATTTTAGGTAACAATGCAACAGTTCGAAGCATCATTGGATATGATGCGCAATGGTTGCGCCCCGAAATTTAAAATACCTGTCGAGTTATTAGATCGCTTAAGAGGTGGTGACTTTGTGGAAGATAATTCTGAATTGAAGTGTTATACCAGATGCATAGCCCAACTAGCAGGAACCGTAAGTGATATTCATGTTAAATTGAAATGCTACAATAAAAAAACTATAAAAAAAATGTGTACTGAGAGTGAGTATAAGAATATCGATAAACTATTTTTTTCCATGCATTATCAGGACATTTTTTATTTATACGTCACAGTGTTTGCTA
This sequence comes from Anomoia purmunda, assembly GCA_951828415.1. Taxonomy (NCBI): domain Eukaryota; kingdom Metazoa; phylum Arthropoda; class Insecta; order Diptera; family Tephritidae; genus Anomoia; species Anomoia purmunda. The sequence goes on along the minus strand of OX639996.1, from coordinate 107,422,375 downwards.
CATTGTTATACATATTTTATTTTATTTTGTTCTACTTTGGTTAATTCAACTTTTTTTTTTGTTATTTTGCAATTTTTTTTTTTTTTTGTTATTTTGTTTTATTTCGTTCTTCTTTCTGTTATTATTTCTTTTTTTTGTTGTTATTTGTCACATTTTATTTCGTTCCACCTTACTTAATTTTATTTTTTAGTTATTTTGTTTTATTTCATTGTTTTTACTGATTTGCTCGATTTTTTTCAGCATTATTTAGTTTAATTTTCTTTTTTAATTATTTTATTTTATTTATTTTTTTAAATTATTTTATTCAATTTTACTTCGTTGTACTTTAATTGATTAGATTTTTTTGTGGTTTTATTTTATTTCATTCAATTTTATTCTATTTTTTAGTTATTTTGTTTTATTTTATTTTATTTTTTCTACAATATTTTATTTCTGTTATATTATTATATTTTTTTATTATTTAATTTTGTTCTATTTTAATTCTTTTTTTTTTTGCTACTTTTTTGTATTTTATTTTAATTTATTCTCCTTTATTTAATTAAATTTTATTTGCTTTAATTATTTTTCTATTTTTTCACTATATGTAGAAAAAGGGCCCAACACCGTCAGCAAAAATATGTAATTATCAAAATTCAACGCAAATTTTCGAAACTTGCATTTTGTTACACTAGAATTGAATGGGCTACAAAACTTCATACCCAAATTTTTATTTAAATGTGAATAAGCTTGAAAGTTTGTTGATATTTTTTTTAATTTGCTGAATTTTTGTGCAAAGTTTGAAATTTGGCCTTATGTGATTTTTGTTATAGAATGAGATATATTTTGATAAAGAAAAGCGTGGAGAATAATACAAAAAGAGTTACTATGCCAATACTTTTTCCTGGCACCATCACCTACGATCTGAATCTATATCTAGTATAATGAAAATACTAACCACTTATTCCTCTATTATTTTATTGTGTTTTTTGGTATTGATACTCATGCGTTTGTGTGAATTTAGTAAAGCAACTTGCCATACACACATACATACATTTACACTTTATATCCAACTCGAAAATCTATTAACTCTAATAAGCTCCCATATGTGCCCAATCATCTATCTGTCTACTTTGGTGTTTAATTCTATTTATAGGTTACTAAAAAGGGTGATTTTAGTGTGCAAAAAGCATTGGCACAAATTCCAATCATATTACCACCTGAGATCCAGAGAACAGCCAAGGACGCATTGAATTCTTGCAAGGATGTGCGTAAGTATTTATGAATGAAAAATTAATTACTTACAAAAATCAAACAAAAAAATATATATAAAAAATATACATATATATTATTAAATCTGCATATGTACCTCCTAAAGTATATTTTGTATGCATGTACCTACAATATTTCACAGAAAAAAGCTACAAGGACTCATGCGAACGTGTTTTCTACACAACAAAATGTGTGCGTGACTTCGACCCAGCCACCTTTAAGTTTCCATAGTGCTATGTTTGATTTTTCTACGCATAAATATGTAACACAATTGTGTATTTGATTAATTTTTCAGTTAAACTAAAACAAGAAAAATGTATTATTTAAAACAAATATATATGTACTCACTCTGACGCGTTTTTTCCTTAGGCTGCAATATAAAAGCAAACACAAAAAAAAACAAAAAAACAAGAAATTTTAAAGTTAACTACACCACTACTCTCCTTCACACTCATTTCCCCAGTTGCTAAACTTTTTCTAGAGTCCGCTGGGGCTTTATATTCTGGAAAATTTACCTGTTGCGAAGTTTTATCATTTTTCGCATCCTGCTGCTTCACTGCCTCCGTTTCGGCCTTTTGCAGCACATCATCTATGAACTCTGAGACCACTTCCATATTCTTAGAGTCCTGCTTGAATTCATCGATACGTGTATCCAACGGTTCTGCCTCGGTCTCAATTTTATCAATACTATCCTCGTCAGCATCCTTTGGTACCTCAACTGTGACAACGTCACCAGCAAAATGTGCGCGCATTACAATTGTGTTTTCAATAAACCTAGTTTTTTAATAATTTTGTTTCAATTTAATTCTTATTGCACTATTTCACGGGAATATTTTAATATTTTCCTTGTTGAAAAGCGTATGCTTTGTTCTGATTTAAAAAATTTTGTATCTACACACTACGGTTTTTCTTGTGCGACTACACAATGCGAAAAATCACTTTTGTTAGAATTGCATATATACAAAATACAAATGTGTGCATGTGTGTGTGTGTGTGTGCCTGCGCTAAATTCGTGCGGGTGTGCGAGTCTGATAAGACTCAAGTAATGGGTGTGTGATTGCAAGGCAACCTGGCTCTCGGGCTGGCTGGCTGGCTTGCTGGATGGATGGGTGGTGGGTGAAAAGTTTGGAAATAGGCAACAGGGTGTTATGCGAAGTGTGCCACCACGCCCCGACATTACTCAAGTGGCAATTATTTAGCAACACAGCGCGCAAAATGGTGAAAAATCAATAAAATGAAGTTGTGTGCGCTCGCAGCTGGGAGACGACAACAAAACAAAAAGTGTAAAACAGATAAGACTAATAAAAGCTAAACGGTTGATTAGATTTCAGAAATATAATAGTAAAAAATTCCATAACGTCGACCTACACCAATCTGCGTACCGGATGAAAAGTGTGTTTAATCAAACAGGTTAACAAATATATTGCGATTGGATTGACTGTCAAGATTTTGATTAAATTTAATCACGCCTAAATAATTTTTTAAAACATATTTAAAATTTATATCAAAATGAAGTTGTTTAATTTAAGAAAAAGCGATGGTATACGGTGGGGGGGTATGGGCCTACGAAAGATTATAAGCTTATAATTTAATAATTACATGGTATGAAAAATAGTAACATTCAAAAAACTTATAAGAAATGAAACCATATTCGATTAAATAAAAAAATAAAAAATCAAATAACACACAATATAAAACCAAATAAATTAAGTAAATACAAGATAAGATAGGAAAAAATATAGGGCAAAAAAAATAATAATATTAAATTAAATTAAATATTGAGTATAAATTTGTGGGCCAACATTTTTTCCAATGCCAAGCTTTATTGTCAAATTGATTTTTTCTGGTTCAAAACGATTAAAAAATATATATTCATACGTAATTTTAACGATATTTCGAGATTCGAAATATTTCGGAACTACTATTGCTATTTACTTTATTTGAAATTGTTTCGAATTTTCTTTATTTTCTCGTGATTGTTAAAACCGATTCTGCTCATTTTTAAACACTGAAAAATTATAACTGAGGTGCTTTTACTCTGTTGGTGGAAAATATGAGAAAGTCCTGTTAGTTTTTGTAAACAGAAAAAATTGGGACAAAAACAAATAGGATTTTTTCACACTTTACAACAACAAAGTGATTTGCAAAAAAAAAAAACAAATAAAAATTCTTCTTTAAGTCGTTTTTCAGTTCAATTTGCTATTGTAAACAGAAAAATTTAAAACCATACAAATGTTTTCTTGCCATTTTTATTTTGTTATTTATTTTATGCAAATTTTGTTGTAAAAGTTATTAACATTTTGTGTTTTGCCGGCTCGAGGTCAAGGGGTGTCGGTAGAGTAAAACAAATGATTTACTTTTTTCTCTTCCAATATATTTCGGTTACACTACGGTAACCGTCTTCAGGGTAAATGATTTTACACGTCCGCACCGTCCGACGTGGAGCTTTATACATACGACACCCCTTGACCTCGAGCCGGCAAAACACAAAATTATAATTGGAAAGGTCGCGAAAAAATCATTGTTATTAACATTTTTTTAAATATCGTACCGCATCTAGATGCTCAAGGGTTTTTTCTGTATCAGAAAGAAATTTTTGTAAGAAAAGCTGCTTACTTTTTTTGTTTTTTTGGAGGTTAGGGCTCGATATTATTGACATTTAAATTCTTATTTATAAAATCGCCGTTTTAGAGAAATTCATCGATCTAGTTCACGTAAATCATAATATTTCTCGAAATATTAAGTTTTAAATTAATTTATTCTAGAATTCCGATATACAAACCGCAATTTTTTTTTAAAGGTAAGATACGATAAAATAAAATTTCTATGATGGAGGAAAATAAATTAATATAAGAACTTTTCTCATATTCTGTTAGTTATGGCCGTTACATTAGACTGTGTCGCGTGAAAAAATTGCGAATTACCCACCCACTAGTTTGAGAAGATTTTTGTGGCATACAAATTTTTGTTAGGCTTGTCCTAAACACAACAAAAATCGATTTTTCTTAATAGCTGTTTTAATAAAATATAATTTTTGAGTACTTTATTGTTACTCTTCCAAAGAATGAAATGCATCGCTTACTAATTAATTTTATGCAGAGTAACCCGCCCTATTCGGTGCACTTGATAGATTCTCAATCTTGCTTATTTATGAAGATTTTCTATTTATCAAGGTTTCGGTATTCTGTAACGAAAATAAAAAGCAGTTTTCTTTATAAATTATCAAGACGCCAAATGCTCTTGGCAAATAAATTATCTGTTTTATCTGTTTGCTTTTGAAAAGCTCTGCGCACTGAAATCTTAGGTTTTATCAAGGTTTTAACAGAATAACTAAAATCTTTTTCCTTGATAAAAATGATGACAAGTTATAAATACTCTGTTAATTTATAAAGTAAACCATAAGGGGTGAAATTTATTTTAGGGAGAGGTAGAAATTAAGTTATTAGAATTTAATGCGCTGAGGCGACACTCCAGAGTAACAGGATCCTAGACGGATAATTATAGTACTAAAAATTTGATGTCCCAAGAAGGCTTCGATAAGATTGCCGATATTCTTAAGACTTGTACATTTTTTATTGTTGGCCAATCCCATGTAATTTTTCTTCTGCCATCTCCCTTTCCTCCTTTGATTTTTCTTTAAGGTAATTACTTGCAGTAAGTCATACGTATCGCCTCGAATGATGTGACCGAGATAAGATTAAAATTTTGTTATCACTTTTTAGGTATGCAGTTTTATAGCTTATTGAATTTCACTATAATAAAAGGCAAGTTTCAAGTAGCTTAAAATTACCGTAGACATTTTATACTTTTTTTTGTGCGTTTTCTTTACAACAAAATTTATTTTTATTTTGCAAATCCACACACTATCAGCGAAAATAGTTTAAAAAATTAAGCCACTTTAAACTTGTACTTTTTAAAACTGAAATTTTATTTTCTACAAAATTACTAACTTACTAAAAATTGTGATTAAAAAGTTTGAAAATTTTAATGAAAAGTTTTTGAATGAAATTATTGCAACCCCCAACTTTAGATGTTTTTATAGAGTGCCGAAAAAAATGTTGTATTTTTGAAATTCTCACAAAGCAAATAAATCTTCAAACCCGAAGGGCACATTTTCAACTTTTTTTAACTCCATAAATCGTGTGCATACCTACAATAAAATTAAATTAAGGAACCGAAAATCGTTATTATGAAGAATTTTTATTTTAAAATCATAATTTAATCCTTATTTTTTTGAATTTATATTTTTACTATCATTTTTAATCATATTAGGATTTTTTTTTATCAGTTTTGATAATCTTTATTTTTTTTTTTTGATAAATTAAAAGTGGTCGGAAATAACAAACACAAAATAATGAAAAAAATAATTTTTTTGTTATAAAAACCATATAGGTTACGGTCTCTGAATTAGACAAAGTATAAAAAAATTAATGCATGTTTCCTACGAATTTAATTTTAAGACACTTATATTAATTGTATGTAGTCTTTAACTTTCTTAAATACACACACTTTTACTAGGGATGCTGTAAACCAAAAACATAGATTTTCTTCACTCACATTTTTTTTTATTTAAATTTATTATTTTCTGAATGCACTAAAACTTAAAATTACTGTTTACAAAATTTTTAAATATAAATTTGTGTCTTATTCCAAATGTGATAGATCATCCAACTCTGGTGGCGCCCGTACGTCATCTGTCTCAATAATAATCGAATTCGAATCAACCGACGCCTGCGTATAAAGTAAAACCAACGTAAAAATCAATATAAATTATTTAGTAAAAACAATTACATATATTCCCAAATAGACACTCACTCTATCACTTCTATTCAAAAGCGAATTAGTTACACTGCCCCCACTACTGCCACTGCCATTGAGTTGTGTGGTCAATAGCACTGATTGTGGCGTTGCCGGCCGTTGATGTATAATAGGCACTTGTTGTTGCTGTACATGCTGTTGTTGTGTTTGTTGTTGTTGTTGTTGATGATGTTGCTGTTGTTGAACTTGCTGTGCAGTTGTCTGCGAAACGATAACAAACTTTTGGGGCGGTTGACTTGGATGTTGTATGGCGCGTAACTGAGGTATAGCCGTTACAACGGGAGTACTAAATATGAATAAATAATACATTTTTATAAATATTTATAAATACATTTAGTTACATCAGTATGCACGTTAGATCAGATCAAAAAAAAAAAAAGTTCACCGTACGTACACCCAGCATATTTATGAAAAGCAATTTCGACAACAAAAATTTCTGGTCACCCTAGAGGTTACCCTTTTTCAACGTATCACACTAACAGAATTGTAGTAACTCAGATCTGTTGCGAAAGTACCACAATTTCCAGAATAATTGAAAACATAGATGTATTCTAATTTAAGATCTGACTATAAATACCGAAGATATGAAAAAAATTTAAAAGAGCGATCCCAGGTTGGTAAGCTTTTTTTTTTGTTCGAATTTGCTTTTTAAAAACACTTTAGGTCTCTGGATTTTCTTCTTTTTTTTTTGCTTGGGAGGCGAGACGATCTAATGTCCATAATTGTGGGATGACGCGACTTACCTGATTTGCGTGACTTGTGGTCGCCCCACTGCCGAAGCTGTAGCGGCAGCTGATGTTATAGGTGCATTTGAAATGGTGCTTGGTGTAGGCGTAGTGGCCGATGGCGGTGCATTGCGTGCCTTTATCACTGCCTGACAAAGCGCCGGACCCATGAAACCGTAGTCATTTCTAGAAAGCATAAAACGAGTTAGTACTTGAATTGTAAATACATTAGATAAGCCTCGACTGGGCACCAACCTATATTCTTCCGTATAATCTGGCGGACGACGTATCTGTTTAAGCACCGGAGGACAACACTTTTGCAGCATGGCACGTATGTGACCCGCTGCGGTCTTATCTGTATTACTTTGCATTTGATTGCCCAGTAGCAGTGGTTCGATGCGTTCCGATATGAATTTCAGTCGAGGAATGACGAAGACCTTAACAACCTCCGCACCCATTTCTGTTAGGCCAGCAATAGCGCCGTATAAGGACGATAAATGTGTTTTATCATTTTGCAATGCTTTGCTGAAGATACTGTAATTAAATGTAATATGAAAAATTACAATGAATTTATGTTATTTTATTTTATTTCTTACCGCGTTACACGTGTTTGCAGATTATTAGTAGACGTATTGAAATTCTTGCAAATCATTGCCATTAGGCGAGAAGCGAAATCTCGCAAAGCCCAATGATTGTCCAATTCGGGACGCATGCACAGTTGCTTGGATACAATGCAAGTGGTGACTGATGGTATCAACTCATGCAACTGTAATGAAGTTTATTTAAAATAACTTAATTAAAATACTATTCCACAACTTACATATTTTTCCAAATACAATGACGGATTGTCTAGCAATGCACGCACCATACGCATCAAATAGATTAGAAGCGCTAGATTATTTTGCACTACATTTACTTTCACACCTTCAGCGATGAAGGTGCACATTCTTGGCAGCATCTCATGCAGACCTGGATCGGACGCTAGCGACTGTAGAGCTTCACCTCGCCGTGGCTCATCTGAGCCAACACATGCTTCTGTAATTTCTTTGTAATACAGCTGTTGTTCCACGGACAATTCATGTGTAGCCAATTGTTTCACATGCACCGTCTCTACGTTTCGAAGTTTATGTATTTTACCCGTGGCAGGTTTGCCAGCGGCATCTTTTGTTACACCCTGTTCCAATTTTACCACTGGATTAACAGAGTCTAGCGCTTGTGAGTCCTTAGATAGTGGCGGTGGATTCTCTGGTATCGTCGGTTGTATTCCATCCACTACTAACCAATGCGATCGTAATGTTATATCTAAAGGAACTTTTGGTGCAGTGCTTTGGACAATTTCATTAAGATCCATTTCTTTTTCTTCTATGAAATGCAATTCACGTCCACCACCTGAAGCAAATCGGAAGGGTACGAAATCGTTGGCCGTGAAGCCATACTGCGGCTCAATATTACGCACTTTTAGCGCTTGATCAATATCGCTCAATATTAAACGCTCACGTTTAGAATGATGCATAAATTTGGCAGCATCCTGCACAATTCGCTTTATTTTGAAGCTTACATCCTCGGCTAGCTCCTTGGCTGCATCGTCTGGCAGTGTGCCCACGCCAATACTTTCCGCAATCACTTTCATCGATTCGGCCGAGAGTGTCGTGCCATACAGCATATCACCAGCAACGCGACCGGCATTTAAACTCATACTTTATGAATTTATATTCTATTTTCTTGTAAATTATAATTATAAATTTTTCAAGAAAATAGCCGGATTATGTCGCAAAATATGTGTATTAAAACTGTACAAAAATAAAATAAAGCAGAATGTCAAGGTATGTAAAAGCTGGGCATGTTCAGTGATAACTGTCAAAAACTGTACATATACAGCCAAATACCGTATACGTAGGGATGGCACGATTAATCGAAAAGTCCGGTTATAATCGGCTATTATATCAAATTTGTGTTATTCTTAAATTCTGTTCCTAAAAATTGATTTTTGTAATCTTATAAAATGATACCAAGAGCATCCGTTCTATTTACATATACTCTTAGAAATTGATATTAGTAGTGACTGAAAAATAAAACAGTCAGTTTTTTATAACTAATTGTTTTCCGATTTTCCTTATAAACTTCTGGAGAATGTAGTCGAAGTGCCAATCCTTTGCCGGATATAAATCTGGGTGGTTCTAGTATCGTCATAGGGACATTTAAGTGTTGATCGAAAGTACCGGTTAATCGACAAATTGCTTACTATTAATAGTAATAACCGAATGCTTTTGATTAAATATTAATCGGTTGTCAAATTTTGTTTGCCACCACTTCGTGTGATCTACGCTTTACAGATATACGTTCATTGATTTCGGCATTAGGGTGTTCCCAGTTTCGACAAAATTTTATTTCTATGACCTCCTCAACTCTCTCTTTTTAAACATAAAAGAAATCAAATTTTTGTTTTAGATTTATACATTTCAGGACAGTAATTTTTTAGCGAGTAAAACTAACAATTGTTTAATTATTTAGCTTTAATAAGTTTTGCTGAAGTTTCCTCCTTCATTCTCGCTATCCTTTTGTCAACAACATTTCTGAACTTGCGTTCTGGTTTGGTCAGCTCAGATTGTTCCATCGGTTCAATAATTTGACCTTTCTCTATTATAACAGCTGGCCGCGTCAGCATACGAAAAGCTGTTTCTGGAACACAATTGCGACCGATCGATGCTCGAATGCTCGCTTCGTATTCAGTGACAGATGTAAATGGGAATGGCACGTCTGATACTAGATGTGTACGTAATTGTTTGCTCGCTGCCTCGTTAATGTAAAGACCACCCTTATTATCGTCACGACGTTTCTCCTTTTTAGCCAATTTAAGTACGAATCTTTTATTTTTATTAGCATTAACTCGTTCAGCTGAAATGCCAGCGCCTGCCCATGAACCCCAACCCGGCATAAATAAATCAATTTCGGCATTTTTTATCTCAGTTTCCTTAGCTTTTTCACGGGAAAAATCTGCGATAATATCATCGTCTTCAAATGCCTGACTTATTGTCATCTGTTGATCAACAAGTTTGCTGTCGTTCTCTTCGTCGCCGCTCATATCAACGTCGCCATCTTCAACACCTAATGTGTCATTTAAACCAACTAAGTTATTTACATGTTGCTTAAGTTTTACATCAGCCAATTTAGTTGGATCAATTGTGGCGGTAGGATTCAAATTAGTTGATGCCGGTTGGGAGGATAGCTTGTTCGATATGGATTTTAAAGATTGAGTGTTTTCACTGCAGTCAACTTCTTTTATGGCCTTACTCAAATCTTTGTTTGTCACCGTGCTTTTTAAGGTATCATTATTGAGTTCCTCATCTATTACTGGACGCTTTACTTCTGTTTTAAAAGATAAATCTTTTAGATTCTTCAATGGATCTTTCTTCTTCCGAATTTTCGGCTTCTTTTTCTTTGTTTGAGACTTTTGCAGTAGCTTTGCTTTTTTTGATAGTTCTTTTAACTTTTTATTCATCTTTTTCTTAATTATGTCTTCCTGCTTATCAAAAATATCATCGATATTACTTTCATTGCTACGATTGGGAACTTTGGTTGCATCTGTATTGCTAATATCCTCAACTAGCCATTCTCCTGTAACGAAATGTTGTTTCTTTTCTGTTTTAAGCTGAGTTGATTTCGGCATGACCTTCTTCGCCTTTTTCTTCTGTACTCTGATTTTACTTTCTTCTTTCTTCGTGTCCGTTCCGGATAATAGAATTTCATTCACTTTTGTGCTCTCATTATCACTTTCAGCGCTTTCAGTTCTTGCCGTTTCAAGCTCAGTTGTTTGTTCCTCATGAAACTGTGGTTGTAGGTATTTATCATCCGACTGTTGTTGTAGGTCTTTACCATCAGAATGATCGCTTTCGTCTTCTGCTAAAAGTTTTTTATATTCATCAAGCAATTTTTCGTTTTTATTTCGCTCTAACCAGTAACTTCTCCAGTTTTCTCCTTCGCCTTCAGTAGCTTTATCGTTTTTTGGGGCGTTGCCTACCCGAGTCCATGGATTGAAGGGATCAGAATCATTCACCTCTTTTTCCATTTCAATTTGTGAAGATTTTGCACCACTTTCGTCTTCATTTTCATCATCGCTATTGTCCTTCTTTTGAGTTAACTGGCGACTAATCTGCAACTGTTCAGCTAAATCCTTTCTCACGTCCTTATCATACTTAGCACGTATTTGTAGGTTCTTAGCCCAAGATCCAGTGTTTTTATGACGTAAGCTAGCCCTTTCCAAAACTCGGCTTTTTTCCAACTCATTCAGTTTTTCTAACGCCGCTTCTGGATTGGTTTTTTGCAATATCTCAAATTGTTTTATCTGCTGTTGCATTTTTTGTTTTTTCAATAATTTATGATACTTTTTGGATTTAATTTTATTTTGCTTGCGTGCTTTCAATGACTTTTGTGATTCGCGGATTTTCAAATGTGCCAACTCTCTACGCCGAGCGATAAGTTCATCTCGCGTCATTTTTTTCTTCAGAAGCTCTTTCTCACGGTTAGCTAACTCCTCTTCATTCTCTGTTTCACCTGCCAAAGCCCGCTTCGCAGATTTTAAACGTGCGTTTTCCGCTTCTAGCTCAAGCGCTAAATCAGATTTAAGTGACCGTTTCAGTGGTGCGCGATGTAAGGAAGTGTCTACATAAATAGTTTCTGAACGTAAAGGAAACACCTTAATATAAAGAAATTAAAGTAAATTAATTCATGTAGCGAAACTGATATGGCAAGATTTCACTTACCTGTGTTTCCGCATTTCGATTTTGTGCTACAACTGCGTCCCAGCGCTCAAGATTTTTTTTAGTTTTTTCATAGCCCAGTTCACGTTTAAGACGCTCCGCTTGCGGTTTTTCAAGAGGTTTATCAAGCACCTTTTTCGAAGACTGCACAATTTTCAATTGTTTTCCAGCGTCGATATGTCGTTTAGTTGTTTTTAACACCTTGACGATGTCATGCAAGCCCACAGGATGACGTGTGGCAGATTCATCTGCCGGTTTGACCAATTGAAACTCATCCTGCTGGCGTATAGGCTCATTACGTGTTGTTTTTCGTATATGCTGGACCTTTCCTAGATTGCTGATGCCCTGTAAGAGCTTTTTGTGTGCCCTTGGATTAAATTTGTCTTCATCGTCACTCATAGTTATTAATTAATTAAAATTCCAAGCGTGAGAAAAAACGCAGAAAAACAGAAACACATGCGTTCATTAACTGTCACTCACTCTAAATTTGACAGCGATTTGTTTTGATTCCAAAATGCAGGGTTGCATTACATTATAGTAAAATATTTATAGCAGCTCAAATAGCTGTGGTGTTTAGCTACTATAAACAATTCTCCAATGTAATGCGCAGCTACGAGGCAAAAATTTGACTCTTGTACCGCTCATTTGTAAAAAGATGTTTTGTTTACTTTTACTTGAGAATTGTCAAAATCGCCTAAACCAAAGTGGTAGTACTACTGACAGCGCCAGCGTGAACTTTGGGTACAACTTGACTGTCACTTGCAATAGCTCCCGTTTCGGTTATCCTCTGTTCTCATATATGTAGATGGTGTCATTGGCGCACCTGAGAACGGGTTTTAGGGTTATGACTTTTCAAAGTTTTATTTTACTATTTACGATTTTAAATAACTTGTTTGAGTTAGGCTCGTTATTATTTTGTATAGACAAAAATTCTATTTATGTATTTATTCCACTACAAAACAAAAATAATTCTTAAACATTAATGGCGCGTCTTCATCAGAAATAAAATTTCGCTCCGGCTTTTTAGATGTCATGGGATTCAAGGTTGGTGGTAAGGCTACATTTAGATGACGGCTGGACTCCTGCATCAAGCGTGAAATGTCTAGCGGTGCTTCGTACTCGGTGTAGGAAGTAACTACAATTGGACATTTGATATTGGTAGCGATGTGAATAGTCTCAGGCCATGTATCTTCCATTTGAAACCCATTAAAACGATACAAGCCAGCATTGAAAAAGCAAACTGTGCAAAACAAAAAAAAAAATTAAAAACGTCAGGCTACTTATTGTATATACAGTGTAGGGAAAAAGTATTGACACAGTAATTTTGTTTATGCTATTCGCAAGGTTTTTCATGCTACAAGTTGTTCCTTAATATTTTATGGAAACATTCTATAACAAAACTCATAAGAGTGCAAATTTCAAACTTTGTACAAAATGCACAAAAAATGCTGCAAGTTAAAAAAAAAAAAGTGAATGAAAACTTCAAACTTTTTAATTCGAATTTTTAGAAAAATTACGTGAATGCAATTTTATACACCATTAAATTTTAGTGTAATAAAATTAAAGGATTTACAAAAAAAAATTTGCTGATGTTGCGCATTTTTTCCATACAACATATGAACAAAATTATTTTTATATATAAGAAAACGAGTATCAGGACCGGTGAAAAAAATGATCTAAACTCATCAGGAATTTTTAACCACTTAAAACTTGCACCTTATTATACTAAAATTTCATGGACTGCAAAACTGAAATTTTTATAAAAATTCTGATTGAATAGTTTGTGGTTTTATGACATTTTTTTTAATTTTCTGAATTACTGAAATATAGATTTAAATGACTTTTTATAACAGGACCTATATTTTGATTAATAAAAAATTTGCGAAAAAGTTTTAGCATGGAAAATATTGTGAATAATATGGAAAAAATAAAACTTTTTTCCGGCACTATACATATACAAATTTTCTTACTTAAATCAGGTGGAATAAACATTGGCAACTTGAAGTATTCATGGTACAATTGATTTTGAAAATAATAATTCACTGTGCGCTGCAGCTTTCGGCAGGATCTACAGCACCTACATATTTCAGAATTAATTGATACAAATTAAATAAGTCTGTATGTGTATGCTGATAGTTCATTAAATATAAATATTTACTTAGTTTTCTTCAATTGTGCAAACGGCACGTTACCCTGATTTAACTCAGGTCCAACGAAAACAACGTTAAGTCTTTTGGTAGTTGGATTTATATGCAAGAAAAAGAGTTCCCACTTATGTAAAGCATCCACTTCAAATTCTATTTCAGCACCTATTTTAGAAAAGTATATTACGAAATGTTATAAATCACAAATTAGTTGTATATCTGCTGCAATTATTTGTTAAGCTTTAGAAAGAAGTGTGATGAGGTGATCTTCGAAATAGCAGCTATAACTTTTACAACTTTGTTGGTAAACAATATATAATGAAAATCATAATCATAACAGCTGCTTGTGGATAAATTAAAAGGAAATCATAAATATTAAAAGGAGTAAACATTTTTTTTTAATTATACATTGAGAAAAGAAAGAGATGGGGTAGTGAAGTTAAAATTAAGACTGCGCTTATTCGAATATGTGGCCTATATAGTGCTACATACTCACCTATGAGGTGTATAGTCATCTCGTCCGATTTCTTTAAATGTCCGCATAACTTCAAAGCATACCAAGCGGTTAGGGGACACGTAGAAATCTGACTGAGAGCAGCGAACTCACAAGGATCAGACACATCTACATTGAACGAGTAAATACATTACAAAAATATTAAAATTATTATATTAAAAAGAATTAAAATTTACTACCGCAATCTAATTTGCTTAGAATCTGTTTGGTGTTACCGCAAGCGCCCGGTATATCACGAAGAATTTTCGTAGGTAATGTTGGTTCAATTTGTCCAAATTTCGCCTGTATCAACTCTAACTTCTTAAACAGTTCAAAGTATTCGCACCACTGTTGATGCGATTTGTTTAAATGTTCCGGTTTGTCGCGGCAATACGCTACCTTGTACAAAAATAGGCAAATACAGCTTGTATTTATTGCTTTTCTATTGTACATATTTTTATACACTATAAATACCTGGCCACAATGTTCACAGTCCACAAGTTTTTTAAACCCATACTCTCGACAGGATGTATTACAACAAATGCGTGGAAATAATATTACCTCCTGTTCGGTGGCAGTCAAAGGACGATTTATGTTTGACTCTATTTGTCGTATTGTAACAATGCGATAGGAACGAAATTGTTCTGCTGTGAAATCGCCGCATTTGCGGAAAATATGTCCACCTAAAAAAAAGCATAAAATACAGTTTAAATTTGCTAATAAAAGACAATTTTAACTGATAAAAACTATAAGCTGCTAGACGTCAGTGGTTACAATGCATTCAGTCTCGTTCAATAATTTAATGACATACTTGCAGTGCAGTGAAAAAAGTATTGGCACATATATTTTTCCACATTATTCACCATGTTTTTTGTGCGAAAAATTTTTCAATATTTTTTTTATCAAAATATTTCTCATTCTATATAAAAATTTCAAACTTTTTTAATCGAATTTTTTGAGAATTTTATTTATTTTCTATCACAATAATTCTCATACTATAACAAAAGCGAAACTTTGTACACAATTCAAAAAAATCAGCATTAAAAAAATTGTATCAAAATTGTAAACTTTTTAATCAAAATTTTTAGAAATATGTACATATGTATGGTATGAAACTCATTCAATTTTTGCACAATAAAGTGCCTAAAATAAGCTGCCTAAAAATTACAGTTGAATTTTGATTTAAAAAAAATACGCAAAAATTATCAAAAATCAACAGTGATAACTAGCTAGCTGCAGCTTGCACATTTCTGTGCTAAAATTTAATGAGCTATAAAATTACACACGTCACATATTTTTTTAAAATTCGAATTAAAAGAGTATAAAAAGTTTGAAACTTTGATGACATTTTTTTTAATTTGCTAAATATTTGTGAAATTCGTACAAAGTGTGAACTTTGGACTTATGTATATGGTCTTTGTTACGGAAAGAGTCAGACTTTGATTAAAGAAAGATTAAAGAAAAAGTTTTGTCATGAAAAACATTGCGAATAATACCAAGAAAGCTACTGTGCCAATCCTTTTTCTAGCATTGTACATAGTATATGAAACCAAATCAAATTAATGTGTATGATGAAACAAAATTAATGCTATAAATCACCACATTAGTTATTAGAAGAAGTCCACGAGTAATTATGAGGCTAACCGTTGTTTTCGCCAATTTATATTGATCAATTAATGTTCAGCCACATACATCACAATTACATATGTGCAACGACTTAAGAATTCTTAAGAACTTACATATGTATGTTCGTGTGCATTCATTTATGTTTGTAAATATGTTTGTACTCGTATTTAGGTGTGCAGATTTGAAAGACCAATGTCTTATTTATTATTTGCCGCTGTCTGTCGTGATCGGCCTGTGCCGGCCACAGTGATGGGAACTTTGCCAAGAAAAATTAAGGAACCATACATCACTTCTGTTTAAAAAGTACCAGGACTTTCTCATTTAAAAGAATTCCACTTAAAACTGTAATACTTTTTTGGAATTAATTAAATTTTTTATTGAATTAACGTAAACCGCACTCCAAAATACTTTTGTGTGTGCGCTAAAAGAGGCGCTAACACATATGCGCGGAGCAATCAGGGTTCGCATGATATGAATACCTACAATATCTCGAAAACAAAAAAAGGTTTAAGAATAAAAAACCTAATTTATAATTATAATTTTCAAAATTTTGAATTAGAGGAAAACAAAAATCTATGAGAACTATGTCCAACACATTTTTTTCTACCAAATAATTTAAAAACAATAAATAAAGAAACCAGAACGTATCAATGGAAAATTCAAAACTTTTCCCACGTTACACTCCACCTACTTTTTTTTTACTAAATTCAAAAATATTTTACTGATAAATTACTAACATAAAGGACTAGCATTTCAATAATAACTTTTTGACGAAATCCGGGGACTTTTTGAACAGAAGCACACTACTGGCAATAACCGAAGAACTGCTACGGAACACTAGTTTTCACCTTCTGCATAAATTAATTTTTTCCCCTCCACAAAAGTTGAATGTACATTTGAACATTTGCATACATTTTATATCCAAATAAGATTTATCATTTGTAAATTTCTGATTAAATTGTCTCACCTTAAATTGGGCGTAAAAATTAAAAGAAAAACACGAATTATTAGGTCAATTAAAGGTTTCTGAGTAAATTGCCTAAGAAGAATAATACTTTACCATCAGTTTTCTTAATACAATATTTCACATTTTTAACTTTTGAGATGAAACACATTCTTCTTTAGTTAGCTTTTTTGTTAAGGAAGAGCATAAAAAAATTCCCTATATAATTATCGCTGCAATGCAGCTCCTCTTGGCTTCTCTTCAATTTCTTATACTCGGACTTGCGCCCAATAAACATTTCCTCCTAGGTACTTAATTCAAAAAACTCTTGGTTGTGAAATATGCAACTTTTCTACGCATTATTTAAATATGTTTTTGCAATTATGTGCTTGCAATTATTCTGCATATATCTAAATTTATTTTAATTTACCAGAATTGTCTGCCACCTGCTGAAGTGCGTAACAAATTTGGCGATGTTGCACGTCGCTTTTCATGTGTTCCGCTAAACAGTAATATGCCAAGTTGCAACGACTGCAGGGAATTTTTGTTTCTACTGTCAGTTCGGTTTTGCAAAACTAGGAAGAAAAAATTTGTTTAAACAAAATATTAATAGTACATAATATTTATTTTCACTTACATTACATAGGGCTACCAAAAAATGTTGACGCGGTTTAAAAACATACTCGACATAGTCGTCCTCTTCGTCAGAGGACTCAACATCGCTTAAAGGATCTTCATTGAGCAGTTTTTGTAAGTTTTCTAGCAAAGTGTTTGGCAAATCAGTGCTACCTAAAAATATTTGTTTTTATTTTTTTATTATATAATTTTGGTAATTTAGGCTAAGTTCATAAATGCAGTACTGCAGCAGCACTATTTGAAATAATTTAATTTACCTACTGGCACTAACTCATTTTAAATTGCGGAAAGAAATCGAAATTGGCAGCTTTCAAACCGTTTTTCGCTAGTTTCTGAAAAATTAAATGTGCTTACCGTACTGGATGATTTCAAATGGCCACAGTAAGCGATATATGTAATAAGAAATGTGAGTAAAGAGGTTAGAATTGATTATCAAAAAGTACTTCACGCGGAGCCTGGCACCGTTGAACTCAATTATCAATCGTTCCGGTCTGAAGAAGTATGAAGCAAAGTTCAAGACGAGCACTCAGGTTTTCGCCTAGATACCCGGTATTGGCGACACAAATGGTGAAGAGTCAACAAAGGAATTAACATGGAAGAACTTTTCGTTCAGTGACTTTTTTCCACTATTCACAATGTTTCATTTTGCTAAATGTTTTTCGTTAACTTTTTATAGCAATATAACACTCTGTAGAAAAAGTCACATACATACGTACATAAATCCAATCGAAAACATTTCAAACTTTGTGCCAATTTTTGTTTTTAATTTTTGGTTTCTCTAATAATATATGTATGTAAGTAAAGTGCATATTTGAAATAGTTCAAAATTGTATAAATTTTTGATAATATGTTTTTGGTGGTATTTTTCCTATATCAAAAAAATAGTTTTTGGTTTTCGGCGATGACTATGGAGATATGACGGAAATTCGTTCCAAAACCATGATATTCTGCCCTGTGTGAAGAAAAAATATAACTACAAATTCGGACTTCCACTTTAAAAAATTCAATTTTTTTCTGTTTAGACAAAAAAACTATAAAATATATAAACTAAGAATTTCAGAAAAAAACTTTGTTATAAAGTATGAATTCTGAATTAGCTCAAATGCACAAAAATGTTCTTTTTAGTTCTGGGTATTAAATAAAAATTTCCTATAATGCTGCAGTTGGTATTTACGAACTTTTCAAAACCAAAAATAACCAACCGTTAGCCACGGAAGTCTGCAACTTCTTTTGTAAATTTGCAATAAAAACACTCTGCTCCGTTAAACTGTTGTCGGCAGCGCTTTTCTTTGTCATTAACTCTTTCTCATCCGCAGTATTTCCGCTTCCTTTGCTTTTACCTGAATTCACACTCTTTTGCTGATTTATTTCGCAAACCTTTTCAGTGCAGCTTGAATTGGATGCATCCTCACTGTTTTGCTGCTTTTGTAAAAATTTTGACCGCATCATTTGTTGTAATAATTTCAAACTCTTATTTTGATCGTACATAGTTTGTGTTGCCACTTGACCCACACTCTCGGGCAATGTTTGATCAAAGCACTTTTGAGCGATGGGTTGTTCAACAGGCATTTGTTGTTCTTTTACATTTTTAGTATCGCCATTTTCCATTTTGCTCTCGATCTTTTCCGCTACTTCCTTATTTGAATCGTTTCGGCTCGTTTCGTCCTGAATACGATTCGCCTTATTTCTTGGCCTATTACGCTGACGTGATTTCTTTTTCTTATCATCCATAACCGTTATTGTAGTAATTAGTAATTAAATACAAAATTATGCAATTATTCTACCAAATTGGAAAACCAAAAGCTTTCTCGCAAATGTATGTGTGTATATATTTTTACGACTACTTGAACTGTTCACTTTGAATTTTCACTACAGAATGCAAAATGCAGTTGTCAAACCTAATGCATTTGGGCCCTCACATCTAATTTAAAATCTCAGCAAATTTCTTGTACTATTGTTAGTACTTACAGTGCATTTTAGAGAACTACAAATGCAATGAGCATTCCTTTTGGCTTTCTGATGTTGTCGCTGCCTAATCGGTGCCTTTTGATTCTGTCGTTTTTGTCAGTACTCGCATTGGCGCCGTTTTTTTGCAAATGTATTTAAGTAAATATCTTCTACAGATATACAGTGCCGAAAAAAAGTATAGGCGCAGTCATTTTTTTCATAATATTCACAATGTTTTTCATGATAAATAAAAAAAAAATGTATCAATTTGTAGACCATTCAATTTTAGTAAAATAATGTGAAGCCATCAATTTTTTTATTACGTTTCGGGTATGTAGTTTTGTAGACCATTTAATTTTAGTAAAATAAGGTGAAAGTTTTAAGTGGCTGAAAATACCCGTTTATTTTTGAAAATGGTTTTTTGCTGAAAATAAAATACGGAACTTTCATACATACATAAATACATACATACATACATACTTACATTCAAAGTTGGAAATTTATTACACAGGAACATTATTTACAATTTTTACTATAAAGAAATAATTAAATTTATCGAACTCAAAGAAAATAAAATAATTAAAAAGTAACAAAAAAAAAATAATAAAAAATAATAGAATACAAAAAAATAAAAACAATATCGAACTCGATAAAAACCGACTACTTAAATGATATAAAGGCCGGTACTATATACAGGTGGTCATCACTGAATTCATCATTATCCTGATTTTCATGAAATCTGCGAAAATGCGCAACGAATCTGATTTTCTACGCACGAATCCGTTTTAACTACATGCTATGTTCAGACTACATTGAGTTTAAAGGTAGCCCCGACTATCATAAATAAACCGGTAGGGACTCAGCTGCAGTTTAAAGCGTACCTGGCAAATTTTTGTCAAACATTTGGAGCTTGTTTAGGGTCTGTTTCTTCCACCATACCTCCCAGTTAAACGTCTCCATTCGTTGGACGACGAATCCCAACGTATCGGAGAGGTTACTTGGCAACGTAAATAATAAAATAAATAGCGTTTCACCATTCAATTTCAAACAAATAATTTAGTTTGTAACTCTATTCAACAATGAATACAACAAGCAGAACAGGCTTAGTACCAGCTAAGAAAAGAAATTTTATATCAAAAGAAAGGGTAATATTTTTCAAGAAATTTACAGCCCCTTTTCAAATCATATCGGCGTATAATATATAAATTCATTATTAACATATCCATTCCCTAAGCGCAAGAAATCCATTGATGAGCTGCCACTCAAATTTGAAGCTACACCAATGGCTCTTTCATTACGACCCTTTGGCGGACTGTTTAATCCTTTTTCTAAAGGTTGCTCTGTACTGTGCAATCATCCAGCACCATCGGATCTGAAAGATATTATAAGCCAAATGAAAACATCTTTAGTAAGTGAAATCTATGCACACACACACACATACATAGAACTAATATGCAATCAATCCGTTTAATATTTTAGACAGTGGATGGAAAAAGTGTGCATCTTCTGAAGGATAAAAACACTGCTACACCACTCAATGAACACGACAACATACCCGAAGATCTCGTCCGACGTTACACTGACACAGACTCACGTCCGCTCACACCAACTCCGACCGTTACGAGCGTGCATACAAGAAATAGCACTAGTTCATTTTTAAATAATCGACGCTGTATAACACCTGAATTGGGTAAAAATGAAATTATTAAACGGAAAAAAATTATTTTGGATTTACGACGCACACACTCACAAGAGACACTATACTGGAAGCCGTCTTCAGATTTATCACAGAGTATCACAGATATCGGTGGCGGCATTAAACCGAAGAGTGCTGGCGCTAATGAGGATAGAAAAAATAAGCACCATCGTTCCGAAGATCAACGGCCCAATACTTCGTTAGGTAATGGCCCAGCCGGTGAAGGCGCTAAAGAGCTAGAGGGGGAGGAAGTAAAGAAAGTGCAAACCTGCATTAACGAGCAGCATATAGACGACGAAGACATACGACGCGGCAAGAAACGCAAAAAGATAAAGCCTGTACCTGGTTAGTGGGCGTTAATCGCTTTAAGAAATATTATTTGTAATGAGTATTTATTTCAGCTACAACGACTACATTCCATCTTAGTGAAGATCCAGAAACGCAAGTAGCTGCGCTTGGTCCGGATTCACTTAATCCGAGCACACGTCCTAGCCTTATAACAAATGCTGCCAGTTTGTTGCCAGGCAAAGAAAAGCGAGAGAGCGAGCCTATATTGTTGAAAGGTAGCTTTCTCACAGATGAGGCTTTCCAGGCATTAAAGACGGAATTGGATATTGATGTTATTGAAAATACTTTCGATAGATATGTAAGTTACATACGTTGGTATTTACAAAGAGTTCACTTTAAATATCATAAGTATGTATGTACATATGTGTATATGTAGTTGAATCGAGCTTTGCGTGAGGCTATTAAGTATCTGCCGGAAAGGAAAGAGAAGCCCAATAAGAAAGTTGCTGAGAAACTTGAGACCGCGTCATTTAAATCTCAATCGAAATTGCCACGCAAATTTTCAAAGTCGTCAACAAGATTTGATGTTCCGTTAGATCCTACATTACTAGAAGGTTTCGTAATATCTGACAACTATAAAATATTTTCTCTAATCGTATATTTAATTTTAGAAATGACTGTTTTGGATTACCTTAGCAAATTTGTTTGGGTTTCTAGCCAACGAAAGCAGCTATTTAAACGGGTTTTCTTGCAATATTTACCGGATGCAGAGATTGAACCTGAAGAGGTTGCAGAATTAAAAGCCAATGAAAATGCCGATGAAGACTCAATGCCTATACGAAATGAATACGTGGAACGCAAAATACCAATGGCATGTTTGCCTAAAGCATTAGAGGATGTTTTGGAATTTTATGGTATTGAAAAAAATATATCGGAAATTTTACGTTTATTGGACTATGAACAAGAGAAATCATCAAAAGAAATAAATTTTCGTACATGGTGTGGTATTGTATCCTTCGCAGAACGATTGGCCGTGGAAAATCCAGCTAGTTCGGATTCATGTGATGAGGTATAAATTTTTATACTAATGCTATGGCTTAAATTCAATGTTGAAAGTTATACAGTAATATAATGAGTGTTCTAATTTTCAATTAATTGCAGTTGGAAAAAGTGGACTTTGGTAGCCTGGAGGAAAGACTGGAAAATTTCAAAGTACAAGACAATTTATTGGATGTTTTCAAAATAATTCGGTCAACGCATAGTGTAAAAAATTAAGAAATTTTAATATATGTATATTTAATTATTTACTTTTACAACTGGTGGCTAAAAATGGAAAAAGTAAGAAATTTAATAACAAATGATTTAAAACTTGTTAGATCAATATATATACATATTCTGTATTTATGTAGGACAAGAAGGGTAAACAAATTTTGGGTATCCGAGAAGAGGATTCTTCCGAACCATGTATAATGTAAAGTAAATTTATTTAAAATTGAAATTTAATTTATTATAATTTAAAATAGTGTAGACTTCAGCGGTTATAGAAGTTTTTTTCCTCTAAATCGAAAGGATTAATTCGTTCCGTATATATCTTTGGCACTCTTATAAATCATTTAAAAAGTCCCTTTCAAAGCCTTGGACATACTCACTCATTTTTTTAAATCAAAATCACAAGTTAAACGATCCGAACACATAGAAATTTAAACTGCGTTTCATCATTCTTACTTTAAAACTAGCTCTAAGTAAAAAATCAGACTCTAACTTAACTATGAATAATATAAAATATACTTTTAAGTGACTTGACTATGATTATGCCCCCCCTTTTTTAAGAGCGCAATATAAATGAAGTTAGTGAATTCTTAGTACGAGAGTGAACTTATTTTCGTCTTCTTCTTCGTCCACTACTTTGTTTCGATCCAGGTGTGAGCGCACTGACGTCATTGTTTGCGTTATTACATAATCTACTTTCATTGCCTAGGCAGTGTAAACACAATGTAAGAGCTGAGCTTATGTACACTCTGTACTCTTGAAATGTTAATATGCATATAATCAGCTGATTTAATAAATTGCATTAGTAGCAAAACGACACAAATTATACACAGTAATTGAATTTAGGGAAATCGAATTATAAGAAATATTTAATTAATAAAATATAAATTAAAAATGGCAACTTTAGAAGATAAATTAATGGGTGAAAAGTTAGAGTACTACTGCAGCAGCAGTGAAGGTGAGGACAATGGTGACGATGGTGAAACCCGTGGACGTGGTGCTGGCGGTAGTAAGCAAGGTGCTGCTGGTTACACCGAACCGGATGTATGTCCCCCACCGCCTGCGGAAGGATATCGCTCTCAAGTTTCTACGAATACTGGACCTAAAGGTGTTGTACAGGATTGGCAACGTTTTAAGCAACTTCAAGCTGAAAAACGCGAAGAATCCGAGCGCCAACGTATTGAACTGGCCAAAAAGTTGACAATGACGACAGCCACTGCCAAAGAAGAGGAAGAACGAAAGCGTCAAGAAGAAATTGATGCTGAATTGGACGAACTTATGAGCGAAGACTTCTTACAGCAATATCAAAAGCAACGTATGGCCGAGATGCTACGCGAATGCGGTCATATAAAGCAATTTGGTAGAGTTTTCAATTTAACAACGCATGTTGAATTTTTAGACTTTATTGAAAAGGAGAACAAACACACCACCGTTATCATACATATTTACGATAAGAGTTTAAGCGCTTGCTCAACTCTTAATCGTTGCCTTGACACTCTAGCGACTGAATATCCATCCATAAAATTTGGGAAAATATGTAGTTCTGTTGCTGGTATGAGTCGAGATTTTCGCGCTAAAGGGCTGCCAGCTTTGCTGGTGTACAAAGCGAAGGCATTAATTGGAAATTTTGTACGTGTCACCGACGATTTATCAGATGATTTCTTCCCATCAGATGTGGAAAGCTTTCTGATCGAAAATGGCATAGTGGTGGACAAAGTGCTGTATAATTAGAGAATATAGTTTATGCATATGTGTAAATGAAAAAAGAGAGTATAAGAAATTAATGGTGAGTTGACAAAAATTGGTTCTAACATATCTGTATAATTATAGTAATTTCTTTACAGATAATTATATATTTTACTAAATGCGATAATCGGACAAAAATATGTGTATACATGTAACCCATCAACATTTTTCAAAAGGAGCCAACTAGCCTGTAATATGTTCCTCTCAAATCTGTACAAACTACATATGCGTAGTAAAGTTTATAATTAGAATACTAATCTAAGTATCAATGTACATATATACTACATATAATCTCAATTTCAAAATTTGAAATGTGTTTAAACCATTGTGCGCTAAATACTTAAGTAAATATAGGTACTACATATATACAATACATATGTTAAGTTCACTACTTTTGCACCTAACAAAATGTCATTCTCTCTTTTAACGAAAATGTTGTGTAAAAAGGTTTTTATTAAATAAAGGAAAATCATTTCTATATGTTTTGTAATAAATTGGTAATAATATAATATAGCCTTGTCTAGACAACTATGCTATGAAGTTTGAGGAAAAGGGCCATAAAGATAGATAACGATATACAGCCCATACATTTTTTAAGTAGGAAGTGAAATGCAGAACAAGCCTGAATATCAGATACTTACCGCCGTGCTATATTCCTAATTCATTAAATCACTTTTGAAGTCACGAAAAATCAGCAATCCCCTATGTAGCAAGAAATCCCCACATAAACAATAAACGCAATTGGCAAAACACATATTTAGGTAAATTTAGTATGATAATGTAATCATTTTAATGTACATACATACACATAGCACGACCTTTTATTATAATTTTTAGAATTTATATAATATTTTACTAATTACATTATATACATATTTGTATAAGATTCAAAACTTGAAATTACAATCGTATTTTTTTTAATATTTTTTGTTTACTAAATTTATATATGTATGATGAATATCTACTATATCCTAGCTGTAATAAAACGTACAAATAGTATAAGTAGTTAGTATTCATTTAAAAAAAATCGGATTTGGGAAGTATTCTATTATTGAATAAAAAAAATCGTTTGAAATTTCAAACACTGCAAAACTATCCGCAAATAGGACTTATATTTACATGTACATCAAAAAAAAAAAGAAGTACATACTATGTAGATTAGAAACAAATTAAACAATAGTAGGACCAAACAATTTTTGACTTTCGGTTAATGTGGTTTAGAATTTTACCATTTATATTTTTTAAATTACGTAAATTGTCCTAATACATACACATTCACATACTTATTTTCATAACATCAATGCATACATTGTTTTACCTATATATGCTCAGAATTTATCATAAATTGGTGTTTGGGGCTTATTTTACTTAATTAATGTCATATATGTATGTATGTATGTATATTCTTCCTTCTCAATATGCAAAATTAAATTATTCACGTAGCTAGTTCATTCTTTTAAAAAGAAGAATTCTTCAGCTAACAATCGTAGATACATACATACACAAATATTTTTTTTACATCAATAGGGCTTATATAATAACACCCTATATTGTCAGAAAACACATTTAATTTAATTAAGGTTTATTTTTTAACCCTAGGATGTATACCCAACTTTTACTACGACTTTGTATACCCGGGTACAGGTGTGGCCAGTATCCTGTTTTACTCGTTTTTTTCATTTTTTCTAAGAAACAAGTTATTTCTTTTTATGCAATGTTATAGCTGAATGTCTTACGAACATTTTAAGTAGTTATAAACATATATATGTGGCCTGCTTCTAAGAATTGCGCGCATTCTAAGTTATTTCTAAGAAGTCAATATTTTCTATTGATGTTAGAATTTTTAGAATACAAGCTTTTTCGCGCACTCTTATTTATTTCTAAGAAGACATTATATTGTACCCTTGCTAGAATTTGCTGAAAAACAACATTTGATATAATCCAACTATCTGGCAGTTAAGAAATGCTTCCAGAAACTTAAGGGTTCCAGCTATATATACGGCAGTTTTGCGAGTTTATATTCACTGTAAAGCCAAGGCGAATTTATACCAGGTGGTGTCAGTACGACAAAAACAAAAATTTACATGCATTTTGTTTTTGCTTTTGCGGCTAGTTTTTTCAAACACAGCAGACTACTTCTATAAGAAAGAGTGAAAAAAAAGTACGAACAGCCAATGAGAACATTCCTAATGACAGTTCTAGCCGTGAACGAATCAAATCAGCTGTTTATTCAACAACACCTTGTGTAAAGCGTTCTTTTGAAGTGTGAAGTTGATTTATATTTGTGAAAATAACAATTGAGAAAAAATTTTAAATATTACAACATGGAAAGGAGAAGGAACATGGAATATTTGTCTTCGAATCAATACATGAGGTAAATACAAATAACTAAAATAATTTCATAAATGGAATAAAAATTAATTATTTTTATATAGATTATCTGACGCTGAAAGAGAGCAGTACATACAAAACCTGTTTGACGAAATCGCAGATGATGAATTATTTTCCGACCCTGATCGGGATGAAAGCGAACAAGTGGCAGTGGCAGATGGCGTGGTTGAATCGGATGTAGAAGACCCTGATTACGCAATTGACAATGCCCAGGTAGATGAGGCTGATAACGAAGAATATGACGATGAATCCGATGCTGCAGATGATTCTGAGGAGATTAATTTGCGTGCAGCTGAATTCGTAGCCCGTGATGGTACCATATGGAGCTCACAGCCACGACTTGCACGCCAAACTAGGCAACAAAATATTTTGCGACAGCGAAGTGGGCCCGCAAGATCAACTACTACGATGTCAATAGTCAATACATATAAATGTTTTATGACTCCGGAAATGGTGGATATTATAGTACGCCACACCAACAAAAAAGCAGAAGCGACATATGCGAAATTAAATGCAATGGAGTGCTCATTATGACTGGCGCTAATCGCAGCAATGGCGAATGTGCGTCGGACTTGTGGTCGGTGGAAAATTGTCCATTATATCGTACGTCAATGGGCATTAACCGCTTTCATGTCATACTGCGGTATATGAGGTTTGACGATGGCAACACACGGGCACAACGTTTGGTAACTGACAAAGCTGCACCAATATCCGAGCTGTGGACCATGATGAACTACAACTTCGAGCAGTCATATAAGCCAAGTCAATATCTAACGGTAGACGAGCAGCTCTTTCCATATCGTGGCCGCACCCGTTTCACGCAATATATCCCATCGAAACCGGCAAAATATGGCATCAAAGTGTGGTGGGTATGTGATGCCAAAAACGCATATCCACTGCATGGACAAATTTATACTGGCCAAGCACTTACGGACGGGAAACTGACCAGGGTGAACGCGTGGTCAAGGATTTAGTAAGCCGCTTTTATGGAACCGGCCGAAATATAACGATGGACAATTTTTTTACATCCCTAAATCTATTGGAAAGCTTGTCATCCATGAATTTGACGGCAGTTGGAACTCTGCGGAAAAATAAGCCCTACATCCCAAAGGAGATGTCGGCACACAAAGATCGTCCAGAGAGGTCAAGTACATTCGGTTTTCGGCCCAACATATCCATTTGCTCCTATGTGCCGAAAAAAAACAAGGCAGTGATATTACTATCATCAATGCATGACGATAATCACATTGGCGAAAGCGGCAAACCAGAAATGATCGAGTTTTATAACAAGACAAAAGGAGGAGTGGACGTGATGGACCAATTGCTTGGAGAATATACTTGCCAAAGGATGACAAAGCGTTGGCCGTTGTCCTTATTCTTCAATATGATTGATTTGACGGCATTGGCAGCGTACATCATATTTTATGAGAATAATCCCAACATCAG
This sequence comes from Anomoia purmunda, assembly GCA_951828415.1. Taxonomy (NCBI): domain Eukaryota; kingdom Metazoa; phylum Arthropoda; class Insecta; order Diptera; family Tephritidae; genus Anomoia; species Anomoia purmunda. The sequence continues at coordinate 107,394,202 of OX639996.1, read as the reverse complement.
ATGCACCAATTCGAAGCGTAAGAGATTTCTTCGCCAGCTCGCCAAGGAACTGTCTATGCCCATAATTGAAGAGCGGTCGGTGAATCAACAAGTTATGCGGAACTTCAACACAAAAATTGCAGTCGCGAGTTTTATAAGCACGGCCTTGCAAGGAAGTGCTGACAATAGGCCATCAACGTCTGCAGCTGCTGGTGCACAACCAAAGAAACAGCAGGTTGGAAGCTGTTTTCTATGCTACATCCATGACCAACACAGAAGACGAACGCGTAACATGTGCAGAATATGTCAGCGCGCAATATGTATACAGCATTCTTCAAATACATTTACATGTAATATTTGTGAAAATAGTGAAGATAATTGAATAATTTAAATTTGTTTGCATATTTAGTTATAAGAAATAATCAATAAAATAATATTTTATAAAGAAAATAATAAATAAAAAATTTGTTCCTTCAAAAAATGAAAAAAACCGAGTAAAACAGGTACTGGCCACACCTGTACCCGGGTATAAAAAGTCGTAGGTGTCAACTTTGAAAGCTTATATCTCATCAATGCATGGACCTAGCATGATAACTGAGATACCAATCGACGTAGATTTACTTTGTTTTCCTAGATTCAAAATTTCGAGTAAATATCTTTAGCGGTTTAGGAGCTACATCACTCCAAAGTGGCTACTGGCCACACCTGTACTTGGGTATACATCCTAGGGTTAATGTAATTGCTTTATTAATTTTATATTACTTTGACAGTGTTTTCTATTAATTTAGCGAAAATAAAGGTATACCACATATGGGTACATACAGGATGAGCTGGCGTATTTTGAGGTTATCTAAGATTTTATTTTCTTTCTATAAAATTGATTATTTGGAGAAAAAAATATTTACTTTTTTAAAATAAACATTTGAACAAAGCAATTGAGTGGAATACTTATTTTGTCATTTTTACAGAATTTTTACATTAGGGTGTATCACTCCCCATGCAAAACAAAATTCGGCCCTGTTTTCCATCGAAATGATAAAATTCATTTTATGTTAAGACATCAACCAGAATACTTCGCAGTATTTTTATAAATCAAAACAGGTTTATAAATTCGTTTGTTTGCAAAAAAATCACCTCAGTTCATAAAACAGTTTAAGTTTAAAAGTCATGCATAAAAATATTTCAAAATTTGTTTGTTAAAAACTTTTTTTTTAATGAATTTTTTTTTAAAATTTGATTTCTAATGCAGAGTTATTTATTTGATGTTTGTTAAATTGGTATGGTTTTTCAGTTCTTTGGAGTTATTTTTCGGATACAATTTTTCGGTTCTTCTGTAATCAAGTTTCATTTCCTTTAAACACATTTTTTGGTTCTTGTAAGGCCCGGACTGGTCGGTTCATTACAGGAGACGGTTCTCCAATCCGATTCCTTGTTTCTGCGCATCCCTACAAAAAGTGCGTCAGAGAAAATGGTTTCAAGTACAGAGAAAATCGATTAGCTGGACAATCAAAATTCTTTTCATAGAGTGAAGAATGAAGCAGTTGTCTCAGTAAAATGGTTTACTAGCCCTAATAATCCCAGATAACCAAATAAAAAGTGGCCGAGGAAGATTGTTACAAATATGGCATGCTTAAATACAATCGTGATGCTCTTCTCCCCATTTCTAACGTCACTTTACAGGGCATTATGACAATATTCCTATCGAAATTCAACTCTCTCTCTCGCTGTGAGCGGTTTTGCATAGATTATACCCACAAAATTTCGTTTATAAATCTCGTTCGATCGTTATAATATTTATTATTCCATAATTTTTCTATTGGCTCACCCAGTATGTAACGGCACTAACCGAATTGTGATGCACAATTCAAGAAATCACACAAATACAAATTTATACAATTATTACATGCTTATTGTACTTTTATATCCTATCAAATATTGCTTGCAATATTAAAAAAAAAAAAATATTTAATTACTTACTTACATATATTTACATTTGCAAACTTAATTTACACTTTTTTTCTATTAAGTTAAGGAGTTACTCCCAGCAGAATATACAACATTATAGTTTAATACACAACCGACATACGTACATACATAAATGCCTTCGTTCGGAATTTTAGGTGAACTGGAAAGTACAGAGATAGAAATAGTCTTCCTCCGAAAGACTGAATACTAAAAGAGCGAGTATAAAACGAAGAGCGATTACATCATTTTAAGCCTAGGAAATATAAGTCAGCAATTTTTAATGCTAAAATAAATATAAGAAATTTTTATACCGATTTCTAATGCATGGTAATTGTGTTTGTATATAATATTATAAAATTTCACATTGCTTTTGTTGTGTGAAGTACATTTTATCTTAATTAAATATTTTATTTTTTAACTTTAAGTTATATCTATAAATATAAATATTTTCACTCGTTTAGCTGCCATTTTATGTAACTTTGGTATCTGCATACAATTGCTTTTGCAGTTCGATACAATTTAAGGAAATTATAAAATTGATTTTTTTTTTGTTTTTACATCAATATTACATGTATGTATGTTAAGTAACCCACCAAAAAATTTATATACGAAAAAGCATGTAGCTTAACTTGAATTTTTTTATTGCTAAAAAAGTAAAAACAAAATTCGAATAGCCAATTTATTTCTATAATCTGTTGAATACATTTTTAGAATCAAGTTTTGCCGAAATCAATTTATAATTTGTGAGTGTCTCATTTATACTATACGTATGTTTATTTCCGGTGGTTTGTACAAAATTTATTCAAATTCAAAAAAATTGCATTTAATTTTCAAATTTTTTAATCAGAACTTTTAGAACTTCTACAAATAGAACGGACCAAGGCGAATTTATAGAAGGTGATGGCATAAGAGCAGCTGATTTGATTTTTTTTATTCACCTACATTTATTTTGTTTTTGCTTTTGCGTATGAGCTTTCAAAAGCCGTAAAAGCAAAAACAAAATGTATTTAAATTTTGATAACTCTTAGGCAGAAACAAAAACAAAATACATAGGAATTTTGTAGTTGTATTTATAACACCACCTTGTATGGATTCGCCTTGGTGTAGTTACTATAGCAGCTGGTTTGATTTTTTTCTATTCAGCGACATGTATTTTGTTTTTGCTTTTGCGTATGAGCTTTCAAAAGCCATAAAAACAAAAACAAAGTGTATGTACATTTTGACAACTCTTACAAAAACAAAATACATAGGAATTTTGTAGTTGTATTTATAACACCACCTTGTATGAATTCGCCTTGCATGGTGATTTGTCAGATATAAAAGCAAGAGATTTTTATTCGCACATTTGGCGATTTGTTTTTATATAGATATTAATATATGTACATATGTATAGATTCCCAGCATTTTTCTTTTCTTCAAATTTTAATACGATAAGCTAAGATGCTCTAAGATTCAACCTGCTGACATTTTAAGCCAAATATAAAATAAATTTTATTGAGAATTGTTTCTAATTATCGAATAGATAATTAAGAATATTCTTCTCTGAAGATTTTATTTTGAGATGAATTATATTATTTATAGGCACAAAAATAAATATTTTGTAAAAAAAAAAAAAATCAACACTTTATATGTTAGCTGCGAAGGCTTTCATTCCACAAGTTAAAAAAATATAGTTTTTGATTGATTTTCTAAATGAATTTCGAATAACCGAATAATACTGAAGTTAAGAATGAAATATGAAATCACATTTTTGTTCGATATTTAAAAAAAATTTTCCGAGTGGGAAAATATTTAGAATATGCTATATTGCAATAGTATACCTACTGAATATTTTTTTCTTACAAAAAACCGATATATGGACACCCTTTTTTATGTACATATGTACATACATACATACTTGGGCCACGAACTTTTCAATATAAATCAATAGTTTTGAAATGAATTTTTACAGCACACTTTCCTAAGCACTTAAATATATATTTACATATACACTCATTAACATAATAACTATAATTTAGAATTTTTAAAAATTCATTATGAACTAAATATTTTTGTAACTTAATATATTTAAAATACATACGTAGCATATTAAATTTTTTAGTATACATATAAATATGTACATACATAAATATCTATTTTCATTCCCTTCCCATTGAATTTTGAGGCTTATCACATCAAATTGATGTTAAACTTTATAACCTTCAAATCTAAAATGAAACACAAACATTGCGCTTCTGCAAAACCTTTTACAGAAAAGTCATTTTCCTATGTAAAAGAAAGTTATTTGATTTTTTAACTATTTTAGACTTACTAAATTCTTCGGCATGCATACGTATAATACATATGTATGTAGTTACATACATATACCTCCAGTGCTGAGAAAAATATAAGCACAGTAAGTTTTCTTATAATATTCACAAAGTTTTCATGCTAAAACTTTTTCGATAATGTAAATATATAGAAATATATGTAGCTTATTTTATAGCAAAAACAATATAAAAACAGATTTCAAAAATTCAGTAAATTAAAAAAATCTCAAACTTTTTACAAAAAGTGCAATTTTTAAGTGATTTTTGATAATTTTTTCACCGAGCGGTCCCCCTTTTTTATTATTTCGAAAAATGCACAAAACCGTCGGCAAAACAAATTGTCAAATATTTACGGTTATTTTCAGTCACCTACAATTATTTGCTGAATTTTTGTGAAATTCGTATAAAGTTTACAAATTTTACTTATGTACATGGCTTTTGTTATAGAATGAGCTATATTTTGTTAAAAACTAACAGTTTTAGCATGAAAAACTTTGTAGGCATATTAAGAATGAAAAAAATGGTCGTGCCAATACTTTTTTCCGGCACTGTACATATTTTGGAATATTTTTACTTGAGACATTTTATTTCTTATGTGCTTTGATAGCTTCTCTTATTTTCTATTTTCATACACGCGGCGCTTTAAATGTTATTGTTGAAACACCTTCTTCCAATTGGGCCTCCTCTTTGTTTTGCTGTTGTATTGCCCTTTTTTGGTATTGCACCGTAGTTGGCGCACTACCAACATTTTCCAAATTTTGCGCCGTTAACAGCGTTGAAACACTATTGATGATTGTTCCCGTCGCGTATACCAAATTATTGTTATCACTTACGTCTCCAAATGCTGGTGCTATGTTAACGCAGACTTTCACAGTTTCAGTAGTATCCATCGGCATACTGTCGAGACCACTCGCATTGCTGCCACCATTTCCGCCATCGCCCACAGTCACACCCACAACTATCTCACCATCCATGCTAGAGCGAAATGATTGCCTGCGTTCATGTGAAGTCGCACAGTCTTCTAATCGATTGAATTGATAAGTTGGTAGGAGAATATGTTGGCTGTCATGAACTGGTGAACTGGCATTGCCGCAACATTCTGCAATCGAATTGCGTACCGATGGTGGCGCTGTGGCAACTGGCAGCATGCCGCCACTACCGCCGACCGAGGAAACATTCACGGTGTGGACGCCGCCATTGCTGTCGGCGACACTGCTGCCGCTACCACTGCCGATTTGCTTTTCCCTATTCCGACGCAATGACGAACGTAGCGGATATTGTCGTGGCACATTTACGCCAATCAATCGTCGAGAGGATGGACGTCGTGCGGTTGTGGCAGGGTACTGAATGGACTCGGCGCTATTACTCAAACGGATGTTGCCAACTGCCAAATGGCGCATGGATAGTTTAAACGAAAATGGTGGTTGTTGGTGGAATTGGTCAGTTGTTTGATGTGGGACAGTCGGTCAATATATAGTTGTTGGGCAATTTTATAGGTTTCAGGTGGTATAGTCATGGCACGGGGTGTTCGCAAAATAGATAGAAACGGTGAGATAGCAGGTATTAGGATATATGTAGTTAATTAATAAGAAAAAATGGTGAACAAATTTTCAGAAACAATTCGATAATTTTTATTTTTTTTATTTTGTTCTGCTGTTTATTTGGTTGCTATGAATTGGCGAGAGATAGTATAAGGTCGATAATTAAATATAGGTGTGGATATGATTTTCGCAAGTGAGTTAAAAAATTGTTGAGTTATAGTTATTTTGCTGTTTATGTTTATAGTTTGAAATGTTTTATGTAGGAAGGGGAAGGTTAAAATTATTAAAACAAGAAAACAAATTTCATTAACCCAACATAAAAACCAAAATGCGGCTCGGCAAATTCACAAAGCTAAACCGACACATCATGAAAACAAGTAAAAAAAAAAACAATTAACCAAACAAAAAATTTAAGTAATCGAAACAAACAACTATTAAACATCATATCAGTTTTTCTACAAAACAACTAAAAAGATTAAAAAACACTAAAAGACGCACGCTGTTACGAAACAATATATATATACATATATATTTATTTTATTTTAAATAGCATTAGAACAAAAAAGACATACATAAATTGTTATCTATTTTATATTCTGCAAAATTTGTTTACTTAAATAAATTAAAAAACTAATACAATGACACAAATGCCAGAGCCAATGAATATTAATGCCTTCATGTAAAAAACTTAAGCGAAAACTTCTTATAATATGCAGTTCGATACAATAAATCAATTTTCTAAATATATTTTTATATTACAATAAACTAATTTTTATGAAGAATCCAACAAATTATGCCAATGCCATTATATAATCGAATTGAATGTAACCCTACATTTTATGTCTATATTTTCTAGATATTTGCGAGCTTATATTATATTTTAAATTTGTTATGTGTATATCTTTTAACTTTGTACTTTTCTAGGGTGTCAGCTGTTGGATGAAATTCTTAATATGCCCCTAATAACCTATATATTTAAAAAAAAAAACACAAACTCAACTTTAGAGCTCTCTTAAATTGTAAAAAACACTAAATTCCAATCGTTTCCACAGAAAATGTATTCACTCAAACACCTGATTTTTACATAGATTTGTGATTATTGATGAGCAGAGCTGTGCGCACCATTTGGCAAAAATAGTGATCAGCGTTTTTGATTTGAGTTTTTAAGAAAATCCGTAACTTTTTTTTCATGAGTCACAGTAGACTTTTTATGATCGATAAGTAAATAGCTCACAAATTTTTTATGATTGATAATTTTTTTTATTAAGGAAAAAAATCCTTATTTCATTTTAGAAAAATAATGATTGTACCCTTCGTCTGACCACTACTGTAAAATTACTTTGTTGACATTTGTAATACAGGAATTGCTGTTAGCATAAAATTTCCTGTTCGACAAACAAAGTTAATTCCTTCAGTTTGAAAAAAACAACTTGGTTCATGAATATACTGCGATAGTTAACTACAGTTAAGCCAAAATTGGAATTACACTCCGGTGGAAATAGCATATTATTTGTGGCTTACATCAGCAAAGAAAACAATTCTCCAGTTGATTTAGAACCTGCTTCGTATTATAAAGTACTGCATGGCATCTTTCCTTTTAAGCGTAAAAATATGTAAGTGTTGCTCTAAAACGGTATTCGGAAAAATTTTAATACTAATTATTTAGTACAACTAGGCTTGTTGTTTAGTTTTTTTTTTTTATAAAACTACAAATTTTATGATCTGCGAGCTCGTTTCTTAGCTAAAATACAATACTTATAAACTTGGGGCACCATTCAATTGTAAGATGTATGCGGCACATTTTTTAATAGCTATATTGTTTTTATTTATATTCAGTGCGCAGATTTTTAATTTTTTTTTAACCTTAACATATCTTTTCATAATTTATTAAACCTAACTAAAAGAGAAGATGAAAATATTTAACGTATTAAAAACTATTTGAAATCTATCTTGCTCATCCTTTCTAAATTTTGTTTTGTTTTTTTTTTTTATCAATTTAAAATGCTAGTCTAGTCTTAACTTCCAAGTCATTTTTGTAAATAATGAAATTATACAGAACAACATCAACATATTTACACAGGCATAAATTAAACATAAAATATGTTTGTTTTTTTTCTGTATATAATACATATTTTCTATAGTGAGTAATACAACCAAAATTGTCGTTAATCACAACATAAATTGCATTGCTTGGAATCAAATAATAATAACAATAATAATAACAATAAAAGCTACAAAAAAAGCGCCAAAGCAAAAACAATATTTAGTTAAATTTTAATTACTTAAAATTAGCATTAAAATAAAAAGTCTAAAACATTAAAGATGATTGTAACGAAATTGCTGCCGCTTTCAGTACGCGTGTTCCTGCCATTGCCACTGCCGTTCACACCGTCCGCCGCCGCCGCCGCCATCGTAGTAGTCGTCAACAGGCTGCTAGCATTTATTGAGTTGAGCGACTGATATTGCGTCGATGTGGAGTTTAAACGTTGCCGCCGACGCATTTGTTGTTGACGACGTTGTACACGTGGCGTACTCTGTCGATAACGGGATGTATAGATGAAATCAACTTCTTCGGCTGCTGCAAGTGGAATGCCATGACTATGGCTATGGCTAGTGTCATTTGTAGCCATTGCTGTAGAAGCGCTCGCCATAGTGGTATCCACTGCACTCAAAAAACCCGTTGAATCATTGTAGCTTCCACAAGATGCTGGCTGATTTGTGAACGCAGACATTGTAGTTGCATCAAAATCAGGCACAACACTACAATCATCATCATCATTGGGCAGCGAATATGTTAGATAATTATGATCGATGTCACTATTGTTGCCTTCGTCGTCAACACCGTCAACATCGGGTTTGTAGAGATCTATTGTAGAATTACAGCGTCTAGCAGCAAATATTTGCTTTCGTGGACTATAGTACAAGCGTGATGTGGGCGACATTGGCGGTTCAAGTACAATTTCCACATCCAAATCTACATCGCAGTAACGCACGGAATCGGTCGAATGGTAGTGACTCGGCAAAATTGAACAACGCCGTTTTTGATCCTGACGTTGGCGCTGATGATAACTCTGTGATTGTGAATGTGTATGCAAATATGAAGGCGAATTTGTATTTCTTATATATGAGCGAATGTGATGATTGCGGTGTTGATCGTAACGTGGTTTTGTCGCTGAATGTTTATAATGTGAATATTTAGGGTTAGACAATTTGCTTAAATGTTCTTGGCGACTACTTGCTAACAATGTATAATTAGTGTTTTGGTTTTCTATGTTGTTATTGTTATGCATAACATTCGCCATATAATTATTTCCATTATTACTGTTATCAATAGAAAGTTTGGTACTATTAGAAATTGACTTATTGGTTTGTAGACTAGTAGTAGTAGTAGTAGTAGTAGTAGTAGTAGTAGTAGTAGAAGTAGAAGTAGTTGTAATAGAAGTTGTTGTGAAAGCAGTTGCTTTTTTAGTTATATCATTAGAATCATATACTATAAAATTATTATTATTAGTAGAATTACATGAGGCAACATAGCTACCGATATTTGTTGTTGTATTCGTATCCAAATACATGCGACGACCACAGCCATTGTGCGCAGCCGCAATTGTTGATGTTGGCTCTAATAAACGCTGATCCATTGCCTGTCGTCGTCCAAGATAAGTATTTTTTGTCGTATCGACTTGTAGTAGATGTTGTTGTTCATGTTGCATTTTGTGTTCATATAAATTGCAGCTATCGTCTGTGTCCATATGTTCAGCTGGCATTAGTAATTGCCGAGTATCATTTTTTTGTGATTGTTGTTGTGGTTGTTGCTGCTGCTGCTGCTGCTGCTGCTGCAGTCTTTTCTTGTAGTATAAATAGAGAGCATTGGCATTGTGACCACCACCGCTGCCCACTATCAAACTATTCTCATCGTCAGCTTCATCGGCGTAGGTGTCACGATGTGTGCGCATGTCGCGAGTGCTGCCACCACCTAGATAGCCGTGCGGTGGAAATTGCTGTTGTTGTTGTTGTTGCACCGCAGCAAGGCAACAATTGCTGCATGTATTGGGCAAATTGAGTGCTAATTCACTATCTCTAGGTCCCAAAAACCATTCGGAACGTGTGCGCATGCGCGCGGTTTGGCGTTCATGGACCTTTCGGTTTGTGATTGATTTTGCGATGTATTTTTTTTAAATTTATATTTTAAAGTGCAATTTAGCATATATTAAAATATACATAAATTGTTTCCATGTCCATGATAGGTGGTTTATTATTTTTTTTTTTTTTGGTGTTGTTAAACATTGATTTATTTATTTAGTACATTTTTTTTTTTGTTTGTTGCAGTAGGTGTTGGTGAAGTTTGTTGGTTGGTGATCAGTATACATACACATATACATAGTACATATATGTAACACGAAACACAAATAAAAACGTTTCGTTTTTCATTTTTTTTTTTTAATTCGGGAAGGGAGTCAAATGTTGTGAGGCACAGTATTCCATATTCAAGCCGCAGTTGTCCCGTTTGAAAGTGTTGTTGCAATTGTTGTTGTTGTTGTTGTACGGATAAAGGGTGTTTAGGAGAAAAAGGGGAATTGGCAGAAAAAATTACGAGCTTAGTTTCTTTGTAATTGTATTGTACTATTTTGCAATTGTTTTATGTTTAATTAATTTGTTTCTGTTTTTAAATAAAAAAAAAGGCAATCAAGAATAGTTTTCACTTGCTGCAATTAACTATATCACAAAATAATTAAAGCAAGCAAGTTTATACACAGCAACAAATATATGTGGTTTGTATGTATGTATGAAAAATTATGAAAACAACAACAATTATATATTATTATTTTTTTATGAATTAGTGTAAATATCAAAAAACAAAAATAAAAAGTATAGCGCAATTTATCCTGCTCCTTCTTTTTTTCCAATAATTCCGGGTGCGTTAGCGAAATAGGAAATGCTGTGCTTTGATGTGTGTTAGGCATGTGGTGCTGTATCTGTGTTACGACTACTAAAAAATATGATCAGGTTAGCAGATTTTTGATTGTGAAACTTGCGCACAAGTCTGAGCTTCGCAAAACATACAACAGTGCAAAGAAAATGTCTTAGGTAAGCTTCAAAAATATTAACCATGTAGCCAACCACCTACGTAAAAAAAATAAGGCATGTGAGAGGGGAAATCAATCACAGAGTATTGGTCATGTTCTTATATCTAACAAACTACATATCTGTGGGCATTTGAAAGAAACCCCACCCAATAAATAATTTCAGAAGCTTTAAGCCATTGCAAAATTCATTTCTGCGTGTAGAGAGGCCTTCCTTTCTATATTCCCTTTTTCTATTATTTTTTTTTTATGAAGTAGCACAAACTTTCCCCACCGTAATATTATTCCACGTAACGTGCAAAGCAAAAGCAACAAAAATTTTCATTTTATTTTCATTTCATTTAAAAAAAAAAAAATATGTAAACCTATGTTTGGTATTGATCATCGTCATTGCTTACCACGAACGAAATTTTTCTGTGATAAAGGTCCAATAACCATAACCACAACAATCAGTTGTTCCGATCAATTGCATGGACAGCTCTGGAGACAACTATTTGGAGCATACTATAACCACAGAAAATTCTCTCAAAGCTCTGGTACCATACTATTGAATTTTGGGTTTCCACCATAATCTCAGCACATTGACTACCACAATACAGAGAAAAAGTAATAATAAATTAAGAATTGCTGAGACCGTTGATGCCATTTTAGGCAACATTTTTATAAATAGCGGTTCTTAAATGACCGGTTCAATTCCTCTGTTTCAAATTCAGACAGAAGGCATTCACAGTGTACGTTTTTGCAAATGCGATCTATTATTTTACAATACTATAAAAAAACGATTATTATACTACTACTGGAGAATTATTTGTTGTTTTTGTTTTCCACTAGTGTATTTAATTTCCCGTTATTTTTCTATCCATATCTATTTCTACATTTTATTTTTTTTATCTAGATAATTTTATATATTTACAACTTTCTGTAAAATTGTATTTTAAATAGAATAGAGCAACAATTTCAATTACATCGGGACTAGCACGTATCACATTGTGAATCACTAGCCATAGTTGTACCATTATTTGATTTCCAATTTCAGCCTCTTCACAAATTGACATTGCGCTTCTCTAGCAGAAAACTATTTTACTAGTTAAGCTTCCTCATCACCAAACAAAAAGAGAACAACCACGTACGACAATCATGCTACACAAATAACTACAGTAGACGACAAATTCGCATGGACATATGCACGTAATAAAAACCGAGGTAAGTTTTATGTACTATAAAACTGGGTGGGTCTACTTACATACATTGGTTTAGAATTAAATATAATTAAAAAAAAAAAAACCGGTATTGAATTTGAAAAAAAAAAACGTAAATAGAAGTAAATTAAAAGGTGTTCATATTGCGGTGAAATTTTTGCTTTATATACATATATATTTTTTTAATTTACAGACATCACACAGGAAAGTCAGTACCAGTACATAAGTGGAAAACCAATAACAATGTTGCCAGAGAACATATACAATATTTAGTTTAAAAAAAATGTAAAATATAATAAATGTATTTACAAAATTAAAACTAAAATTTTAAAACAAATTAAAAGAAATGAAATAAAATTAAATAAAAAGTGTTGACAAATTGAGTACTTACAACTAAAAGTACAAAACAAGCGACTTATGAAACACTCAAAAACTTTGTTCGAAATTAGCCTATGAAGAATGAAAACCTATGTTAATTTCTTGAATTAAAAACTTTTCTTTTTTAGCTTCGATTTCAAAAAGTTCTATTAAAGAATACAAAATCGAAATCGCATAATAAAAATTTGTTTTTTTGTTTGTTTGTAGGTTTTTATTATAAATATTTGTACTTTTCTATTGTACATGAAATATTTAATTAATTTTACATCATTCGTAAATATGCTATATTTTGTTTACAATTCTTGGCAAATAAATATAGCTTGTTTTATTTATAGAAAATTTGAGGTTATGATTTTTATAATTTTGCAGTTACAAACAAGCAATAACGTACGCAAAATTAAACAAAAAAAGTGCAATTTAAATAAATAAATTGACAATACTCACAAACAAAATTGTATAGGTATGCGATAAGCTTGTCACACAAATAGATTTTTAAAATGTCTTTCGAATAAATCATTTATATACTAAAGCTACGTTTAAAATAGTATAGTGATTATTATGCATTTAAATATAATTGTGATTAAAAAGATTATTCGAAGAAAAAAAACTTAAACAAAGATTAGGGTTTATATTTTTAAAAAAATATATATATATTAAATTGAATACATTTGATAACTCAGTTATAAATAGCAACGCATTCGACTCGAATAAGTTATAGCTGATAATATTTGAAGAAAAATAAATGTTTAGTTAAGATTGGTGTTCATTGGCAGTGCGAATTTAGAGCATGCTTAAATTGAAATCAATATGGAAAAAATATTCAAGAAATGTTCGTTTTCTGCAAATGATTACTTGCAAAATGGCAATTAACTAATTAATTATTTAGTAAAAATTTGTGTGTAGGCCTTAATTTTACAAAAATCATGTGGTGACTGAAAGCCAAAGGCTCCATCCATGATGACGACGTGAATTTTGAATATATTTACATTATATATTCAAATGAGGCAAGGGCTGGAAATTATGGCATTTGTTATGCAAGCTGATCCTTCCCGGCGTGAGTGTGTAATATTAGTTCAAAACAAGGGAAACAATTCGGGCCTTGCCTTGAGCACTTGTAATACATGCTAACCTAAATATGTGTACACATCTGTACATATGTATACCTGTGTTCATAATAATACTAATAAAATAAATATATTGACAAGTTTTAATAATTGTGTATCCTTTCATATTAGATTTTAACTATTTTTTTTTTTATAAAAATAACAAAACTCATATAAGTCGAAATTTCAAACATTCTATAAAATGTACATATGTACATAAATTCGAATTTTTAGAATATGTTCGAGTATGCAACTTTGTAGCCCATTAAATTTTACTATAACAAAAAGTAATTTTCAAGAGCTAGAAATTCTTGTTGATTTTTGGTTAATTTTTTTTGTTGGCGGTGTTGTGCGTTTTCTTCCATTTAACGCATGAACAAAATTTACTTTGTAAGATGGAAAATCAGAACAGTAACGTTTATAATTTTTATTTAAAAAAAAAGATAATTTAAGACTAGATCACATTTAGTTGATATTTTGTGATTTTTATTTTTTTGATCAAAAATATTCGTTATTATTGGATTTAAAATTTTTAGATCATAATAAACGCAAAAAAATTTGTCGGCGATGACAATAATATCAACAACAGCAATAATACGATGTACATATGTTTTACGATCGGAAAAATGTAACTATTAAAACGAAAAATCTTTTTTAATAAAAAACAAAAACAAGAGTTTCTAGGTACATCATTGCATTTTATTAGACAAAAATTTAATGGGCCTGCATACTCGAAAATTTAAAAAACTTAGAAAAGTTTGAAACTTCGATTGATATGGTTTTTGTTATAGAATTATCTATATTTTTTTATAAAATGTAATTAAAATTAAATGAAGAAAAACAAAATTGTACAAACTTGTCAATATTTTTTGCTATCATAATTTTTATGAACACAACTGTACACATACATATGTATGTACATATATTGTAAGCACATTAATATGTATGTACGCGAAGATCTCTCTTAAATTACGTTCTAAATATTAGCTGAATTATGTATATCTAAATATATAATTCATTCGATTTGATATGGACATATCAAATCTTATATCTATAAACTAATCTAGCTGGAAGTTAATTAAAAAATTTTTAATACTAATTTATTGTAGTATGTAATACTTGTGTGCAAAGCAGAAAAGTAAAGTGGGAAAATTAATAATAAAAAAAAAATTTTTAATCGTATGTATTTTAATAATACAAATGCATGTGAGTTTACAACAAAAATCGAAATCAAAAAAATTATAAATAACTACAAAATTGAGGATTAACTTATTTGTTCGTATGTATTTATACCGAAATCCGTGAAGCAAGCAAGAATTCATCCCTCACCTGTGGCAAATAGGAGAGACTTTTTGTACTTTCGGCATAGCGATTGACCGCGCGCAATTCTTCCATAGTCATGCCACTACCGTTTCCCACGCCTCCAGCACCGCCACCACCTCCTCCTCCTCCTCCTCCTCCAGAAGTTGAGGAGCACGAAGATGAGTGACGTATACCGCGATTGCAGCGGCTGCAAGTACGAGTAGTTGTATTTTTACTACCTCCGCCAGTGATTTGGGCGCTAGTGTTGCTGTTTGGCAATTTATTGTTGTTTTTCATTTTACTCCTGATTTCGGTACCATCGCTATTCCCAGGCGGCGGCTGTGTTGTGCGATCACCACCATCAAGACTTTTTGAGCCGGTGCGCAAGCGCCGCTGATGTTGCTGCATTCGAGTTTGGGTTAGAATTTTCTTTTTATTTTGACGATAGCGACGCCT
Organism: Anomoia purmunda; assembly: GCA_951828415.1. NCBI lineage: Eukaryota > Metazoa > Arthropoda > Insecta > Diptera > Tephritidae > Anomoia > Anomoia purmunda. The sequence continues at coordinate 107,378,889 of OX639996.1, read as the reverse complement.
AACTACGGTCACTTCATCGTCGCCATCATCGTCATTCGAGTCTACAATATCGACGTTGTCCACACCAATCGTGTAAGTCGTATTTAAAGCAGCACTGCGCTGCGTTGTCTGTCGGTCATTGCCAGCACCAGATGCTGTATTTGTTCTATAGTTACTTTGAACAGTCGTGCGTTGATGGTTAGTTTTCGTATTATTTTCAAAGTCGTCATCGTTACTTATTTCGAGTCCAGCGGCGAAGCTTTCTTCGTCGTCATCGGCATCGGCATCATCATCGCCGAAATTCTCTTCATCGGCATCAGCATCATTATCGGTATCTCGCTGCAAGTCCTGCACATTTCGCTTCGGTATCGGTGAAGATGTCATGGCGAATAGACTCGGACCTTCTAGGGAGACAGATAGGCGTGCACATGATTCAATAAAAGAGTGTTCTGGTGTAACGCCCAGTGAAAGCACGCTGTTGTCTAAAGCTGAGCTTGAACTGGTTAGCAAAGCAGGCGTAGAGCGGGATTCTTCCTGAGCAACTATTTAGTTTTAGATGATTTTGATTTTGATTGTATACGAGTATCATTTCACAATTGGCAGGCAGTGTCAATGTACATAAACACGACACACACACACACGGCAGAGGATGAGTGTAAGAGTGAAAGAAAAGAGAGATTTACATGTTTGGGTGGCTGGTTAAATTATACTTTATATTTTATAACATTTTTAATAGAAACAAAATTTTCGATTTGAAAAAATTAAAGTAAACTTTAAAGCAATCTGCATCACATTAAAGCTGTAGGTATATTAATAAGGAGAAAGATGGGATTCAGAGATTCGCAAAAAAAAAATACAATATTTGAAAATGTGAAAGGGAAATGAAAATGAATGGCGATTTTGATGTTAATCAAACAAGCTGTATTAGTAACCACTCCTCAGTTAAATAATTAAAACAACAAAACTGACTAAGATAAACTATACAATAAAATGGGCAGTTATTAGTACGAGTATATAGTGATAGAGTGAAACAAGTAAGAAGACAAAAGAAAGCTGACGAAACAGAATTAGTCACTGTTATGTCTTATTTTTTGAGTATCAACTACGTATTGATAACCTGTTGGTTATTTAAATATATGTAGTATGTAAGTGGCCAATTACACTGATGTTAGAAGCAAATAAATGAGATATATTTAAAAAATTATTATGTAAAGAAACCATAGAAATATGTAATATGTGCATATATACAAATTATACTTACGCAAACCCCATCGCTCACACTGACATTGCAACCATGTCTTCTCTGCTTCCAGGGAGTGTTGTACTGTAAATCGAGTAAATTAAACATTTTAATATTGGCTTCGGAAGAAAGCTTTCAACATCTTTAAGATACTAACATTAACATTATTTAATTTTTAAATTTTTTATTTAAATTATTTTTCGCTCCAAGCCTTTGAATATGGCTCATACGACGAGTTATGGCGGAGCGTACTGAATTCTTTATTCACCGATTTATTTCTGGAGTTCTCTTGCTAACATCTCGTTATATTTAGTAGGGTAAAGAAAAAAATAAAAGTTGTTTCTAACAAGCGGTCGCAGAAGCCTAGAATAATTAGATGTGACTAGTTTTTTTTTTTATTTTATAGTACAACAAACTGTAAAGAACTGTTTTTTCTTTAGTATATTATAGTAATTTAATTGGAGCGTAAACATCGTCGTATAATAGCAAAATTTTTTTTCGGTTCGGCCAATTCTAGAGATTGGACTTGTGAAGATTTGTATATAGCTCATAAAAAGCTATGTTCGGACTTTGAGGGGGTTCGAAGACCCAAGATCTCATAGAACAGTCATACATGGTTGTATCTGACGAAGGACACAGACGTGTCAGCGGTAGTTGATAGGTTGAGGAAAATTTAAATTAAAATTAACTAAATAATACCATTGAAAATTTGTAAAAAAAAAAACTCCATCACGCTTTCTTTAAGAAGTTAGGTGGAAACAATGTTTTCACTGTTTCCATATGAAGCGAAATGTTGATTCGAAACATCCGCTTTGTTTCCATAAGTAACAAAGAGGAATGTTTCTACATTATTCCCAATCGAAACTTTGCATATATTCCTTGAGGGGCATGACCAAAATGTTTTTTCGAAAAAAATGTATCAAAAATCAACAAGAATGAAATTTGCACTTTATTATAGTAAAATTTGATGTACTATAAATGTGCATATTTTTCAAAAAATTCGAATTAAAAAGTAAAAATTTTGATGAATTTGTTTAATTTGTCGACTTTTATAACCGCGGTTTTTATTATAGAATTAACTATATTTAAAAAAAATATTAAAATTAAATAACGATAAACAAAATTGTCAACTATATGTAGAAAATTAGGCCAGCACAAATTTGGGGCATGTTTAGCTAAAGACGTGATTGTGTTAGCCATTGATTTTGATTGAATTTCATAACATAAGTTCTTCTCTACGACTGGTAAATATAACTTGCATTGATTTATTACTTACGTGCATACTTTTGTTGAGCCAATTTACCACGTGGAGGGGGTGGATATTGAAAACTGCAAATCCACTCATCCTGTACTTTCAGAATACGCCCGGTTACTCTGGCATAATATTCGTAATTTTCACGTCCAAACAAATCATGTGTAGCAAATTTATCAATTATCTGCTTCATAATTGTTGTGGCAACCTGAAAAAAGAATTTAAAAAATATTAGCTATTATCACAAAAACTTTTACTTATTGTATTGCATAATTAGTATAACGCTAATCAATAATTAAATAATTAATCCAAATTTTTTTTGGCCTGATTTCATTTATATCATTAATAATTTTAAGCTTAAAGCCAGTTTTTATTTGGAAAGTAGTGAAAAAAGCAAAAACACTCATTAAGCTACTATTTTGGAAATCAGCAAATCTCATTATCAAACTTCTTGGTTTCCACTTTCTTATTTCTAAACATAATTCAAGTACGACAGTCTGCCTTGTTTACAATGAATGTGTGGTTGTTGTTGCTTATGAGAAAAAGAGTAATTTCTCCTTTATGGGCTTTTTTTTACATCCAGATTAAAAATTTAAATTTTATAGAAAGTTTGAAACTATGACTTGCATGTTTTTTTTGTTATAGAATTAACTTATAATTCATATTTTTATTAAAAATAATCAAAATTAAATAAGGAAAGACACAATTTTCAATCCACCTATTGTTGCTATTTTCGCGGCCACAACCGTATGTACGTTTTAATAAACATATGTACCTTAAATTTAAGCACATCCTCCATGCGCGCTGTTTTCCCATCACTAACGCATGATTGAAAGAAACTCGGTGCTACTGAAACGCCCAGTGCCTCGCTGGTCATGCCGGTACTGGCTTGAGTTGCATTGCTGGCAATAACACGGAATGTTCCAAATAGTAAAACTAATAAACGTTGAGTGTATTTCGGCAGTGATGTAAATAATCTGAAATAGAAAGGAATAAAATGGGTAATTAAGTTACGTCCGACTGGCATCATTAGAATATTTTAGGAATTAATTACATATTACTATAAAGTTACTCATAGCTTAAAAATTTATAGTTAAATTCAGAATTTATTGCAATGTAAAAATGTGATTTTGAAAATACAATAACATACAAAATATACAGGTTGGTCGAAAAGTCATTAAAGCAAAAAATGAAAGTATATGAATTTTTAATAAAATTATTGTTTTTATTAAATACTAGCTGACCCGCGCACTTCGAAATTGAACTGTGAATAAAGTTCATAGAGATATTCCGAATTCAGAGCCACCTACAGCCCAACTTTTCAAATAAAATATTTGTTTATATGTTCTGAATTTAAATCAAATCGGATTGCAAATAACGTTTTTAGAGATATCTCGGCTAAAGCGCCACTTATCGTTCCAATTTTGAAATAAAACATTAATATTTATGTGGCTAAATCGTGTTTGGATTCGAATCAAATCGGACTGTTACATATCTCGACTCCAGCACCATCTATCGGAATTTTCCCTAGTCACAATAGACACCATTGCAAACACATCCTATAAATTTGAGCTTAGGTGGCAGTTTCAGTAATTTTTGAATCTATAAACTATATGCCAAGAAGAAAAGAAAATAATCTCCCTCAAGTTCAATACTATTATTAAAAATGATCTTCCAATAATTATATGCCATCTATGTAATGATTTTCCGGATGCTCCGCAAAATACTGTGCCACGACTCCCATACTTTCGCATTCGACAATAAACGTTTTAGAGGAAAGAATTGTATAGAAATATATCAAGTACTTTTTGCACTTTCGGTCAATTTATGCACATACATACTATATTATTTTTTAATATACATTTTCAACTCTCTCAAGACTGCATTCAGACACTTGACGAAGAGAGACCGACGGCGCAGTCTAATCCTAAATTTCTGCAAATGTTTACACCTCTAATCGGAAATCGAAAAAATGAAACTGCAAATTAATTTTAATTTCTCTGCTGTTTCTTTTTTTTTTTCCGTCCACTGTACAGCCGTACTGTTCAGCAGTCGAGTAGTAATTTTCATCTCATTATCTAGTCCATCTTATCGGCTAGAAAAATACATATGACTCATTCATTCAAACCTTTATACGCGATAGTTATATGGACGATTTCATTTCTTATTGTACGAGTATAAATAATACGTTTATGTCTTCATTCAGTTACAACACCCGCTCAACTGAATATTCATTCAGTGATTCATACGTAATTCATTTTGCTTCGGAAGTTATATTGCCGTCACGTATTAAGACATTTCTTTTTGTGACTGTTAATATTTTATCATAATGGCATATCGAATGAAGATGAAAAGATCGGTAAAAGTTGACAACGCACTGATTGGACAACACACTGAGCGGCAAGAAAGTGAAGTAAAAGATCATTGAGTGTTGTCCATTATGTAATCAACAGGAACTGATTAAAAATTGAATGAAACACATTGAAAGCGCAACGCATACAGTGACTCAAACAACTAATCACTTTTTTATATAACATTTTTTCGATAATCTATCTATTATATAAAATTGCTTATATGGCGAATATTTGTAACGATTTGGTTCTCAAAGTACTGCACCGATTGTAGTTATTATTTTTTAATGAAACAATAGAGTGGCATGCAATTTTTTTTTATTTTTTAATTTTCTGTATAATATATATAATGTACATCGCTCCCCATAAAAACAATCGGTACTATTTTTCCATCGGTATAATAAAATGCATTATATTTTAAGGCCTACACCAAAATATTTCGCAATAATATTAAGATCCAGGTGAACTGTACCAATTTGAAATTACATCCCTTCTTTTAAAAAATATTTAAAACATATTTTTTCAAAGAAATACTTAGTTTAATCTTAAAAGTTTTGCATAAGAATATTAAAAAAAATTTCAACGGAATTCTAATAATGCAGTTTTGGATGTTGTCCTTTTTTTTTGAGGCAGCCGATTTAGACTTATAATATACATATGTATCTTTGCTCACTCCTTGTATTTAATTTAATTTCCTCTCTTTTTTATTTTAAACTCACGTCCCAAATCTCATTACTATAAAAAATAAAAATAAAAAAATAAGCAGATCTTTTGAACTATCATCCTAAGTGAGTTTTTTGAAAAAAATATTAAACGGAAAAAACTATTTATTTCATAAAACAAACGGCATTTTTGGAAACATTTTAAAATCTATTCAGCTCACGTAAATCATAATATTTTTCAAAATAATTTTATACTTTCGGTGGAAAAACTCGCAACTATTTTGGGGAGGCATCCTAATGTAGTACATACATACATACATAGTATATTTTTTTAAGTTGAACGCAAGTTTTTTTAAAGGAATTATTTCATAAAATTTAATACGCTATACTTCTTAGAGCGTAACAGAATAAAGTTAAAATTTTCAAATTTCCTACAAGATTAAAAAAAAAATTAAAAATATTCTAACTTCTTCATCGCAATATGCAGAAAATTTTTGAGTAGGTATACAGTTTTTTAGCCAACTCACTTTGAGTATTAGAATATGCAAGTCTAAATTTTTACAGTTTTTTTTTTAATTTTTGACTTGGAAACTTTTGTCATTAAACGTCAGCAACAAAAAATATAAAAAATCGGCGGAAATCGATAAAAAAATCGATCCGTTATTTGAAAAACTAGTAACGCAAGTAACGTAACGCCAAAATCTAAGAAAAAAATTATAAAATTTTAGCTGCTTTAGGCATGCACATTATGTTAAAATTGAATGAGCTACGAAACTGCATACCCAAAAGTGTTTTAAAAAATTAAAAATGTTAATAAAAATTTAATGAAATTTTATAAATCCGGTTCAAAGTTCTAAATTTTCATCTATACGCTTTCTATTCTATTATGAACTAAATTTTTTTAAACAATTGACAAAAAAACTTATCCCGAAAAACATTGTAAATATTGTAAACAAATCAACATCTGATCAGTTGTTTGAGTCACTGTATGAATGTCGTAATTATAACTGCAACAAAGCACACTACTACAGAAATTGAAAGAAATATAAAAGTGAAACCCAGTATTGTATCTACATATGTATGGTTTCATTATCTTTTTAATGCGTATAACTATGAAAAGGCAAATCGTAAATTTGGAAACCAATTCGATTGCAATAAATAAAAAGCAAAGCAAATAAATTTAGAAACCAATACGATTTCACTAAACATGGAGGGTAAAAGCAAAAGACGACACTCTTAAGAGTTTTATAACGAAAATGACAGCAAATGATTTACGTTGAAATCGATTAGCATTCGAATACTAATTAATGAAAAAGGTAGCAGACGCCAACACCAAAAACAGTAGAAAAGACTATCCTCAAAAGACAACAATGCTATTGCCAAAAATACATTGACGCCAAATAAACAGCACAGTATGTGATAATCAAAAATAAAAAATGTAAATACGATTAAATGATTAAAATATTTATGAATGAAAATATGATTCACCTAAGGCGAAACGCAAATAGTATCACGTAAATAAATAAAGATTATATAAACAAAAAAAATACATTTATTAACACATGCTATCAGAGTTGATGGGTTGTTTGCAAAATTTGAAGGAAAAATAGAAATCACTGGTTATGTTTTATGTAAATTAAAAATAAAATGGATTTCAATAGAAATATCTTGCCTTGCTTTTTTCAGAAAACTTTGAAACAATTATTCATCGAATATTGCAAAGATGGCGTCCATTAATAATTTTTAAGTATGTCTTCCTATTTTCCATTAAATAGGAAGATGAAAAAGCAACAACAATGTACACGGCTTACTTGGTGCAAGTGGTGGTTAGGGCAATTGCCTTAAGGAGTACGAGTACAAGCTTGCCTTGGAAGACACTAGTTCAATCCCCGCAAAAGAAGTCTGATGAGGAGATGTGGTGATCCCCGAAATAAGAGCTATGACTTCTATCATTGTTGTTTTTTCAATAACTTCCAAACAAATAAATGTCATTGAGCTCATAAAGATTATTATTTATACAAATAAAATCAATATTTGAAAATATTTTTGGTAATTTTTTATAAAAAAATTATAGTTTATACTAAAACAAAAAATATATAAAACAAAAATTCCCTTTTTCACTTAGAAAAATTCAGAAAATGTTTATACATTATTCTGGTTACAAATTTACAGAAACTTAGTGGGTGTATAGTTTCATAGCCCATTCCATTTCAGTTCAATAATTCACTAAAGATCCGACATGTAACAAAAACCTTCCACCCTTTTTTGATGAAATCCTCGCCAAACGTTTTAAGACTTTTTGTACTCTTAATAGGGAAGGTACGCTGCTGGCTGATGTCCGCGGGCAGACAAAGTCTAGTATTCATGCCATACTATGTAGAGTAGGAATAGCCCCTTTGGTCGGAGGACGGTGGAAGTCGCGACAATTGGGCTTTGCGAAGACTACTGGAGCTGATGATGAATTTAGGTGCGTGAATCTAAGCGTCTCACTACAATCAACATAAAATGGAATTCCACAACAATTCTCTGATTTTCGCCCACGCCTCGTCGAAAACGAATAAAGAATGCGACCACAGAAAACGTCTATGGGACTTTTTTTTGCCAGGATGGGCAAACAAGAGTTTTGTGGTCGCACAGGCGGTGAATTCTCCCACTGCACGTCGAACCCTTCATTAACGAACTGAGTAAAGAGCAATGCTGTCTTGGCGAGCCCTAAGTATAAGTATCTCTTCAAGATCGCATCTGACAGAGCAGCAGAGCAGAATAAACATCTCCTTTGCGTTAGTAAGACCATGTGGAGAAAAAAATCAGGTTAACTGAAATTAGTTATTTGACTTTGAGCTAAAAATTAATCATTTCAAAATCTGCCACATCAACAAAATAGCACCAGTGCAGACATTTAGAAAAACTCAAACTGCGCGCAGCTAAATAGCTATCAGGTACATATATGTAAGAATATTTTTTTCATTTAGTTAAACGCCCATACAAACCACATTATTGCACATTTGTACACTAAAGCAGCTTCAGCAGATAAACACCTTAGAAATTTCCAAGGCAGACAGGCGGTCGATCGATTGCAGCCATAAAGTGTGTCAGTAAAGACGTCAATGACATTTGAAAAACAGGTTCAAACGCTCACAAGTGCTGAGTACTCGTATACAGCTTAATTTTAATTTACATTCAAACAAATATAAAAATGTGCGTGCGTGGAACTTTGTAACCGATTCGTTTTTCGTACGTAAACCATAATCATTTTCAAGAATGTAAGGGGGGGGAGGGGGAAAAACTGTAAAACAAAAGGCGACCTAACTCGCCAATAATTGAATTTGCATGCCCCAGTTCGTAAGTAAGCCAGAGAAAGAGAGAGGGCCGAATAACGTCTTTGCTATATTGAAGGGTGTTAAATTTATCAATAGATGATTTACAAGTAGTATGTGTACAGAACCTTGATTGCATTTTGACGATAGGTTAAATAGACAGTTACTAAAACAACTGAGCATTGCTTATCATGTCACATTTTTTTCGTAAATGTTTTACAAAAATATAGTCCCATTTATTTAGTTTATTTTCAAACACTTTAATCTTATTTTTTAGAAAACGTTTAGGGTGTGCAACACTTCCGGTGAAAAAAAATTATCAAAAACCATTGGGAATTTTTGCCCACTTAAATCTTGCACTTTTTTATACTAAACACGAATCCACAAAAAGACTGTAGTTTTTGTAAAAATTCTGATTAAAAAGGGTTTGTTGATATAAAATGAGCTATACATATTGTGATAAAAAATTTACGAAAAAGTTTTAGCATAAAAACATTGAGAATAATACGGAAAAAAATTACTGTCAATACGTTTTCCGACACTGTAGATATTTAGACTCAGGTTTCAAGGTTTGTGGAAAAATTAGTAAAATTTTTCAAATTCAATTCAATTGAAAACTTTTTGGCATCTTTCAATTTGAGTGTAATAATTTTGAAGTAGCACAAAAATCACATTCATTTTTTTTTTTGCTAACAATGTAATTAAAAAATTTGCAAAATTTTTGTGAATTGGGTCAAAGTTTGAAAATTAAGAAACAAGTTTTAGCATGAAAAACTTTATGAATATTATAAAAAATATTTCTGTACCACTACTTTTTTCCGCCACATATGTATGTACATACATATAGAGTTATTATAGTATGAACTTTCATAAAAAAAATAATTACAATCAATTTAGTAATATTAAAACTGGACAAAACGAGATCTTTCTATTGAAGCTACTTTAACGTATTGACAAATTTCTACAATGTATTTGTATTTATTTATTTTTTATAACTACTAAAAAATCAAAAATTTGCAAAAATTCCAAAAATATTCACCTAAATTTCAAACTTTTTAATCAGAGTTTTCAGAAATCTTTCTAGTATGCATTTTTCTCCATGTAACGAAAGCCCGACTGTTTTTTTTTTGTATGGAATAAAATGCAAAAAAATAGCAAACAAAATTTTCAAAAATTAATGAGAAGTTCGGGTTGTAGTTATTTTAGATGTGCACCCTTTATTTACATATGTATATCTACTAAAATGAAATGGACTATAAATCTGCATCCTAGAAAAATTTCAAAAAAATAAAAAAGTTTAACTTTAATAAAAATTTATTGAATTTTTTCTGTTGTTTCATAAAAATATAAGTAAAAATAAAAATATAAAAAAAAATAAAACTAACTAAAAAATAAAACTACTATTATGGCCATTTATGCTTTACAGCCATATATGTACATATACGCGTATGCTTATGGAAGTTGGCTTACAAAAGCAACGACCGACCACATCTTCATTGGCTCATTTAAAAAACTTAAGAAACGTTATCGGCACTTCTTACTGTGTCAATGCAAAAATAGTAATAGTACCTACTATGTAATATCCAGATATTATTAACCAGCTGACAGTAAGACAAACATACATGAGTGTATGTACTGTGGTATGTATCTCTAATCTGCAGATAGCGGCTTACACTGTACGTGCATTTTATTATGTATGCGTTTGTGTGTATTGTAAATGTATTTGATGACAAAACAAAACTCCGATTTCTTAACTGTTTTGTGTGATTATTTTCTTTTTATCTTATTATTTGTCATCGTTACTTTATTAATCCATGTGTAGTAGATATGTTTGTATTTAAGAATATACAGAGCAGAGCCGTCTGGTTTATCGGTAATTTTATCGCTATAAACACAAAGTAAATATTCTGTTTCTTTTTGTTTTCAGTGTTTTTGCTGACTGTATCTGTTATTTATCTTTGAGTTGCTACTGCAAATGGAATAACAACACAAAGGCAAAAACAAAGTTAAAACATTTTACAATAAGCAACATAAACAAAAGACAATACCAAAATGAAAAAAAGCATTAATTATAACATACAGACATTTTTATGTACACAAGCAATTGCATACAATATGTACATATACATACATACATACATATGTATATGCGTACCTAAGTACGTATGCATATAAATTGGCAGTATATAAAATATTTTGCAGCGTGCGAATAATATATTGAATTTTGCATGCGAGCTATGATTGAGAAAAATTACTATTATACTCGTAATTATATCCATGAATCGAAATATTTACGCTAGATGAATGTTTGAAAATATGCTATATTTATTTATGTTATGAATAAATTTAGCTGATATGGAGCATAAACACCGCACATTTACGAATCATCGACGATGGATGACATCTTCTTGTGCTGCAGTAAGGGAGTCCGACGAAGTAGCGAAAATGAATTCGTGCAATGAATGCGCTATGCCAGAATGTTTGCTCTGGCAATTTATGTGGATTTGAAAATTTCGTTGCGACTCAAAATTCAAATTTTGATTTTCAAGCCAGCTCGAAGCATTAAAACAAATTTTTGAGGGAATGAATACTTTAATCGTGCAGGGTTGCCACCTATTAATGCAGTAAAACGAAGAAGTATGGGTGTAAAACAAATGATTAGCGAGCATTCTTTAGCCAGCATTAATTTTCGTACAGTGCTGCCACTTATTAAAAAGTTTTTTTTTTTTTACTAAAAGAGAACAATGGGGATATCAAAAGAAAGGTGTTATTGAGAATTTTTTAACCACGATATCCTCTTGCATAGGGTAGCCGCCTATGGAAAATTTTTAAAGTAAATGAGTTACGATCATTTGCAAAAATTAAAGCGCAGATTCTACAAAACTGCCTATCCGTAAGGTTTCTAAAAATTCATATTACATGTACAGTCTTATTTGAATTAAAAAGCTGGTTTTAGCATGTATTAGAGATTCACTAAAATCTGCTTTAAGTTAAAGTTTGTTTTTAGTTAAGACGTCCACTGACTATAACTAAAAAAAACTTGCAAGGATCTAATTTTTCCGAATTTAATTGACTACAACGGCGACATCACTGCTGTATTCAACGGGAGAATCCAGATTCCCCTCTATACCTTAGAATAGGTCCACAATGTTCGTAGTGCTTCGGAGGGTACGCCGATGCAATAGATTTGCAATCGCCCACCATAAATGTACACAAATACATACATACATATGTATGTAGCTTTTTTATTCAATAAAATTCCTTAGTCAGCGGCATGCAATTTATTAAAGCATCATTGTCTCCAAATACAATACAAAGACATTTTTAATCCACATTCGTGTTGTGTACATACATATGACGAGTCAATTAGCGTTCCGCGGGACAGAGAAAGCTATAATTAAAACCTTACTAAATTGTGAATGTGGTCATTACATGCATATGTACACTCCGTTGCAAATTATAAGGTCGCAACATATTGCCAAATTTTTTCCAAGCTTAAAAATTTAGAACCAAACAAACACGTTAAACTAAAAAAATTTAATAAAATTAATTTCACTCAATAAAAAAAAAAATCGGTATAATAAAGTAGAAGTTTCAAATAACTAGGATATACCGTAGTAGATCCCAGAAATTTTTTCTTGACGAAGGTGTATCTATTTTCTTACATATAAAAATAAATTTTTTTATTTCTTATATGGAAACGAATGCGACAAATAAAGTCAGGAATCAATTTTTAGCAACTTCAAATCTGTACTTTGTGGCACTGAAATTTAATGGGCTATAAAACTGCATAATCAAAAATTAAAATTTTTTTTAGTTTGAAATTTTTATGAAAATTTGTTAAATTATTCATTATAAAGTTTGAAACTTAGGTTGATATGCTTTTCGGTAAAGAGTAAAATGTGTTCTAATTGAAAAGTAACGAAAAAATAAATAAAAATAAATGAGAGAAAATGTATCAATATGTGGTGGCCTTATAATTTGCAACGGAATGCATGTATGTACTTTGATTGCTATGAGTTAATTGTGAGAACACTCAATTAAGAACGTCTTTAAGATCTACGAGTGTATTAAATATTTAACTGAAAATTTATGTATTTGTCTTGTTTTACAGATATATTTACAGTAAAAAAAAACTTTTCATATAATTTCATATGTACAATGAAAGGGCAAACGCGACAATAACGCCACGTTCTCATTAGGTCAAAAAATTTGTCGGCGAAATATGGGACGATATGGCAACATGTTCACATTTTATAGTTTAATATTTGGCAACAAATCGGAATATATCAAAATTTTGGCTGCTTTAATTGTAATGGTATGATGTGTTACGAAAAATGGCATAATGAAAACCAGGTATAAATAAGGTTATTTCTTTATCAGATGGGAAAAGGCGTCTTCATATTAAGATAATGATATGCGCATTATCTGCTTAGATATCCAGTGTACTGGGGTTATCGTATTTTAAATTCTTAAGAGATTTTTCATCGAAATGAACAAACATATCGCAGGTAGTAGAAATAACTAAAAAGAAAAGTTATCGCATGCAGCGTGCTTTTAGCACGGGATTGCTATATTTTATCAACAGTACAAACTAACTAACTAAAAACAATGCGCTATACGACGAACGAATATAATCAAAACAAATTGTTTGCATTCTAGACCTTGACAGATTAACTTTACTTCCCGAAAAATGTGAAAGAAAGTCTGCTTATCAAAAGTATGATTTGCGTTATAATTATGAGTACATATTAGCGTTTAATGCATACATACATACATAGTATCAGTGGAAATCCTGCTTGAGCTTTTTGCAATATTTGGGAATTTTTCCTTGTTATTTTTTATTGATAGTTTTTATAAAAATATATAATTCGTATTAATACAGAAAAGAAACATATGAATAAAGGATTTCAACTTTTTACAGAACTTAAAATAATTCAGAAATTCTTCTAGAAATGTCAAACTTTTTGATCAAAATTTCAACAAATCTTTTTTTAAGTGAATACAAATTATCGTGTAGTGAATGCAATTTTTAGCCGCATCAAACTTGCACTTAATTCTACTACAATTAAATTTTAAAAATTTCCAAAAATTCTTATTAAAACACACATTTCCTGTATTGATTTTATAACAACATACAATGCCGGGTTACAAATAATAGCGTTAATTTCATGTAATCAGACTTGGTGCTGCTATTTTTGTGAACATAACTGTATTTTACATACGTCGTAAACAAACAACAAAAAATGGAACTTTTCGCGCTTCGCTTGTGCCACATGTGCAACAGGCGGTTGGGAAGTGTCAGTAGACATCTCCGCCACACAATCCCCCCCAAACGGGCATATCCAAACATAGCGCGAAGAGCAAGAGAATATCGGTGACGTTCTAAGCTACATACATACTTATGTACAAATATAGTTGGAGGCTCTCGAAATATCGTTGCATCCAACAAGTTGCCACAACGCCCAATTTATTTTCTTCAACAGAACAAAGCAGACAAGAAACCAAAAACTATGGCATATATTTAATTTAATTTAATTTTAATGTCAAATTGCTGTCTTTTTTCGTTCTCATTAAAAATTTTTTTTTTAAGCTTCAATACATATCATATTAGAAAAGGATCCCATAAAACAAAGTTCATATGTAGATAACTTTTTTCGGTTCTAATCGATGCAGATGAAAACTATTTTTGTTTTCTGTGATAATTATATTTGAAACCTAAAAAAATTTAAAAAACCTTGTATCTACGAGAACGCTTGCACTAGCGGACTGTATTTCTTTTCCTAAATTTCGAGACAAAGTGTTAAGACAACGTTCAGACAGGGAAACTTTTGTCGCGGCTACTCGTTACTTGTAGGAGAGAGGGACGGGGAAAGGGGAAGGGCACCGAGTTGCTCGTGCTCGGGCGACACGCTTTGTGTTCTTATTCGTCTCAGTCGGCAGCTAAGAAATTTGGCATTCCTTTTCATTTATAAATTCTTTCAGAGGTTGCAGTTTTGTTGAGTTTTAAGTGAATACATACGGTAAGTTGGGAAATGAAATTTTGTTCTTATTTTTTTGCGATTAAATATACACATGTGTATGCATATACTATATATATTAACGTAAATTATGTTAAAACTTCAATTTTCAACTCATCTTTTACTTATAATCACAAAATTTATCAGAATGTGTAAATGCCCATTAAGCGAAGCATACAGAAATTTGCGAAAATGATATAAAATGAAATGCCAGTAAATCGCCTGAACAGAGTTGCTCTGTGTGAACGCGACGAGCAACACCAAAAGGGAAATCGCCGATAATAAGCAACAAAAGTTTCCCTGTCTGAACCCAGTCTAAGAAGTCCAAATTGTGCGTCAGCAAAAAATGCTACTATGTAGTTGGTATCCCCAAGAGTAACATTTAATATTTTATGATAGTAACGCTTAATAAATGTTTAAAAGAATTTATACGTACAGTTCCAGAAAAAAGTATTGGCGCAGTAATTTTTCTCATAGATATTATTCACAGTATTTTTCATATTTTTCTACAAATTCGAATGTCAGAAATTTTGATATCATGTTTGCCTTATATTGCTTTTGTTTTAGAATGATCTATATTTTGATAAAAAAAAATTAAATTACAGCGGCAATATTTTTTTCCGCCTCTGCACGTTATCTTGTTTTCTGCTGATACCACGCATAGATTATCGTAATGTAAATGTGGTATTTCTTACATGTAACCTGAGTTTTTATGGTAAGAACTTAACAGTTGTTGTTATACAATAGAAGCTCTACAATTTTCGATAAGATTCCCACTCATCAACGTAAACAACAGGCAATTTGTTTTGTTTTTATTCAACTCAATACTTAACAATTAAAAATTTGTTGACAATAGATAAAAACATAGGATGATTGTGGATCATATTTGGTAAAAGCAATTTAAAAAAACAGTCAGTCTATAAACTTAACACAAAAAGGGTATCCCATAATAACGATAGCTTCTTTCCCTAAGATAAACTTTTCTCGTTGATCTCAAATGTGAGGCAAAAATGAAGAATTTTGTTATCAATTATATATGTACTTATAGTATGTGCATATGTGTGTACATATACAAATTTTAATGTTATTGTAGTTTTCTTTTATTTCAGTACATCCGTGCATACAGATACATACATACATATGTATACTTTAATTGGTCTTTGCACCAGTTAAAAAATAAAATGCTTCGTTGTGCGTAACGTCCTCTTTATGTGCATTCGTACAGTGACTCAAATAAAATATCGGATAGAGATCTTCCGACTAAGTAGATATGAAAAATTTATAGAGCAAAATGCCGTTTTATTTTGAGTGTATTTTTTCATTTTAAAATGATAGCGTGCTTTTATTATTTTTTTTTTGATGTAGCTGGTTTTTGGTTGATTCTTCCGATGATGGTTTTTAGGCAGTTCAAAATTAAATTAACTTTTTATTCTGAGTTTTTAGAAAGTTTTCGGCTATACACTTTTATAGCACATTAATCGCACATTAATCGCACATTAAATTTGAGCCGGATACAAATTTCCGTTAATTTTTTCAATTTTTTCTTAATATCAAAGATTGGGGAAATTTGAATTTACATATAAATTTAAAACTAAGCAACTTACAATATACAAAATGTTTTTCATAATAAATTTCATCATTATTTCTTTTATAAAAATATATTTAATTTTGTAACATAAACCATAGAAACAAAAGTTTCAAAATTCAACAAATTTGAATACGAATTTCGCACTTCTTAATCAGAAATTTTTCAGGTATAGAGTTTTGTAATCCATTAAATTTTTATATACATATGTATAATGCGAATTATTTCCATATATCGCATGAACAAACCGCTTGAAAACTTTCTGCAAACTCCGATTAAAAAGGTTGGAACTTTGATTACAATTTGTAAACCAAGATAAAGTGTCGTTTTTTCCAACCACTGTGAGCAGAGGAAAGTACATACAAATACCTATGTACAATACATACATATGTACAAAAGTATAACTATGCTACGTTCATACAGACTCTGAGTAATCGTTCGGGAACCGAATTTAACAGCTGCAAGTATGTTATTGTTCCATTAAAACAAATTGTTGTTAGTGTCATTTGTTGCACTGTGACATTAAAATTTAATTTTTTTGTTTCAGTACCTCGACCACATTAACCTCAAAGTAATGGAACACTATCATAATATAATACATATACATACATATGTACATATGTTTTTGTATGTATGCACTACATACATACATATGTGCGCGAACATAATCATAGAAGTACAGAGTATTTCATTAGTAGCATTCCCTTATTTATGGAAAGAGAATCGTAACCCAAATATGGGTAAAAAAAAAAAAAAACGTAAGCGACGTTTTGTTTACTACTCGTATTGGTATACAGAGATTTCAAAATATCTGGGTTAATTATGTATATGTAATGACCACTGTAAATTTATATAATACATTTTAAGATATAGGGCTTTTCAAATATCTTCGCCACAATAAAATATGGTTCTCATTTTGAACTAAGTTTAGATAGTACGCCACCCAACCCTCTCTTTGCTGTTATTTCCGGTCCGTAAGGTTTTTTTTTTACTATCTCCTCTCAACATGTCATTGTTTTTTATTTACTTGCAGCTCTTACAGGAAATATAAAAACAAAACTCTTTTATCTTTAAAACGCATGTGACTATTAAAAATATTTATATGTACATTCCTGTGACGAAATTAATTTCACTGCAAACAATAAATATTAGTTATAATTACATAAATGAAACTAATGCAAACACCATTTCAATTTGAGAACAATTAAATGATTTAATTTCGAAATTTTTTTATTGTATAGAATTTTTGTATAACGCATTCGAATGCCGAATTACTTTTACAACCTTTTTAATAGCAGAATTTCACTCAATTAATGTTTTAGGTCTATGGACATGCTGTTGGAAACAACAAGGTTGTTGCTTTTGTTATAGCGACTTAAACCACTCGCAGAAATTTTGAGAAGATTGTGTGTGCTAAGTACAGATCTTGGCCGGTTCTTTGTGCTGTTGCATAACTATTTTTAAAGACTCATAAGAGTAGCTCCAACCCGAAGAAGTTAAAATTTTCAAAATAATGCGTCACATTTTGAATTGGTTGTTTCTTTTTACTATTTTTTATTGTTTGCCGTAACATAGCAAACGTCTTTGCTATTTTAATGACTTGGTGTTTTGTTGTTTTTGGTGTTTTTTTTTTAAATAGTTAAAATATTTGTACATGTGTGTAGTCGGTACTTGCTTGAAAACGTGTTTAGCTTTTCGACTTGTTGCCGTTAGACGATTACTACAACGTTTCTGCTCTAGCAAGCTAAGGAAACTTATTATTTTACGGGTATTTAGTGGGCTTAAGTTTTTTATCTTTTCATTGCAATTACTGGGCCACAAAAACTGTAAAAATGCTACTAGAATTATTATTATTGCTTACACAAAAATAAATGTAATTTGGTGCTGCTCTAATTATCGTGTTGAAATTATAAATAAAACTGTATTATATAGTTATTGTAATCTAAAAGGAAATATAAAATAAAAAATATATGCTTATACATACATACATATGTACATACATATGTACATACAAGAATACATACTCATACTCAATTTTTACCGACATCCCAAAATGGTTAAGTTCTCTTTATTTTGTTTTATTTAAAAATTTTGTAATCTAAAACACATACATACATACATATATGTACATATGTATGTATGTATGTATGTATATAGCTCTAAGCGCATTGCGTTGACGGAGCTTCATTTGCAATTCAATGTGTTTTGCTATTGCTTTGTAGTTTTCATTCGTGGTTTCACTTCAACTTCAAAACAAGACTTATCGAAAGAAAAAGTGCAATATGAAAGATCACGTGAAGTAGGTAGATAAACTAAAAGTAAAAGCAATATTTTACACAATCACACATACATATATATTTATGTTTTATTGTATACCCAAATACAACAATTATAAAGCACGAAAAAAACTATAAAACCGCCTCAAAACTCGTTTAGTCAGTAGTAAAAACTGAATTACAATTGTACAAACAACGTATGCTGTCTACATGTATGTATGTATGTATGTACATACATTCTACATATGTATGTATAAATAAATCAACATGCATACAATATTATTTTTATTAAACGATACCTTAAAAAGAATACTTCTTTTGTTGTACTAACAAATTAAATTTCCCTATAGAAGTCGACTACACTTTCCCATTGACAGATCAGATAACATGTAAAAGCTGCGTTTCGCTTAAAGTTATTATTTCCAAACCCCGTTCAGGTAAAAAAAAAAACGATCAATTTGTTATTGAGACTTCATCTAGGTAAAGGCCCTGTACATATGTTCATTCAAAGGGGTATACAACAAAAGGGTTACTGGATAAGGTTTAAATAGTGCGGTTAAAAGGTAGGACCAACAAAATAAAAATCTCCTTCCAACTAGTTTAAAAGAGAATTGTCAAGGAACGCTAAGGCGGCTTACTTTCAACTAAAATCCCGTATAGCAATAATATTGATATCACTAAGCGACAACCCAGATTTATATGTGGTCAATAACGGTCCTTTCAGAAACATCCCTTCAAGTTTATGCCTACATATGCCTACATATCTGAATTTTTAAATCATCGCGTACTCACCTATGCAAACGCTCCATTTGCTCCGATTCATTCTCCAACTCAATTATATCGAATAATTCCTTCTCGCCTGAGCGCCCAAAAATTCCATTTGGTATTTTTCGCAAAAATTTTTTTAATACACTTGCAATGGTATAAACTGAATAGTTGTCTACATTCACTAGTCGACCTGATTGCAAGAAATGAATAAGTTTTTTCATAGCACCCTGATGACCGGGGGCACGGAAAACATCTCGCCTATTTGGCGATTCTTTGTTCAGTTTAAGTATAAGAACCAGTAATGGTCCAGGAATGTTGTCGTTGTTTTTGCAAACCTCCTCTAATGGTACACCAAATTTCACTTTCTCCAGCCGATAGATATAGTCTGGCGCCGAAGTGCCGGGATGGCCGCATGAAGTGACAACACTGCTAATATCTGCTGCACGTCGCGCCCAGCTGGACATTTTCACTGTTTGGTTTTTAAATGCTTTGGACGATTGTCGCACAAATTCGCCAGTTGTAACGCGGTTAGCGAATTTTTGTTATAGCGAGTAATTTAATGGGATAATTTGAATATTTCTATTTTTTGTTGTGTAAAGTACAAAGCCTTTGTGGCAGCTGTTACGCCGTCCAGCCCGCCACAACAAGCCCTTCCAGTTTTTTTTTTATACACCTTTGTCAATCTAAGCAGCTGCACGTTCCACGTTCCACACGTTTTAAAACTTTTTATAATAGCAATTTTCGCAGATTTCCCTTTTTAATCGCTTTCACTTTGAATTGACTTGCTCGTTTGTTTTTTTAGTAAACTTTTTTTCATTTGTATAAATTAACTACACTATTGTCGCATCTACGCGTACGATGAGTATGTGTATGATTGTAACTAACTTCAACAAATGATCTTTGCAAAAACAACCGTGATAAATATTTTCTTCTGATAAAATCTTGGTGCGAGAAAATTTGATGAATACTTGGTTGGTGAACTGGAAAAACTCAACACTAAACTGAATTTTCGATTCTCCAGGGCTTCATGTTGCCACTCCTGCGTGAAAATTTGTACTTTTTTTCACTGCAAGATTTTCACTGAACGCCGCCTAGCCACGCACACATTTTCTCGCGTCCACACAAACAGCTGTATTCACAAAGTTCCAAATGCATTTTTTGATTTTTAATCAAGAGATATACACTTAATTCATTTAAGCAACATTAATTTAATTTAATCTACACCATTTTTGAGGTTTTCTGCGTTCCATTCCGTCAATTATCGCCGTTGTTGTTGCTCCACCTCTGTGTACACGAGAAATGAAATGAAATGGAAGTTTCAGGGATGTAATTAAATGTAGCTTGCAAGTAGTGCTTACATTGCATTATATTTTTGCATGATTGCATTTACTGTTACTCTTCTTTCAATTTTTGTATATTAGAGAGAAATACGTAAGCTGTCATGGCACTGAAGTTTCGTGCAATAAATTAAATGTGCTATTTTTCATAGTCAGTTATCTCAGAAATGAGCAGTTTAATTTCAAGATCGTTGTTTCCCTTGAGGTCCAAAAATAGAGAGAAGGGAAATGACTTCTGCTAATTTGAAGGAGCACTAGCGGGAAGTGACAAAAAAGGAAATGTCAAGGTACTTTAAACAGATACCAGCACTCCAGAAAATACAACCCTGTCGGGTGTTGTTGTTGCTTGTGTCCATAAAACATCAAAAACGCCATGTGAAGTGTATGATGATAATTTTATGCACCTTTGTCGTTTGACAGATCATGGACCTCTTTCAAATGAGAAAAAAAAAAACAAAAAAATTAGCCCGCTAAATGTGCCTGGGCCTTAAAAAATTTACTATATTTTTCGTACTATATAACAGGTAGCCAGGAACACATAGCTGCAAGGAATTTCGCAATTGAAGTTCCTCTTTTTTATTAACCGGGAGTATTTGTTTTGGTGGCTCTCAATTCGTTTAAATCAAGTCGGCCAATAAAATATGGTATAACAGTGTAAAGGGTTATTGAAAACAAACAATTATTCGAAATTGTTATAAATGGCTATCAACACTATGCTTCTAAATTTCTGTGAAACTTTGCAAGTATCGATTAATTGTAAGAAATTATCACAAAACTTGTATAGTACACTCTTCAATCTTTTCCATTTTATTTATGCATCCTTATTTAGTATTTATTTATTAGATAATAATTATATTATCCACTTGTATGTAAACAGAAAAGGAGCAGAACTTAAACCCGAAGGAATCTTTATATGGTGCCTTATCAAAATTGTCAAATGTTCTTGGTTTTTATCTATTTGGAAATCCCTCCATTTTTTTGTTACAATTTATTATTTATTATGTTTTAGTTATTTTTTTTTTATATAAAGAGCATGTGTGTTGTATGTATTTGTATGTGTTTCGCCTTTGTTTATATTTTTGTTGAATTGGTTTCAATTAAATTTAATCAATATTCATAGAAATTACAATTAATAAAATAAAGATAGGAAATACTAAAATTATACTTAGAAGTGGATGCCATTTTTGTAGTCCTTGTTGATGTTTCTTCCCTTCTTTCACAACTTATATTTCCTTCCGGATATACATACGTTGTTTTACGTTTTGTTATTGTTGTCATTAACATAAATGTACAAACATACATATATAGAATTGTTTTGAAAATGGTAAGTTTCATTCATTATACAGCGGTTTTATATTTCTAAATTCCTGTATCCTCTTGATGTTCTGCACTCTATGATCTTCTTCTTCCATATCACTTCCTTTAGTTTTTTTTTTTTTCAAATAGCCGCTAAATAAATGGTAACCATCGTTGCTTACTTCTGTTGCAGTTGGGATAAGAGAGAAGAAGTACCAGTAGGATGTCGTTTTTAGTTGATTTTCTTGCTTTCATTTACGCTTTTTGTTTCTTTTTTTTATTCAAATTTTCATTAACTTTACGTTTTAAATCAAAAAGGTGTTTTTTTCTTTAATATATATTTATATGTGTGTATTTAGCGATTAGCATTCTTAAGCTGATTGGACAACCAATCAAGACCCTCATATAGACCATCGCCGCTGGTTGCACACGTCGCCTGTATATACCAATTACGGTTTCTGAGTGAGTGCAAACCGAGCTTGTCGGTAATTTCGGCTGCGTTCATTGCGTTTGGCAGATCCTAGAAGAAAATTATTTTAGTTTATATATGTATGTATGTATGTGCTATGTATGTATGTGTTCTTTCAATTTATAAATTAGTGAATCATAAAATTATAATGAAAAAATAATTCCGGTATACGTAGATAGTTAATTTATAATACTTACTATATAATTTATTTTGTACAATTAGAACTTTCAGAAATTTACTATGCAAGGAATTACAAGGGTAAATCTAGAGTTCCGACTAATTTATTTACATATAAACATATGTATATACAGGCATCAATATAAATAAATAAAAAAATATACAGATTATTGACTAATTTTCAAGTGAAAACTTTTACCAGAAAAATATATTAATTCATAAATGCTTTAATTATGTATGTATGAAGAAACGAACTAAAATGTAAAAAGAAAGTTTTCTCAAAATATAATTCCCAGCTAGTTTTATTTTTTCTCTCAAAAGTTAGTTTTTAGTGCTGTTTTCTGTTATCTGGTATGTAAACACTTGCCACATGTTCTTATCAGTAATGTATCTGTAGCTACATACATATGGATTTATGCTGTTGTGTTAGTAAACATAATTGCGTTGATTGGGTACAAATTACATAATTTCAGATATGTACTACATTTGTAGTAGCGAAAAACTCTTTCAGCAATTATAATCCCAGTTTAACGATTTTTATAATTAATGAATATTAATTGTTAAAAAGTAAAATAAAAGTGGCTTAAAAATCGTATACCTACATACATACATATGCATGTACATAGTCATGGGCAAAAGAATAGGATACGATTGTTTGTCCAGTTTTGTTTGTTTATTTAATTGCCATTCATTTTTTTTTATAAAAAATAAAGTTTATTCCATAACAAAAATCATAAACATCCATATTTCAAAATTTAGAAAAATCCAAAATATTTTGAAATATTTTAATTGCACCATTTTATATCCTATTTAATTTTGGAATAATTTCGAACGTGAGATATTTGTTTGTACAAACATACATACATCTGTATTTATGGAAGAAAATGTGTTGCACCAACACAAAAAAAATCAAAAATCATCATTTAAATTTGCAAAAATTTTGCTGAAAATTCTGGAATTTTTTTCTTCTAAAGTCTAGAACTGAGATTGATATGTTGTTACTTTAATATGAACTATAAGAATGTCAAGACTGCGCAAAAAATAGTATACTTATTATTTTATTCAGAGTGTATGTATAGTTGAGTTCACAAAAATAGTAGCAAACAAGTTTTGCCAATTTTGTCTTTACTTACTTAATTTGTATTATATATTTTATGAAATATACCTAATTCTATAACAAAAAAAAAAATTAAATAGAAGTAACAGTTGTAAGCTTTCAATAAAAATTTTAAGTTGCATAATTTAATAGCTAATGGGTTGCGTCTTTGCTTCCATATAACGCATGAATAAAATACATAACCTTTTATATAGAGGAAAATGCTGAAATTTGCCGAAGTTTTATAAATAGAAAGTTTGAAACTTCCGACTTATTATTTTTGTTGTAGAACTAACTATATTTTCATAAAAAATAATTCAAATTAAATGAGTAAATTCAAAATAGTCAAAACTTATTAATATATTTTGCTACTATGGCAGGTATAAATATTAATAAAAAAAAAAAATTTTAAATCTATGTGCTAAGTTTTCGTAAATTGACATAATATACTAATCTATACACACCTGTTTGTTTGCGAATATTAGTAAAACAGCATCTCTGAGCTCATCTTCGGCTAACATGCGCATCAATTCCTCTCTCGCCTCACCGATACGTTCTCTGTCATTGCTGTCAACGACGAATATAAGACCCTGTTGAAATAGAAAATTGTTTATTAATTTAATTGCTTCCTTCTAATAATTTGTATTCAACTAAAAATAAAGAAATTAATAATAGCTAATTCGAATTGAACCAGAGATAGGTGATTACAATACTTACTTGTGTATTTTGGAAGTAATGCCTCCACAATGGACGAATTTTATCTTGACCGCCCACATCCCATACTGTAAAGCTAATATTCTTGTATTCTACAGTCTCGACGTTGAAACCTTTTATTTATTATGTGTAGAAAGACTGTTCTTTAGTTTATTTTCCTTAATGCAAAAAAAAAAAGGTATGTTTTAACTCACCAATGGTAGGTATCGTTGTAACAATTTCGCCTAATTTGAGTTTGTACAAAATTGTGGTTTTACCAGCGGCATCTAATCCAACCATCAATATTCTCATTTCCTTCTTTCCAAAAAGTCCTTTAAATAGATTTGCAAAAACGTTCCCCATTTCGATTCAAGCTTTGCAGAGTTTTTTATTTTTGTTCTTGATTCTATTGTACTCTGTGCGATAAACTTCGAGCTTTGAGTTTAAAATATCTACTTTATTGGAATTGATCGGTATGCAATAGTCGATCCGAATTTCTGCACGTTAAAGCTGCAGACGGATTTCAAAGTACAAACAGGTCGGCTGTAAGTATATTAAAACAATAAAAATATCGATAAAGCAATATCAAACTATAAATATGTATGAACATTTGCTATGTTATGTATAGTGTAACTACATTGCAACTTTGCAAAGTTTAAATTAAATTGTATTGTAAATAAGCTTTGCAAAAGCCAATAACTTCTTTTCCCCCCTAAACGAAAAATTAAGTTAAAGTAATATAACAATTTACATGAAATCATTACCATGAATCTCAAAATCAAATTAACAAACACCATCGCATTACTGGTAAAAGCTTTCTCTAACTTTTGTTTGTTATTCTAGAAGCCTAACATTTTTAATTTAAAAAAGAACACTGATAATGCATTTCAATGTCCAGACAGTGTCCTGTAACTAGAAATATATGTAGAAAAATTACTTCTTGCAATATTCGGAGGTCGTTGCTTCATTATTATAATATTTAAAACTAATTGATAGACAAAATAACAGAATCGGCACCGTCCGTAGTCGGATTTTTGCCACTTGTGCGATCCGTATTTATGTGCATCCGTCGAGACCTCTCACACTACTGGCATTCCTGATGTGTATGGCAAACACCTGTAACAAGCCTACCCCCTTTTTACTTTCTCAATAAGTTAGAAAATAATTAGTATTCTTAGATTTTAATTTATTTAGTAATCACATGTCAATATTCACATTGTTTTGGTAGCTTTAGTGGTATATGAAGACATAAATTTAGGCTCCAATTAAGTTTAGGGATGAAAAAGGGGAAATACCTACATATGTATGTAAATATGTATTTATTTTTCTTTCTTGTATATCATGCCTCAATAGAGATGGAAGTCAACAAGATGCTTTATCAGCATTATAACACGTGAATTTAAAAAAAAAAAACATGAATATAATTTTCAAATATTGTAAGCACTTCCTTTCCCTAGAGTTTTTAAATGGTCTTATACATAACGCGTATGAAAAAGCAGTAGATTTCACGTATTGCTTTCATTATGAGCGCCACACATATCAGTTGAAATGATCAAAGAGAACAAAGATAACGAGATGTGGAGAGGGGAGGTACATCGCGAGTGACTCAGCGGCACATTTTAGAATTTTTTTTTCGTTTTTACCAATATATTTAAGAGAAATAAACTATATAAAAATTGTTCGTTTACTTCCACAAAAAGAAAAAAAAATTACAAATATACATCATCTATGTATATGGGTATACGAAGCAAATGGAACTGCCATGTCATGGCTTCTACTCCATGTTGTTGTTGTTGTTGTGACCGAGTCTCCATAAGTCGCATTAATTCACACAAATATTACAGCGAATGCAATTGACGCCTTGACCATCACTACTACTACACATACTTTTTAATAAATAAAGGCAAACCTTTGTAATACAATTAATTTTCTATTTTACCCGAATTTTTTCTTTGCAGAACGGCCAAGCACCACCCTACGTCAAATACACGACGAAAACGAAAAGAGAAAGAATTGGAGAAACTCCAATAAAGTGACGATGATTGAACGTACGCAAAGAACGTAGAGTAAAACAAGAGTTGGTGGAAAACATAAAAGGAACATGATAAACACAGTAAAAGAGCAAAGATAGTAACGTCGGCAACAAGGCGGACAGCGAAAGCAATGCCGCAAATACACCACACACAAATGATGACGGAGATGTATTTTCCACACATCGCCCTGAATTCACCCTAAAGACGCAGATAAATGAGGTGAACATTTCGTATGTCGCTAAATCACTAAATGAGGAAAATATATTAAGATTATCACAAACCAAATTTTATAACTTCCATTGAAAATCCGCAATTTGCGATATTTTTAATTTTTTGTCATGAAAAGAGTTAGCACTTGTATATTCTGGGTTTGGGTAAATTTTATAGTGCGGATTGCACTTGTGCCCCTCGAATTCCAATAAATGTGTTACTTTTTACCGGGCTAGATTTGTACAAAAATTAGATTTTTCTATCTACGAAAGTAACGAGGAAAGGTGGTTAAAAACCAGAAAAAGACGACGATCCAAATAAATGCATTGAGCCGCTACATTACAATACGAATACGAAGGTTGCATAGTTATACAGACGAATTTTTTATGAGCTCGCTAAATATTTAATTATTTGATTCACGCGAATATATGGTTCTTACGTTTGTCTTTACAATATTTCTTCTATAAAATATACCAATTTTTAACTGAATTCTTCAACTTAGTTTCACACTTTGACCAAAGATTAATAATTAAATGAAAAGGATAGCATGTTCATCGCCAAGAAGCGAAAAACATGGATACAACTTCGTGAGCTGCGATTGCAGAATCCTGTATGAAACTCCAATCGCATTTCGCGATGTGAAACACAATTTATTTTCATTCTTTTGAAGTGATTCATATACGCACCAATTAAATGAGTCAAGTTCACGCACGCAAATGCAGAAATTTTATTAAATTCTGCTTGGAAATGTCAGCGAAAATCACAGAGCAATAAACACACGAACACACCAAATTAAAGTACGCTATTTGACGTACGAGAATGTTACCTCACCATGAATAGTTTGTCACCTCGCACACGAAATTCTGAAGCATCGGCTATAATGAAAAAACGTAAAGTATGGGAATGCACTATTGGTAAGAAGAGTACGACAGATATTTGACAGTAATAGGAATATTAATCAAGTAGAAACAACGAAAAGTTGCCACGTCGTGTCGTGCCAGCATCGTACATTTTACATGCGAGACAGGGTAAACACTACCACAATTTGCAGAAAGAAGCAAACTTTTTGAAGCTGCAATACGGCGTTGTCGTATGTATTTTAAAGTTTCTTGAGCACGAACTTACAGCTTATAAAAGCAAGAATAATAGGCGTTATTAATTTTGAAATACACTGATTAAATTTTACATGCCATAGTTAAGAAATAAGCATTAAAAACCATTAGTATCACAAGCGATAGTAAATTTCCAGAAATTGGGCAGCTCTCAACTGAAAGGTGTTGTGGTACATTTGTCCTTATCTCTAATATCACTCGTCACACTTTTTACATCAAAACGGAAGGCAAAATTTAAAAAAAAATGTATCCAAAATCACCTTTTCCACGTAACCCACTTGTTGAGTCACGAATACTTAAACGGAATGTAAGTTTAAATGATTTTAATGTTCTAAAATATTCGTTTCCAAACAATTGCGTTAGCACATGCCGGATACTAACAATACTTGTTCGCTTAAAGAAGATGACACGAAAGAGATCACTATACCGAATCACGAGAGATTCAAAACAGAGTTGCCACTGTCTAAGTTTGCATCTATAGGAATGTTCACGATCGTGTCAATTTGTAAATATTCTTACAAACCCTCAAGTATTAACATGGTAGTTTGCTAAAAGTGGTTGTATTGCATGGAAAAAATTAAAATTAAGTGCTTTTATATTTGTGTAAATTCATGACTTCTGACACCTTAAAAAACTTTGGGACTCAAATATTATATAAAAGAAGATTACGTTATCCAACGCCCATTGAAATATCTTAAGAAAATGTAAAAAAAAGAAGAAAAAGTTGCCCCCAACTTTCAGTGAGAAACGTGTTTAAATTAAGCTAAAGTGTAAAACTATGATTAATATATAGAGATTAAACTCGCGAATCTAACTGTCAAAAACTGCTAAACCATCTTCTGCATTCAGTTCATCGTGCTTGTGAATCACCTAAGTATATTTTGTTTGATTTGAGCAAAATTTCCCGTCTCATTTTCACACATGGTTTTGGCAATTTGGCATCGCCGTTCCGCTCACTATGGGGCCTGAGAAGAGGTGCCACATCAAAATAAAATAGGACAATCAGCATAAATTATACAATAGCAAAAGTCCATTGTAGTGGGAAGGTAAATCTGCAATTGCCCAGCAGAGATGATAGTTAAGCGATATGCAGAAGAGTTATAAAAGTAATGCCAAAAATAGTTTCTTTTTGACAATTTCGGTACTAGAATACACAAAATTATTCAAGAATGAGAATTAATAGGTTGTGCTTTAAATGCACTCCGAATTATAGATTAATTTTTACACCACGTTGTTATCGATATAATCATCGAGTTCCGTATGAGCGTATCTAACAACTAATGTAAACAAAAATCACCTGTTTTTTGTTTATCAGTCAGCATGAGCACTTTGTATCCGGCATATGTAGATGCTGCTGAGAAAATGAGTTTTTATTCAAAAGAAAATGCTAAGTAGGATTTCAACCTGCTACAATACAATATCCACAATGTAATGCGGGAATGAAACTTAATTGTCGATTTCTTTCCAGCCCTCTCAGATAACAGAGTTTATGAACTGGTTATGTCGGCCACCTACTATTACAACATATCGCGTAAATTTGCTACGAACTACTGTTCCCGCATTCAAACAGAGAATACAACAAATCCTGCATAATAAATATAACCAACCACCTGCGGTGTATGAATTTCCCAGTATTCCAGAGGTTCTTTGCATTTCTCCCACATCGCATAATCTTCCTGACATGAAGCAAAAGCTATCAGAATTAAAGCGTGAAGTTATAGTAGATAGTTGTTGTGGGGCAGCTCTACTACGTGGCGCTCACATCTATGCCCCTGGTGTACTTGCTATGGAATCGGGAACTAAATTGAATGAGCAGGTTCTGGTCTACGCTGATCTGGCGGGACAATGCAAACAAGGCACAAATACACATTACGATTCGAGCGATAAACTTTTCTTGGGTTTGGGTATTGTACGAATGCAACGGCATCAGATTTTTGGACCTTCAACTAATTCAAATGCAAATAACACAATTCCGCTATTGAAAGGTGTGGCGGTGGAGATGCAGGGAACTGTGTCCGGAGTACCAACCATTGGCGATCTGAGCTGTAGTGAAGCTTTGCTGCAAAACTTGCCCTCCATTGTATGTGTGCGCGTACTGAATCCTAAGCCTGGTGAACGCGTGTTAGACATGTGTGCCGCCCCTGGCAACAAAACAACACACATTGCGGAGATGATGGGCGATCAAGGCGAAATAATAGCTCTAGATAAGGTACCAAAAAAAATTTCTGCTATGCAAGAAAAGATTACTAACGAGAACTTAAAAAGTATACGCGCATATGCCTTTGATGCGACGAGGGCTTTCGATGCCTCCAAACCGAAGGAAAATGAAGAAAGTTTAGGCATGCCACCTTTCGCAGAAAATACATTCGATAAAATATTGCTAGATGCACCTTGCAGTGCTTTAGGCAATAGACCTCTTCTAATTGCTACGTCGAACATGTCGTTATCCATGCTGGCTTCGTATCCGAAAGTACAACGAAGGCTATTTTCCGCAGCGGTGCCTTTGCTCAAACTAAATGGAGTGCTAGTCTACAGTACTTGTACGGTGGCTGAAGAAGAGAATGAGTGCATTTTGGCTTGGGTCTTGGAAAAATTCCCACAGATGGAACTGGTCGCAGCTACACCCCGTTTGGGCGGAAATGGCCTCGAACACACAGGGCTTACTAAAGAGGAGAGGTAAGAAGAACACGTTATTTTTATACAATATGTAACGTGTGGAACTTTTTATTTTAGGCAGTTCGTCCAGCGGTTTGGCCCTAATGCAAAGGAATTTGAAGGAGTGCAAATTGACGTTGTGGGATTTTTCATAGCAAAATTTATAAAGAAGTTTTGAATATCCGGGCTGCTGAAAAATCTTTTCACGAGAGAAAAACTCCTACCCAAAGTGAATTTTATAAATATTTTTAATCTTCCTGTTTATACCTATTCTGATTATTAAAAAAAGCCCCTAAATTTAATTTTAATCTTTCGAATTAGTCAAAGTAGTTAATCATCTTTTGATGCGTAGAAGTTTAGTAGACTTCGTCCGGTTGGTTAGAACAGCTTGGGCTTGGATTATAAAAATACACAAATGCACCAAAAGGGAAAGAGTTAGTTAACTATTTTCAAATATAGCAAATTTATCGTTAAACAGTCGAAGTCGCCTCAGCAGCTCTAGACAATGCCAATTAGGTGTCGATGTCGACTGAAAACTGAAAGTAAATACATATGTATTTTATAGCTGCGAGTAACCGAAGCAAAAATGGAAGAGTGAGTAAACTTTTTACTTCCGCTCTCTGTCAAAACCGCCGAAACAACTGATTGTAGCAACTATAGTCGAATCGGCAAGAATGCAGCAGGGTTGCACAAATATACTGCATTTACGAACGGCAAGCTCTTATTTCAGAGTAATAAAAAAAAATAACAAGGATACAAGCCATATAAAATTATAAAGATACCTATGGAATATGTTACTGGCGTAGAATATCAAAAAAATAAGAATTTCGTTTACCTTTCACTTCCGATGCTAGACGCTATTGCGCACAACGTGCAGTATTAAATTTCTTGAAGCTTATACCCAAAAGTGCTGCTCCAACGATCGGCGTGTTGCCAGAAATTTGCAGAGAACGTGATGATTTGGCGAAATGGCAATACTACAATAGTGATTGACGTCTCGCAACCAAACACTCACTGATTGGTAGTTATATGTAAATACTATATACAGTACTTCAATTAAAGTCACTCGGCAATTGCTCAAACTAAGTTTTTTTTGTTTTTAATTCTATTTAGCAATGAGTTTTGCTTTCATGTTATGTAGGATCATATAATGAAATGCTTATTCATTAACATACAATAAAAATGTTCATATGCAATTATTGATACAATGAAAATCGAGCGCACATCTCTAAAAAAAAGCCCTTCATTGAAAATTTTATGAGCAAAACGTTTTCAATGAATTAAATCCATAAAAAAATTATAGTAGAATACATAAGGTTTTATAACAAAACTTATTGGGCATACAAAATAGTACAGGTTCTTAAAACAATATTACAACAAACTTTAAAGTAAAATACGGCTTCACCATGTGCATATTTTGTTTTTTTTTTTTAATGTTATTTCGCTTTCATGTCGTTTTTTGTTTTTGTTTGTTTAGCAGTAAATATTAAATCTAATTTTAATAATATAAGGTTTGTTCCAGTCTCAATAACTGCGCCAAAATTCCATGGTAAAACGTTCTATGCAAAAAAAAAATTGCTTATTTTGCAAAAGTGAACCGTGCTAGCGCATTGAAATGAAAAATTTGTTACGTGCATATTGCAAGAACTCAGCAACAATAATATTTTTGCTAAGCGATCAGGATTGCAAGGTAAGCAAAATTGGTATTTTTGTCTTTTTCTTTACGTAATGTGTCAGCGGAACTTCTGCAATAGAGTTAATGTTTAGCAACAAGAGTGCAGTATTGCGGCAATTATTGAGTGACTTGAACAAGCCCATACTCTGTGAGTTTTTGTTTTTACAACTCCAACTTAAACGATCATTATTATCGTTTAAACATTTATAAACTACAGTGTATGACATTTTAAAGAAAAAACGTTCTCCAAAAAGCAGTTTTCACTCTCATCTAAGAAGAATGCTCCTTACGCTTACGAGGAATTTCTTACGCGGCAATATTGAGGGCTTTAAATTCGTCATCATGCATCTCAGTCATCATGTAAGTACCATCTTGCAATAACAATACCACTCGTCGGGTACCGCCTGCAAAATAAATTTAAAAAAAAAAATATATATATAAATCTAGTTATATAAAATTGATTTTGTATAGGGTATATCCATTCCGTTTCCATTGAAATTATAAAATTCATAAGTTTTAAGAGCAGCTGAATCGGTTTAAAATAACACCATTATTGTTTTTTTTTTTTTAATAAAAATGGGTTTTCAAAATATTATTAAAAAAAAAAAAAAAATATCGCCACACAAAAATCGTCATAAAATTGTTTTAACTAAAAAGTTATGTATACAAATATTTACAAATATGTTCAACGGAATCATAATAGTGAAATTTATGATGCTCTTTGATTTTTTTTGGAAGATTGGTTTAAGAAAAACTTGATTAACTCAGTCAAAACTTGTACGATTTAGACTTATAAGGTATCATTTTGTATTCAAGTATATACATACATAAAATTAGGCCAACAAATTAATATACATACGTATGATAAAAAAATAATAATAATCTAAAATTATATAACAGTTAATCATCGTATGCTTCCTAACTTTCGAAACATATCAACCATAATTCTTAAAAATTTTATTTACCCGGAGAAGGCATGCCCGCCTGTATCACTTCAGCAGGTATATTGGCTTCCTGCCCATCGCCACCGTCAGACGTTTGTATGCAAAGTTGCCCGGTTACACCACCACCACCGCCGGCACTGTTTGTTACGGCGACAGCTCCACTACCACCATCGGTTTGTTGTTGTTGTTGTGCAGCGGCCAACGCTTGATGCTGTTGCAATTCGGCCTCACCCATTGTAACTACCTGTGTGGTGCCATCTTCCTTTGTCGTCTTGACAATATATTGCGGTTCTGCCATGACGTCGTTTTGTTGTAGTTCGCTTGGATTTTGTGATACGGCTTCGGCAACGGCGTTGTCCAGAGTTAGCACTTGATTTTCATCACCTTCGGCAGCAGCGACATATGCAAATTGTTGTTCGCCATCAGGACCCTGGGTTACAAGTATAGTTTGTCCTTCGGCATTTTTACCAGCCACTTGATACACAGTACCATCTTCGCCAGTTACCAACAATGGTGTACCATCTTCATTAGTCAACACTTGTTGGTCATTGGTTAAAAGCAAAGTGGGATCGATGTCATGCAATTGTTGATGATCTTGCTGTAGGGCCATTTGTTCACCACCAGCACCAGTAATTAATTGTGCTTGCATCACACCGCTTTGCATTTGCTGATGGGAAGACATCACCTGATCATCCTGTCCCAAAATTTTGCCTATAATGGACAAATTTTTGATTAGTTTAGATTTTATATTAATACCAGTTCAATTCATTATCGTAGTAGGGAAAGAAGCAGTTATACAGATCTGTGAAGTTAGAGAAAAAAAAAGGTTATTGGACTTAAGAATTTTTGTTTGCAGAGCAATAAATTCTAATCTTTCACAAAAAAATTTAATAATTCCATGCAAATTATACCAATGTGGGCTGTTAAACTTATTGTTTAAATATTTAATCACAACATTGTAATTAAAAAAAATTTCAGTAAAGAAGCGATAACTCGATATATGTAAGTTGTTTTGACAAATTTCCCCTTATAGTGTCATATTGGATAAAATTTTGTGAATTTCGCAAAAATCCATATTTCTATAGAAAAAAAATATTAAAAATAAATTAATACACAAAGTGGCAAAATATGATAAAAAAAAATTGGGTATTCGTTATATGGAGAAAATGCAAAAAAAAAATAATAATTAAAAACCCACGAAATTTGTAGTTTAGTTATTATGTTGGAATTGAATTGGCTACAAAACTGTATACCCGAAAAACTTTTAAAAATTTGAAAATTTGATGACCATTTTTTGAAATTTGTTGCACTTTTGTAAATTCCGAATATATTTTGAAACTTTTGTTCATATGGTTTATATTGCAATTAAATAATTAAACATAAGTGGCAAACTGTATATATTGAATTTTTTCCATTATGATTTGTTCACCACTCTAGATTTGTATAAACTTGAATTACCTGTTATGGGGCATAATTGAGCTTGATGCTGTTCCTCATGTGCATACGAACCATCTGGTTGCTTGCGAACACTAACCGCGCTTACTTGACTTGTGCGTCCCACCCCGGTCGGTGGTGTGATCTGCTGCACTTTTTGTATCTGAATTTGTGATTGTTGTTGTCTCAAATTCATACGCTGTGCTATGGCATCCTCTCGTGTCATCACCTTTTTAGTGACTTTCAAATCACCCGATTTCGAAAGTTGCAATATCTTCTGTTCTGGTGTTACAGTCTTTGTGGCGCTATTGCCTATTGGTCGCGTCATATGCCCAGCATTACCTTGACGGGGTATTATCATACGTCCGGATGTGGGCGAAGCATGTTGCTGAGCTGACGAACTGGCGACATTGGCTACACCGCCAGTACGTACATGCATTGCTGTACCGGCACGTTGCTGTTGTGTTGTGGTTGTAGTAGTGGGTTTTCGTTGCAAAGCGGTGACCGCGGGTGTACGTTGTACATGTTGCTGTCGTGAAATTGTATTGATTTGCGTATTACCGACAGTCGTTGTACCACTATTTCCAATACGAATATGTGTACGACCGGATGGTACTGCCGACGACGCTGGTTTCGTTTCGCTACCGCTATCATTACCTCCGGTCGCAACAACCCGCACTATACCTGTGCTAGACACAGCAGATTCTCCCTTTGTTAGTATTCGAATTTGAGCCTCATTTTTTAGAGTGGTCTATAAATAAATAAAAAAAAAGGAATAATTTTTACCTAATCCTTTTAAAGGCTAATAAATTTGATATTAAAAAAAAAAAAAGAAAAAAAAAGAGCAATGGACTTTAGACTAAACCCCAATTTAACTTCCCTTTCGCCTCTCGATTGCAGCAATTATTAAGATTAGTACTCAATCAAAACTATCGAAGCTCCTAAAATATTCCTTATGAAAGCAAATAAACATGAATTTCTTAATTGAAGTGGCGAACTGCCATTTTACGGCGTCAACTGGGTACTACTTTGTCAGGGAAATGTTGTGCAAACCATTTTATAAGAATTTTGAGAGCTAATTTCACGTGAAACGGAGCGGAGTACTATGCTTAAGGCTAGTACTAAATTCAGTCGTGAAATTTCACCAGCAACATTTAAATTGCCGTGAAATGTTGCTAGCAATCAAATTATCAGGGCAAAAAAAAAAAAAAAAAAAAAAAAAAAAAAAGGAAATGTAAACAGATACAAAAATAGTTCGTTAAATGAAGTGACGAACTGCCACTTTTCACATGCTTTAAATGGCAAATGGATTTCGGCACTTCTTTTCGCGTAAAACTGGAATAGAGTAGTATGCTTTCGATGAAAAAGTTTCAAACTCCAATTAAATACAACCTTCGATTTTTAAGGATAGTCTATGAAGATTTGGAATAAATTCTTTACACCCTTTTAATTTTAAATAACCTAAATTTTCATACAAAAATAACTAAGCACTATATGAATTTGATTTCGTTAAATAATTCTTTCTATAAAGCCCAAAGTAGATTAAGGCAGAACTTTTAGGCAGCATAAAATACTATTTTTCAGCTAAATTTTTTATAAAATTGTTATCACATTTTATAGTGTATAGAGAGTGGGATGTATGCAAATCCATTTAAATGTCTACATATACATATATATGTATGTAGAATTAAATCTAAGTTTCTGAATATTTCACAAAAACATATATTTGCCATTTGCCAGTTTTTGAACTTACATTGCGACCATTGCTATTGAAACCAGGCTTCTTTACCACACCGGAAGCATTTGTATCTTGTGTTATTATAATCTCCGCTGAATTCGGTCCAACTGGCAATGACTCACCGCTAATTGAAGCGGGTGTACGCGTACTGCTTGTTCCATTCACCTTAACCACTTTGGACTATGAACAGAAGAAATGTTTAAATTTTCGTTTGTTCTTCACTTTTTAAACGGCAGGGAAGACTAGTTAATCAAAAAATGTTTACCTCAATCGATATAGCGTTACCGTTCTTCATACGCTTTACGGTATGTGAAGGAATAAGATCCTCCTCCAAATCTTCAATTGTTGCTGTAGTACTTGGCAAATCGCTACCGTTGGAATCATTAAAATCTGAATCTTCTAATTTACGCTTTAAACCGGTCCCTGAACTATTGCTAGTATTCATAGACCAATCTCTTTCACCATCCTGTGAGTTGTTACCACTGCCGGCGGCGTCACTGCCTGCTGGTGAAGCTGCACCTGAAGGAATTTGATTACCACCAGAGACCCACTGCTTCACCTGATCCATAGCTTTAGTTTTAGATGTACGTGATGGTCGTGTAGAAATTTCTGAGGGTGCCGTTGATTTATTACTATCTCCAACATCATTGTTACTGCTACTAACTGTTGGTAGTTTTCCTAAACCAGTACCAATTTTATTAGACCCAACAGTTTCGAGTTTTTTTGGTAGATCAATTGTTTTGCTTTCAGCAATTTTCCCAGATGCTGCTAATTGTGCAGCTTGTTTCGCCTGCAATGCTGCGCGTGTTTCTTTTTGGCGTGCCAACTGTGTTTCGAATGTCTCCAATAGATGAGGAACATTTTCCAAGTGCGATGAAGGTTCCCAAGTATTTTGTTCATGTGTGCGAGCCTCCCATTTTACTAAGTACTCGTGCATTTTGCGTCTTGGATTGAAACGTTTTGCAACGATTTTCTCAACATTCTCTTCAATGACCTCATCCGAGTTGGGAACAGTACGCTTAGCACGCCGGCTGTATATAGTAAATAAACAACACAAACAAAAAAAAATCACTCAAAATTATATTAAGAACTCAATATGATGTTTAAAAAGCAAACGAACTTTTTCAGTTGTTGGCGCTATACTTTATAAAAAAAACACAAAAAGAAAAAAAATATTAAAAAATTAGAGCATTTACCTTAGCGGCTTAGTGGTGTTACCAGTGGACAGCTTACTTTGCGTTGTTCCACCAACAGGATCACTACGTATAGTCACTGGTTTTTTCATAATTTTTTGCAAAGGGGTTCCGCCTTTATAGGAAGAATCACTTTCAACGTCTCTATTGGCATCTGCAACTTTTAGTGCAGGTTTCAGATTGGTTACTTGCGGTTTGGTTTGTGTGACAAGTTCTAAATGGTTTTTTGTTTTATATTATTCGAGAAGCTACATTAAAAAACCTATTAAAAAACTTACTTCGACCAGGTGAAACGCTTTCGCTAGAATTATTGACAACAGTTTTCGTGATTTTAACAGGCATTTCTTGTAAACCACCATGCCCTACTTTGGCGAACGACTGTATAGTTTTGCCTGCCACAATCCATGTCTCACGCAAACTTTCATCCATTTTAACCCATGTTTGATATAGAGCCCATGAATTGGGACTAGCCGTATTTGATTCTCTATTATTATGAAGTTGAGTTGCTTTCCACAGTAAGAATGCCCAAATTTTCGGTTTTGTATCATTACATTCACGCACATTGTTGTTTTCTTTGTGACATGGCTTCTGTTTGTGGTCATCGAAATCTTCGATGAAGTGGTATACGTTGAGACAACGGCCACACACAAGAACATCCATTGTGGCCATTTCCTCTTGCGCCGCTATAAGCAAATGTGAACAAGACATTAAAAAATTATAAACAATTATTATGGAATATATTAAATTAAGCATTATGAACTTACTCTTAATCAATTTGGAATGCTTTCCAATTTCGGTTGGTGTGATATCGCGGCCGACCATTGCAGAATACGCTGATTATCTATTTCCCAATCTAAGACATAAAATTAAGTATATATTTAATAATTTTATCTTCGGCGACTTTCTCCAATTTAAGAAAATACGGCAAGAATTTCTAAAATTGTGAAGGTGATATATTTAATTTGCGCCAAATGTGGCGTTCGTTTATATTAAAAGCTTCCCAATTGGAAGGAGTAGCCTAAACAGTCACCACATACTTTTTATTTTTTTTTCTTTTTTTTTATCGTAAACGGCATCGAAGTGCATAAATTCGCTTTTTAATTTACTTGCGCGTATCTTTGCAGAATAGAAATTTTCCAATTTTTCTTTGAAGTTGCAAATTGCTATATGTATTGAAGCATCACTCTTTATTACAAGACACTTTTAGGTCCACTTTAATTATCAAATAGACATCACTTAATTAATAAATTCATACTTTGGCTCAAGTAAAAGGAAACCTATTTAATTTTTTTGCAATAAACAATTAAACTTACCGAAATTTGCTATATTACTATTGCGGTGCGTCTAAACGAAATATAAAACAAGCAAATGCAAGATTTTCCGTTCGTTTGCAAAACGTAGCACTCACAGCAAAGCCGTCAGCCAATCAAAATGGCGATTGCAGCAGTGCATGGGATTTGGTTGCTAGCGGGTAATTTTGTTGAGTGAGGGCAACTCTAAAAAATATTTCAAAAGTGGGATAAATTTGACAAAATTGCTAAAAGCTTTTTTTAATCGATGATGATATCTTTCACAAAGTTTGAGAAAAAAATTTAGTAATTACAAATTACTAATAAAAAAATAACATAATAATAATATACATATTAGCGTAGTACAAAATACCAACTAAATAATTTTACCAAAAGAATTTCTTAAAGCTGGATTTACACGATCATTACATTTCTTTAACACTCTATACAGTTTTTGGAATCATTCCACCATGGTGTGAAGAAAAATATTTCAACGCAATTCTTCAATAGCCCTTCACATTTCTATCCATGTTTTATTTAAAAAAATTTTGAAATTCAGTTTGTGCCCATGTGGCAACATCTTCCGTGCCGAAAAGTGCACTATGCTTAGCAAAATCAGCTGTTCGTGTTTATAGGCATTTACGAGAAAGAATTTTGGTTGTGATCTCTTCCAGTGGTGCATCCAAAAATGGCGGATATAGATGGTGAAGATCCAAAAGAGTATCGCTGGGAAACCGGCTATGAAAAGACATGGTAAGGATGGATGTAATTTTTCGAAAACATTGCATATGAAGCATGATATATGTTTCCATAGGGAAGCCATAAAGGAAGATGATGATGGCCTTTTGGATGGTGCTATAGCCGAGATAATACAAAAGGCCAAACGGAAGCGCCAAGCACAAAAGACTCAGCAGAACCGTTTGGGTATGATGAGGCACTTGTACATTGTACTGGATTGCTCCGAGTCAATGACAGTGCCTGATTTAAAACCCACACGAATGCTATGCACGATTAAAGTATGTGAATATAATTCTAGATATTCAGTCAAGTGAATATGATTTATTTCAGCTTTTAGAGATTTTCATTCAAGAGTTTTTTGATCAGAATCCTATTAGCCAGTTAGGTGTAATTCTATTGAAGGGAAAGCGTGCTGAAAAGCTCACAGAATTAACTGGCACGTCGAAGCTCCACCTAAAGGCCCTAGAAAGGTATATCGACATAATTTATACAGCCCTATTGGACTAAATACTTAACTTGTTAAATTCTTTTGAATATTTATAAATTCATAATTTTTCACCCTTATAGTGTTGGCAAAATTCCACTCACAAGTGAGCCATCATTACAGAATGGTTTAGATTTGGCAATGAAAGCATTAAAAGTTGTGCCCAGTCACGCTTCGCGAGAGATACTCATAATTATGGGTTCACTGACAACATGCGATCCTGTCGATATTAATAAAACAATCGATTCCCTCAAATCAGACAGCATACGCTGTTCCGTCATCTCTCTATCTGCTGAGATACACGTTTGCCGTCATTTAACGCAACAAACTCAAGGTACTTATGGCGCTGTACTGGACGATGCACATTATCGCGACCAACTGCTGGCACATGTAGATCCACCGCCAGCAGCGCAAACGCAGGAGAATTCTTTAATAAAAATGGGATTCCCACATGCCAAGACGGATGGTGGAAAAGACCCACCACTTTCTATGTGCATGTGTCACATTGAAAATACAGAGGAACCAAGTAAGCTCACCTCCGGCGGTTATCATTGTCCTCAATGTTACAGTAAATATTGTGAGTTACCAGTTGAATGCCAGACCTGCGGCTTGACATTAGTATCAGCTCCACATTTGGCACGTTCTTACCATCATCTCTTTCCTGTGCAGCACTTTACAGAACTGGATTTCAATGGTCAGGCGGCAAATTGTTATGCTTGCCAAAAGCCATTAACGGAAGCAACAGATAGAAATGTATATCGCTGTGAGAAATGTACACAAGTTTATTGTATTGATTGCGACATTTTTATACATGAGACCTTGCATACATGCGTCGGATGCAATACAGCAAAACCGCATTGAAAATAGTAAATAGTTAATTTAATTTTGAATAAATGAGCATATATTTGTGTACATAAAAATAAAACATTACGATGGATTTTTTTTCACTTTTCTTGGGCTATGAGCAAAAAAGTTTATCCCAATTTGAGCAGATTTACTATTTTTGGCCGTCGCTTCTTTGGGGGTGTCACATTATGCGACATGCTCTTGTCAAAGCACAGACCCTTGTATACAAAATCAATTCACATTATTACTTTTTAACAACCATCTTGAAGTGTGGCTTTGGAATTTACTTAATTATTGAAACTTTTTTTCAACTCCACGAGTCAGCTATTAACAAGTGCTTGTAATATTGTCATTTGCAATCAAATCGGAGCTGATGAAAAAAATTCTTACATAATATTGAAACAATTGAAAAATTTAATTAGCAACCTGGTACTAATAAGGCTGTATTAAAAAGAAAACGGAAGAAGGAAACACTACCGCTTGCAAAGGCAGTCAGATTTAACGTTTTATAAATATAAAGGTTTTAAATATTTAATGCACGTGTTTAAGTATGGAATTTCAAACATCAATAAAAAAAATTCACTTAACAATTGAAAAAGGAGCAAAAAATACTAATAGGTTGCTCCAAAATTTAGTTGCATCGATGGAAAATCGTGTTTTGAAGTCATTAATAAAAATGGAGGACTAATTAATTGTTAAAAATTAAATAAAATTAAGTTGATGCGTTGAAACGAACATGTACTTGTTTTAGTAATATGTGTATTCAAAATGTAATGATCTAAATATAACAACAACGAAAACAGATTAGATGTAGTAATGAATTAGAATTTTTTCGAATGATGCATTGAGAAAAGAGAGAAAGTTAAAATTGAGGATTCGTTTATACTAATATGTAGCACTATAGTGTTAAATCGCAGGATCACGGAGGCCAGTCGAAGTTTTCATTTCGGGAAATCCCACACACAGGAAATTTCTTTCGCAATGAAGCAATTGTTTCACACGATTGATTACATTATACGTTTTTTTTTTACAGATCAAATAGAAAAAGAACTCATAAGTCTATTTTTTAAAACGTTTTCTATCATTTATATCGTAATTAAAATATATTTTCTATATTATGTATATTTATAACTAGTACACAACACAGACATCATTCTTACTTTATTTTCATATATAGTATGTAAATAAGTCAATTCGTTCTAATATTTTTCTAGAGCAAATATACAGGGTTCGGCAAGAGAAGTGTTACCAAACTTAACAGCGGTCATATTTGTTAAACTCTTCACATTCCCATTACAGTCGGTTCTACGTACCGGAATGACCCGGATTTCACCCGGCCTAGGACTGTTGTTTCGGCGATCTAACGCTGTTTAGATCGGCCTACCCCTACCCCGTTGAACTTTTCATGACAATTACATCGAATTTATTCTCTAAAAGCCACAGTCAAGGAAAAAAACGGATCGCATCGAGCTGACTGAAAGAAATCCTAATTTGTTGATTATTTTCACATATCATCACACAAAAAAGTTATGGGCTATTGTAAATGCAAAACTTAACTTGTCGAACCCTGTACAAATATTTAAGTGTTTGCATTGGTGTTGTAGTTAATAGTAGCGTTTAACGAGTCGTATGACAATTTGCGCTATGTGATGCGGAACTGCAGGTAATTGCACATTAGCGAAAATAAAATGTAGTTAATTTGTTCTTAGTAAAATAGATATACGTTTTGCCAAGGTATCGTTTTAAGAGTATTTCCGATCATGTAACGTACTTATATTCCCAATTGAAAGCTTGTGTGGGGGGAGAGTATCTCAATCACAATAATTGCTTTGGACCACTAAAAAGCGCCAAAATTAATTTTTTTTTGCATTAATTTGACATTATACTGAAGACTCCAATAGTAAAATATCCTATGGGTTTTTATTCTTATTTACGGCTGCTTCATTTTAGGTCATAAGTATTTTTGTAAAAAACCTCAATCCGAAAATATTCCTTATTTTGATTTTTTTCGGACAGAAAAAAATCATTGCAAAAAAATCGTTTCAACCAAAACTCGAATATACCGATATAATCTTTATTATTATTTTAATTATTGCATGCTCGTTATTATTTGATTTGTATTTGTTTTTACCATATTTCGAAGATATTATATTTAGTATTTTTTTTTCGTAAAAGTGTAATTGTTATTTTTAAATTTTTATTTGTGAATTATATTTTTTCCGATAAAAAATAAACAACGATTATTTTGGATTTTTATTTTTTCGATCATAAATACTAAACCGTATTGTTGGTGTTGTTACTATATTGTCATCGCTGTACAGTTTAGTTTTTGTGTTTTATTATAATCGATACAATTTAAATCGAATTATAATGATCAAATCAGATTGGAAAATTTTAAATTACAAAATAACGATTAAATTTCCTCGAAAAAATTGCAATTAAATTACATTGATTAAGTCATGATTTTTTTAATACAAATTATAGCCGTTGCGGTCTCTGCTAAATTGTTAATATTCTCTGCATTACCAACACTTTTTATGGTC
Source organism: Anomoia purmunda (assembly GCA_951828415.1). Lineage (NCBI taxonomy): Eukaryota > Metazoa > Arthropoda > Insecta > Diptera > Tephritidae > Anomoia > Anomoia purmunda. The sequence continues at coordinate 107,335,477 of OX639996.1, read as the reverse complement.
TTCGCTATTTAGGTAGAAATTTAGAAGAATATGATCGTAGAAATTTAGATAAAAAAATAAAGATTATGGTATCTAGTTTAGGATAACAAAATTTAAATAGTGGTTTAAAATAATTTCATTCTAAAGCAGACTAGCTAACGTAAGCACCATATATGTATATATATACATATATTTGAAAAAAAGAAAAAATAACTTACGCCTAATATCTACTACGCATTGGAAAACAAACATAGTATGTAGATATGAATATTAGTACTTAATGTTCGGTCTCTTCTGGTCTAAGAGACTTCTCTGCTTATTTTATTTTATCTTGGCTTTATTTGTTGACTTTTAGTGCGGCGCACAGCACACCCTCTCTACAGTACGGATTTTGCGTTTGCTGATCTTAACCTTTTTTTTTTCTTGTGTTCTACAGTTAATGCAGTCTAGTCGGCTTGTCCGCACGTCAGTTTTTAAATATTTAAATGACTTGCTTGTTTTTGTGAACACTAATCGTTGTTGCTGCAAATTTGTTTTACTTATGTGATATTTTTTCTTAGCCAAAGTGCCGTTTTCAGTAGTAAATACTGAAAATTTAATACTTTTAGTTAACTTTTGTTAAAATGTTATTTTAGAAGTTTAACAAATTCTAATTTTATTGAAATACATACTACTTGTCATACAAAAATCAAACAAAAAGCATTTGGAGAGAATAGTTGGCGAAGAACAATAAAAAAAGGTATTGGTGAGAGGTAAGTTTTAAAAACGTGCGATCGGTAAAGCCAAGTCTAATGAAGGGTGCTTCGAATGATGCATGTGAATTGTGGAAATAGCAAAATAGTTAAAATATTTTATAAGAAGGCATATTTTGCTAGTAAAACTATCCAGTTTGTGATTGTGGAAACTCGTAAGTGAATCAATCAGTATTAAGTTCAGATTTTGGTGTAGAAGAATTTTGAGGTCGTATTATTAATGGAAAATCGAATATTTGAATGCTGAATCCATTGAAGAATTAAGAAGAAGTAATCAAATATATTTTGTTCATATCTATGTATTACAAAACCGCATTAATTAAACTATTTTACAAAGCTCTCAAACTTTTACTCCATCAATGAGAAATCTCTGGGATAGGTCTGGTTTTTGAAATATGTTAAAAATATAATAAAAAAACGGTATAACATCAAAATTTTATTATTTAAAAGTAGGAAAAAAATATGAAACATAAAAACATATGTTTGCAGGTCTTAAAACTACAACAAAATGGTAAAAAATATAACCAATAAAATTTGATAAACAATATAAAAGCAACAAATTTTGGTTAAAAGTAACAAAATTGACAATCGTGCTCCCGTTTGCGCCATTGAAGTAAGCAAATACATACGTACATACATACATATATAGAAACAATGATTAGAGAATAATACAAAAAAAAACACCACCACTAGAAAACGAAAGTCTAAGTAGATGACAAAATCAATGGATATGCCGAATTTTAGAGTTAATTTAAATATTGTTTTCAAACTTCTTGAAAATTTCAAATCAATTTTCTGATAACATATAACATTTTCGTATTGAATAAAGCAAATTCATATAAGGCGGTGTTGATCTACATACAAATACAAAAATTGGTGGGCGATTGTCAAATTTCAGCTATTTTTCGCTGAAGGAAGAAGAGGAGAAAGCAAATATTCTTACAAAAATGTTATGATAAGGGAAAATAGAACGACGATAGCTATTAAAATGTTGCTGGTTTGTTAACAATAAAATTATTATATATATTTCATTTGTTATCATTATAAGAATCATCATTAATGAATTACTGTTAATAGTCGATTTTATGACATTTGTAGATTGAGATCATTGATTGGAAAAACTGATCAATTAGATAAAACTAATACGTATTATGTATGTATGTATCTATGTACTAACTATACATAAAAATCACGAAAACAATTAACATTTGTTATTCCATCTACTCATCTATTTAATTACCTATTACTTACTATAAGTTAATTTAACTACAAACATACATACATATTTACTTATATGAGAGGAGACTAATAAAAGTTCGCTTAAATGCGGAAAATGAAAATACCACTACTATACCAATACTAGTTTTCGACATTCCATAAAATAGGTGTAAAAATATCAAAATATTCCTCTTCTTAAACTTTTCGCAAGCAAAAATTATTAATTTCTTGATATCTGTTTCATATGTTTTTTAATTTTAATTATTTTATATATATATATACATATATTGCCGTGTAATTTTTTTTTATAATATTCATATAAGTTTTCGTAGTTCGTTAAGTTTTTTTTTATCAAATTATAGTATTCAACATTTTTGTAAAAATTCTGATTTGTTATGAATCTTGTACGAAGTTTGAAATTTTGCCTTATGTGGTTTGTGTTATGAAATTAGGTATAAACAACGAAAAAGTTTTAGCTGAAAAAATTAAAAAATTGAAATTTTACTAAAATTTAATGGGCTATAAAACTGCAAAGCAATTTTTGTTTTTAATTCTAATCGGAAATTTTTGAAATTTAATTTTTAAATTTCGCAAAAAATTTGCAATTTTATGCCTCATTAGTTTATAACCTAGATTAATATGTAGAATATTTTAAAAAGCTAAGTGCAATTAAATGATAAGATAAATTGAAAATTGCAAAATTAGTGTTAAAGGAAAAGGTTTAAGAAAATTTCATTTGGAATATTTTTAAAACGGGTTCCCAACGCTTAAAAAAGTTAAATATAAATTAGTTAATAAATGAAATAAAATATCACAATACTGTTATGAAACGAAATAGGTTTGCGAGTTCCCACCTATTTAAAAGCGATAATTCAATATTATAACGAATGAGGTTTAATAAAACCTGATTTTGCAAATATTTTCGAAGAGGATTACCACCTTTTTAAGTTAAATTAATGATATAAGTGAAATATTTCAATACGGGTGTAGAAATTTCTTCATGAATATAATAATTTGGAGAGCCATGATCCACTGTTTAAAATTGTTTATCGACGCATTGGGGTCCCGATCAAATGTGTGGTCAGCGTAGAAATTTCATTGTGAAAAATATTTTTTTTTTAAAGATATATTTATTAATATTAATGTTGTACAATGAAATTATACATATTAGTTACATTAACAGTGTTTAGTGCAATCCTTCTTGTCAACTTCAATATTGTATTAAATTAGATAATTGAGAGATGTAATTAGTTAACATAATAATAGTGAAGGAAAAATTTTAATTCTTGTTCAAAAACCTTTCTGAAACTAAATAATATTTAATTGTTGATATTTCTGTACTTTGAGCTATAAGCAGAAAAGGCTTTGGAGCATTAAACAAAAAATAGTTATTAGTTTAGAACCACCAGTAGGTTTGACTACTGGATTGTAAGTTAGCTCATAGCTTTAAGTTCAAAATACCTATTGCGAATTGATATGAAGATAACGGTCATAAAAGTATATAAACGTCAAATATTTTTATAATTTTAAGTTGTTTTACAACCAACGTTTCCGTATCTAACAGTGCATTCTATACTTTCGTGCTGGCGAGGAATAACAATTTAAGTCGAGTTAGGTTAAAAATATGCTAAACAATAAAAAATGCACGCCAAAAGCTAGATTTGTAATTAATCTACTGTTATAATAAAAAGATTGAATACACAAATACTAATTACATTTTTAACCCCTTAAATAATTCAACAAATTGGCTGTTGAAAGTGAGCTTTCGAAAATGCTCAAAAACGATTTAAGCTGTTATTCTTTATTGCTACATATTTGGCATGCCGAGTACATTTGCACAAGTACGTATGTATTATAAAAAAAAGTACATTGCCATATTGAAACTACATAGTATGTATTCAATTCGTACAATTGTTTGGTAAAACTCGTGAGTTAGTCAGTCACACGCGTCACAAGTATGCTGAAATTAGACACTTGTTGTATTTTTGCAATTGGTTTTATTTACATTTTCATTTTCCTTTTGTTTTTTAGTGTCTGCGTTTAATTACCGTTGTTTACGAATACTTCACCTGTATCTGTGTAAGTAAATATGATTTCAATTATACCCCTTCGTTTGGATAGAACGAATTTATATAGCATGTACTTACATACTTAAATATTTATGTAAGTACAAGCGTATATTTGAATTTATGACATTGTAGATTGTGCCGCAAATGATGAGTTAAATATTATACTTGATATATGTACATAGGCACTTAATATCTACATTAATACATTTGTATTACCTGAAGGAGGAATTATGTTTCTAGGCACAATATAAGTATGTCATGGTAAGACTTTGATCTTCGTAATTAATGATGTTTATAATTACGAGTGTCTCATTTTATTTTTTTATGAAAATAGTAGCAAGCTGATTTAAAATAAATAAGAATCTTATGCTATAAATATTTCCACTGAGAAACTAATTGTCGTTGGTAAAAGACAACAACAGTCAAAGCGGTAGAAATTATACGAGCAATTACGGAGATCTCCACAGCTCCTCTTCATACTTCTTGCTAAACTTTGCTAGGAATTGATCTCCGGCCGTCACGGCTGCAAGGCAAGCACGCAACCACTGTGCCAAGTCGGCATGTGAACTGTTGTTGTTGTCCACCTTCTTGTTTCCACGCACAATTTGAGTAAGGCAGTCTGCCGTTATTATTGCTATGAATTTGTGGTTGTTGTTGTTACTTTTTGATTCAAATATATTTCTGGAAAAATATTATTTTTCAAACATGTGGCAAGCGCCATAAAAAATATTTTAGAATTTAAAGGGTTCTAAACTTCTCTAGTTGCACACCAATATTGCAAATATTTCATTAATATTATTAGGTTAGATGAATTTAGTTTCTCAAACAGGTGGCAACTCTCATCAAAAATATTTAACAAATTACAGTTTCTTAAACTTATTTCATTTGACCTAAACATATTAGCATTTCATATAATAAGTGATAAGTTAACAGATATGTTAAGTTTATACCATTCAAAAAGGTGGCAGCCCTTTTCAAAAATATTCCAAAATTTAAATACAATTTCGTTTGAATTATATTTGAATTATTTAAATATTTTTATTATTTATTTAAAATTAAACAATATTTTTTTTAAATGGTGGCAACTCTCTTAGGAAATTTTTTTTTTAAACCTCTTTCATGTAACATTGTTATAATATTGCTTACTCATTAATTTTTAATTATCTTTTTTAACAGGTGGAAACACTAACCTAATATTCTTCAAATAACTTTTTCTTCAACCTTTTCCGATTGGCAACTATGTTGTAATTGTTAAACGAATTTATGTAACTTTTAGATGACAACCACCTTCGAACTTATAAATTTATTTGAATTAAAAATGTAAAACGGGTGGTAACTCTCTTTAAAAAAATATGGTATCTGTTAAATGGGGTTATGAACTATTTTTGTGTAGATTTTCATTTAAATTAGTCCAAAAAATTTGACAAGTTCTAAGTAAGTCTTCTTTACATTTTGAATTTTAGAAAATTATGTTTTGGTGTTGTCCAAATGCTATGGAAATGGAACAAGCCATTTATCAAATTTTATATTGCCACCAGTGGTAGCAGGAGTGGAAAGGTGAGCTGTGATGTACAGATAGTAGATTTTATGCGTCCCTTAGCCGCACAGTTTAATATCAATACACAAATGTGCTCGAGTCGTTATGTTTTGTTAACATTTTTACAACCATAAATCAACAATAATATTCACATGCAAGGTGAAAAAATTCGCATATTTACATATACTCGTACATACTATATTTAGTATAGACATAAAATATACAAAGCTTAGTGTAAACAATTACTACTCGTAATGCATGAGAAGAGCCCAAGATAAGAGAGTGTATTGACACTAATTGAGGTAGAACTGTTATTTTAATAAAAAAAAATTTATGTACATATGTGTTTTCGGCATTGCACAGGACAAAAACAAAATGTTCAAGGAAGTTTATGAGTTTTATGAATATTATTTTAGAAAATTTGAAAATTTCATTTCAGGATATTGTGACTTTATTAGATACAGCAAAGAGTTTGATCATTTATTGAAGGAAATTTCATTCATGTGACTGCCCTTTCGGCTCTATCGATATTTTCAATTTTTATCTGGAAATTCTATAGTCATGACAAAAGAATTTAAAAACCGATTAATCCGATAATAATTAATCGAACACATTCAGTTATTATTTGCGATTAATCCTAAGATAACAATCGTAAAAAATTGTACAAGGCTTATAATAATAATATCTGTTACAAAGAGAAGTACTTTTATTACATGAATCAATTTAATGTCCTCGATAAATTTTTATACAATCAATATATATGTAGGTTTGAATCTGAACTGAAAGAAAATCCTAAAGCCATTTGGAAGTACATTCGTTCTAAAAAGGGCTGTACGAACATTCCAACGTGTATGAATTTTAATGGGGTTTGTTCACGAAATTTGTCTGATACTGTCAATTTATTTGCAGATTATTTCAAGACTAATTATGTGACTGACGATGGAATCGCTGATACAACCACCAATTTTGGTCATAACCAATCCCTGGATTTTGGTTGTCTTTTCTTATCTGAATTAGATGTTATTAATGGTATTTCCGCCCTAAAACCCTCTTTGAAAAGTGATATTGATGGTTTTTGCTCGAAATTTTTTAAGCAATGCAACTCATCTATTTGCGTGCCTTTACGTATAATTTTTAATATGTCTCTTTCTACAGGCGTTTTTATCGATCATTGGAAGATTGCATCTATCACCCCGATTTTTAAATCAGGCAGCAGAAATGATGTGGCAAACTATAGACCTATCTCTAAGTTAAGTGTTTGCTCTAAACTCTTCGAGAAAGTGGTTAAAGAGAAGCTTTCTTTTGCCATTAAATCAATTATTGAACCTCACCAACATGGGTTTGTCCGCGGGCGGTCCACCGTAACCAACCTAGCGGTTTTTTCAGAATTTTGTGTTTCAGCGTTTAAGTGTGGGTTTCAAGTAGATACTATTTATACTGATTTTTCTAAAGCCTTCGACAAAGTTTCGCATACCATTTTACTCCAAAAGCTAAAAAACTTGGGGTTTCACTCAATTTTTTTATCTTGGGTAAAATCATATCTTACTAATAGATCGTTGTTTGTCGAAATTGAGACATGCAAATCGTATTCGTTTGTAGCTACTTCTGGTGTTCCACAAGGTAGTATCCTTGGTCCTATCTTGTTTATACTTTTTATTAATGATATTGGATCTTGCTTTAAATATTCAAGGTTTTTACTTTATGCCGATGATTTGAAACTTTTCCGTAAAATAACACGCCCGTCTGACGTATATCTCTTGCAATATGATCTGGACAATCTTGTTTCTTGGGGTCTTAGAAATAAGCTTTCTTTGAATATCGATAAATGTTTTTACATGACTATCTCTAAGTCAGCAAATACCTTAATTTCATCCTATAGTATATTAAATCATCAGCTCACTGCAGTGAAAGATTTCGTCGATCTGGGGGTACTGTTTGACAGTTGCTTTACTTTTGTAAATCATATACATATGTTACATTCTGCCAAAGGCATACAGTAATTTAGCCTTTTTACGCCGATATGCGAAGGACTTTAAAGATCCCTATACAAGGAGTTTTCTATTTAATTCGCTTGTTCGCTCAAAATTGGAATATGCTTCCATAATATGGAGCCCAATTTATAACTGTCATGCTAATAGAATTGAAAGAGTGCAAAAAAAATTCACTCGGTTTGCACTTCAACCATTAAACTTTGCGGACCCCTTCCCAACGTATAGTGCTCGTTGTATGCTTATACATTTGAAATCTCTAGAAAGTAGAAGAATTATTCAATCATTAATGTTTGTATACGATGTGATTTGTGGTTTCATTAACTGTCCTGAACTCCTTGAGCAGATAGGCTTTAACGTACCCAACAAAGTATTGCGTTCTCAATATCCATTTTATCTCAATGTTGTCAGAGCTAATTATTTTACCATAGCTCCAACCTATAGGGGACTTTCAGAATTCAATAAAATATCGAAAAAACTGTTTCCTGACTTTTCATTGCCAAGGTCGGTATTTAAATTCGGAATCGAATCATTGTATCCTTAGAATATATGTATATATTTTTTAAGTGTCGTAATAATTTACTTATAAGTATTACTTTGTGAGTCTAGTCTGTAAGGTTATTAAAATCATAGACTAATAAATTGAATTGAATTAAAAAAATAGAAAACCATTTAAAAAGTTAAAAAAAAATTATATTGGGTGGTTAGAGTGGCAATTTTAAAAATACATAATTTTGATTCACACGCCATTGGGTGAGTACAGTGGTAAATTTTTATTGATTAATTTGAAAACTTTTTAGTTAATCGTTCGATTAGTCGAAAGAAAATAATTAGCTTATTTCAAACGTTAATCGAAAGAAAATAACCGATTATAACCAGGATTTCGATTAATCGTGGGATCACCTAGATGTGAGACGAATAAGTCCAGAAAAAGTTAGTAGGCGGTCGGAGACATTACAAATAGAGCGAAAAGCTAGATATGATAAATGATAATTTTAAGGAGAAAAATATATTAAAATACGATTTGTAGAAAATGCACAACACGGCTTTTTCCGTGAAGTAAGGAAAAATCGCAGGACAGCCATTGTCATTGGCGAAGTTGAGCCGGAAGATCCAAAAATACAAAAACAAAAACCATGCCAATAAATTCGAACTAACTGGTTAAAGAAAAATTAATAACTTATGTACTTAGGCAGTGAATAATCAGATTCAATCTCTGCATGTTTGTATGTATGTACATACATACATACAAATTAGTACATTAGTAACGGAAGCGTAAATATGTACGTAATGGAATTCGTCAGATGAAGCGAGAGTGTAAATATTTGCGTAAATTTTACGATAGCTATTAGCAAGAATTCATTGCCATTTGTTACCATATATTGTACATATAATTATATATTTATATATGCATACAAACTTACAAACATACATACGGCGGTTGCGGTTTTGTTCTCAATAAACTAATTTGGTATTCTTTTTCAGCTTGATTTAATGGTTCAGTTCTTTTTTATAAACCACTTTTAATTTAAAGTATTAGTAATAACTTTTGATTCCATTTACTGTTTGGTAATATATCAAATAAATTTCGTATTTGTTGCATGCTTAGCGAGCCCAATAAAAGGAGACATCTTTTATAATATTGTAGCAGGATCTGAAGAAATTGATATGAATGTTCCTTAGGGTGACTCAACAAAAAAAAAATTTCACCAATTTCGCCACCGGAAAAATGCATTATATTTTAAGACTTTAATATTAAGATTTACATGAGCTGGACCGATTTGAAAAATTCTCAAACAATTGTGTTTTTTTTTTATAAATATTAATTAATAAATAATAAATAATAATTAATTAATTACATTTAAAAGTTCTGCATTATTTAAAAAAAATTCTTCTTTTTTTAGAACGGCGGTATGTGGGTTTTACCCTTTTTTTAACCCAAATTCTTTTAAGTTCAATGTTGTAAAAATATTTTCTAAATCAAGCTTTTTTAACCTCTTTAATTAGTAGACATATATTATAGCGCTTGCTTTAACTTATTAATTAATTTATATTTAATAATTTAAATAGGTGGCAACCCTCACCAAAAATATATCTGAAATTTTGCATACCGATACTTTTAAGCTTTAAATACCGAAAAAGCGGCATTAAAACTTTTTTTTTAATCAAAAATGCTTTTAGATGCTATGCTGTAGGAGCTAAAAAAATAAGACGACCGCTTAATATTTTTCGCGGCTAGGGCTCGATGTATTAAAAATTGTATTTAACTTATTAATGTAATATAGTTTAGCATTAAACAAATATTTTGGAAATGAAGATTAATTAAAACTCTTTCGTTTGACAGCCATATTTTAATACGTGATTTAACTTAGTTATAATTATAATTCAATTTAACTTTTCAAACAGTTGGTAACTCTCTTTTTAAAACGCCATACACGTTGCGTTCGCGAATTTGCATTATTGTTCTATATTTATACTAAATGCACAAACATAGTTAACATATAAATAAATATGTACATATGTACATACATATACATATATCTGTAAAGTGTTTTAATGCTACAATAATTACTAAAGCAAATGAATACGAAATGTATAGGGAAGTCAATATTAAGCCATACTCGTTTATTTAAGAACACTATATGTGTGTATGCACATACATATGTACATATGTATGTATAGGGGATTCTCACAATACGAGTGAACCTAAATCTGCAAATCGTCATATTTATTCACATGATATGGTTTAAGCACCTGTAATATTCAAAGGTATTTATAGCCTTATTGTATAGTTTAATTGCATCAGAAGCTGACTCATTAATGATTTGCGCGGTAATACATACATAGGTATGTATGTATGTATGTATGTATGTATGCACATAGTATGTACTACGATAAAATAACCAGTTTTTTTCGAAAGATTAGAAAGGCATTAGGGTTTTAATTTTTCTAATCTTTTACACTCCACTTCATTTGGCATTTAGGTAGACTTACATATGTATGCATGTATGTACTAGATTTGTTTTTATAAAGCTTTAAAAAATGTGTTCAAACATGTGTCTTGATAAATGGATCTACATACATATTAAACTTCCTTTTGATAACAATTTGACTTTATTTAATTTTGAAAAGAGGCAACACTTTTATGAACTGCTTTCAAAAAACTTCTTCTATATAAAATATCTATGTATGTATAAATGAGATATCCAGGTTTCTCTTACGTTAATAAACTAATATTTAATTTTCAAACAGTTGGCAACACCTCAAAATGTTTTCGAGACTTCGGTATCAGTCCAGACCAGTATTATAATGCTTAATTATGCTGAATTATTAGGTGATAAATTTAGTTGAATTAAAATTTTTTTTAAAGAGGTGGCAACCTTTTTTAAATATATTTCTTGAATACGGCTTTCTGAAAAAAGTTTTTTCGCTTGACATAAGTATAGTAGAATTTCAATTAACTTACCAATTAAATTAAATCAACGGTTTTTTGAAAGGTGGCAACCCTCTACAAAAAGATTTTCGTGCAAAAGCTTTCGTTTAATAATTTAAATTGCTTCTTTAATCAGGTAGCAACCCTCTCCAAAGGCATTTCAAAATAAAGCTATCTTAAGTCACCTTCATTCTAAGCCCATATTAAAATATTTGATGCAATTTTAATAACTTTTTTTACAGGTGGCAACCCTATTCAATTTTTTTAAGGTAATATTTCTTAAAAATTGTAGTTTGACACTCATATGTATTGCAAAATTGAATTTAAATTAACATAACTTCATTTACCTTTAAACAGGTGGCAACCTTCGTTCAAAATATTTTGGGAATTAAGCTTTATTAAACCTCTCTTGTTTGAAACCCATATTGCAATATTTGATATCATTATTTTAGTTGAGTTTAACCTTTTAAAATCATTAATAACGGCATCATGAAATATGTAATAATAATATCACTGCAAACTGTTTCGCGTTTTGAAACTCAGTCACTGTTATAAGAAGAACAAAAAAAAAATATGATAACACAGTGAATAATTTATTTTTTTCTGTTGGCAACAAAACGTTCCTAATTTATTACCTTTGACAGTTATCTTGAGATTTATTCAACACGCGTCTTAAAAGTACGACATATTGTCAACAAGAATTTATTATCAAATATTTGTTCAATGCATGCAGAACATTGTTGCCTTTTCCAAGTTTTATTATTAATTTACTGAAATTTCATTGTACTGATCAAGTGTTATGTTGATAAGATATGCGAATGAATTTAATGCTTTGAGAAGTTTGATGAAATAAAAAAAAAACAAGTTAATTAAGTATATAGAGTGCGAATAATTAAAAATGTTAAGTATCGATTTCAACTATAAGCAGATTTGTTTGTATCTCAAAAGCGTTTTCATTATTTGTCAAGATCGCGTTATAATTAAATAACAATAATTTCAATTTATTAACAATAATTAGATTTGAAATCAGGTGTCTTCTTACTTTCTATCATTCATGCGTTACAGGGTGGGTAGGTAATATCTTGGTATGTAAGACAAGTTTGGAAACTTTGCCGCTATATATTGACCAGAGCGTGCATATCGATATCCTCCAGAGTAGAATTTGTCCTTCTTCGAAGTAGAAACGCACCTGGAAGGGTCTAATACGGGAAGAAGAACTTAAGTAGTTTTAAATAAAAACAACCTACTTGTTGTACTGTGGTCAGCGTGTAGTCCTGATTTAAATATAATTGAAATCCTATGACAAATGTTAGGAGATAGGGTGGCGAAATCCGGGCCTAAAACCATTTAAAAAAAATAGATGTATTGTATTGTGTCGATATTCAAACAATCTCATTGAGTGAGAGCATTCAAATTTCGACTTAACTTTTTTCGAACCACCCTAGTGTACAAACGTAGTAATTTTTCGATGAACAAAGTAGAAAAAGATATCAAGGCATTTTTATTGCACACTAAATTCAGTATTCGAAGAGTCACAAATCAAACGTTTTCTGAGTTGAGTTTTTCCAAAAATTATTCCTAACTAATGCAAAAATTCGCTTCTTTACTACACTTCAAAAATATAACAAAAACTAACGCGAGCTATGATTTTGTTTGTTTGTTTTTGTAGAGTACTTACATAGAGTGTGATTTGTTAAAGGCGTTACTTTTATTTGACACCAAAGCTAAATTTGTATTAATCTCATATAATAAAAGAGTATTTCACTTTTTATATGTGAATCAATTCTTATCAATAATGAATTTTATTGACATCGACGGCGTTTAAGTCAAATGTCCACGCGAAATACGTACGTACGTCGTAGGTATATCAAATAATCACATGGTCTAATAAAAAGTGTCATAAAACCAAAATAAAATAATTACAACCATTGGGACTAATATTTCTTAATCAGCTGTTCGATAAAATGAAAGAAAATGGGTTTTTAATAAAAATAGATTTACTCTAATTTCACAAAAATTTACTCACAAGAAGTTATAGGAATACATACACAACACAGAAGTCTAATTGAAGTTAAAAAAACGTAAAAATGGCGTAAAGGCAAATTTTTGGAAATTATTGGATTGTCCGCTTGGATCACTGGCTGCGTTTTTGCTTGGCAAGTCGGAGGTTGTCAGTTCAAGTCCGGGAAAGAAATCCGATGAGGAGATGTGGTGATCCCCAAAATAGCAGATATAATTCCTGTTGTTGTTGCCTTTTCTTTATTCAAAATTATTTGTGTGCTAAATGAAAATTTATTGTTAATTTAAAAATATAAAATTTGTGAACCTAATGGTATTTGTTATTTTGCTCAAAGACGCCATCCATGTCACATTATACTAAATTTGAACCAAATATATGCAAATGTATAAAATCGATGAACAGTTTTCCATAAAATTTATACAGAATATTCCTTAGATCCGTGACACGGGCATAGGCTATAGTTCAATTCGTTAGTTGGAGTATGAGTTGAGATATTAATTTGTATTTATGAGACAAGAAATACTTTTACGAAAAATAGATACGTTAGGTGGCGCTAGAGTCGAGTTATCAAAAATCCGTATTTATGGTTCGATTTTGTTGATACTTTTTTTTTACTGGTGCGACAAGAAATAGTTTTGGTTAGATTACACTTATTTTTGATAGGCCTCCCAAGTGAAAAGTGGTAAGCATTGCTGACGAAGTCGCAGGTAGCAACTAGTCGTACTAAATATGTATGTACATACATATATATTGTGAAGGCTGTAAAAATTTTCGTCAGGTTTTATGGATCTCAATAATTTCACAAATTTATTTGTAGTTTCGAAACTATTTTGTAAACCCATAAACTACTATCGCTTCGAAGTCATAAAAAAAACAGAAGGATCCCGATAATTCGTAATCTCTAATGGTCGACGACATTTTGCAATTATAGAATATGTATAGATTTACGATATCTCTGAATTTTTTGTTTAACTAAGAATTATGCTTGATATTAGGAAGTATAAAATATTGTCCACTACCAATAATGATTTATAACCAACAAAAAAAAAAAGAAAAACAAAACAGAATTAGTTCAACAACACTGTACGAAAAAATCACTTTTTTCCGGGGTATTGACCAAAACAAATTTTTTTTAATAGCTTCGAGTCATAAATAACTGAAACATTTTTTCTGTTTTTCGAAGTTAATCTTCGAAATTGAGATATGGACCTTTTTTTCTCTATATTTAATGATATATAATCTTTTTTGCTCAAACATAAATTAATTTTTTTTGATTTATTTATGAAAAGCTGATAAAATTTCTTATAATTTGGGTGAACATCATTTTTTAATCGGATTATTGACTTAAGAGTTCTCGTCAACTTTGCACAGTTTTTATTAAAATTTTTCAAAATATTTTACTTTGGAAATGGTAAAATTAGCTACATATATCTCAAAAACTGATATATTCTGACTACATATTCGGATTCAACGGAACATTTCATTTTAGATTTTTTATAAAATCGTCACAGATAAATTTTTAAAACTTTCTAAACTTGTACAAAAACATTTACAATCATTTTGTGTTTGCTTTTGCGGCTTGGGCTGACAAATTATTCCACACATCTAAAAACATCGCAAGCCAATGAGAACAAGTAGAATGTAAAAACAAAAATTAAATTCACATTTGAAGCCGTAAATTAAATCAAAAATAAAGTCAGCTGTTCTAGTAATACCACTTTACATAAATTCGCCTTGATCCACATCAGGAATTTATAAATTACTAGAAAAACTCAGTAGACGTTGTCATGCCTTTTTCTAAGTATTTTTTAATTTTTAAATTATTTTTTAATTGAATACATAAAAGTTCCATTTCTTTGCTGATTGCTGACATCACATACACAGCTGATGCTGTCAAAAATTCCGAGGAAGAAATTAACAATGGTGTGACAAGCCGTCACTTTTGTACGAGTATTCTCTGCATAGAATTAACGGACAAAAGTAAATACTAATACTATGTAGTTTTGCTCGAATTATAGCCGTCCACATATGCTAACTGCTTTAATTGGTCAGAAATAAGACAAGTGGACAGTCCATAAAAACATAACACAAATATTTTAAGGGTTTTATTTTTTGTTTTTGTTTTTGCATTACGTGTATTCAGTCATTCATTAGTTGGCTTGTGCCAGTTTTGCGCAACACAGAGTCTAACCGGAACGTCACAGTTCTCGTATTTCGAATTTCCACTACATTCTACTAGCTTTTTGCCGTCTTTTAATGCCAAATTTATTATATATTATATACATATGTACGTGTGAATGTGCGCTAATAAGCGCCAAATACACAATTTGGTCTACATTTTTTAATTCTCGGCTACCAGTTTATTTTAAGCCACTCTAATGCATCAAACACACTTACATATCTACCTACAAAAAACATGGCCTGCTAGGTACGATCGCACGCCTATCAAATGCACAATTGTGGTAATTTATACAAACAAACATATAGAATTATATATCCATATGTTTCAAAGTCTAAAGTCAAGTCAATGTTCTTGCTGGAGGCTATTAACCAACTTTGTTGTTTAGTTTGCTATTTTCAATAGTTGTAATTTTTTAACAGCCAATTAATTTACAAATAATGTGAAAATTATGCGGTCAAACCAAGATTATTTTTTACAGACACGCGAACTATCAACAACTTTGGCTAGATTAGCAAGAACAAACAATTTGACAATAAGCCGCAAAAGTGTTCACAGAGTGACAAAAAGTAATGCATGGCTTTAACTAATTTTTATCAATTTATTGAGCTACAAATAAAGAGGTTTTCCATTTTACTTCGGCTCCGGACAACAGCAAGATTTTATCAAGATATAATTTAAGTTGGATTTTATCTATCACTTTTCTGTAGAATATTCCAAACTTCGAACAAGTCACAGTTCACAGAGTTAGGTTAGCTTAGATTAGGCAATCACTATCCTTCAGAGACGCATTTAGGCTTCAGGCCCGTTGTGATACCGCATGGGGGTAATCAATAATCAGTAATTCCTTCTAAAGCCAGTTAGAGCTTTGCAAGAATTTTAGAAGATCCCTGATTTTCCCACAGCCAAGGTTTTCTAAGCTAACGAAGAATTGCCTACCTAAAATGGAGAATCTTCGTCTGGATAGGGCAAGGCACTATTACAGAAAGCGCAGAATCGTTCCATCGTTTCTTCGCCTTGACAACTTCTACAGAAAACATGCAATCGTACGCCCTCCCCACACATCATAGTGTTAGAGAAGTGTGATAAATCTCTTACTCGAAGCGTTCGCCAATTATCTCGGAGTTGGATGCTACTTCGGCCTCTGTAGCGCTTTCCATTGTAAAAGCTGCAACAGTGCCGGCCGGACACATCGTGTCTATAGAGGAATATCACAGTTAATTGTCGCTTGCCGTCCTACCCACCTATTTTTGCTACTTTCCAATCATGGGTGGGTAGCTCGGAGTAAACAAGTTGCCTTAGTTCTAGAACTTCTCGTGGGTCGGTAGATTTTTGAAACATCTTTCCGTGGAACAAAGCAGAGGCACGCTCTCGATTAGAGGCCACCCACACGATCGATGACCCAGATCCACGGTCCTTAGATCTGCGTACTTTGCAAGGATTCTCCCTAAGGACTTCCCATAGGGTTACGTAGATTTGATTTCATACTCGTAATATATTTAGATTCAATTCCGTGGGAAGAGCGCTTTCCGAACCATCTAAAGGAGGAAATTGCGTTTAAACTAAATCTTTCTTCCAATAAGTATTTTCCTCTGCTTTAAGAACAGTGCGGGCTGCAAATCCCAATCGTCCCAAACTAACTTTTTACCATTCGACAGAAAGTACTGCAGATGGGAAATTATTTCCTCAAACTGCATATATAGTTTTGAGCCTCACTGTATGTGCTTATGGTGAAGTCTAAAGTATGCTGATTCGAAAATTTGCGTTTATGATTAGAGGCAGTGACAAACACAAGCGGCGAACAAAAATTGATTTACAATTCTACTTCTGTATTTTATTTGCAAAAAAGCCTACAGACTCGACCTACTTGAAGTTAAAAAAGAAAGTATACAGCATGTAAGCAGCTTAAATGATTAATCGAATTTTTATATTATGTTTCTTAAGTAACAAGGAAATGAAAGCTAATGCAATAGGGGTATTCAAATCAATTTCGTTACTTTGGCAGTTCGTAATATGCCAGGTCGACAAAATTTGTTTACTCTAACTTCCTCAGGCCAATAATCTCGATTAACCTGAGATCGTCAAGCTCTCTAAAAAATTAACTATCGATCGCTTCAGCTATCCTTCAAACTAGTGCCTAGAGTAGGGATTTATGGTCTCGTACTACTTTGCGCCACGTCAGCTCTTATAGCAGTCATTTCAATGGGCCGCTAGTCCTGGCTGCATGTACAACGTTCGTCATTCATTGGCGGCCCGAGAACTCATAAAATTCGGTGAGTGGGTTCAGCCATTTCCTGTTAATCAATAACCTACACCTTTGCATGGAAATGTCGAGCAAATTGCTGATAATGGTGTCATGCAGAGTCATCAGCTCATCAACTTCACAGTTGTCCCTTACGTCGCAATGACCAGGAACTAACATGACATGCTTCGAAAACTCTTTGCCGTCTCGTTAAGAGATCGGGGGTATGCCGCAGCTACCCTTGATCAGCGGATGAACTGGCGAGGCGTGGCACTGTAATGAATGTGTCCCATGCCTTTTCAATTGTAGCTTGCCTTTTCGATCGCACCGTTATCCAATCCATGACTCTAATTACCGCTTGGCTATCGCAGTAAACATGCACCTCTCTTACAGAGGTCGTGCTGCTAAGCAGCCATTCGGCCGCTTTCTTTATGTCGACCACCTCCCCCTAGAAGACGCTACACTTATCAGATAGCCTAAATTATTGTCTTAAACAGAGTTCTCGCCAATATATCCCCCCAGATTTAGTCATCAAAAAAACCGTCAGTATGCAACTTGAACCGGAACTAAACCTCCTATCGGGAAATGACCAATACCTTCGGTACTGCCGTTAAATGTTTCGTCGGGAGGTGTACATATGTATGTGTGTGTAATTATTATATACCTAAATATACACATATGTTTATTGGGGTTTTATCTGTGCTCTTTTTGCTCTCCACGCTACAAATGCGGTAAATTGAAATGTTCACGCAGAGTATGATAACAATCGGCGTTGTGTGCGATAATGTAGATTTCTACCAGCGAAGTGGCACTTGGGCAAGCAATACTAAGCGTCTTACATATATTGTATATGCACACAATATTTTGATATACATACATAAGTAATATACATATAACAAGCTAAAAAACTATGTACTTAAATTAATAATGTTTTTTCTTCTAAGAAACAAAGGCATTTTGTGCGATACTTTTTATTATTCTCCTGCTCGCACTATTTATTTGTTGCTAATCGATGGGCACAATTACATTTTTGACGGTTCAGTATATACTATATAAAAGTTACTACAACAACAAAAACACACGCATCGTCGAGTACTACGTCATGCCAATCAAAGCGCGTTTGGCATATTCTGGATTAGCGGAGGAGCTGACAGGCAGTATTAACCAATATCAACCGATAACAACTGCAATAACAGCGATCGTTGAGTGCAATAAAACAAAAATAACAATGCTACAACGTCAACACTTTTGACAACAACAACACCAACAACAACAACATTTACAACAACAACACAGACAAGAGTTAAGAACGAGCTGTAGCAGCGAGGCTAGCTCTTGAATTGAGTTAGCCTCGTGCTCGTTGTTGTTGTTGTTGTTGTTGTTGTTGTTGCTCTTGCCTTAATTGCCGTTGTTGGCAACACAGCTGGCGCGGCTAAAGCTTTATGATGGCTTACTCCAGCCACGACCCATTCAGAACGAGTTTGGAGCGTGTCGTGTGTGGAGGTGTACGAGTAGCAATACTTATAATACTGCAGTGATCATTAAAGCGTTCCGAGTTTGAAATACTAACGATTTACCTACATACTTGCTGTGTGCCAACACTGCGGATACGTTACGGCCAATAAAAAATAGCCTGCGACTTTCTCATAGGACTAACGCGTGTGAACTTTGCAATAAAATAATAATAATCATAATCATTATTCTTATAATTTAACGTAGGCATGTAAATTGGAGAGGACTGTTGGGCTCATTAAAAATTATAAATAAATTATAAATAAATATTGATAAATTGTATGGAACCGCAGAAAGTGAAAAATAATAATTTCGAAATTGTGGAAAAATACTCGTACAATTGGCGTGACTCTGGTGTAATTCATGCAGAGCCTTTTGTGCCGTTAATGTCGTTCGAGCCGAAAAAATTTTTTATGGGACGGACGTTTTGAGTGAAAAATTTATGCATTTAAAAATAATAAAAATAAAAATTTTCATGGTGATTTTTGTTTAAATTTTAAAAGACAAAAAAAAAACTAGGTTAAACGAATAAAATTTATTTACAAAAAGTAAAAACTCGCAAGGAGAAAGTGCGTAAGAAGAAGAAAGTAAGTAAGAAAATAGCAAGCAAAAACAAAACTTAAGCCTTCTTAAATATTCAAATCACTGTAAAATATCACAAACTCTTGTGATTTTTGAAAACTTAAAGTGTATGTAGGGAAGCGAAAGGATTAACTTTGTCTCGTATAAAATTTCTCCACTAAACCTTAATAAGGATATTAAAGGACATTAATAGTGAAGTAAACAACCACAGATAATTTGGGTAAAAATTGAAATTAATGTGTAGGACGATGCTTCTATGGAAATGGAATTTAATTGAAAAAGGATGTTATTTAACAAATAAATTATGAAAAATACTAATGATAACCATCATTTTAAGATAAAAAAAATAACATTTTGCTAATTAAAAAAAAATCAATCTGCGCAATAAATAATATAGTGATTACCATAATTATATGACAAGGACTTTTTGGCAACTTTCGATCCTTTATTTGTTACATACTATTTTAAAATAAATTTTTTTTATTAAAATTCAGTTCATTTTACTACAAAACCATATAAATTAATTAAAATTCATCAACATCTTTACAAATTTTTCTTCTGCTCATTCAACTCTAGTATAAGAATGTGGACGCTTAAAGTGGCTCAAAAATCACCTTGATTTTTTGCTGACGGTGTTGGCAATTTTTTCCATATAAAGATATAAAGAAAATTTCGTGCATTTGTTATATGGAGAAAATGGGAAATATCGTCAGAAAGAAAAAAATTAAAAAATCAACGCTAATTTTGGCCCCTTCAAACATGCACCTTATTATAGTGAAATTTTGTTGAAATTTTTTAAGTTTTATAAAAATTTTAAATTCTTGAATTTTATTTTTTTGTTCAGAGAGTTATATTTTCAAAACTAAAATTTGCTTCCCGAGTGTTACTTTTTCGCTAAAGATTTTTTGTGAATTGGTTTTATTTCTGTTAAAAATAATAATCATGAGTTTTATTTTTTTGATAAAAATAATCATAGTTTTTTTTTAAATTTATGTTCTTCTTCAAAAGTAATCAGTGTTTTTTTTATAAAAAATTTACCAACAACAATTTATTAGAGAAGTGGCATGGCGTTCGAATTTTCGATCGGCAAAAAAAATTTTAACACAACAATTTATTTTGATTTTTAAGCGGGATTTACTTGCGATCAAAAAAATTTAACTCAAAAATAATGACTAAAATCTTTTGATTATTTTTAATCTAAAAAATAAAACTTATGATTAGACGCAAATATTTAGTAAAAGGTACAATACTGGCAAGTTAAGTTTTTTAGAAATATTGTACAAAACGATTTAAATATACATATATCTGCTAAAAATATTATATTTGGACTTGCAAAGCAAAATGTTCTTTAACAGCACAACGAAAATTCCATTTTGTCCAATACTTTGAGAAGCAAGGACACAGGTGGGTTAAAATGATCTACAAAATTATTTCGCCGAAAATTTCGCTAGGGGTCCCCTTAGACAAAATTTGATCTTAAAAATAAATAAAATAACAAACACAGATAGTTTCGCTCTATTTAAAGTAGGATAACAGCACTGTTAACTCGACAATGTTAATGTTAATGAAGCAGACCATATTTTTGTTTGTTCGAAATCAATAAGATTGCAGATTACTAACAAAAAAGGGTCAACATGATCCTAAAAATTTTGCATACCTTCATATCTTATCATTAACGAAAAATAGCAGAACGTGGGAGGTATTGGAAAAAGAGATATGCACTGGTACTGAAATTGATATAGCTTTATATAAGTTATATTAAAATCGCACTGATAATCAAACGCTATTGGATAGTAGGCTATGTCATATTTATATGATTTCTGAGTTTAAATTCTGTAAGGTTTCATCTCTTGTCGGCATCGAACTAGCAATAGCGGAAAGTAAAAGTGAAAGTGAAAGTGAAAGAAAAGTGGGCGTGCGTTACTTTTGATACAAAATGAAACGATAAATTATTGTTAATTGAAAGTTGTTAGAAATATACTTGTTATAATCGATTCAGGTTAATTTTAATTTAGAATTCATGGAACTTTATATTAACTAATTTTACACAAAACTTTTAAGAAATACGCTCAAAACACCCGAAAGGAGCTTAACATTTGAAAAAGGACACGATTTTGAAAGGGATTTAGTTTTTGTTAAACAAAAATGTTTGCCCAGTTTTTCAGTTCAACAGACTTTAATTTGAATAAAACAAAACAATTTCAAATAAGTTAATTTTAATTAATATACCAAAATATATCGAAAAATACAAAGATTTACCAGAGCTGAACTAATTTGAAAAAATCAAATATCAAAAATAGATTTTAAAAATATTTGTTGAAACAAATTTTTTCAGATTATAAAACAGTTTCAGCTGAAAGGTATATTTTTTTTTGAAGATTGGTTTAATTTGTTCGCTCGTATTTTACTAAATTTAAGGTTTCACTTCGCCATTTTTCTGCAAAATTAAAATTAAAATATAGGGGTGGAAAAAAATAAAAGCAAAAAAAAATGAAAATAAAAATAAAGTAAACGAAATAGCAAAAAACACGCTTTGCAGATTTTCGGCCGATGACAATTTTTGCGAATCTACTTCCGTCCTACAGAGTCTTCTCTTGGCGACATATAAAAACAGTTATAAAATTCAAAATATATCACAACATAAACAGTTCGGGAATAACTATGAATTCAATATATGCTATTTTCAAACAGCTTTTTAACATAAAACTTGCTTAGGCTTGGCACTCAATGTGTGAAGCTTAGATTGCTTTATTGTCACAGGTGGGATTTTTTTTAAATGTATTTGAAAACAACATTTTTTTAACTCAATTTTTGGAGCTATTTTCTAATCGGCGCGGCTTACATCATTTTTTTGTTGAAATATTTAGACGGAAGTAGTAAGATTAAAAAGATTTGCTAATTTTGGTGGAAAAACCGCCACTTCTTTTGGTAAGGCCTTCCAATGCAGATAGTACATACATATATAGCATCGTTTGAGGTCATTCTTCTCAGAGCATTTACATATAATTTTCCTTATTAAATCTATAACATATTTAATTTCTTACTTACTAAATATGCACTCGATTATCGCTCATTCATTTTGCTTATTGTTGAATGTTGTTGAAGGTGGACCGGCAAGGTTATTAACTAGATACTAGATGACATTTGCGAATACTCGTACTTCCTACTTCATATGAGTTATGGTTTTTTACATTTATGGAAATGTTTATCCATTTATGCACCTGAAATATTAAGCATTTGTATGTCATTTTGTAAGCATTCTCGGCTAATCAGCATGCTTTGACTGTTTAGACTTAGGTGCTGTATTGCGTGAAATTAGCATAACGCGCGTGCGAAAATGACAAGCAATTAAAAATGCCGATACAGTGGTCGTCTAGTATGATGTCTGCGGTCTTTCGATGCACACAGAACAGAGTTTTATATCGAACTATGCCTTGCTTATAACTGTTTAATAAAATAAATAGTGGGTCGTCGGTCAATTCCGCCGAATCATGTAAAAACCTTTTGAAAAAAGAAGATAATTTAAAGGACTAACTCTAAGAATCGTCCCTAAGCCAAAAAGTGTGGCAGAAGGAAGGCAGATTGTACAGGTAATTTAAATAGAATAGATACAACAGCCGCATGACTTTAGACGCTGAAAAGATCGCAACACATAACTATTCAAATCGAATTAGCTACTCTTTTGGCACTACCTATGCAATGAGCCTTGGTAAGAAGTCGAAATTGTAGACGTTTATTTTTATTTTTACATGGAAAATCTTTGCAATTGGGAGTAACGGTAGATCCACCGTCTTTCCCTCCATTTAAATTTTCGGTCGCCGAACGGCTTCGGGTCCAAATTCCGGCCGACAGACACGGCGTTTATATGTTCCAGATTTTTTCTTCGGGTACTGCAAAGATGGCTCCGAATAGGACTGTTCCACAAAATCAGCTACGCCTTGTGCCCAGGCCTGCAAACCGCTCGAGGAAAGCACGCACAGTTGGTAGACCTGCCTTACCAACCATTCACTTCTAGAGCTACCGCGAACAAACTCCGAGAGGGTAGTAGCGGAGCCTAGAGTGGGATGTAACTGCCCCAATGAAGTCCTGCACGAGCGCAACAAACCGCGAGTAGCTCCATGAAAACGGAGCTCAAATGAACCTCTGCTGTAGCGGCTCTAGGACATTTTAGGAGGCCCATCCTTCAGTTCGATCCACACCAAGAATTCTGCAGAAATTCGGTTCTAGGTTATTTGGTAGAAAAGCCTCCTTACGGGAAGCCGTAACAGGAAAGGCAAGGGCGATTCAGTGAACCTCAAGAATAGGGACCTAATTTAAAAATGGAAGGGTGTCCTTCACTGGATTTTATTTTCTCTCTGACAACGACCGATATCGAAATATCGATATTTTTTACTCTGCATATTCCGATATTGTTTAAAAATATCGATATAGTAAAAAATTTTTGAGTAAATTTAAACTTGCACTTTATTATACTAAAATTGAGTGGGCTCGGAAATTTGATAAACATAAATGTTCTGAAAATTCTTTCACTGGTTCACCAAAGTATTAAAAAAGCTATTGTTTATTTGAAACGCTTGTGATACTCGATGTCCACTGTATGTATATTGGAAAAAAATTTACGATTCAACTTTTTTTGAAGTCGGTCAATAGGAAACAGACATTGAACAAGTGTAAAAAGAACAAAGTAAATCTTTATGTACTTACATCTATGTATGTACCTACATTTGCGTATTCGCCCGCTGCCTGTTTTTAGCGAATTGTAATAGTCATAGTCATAGACACCGGTATTACATGAAACGTGATAGTTTTTGAATTAGGTACACACTTATACAACTGCACGTAAAATGAGTGGTGTCGAGCTCGTCATAAAGAAATTCTAAACTATGGAATTTTACATTATTACCGTTATGGTACATTTAGAAATTTTTTAGATGACCTATTAATTCTATGTTTGCACCGGTTGAATAGGCGGCTGTTTGAGCCGTTGCGTTTGTCCATTCCTAAACTATGTTTCACTCAGACATAGTATTTAAAATCGTAACCATAGTTTTTATACTTAAAATGGAAAAATATTTTCTATAATTCAAATCTTATAAGCTTTTTCAATTTTTACACAAAATTAGTAGCAAAATGTATTCATAATTCTGTTTTCCTTATATAATTTTAATTAATTTCTATAAAAATATAGTTAATTATATAGCAAAAACCATGTACGAGTATGTCGAATCTTCAAACTTTCTAGAAAAAATTTATAAAAAATCGACAAATTGATAAAAATCGAACGTAAATTTCGGGTATACAGTTTTGTAGAATGAAAGAAGTTGCTTTTTTTTAAAGAATTTTCATGTCGAAAACTATTAATCCTACAAGAAAGAGTCATTTACATAAAATGTCAAAATTTTATATATATATGTAGGTAAAAAAAAAATTCAAAATAATATTTTTTAATAATTTATTCTCACACAAGTTCTTTATGGAACAAAATTAATGCTTAGATTTATTTTTTAACCGACCTAAAGCAACCTATTATAAAATTCAAATAATTTATTAACTTAGCATGCTATTTTGAGGACTTTAATTTAACTAACTGGAAAAATTGGGAAAAGTATGTTGGTTTTTTTTTGTTTAACTCCTAGCGCAAAATTTAAACTTTTTTATCTCAGAAATTACAAAAAAAAACACCTCTTTCAAAATTTAATTATATTGTAAGGCAAGCTAAAATTTTAAGAAAATATTTTTTTTGGTATAACCCATAGTGTTCGTGGAATGGATTCTGAACAATGAAACAATTTGTGTGAAATTAAATTATTAAAATTTTTTTTTAAATAATGAAAAAATTTCATTTTTTCCAAAAATTGTATGTAAAAATTTTATTTGTAGGACTAATCGTTTTCGAGATAAAAATGTTTTAAAACAGGCATTTCTTTAATTTAAAAAAATTTGAATGCAAATATCTTGCAAAATATAAAAAATGCAAATCTGGTTAGCACAGTGGGTTAGTCTCCAAGTACTACAAAACTACAAAGGGAATTTGGGAAAATTTGGAGGGATCTGTCTCCAGATTATGCTAGAAAATTAGGCGAAAGGTGCGCAGGACCTATAATAGACTGCATATTAACCACATTGGAAAACGTAACAAAAAAAAATCGTAATAATATTCACACACTTTTTCTTACAAATTTTACAAGCGCGTCTGTTTTGCGAAACACACTGCAGCTTGGCATATTTAAATTATTATATGAATTTCGCTCCGATTGTTGTTGACAAAGTCCGACTCATGACAACAAACATTTTTTACGATAAGCACTTCATTTGCAGTATTTAAATATGCATTTTTATTTTTTATTTTCATTTGCAGTATTTAAGTATGCATTTTTATTTTTAAAACGTGTAAAACGATTTACTAGGCTTACTGTTCTTGCAACGTGTTGGCCAAAGACGTGCACTGCTGATTGTAAACAAATAAATAATTACTTTTGACAGCTTCTATAGAAGGTATATGAAAGCACGTAATTGTTGCTTAAATATTTACGATATAAATTTTAAATTTTAAATGTTTTGAAGCTTTGCATGTATGTATGCTTATAAAATTATGCCTCTATTGCTTTAGTTAGTTTTAGTTTTCACATTTGCTTTACATTATTAATGACATTCCAAATCCAGCCCCAATCAGAGTGTCAACAACCTTGAGCGGCTCAAGTGTTTTTTTCAGCTCTTTAAATATCCATATAAATATATGAACACGCATACATACATAAATATATATATATAACTTATGACTTTTTCATTATACATTTTGATATTCTTTGCTTTCGGTTAATTTGTTGTATGCCCGTACGTGTTTTTTAAGTAACAGAAATGCTGTAATCAAAACAAAACAAAAAGTTGCTAGCGTTTTTTCTTGACTTACCAAATGCAGCTTTGTGAATTAATTTGATTTCATTGACGTTGTTGTGGTTGATTTAATTGCACTTGTTGTTTGTTTTTTTTGTTTTGTTTTCTGGTTTTTTTTTTTGTTTACGGTGGCTACAATATTTGACGGCCACTTGCGTTTCGGGCATGACAATAGTTGCGTTGTTTGTACGCTCAGTAATGCAGGCGTAAAATGTCAAAATGTACCGAAATTTTTTTTTCTAAGACCACAAAGCTGACCATTGGCAAAGCATTGAGTGCTTTGAAAAAGCTTCTCCAATTAACAATTTCTTGTTCGTAGGCAATACAAAACTACAAGCGTGTATAAATTCTAAGTCAACATGAACGTTGGAAAAAATCGGCCTAAATGCCTGCCAAGAATACAAATAGCAAACGCCACATTATTATTTTTTATTTTTTATTTTTTATTATTCTATTGCTCTGTATTGTCAAGCTGGCAAAAAATTTTACTTCATATGCATAGCAAAATGTTGTGCAGCAATTAAAAATGTATTTATTTTATTAGCGACAACTTTATTATGTAATAAGTCTATTGCTTCTGGGCAATAAAAAAAAAAAATTGCAATTGCAAAAAAATGCATAAAATACATGGCATAATTTGCATATTTCTCAGCCAATAAGACTAATATTTTGTAATCAAAGTATCATAATAATAAATACTTAATAGTCCATGTTAATCAAAAAAAAAAAAAAGAATTCCGGTTTTTAATACTACACCACTTAGTTTGCTACAAATTAAAACAGCGATCAAAAAACTAAAACTGCATGATATAATATTGCACTTTTATGCACCCAATTGATTAAAACGATTTTTTTTCTCTGTATGTTTGACGCAAAAAGCTGCTTTATTGAAATTTAAAATTAGCATATTGAAAATACAAAAAAAAAAAGAAATAGTAATTGTAATAATAAATAAAATATTAAATAAATTAAAATAAATTTATGAAATCACTTATTATCAATTAAAAATTAACATGTCTTCGAGACTTCAAAACTTTTAGCGGAAGAAATGCAAAGTTTTATATGGCAAAAAGTTTTATTTACTAATTTGATTGCTTGCAATGTAAAAAAACTAATGTATATTTCCCACAAGTTCATACGTGTTTCTTCATTCCAGTAAAAGTAAAAAAAAAAAATATATACAGCTTTAGGTTAGGTTATGTTAGAATGGCTAACATTTAGGCCGAGTGCTCTCAGAGAGTGGGTTTGAAAGCTGAATTTTTCGTTTATGCGACCAAAGCAAAGATCTCTTTCTTACCTACTCTGAAGGCCTCAAATCTGAGTTTGACATCGCGGAAGAGACGGTGTTTTTTATAACGTCGCCCATGTTGCTTTTACCTCTTCACACGAGTCGAGTAACTAATACGAGGAAAGAGTTTTGAGATCATTGAGATGAAAAACGTTGAAAAAAATTGGCTTTTGAAAAATATTTTGAAGATTGGAGAAAACGTGGAATACAAATTTGTATCAATTTCATAGAGATAACTTGGAATACAATACAAAACAATAAATATATGTATATATATCCAGTGACACACAGCTTAAATTGTGGAGTGTTGATTTTTACAATATTGGCAATATTTTTCGAGCTAAATTTTTTTCGTTAATTTGATTTTTTTAATATACATAGCTCATTTCAATATCTTTTTCAATTTTACGATAATTTAACAAACTTGAAAAAATTACATCAAAATTTTAAATTTTTCTCTCAGAATCTTTAGAAACTTTTCAAGTAGTATGCAGTTTTATAATCCATTTAATTTTAGTATAATTAAGTGGAAGTTACAGGTCTCTAAAAATTTTAATTGATTTTTGATATTTCTTTTTTGCTGCCGGTCATACAAGATTCAACTGAATTTGCTTTATTCTTAAATTCGATTAAAAGGCATTGGAACCAGTTTTCTTTATATCCGGGTAATTTATTCTCTCTCCATATGCATTTGATTATAACCCTGCAGGAAATGTCAATAGTAAAACTGTACTAATTCACCACTGACTTTGTCAGCAATATTACTGGCTAATTATACCCCACTACTATGGACATTTAACATGGAGACATTGGAAACAGATGTGCAGCAGTAAATTTTTTTAATTGTAGTCAATGTTTTTGAATTTTTTTACTAGATTTTCACAATGGTAATAGTAGGTACATAAATCAAAAAATGTTCATATATTATACTTTTTTAAAATTGTGTAAAAAAATCAGCTTTGCAACTGCCAAACATTTCTCCACCTTGGCAAAGTGAAAAATGTAGACGCTTCGTTGATAATCTCACCAAAAAGTCACCACAAATAGTCGACAGGTGGTGATTTGCGAGACATTTTATCCCAAGCTTCCTACAGGGAAGTTAATTTTTGTATTTTTCAAGTACATAGATAAATAATTTTTCAAAGTGTTTGTTTACAAAAAAAAAAAAAAACAAAAAGTGGTATTCATGTAAATCCCTTCTAATATAAAACCTGATCGGCTTGCAAGTTCAGAAAAGCGAGAATGACATGAGTTGAAAAGGTATGCATTTTTATGAGGTTGCTTTAAAGTTTAAACTGAATAAATATAAATGCAAGCAAAATTATCATATATCTCATTATCTAATGTCTGTGCATGGGTTTCATTCATATAGCAATAAATGTGGATATCTGTATGTATGCAGATAAGTTTATACATATGTATAATAATTTGTCTGTATATTTGTAAAAAAGTCTATGACCATTTTATTCCGACTGTCTGTTAGGTGATTAACTTTAATTACTCGAAAAGTTGTTTTGAAATATCTACCACAATAAAGATAATTAGATTCTAAAGTTTTCAAACACACGTCAGCATAGTACTCACACATTCTTGTGCGTTTTTGTAATAAAAACATTTACTAGTTATATCATTTATTTTGCAACTAAATCAAACAAAGTTGTAGGAAATTCTTGTACGTGGTATGTTAAGCAATGGCGAAAGCGAAAGAGTCACGAACAAATAATTATAAGTATTTGAATTCTTTGAACTAATCGATAAGATGTACAATATATATTTGTAGATAAGCTCTCGGTGTTTTTAAGTTCCATAAAAGTGTTTCAACATATGCCTTTACTTAATAAATCAGATGCAGTATATTTGTTGGACTGTCGCATTTCCTGTGGTGGCGTCAAAAGAGTAGGGCTGCCATTAGTTTTCGATTGTTTGTTATATGTATATATAACTGTCTTGGTTGAGATCATTTCTCGAAATTGTTTCAGAGAATCAAAAATGCACGAATATAAGGTGGTTTTCAAAAATGTACGAGTAGGAGCACTTAGACCGAAGGGATAAAATGAAATAATAGTTTTTCTCCCATAAACGCACGTGGGACATTTCATACCAACTAAGCGATTTTGATTTTTTTTGGTCAAGATAAAATCATTCGCAACTGATTTTAAATATTGTTATGCAGACCTTTCAAGCTTGAACTGTTCATTATCTCAGATGCTTTCTTTTCCTTTATCCTCTATCAGAAAAAACTTATTTCAATCAGATATCGAACGACCTAGCAAAAAAAAAAACAATACTGAAACGCTGGACTTGCCTTTCCTAAGATTATATGTCATAGGATTGGCCAGCCAACCTTTACTTTAGATTTTTTGTGTTGTGGTAACCGCGACAACGCTTCTTGCTGGACCTGTCCGATAATCCGGACGAGAGTCGCACACAGAGAAAAGGGTTGTATATATATAAAAAAAACGAACGCGCTGACTGTATCAAAATTTGCCTTTATTGAAGTTAGCTGTCCAAAGCAGTATTGGACGAACCGACTCATTTGACGCGAAGACAAAATCTGATGATCTATCGTCGCTTGCACGAGTATTTATAGGCGATCATGACGATGCTAATCGTCAGAGTCGCATTTACAGAGTTGTATTTACAGAGTTGTATTTACATGTCATTACACTGAGTCTACATTGAATATAACATTTATGGTATGCTAGTAAATGAATTAAAGTAGTAGTTCAAGTTGTGGTTGTTACAGTCTCCCCCTAGGATACTGAAATCGACCCGATGAGGTATCCTACTTGGTCTTTCGGGGACGTCCTCGACGTCGTATCGTATTAACAGGACCCTCAGGGATGTCGCTGGAACTGCGATATGGTGTCAGTGATGACGCATGATATGTGCCTAACGGATGTTGGAGGTTGTCTTCATGGGCAATCACATAGGATGTGGTACCCTGTTTACCAATGATGACATAAGGTCCATCTCGTCGCGGGATAAATTTCGATGTTACACTCTTGGCAGCATTGCTTAAAACATGTGTGGTCACCAGGACCTTAGCACCAATCTCTAGCCCCTCTTGGTTACGTCGTTGCGGGTTAGTAGTACCTTTATTAGCATCTTGTAGTTCATACTCTTGGTCTCTTGCGGATATGAATACTTCCGCAAGCGTGTTCAGGTATGGCGTGATTTCAGCAACAAAGTTTTCAGAATGAACAACACTTCTCAAATCGTGGTTAACGTCGTCGATCGTTCTTAATTCACGCCCAAATGTCAAATATGCGGATGTATATCCCGTACTTTGGCAGCGTGTCGTGTTCATGGCGAAACGTATAGCCGGCAACTTCTCAGCCCAGTTACAGTGCTGTCTGCCCACCAGAATTGATAGCTGCGTCTTGAGGTCACGATTCTTTCTCTCTACAGGATTAGCTTGAGGATGATACACAGGCGTAAATACTTGGCGTATATCCAAACAATAGGTTACTTTCTGCATCACGGCTGAAATGAATTGTACACCATTATCACTGATGATCCGCCTTGGGACGCCATAGCGCAAGAATACCTCATTTATGAGTGTTTTCGCACAATTTTCGGCAGTAGCATCTTTTAGTGGAAAGAGCTCCACCCAACGGCTGGCCACGTCTTCCACAATATAAATCCAACGCATGCCACTAGGGTCAGGCGGCAATGGTCCGAATAAATCAATGGCTACAGCTTCAAAGCGCTGTTTGCTGGAGGTCGTCTGGTATAGACCCATTGGTTTCAGGTTGGTTGCTTTATAGCGCTGGCAGTCAATACACTTCTTTACGTGATCTTCTATATCTTTTCGAATACCGGGCCAATAATAGCGTGATGTGATTTTTGATAAAGTCCGGTCGATTCCATAATGACCAGCAGTATCTTTGTTGTGGTAATGGTCCAAAACTGTTGGACGCTCGGATTTGGGAACAACTAGCTGTGCATCTTCGCTTTCATCATTGTGGTAACAATAGAGTACTCCATCGTTCATCGTAAACCCTCTTTTGGTCCAATGCGCCACATCATCTGTATTGTCCTCGAAACATTCAATAATTGCCTTTATCGCAGGATCACTGAGCTGACTGTCGCGGATTTCCTTCGCTCCTCGTCGTGGAATATCAATCGCAAACGAGCATACGTGGCAAGGTTCTCCAGACTCATGCCGTTCTTCACAAGGTGGCCTAGACAACATGTCTGCCACAACGTTTATTTTCCCTGGTTTATAATCAATATTTAAGTAATAGGGTTGTAGAAGTAATGCCCATCGAGCTAAGCGTCCAGTTGGTGACTTCAGCGTCATTAACCATTTAAGCGGCCTGTGGTCCGTGATAAGTGTTACCTCGGTGCCCTCGATGTAGCCACGAAATTTTTGGACAGCCCATACAATGGCAAGAGCTTCCCTTTCAATGGTAGAATAATTTTGTTCCGCTTTTGTCAAGAGCCTACTTGCGTATTCTAGGGGGTGTTCGTCAGGACCCTCCCCCTGGATCAAAACCGCTCCTAGTGCGTATCCACTGGCGTCAGTTTTTATGATGAATGGCAAGCTATCGTTGACTTGCTTTAGGATGGGCGACGTGATCAAGAGCTGTTTTAGTTTATCAAAGGCTGCTTGCTTCTCATCTGTCCAAACCCAAATAGCATTTTTCTTCGTCAATTGCGAGAGTGGCTTTGCTATATCTGCGAACTGAGGGACGAAACGCCTGTACCATGAACATGCTTGAAGAAAGGACAACAGCTCTTTAACGTTTCTCGGCGGTTTGCGTAGAGATATAGCCGTGACCTTTTCTGGATTCACTCTTATACCTTCTGGTGTTAGGATGTGTCCCAAATACTTTACTTCGCGACAGGCAAAATTACACTTCTCTTTGTTGACCTTAAGTCCATATTGTTCTATACGGTCTAGTAACCTGCTAAGATCTTCAAGATGCTCTTCGAAGCTGCTTGAACATAGAATGATGTCGTCAAGGTATGCAAATATCGTTATACTGCTCAAGGATGCTTTAAGGCGATCAATCAATCGCTGAAACGTCGCTGGAGCGTTTCGCAATCCAAACGGCATGCGTGTGAATTTGTACGTACCAAATGGTGTAATGAAGGCGGTTTTGTCTTGGTCTTCCTTCTTGACACCGATTTGCCAATAACCAGCCTGCAGATCCAACGTTGACATGAAGTTTGTAGCTTTAGCTTCATGCAACAAGTCGTCAATTCTTGGAAGAGGGTACCGATCTGGCTTGGTTATGGAATTCAGTTCCCGATAATCGATGCAAATGCGTATACCTCCAGACTTCTTGGGTACGATAACCACTGGGGCTGCCCATGGTGAGTCGCACTCTTCTATAACTCCTATCCTTAGCATTTCGTTGATTTCATTTCTCAATAGAGCTTTGCGTTGCGGAGACAACCGATAAGGTGGTAAAGCAATCGGAAGGTGCTTGCCCGTATCAATACTATGGACGGCGAACGGAGTTGCCTTTGTTGACTCGCCGAAAACTTTACTATGATGCAAGAGCAGCTTATTTAATTCCTCACGCTGCTGCGTCGCGACGTCGTGATCATGTTGTTGACATGGTGAGTTTAACTCAATAGAATTCAATGGGAAAAAATTATCTTCGCAGTATTTTTCATAATCGCTAATCTTTACTTTAATTGGAGGTGCAAACAGACGGGATGGGTTCTCGGGTGTAGATTCACCAACTGGAAGTGATCCTTTGAAAATTTTCTGTACTGAATGTGGGGAATAGTCGTTCGAATGTGAACGTTTCTCTTTTACTTCTGGCCCATAGTTCTTTTCTGGACATACTTCCGGGGAGTCGGCATCGTCGATGTCAGTACCGCGTCTCATAACGTAGTGGACGAAGTTAGAGTACTCGTTTACAGCTTTAGTTCTCGGCGATTGCTGATTGCTTGTCACAACATGCGCTCCTGCTATGTCTATAGCAAACGGTAAGCTGCCCACGTTTGGCTTAGCGAACTCATATTTTCTCTTGGGCTCATCTTCGAAGTGCCAGTAACGTTGCGCCATATTCAGTACAATGCCCGCTTGTTCCAAAAAATCTGCTCCAATCAATGTACGATTCTTTGTGGCATTCGTAAGGGATATCATACGTATTTTCCTTACTCTATTGCCGATAGATATGTCGCAAATGGTAGATAACACTTTCTGCGAGGTCATGCTTCCATCTGCCAATATGACGTCAGCCAAAACATCTTGGAAAACACACCCTTTACTTGTCAATATTTTCTTCAAGTTAGCGCTGGCAACAGAAGTTTTCGCACCAGTATCGAAGAGAGCTTCTCCTTTCATTCCGAACACGTCTATATGTACCAATGGGCATGATCTTCCAACAATGGTAGTATTAACGGTATTGAACGAGAGATATTGTGGACTCTCCTTACTGTGCCCACTGCACTTTGGGCAATTTGCACGGTACACCCCTGGTGCACCACAGCCGTAACATGCAAACGCGGGAGTGCGTTTCATTTGTGGCGCTGCTACGCTTGAACTTGCCGGTGCAGATTGCTGTTGCGCCTGCTGCTCCTTTTTCTTCTTTAAACATACGTCTACTGTATGGCCGCGTAATCGACAGAAAGAGCACCTCTTCGGCCCATCCGTGCGTTCCGCTTTCTCTTTGGGTGCCGTCGGAAGTTGAGTGGATTCAGCCAAAAACAATTCCGCATCTCGGCAACGCAAGATTAGTTCATCGAATGTTGAGAATGCATCACGATGCACGCGCTCTCTAATTTTCACTGATAAGAGGCCGTAAATCATGTGTAACTGCAATACTTCACTAGCAATGTCTTGTAGTTGTGAAAACAGTAACCGCTTTCTGCAAATAAAACTATCAGTAGGTTCACGCACTTGTTGCTTGTGTTCAAAAATATTTAAATAAATTTTCCAGTCAGGCGTCGGAGGAGAAAATGTTTTTCGTATTAACTGAATAGCGTCATCAAATGTTAAAATTGAATCTTTAATGCCTATCCACCAAGTCGCTGCGTAATCTTCAAGCAATAGTGGCATTCCACGTAGTGCATCGTCGTCAGAAATTTTTTCGATGTCTTTATACACTGTAATGGCAGCAACAAATTCCTCTACCGCTGCTGGATCCCGTTGTCCTCTGAAGCGGGATGTACATTTCGTAAAAGAACCGCTTTTACCACCGTTTGAAATTGCTTCCAATATTTGGGAAAATTGTTCGGGCGAAAATGTCGCCATTTTGTGCACGCTAGTTGGTTCGTTGTCGTGATTCGAAGCCACAAAGTTGGGCGCCAATGAAACGCTGGACTTGCCTTTCCTAAGATTATATGTCATAGGATTGGCCAGCCAACCTTTACTTTAGATTTTTTGTGTTGTGGTAACCGCGACAACGCTTCTTGCTGGACCTGTCCGATAATCCGGACGAGAGTCGCACACAGAGAAAAGGGTTGTATATATATAAAAAAAACGAACGCGCTGACTGTATCAAAATTTGCCTTTATTGAAGTTAGCTGTCCAAAGCAGTATTGGACGAACCGACTCATTTGACGCGAAGACAAAATCTGATGATCTATCGTCGCTTGCACGAGTATTTATAGGCGATCATGACGATGCTAATCGTCAGAGTCGCATTTACAGAGTTGTATTTACAGAGTTGTATTTACATGTCATTACACTGAGTCTACATTGAATATAACATTTATGGTATGCTAGTAAATGAATTAAAGTAGTAGTTCAAGTTGTGGTTGTTACAATACTAATTAAAATTTCATAAAAAATCATTGAAAAAACTCATTCATGGATCGGAAGTATTTTTGTTTCTTGTAAGGCAAATCAAGATAAACTTAAACTAAACTTTCTTGATGGAAAATGACACTGAAGATGGCATAATGCCGAAACCGGTTTGTTTCCAAACCAAACTTTACATGGAAAGAAGGAAAATCCATCAATATACTTATTCATCAACTTTTCACACTGTCGGAAAAACAGAAGATAAAAACGGACCACATGAACCCTAATTCTGTTTCGAAGTTTAGGCTCTGGGTCATACAGTCCTCTCGTCCCGTTATTGAAGACGCTATACTGGTGAGTCCGTAAGCTCTGCACTCAAACTGCTCCAAGGCATGTAGTTTTACGGCTTTTGGAAACTCATCTAGCAGGCCCCGCATTTTGCTGATCATTGAAAGCCCACAATCTTTTTAGATAAGTTTGGCTGTCCAGCAGAGCAAAAAACCGTAGGAAAGTATTGGCCTAGCAATAGCCGTAGAGATCCAATTTGACAGTAGAGGCGATATACTCTACGTGCTTCCTCACTCTGACCTCTACTTTCCATGAAACCTTGGTATCTAGCACGACCCCAAGGTATATTGTGGCTTTTCTTTAGTTGTAGTGCTACCTCCTGCCGCTTAGTTCTAATCTATGACAGAACTTTATACCTAAAAGAGCAGATAGCAGAGAGGTAAAGAGCACCATGTCGGTCTTTTCAGCATTTGCACTGATCCCGACCTAAGTGTCTGGTTCATCAGCGAGTTATTATAACTGAGACGTCATCTGCAGGAAATATCCTAACGCAAATTCCCTGCTCTCAAGAGCACCATATTCTTCTCACCACCCTATGCAAGGCAGTATCTTATGTATCTATTCTTTATTTACAACTGATTCATTATATATCTTCTTCACGAGTATGTCTTCTAATTTCTTTGTACTGATCCTGCAGATCCCGTTGTTCCGTGCCCATCTCTAAGTGTTGCGAAAATGGGTTATCTATCTCTAGGGTTGAAAACAATTATTTGCAAATGCATTAATGTATATTTATCTATGTATTTGATCAACTGATAGCAGGTTATCATTAGTAAAACAGAAGGAATGAAGGAATGACTTATCTATCATCTAAATATGTATTTAAACATTTTGTAGCTAATTGCTTTTTGCATTAACAGACAAACCGCTAGATTTAACACTCAAACTTTTACTATTTATATACTCGAAAAATACAATAATTATGTTGTTTTCTTTTTCAGCAAACAACCCATTCAAATAACTCCAAACACTAAACCGCATAATCTGACATCACTCACAAAGCACCCGTACACTGAAAATGTCGAAACTTTGGGCCGCTCTCACTCGACGAAAAACAGATGATGTGGTTGAGGCCGAGTCAAAATTGGCGCGCGTTCTCAATCTCTTTGATCTCACAGCACTTGGCGTAGGCAGTACGCTCGGTCTGGGTGTTTATGTGCTCGCCGGTTCAGTTGCCTATAATATTGCTGGTCCTGCAGTGACTTTATCCTTTCTAATAGCTGCCATTGCCTCGGCATTTGCTGGTATTTGTTATGCGGAATTTGCAGCGCGTGTCCCCAAAGCAGGTTCTGCGTATATTTACAGTTATGTAACAGTTGGCGAATTTGTAGCATTTACCATAGGTTGGAATTTGGTATTGGAATATGTAATTGGTAAGTGATGAGAAGAATAGTCCATCGACAACGACATAAATTACAAACAAAATTTTTTTAATTGGCGAATAGGCACAGCCAGTGTGTCGCGCGGCTTGAGCGGCTACTTCGATGCGCTGATCAATAATTCTATGTCAACAACGCTTGAGGAAGCAATACCACTAAATGTGAGTTTTTTGGCAAAATATCCAGATTTTTTGGCCTTTGGCGTGATATTGCTACTATCGGGGGTACTTGCGTTCGGTGTAAAGGAGTCCAGTTTTTTGAACAATATTTTCACAGCAGTAAATTTGCTGACGATTTGCATAGTTCTTGTTGCAGGCTCTTTAAATGGTATGTAAGCATGTGCTAATCTCAATTCAGTGATTTTATATATCCCCTTCTGTTTCTTTATAGCTACTCCATCAAATTGGTCGATACCAGAAGATCAGGTACCTGATAGTTTCGGTAGCGGTGGATTTATGCCCTATGGTATTGCTGGAGTTATGGCTGGTGCGGCCAAATGTTTCTATGGATTTGTAGGTTTCGATTGTGTTGCGACTACTGGAGAGGAGGCAATAAATCCTAAACGTAATATTCCGCTGGCGGTTGTTTTTTCGCTGATCATCATATTCCTATCTTATTTCGGTATTTCCACGGTACTCACCATGATGGTGCCTTATTACATTCTGGTAAGTCTTATTTTATATTAAAATTATTGTGGTGGTTCTGATGTTTAACTCTGTGCACAAATTACCAAGCTAAAACAAACCTCCAATTCAAAAGCCTTGGAGTCAATACAGCGACCACATAGTCGGGTTTACAAAACTGAAGCGACCGGATATATTGTATAGCCGGCTAACAATTGTCAGTACACCAAAATTGTTCAACAACAGCCCCAACTTAAGCTAAGGTTTAGTGACAGCTCTTTGAAATGCAACCTCAGGCCAGCGGCTAATTGACTTTTGGCGGTGGGTCCAGTTCACTGAGAGAAACTGACGTTGTGGTGAATATATGGACACAAATTTCGATACGATGCGGCATTATATGGACAATTTTCCTTTCAATTCCGATAAGTTATACTCGCAACTTCTTTCTTCTCTGTCCAACAAGGAATTTCGACACCACTCTGTCCGGTATTTTCAGGACGCACTTGGTTGTTTTGCAGGTGTCGAGGCCGAAAACCAATCGGCTTCAGCTCCGTTTTTTGTCTTGTAGCCATCAGTGTAGAAAATTTTCACTGAGCCTCCCAAGAGTAGGCAAGCTCTCCGTTTTTTCGTAGGAAAAGCTTGGTCTAGATCTACCTCTAATCTAGGTGCGACCAAAGGCGTAACAGGGAAACAAAGGAGACTTAATAAAGGGGTTTCACAGAGGCACGCGCTGTCCCTGCTTTTGTTTAACTTTTATATCTTAAAGCTCCCCCTACCACCGGAGGGGTCCGATGATTGATAGATTATACGTAAAAATGTACATTTACTCAAATATTTATATAAATTTATTTATTACAGGATGCGAATGCTCCGTTTCCAAAAGCCTTTGAGGACATTGGCTGGCACAGTGTCAAATGGATTGTTACAATTGGCGCCGTCTTCGCATTGACCACCAGCTTATTGGGTGCCATGTTCCCACTGCCACGTGTACTCTATGCCATGGCCAATGATGGCATTATTTTCAAATTATTTTCAAAAGTACATAATTACACACAAACACCACTGTTGGCTACTATTATTTCTGGGATCTTTGCCGGTAAGATATATTGAATTTTAAACAGAAACTCCGACTATTATTAACTTTCTGCAATCTTTCGACTTTCCAGCTGTAATGGCGTTGATATTCGATTTGAATCAATTGATCGATATGATGTCCATCGGCACACTACTTGCCTACACAATCGTTGCGATTTGTGTGCTCGTATTGCGTTATCAGGACGATGATATAGATATGAAGATAGTTTCGCTACGTTGGCCAAAAGTTGTACGCCAATTCTATAACGGCAATACGTATCGTGCGCCAAATTTGCTTACATCACGCATTACAAAAATTGGCATTGTAGTGTTTGCAATTTTTTGCATCGTATGGGATATATTCGAGAACGTCTATGGCTTAAATTCGACAATCGGTTTAGTGACGATGATCATTGTTGGTGTGGCGCTTATATTGATCACATTCATCATTGGCATGCAACCGGTCTCCAAACTGGAGTTGACATTCAAAGTACCACTCGTACCATTCATACCCTGCCTAAGTGTTTTTATCAATATTTATCTGATGTTCCAATTGGACTATCAAACGTGGATACGTTTCCTTGTATGGTTGGCGATTGGCTATGTGATTTACTTCACCTATGGCTTGCGCAACTCCACACAGGTCAGCAGAGATCAGAATCATGCCGATGCGGCACTGAGAATGCAACATACGAATCGGGCGTTCGAACCGGACTGGAAGGTCGAAAATGGTGTTAACGGGATTGTCGAAAAGCAGTAGAACTGTGAAAGGGTCGAAACAAAGTAAATTGTAAATAATTTGCCATTTCAAATTATTTTCATACAAGCTGGCATGATGGAGGTGTATTGTGTGAATTAAAAAAAAAAAAACAAACATTACTCATTTGCAATTGCAGACTCAAGTATTGTGGCCTATCCACTGCAATTTTAAGCTGACTTCTTGCGGTTAATGTTTTTATTGTTATTTTTATTTTTATTTTTATTTTTTAAATTTGCTAAGCAATTTAACTTACGCATTTAATTGGTTAATCGTGCTTTAGAGAAAAAAATGACAATATTTACTTTTAAAATGGGATTAATTAAACTATAATCGGATGAAGTTTATTCCAAAAAAAATATTCTAACTATATCTATAAAAATTTGAATTTCGTAAATTTCGGCTGTTCAACACTAACACTTTAAATCATTTTATCTGCTCACAATATTTCACCTTATATAATTTTTTTTAAATTTATTAGTATTTGGTTTAAAGCTAAGTGCCGAGCGCTCAAAAAAAAATAACAAGCAATATTCTTTTCATTACTTTTATTGCTTGAAAAAATACTTTGCCATTTTTTTTTTGAGAGCAGCTAACTGATTTAAGCAATTTTGTTTACTTAGGTTTTCTTGAGAGCTGGATATGCAACATTTCCCAAATCGCCTTGGTGCATTTTCAAATTGTAATTTATTTTTAATTGTTCTCTTCGTTTAATTTTACTTGATTGTTGATTTTAAAATATTAACGAATGTATAAAAAAGTGCGAGAGAGATAAATAGATTGCGC
Source organism: Anomoia purmunda (assembly GCA_951828415.1). Taxonomy (NCBI): domain Eukaryota; kingdom Metazoa; phylum Arthropoda; class Insecta; order Diptera; family Tephritidae; genus Anomoia; species Anomoia purmunda. The sequence goes on along the minus strand of OX639996.1, from coordinate 107,295,106 downwards.
ATAAAAACTAAACGTTATTTGTTGCTGTCAAATGTTGGAAATATACGCAGTTCACACACTTTGTAATAAAAAGTATGTTTTTTTTTTTTTGAAAAAATATGCATATTATTTAACAATTACGCTTGTGTGCCTCGCTGCATTTAATTAGGCGTAAATTTGTTTAAAATATTGAGAAAAAATTCAAAATAATTGACAGCCTTAAGCGACACCGTTGGTTTTTTTGTGCACCGAACATTGCGCTACATAATTTTTTCTGTCCGTTTTTTTTTACTATTTTTTTATGAATGTCACATTTTCTTCTAAACGAAAATAATACAACTAATCGTTCATCAGACATTTTGTGATATTGTACATATAAACATATTGTAGTTAATTATGGTATTATCCACAACTTGTCACAAAGAGTTTTGTAAATAAGTTATCTCACGTTAATACAAAAAAAAAATATAAATAAGTTAAAAGCATACCTATAGTATAAAAAATATAATGAAAGCTAATTTAAAGCAATAGTAAGCAGTTATAAAATATAAATTGTAACTTATTTTCAATTAATATAGTTTTAAATGTAACAAAAAAAACTAATAATATACAGTGTAAAATAAAACTGCGTTTTGTAAATATACTACATAAATAAAAATAAAATATTATTTTTAAAGAAAAAAATTCAAATATTTGGTTTTTGAAATTAGAGGAGTGGATCAACAGAATCGTCCACAAGTGTTTATCTAATATATAAAAGCAAGGCGCTCTGTTACTCACCACATGTCGCTCAAACTGTTAGCTCCATTGCATTCCGCCTAAAAGTATGCTTAAAAATTTACAACAGTTTTGATATCTTTGTAATGTGTTATTTACGCGGACACAGTTTGATGGAATCCCGGATTTATACTACATCTAGTGAAATAATAAAAATAGGCGTTTCCGTTTTCGGGCCTTGTTTGGGAAAAGTTCAAGATCAGTTTGGCACTATGGAAATATGTCCATAATATACATAAGTCTCAAAATGATAGTTACTACCAAGAAAGTTTCCAAATATGTTTTTGAATTCAGTTTGTTAGCCTGTGGATTGAATTTTAGTGGTAACATATCACTATTGGGGATAATTCGATAACTAAACATGTGATAAGAGGCATCATCCAAAGGAGGGCTCCCTCCCCCATGCTATAGGATCGAACCAAGCAGTCATAGTAATGGGTAAACGCCTGCAGGTCTTGAGATGGCACCCTTATCGAAGAAATATAAAATCAATTTTTTCCAACCACACATAGTACATTGGATGTAAACATCTGAGATAGAACCCATTGCTAAGATCCTGGAAATGAAAGGTGGGTCACACCTGTCACTATGTACTCTGGCAGCCAGGCTGCAAACGGACCAACCGCCAAAGTGGCCATGCATCCAAATGCTCCGTGACAGTTGAATGGGTCCTTGGGTACAGAGACATTCCCAGCAACCACATGACCGACCAGGTGGCAAGGAAAGGGGCGAAAATATCGGCGAAATTTTGCGCAAGATGTGGGCAAACGAAGCCTAAAGACAAAACGCATCGACAGGCTAAATCCTAGGTTGACCATAGAATCCACGTGTCAGACTGCCATTCAAGTTTGACCAAAGGTTGATATAAAGCGATCCAAAGCGATCCAAAGCTCTCATTTACCGCGACCGTTCCTCTCTCAGACTAATAATCGGAGTAATAAATGGAGAGTGCCTTATGGCACTATCTCTGTCATTGTTCCGCCTTAGTCAAGGAGCGCAGCTAATTCTTCAATAAGGAATTTCAGTGATATAAAAAGTACACTCGGAGAGTCGCCTTCTAAGGGATGAAAGAAAATAAATCGGTACCACAACAGGCTTTATTTTTGTTTAGCCTAAGAATGCCACCCTGACCATTCATGATACTCTTAGCAGTCTCTCTAATCTAAACTAACCTCACTGCTTTTTTATTATCCGACTTTAAAATAGTAGAGAATCGTTCGTTGTCGTAGGCAGTTTGTACACAATGTTGAAAAAAGCTTATATTCTTTTCCACTTTTTTACGATTAGCTCCATCGATCAACAGTAAGTTGAATGTTAATTTGATTGTTTTAGCTCAGCCAGACGTGTCTGTGTTTATATAACATTTGGATACTCGCTTTTGTTTGGCTTAATCTCTAACTTCAAAAGGACCAAGCGGACGGACGACTAATTGCATGCTAAAGAGTAAATGTTCTATTTAGTTTGCTAGGACTTTGTCAACCAAGTCCTTTTTACACTTTTTTAGTTCCAACTCTTTATTCTTTTGAAAAGCCATTTAAAACGGGTAGTGTTTATTTTAGAACGGATATGGCGGCTCCATTGCATTAAAAAATTTAGTAATCATGAAGGACAAAAATGTGTTGATATGGAGAATGGGAAAACAAAATGAAAATATAAAGAGGAGTGTGATAAATGTAGAAAGAGTGACAGCAAACATTCTGTTCAAAAAGTACTGGCAGTAAGGGTGCTCTTCTGGCTGGATGTGTAAAAGTACCTAACACATTTCGAGTCTGTTTTCGAACGAAATGTGCGCGCGTGCAATCAAATAGCTAAAGAGTCAGCCAATGTGGTTGTATAAAAAAATACTCCAACATACATATGTGCATTAGGGTGTTCCGCACAAAAAAAAGTTAAAAATTTTCAAAAAGAATTATAAAATTTAGTTTGTTTGAAGCAAGGAACTAACGGTTTTAATTTTTATTTGAAAACCATGACTTAATTTACTTAATATTATTTTTAATTTAAATTTTTTTTATTTGAACGATATTTTATGTATGTTTTATATTTTTTTGAAATTTTTTCGAACATATTAGAACGATATTTTGTGACTTTTTTTCAATCAAAAATAAGTTTTTGATATAAAATTTTTCTATCACAATTTGTCCTTTATGATCGAAAAAATAAAAATTACAAAATCTATCGAATATTATCGAAAAAAATTTACATCCAAGACAAACTTTTATCGTTTAACATCGATTAAATTTAATCGAAAAAATATACACTCAAAAATAAAAATAACGATCAAGCTTGTAAAAAAAAATAATAACAATAAAATACCGATCAAATGTGATCGAAAAAATGAAAATCATAAAGTGACGATTATGGAATGATTTAAAAAAATCTTCCAAATAGAAATAAGATCAGATTTGCTTAGCATAAAGATAGTAGATCGATGTATTCGAGTTTTGGTTTGAACGAATTCTTACCAAATAATTTTTATCTGAAAAAATCCAAATACAGATTATTTTTTTTTGGCATATACTTCGGAAAAATATTTAGATTTACATAAACTGAGCTGACCCAAAAATTGAGGTTTTTATGAATAATAGTTTTTTTTTAATACTTTTTCAAAATTACTTTTCAAAAAGCCACTTGAGAAGATAAGTTTTAAATATTTAAAAATAAATAATAAAAACAATAAACGAAATCGGGCATGTTTTGGTTGAGTAATTCCAGTTTTTTTTAAAGTGTTCAATCATCTTTTTTTTTTAAACAAATTAAAAAAAAACTGTTATTATTTATGAAAAACTTCATATTTGGAAATTTTTGAAAATTGATTAATATTTATGCGAAATACTTTGGTTCATGATTTAAAATATAACAAATTTTATGATTCCGTTACCGATTGTTTTTTTTTTGTATGGGGACTTCTGCACCCTAATTTAAACACATACGCGGTATCAGAGCTGGATATGCGCACACATGTGGAAATTCTCAAGAGATTTGTCATGAAAGGAGTCGGCAATGGTAAAAGTGAGAATAGCCAAAATAAATAGAGATATTTTCAGAAGCTACTGCAATGGAATAGTGTCAGACGAAAACAATAACAAAACGATGCTAATGAAAAAAAATATATTTTCTACAGTGTATATTTCGTAGTTTAGCCTAAAAGTATGCTACGGCACTTATTCTATGTATTTCTAACGAATGCTCCAAGTATTTCACATACATGGGGGCTTTTGAGCAACTGCGTGTGTGTGTGTGTGTTTATGTTTATCTAAAAAATCGTCAAACCAAATGTGCAATGTAAGCATCATGCAAATGTTGATGAGATGTGTGTGTGATATTTGTGATGCGATGTGATGTGACTTGATTTTGTGGTTTGACATTTGGCTCTTCTAATTAAATGCATTTCAAATCCAGCTTCGTGCTTTGCAATTGTGGATTTGGTTGTTGGTGTTGTTGTTGTTGTTGCACTTTCAGTCGGCGGTTATTGCATTTCTAACAATTATTTGTAATTCCATTAGAAGCGACACTATTTCACTATTGCCCAAAATTCAATAGGCAAATGCCTAGTGAGTTATTTGTGTAAATTAGCAAAATTTATTTTTATTTTATTTTAACAAATCGAAATAATGCAACTGTTTAGACTGGCGTCTAACTGTCTGACTGTCGGTTTTAAGCCAAAGTATTAAAAGCCAGTCAACCAATGGCGCTTCATTTACTATATACTGATCTATTTGTTTTTAACGGCTGGTTATTGTTGTTGTTCGTATTTGCAACATTTTGCCGGTTTTCATTATAAAATTGTGGCAGCTTTTCCGTCACTATTTTATTATTGGGGTTTTTCGTGTGGTTTTTGTTTAGTTCCGGTATACATATTAGCAAAATTTGAGCGACGTGGACGATGAGACGCCGACATTGTTGGCATAGCTTGTTGTTTGATTTCGGTTTGTGGCATTTTGTACCACAATTTGCTGTATTTCATCTGTTTTCAAATTCAACTAAGCAAAATACATAAATATTTACAGTTTTGTGCAAAAATTACCAGTTTTGGCTATTCTTCTTTTGCTTTGTTTTAAATAGGAAAATTCAACAACATTTCTTCAAACTGTCAAAATTTTTAATTTAATTTTTTATAAAAATTCTATGTGTGTGTTTTATAGACCATTAAATATTAGTACAGTAAAGTGTAAGCCCCAAGTAGCTAAAAAATTCCATTAATTTTTGATATTTTTTTTTTGCTGAAAGTGTCACCCATTTTCTTTCATATATGTAAAGCACGTTTAGTAAAAAATATTATTGACTACTTTTATTTATAAAAGTCATTAATATAAATCAGTCACTGACTTTTATTTTTTAAATCATACTTGTAAAAGTCATTTTAATTTTTTGCAGAAAATAATATCATTAATCAAATAGTTGTTAAAAATTGGCCTGCGACTGATATTGATTACTTTTATGAATAAAAGTCTTCAGTAACTGTTATTTTTGATTTATAAAATTAATTATTAAAAATAATTGTTATATATGATTTTAAAAATAAACATATAAAATAACTGTAAATTTTGCATAAAAATTGCAACAAAAAAAAATTATCGTCGACCCATAATTCCGTCGTTGTCATATTTTTATTTTATTTTTATCTACTCCACTTGCTTGTAATTTGTATTTAATTTTAATAACTGCTGATAGAAAAACACTATTGTGTACTACATATCTAAATAAGTGTAATTCAAAATAGCGTTATTCTTTATCGAATCTGTGTCATAATACCAAATGCAAGTTTGTACGATCAGCTCTTTCAATCACAGCCGAAAATCGAATGCAGCTCATTATAAGAGCCATAAAAAAATTGTGGCCACCTAGATGTCACTGTTATACGTTAAATATTGGGCATTTACAGTCGGTTCTTGAAGTATTATATGCCGATGTCTTCGTCTCGAGTAGACAATTTTTTTCCCCACCACGTCATTGGCATCAAGCAGCCGATTCTAGTAGCTACCCTCTAGAAGTCAGTTCTTATCATATCTCAGAGCCGTAGAGTGGCTAGACAAATTTTTTTTTTCGAAATTTCTTTACAAAACTACTTTAGTCTGGTGGTGTAAAACGAACTTGGTTTTTGTTTATGAGATGGTACGGTCTACTGTATATATTACATGATCTTCATTCTGAACCAAAAAGTTTGTTGGATAGAGCGCACTGTAGACCTCCTAATGCATAACCCTTTCCTAAGTTCTCCAATGTACATATGTAGATATATCATGACATATCAGTGGTACATATCGTATGGTATTATGGCACTCACAAATGACAATAAATAAATAAATTGTTACAATAGCCAACAATGTAATATGCAATCCAATCCAATACTCAAGCAAAGTGAGTACCTAATAAATGTTGCAGCCATTGTAATCGGCGATATTGTCATTTCAAATGGTTTAAATATATAACGACCTCAAATGTTTGCACTAAAATTATTTGTATTGTGTTGCTTAAAACCACAAATATTTGCATCGCGCCTACTAATAACTAAGTACTATGTAACAATAGGTGTAACCGAAAACATTCATGGCTGTGCGCTAGGGTGGAAATTTGATGCTTAATGTTTATTTTGAATCGAGCCTGGGAAGGAGCTAGGAAAACAGGCAGATAAATATATGGCAACCATACATAAAATATTCCCATAGGACATGAAATCAGAAGTAAGATATTCTAAGTAAGCCTCTCGCTTCAAGAAGTTTGGAACAAGAGATTTTCACCTAATATCTTGTTTCTATTATATTTTTTCTATAATCCTCTCGCTTCAAGAAGTTTGGAACAAGAGATTTTCACCTAATATCTTGTTTCTATTATATTTTTTTGGAAGAAAAGAGATCGGATATATGTTATACACATATGTCAGTTAAACAATGAATTAAAATTGAGTATAGAGGTTCGTTAAATAATTTGTGTTTAATTTTTCAACTAACTGGCAACCTTCTACAACAATATCTTCGAAATTAAGCAGCTGTAAATCGATATCTTTTACCATCAATGTTGAATTTTTTCATTTAACTTAATAAATAATTGGTACTCAACATTTTAAACAGGTGGCAACCCTTTCTTTCAAAAAACATTTTGTAACCTTTTCGGTTGAACCCCCATATTCTAGTATTTCATTAATATTTGTATTAATCTAATAAAAACAAATTTAAACAGGTGGCAATACTTTAAAATTTTTTATCCGAAATCAACCACTTTCATTTGAGAAGTCTATTGAAGCATTTCAGTTAACATATTAACTAAATTAAAGTAACCCTTTTAAACAGGTGGCAACGATATTCCAAAAGAATTTCCGAAATTCCTTTTTTTAAACTCGTTCGTTTCTCTCCCAGCATTTTAAAATTTCAGTTAACTTATTTAACTGGTCGCAATCCTCTTCAAAATATGGTTTGCTTCAGATACCCCTACTGTAATATTTTATATAGCTTATTAACGTAAATAAATATTAATGTAAACAATATTTTCAAAATTAAGCTTTCTTAATCATCTTTCTCGTGTCAAATTTCTACTGTAATATTTAAATTCATTTTTCATTTCATTTGCCTTTTTAAATGAGTGACAGCTCTCTGTCCGAATGTGCTACATGGCCGCCTTGCCACCTCTTGCGGCACTATTTTTTTAATAATTTAAAAAGTTTCTGGCACCTCTACACCGTAAGCATAATACCATTAGCAATAAATGCCGCACGGAGAGGGCAGTGGAATTAAGGTTTTTTGTATTTTTCCCATTATTATTCTGTTCGATTGTTTGTCTAAATCTGTCCACGCTTAACTTTTAATCATTCGCCTCATTCCCATTTACATACCTCGTAAATTCGTTAGTATAATTTTATTCTATTGGCCTGATAGTTGGTAAGTGGCTTCCGTTGGATTTACCGTTAATTCATTATGGCGTTGCAAATACTTCCGTTGCGTTTATTTAACACTCAGTGGCTTTAATACGCCATAAAATATGCTACTCATTCCCATCAAAAGTTCACACATATTTACCTACATACATACATACACATTTGAAATTTGTATGAGTGTATATTAGGCTGGGTCGATAATTTAGTTTTTCTTTTCGGTTTCAATGGCTTAGAGTAAAAAATTCACTCTCATCAAACTCTTCAGAAATTATTTTATGTGTTAGCCTAGGGGCTATATTCTTAGGCTCTGGAGGAATGTGAGGGTTACGTTTATTTCCAAGGTGAGCAAGAGGTCTCATGTGTTCCCTAGGGACTTTAGGCAAATCAGCCTATCTTCTTTTCTGTTGAAAACCTTGGAGACGCTGAATGATCTTCATATAAGGGATGGGATTCCTCGTGAGCGATTGTCGCGTGCTTTTTTCGTGAAATTCAGTTTTTTTGGTTTACAACGATAAAAAAATATAAGTAGGAGGATTTTTCGAAATTTGATTGGTAATACCGATTATGCAAATTTTTTAACAGGGACCGGTAATCATTATGAGTTCTATCAAAAATTCTAAAATTTTCGCTCAATATTGATCAAAAAATTATGAGTTTTATTTTTATATTCTGCAAAGAAAAATAAAACTCGAAATTAGTTTTTTATTTCTGTGTGGTAAAATGACGCTCAAAAAATGAGTTTTATTCTCGAACTCAAAAAGTAATGATTATTTTTTATGGAAAAAATAAAACTCAAAAAATTGTTATATGTTGTGACCAAAAAATTTAACTAATTAAATGATGATTTTTTTTGAAAAAAAAAACAATACAAAAAATACTTATTACTTCAGATCGAAAAATAACGCTCAAAAAAAGAGTTTTATTTTTGAATAATGTGACATATGATAATTTTTTCAGAACGATTAATAAAAATCTGAAAGTAATTGATTATAATTTTTAGAGATATCGCTCAAAACTTTTTAATTCGTAATAGATTCATAATTGGCATATTTCAATTTTTTTCATTGCAGTTTAAAAAATAATTATTATTTTCAGTCCCAGTTTTTTCGATCGAAAGCGATTGAACGGGCAATAATCTCTTTAAAATGAATTTAAAAAAAAAATGGCACGAAAATGTCATATTTTTTTAATCTTGATTTTTTATTCAAATTGTTTAACACTAATAGAATTGTGTCCGTTGTTGTCTTACCCATTGATGACATTGGAATATCCCTCAAGCAAAACAAATATGGCGACCCTTTTTTCGGTAGTTACCACTTTTTTGCGAATCGAAAAAAAATACAACACAAATCAGAGAAGAGGGTTAACAATAGGTGTACCTTTTCGCCTGGACCAAAATAAAATAAATATAGAAAAAATTACACAATTAAATTTGTGGTCATAGAATTTTATGCCTGTTGTTTACTACTTCGATTTCGCTGACTTCAAATCTACCCTCATTAATTTCTATTGCCGCTCTATGCTGAAAATCTTGGCGATCTGTGTGAAGAACAAGGGCAACAGTTTTAACAAGGCATTCGAACTATGGCTGATCATTAACAATGGTCGGATGTAAACCATCAATCAAGCAACAACAATGTTGTAAAAGTAAATTTGTTGTTTTTCTAATGGTTTAATTTGAAAACGCGTTCTGGAATCCGCACACCGAGAAAGTAAACTATTAGTGTTATCGATACAACCTAATATTTAAATGTTCATGTGTGCGTAAACTCTCAGTTTGGGTTAGGGATTTTATATTCAATTTTCATTATATTTAACAATGTGATGATTGGTTTTTTTTCTCAGTTTTTGCTATGTTAATATTGGGCGCTGATTTCATTCACACCACACACTTTGTTGCATTTTACTATAAAGTACACATACTATACATATTTTTATACACTAACACACACACACACACACTAATAGGCAACTACTATGTATGCATTTGCAGGTAGATGCGTTCTGCTTGGAGTTTATGTTAAATTTTTAATGCAACTTGATTACTACTCATTTCATTCGGTATTTTTGCTAAATGAATAAGCATGTTTCCCACATTCCATTGAAATCGTATGCCACGGGCGACAGGAAATAAATAAATACTAGCTCATACAAAAGGATCTGGCGGCAAGTTAGTAGTGGTGCTTGCATTTAAAATATGTTGCATGTTTAATTTGTGGTTGTATTTTTATAACCGGATAGTCGTTGTATGGCCTACAGTTTCAATAAAATAAAATCCATTGAGTACGATAAAATTTACACGAAGAATATTTGAGGATCCCTATTACATGTGAGCTTACTTATATTAAATAAAAAATTGGAACTGATAGAGCGCATAACTGTAATGAGACTTTTAATTCGTCATTTTAAGTGAAGCCAATGATGTGTTCGATTTAATAATACTAGAAAAATCATTAAATCGCTTCAAAATTGAAAACAAGTAGCACAGTAAAACCTGAAACCTTCGTTGTGGATGCCATGTACGGATTGTTGTAGTTATAGTAGTTTCAGAATTTCACAAAAACCTAATATAAAGATTTAAAAAAAATGCGTATTTTGAAGAATAAACTCTAAATTCAGATACCTCTGCATAGCGACACGAATTTCCAGACGATATTTCATATCGATACTTTTGCAATTCAATACCGATATTTTGTACTTGATAGTTTTTTAAACGATATTCTTGGCAATCGAGTACTTGAACCCCAAATATGACCAATAGCTGGCGCTGGGTACTATATTTGGTAATAAAACAAATTAAGCGCTAACGATACTTCTGGAGGGATTAGAATACAATTCTATGCTTATAACCTGCATTAAAGTAAATATACGGATTTTTTAAAGGAGAGTTGCCACCTGTATAAAAAATTAAATATAATTAACTTAATAAAATAAATGAAATGCTACAATACTGGTGTGAAACGAAAGAGGTTTAATAGAAACTATTTGTGAACGGAGTTGCCACCTGTTTAAAAGTGTTGGATAAAGTTAATTATTGAGTTAAATGAAATGCTAATATATTATTGCCAAACGAAAGCGGTTTAAGAAAGTCCAATTTCGAATATGTGTTTAAAGAGCGTTGCCACCTATTTGAAAAATTTATTTTACTTTAAGTATGTAGCTCCAAATATCATTTTGTATTAAAATGAAGTAAATTAGTATTTTTTGATGTGGGCAAAGTTTAGTAATTTAATGATTTTAAAGTTTTGTATCTCCAACAAATCTATTTTAAGGAGACGTTTAGACGTTCCTATATATAAACGTATATATGTAAAGTTCAACTGTATTGCCAACATCTTTTATAAAACTCGTTGAAACTTTATACAAACTGCATTGCCATCCGGTTCTGAGTTCCACGGCCCTAGCTCGTTGGGAAATTTTTTAAAAATCTCGATAAAAACGAAAACAGACACACTTTTCTCGGCGTAATAAATATAATTATGAAAATTTTTTTCATTGGGTTTTTCGGCAGAAGTTGTTTTTACTTTAAACCTTACTTTAACAATTGATGGCAAAAATTTCTTTTTCATGTAGGTATGTATGTGCCTTTACGTGCGCATACATATGCCCGTTCATATAGAGGTGTGTTTGAAATATCAGATCAATTAATTAAGGAAATTGCTCTGCAAAATATATTAACGAGCTATAAACAAAGTAACTGCTACCTCTTTTTTTTTTAGTACTTAACATTCAGCCTGATTGTAGCGTCAGTTAAAAATTTAACTATACATTTTATCTCAATAGCACAATAGCTCAATACAAGCACTTGATTACGAGCGTGCGAGGTGAGGCGCTTTGCAGGTACTCGTATAAGGTAAGTGAAAATCTCCATTACCAGGTTAATAACATCAATTTAATGGATATTCAGCGCCAATTTTTTGCGCTTCATCAAAGTGACAATTTGTATGCCTTCATTCGCACAAACACCCGTGTGTTTTCATAAAAATAGAGTATGACTTTCAGAGGGATTCGTAGCTGTGTTTAAGTGAATTGAGCTTCACAATGCTGCCATCAAATGAAAAAGGAAAGAATTGTCCACACGACCACAACACACGCATCCCGGTGAGAAAAAGAGAGCATAATTAATGGCTCAGTTTTGTATAATTAGCTTAACTTGACTTGACTTAAGAAGTGTCATATAACGATTATGTTTAATAAATTTTGTGTGTAAATAATTAGCCAACACATATTCGAACATAACTTTACTTGGTAGTCTGTTGTATTTTGATTTTTAAAGTCAAGTCTAAGAGCAAAGAGGGCCATGAGAGAATTATAAGAGAGCCGTGAGAGAACTATGCTGCCACATCGTTTGTTCATCTGTTTTTAATTACATTTCTCCAAATATGCGATACAAAATGGACTTTTTTGTATAAATGCAATTCATATGGCAATAAAAATTGTTTCTAAGTTCCAAGCTTGACAGGCAATTTATAGCTCTTTTGCGAACAGTGACAACCCCTGTGACTATTATCATGGCTGTTTGAACTAAGAAGCCGTTATATTCATTTTATTTCTGGACTGAAGCCTTTGGCCTATCTGATAACTTGGACTATTTTTTTTTTTCCATAAAGAGTCGTGGAGTTTCATGAAGCTAGATGCTAGTCTGAGTCTATTGTCATAGGTCTGCATATCTCTAGGCAAGGATTGCTTACATTTTACTTAGGAATGAAATGATAAGAGTAAATATAAGTATGATTTTTGTTCGATATACAAGTAATTTTGCTATCGATAATAGTTTGAAATCGTTGCATTATCATTGCAAAAAAAAATATTTTTATCTATTTATTTTCTTTATATAAACTATAGTTTTGAGCTTTCTTCTTGATTTTTTTTTTTACTTTTCACTTTAAAATTGTAATTATAAACCTCAAAAAGACATGTGATATTTTTTTTTAAAGAGTTGCAAATTTCTTAAAAATATAAATAAATTAATGAAACAAACAAAATGATGTTGGTGGGATGATTGGAAAGAGGTTTATACAAAACTATTTTTGAAGAGATTTGCCATCTGTTTAATATACAATACTAAGGAAAGTGGGTTTAAAAAAGTCTGATTTGCAATTTTTATTAAAAAATACTAGCTCGTTATATCGGGTGTTTTTTTTAGGGGTATAGAACTTCGAATTGAAATAAAACACAAGAAAATCGTTTTAAGGTCCATCAATTTGGCTTTATTGGAAGGATAATTTTATGCCATTAATGTTTAAATATGATTTCGGATATAACAAACACCAAATATGTATTTACTTTAAAAACACATTTAAAACTTTGTAGAGAAAGTTTAAGCAATCCAAACAAATTTACAACAACAACAAATGCTTTATATTTAGCTTATTCAATTATAGTATAATAAAGTGCTAGTGGGAAAAAAAGTTATCAAAAACTAACGGAAATTTTTAGCTACTTGCAATGGCACTTTATAGTACTAGAATTTAATCAGCTATAAAACTATACATACCGCATTAGACTTTTACAGAAAATTCTTAACAAAAAGTTTGTTGTTGTTGGAATTTTTTTGTTTAATTTTCAAAAAAAAAATTGAAATGTTGATATGTATGGTGTTAGTTATATAAGGAGTTAGGCATTTATTAAAAAAATAAACCATAAGACAAACGAAAGAAGAATAACCAAAACTGGTCAAAATTTCGCGCCCTTATTTTTTACACATGACTCTATGTTTGAAGAGGGTTGCCAACTGTTTGAAAGACTTTTTTTCACATTCACTGCAAGTTTATAGCTGTTAAAGGCTGTTCACTGGTTTTGTGCTGGATATCAGAGGAAAATTACCAAATTTTGAGAAGCAAGAAAATTTAAGAGAAACTGCAATGTCACTGCTGGGCAGTTTTTATATAGTAAATGCGTAAATCCATTTAAATGCACTTTTACATATGTTTCATTTATTTATGTACTACATACACACACACACACACACACACACACACATAAGCAAACATACATACAAACGCAGGGTATTCATTTAACCAAGCCTGAAATTGGCTACTGACATTAATCAGAGGATATGCTGTTTGTTGTTATTGTATTGTAACTGTTACTGCTATTGTTGCTGACACTTTGGCATTGTTTGCTATTTTTATTTCGATGCTTTTTCGCCAAACAATGTGTTTTTTTTTCATACAAAATAGACGACAATCGCAAAATGAATGAATTTCTGACAAACCAACATAACGTAAAATGAAGTATGAGAAATCGTATAACGAATGAGTCTATCGTATATATACATACACACACACACACACGCACGTACACACATGCATTTTTAAAGCTTTTAACAAAATTGTCAGCCACACAACACATTTATGTGCTTAACTTAAAAAAGGCGTAATCAGACAGTGTTCGGTGGGGAAATAATTGCAAAACAAAAACAGAAAAAAAAATAGGAAGCTCGAGTCCAGTTGGGAGTTGTTGGCTGTTGATTGGGCATTTCAGCGCGTTTGCTTTCAGTCTGTCACTGTATGGCAATGCAAAACATAGATATGTTTGTGTATGTGCTTGTGAATGATGAAAATGTAAATAAAAACCTTCACCCTCACACTGCAGACGCCTCTTCGCAAACACTTTGAAATTTACGCATGACGCGAACGAGTGTACTTCAATTTGTTATTTTATTGTTTTTATTGTTTTTATTTAAAATTTCATGTTAGAGTTGTGGAATTTAATTGTTTACACATTGACTGCTTTAGTCCGCATGGCTAGTAGTTGATTGGGCCGTTCGTAAACAGCATTCGCTCGATTGCCATTCGACCTGTGGTCATTTTATGGTCTGTATACGACATGTTATCTATGTATATCAGAAAACGGAAAAAGCTACAGAATCGTAAAATTGTATTCCAAACGGCAGAGTGCTACAAACTAACAGCACCATATTAGTTCAAGAAGTGAAGCCTTTTGTTTATTTCGAGCGCTATTCACAATCAATTAAAAAATTTAATGTAGCCCCTGCTGGCAAGAGAAATTCCGCTTTGGATTTCGCGGCTACCTTTATTCTTATTACTTTTTCCAAAAATTTCCTTATCTAACTTAGAGACTCACCAGAAAGGGGTTGGCTCTGCCATAGCCACATCCAAGACAGGAGCTGACTGTCGCTGAGCTCTCAACGAATACCTGGACATTGTAATATACCAGGCATGGAGAAGGCAGAAGAGCTAGAAAGGAAGGATATTTCCGCTCCATTTTCGCCATCCTGTATGGGATTAGGCAGGTCGTAGGGAAGCCTTCCTTAAGGTAGCTCCTTTTAGTTAGAAACTTCTTGACATCTACAGCAACACAAAACTCATATGACCCGAATTGCATGCGGCTAGGCTGGAGATCCCCTACAACGATTTCGGTAGAAGTTGTAGAGACGAGGAGGAGCGGGAAACTCTAAGACATCTACTATGCGAATGCCCCGATCCGTGGAGGAGGAGAAGAAAATTTATGACATCGATGGTTCACATAGGAGGGCATGGAGATACAAGTGGACCCATTTATGGACCAGGATGTTCCGGTAAAAACTCTGGCAGCCTGACTGAAAGAATAGTCTCGGTTGTTGTTATCAGTATCTTCGGCAAAAGCTTGCGATTGTGCGCGCTTATAAAATAAGGGTAACTGAGTGCTAAAGTTCTGTAACTCAAGTAATCCTTTCTATTATCAGATTAAAGTTATCCCACATGGAGGTGCCCAATATCACGCAACAAATTTCCATGACTTTTTGCTTTGCTCTCCAACTCGCTAGAAGCTGTCAGTTCTTGCTAGAGCTTACCAGAATTGGTCCAGAAAGAAATTCCGTACTCGTCTCCCTGGCAAATGAGATGACATACGAGAGCAACTCTTTGTCAAAAGTAGGAAAATTTTGCCCCATGAATTTTAGCTGGCAAAGTTTGGTAAAGTTTAAAACCACCAACTTTTCTGTTCCCTTAATTTTTTCTGTTTATTTTGTTTTTTGACAGTTTTAGCAATTTTTGTCAGAAAACTTGGGTAACAAAGTTAGATCTTTCACATTTTATGCATTGTGGTAATTTCGTTATTTCTTTTTCATTTTTGTATTATTGTAGGAATAAGTTTTCATTTTCCTTTTCTCCCATTTTTTTAGTGAAGTAATATAAGAGAATGAAAAAAATTTTTGAACGGAATTGAGTATTTAAAATTTTCATAAAAATGCACTAAAACTTTTTTTCAAAGTTGAAAAGTGCACAATATAATGGAAAGTACGTAAAGTATGAAAAGTATAGAAAGGAATTTGGAGCGTCATCGACCTAGGATGGTAATACCATTTTGAAAACTATCGAGTCTTTTTTCATACTTTTCAAATGAACCTAGAGAATTTCTCTCATATAATTAGCCTTTTCATAACCTTCAGCTCCAAAAACGCAGATAGATTCGACCATATAATTCTTACAATTTAAAAAGCGGTGTAATGGATTGATAGAAAACACTTTTAGGTGTATGTTTCGCGATAAAGTAGTGGGATATTCCCCTCTCGAAGTCAGCGCAAAATACTCAGAAGTATTTGGAAGAAAGCTAAACATAATTGAAATGCTAGAGCTTTTCTGATTTCTAAAATATTCCTAAAATTTTCTTCCTTTTACTCTAACGTGGCTACTCAGTACGGTTTCTGCAAAATTTTAAATGAAATACGTCGAGATGCGATAGTAGAATATTTTAGGATCGGATTTCTGGGTGTCATGTTCATGTCACAATCAGGCTATTTTCGAGTATAAACATTATATTTGATTTTTTTTAATGGAAGAAAATGCGCAACACTGTCAGAAAAAAACGATTAAAAATTAGGGCGATTTTTGAGCCACTCGAAAACTTTATTATTATTTTTGATAAATTAAAATTCAATGCTCTATAAAACTGCGTACCCAAAAATGTTCTAAAATTTCTGTTTGAAAAGTTGGAAATTTTGAAAATTATGTGAATTTTATTATAACTTACACAAAGTTTGAAACTTGCATTTATATGGTTTTGTTGTAGATTGAAGCATATTTTTCTAAAAAAAAATATTAGTTAAAAAAAGCAAAAAATGTATGGGACTTGTAAGCAAATCCCTGTCTTATAGTTATGATGAACGCTATAGTATTTTCTGTGTAACGGTTCTCGGATCAGCGCCTCAAACACAAGATATTTTTTTGATTTTCAATGGAAGTCGATTTTTTGAACCACTCAACCATTTCATATTACAAACATACGACAGACAATTCATGTACTTACATATTTACCTTGTTGCGAACTTCTTCGGTGGGTGTTGGGCTTTCGAATTGTGATGAATAATGGCATTCCTAATTGAAAATCGCTGATAACAGCAGAATTGTAGCAAACTATGAAAAAGGTGTGGACCAGAGGTGAGCTGTGAAAGCAGTAGTGTAATGTGTGCATTCTACATACAACCTGCTAAATACATACATATATGCCTGATTTGCTAGCCGTTAGCGATGGACTCACAGATCACCTTTCGGCCATGTTTGCGTCGATGGTGGCGAGGTGAAATTAATCTGTGAAAATATTCGCAGTTTATTAATTATGAATCATGTGCGCATTTCCAATCAATTGAACGTTTAAGCATTTGCTGTACTTGCATTTATGCTTGTTGAACATTACCCACACATACACGCACACATGCACACGCAGACACACACACACACGCACGCATTCCACATTACATTTCATAAAATAATGCTTATGTGAATTTTTGTTGCCTTTGCTTTTTGGCAATTTTACAAACTTTTGCTTTGATTATTGGGATAACCGCAGGACATAAAAAACGCATTTACGCTTTGTCGCTGCAGATTTGGTTGATTTTGTTGGATTTGCTTTGGTCGCCATTAAAGTTTGTTGTCCGAGATTTATGGGCTTTGCACGCATAGTATAAATAGCCACTGATGCAATTTAATGCGTACGTAGTAGTATATGTGGAAATTAGGGTGAATATGTACGATGTAATCGACTGGAGTGTCAAAGAGTATGAAAGGATTTAGAGCTTGAGCTCTCACTTTAATTAAAATACATGACTGTTCAGTTTTTTGTTTTACAAAATGTCATACTATATCATAGCTGTAAGTTTTTGTACCCTATCATTCCAGTTGTTAAGGTAGAAGTTTTTGGTTGACGAAACCAGAGATGTCTGGATATTCCAAGGCTTAATGTCTTTGCTGAAACGCGGGCATATCAAGCGTGCAGAAAGTTGCCAATTGTTGAGTTGGGAAGTAAAGAGTATTTTGTAATAACTTAATACTCCTGTTGATTAGTAGGCACTTTTGGTTCTATTTCACAGCCAGAAAGAAAAGTATACTTTTGACATATCCGGAATTATCCGAAACGTTCTGACGAAAAAGTAAACAGAAATCTATATTCCGCATGTTTAGGATGTTAAAATAAAAGCAGCCACAACTGCGAAATCTGGCTTACTGTCCTAGTAACTAAAATAAATAAAAATAGTATACGAATGAATACAGAAATAATTAAGAACGAAAATAGATAAATAAATGAATTAAATTAATTAAAAATTTAACTTGGCGGCTCTCATTTCGGCTAATGAACAGTCACAAAAAACTTACTTCAAATAGAGAAAAACTGCGCCGAAAGCTACATGAAACAAATATCATTTACCATTGGTCGGATTGAAAAAATGCTTACACTGTGCAGAATAAGTAATCGCTCATCAAGCATAAAATTTTTCATAGTTCATCAATCAATTATTCAGAAAAATCATTGAACTTTTTTGAATATGATAAAGATATTGATAATGATAATGATAATGATAATGATAATGATATTGATAATGATAATGATAATGATAATGATAATGATAATGATAATGATAATGATAATGATAATGATAAAGATAATGATAATGATAATGATAATGATAATGATAATGATAAAGATATTGATAATGATAATGATAATGATAATGATAATGATAATGATAATGATAATGATAATGATAATGATAATGATAATGATAATAATAATGATAATGATAATGATAATGATAATGATAATGATAATGATAATGATAATGATAATGATAATGACAATGATAATGATAATGATAATGATAATGGTAATGATAATGATAATGATAATGATAATGATAATGATAATGATAACGATAATGATAATGATAATGATAATGATAATGATAATGATAATGATAATGATAATGATAATGAAAATGAAAATGATAATGATAATGATAATGATAATGATAATGATAATGATAATGAAAATGATAATGATAATGATATTGATAATGATAATGATAATGATAATGATAATGATAATGATAATGATAATGATAATGATAATGATAATGATAATGACAATGAAATGACATTCCTATTTACTTGAAACACTTGAAGACGAAAAGCTTATATAATTATATTTTATCAAACATTTTTGGAGAGCAATTTTGTTCAACTCAACGGTTATAATTTTCATTATAAAAATCATGATCTAATCATTATTTTTGAATTTTTAATTTTTCCATAAAACTTTATCGATATTTTGGGATTTTTATTTTTTCCGATAAAAAATAATCATTATTATTGGAGATACATTTTTCCGATAATAGCAACAACAACAATAATTCGATTTATGTTTTATGATCGGAAAAATTTAACTCATACAATAACGTTTATTTTTAATCGAAGGGATACAAAACACAAAATATCGCTAAATTTGACGAACGAAATCCCAAAAAATATCGTTCAAATATAATCGAAAAATAAAATCAAAAAATACGGATTTAAAATAAAAAATCATCTAAACAAAATTAAAGTCAGATTGTCATAGCACTTGACACAACGATTAGATCGATATATTCGATTTTTGGTTTGAACAAATTCTTCCCAATGATTTTTTTATTCGAAAAAATCAAAATAACGATTTCGATTTCCAATTTTTAATTTTACTTCGCAAAACTAAACTATCGAAACTATGTATGTGCTTGTACTTTTTTTTACCTAGTGTAGGAATAGTTAACCATTTTTTGTTTAATATTTTTATAGAGTTTCTAACGATTGCCTACATCCATGCAATCATACAAAATACATGTATGTAGGTACTTTCTTAATTACAAATCGCCAAGCAAACCAAATTCTGGAAAATTCTGCTTCAATTGAACTAAGTTAGTACATTTTTTGCTAAAACATTTGCTAACCTTTATTTTTTGTTCATTAAAAGGTAGATTATGTAAAACAATGGCTCTTAATAAACTAAAGAATATAATCTCATTGTCTGTGCTGTTTATTTGGTAATTTTGTTGTTAATTTGTGCTACTTCAGCTCCATGTAATCGAACTTTAATTCAGAATTTATACGACGAACTAAATAAACGTAAAAGTGTTCTGGACATTCACATAAACAGCTTGTGATGAGTTCAAAGTAAACAGTATGTTGCAAAGTGATTTGGCGATTTTTTCTTATTTTTTCACTTCTCATTAAGGTTGATGTTGATGTTGTTCGTCATCATTCTTTCAGCAAGCAAATATATATTTATATTTATATATTTTGAGAGCAAAAAAAAAACATAACAATACAATAGGTTTCGATTAGTTGAATAGTAGCATCAAGAGGAACCAACTGAACGATGGCCAATTAAAGTAAGCGGCTGTCGAAATCAGTGGAGGCAGCGCAATTGCTACAAACTTTGAACAGCATGTATTCTACTTCAAATGCGTACAAATATATTTAAAATAATTGTGGTTACATATTAATGATTCTATTAAATTTTCACAAGTACCCTCCAAAGCAACAATGACAAATAGACGTGGAGGTGGAGGCGTTGGATTTGATTTTTGATTGAAAACAAAAAACTTGATGCCACAATTTATTTACTGGGTACAATTGTATATTAAATAATTTGGCCACTTGATGACCACTTCAAGCGCTTACCATTTTTATCGCTACCATATTTTCATATATAGATATTTAATTTTTTTTCATAATTTTTTTTTGCTTACTTTCAAAAGCGTAGCATAATCAAAATGCTTGCGAACTACACTTTTACATATTTTATTAAATTACTTTTAATTTAGCTTGCGATTTTTGATGCCGACAGCTATAAATACGCTTTGCCATTGAGCTAATGTCATCAATAAATTTAGGATCTGCAAAGTGCTAACTACAAAGCTACGGCTTCATTAAAAGCTGCTTTAAATTAAAAGGATACTCAAAAAGCGAATCATAAAATGGTGAATATAAATCACATAAGGTGCTTCAAACATTGAAACAGCTTAATAGCCATATCTCTATTCTCTCACAGAAACTTCTTGCAGTCACACTGGCTGCATGCCTTGTTGCATTTGCCTGCGCTCAGTCGGCTAGCGCCGAAGATGTCGCACCATCGGCAGATTACTTACCACCAGTCGAGGCTAATGCTGCTGCTGCTGCTGCTGCTCCTCTCGCTGAAGATGGCTATCGTTACAAAGCCATACGTCGTTTGAAATATCGTCATCGACGTGAGGCACCTTCCGTTGAATATCTGCCCCCAGTGGCGGCACCTTCCGGCGAATATATTCCGCCAGAGGCTGCTGAAACGCGCGTAGCTAATGATGGCTATCGCTACAAAACTGTACGACGTCTGAAACTGCGCCGAAATCGTCGACAGGCTCCATCCGTTGAATATTTGCCTCCAGTGGCTCAACCCTCCGCCGATTACTTGCCACCAGTGGGTGCTGAAACCCGCGTTGCCGACGATGGTTATCGCTACAAGACCGTGCGTCGTCTTCGACTACGTGCTCGTCGTCATCGTCGTGATGTTTCTGAATTGACTGCTGCGCCATCCGCTGAATATTTGCCGCCAGTTGATGTACAGCTAGCTCCAGAATTGAATACTGTTTTGGGAAATGATGGTTATCGTTACAGGACTGTACGTCGTCTGAAATTCCGTCGTCATCGTCGTGAAGCCGATGCTGCGGAGGAGGAGGAAGTCGCTGTTGCTGAAAGTGCTGATGCTCCTAGCGTTGAATACTTACCACCCAGTAACGATGTTGCTGACGAGCCGGAGGCGAAAAGTGCGGAGTTGGCTCAAGATGGCTATCGTTATAAGACCGTACGCCGTTTGAAATATCGGCATCGGCAATAAATTGGAACCGAACACACAACATCAATGAAATAGTAGAAAAAGTTGCCTGTTTATATGTATTGGAAGAAATCTGACGTTATGCATATATTTTAGTTTGGATATTACAATTAAGCAAGAATCTGAACAAAATATGTAGCGTCACGAGTGCTGTTTGCGTTATAAATTACGTTTTTATGTTAAGTAATGAGAAGCAAGAATAATAAAATTTATTCAATCACACTCAGTATACTTATTATTTTGTGGTGGGAAGAGAAAAATACTAGTGTCGGCTTAAGATAAAATCTAATCGACTTGAGAAATTTATAATACAAATAACTAACTATTTGAATTATTTTGTTCAAGTGTTTAGTGTAGGTTATTCCTGGTTCGAAAATCTTTGTCTCTTTATTAAGTATCGGACAAAAAAGTGGCCTATCAAATCTCATCAATCTGGAAGGATCCAATCATTCATATTCGGTTCATAAAGTTTTGCGGTAGACTTTAGCAAACATTATCCATACAGTTTGATAGATAAACTTTGCGTCAAGATTTTTGTAAAGACAGTCAAAGTACCGAATTCCTTTATCTAACTTGGCAGATTGCTTAACAGACCGATAAACTGTTATTAAAAATAAAACATTTAGTTGACATCTTTTCACCTTACAATTGGACGGGCGTAAATAATTTTCATTTTTTGTTGGATTTCAAGGCTGACATTGTTGGTAATGTTATTTTATAAACGAAGTGGTCTGCAATTGAAGTAGTTACTGCGTCCTGTGCTTCTTCATTTCCAATTCAACATTTCTGCAAATTTAAATTTTGTACAAAATGTCACTTACGTTTTTTCGCGGTTGGGGCTTAATATGTCCATTTGCTTGGCCTCAAAATACAAGTATATTTCCATTCGAGTTAAAAAAAAAATACCGGAATATAAATAAAATGATATTCTAGATTAGTCAATAAACATAAAGCAACAGCATAAAATAAAATAAAAAAAAACTGTAAGCCAGCTACTGAATTGGAAAAAGAATTGGATACAAAAAACAAAAAAAAAGTTCTTGTCCTACGCCAATCCCTTGTTGACCTCCACTTGAGAAACTTACTCCAACTTTGCACATACTCATGTATGTTTGTACGTATGTGTGTAAATTCTAATTTATAAAATTTGCGCATCACGCCATTACATTTAGAGCTACGCTGTTGGTTTGCCATAACTTGTTGGTTTACTCGATTGCGTCATTAAATAATTTGACCACTTCAAGTATCTTTGAAGTGGCTACCACGCTTGATGTTTCTAATTTGTTATATTTTACTTAGTTTTCTTATTCTTTAATATTTTTTGTAGGCACATTAAGGCATTACATTTACTTGTTGCCTTCCGTGAAATTTTTTAACATATAAAATTTATATGCGTTTGGATGTTCATTAAGGTGACTCACGAAAAAAGATCAGACTTTGCTACGCTAAAGAAAAAGTTCGATACTCGTACATTTTAAGAATTACACCGCAATATTTTCAATCGAAATAGGATAAGGCTCTGTTTACTATGAAATAAAATCACATTACGTAAAAAAAGTGGTACAGAAAACGCACGCTAAAGCAAGAAACTGAGTCAAACGCTTAACATGTACATATAGTCATTGTAGAAATTACTGTTATTTTCAATAAAATTTTTCCATAACTCGGTACTTCGAATTTTTGCGATAGGATGGATTCATTAAACAACTAAATTAACAACAGCTGGAAAAATGTCATACTATGGAATTTATTAAAGAGTTGATCAAGTTTTTATTAAAAAATTTTCTTAAAATTGCATCAGCAATTCCTTTGAAGTCCACTTACTGAAAAATTATCAAATATAATTTGCTTTCTTGGATCGATTTTAAAATCGGTTCCGGGCACGAATACCCGAATATTGAGATCAAATATTTTGGAAGAAGTCTTATGATATATTTAAATTTATAAGTCATGTAGAACAATAGTAGTACCGCCGTATTTTTTTTGTACAGATCGTGAGCCACCTTAATGCACATCAATTTCATTTCCCTACTTAGTTTGATTCATCTGATCTAGCCAAATATAAGTATAAATACTTTGTCGTGTGGGTAATAGCAACATTGAGTATGAAATTTGCAAAGTGTTACGTTCACAATTAAACTATTAATAAAAGTCGTAAAATAAGTACAGCGGCGAGTATAATGGTGAGTTTGGTTATTCAAAAGTGTTTCGAATATCCGAAAATGCCCTCTACAAAATATTTAAATAAAATAAATTTGCTCCTTCCTTTTTTAGAAGCTCTTCACTGTTTCACTTACTTTGTGCCTTAGTTCCTTAGTCATTGCTCAAAACCTTCCTGCCGAAAGCGTCGAACAATTTGCGGAGTACTTACCACCAGCCGAGGCTAACGCCGCAGCTCCTCTCGTTGAAGATGTTGGCTATCGTTACAAAGCCGTGCGTCGTTTGAAATACCGCCAACGGCGTGATACGCCCTCCGTTGAATATCTACCCCCAGTAGCGGGGCCGTCCGTGGAATATCTACCACCAGATGGCGCTGAAACTCGCGTAGCTACCGACGGCTATCGTTACAAAACTGTACGACGTCTGAAACTGCGCCGAAATCGTCGCCAGGCTACCTCCGTTCAATATTTACCTCCAGTAGCTCAACCCTCCGCTGATTACTTGCCCCCATTGGGTGCTGAAACCCGTGTTGCCGACGATGGTTATCGCTACAAGACCGTGCGTCGTCTTCGACTACGTGCGCGTCATCGTCGTGAAGCATCCGAATTGAATTCTTCGCCATCCGCTGATTATTTGCCTCCCGTTGTTGTACACCTGACTCCAAAATTAAGTACTGCTGTGGGAAAAGTTGGTTACCGTTACAAGACTGTGCGTCGTTTAAAGGTTCGGCGTCAGCGCCGTGAAACCGCAGCGGTTGGGAAAGCTGCTGTCGCTGATATCCCCAGCGAAGTATATCTACCCCCAAGTAACGATGCCACCGAGGAGCCAGAGTTGAAAGACGCAGATGGTTACCGTTACAAAACCATTCGTCGCTTAAGATACCGTCATCGGCTGTAGATGGGTAAAGTAATTAAATATAAATTGGCTCGCTTAGGTAAAATGGAATTGTGTTTTATTATCAATATAATTTACTAATATAATTTATGCGTTGTAGAAATTATTTGAAATATTTGCAAATCCCTTCTCTTCTAAGTAATTTTGAACAATTTGCAAAATTTTCTATTTGCATCAATTATCTTTGAACTGTTTAAAACTCATTGAAACTTTTCATTCGTCCCACCACATTTACAGCAAATACGTTGTAAATATGCTAACACACTAACACAGTTTTTCCTCCTGAAAAGATATGACTTAATAAAGCATTATTACCGAATTATTGCATAAAGAGAATAGCGAAAACTTGACCAACAATTTACCATCAGCTCACCTTAGCTATTTATTGTAGACAAATTACTATTCTGCATAATTTACAAAGGGTAAAATAGAGTTGCCTGATGGAGAAATCCAATTTAAGTAGGTGGTAGGTGTAGTATCGGTATTTCCTATTTTTTAATTTCTCGCGATGTAGTAAATAACAATGTTGGGGACCATTACTAATTTAGTTTTAGTCTAACCAAAACTGTGCTTTTGATGAAAAGAAGTTTCGGCTATAAAAGACCTTGGTGAAAGTTTCTGGCGCTATCTCACGATATTCGTATTAAGAGCCGGAGTGGTTGGATAAGTAGATGGTATAAAGGCTTGCATTTCGACGTCAAAGATCCATTTTGTCCATTGTTCCTTACCTCGTCTTACCCCAACGTCCTTAAGAAATCTAAGATGTTGGCTGGTGGCGGTGAGCGTATGAATTCCTTCTCAGGGCTAGGTGTGCTTAGATATCTCTCACATCTTTCCGAGATGGCGTCACAGTTAAATAGCAATTCCGTCGGGGTCTCCTGGGCAGAGTTGTAGAAGCGACACTACTTAGTCGACCAAATTCCGACCTCGAGCGGACGGCTCGTAGCTTTGAATTGTCCAATTGATATGATCGAGATGGGTAATAACACGTTTACATCGAGTGTGGCATGTCGTGCCATTCTGCTGAATACAAAAAACCATTACCTCTGTACCGACCCTCATTGATCGAAATGGCGTTTCCAGGAGCGTTTTCAAAGGAAAATGAACCAATGATGCCGACGCTCCAAAATCCACATCAAACTGTTATTACCTGAGAATGATTGGCTTCTCGACGATCAAGTGGGAGTTTCCCGATTCTCAGAACCCGCAGTTTTGCTTGCTAACATAGTCGCCGAAACGTTGTCCATTGCAAATTGATCTAAGGCACAAACTAAGAAGCTATAAAGAAGCGGATGGTCATGCGCCTCCAATTGGACCCTGTGAGTGAATAATGCGAGTGTTTGGTGCAAAATTTACATCAGGCTGGCGCGTGAAATGTTGAATTGCTGAGATCTCGGCTACGGCAGCTACATTCTCATCTGAAAAACTTTAAAATTGCAAATCCTGTACGTCCGGAGCTGAATAGATATACTTATGCGATATCTGAAACATCCCTTATATGGATTCAAAACAAGAGTCTTTGAAAAAATAAGTTTTTGAAGTAAAACTTCCTTAGCGGGAACTTATTTTTATTTTGGAACAATTCCAGGGCTATTTTGGGTCCATCTCAGGATCATTTGGCGACCAGTTCGTGATCAGTTCGGGACTAGTTTGGTATGATTTCGATCATGGTTGAGGCTAGTTAGGTTTTTTGGATCTCGTTCGGGACTTGTTCGGCACAGGTTCGGCACAAGTACGGGGATGGTTTGGTACAACTTTGGGACCAATTCGAAACTAGCTCGGGATAGGTTTTGTTATAGTATGGCACTAGTTTGAGATTGGGATGGGTTGTTACTCGTTCGAGAGTAGTTTGGAACTGGTTAGGGACTAATGAGCACACAGCACTTGCGACATACTGACTATGCAATGCAATTTTGAACAATTTGGCAATCCTACATATTTTGAATCCAAGTAAATATATACAGTTCATTAGAAACTCAAAGATATGTGCTGTAAGAATGTGCGGAAGAAGTCTATGGTCTTATACTCGTACAATTTGATGACCTCCGCAAATTTTTCTTGGACTTCTACAATATGCCAAAAACTTCCACATCGTTCTTTTATTAGTTGCCGAATTACTGTTGCTATTTGTGAGAAAACGTCAAATCAAATTTACGAAATTGCACGGCGAAAATAAATGTAAACAAAAGACAGGCAATGAGTATTACTCGT
This sequence comes from Anomoia purmunda, assembly GCA_951828415.1. Lineage (NCBI taxonomy): Eukaryota > Metazoa > Arthropoda > Insecta > Diptera > Tephritidae > Anomoia > Anomoia purmunda. Next base: position 107,268,090 of record OX639996.1, on the reverse strand, counting down.
AGAAGGCAAACTAGACGATGCAGAAGCAGATTGGCAAGCAAAGCAGAATCAACAAGAATATGCAAAAATGATTGGAAAATTTGGGCAGCGGTAATGTATTGGCATGGACGGAGGACCACCAATGCAGCCAGGATGCGGGTGTGCTACAATGCAAATTTTCAATCGAATTTCTTAACATTTGCACGAAATCGCAAAATCTAATTTCTTCCCTTCAGTATCACAATGAGCGCTGCGAAGCGAAAACTTACGCTGCATGGTCGCACACATTGGTGGAAAAGTTTAGGCGCGGCTCCTCAACTACATATTGGCGCATTAGTTGGACGTTGAGCTGATGCAGCGGTACGCGAACGTCGCTTCGCCCGCTTCGCGTTCTGGTGCGTCTCTGGCCACAGACGTGGTGGCGAAAACTTTTGCAATATTATTCGAAATTTATTTGCGCATACTTTGAAAGCACACCCGAGTGCGGCTAGAAAAGCGGTTAGCGTTTGTTAGCAGCTACTCAAGGATCGACTACTTCGTCGTTCACAGCATCAAAAACGGCCTAGGCACTGGCACTGGCAATGCCACTATATTCTTCAAATTATAATATTGACCGAATGCGACTAAAGTAAACAGAGTAAAAAAAGAGGCAAACAAAAAGGAAATACTTATAACGAAGTAAGAAAAATGGTAAATGGAAAACACTGCGGTCATTGCCGAATAAAAATAAGTCGAGCGGCTATATTTTATTTAAGTAATAAGCTTTGGGAGAATTTGTTAGTAATATATTAAAAACGTACTTGAAGAACTTTTTAACCGTTTCTTTAACATTGAATGGGCTTATTAAATAGCGTATCATACCCTAATGGCTGTCAATGTAAATATGTTGCGTACTTATTGTATTTCAAAATAAAGTTTTACCTCGCGAAATGTAGCGTAAACTTGCATTTATTAAATGAAATGAACTAGTACAAAATGTAATTTTAGTTTCGCAGAAATATCAAGCATAATCTCTACTGTTGTAAATTATGAAAAATAGTACAGAAACCGTTACTTGAAGTATGTAACGGTCGCTGGTGGTCGGCCGTCTTCTCCCAAGCTCTGAAAAGGACGTCGGAAAAGCCTTTGATATTAAGTGAACCCTCAAAGTAGTGTAAAATGAGTGAAATTTAATTATTTTTAGCCGGAAAACTTTCTAATGGCCCGAAGATTAGCAGCAGTTATTTGACCGGTCTCGCAAAAATCGTATTAGGGCGGTACTCAAAGTTTTGTGCTCTTAAGTCTGCCGAACTAGACAGAGACTGGGTTGAAAAATAATTTAAAACTTATGGCAACGTAAAAAAAAAATTTTTATTCATCCAAAAGCCATTGAAATGGTTGGGCTAGCTTATTTCACATTCGATTTACAAAAACAATATATGCCTTTCTTAAGGAGCTTTACACTTCCTTCTAATGCCCTTAAACCAATGCCACAAGAATGATTTATAACCAGGAACCAAAAATAATCGTTTTTCGATTTTTCGAATCAAAAATCATTTCGAAGAATTCGTTCAAAACGAGCTTTGAATATTTATTTAAATGATTCATTGTTTCGATAATTGATATTTCGAGGTCTTAAGTTTTTCCTATTTGGTCGATTCTTTGTGATTTTTTTTCGATCAAATGTAATCGATATTTTGTGATTTTCAATTTTTCGATAAAAAATAATCGTTGTTTTTGGATTTAAATTTTTCGATTCATATCTATCGCAAAAATTTAAATCCAGGAATAACGATTATTTTCGATCGAAAAAAAATCACAAAATATCGATGAAATTTTATCTGAAAAATAAAAAACAGTAAATATCAATTAAATTTGTTCGAAAAAATTGTAATCGAATGACAACGATTAAATCGTGATTTTTTTTAATAAAAATTATAACCTCTACGATTCTTATTTATAATTTAACAAATCCAATAAGTAAAAAAAATTATTTGCCCCTCAGTATTTTGAATATCTTTATGAAGGTAAGATAAATAAAGATATTTTCTAAAAATCATAACATTTGATGCCAGTAAGAATTCCATATTTTGGCGGTTTCTGTTGTATTTACAGTGACTCAAACAATTGATCACGTGTTAATTTTTTGCAATATTTGCAATGTTTAGTTTGTAATAAGTAACAAAATGCATATAAATCAGAATCTCAAACTTTGTACAAAATTCAAAAAAATTGAAAAAATTTTCTTGAAAATTTCAAACTTGCGATTCGATGTTTTTTTTTGCAACAGTTTGAGTATGCAGCTTTGTAGTTCGTTTAATTTTAACATAATAATAATGTACAAGTCTGAAATCGATAAAAATTTCGGTTGATTTTTTAATAATTTTTTCGAAATTTTGTTCTTGGAAATATTTTTTTCATTTAACGCAAGCAGTATACTTTATGGTAGAAAATGTGCAGGGCCATCAGCACAAAATAAAATATGTTAAAAATCAAGCATGACACTCTAAGAAACTCATTATAGATTATAGATTCAAATCAATGTAATAACAGCCAGGCAGAATATGCAAGAAAACAGCGATAACTAATTGCAGAACTTCAAAGCAAGGCAAAGTAACAATAATTTTAATAAAAGTGAAAAGTTGTATGTGAAAACACTACCAGAAAATATCTAAGCAGGACTGCATTGATTAATATCTTCCGCAGGGCATATTGTTCTAATTCATATTCTGTTCCATTAATATTCAAAATGAACCTCTCTTGTTCCTACCATTCAATGGTCTGCTAATGGGGCTATAATTACAATTTAAATGGAAAATGCTAATATAAGCTTACATCCATATAAACTTGAATTTCTAAGTGTAAAGCGAAATGAATTTGACGTTGAGGTTTTGACGCTTCAAAGAAATTAGCATCGCATAAAAATTAGGTAAACTTTTCACTTCCAATTATTTTTACTAGAGTTTCCTGCACACAAAAAACAACAAAAAATAATAATTATTAATGTTTTTTTATTTGTACTCTTAACAACGTATAAATCCTCTAAGAAGCTCCTGTGAATAGCAACGGAGGTGACGGAAAAAAGTATTGCCCCAATGCTTTTATATTATTTACAATGTTTTCATGCTAAATCTTTTTTGTTCATTTTTTATCAAAATATAAAACACGTAGCACCATTAGCAACGGTTAAACTGTGTACAAAATTCACAAAAATATTTCAATTTAAAAAAATGATCATCAAGCTACAAAAAGTTTTAATCATAATTTAAAAAAAAGGATGCAGTTTTCTGCCCCATTTAATTTGATTATAATAAAGTGCTAGTTCTAAGTGGGTAAAAAATCCCGTTGGATTTCAACAAAGTTTTTTCCTAAGAGTATTTCTCATTTTTTCCATAATTATTTTTTATTTATTTTTATTATTTTTATAAAATGGATCACACTAATGGCAAGAAAGTTACTAAAAATCGTCGTTGAATTTTAGTAACTTAAAACTTGCACTAAACTATAATAAAATTGAACGGGCTACAAAACTGCATACCCGAAGTTTTACTAATTAAAGAGTTAAAAATGGTGATAAAATTATTTTCAAATTTGCATGATTTTTGTGAATTTTGTATAATTATTTAATATAATATAATTTTTTTTTATAGTGTGAGCTAAATTTTGCTTAAAAAAATAACGAAAAAGTTTTCCAAAATATTTTGAGAATGACTTTATTTGTCATGCAGTTATGAATCGATCTACGGTTAACTTGTTTCAAGACTTTTCAATATTTTTCTGCACAGAGCTTTTTTATTTCGATTCAAATCGGCCCCAAAACCGATACCATTTCAATCTGGAATTTCTAGTGTAATACTAAATGCTTTTTAATCAGGGACCTTAACGGTTATAACCTTTATAAAACAAAATCATGATTTAATCGTTATCGTTTTCGATCAAATTCGATCGATATTTTGTGATTTTAATTTTTTCGATAAAAAATAATCGTTATATTTGGATTTAAAATTTTTCGTCGTTTATGATCGATATTTTGATATTTTTATCTTTTCGATCAATTTCGTTCGTTACCTTTGCATTTTTATTTTTTTGATTAAATTTGATCGATATTTTGTGACTTTTTTTCGATTGAAAATAATCGTTATACTTAGATTTAAAATATTCCGATCACATTTGATCGTTAAAACAAACATCTCGGCGATGATAATAATAACAACAACACCAATAATACAATTTATATTTTATGATCGCAATAATAAAATCACAAAATATCAATAAAATATGATCGGAAAATTTAAATCCAATAATAAAGATTATTTTTGATCGAAAAAATAAAAATCACAAAATATCGATCAAATTTCGCAAAAAAAATTAAATAAAAAATAACGATCTAAATAAAGTATTTTAAATAAAAAAAGGTTTCGAGTTTTGTTTTGAATTAATTCTTCCGAATGATTTTTTATCCGAAAAAATTAATATAACGGTTATTTTTAGATCCTGCGTTTTATTGATTTTAGGACCACCTTTCTTTAAATTTCTCCAAAAATTCAAGATAACAATAAAAAACTACTTAATATTGGAGATCAGTTGAATCTGGTTACTAGGTTTTTTTGAGATTACATGGTATGTACCATGGTATTCGTAGTTATTCTAGGAAGGGTTAATACTCAATTTTAATAAGACTTAAATTATGTTTCCAGCTTTTCATGATAACTCAGAAATTTACTATATATAAGTCGATTATAATTACGCAAGTTCATATGTATTTCTAAATCATTTGCATCCAATCATTTTCAATAACAGTTGCAGCTGTTGTATCTGAATTGCTTCATGGAATGTAGTTGTAATTACGAGAAATGTTTTGGAATTAATACAACTTGCTAGCCGTGCGGTGAGTCAGCTCACCGACCACCGTCGCCTATCGGTCAGCGTGCCATTCGTCAATACCCATCATCCGGTGAAACATTTAATGCGATTATTTCCGAATTCAATTTAACGCATAATGGCAAACAGATCTTTAACAACAACAACAACAACAACACAAACCAGAGCAAATCTGCTGACAATGACAATGTGTTGATGGCTGGATGGCAACAACAAAATCAAATAAATATGTATAACCGATAACAGCTTTGCAAATAAATACACATGGACACATTAACACCTACGCAATTATGCATTTATTGTTATTGTTGCTTTTAAAGTTTATCTGGCCATTGCATTGGTTGCATATTTGAATGTACATATAAATGTAATTATTAATTGTGTGTAATAATTGTTCTGATTGTTTTTACTCTGCTTGCTATTATCTCTTTGCGTATTTATACAGTTACAGTTGAAACTCCAATACTATGCGCGGGGGGACATACGGATTTAATTTAAAAAAAAATTAGTTTTAAAATTTGTCTTATATGTATGTGCATGCCATTTTTACAGCACCACCACATATTACCAAATTTTGACTATTTACCTTTCTTAATTTAATTTAAATTATTTTTTTCATAAATATATAGCTTATTCTACAACAAAAATCGTTTAATTAAATCCAAGTTTCTACCATTGTTTATAAAAAAAATTAAATAGCCAGAAAACCTCACAATTTTTAAGGGTTAAAAAACTGCGCGAAATCGATATTAAACATCGCGAGAAAATAAATAAAATTCAAACAATTTCCAAAAAAAAAGAAGTGAATAGCTATAAATTTAGAAATATTTCGAAAAATCGGAAAAATTTGAAGTAAAATTTCTTTAGTGGCAGTAATTTTTTACATCGCGTAACGAAAGTCCCGTCAGAATATCGCATAACGAAAGCCGCGTCAGAATCGCTTTACTAACTTCTGCCACTACATTTACTAATTTCTACCACTATTTTTACTAATTTCTACCACTATTCTTATTAATGCTACTACTAATTGCTACCACTATTTTTACTAATTTCTACATTTATTTTTAGTAATTTCTTCCACTATTTTTTCTAATTTCTACCACTATTTTTTACTAATGCTGCTAAAAATTTGTACCATTATTTTTACTAAATCTACTACTAATTTATTCCATTATTTTTTCTAATTTCTACCACTATTTTTACTAATGCTACTAAAAATTTGTACCACTATTTTACTAAATTTACTACTAATTACTACCACTAATTTTACTAATTTCTACCACGATTTTTATTAATGCAACTAATAATTACTACCACCATTTCTAGTAATTTTTGCCACTATTTTTTACTAATTTCTTTCACTATTTTACTAGTTTCTACCACTATTTTTATTAATGCTACTACTAATTACTACCACTATTTTTTCTAATTTCTACCACTACTTTTACTAATGCTACTAAAAATTTGTACCACTATTTTACTAAATCTACCACTAATTTTACTAATTTCTACCACTATTTTTTACTAATGCTACTAATAATTACTACCACCATTTCTAGTAATTTTTGCCACTATTTTTTACTAATTTCTTCCAGTATTTTACTAGTTTCTACCACTATTTTTATTAATGCTACTACTGATTTCTATCACTATTTCTACTAATGCTACGAGTACTATTAATTACTACTACTAATTCTACTAATTTCTTCCAATATTCTTACTTATTTCTGCCACTATTTTTACTAATTGTGCTAATAATTTCCACCACTATTTTCACTAATTTCTACCACTATTTTTACTAATTCCTTCCATTGCGTTTACAATTTTATACCACTATTTTTACTAATTTCTTCTACTATTTTACTAATTTCTACCACTATTTTTACTAATTCCTTCCGTTCGTTTACAATTTTATACCACTATTTTTACTAATTTCTTCTACTATTTTACTAATTTCTACCACTATTTCCCCTACTTTCTACCACTATTTTTACTAGTTTCTTCCACCATTTTTACTAATTGTGCTAATAATTTCTACCACTATTTTTTACTAATGCTACTACTAATTACTATTGCTACTTTTATTGATTCCTACTACCACAAAGAAGATCTACTTCTGGTTCACGGACTTAGGTGCACGGGTGTGTGGTTTTTTTAATTGTGAACCCGGTAAAAATTATTTCACAGAAAAAGCTTGGTTTTTGGAAAAAGTGGCGACCCACTTAACAAATTTTTACTCATAACTTTGAACAAAAAAATTTAGTTACATTTATTTTTTGCGTTTACAGAAATTCGAAGATCTATTTATGTTACTAGCAAAAATGGAACAAAACTAGTTTTTGCCCATTGAATAGTGTGTAATGTTTCTTACATGAAAATGTGCAGGTAGCGAATGCAATAGTTGTTTTGCTAAGCAAGTTGATACTAAGCAAGTTTAGAACCAGTTCGTTTCACTATATGGAGTGTCGAATCACTTTTGCCCCAGTAAAGATTCTGCCTCTTTTCTAAGCGCTTTTGTTTTGTGTCCAGTGATTATTCTTAATTTCTTTATCATCGTTAACCCGCCACTCTACTCGTATCACTTGGCGTGTTTTCATAGAGTTGATTAAATTTTTTAATCCACAACGTTGACCCGCCTGCTGCTGTTTGTTTTTCGATGCGAGTACCTACATACATAAATATTTCCTTCTTTCCATTATTATTCATTGATAAAAAATTTCGTATTTGTTTATTTGGATTTTACTTGTGTTACCATTTGGTATTTGTGTGTGTGTGTGTGTGTACTGGGGGTTTGTCGTTGTCGAATTTGTGTTAGATGTTGCTGACAATTGATTTTGATTATGTGAAGGAAGTAAACACGTGAAGTTGAAGCTGATTGTTTTTTTTTTTTTAGGTAATGCACATGCAGGCAAACATACATACACACATACACATGCACATATATGTAAATGTAGTATGTGCAAGCATTTGCTTTTGTTTTTGTTATTTGATTTCTATATATATGTATATATACAATATATATAGTTTTTTGTTATTGTGGCTATGAGATTATTGTTGTTTGTGCTCAGAGCGATTGTATGAGTTGGCGTTGTGGTTGTTTACATTTTTGATTTCGTTTAACTTGGACTTTGGTAATTGTTGGTGTTGTTGTTGCTAGAACTTTTATTTACGTACATATGTTTGTAGTGGATTTTTGGTGGAACTGCCTTTATTTTTTTTTAAATAAAATAGGAGATGATAAGACTGCCTATCAGCATTTACAGTATCCCTTTGCGTTTGTATGTAAATAGTTAGGGGCGGAGTTATTGCATTTTTCGTAGCTTACAAAATTATCCATTGGGAATAACAGTATACCTAAGACCAAGGGTAACATAGGTATGTACAATGTGTGCATGTTCAAACCGCGTACATGTTTTAAAGTGTACAAAACCAAGCCTTGTCCCTTGTTCGCCCAAAATGAGCCCGATAAGCGTTCGTTTTGCCAATTCTCTGGTAAATGAAAATGACTCAGAGAGAATTATTTTATTAAGTCATTTATTTATGTATATAAGTTTGTCACTTGCCCGAGTTTATAAAAACTGCCAAATCGGCAGCTGTACTGTCATGTAAAGGGAAGGCCCGAACTTTATAAATTGTGTTAATTTAAGAATGGTTCTAGTGCAAAAAAAAAATGTGAAAAATTCTTGCACTTCAATAAAAAAGTGAATATTTATTATTTCCTTTTGATTGCTTATAATTAACACAATATAATAGGCAAAGTTTTCTCAGCCAAATCTGAATTCTGCAAAGAAGAGTCTAACGTTCGGTTGTTTTTAATTCAAATAATCAGTACTTGTGATTTGCCATAAAACCAGTCAATATAATATTCTTCATTTTGAAAAATTAAACGCTTTTTACTTATGTAAATAAAAAAATAAAAACAGAAATTAGTACGCCACGTTATTTTTCCAAAAATTTTTGTTTTTAGGAATTTCTCTCACTAATTAAACTGTTCGCACTAACCTTGGACGAATTTGCTACATAATTTACACTCCGTTGCAAATTATCAGACCACCCTAACTGAACTAAACCATATAATACAAAGAAAATTTCAATTTTAAAAAATTCAAACTTAAAAAAAATTTTCATATTCGCGCATGGAGTTTTGTACCCCGCTTAATTTCAGTAGAATGAAGTTCAACTTTGAATGGATACAAATTTCCCTTGTATTTTGAAAACTATTTTTTCTCGCATTTGTTTTCATATAACGAATAGCAAATTTTATTTTTAGCGAAACATCTGCGGCGAAAAAAGTTCTCAAAAATCAACGCTAGTTCCTAGCTATTTGAAACTCACAGTTTATTATACTGAAATTTAATGGGCTACAAATCTATATCTTCAGAAAATTAAAGTTTTTAGTTTTTTAAATTTAAAATTTTGATGAATTTTAATAATTTGTTTTTACTTTTAAGCAAAGTTGCATTTCCAAAAAATTGTAGTGTTTTAAATTTTTTTTTTAAGTTAAGATGAAATTTTAAATATTTAAAAAAAAATTTTTTTTAAACCATTCAAAAAAAATTCCAGTTTCGATTTTTTTTAAGTTTGATGGAATGTTATTGATTTTTTTTCTTTTTTAACAAAGGTATTTTTTAGAGGATGAACAGTATTTAAATTTGAGTTGAAAAGTAATGCAAATTAAATAAGAGAAGGTAAATTAGAGAAAATTTGGCAATAATATACAACGGGTTTACTAGCAGTTATTTTGAAATTTTGTAAACTACCGTTGAATGGGAGGTGAGTTGTACCAAAATTAGTAGAGACTTATAAAGTAGTTTAGGAGATATACCTTATTGCTCGTAATTGGGAAGTTCCACGCCAAATTTACATTATTTTAATTTTTCTATATTCCTCTTGCTTCTAATAAATCGTTGTTATCAAATTTGAGCGAAATTCTGATTTATTAAAATACCGAATATTTTGCCATATAGTGTTCATTTTCTAAGATTTTGAAACCCACTGAAACTGAGAGATCAAACTTTTTGATGACCGTTGTATGAGAGGTGGGCGTGATTTTTGTCAAATTCCTATAATTTTCGAAATTTTGCTTACTGAGTGGAAATGTTAAGTGTGTACCAAATTTCGTAGAGCTTGATGAGGTAATTGCTCTGAAGTCGGCTGTATCACGCCATAAGATTTTCAGCCCACTCCAACCCTATCCTGTTGATCAAATTTGAGGAAATTATAACATATTTTAATTTTAAATTAGTGCTACCTACTGTCAATGCTATACTCCCACCCACTCACACGAAAAAATTATTTTCCATATACTACATACATATGACGGCATATAGTACAAATGTATGCGTGACTAATACACACACACCGTTATGTATGTACATACATATGTACATTAGGCGAGGATCGAAAAAAGCTTGTAATCTCACTTCGAAAGAATTTTAGCATTAAAAATTTTTATCTCCTCTACGTCGTGCTTAATCCAAAATCGGGGTTTCTTAATAAATTATTATTTTTAAACCGATTTTAAAGTTTTGATCCAATCCATTCTTCGAGCAGTAAACTCAATCAGCCCAATTATCAAGATACCGCTGATTTGTCAAAGTTTGTTTGTATCTTACAGTGCCTTGTAATAGATTTCAGTCTGGAGAAATTTGACTGGTGGTAGATGTTAGGCAGTGGAGAGTTTTAATTTTAAGGAAATCGACCCCGTCTAATGTACATACACACACGTGCATTCGTAAATTATAATATGAGTAGAATCTGCATAGCTGCTTATGAACTCAACTAAGATACTACGAACTTGCCACTTTTGGTTTCTGTTTCATATTTCACTGTCATGATGATTTGGTGCTCGTTGGTTAACTGAATGTTCAGCATATTTTCTACGAGTTTGTTTAGTTTTTGCCAAACAGCAATATAGCACTTTTCTTGAGGAGAAAATTCTTTTTAAGAGGAAGAAACGAGAGGGGCAGAAATATGAACATACGTGCGAAGAGCGCGAAGAGCTTAAGTTGCTGGTGGGGTAAAACGCCATGCGATAATTTTATTATGAAAAAAGGCATCAATAAAATGGTTTCAAGACCGATGCTGATGATGCTGGTTAAGGTAAAGACAAAGTTGGCAATCTGGTAACAGACGCCCAAAGTGGCGCGTTCGGGGAAGAGGATATATAGCGATGAAATTCATGACACTCTCCGCTTGCTCAAGATGATGTGAGAACAGCATTCATGTGTCTTAAAAACAAAAAAGGTCTTGCAACCGAGAGTATACTGGCTGAGCTGCTCAAAGTCGATGTGTGAAGAAGATATGCCCGAAGAATGTAATCTCAGTGTTCTTTGTCCAACGCACAATATGCGTGATCCCACTTTTGTTTGCGTCTACTAAAGCGGAATAAGCCTTCATAAAATGGACCTTATCCGTGTGGCTTCAGGCAGTGCTCGAAATTGTGGAAAATATGCTAGACAAGGAAATCGACATAAACCACTTTTCGTTGACTTTAGAGCAACTTTTGATAACTTGAAGAGGATTCCCCGCAGAACAACTAGAGTGTAGAGTGGCGTTGAGCATAACTTTTCGCTGCGTCCAAATTGGGATGGAGCTCTCCGTTCGAGACTAAAGGAGGTTTAGTCAGTGCGACTTTCTTCAATCTGATGATAGAAAGTTTAGTACAGATATTATATGTATACATCATTGGCCTAAAGACTAGGCCCGTTAGTGAAAATGGCATGGGGAAGGAGGCAAAATAGATTGGTCTAATGGTGAACTTAGAACGAAACCTAGTACTTCCTAGGATCTAACATTAACACCAGCAATTACGTCAGACGCTTATTTGTATTCAATAAGCAATTGAAAGGCAGATGCCACTCCTGACATATAAAAATTCTCTCTACAAATCTCTCATCAGTACCATCTTACTATGCGGCACAGAAACGTGAGTGTTGTCGAACAGAGATGAGAGCATTCGATTAAACTATTCTACCCAAATTTTTAGTCCTGTCCGCGAATGACATGGAAGTAGTCAAACGCATAAAGTCAACTTTATATCGATTATGCCTAAAGAGCATTGTTTTTAATTATACCAATGTAATTTTATATGTTTTATTTTTTCAAATATAAATATTATAATTTACACAGTTTTATGAAAGTTTTCAGTTTTCATCTAAGTCACACTTTTCCAATATCATTGATATCGAACCATAAATACTTATTTTCTATACTAGCGCCATCTAGTGGACTCATTTTTCGTAAAAGTACGTCCCGCCGCACCCCCATTATACGAGTACGTTTCTATATTCGTAAAAGCGGAGCAAAAGCAGAGATTTTCTGAATAACTCGCCTCTAGTAGACCATAAATACGTATTTTCTGATTAATTCGATTCTCGCGCCATCTAGCGGATAAATTTTGAATAAAAGTATTTCTCGTTGCATTCGCAATATGCGTTTCAAATGTTATCAAAATCGCATCATAAATACATATTTTCTAAATAACTCGCCTGTAGCGCCACCTAGCGCAAGTTTTGTTCTAATATCATTAAATATCAGACCATAAATATAGATTTTCTGAATATCTCGACACATAGCCTATGTACTAATATACTGCCAAAATTTGTTTAAAACCTGTTCATCGGCTTTTAAAACAAGTTGTAACAAAGAAAGGGGCTACATTTTATATACTTATAACTATGGGCCCGTTTTAATGTAACCTAGTTGCAAAAAAACACTAAGTAGGATAAGAAATAGCATGTAAAACAACAACACTAACTCGGAAAAATATGCGAGTTGAGCCAACTCGGTTATATGATATCCGACCTGAGATGTAGTGTTGTGAAGCAAAAAAAAATGCTCTATTGTGAATGGGCTCTGGAAAAATTCTTGGGAAATTTCAATCAACTTTCAAATCTTGTTTGTTTTATGGATACATAAACAAAACAAATAAAAATGGAACAAGGGTAAGTAAAATTGCTTTTCATCAACTTAATCAAAAACATCGGTAACATTTTGCTGTACAATGTATAAGGGTTTTATAGAAGCGAGCACGAAGAATTTACATCAAAAACATTGCAAAAACTTCACTAAAATTGGATTTTTTTTAATTTGCTTTTGGTTTTTTATTTTACTTGTATCTAGTTAGAATAAAAAATGATCTGAATTGAATTTTATATGTGATACTGCTTGTGAATTTGTTTTAGGTTTATAGATTTTAAGTTGAATGAAATGCAATGAATTCTTATAAATATTTTTATTAGTGAATTTAAAGATATAAATATATATGTATATGCAGTGAAATTTTAAAATAATATTTTGTTGTCTTAAATAATTAAAAAGGGGTTGCCTGCCTTCTGTCAAGGGCTCCTTCAAAACCTTCATCAAGTGCAAACGTATTTTCATCACTCACTCGTTGATATCGCACAAATTTGCTAGTTGCCTAAATGCCACTGTATTGCTTACATACCAAATGTAAATATACACGGATTTTTTGTGGTAATATACGCGTTCTACCACCACCAGATGTGGCAGGTACGCAGTTAAGACTCCGAATATTTCACTGAAAATAAAATAGCATTAAGTTTATGCATTTCTTTTACACACATTTTGTTATTACTTGTTAGATATTCCACCGTTTGGCGTTTTAGTCTCATGTGCATTTTGAAATCTGCCTCACTCATTGCATCGAGTGTACCCTCAAAATTGGAGCACTTCTCACGTGCCTTGTTTTCACTCTCCGAGTCTTTAGAAGAGTTGGAGCTTGTATAAATCCTTCCAATACTTCTAGTACTTCTTGCATCTCGCTATTGCGACCTGATTCGCAAAGCTCACCCGTGTACAAAGACAACATCTACAAAAGTAAAAGGTTATTAATGCATTTATTTAATGTTTTTAAATAAATTAAATAACTTACCACAGAATCCTCAGAATTGCTCATTTTGTTTTGGTTCTTTAAAGTTTTATCTAAACAAATCATATGTTTAATGACAGATTTTGCCAGTGTTGTGAAGTAACTAAAAGGAAATTTTATCCGAGTTGGAGTGTTTTTTTGCAACTAGGTTACATTAAAACGGGCCCTATATAGATAATAGATAGATACTTAGATAATGGAGCTACTACATATGTACATACATATATATATCCATATATACATATGTACATGCATTATTTAAAAAAAAAATGTTTATTTTTCAGCAATTTCATACCAAATTTGTAATGCTATTTACCAACACTGGCGCACAAGCAATGAAATTTATACTTGGAGAGTCTCGCATAACGGTATCTTACCACCCCCTCCAATTGTTTACCAAAATGCAAGCTAACTAAATAAATTGGTTTGAATTGACAACAACGAAAGAGTACGATTGTGATGCTCTCCTATACGGCCACATAAATTCTCTTAGTCCAAAATGGAGAGCACCAAAACACAGCATCACCATCCATCGTATGCATTTAAATGCCGTTGTTTAACTGTAAAAGTAGTAAAACTATGAATTTCGTACAAGTGAGATGATATTCGAGTATATACATATATATGTATATACTATATGTATATACATAGTATATGATTCTTGTTGCTGTTGTTATGAACGTGATTTAACTTCAGCTGATTGTTCATTCTTTCAATATTGTATATACTTTGCTATTGTTATTGTAATCTGTATCTGCAATTCTCTGAGGCAACCCGGTCGTCGGTCTCTCCGAGTGTGTGTTATGGATACGCGTGCACGGCTATGTGTATGTGTGTGTGTGTGTGTGTGTAGGTGTGAGTGTCCGTTCGTTTCGTTGATTATGTGTATGCGATTTGTTGGTGGATTGTTTTTGCTTTCGCTTGTTGGTTTTGCTATTACCCGCTGCATGTGCGCGCGTGTGTGTGTGTGTGTGCGTGTGCGTCTGTGTTTGTATATTTGTATGTTTATGCGAATTGTGGTGGCAAATCGTAGTGGTCCCGACGATAGTAGTTGTTGCAGGGCGTTTGCTGCGAACGAAAGTGGTGGCAGAAAATTTAACGTTACTAACAAATAACAAATACTAAGTATTTACTAAGTTGTGTATTGTTAAAAAATCATACAATAAATAAATGAAATCAACTAGTGATATGATTGTTTTGCTATCATAAATCGAAAAGCGAGTGAGTGTGTGTGTTTGTTTTGTTTTTGTTCTTTTGTTTTTTCAAATAAAATTCCAATATTAATCAGCTTGCAACGAGTAGAGTGCGTTCGTTGGTCTTTGTTGTTGTTGCTGTTGTTGTTGATGTTCAGATTGTTATTCATTTTCGCTGTTAGTTGCTTGTTGCTACTCTGGCATATTAAGCCGTGTTCTGCTGGCGTTTGTTGTTAATTGAAATAAATTGAGTTTTATTGTTGTTAATAAAAGTTTGTTTCGCACAACTGAGTGCCGTCATTCTAAAGAAAGCAAAATTTGTATACTAATTTTAATCAGGCAAACGCAAAAGTGAGTGATTTTGTAATGTTTTTTTTTTTTGTTTTAAATAGAAATGTGTACCTACATACATACATAATGTGCATAGTATATTTAATATATATGTATGTACATTAGCCTATAAGTAGTTTTTATAAACACATTTTCTTATCACTTTGTTAATATTACGAGTATACTATGGGTAATAAAATATTTTTAGCAATCGTAGTAAAATAAAAAAAAAAATTGTTAACACTCACTTTCAATACAAATACATTTGTATGCAAAAAAGTATTATCAGAAAAATCACTATCCCCAACACCGTCATCAAAAGCAGATTTGCCACCAAACATTGCTCCCATAAATTTTGCTGCGCCGAAGTATCTCCCGTTGCCGGCAGTACTTTATTTTTAGTTTGCGGCATTTTACAAATGTGACATTACTTTCAACTACATAGCAACAGCTATGAGCTGCGGTATTTAACATTAGCCATATCCATGCAACAAGCGATGCAAACTCCGATAACAACAACACAACGGTGCGCGCATACGTTTGCTCAGTGTTTTCTTGTTCAGATTTTCGAATGCAATTAATTGAAGGAAAATTCATAAAGTGTCCTTAAATTTTTAGTACGCAGTTTTGTAGCTCATTTAAAATTAGTAAAATAAAGTGCAAGTCTCAAGTGGACACAAATTGCCGTTGATTTTTAAGAATCTTTTTTTGCTAACGGTGTTGTGCATTTTTTTTTCATACATATAACGCTAACGCAAGTTCCCAATTTTGTATATAGAAAAAATTAAAACATATATTAATTTGTTTGGCCTGATTTAATTATTAAGAACAATAATTTTGAGCTAAATATCAGTTTTGTATCTGAAAAGTATTGGAAAAAGGCAACAACAGTCAAAATTGAAAGTATAGTTGCTATTTCGGAGTACACAAATCACAACTCCACACTCAGAGAAAACTATCCAATTCGTTATGTAATGAAAAATTTCTTTCAGTATTATTGCTGCAAATCATATCGCTATCATCTCAATTGAAAAAAAAGTCGAACCGAATCCGTTTGGTGTTTGGTGACCGATGCCGAAGTGCACCTTCTTTTCTCTGCATCGTGATTTCCAATCACAAATTAAATTCCAAAAATTTAGAGTGTTTGAAATGTTTGGTAATCTTTTTTTTATTTTCTAAAACTCCGCACAAAGTTTGAAACTTGAATTAAAGCAGGTTTTGTTAGAGAATAAAAAATAAATAGTCAAAAGTTGTCAATATGAGGTGGGGGGTTATAAATTTGCGTTGGGATATAGCTTCTGTTTTGTTTTTCAATCTCCTGGTGCGATCCTTTTTTTAAATTAATTTAGAAAGTAGCTAGATGGTTAGAATGCTCTAGAGAATGATTCTTTAGAAAATTTCACAGTGAATATATTCAGAGAAAGTCTTTATGCCAAGACCGTAGGAGTCCACAGGAAGTAAAACTAAAATTGCAAGTTAAAAGGGCTGTTATATAATTTTTATTTGGAAGTATTTGCTATTTTAGCTTTTTGTTTAATTTGGCTTTAATCACACACAGATTGTGTCTGAAAAGACCGCTAGTAAAATTTCCCGAGAATTAATTCCTTACAACATTTTAACCCTCTAGCAACTTACTTCACAAATTTGGTTGTCGATAAGTTTCTTGGAATAAGGGTCAAATAGGCACCTTTAGGTGGGAGCTAATGGGTTAAAATGTTCTACAAAAATATTTGCCGTGAAATGATACGGTATGCATATCTACATATGTGTTAACCCTTCATTTTCTCAGACATATACATAGTTTAACCATTTTTATTTTGCTTTTTTTTTTAAACCACTCAGATAGGAACATAAACACTTTCATATTTAAATAAATCATAAAAAACTAATTTCAGCTAACTCATGGAGCTAATCCATCGATTGCATAATAGGTATTAAACTGGGTCGCGAAAAAAGTTAGCAATTTTACTTGGAGAGGATTTTAGAGTCATACAAATTGGCGTATCCCAAAAGCAACGACCATTTCTTCATTTCTTTTTTTATTTATTAAAAAAGTATACATATACCAATTTTTCGGCCTATTTATTTGTATCAAATAATAATTTTTACAAGCTCAGGGTCATTTTTCATATGACAAATTATAGAAAAAACAACAATGGTTAAGAAGTTAATGAAAAATGGTCTTTAGTTCATAAAAATTAATATTCGATTAAAAAAGTGTAAGATATTGTTAAAAATATAATGTTGAGTACTGTATTATTACGTTTCCAACAAAAAGGTTTAATTTTACGAATAGTAAAGTTGTTGTAGGGCTAGTTGAAATTAAGTTATATGAACTTATTTGGCGAAGGAGGTATTCCAGAGTAAAAAGGTAAGAAGGATACTTAATATTCAAAAAGAGCTTTTTGGCTGTTTTCGGATACGCCAAGGAAGAAAATTTCTACGACCCTAAATTCCTCCCGAAACAAACTTTCAAACAAGGGGGCATAATTGCTTACTTTTTTCCTAAAAATATTACCAAAGCCCGGGCTGGTTTAGGTTGCCATAAAATTGCGCTGCATTAATATTTTTCTTTGCGTAAATAAATTCGACTTTGAAGAAATGAAATGCCTTTGTGTCGGTATGTGTATCTAATTTACATACCTACATATATGTATGTTATATAGGTATAGATTTTTCACATACATACATATCTACATATGCAAGCACTCAAAATTTATTCTCATTTTCCAATTAAAATACCTTTGAAGTAAAATAATTAAGACTGTACATCTACTGTTTGTTGAAGGTCGACAACCTTGGAGAGCTAGGCCCCTACACGAAGTTCTTGTTATTCGATAAAAAGCTATTTGTAATTCCTTTTCAAACCGATTGAAAACCCAATTAAAGTTAGCGCACATCTGCAAAATATTTTATACACAAAAGTCTTGCCTTAAACTGCAATTTCCTACACTCTTTTCTATAATTGAAACAAATTAGTAGTACTTAAATTGTTTCCGACTTATAATACTAAAAAATTTCTCTCATTACAGCATCCACCACTGAACGGCGTCTGCGCATTGCCGTTATTGGTAGCGTTATTGCCACATTACTACTACAACTACAACTACTACTACCATACTACAACAAAGCCAGCAACACCCACAAGCATATTACAAAAGTTAACTGAACTCATACCAAAAACGTTAACTGAGAGAGGAATTAAGGGAGCGCTGAACTATTGTTGCCAATGCGCAATACACAAACATCTACATACACACACACACACACACACACATAACTATAGAGCGTAGAGAGAGCAATTTTGCGTAACGAATACGATATACTAACAAATTAGGAGAGTGTCGATTTGGTAACGGAAAGTGTTTATAACGATTGTTGCTGCTAACACCGAAGGATAAATAACCTAAGACATCTAGTGCGCAGATTTATTTAGCATTTAATTGCAGCAGACATTTTTTTAAGCTTCACCTCAAAACAAACAAAAAAAACATTCAAAATAGCCGCAATCGAGAGTGAGCCTGCAGCTAATGGCGGCGAGATGGCTTTCTTGCGCCACAATATTGAAAAGCGGCGCCTCATCGAGCTGGTGCGACTGAATCCGATACTCTGGGATTGTCGGCTGCCGCACTATAAGCGTTCGGATAAGAAAAAGGCGCTGAAGTGGAATGAATTGGGCCGTGTATTCGGTGTGAGTGGGGAGCGTGTTCAGCGCACTTTTACATCGTTGCGTGAAATATTTCGGCGTGAGTTGAATCATGAAAAGATGTTGGGAGCTCGCTTCAAGTCCAAGTGGGAATACTACGATGCGATGGCCTTTCTAAAGGAAGTGATTAGAGAGCGAAAGTAAGTAATTAGAGTGACTCAAATAATTGTACATGATTGTGATATTTTGTATCATATGTTTTTCATGAGCAATTTTTTCGGTAATTTTTTACAAAAATTTAGTTTGTTATATAAGAAATAGTATATAAATGAAATTTTCAAACTCTGTTCAAATTCAACAAATTTTCATCAAAATTTTAAACTTTTAATTTGAATTTTCGGAGAGTTTCCGGTATGTAGTTTTGCAGCTTGTTAAATGAGTTACATAACTGCAGAAGTTTTATGAAAATTCTGATTATAAATTTGTTTGCTTAATTATTATAAATTTTCTTCAAAGTTGGAAATTTTGATTTATAGGATTTTTGTTATATAACGAACAATATTTCAAAGACAACCGGCCCCTGAAAAAGTTTGCAATTTTGACAACGCTTGAAATTCATAAGATTTTTGTTGATGTCTATTTATATTTTGTTATATAACGTACTGTTCATAAAATAATTAACGAATACATAAACTGTAAATGAAAAAAGGTTCGAAAATCGTGATTCCAAAATTTTTTTCAAAAACGAACAGGCCTCTGAAAAAGTTTACAATTTTTATTGAAAATTTTGTTGAGTATTTAAAATTTTTTTACAAAGTTTACCATTTTGATTTATAAGATTTTTGTTATATAAAGAATTATATTTCGGAGATCAAAACTTCAAAAAAATTTAAAAAAAGGCCTGTAAAAAGGTTTGGAATTTTATAAATTTTGAACAAAATTTTAATTTTTGATTTACATACTTTTTATAATATAACGTAATAAAAAACATTTTCAAAAATTAAAAAACAAAATTACTCTCTGGTCATGGGTTTGAGTCACTGTATATACTATTTTCAAGTTAATTTTATAAATAATGGTTTATTAATTTTACCACTTAAGGTCACGTGAGCGCAACAAAGCGTCCGGAGATGCGCATTCGCAACAACAACAACAGTCGCACAGCAATAATAATAGCAGCGCAATCGATGAGTATCAGTATTTCGCACCCAACGATCCAAATAATCCAAATAATCAACAATCGACGCATTCGCTCGAACAGCAACAGCAACAACAGCCACCACCTCCATATCAACCGATGCAGCAGCAGCAGCAACAGCAACAATCAGCTGGGTTAGCTCTGCCCACACAGCTTCACTTGCAACAAATGCCACCATCGAGTGGACAAATTCCCACACAGCCACATCAACACCCACTCGGGGCAGCTGGTGTTGGTACACAACAACAACAACAAGCATCAGATTTGATGACGAGCCTAAATGCCAATACGATCTCAACTATGCAAAATTTGGGCAATGGAAATGGCGCGCTGCCCAACAATTCCAGACCACCTTCGCAACAGCCCCTTCCGCCTGGTACCCAAACGCTGGTGGCCATTTCCAGTTCACGATCCTCGTCTAGTTCGCCATCGATTTATATAAAAGAGGAACCCGATTCACCAGATACACTCTCTCTCACTACCATTACCATCAATGAACGCAATTCATCGTATTCGCCGCGACATAGTACATCAATTATAGCAGGAACAACAAAAAACAAACTTATTCCAAGCATCAATTCACATAACAAAGATGGTATACATCTCAACAATAATAACAACAATAATAGTGCTTTGCGTAAAACCAAATCGCACATCCATCGTTCATCGGCGAGTTTGATCATTGACGAAGACTTCGCTGGCCACGATGTCGAATTGGACGATCTTGACGATCCCGATGTGGATATGCTCGACGATGGACGTCTCTCACCTGCGAGCACCTACACACTGGGCATGCCGTCGAAGCCAAATCATCCGACAGCGCGTGAAATACTTTATACAAAATTTGGAGACTTTTTGGCCGCACGTTTGAATACGCTAAATGAGACGGTGGCAAATGATTTAATGAATCGCATACTGCTACTGATCGCTGAAAAGTAATGAGAAAAGTAATGAGATAGACTTTTTTAGATTCTATGTGTGCTAAAAATAAGTAGCTGTATTTGAGGAGTTTAGATAGATCTACATATGTATATCTAAAAAGTTTTGTGAATATAAATGTGTACATATTTTTGATAAACCTGATAATACTATGTATCTACTAGTTATATACGAGCTTTAGCTTTGCATACTTGCTGTGTGTAAGTAAAACTTGATCTGTATGAGTCTGAATTATAGAGCTATAAGTCATATCAACTTGCCATATACGCACATATAAATATTTCAATGCTATTATATGTTTGTAATATGAAAATAAATATATATGTGTATTTGACTACATAAGAATATAATTTTGAAATTAATGTACTATAAAATAGCGCGCATTAATAATACTTTGAAATAAAAATTTGCTCTGAAATTAATTTGTATAAGAACATTATCGTGTGAAAACAGAATCGCTCACTTCTTCAAAATCATCTAATAAGTAAGAGATAAGCATTCTGCCTACAGCCTGAAAGTGTGCTTAAACAAAATACAACAGTTTTGATATCTTTGTAGTGCTCTAGTTACGTGGTTAAAAATTGTTGGAGCCCGTACCGCGTATTGGAGATACTGGTAGATAATACGATACGAACGACTTTAAATTCCTTTCAATTTCATAAAATTTCCGTTGATGGTGATCTTGCCTTATATCGGGTCTTGCAATAGGAACGCTACAAAAGTTTTTTTGAATAAAACAAAAACGGGTTGGGATATGAGTTAAATTCTTTATTCCTGTGAAAGTACATTCGATGCCATTATGTAAGGAACTCGACTTCTTTTGCATGGTCACCACGGGCACGCTTGCAGAAGTCCAGATGCTGAACCAAATTTTCGACGGATTTCAAGCATAAATCGGCCGATACTGCTGCAATTTCACGTTCGATATTCGTACGAAGTTCATCAATCGTTGCTGGCTTGTTGGCATAGGCCATAGACTTGACATAGCCCCACAGGAAATAGTCTAACGGCGTCAAATCGTACGACCGAGGCGGCCAATTGACTGGGCCATTTCGTGAGATAACACGTTCGCCAAACTTGGTTTTCAATACATCGATTGTGACATTCGCTGTGTGCCTTGTGGCGCCGTCCTGGTAGAACCACATATTGTCCAAGTCCATATCATGCAATTCGGGCCAAAAATATTCGGTTATCATTGAGCGGTAGCGATTCCCATTCACAGTACCGTGCCGGTCTTGATCATCACGAAAGAAGTACGGCCCAATGACGCCGCCGGCCATAAACCGCATCAAACCGTTTTTTTTTCGGAATGCAATGTTGACTCATTGAGTACGTGTGGATTGCTGCCTGTCCAGCCAGAAATGACGACGACCATAAATTGGACGTAGCGCTCTTAAAGTTGAGGCCATTGACTCCGAATTTCGGTAGTAAATTTTAATAATTTCGACTCGTTGTTGGATCGTATATCTTTCCATGATGAGATGGCAAAACTTACTGAAGAGAAATGTCAAAAGAGCGGGGAAAAATATGGCGTCGTTTGCTATCACTATCGGTCTACTTTTGTAGCATCCCTAGCGAAAAACCCTTTGCAAATTATAATATAAAACGTACTTCGAACTTTTACGTGATGGTACTAAATGCTCTACACAACTGCATATCAAATAGAATTTTGAAAACTTTTAAACGTTAAATTTTGTACGAAGTTTGAAACTTTTATTTTTAAAATTTTGTTCCACATGTATGGGTCGTGAAAAAACGTTGAATAAATTTGTTTTAGGAAAAATTTTATCAAAATGTCATACTGTTTAATTAGAACTTTTTCGGTATGCAGTTTTGTTACACATTCAAATTCAGTGTAATAAAATGGAAGTATTCAGTGTCTTTTAATTCGCGTTGATTTAAGATAATGATAGGGAACTAGGCAGGAAAAAGTCAAATGGTTTATTGAAGAAAGAAAAAAACAAGAAATAAGTAAATTGATTTTATTTATTCCTCCTTTTTTTATCGCACACCCAGATGTAACTTGAATTTTTTTTATGAAGAAGGTTTTCTTTCGATTACCGCTAAGAAAAACGAGGCCACTTCGTTAGTAAAAATGTTGAATTCAGGCTTAATTCACTCTTTTGAAATTCTCGAATATTTTTCTCACGTGGTGGTCCATTGTGCATCTTACTTTCGCTTCCAATTTCGATAAACTAAAATAGAGAAAAATATACAAGGTATCACAAAACTAATACTCTATATCGGGGGAATATACATATATAAAGATAATGAAATTTGAACTAGAAATTTCATTCAAACCTGGCAAGTGCCTACTAAACTTGGCAATTTTCAGGTTTCCTGCGCCTAAAATTATACGGCAAAAATTGGTTTCAGACCTCCAACGATGACAGCGGCCATTTTTATGAGTGTGCCCTATTGAAAACGTTTCATTGACGTTATATTCTGCGCCATAGTTTTAGGTGCAGTAAACTTGACAACTGTCAGCTTTCTAGTAACAACACCTTTTATCGATTCGCCTGGACAACAAATGTCGTCAATTAAATTTTAGGAGGCTACCACAAATTTCATGTAAGCGTTTGAATTGAAAATTCCACTTTTCCATAACTGAAATCAAAAAGCGTCTATTGAAATACTAGACTCACTTGCTTCATGAAGAGTTGCAGCCACTTTTTTTTTTTGCTTTAGATAGAATTTCAGAAGAAAGTTCCTCACATGCAGCTGCTTGAAATTTCGCATATTTTTTTGCAGCCTACCGAGGTAATGGCACCCAATAGGCATCCTAATTAGGAAGCTGGGGTTTGCTTTGGATTTATGTGAAAACATTTGCACTACACACACAGAAACACACACAAACAGCCAACGGTATTTGCTATCAACAATTGATGGTGGTGAAGTGCAAAAGCTTTGCGAGTTCACAGTTGAATAGAAGAAGAATATTTTTGTTCATAAGCTGTATGCCATGCTGCTAAATCAAAACCTACTAAATGCCATTGACTGCGGAAAACTCCATTTCAGTAGACTCGGTGATTAGTCATTGACCGTTCTACGGAGCATAGTCGAGTTTGTGGTGGAATTGTTGAAGTGTTGCAAAGGCTTTGCGGTCTGTCTACCAATACTTTGCGTTACATAACGAATGACATACATACACACACACACATACACGCATACATGCATACGCAATTTAAACAAACCGACAGTCATGAATAGCGAACTTTTAATGAGTTCTACTGTAAAGCGCGAAGGACAGTGCTATTTTAAATGAGC
This sequence comes from Anomoia purmunda, assembly GCA_951828415.1. Classification (NCBI taxonomy): domain Eukaryota; kingdom Metazoa; phylum Arthropoda; class Insecta; order Diptera; family Tephritidae; genus Anomoia; species Anomoia purmunda. Next base: position 107,243,785 of record OX639996.1, on the reverse strand, counting down.
TATAGGATAGCATCAGTTGCGGCCGATAGCATCATTGCAATCGTAAGTATATATTGCCTATGACCAAGTGCATGTGTATGTGTGTGTATGTATATTCAAATGTAAAAGTATATGCGTTGAGATTGTATGTACTGAATGCCACAGTCTATAGAATATTTTTGCCTCAAAATGGCAGCAAGATATTTCCACGGTAACTGCATGTTGACTAAAGCGGTGAAGTCGATAACTTTGTCTATGCCATTGATTTAACATTTTGTACAGTATGGACGGTGTGGACGCGGATAAGCTTTATCTCGAAGCAAATGCTAGTAGTAGATGACGTGCTGTGCAGAAGCGGCAGTCAACGTTGGCCGCCCCCCTTCCAGGTGGTGTGTGGTTGTTTTCGCTTACAACGCTTAGATAATTGGCGAATGCTGATGCATTGTGGCAGGTCACTAATAGATGTGAAATTACCACAATACCACATACACACACACACACACACATGTACGCCCATACATCCATAGAGAACGTCAACATACATCGCACACATGACAAGTGTGACGCACCTGAAGAATGGCAATATAATGAAGATGGCGCAATGAAGGGAGATCAGAGAGCATAACCAACCAGTCGCTATAGCATGGAAGACATTTGGAAATGATTTGCATCGCTGAAAACAAACACAAAAAACAAAAAAAAAACAGCGAACGCAGCAGTATGATGGGGGGGCGTATGAGTGACGCTGATTGGCGCTAACGGTGCGTGCAGTGCAGGATGTAATGGCACTCGTAACGAATTCCACTTGTATCTGAGGTGCACTTATTGTGGAGGAAGTTGAAGTTCGAATTCAAAATGATGCTTACTAAGTATCGGCAAAGGTTTTGTGAGTTATTAGGGAAAAGCGGTGTCGGCGGTAGGGGGAGAGCGCTAAGTACGTACTCAATGATTATGGTGAGTTTTGTTTACATGATTTATTAGGTTATGTTAAAATTGTGAAAAATATTGTATGTACATATGTGTATGTAAGTGCGCATTAGGGTGCAGCCGCAAGAAAAAGTAACGATTTCTCCATCGGAATTGTAAAACTGATTAGGTTTTAAGATTTCCGCCAAAATATTTTGGCAAAATATTAAAATTTACCTAGCTCACGATTTTAAAATACCTTCAAGAGTGCAGCTTTTTGTAAACAAAAAATGAAGATTTTTTTAAGTTCATTTTACAAAAAAATCTGAGTTGACAAAGCAATCTAAACTTAAAAGGTCTGCATGCAAACAAATATTAAAAAATTTCCGCAACGGCAATAATGGGGTGCCGAAGAAAACCTCTTCTTTTTATTTATGAAAAACTCCATTTTTGCAGTTAATTTCAAATTGGCCCAGCTTATGTCAATATTAATATTTTTTTTCCGAAATATTTTGGCTAATGTCTTAAGTGCGGGACCATTTCGGATCTAGTTTGAGATTATTTGGAATCAGTTCCAAAATGGGCAGAAGCTGATCCCGACCTGATTCCAATATACCCGAAATAATTCTGCATTTCGAGACTAATATGAAAACCAGGGACCTTAGTGGTTGTAATATTTATAAAAAAATCATGCTTTCGTAGTTATTTTGTTAGTTTTATTGACGATAAGTAATCGTTATTCTTGAATTTTAAATTTTTTGATCAAGTTTGATAGTTATTTTTGAATTTTTATTTTTTCGATAAGAAATAATCGATATTCTCGGATTTTTATTTTCCCTTTCACATTTGATCCACATTGTTCAATTTTTATATTTTCTACATATTATCGACATATTATTTTGTAAGTTTTATTTACGATAAGTAATCGCTATTCTTGAATTTTTATTTTTTCGATCAAGTTTGATAGTTATTTTTGAATTTTTATTTTTTCGATAAGAAATAATCGATATTCTCGGATTTCTATTTTTTCGATAAGAAATAATCGATATTCTCGGATTTTTATTTTCCCTTTCACATTTGATCCACATTGTTCAATTTTTATATTTTCGACATATTATTGTCATCGCCGATAAATTAGTTTGCGATGATTATGATCGAAAAATTGGAAATATAGAAAAAATATCGATTAAAAATTATCGCAAAAATTTAAATTCCAAAACAACGATTATTTTCGATCGGAAAAAATTTTAAAATAAGGATCAAGCTTGATCGAAAAATAAAAATTAAAAAATAACGATTATTTTTTTTTTATCGAAAAACAAAAATTCACAAATTTGTCATATATTTCATTTCATTTAAATTTAATGATTTAAAACAAATAATCTTCTAAATAAAAGAGGTCATATTTTTATAGTAAATGGCAGAAGGGTTAGATCGATATTTTCGAGTTTCGTTTTGATTGAATTCTTGTCAATAATTTTTTCATTCTAAAAAAAAAAAAAACAAATCAACGATTACTTTCGGTTCCTGATGAAAAGACTTTTATAATTTATAAATCTCAAAATAATAGTTATCGATAACTTAAAAAAATTTATCTCGCTGATAATTTTAACGGATAGACTATTATTTGTATGTAATATAAGCCTAAATATTTAGGGTTAGTTCTAATTCATAATTATCATGAGAGAAGACTTTTATAATATATGTAAGTCTCAAAATAATGGATAATGAAAAGCCTAAAAATATTAGTTCTCTAGAGGTAGTGTTCCTATTTTCAGCAGCTGTCAACTTTCAACAAAAATAGCAAACTCACTCAGAACACTAATTAATATGACTTATTAAATAAAATTAAACTAATTTATACACTTCTTATAAAATTGTGCGGTGTTTGCAAATATGCTTCCTCTTATTTTGTTTTTTTTTTGTTTTTGTTGAGAAAAACTCTTATAATTCGCAGCACAATTATTTCACATCAAAATCTCCTACTGAAATTTTCAACTTGCATTACTTTAATCAGAACTAAAGCGCACAACCACATCTACAGAATATCACTAGATTCATTTGCCTATTCATTGCAAAAACTTATACCTTGCCAAATGCAGCAATTAGTGAAAAGAAAATATGACTTCATTACTTCGAAAATCTGTAAGTATGCAAAGCGTGATAAACTTTACGACTCATAAATCGTGCAACGATGCGTATAGGCAACATTTAATTATCTCAGCTTGTCTGCAACAATTTGCGATTGACACTAAACTTATTTGGTTAATGAAATAAAAATATTTGATTTTACAGCAACTTTCTTTTCAATATTACAGCAGCTTGTTAGCGCATTCTAAAAACTTCGCGAACTCAGTTTCCACCTGACTTAGGGGAAACATTTGCTGGTACTCGTACAACTTCTCTCACCAAACGCCTTGCCTTGATTGCCAGTGTCAAATTCTAATAGGCTACCAGATGGAATTCCACCTTCTTCTCGTCGTACCATTGCATCGTTTCATGGCAAAGAAAAAAATTAATAAGAAGTAAAAATTATTCCAACGCTTTGCAACTGACGCTATGCTCTCAACATGCCACCAAACACCTTGGATTTCTTCGTGTACTCAAGCGTTTTGAATGCTTCAGTGATGCGTGAAATTTGATTCAAACATACAAACATACACACAAACACACACACACACACACACACACTATGTATATGTAGAGCAGGCGTCGAAGATACATAGCTGATGAGTAGGAGTTGTGTGGCGTTAACTGACTTCGAGTGGAAGTTGATTACCAAGGCTTCAGTTGCCGTTGCTGCTGTTGCATCATCCGGCGGCCGCTTCTTGCCACTTTGCCACTGCTCGTTGTTATTGACGCAGAGTTGCATTGCAAATTTTGCTTGCAATTCCGAATAGAATTTCTGAAATGAAACACCAGCCAACTCAGCTATGCATTTCTTCATTTCTTCATTTCTTAATTTACTCAATGACTTTTTCTATTTGTACAGGGCTCGTTTTCCTGTCTGGCTGCCTGGCTGCCTGCCTGCTTTTTGGTCTATTTGTTGAAATGTCCAGTTATGTTAGTTATGTTTGTGTGAGTGTAGGGTGTTTCTGTTCTTCCGTCATTTGCTTGTTGATACAAAAATTAAATTGCAAAACATTCGCAAGTAAATACTCTGCCCGCTTCTTAGTTTACAAATCTTTGTTCCCAATTTATTTGATGTGAATCTTTCAAGTGTTGCTACTGCTACTGCTGTTAATATTTTGGGCAGTAGTTGCAAATGTTGTTGTAGCATTTTAATTTTGCTGACATTTCAGTATCTATTTACTTTTATTATACTTTTCAGATTTTATTTAATTTTGGTATTTGTTCTAGAATGCTACTTCATTTTTTCTTCAGTAAATTGAAATTGTAACTAGAAACTCTGAGTGCTGGAGTTTCAACATTGCACGGTGGAGCGAGAATTCATATTTAATTAATTGTTGCACGAAAGGATTAAAAAGAAATATTTGAATGAGTTCATGGTTGGTTGTTTTTTAGAAAAATAATCTATATTTATGAATATGGTTGAGGCCAGTATTTATTCTCGCCATCCGTTACCCTGAGGTCCAGGAATGTTGAGGTGAAATTGAGCAGTGTATGGAGCTATTCAGGCAGTGACTGCTGAAGGAGATTACTTAAAAAAAAAGAAGTTCATTGGGTGAGAAGAAAAAATATTGAGTTTCTGAGATTTTGAATTCGATTACTAGCTTATTTACATACAGCTTATAAATATTTGGTACACAAGTCTACTTTATTGGTCATCAAATATTTTAGCTACTTTTACTCTTCAACTCATCACTCTTCAAATCTTTCACCAAGGCTTTATAAATTTCACAGTTTTAGCTTTTTAAGTAATTGAAGAGTATTTAGAACAAGACTTCGCATCTGTCGATTAGTTTTAGATTTTCCCTAAACATTTTTTATTTTTGATACAAAAATGGAATGCCGAATTTCATGTTCTTAGCTAGTTTAATGCTAGAGTTATAAAACCCGATATCTGAAAAATCAGTTATACGACAGCTATTTAGTTATGGTCATTCGGCTTCGCCGATTTTTACATTAGACTTTCCGATCGTTAGAAGTGAAAGGAGCGCCAAATTACTTGCCCTTAGCTGATTTCGCATTGGAGCTAAAACGCGTGGCGCGGAGCAGTGAGAATTCATCGCTAACTAAAGAAACGGATTTTATAAAAATGAAAGGCAAAAATAAATGATTAAAATCATTTTAATATGTAAATTTTAAATGTTCATAATTTGTGGTCAACATAAAGAAAAAACTTTATAGTAGATTACGCCAATCGAATGTGATATCATTCCATTTGAAATCAATAACTCAGTCTCGTACTCCACCAACTTTTGTTTCATAAAATGCAAATTTTTTTCTGTTTGCTAACATAAAGGGCAACTCACGAAAAACCAGAAGCATTTAATTTTTAGTTTTTTTTTATAATTCATATGAAAATCCAATTTGATTTTAAGAGAATAGCAGTAAGGACCTGGCTCCAAGCTCCCGCTATAAGGTGGATATTGCGAAGCACCTCTATCGATCCTTCACAGCCCTGAGTCTAAGTTCCGTTGTCACTTTGGATAAGCCCCTGATTAGCGGCGTTCTGTGAAAGGAATTTCATCAATCTTGGCGCTTAGCTTTTGACCTTGACTTTAAGGCTTCTTCTGGCCATCCTTTTTTCCTTTTTATATATATTAGCGTCTTTGTTATTTTCCCAGCATTCAACGGATTTCACCAACGATTCGAAAATGTCTCCAAAAATGGAGTTTTATAAATAAACGCAGTTTTTTCAATACATAAATAATTACAACCACTTGAGATGATAAAACAGTGTTAGCTTAAAAGGTCGGCTTAAATATATTTAAAAATGTTTTCAACAAAACCTGAGATGATTTAAAAAAAAAATTATTTTTTAGTTTTTATTTTATTAAAAAATAGAAAAATCTTAGGTAATTTTTAAGCGATGAACTATGAAATTAGAAAAAAATATTAGGGTTGATCACTTAAAATTCAATGAATTTTATATTTCCGATGGAAAAGCATCTCCGATTTTTGTTTCTGGTTTGATAAAGTAAGTGCAAGTTTAAATGGTCTGTTTAAAAATATTAAAAAATTTATTTATCAAAATCGGAGGTAATTTCTTTTTAAATATAATAATTGAAAACAATTTTTTTTATTAAAAACTAGTAGGTAATTTCAAATCGGTGAAATATGATTTTTTTTTAATATTTTGGTTGTCGTCTTAAAATATTTGAGATTATAAAATAGTGTAAGTTTAAATGGTCTGTTCTGCTTAAAAGTATTTAAAAATTTGTTTAACAGAATCTGAGGAGATTTTTTTGAAGAAATATTTGAAATTTTTGTTTTTTAAAAACTTCAAAAATCGTAGGAAATTTTAAATCGATGAAGTCTGAAATTTTTTTTTTAATATTTTGGTTGTTCTATTAAAATTGAATGAATTTTATAATTCTATTGGAAAGTCAGCGCCGAAACGTAGGTGATTTTTTTTAAATATATTTCAAAACAAGTTTTTTTATAAAAAATTTCAAATCGGTGTAATATAATTTTTTTTTTTTTTAATATTTTATATCTATTAAAATTTAATGATTAAGTATGAAACTTTTTTGTTTTTAATATTTTGGTTGTTCTATTAAAATTTAATGAATTTTATAATTCTGTTGGAAAATCAGCGCCGAAATGTAGGTGATTTTTTTTAAATATATTTCAAAACAAGTTTTTTTATAAAAAATTTCAAATCGGTGTAATATTATTTTTTTTTAATATTTTATATCTATTAAAATTTAATGATGAAGTATGAAACTTTTTTGTTTTCAGTATTTTGGTTGTTTTATTAAAATTGTATAATTCTGATGGAAAGTCAGCGCCGAAACGTAGGTGATTTGTTTTTAAATATATTTGAAAAAATTTTTTTGTATAATCTTCCAAATCGTTGAAATATGAATTTTTTTTTTTTAATTTTTTTTGGATCTATTAAAATTTAATCAATTTTATAATTCTGATGTAAAAGCAGTACGAATTTTTTTTATTGTATGTATGGGGAGGGATCAAACAGAAAAAAATATATATATATTATTTTCAATCAACCCAAGCTCTCAAAAACTTACGGCCCGAACAAAGTACAATGCGTTAGTAATATAAAAATTGTATTAATATTCTCAGTTACACACACACACTGTCATAATTATATATGTGTACAAAAGTGTATATTTTTAGAATCGTTTTTTTGTAGCCACAAAACTTTCAACAATAATGTATATATTTAGGTATCAAAGTAAGGATATCCATCAAAAGTAGAAATATTTATGATGTTTGTTTGTATTTATGAAAAGTTTTTTTTTTAAAGGAGCAAAATGAATTTTTAATAAAAGCTTTTAACTGTTGCCAAAATGATGGACGAGTTTAATATATATACATACATAGAATGTAAATATGTATGCATTTTTGTGTTTAAATTGAATATCCTTGCGTGCTTATATTTTTTGAATTCATAAATGGCATTAGATGTGTATTGAATTCAAGCGGAGTAGGCGTCGTCGTCGCACAGGTGCAAGGATTGTATCACTAAATTTCTTTGGCTGTACATTGTCGGCTCAAGTTTTTGGCTCGCATACTTTGCTATAAAAGACACAGAGCAAAATATCCTCACACACACACACACACACACACCCACACTCAAGCACACATACTATAGGTATACATTCGCTCATATGAGCAGGCTATCTGGTTTAAAATTTACATGTTCTGTTAGTTATCCTTATAAAATAGACGATAAGTGCCTTCCGTTCCGGACATTTTGTGGCACCACAAACTAGCCGAACGGCATAGGTGAGGTTTGACCAATGACATTATCTGTCAAAAGAAGCACTTTACTGGATTTTCATCTACACTCCTTTCAATCTAATATGCAACTCGTCTGAATGGCTGTGGAGAGATGGAAAATTAATTTACGATGCGCTCTGGCGGCATAAGAGGCAATTTATGGATTTTTTTTTTGTTTGGTTTGGCATTTAATTTCCAATGCCTTCAGTAATGCCGTGAACTGATGGGGGAGTGTAGCGTCTCATAAAGTAGACAAACGAAAACTCATAAAATTTGTACAACATGCAGGCAATAAGATTGGGCGATGTTTTTGGAAAACTTATTGTGGACAGCTGGAAAATTGTTTGCCTTGATCTCGTGATCGAGTATGCAATTTTTGTTTTTTTTTGTTTTTATTTGTAATTTGCATGTAGAGCTTGATAGGTAAGAACAAAAGAAATTTGAATAGCCCTTGTAGGCGGTTTAATTAACTCGAATTTGAAGCAGTTACAGTGGCTCACAGCATAAATGATAGAGTGTTATTTTTTACAATATTGGCAATAGTTTTTATGTTAAGTCTTCTTAGTAATTTTTCTATAAAAAAAATTTCATTAAATAAAAAACAAATTTAAACTTTTTAAAAAGTTTTACGAAAATTTGAGAAACTTGAAAAAACTTGAAGTTTTAATTTTCAGTCGCTCACAGCTTAAATGATACAATATTGACAGTAATTTGCAAGTTAAATCGTTTTCATAAGTTTTTTATAAAAACTAATTCATTAAATAATATAAACGACGAAAACAAATTTAAACTTTTTGAAAAATGGTAGCAAAATTTCACAAATGTGAAAACTGCAGTTTGAATTTTCAGTCTCACAACATAAATGATACAATATTGACAATAATTTTAAAGTCAGATATTGTTAATAAATTTTTATAAGTTTATAGTTTTTAAAATAATATATTAATAAATGACAAAAACAAATTTAAACTCTTTAAACAATTTCACGAAAATTGAATAAACTTGAAAAAAAACTGAAATTTAAATTTTCAATGTTATTTTATTAATTTTCATGTTAAACCATTTTCGTAAATTTTTTATAAAAAATAACTTCATAAATAACATAAATCATACCAAAAAAAAAAATTGAATGAAAAAATCTCGAGAAAATAAATAAAATCCAAACAATGTCGAAAAAAGTTAATAGCAAAAATTTCCAAAATATTTCGAATTTCGAAAAATCGGCAAACTCATACATATATTTCTTTAATCGTTGTGAACTACTTAAATTGTAAATTTCTGCATTTGAAATGAAAATTTCTGAATTTGAAATGGAGATTCTAAATTTGAATCGTAACTTTCTGAATTTGAATTGTAAGTTTCTGAAATTAAATTGGAAATTCTGAATTGCAAATTTCTGAACTTGAATTGTAACTTTCTGAGTTTAAATAGGGGCTTTCTGAAATTTAAAATGGAAATTCTGAATTTGAATTGTAATTTTCCGAACCTTAATTGGAAATTCTGAATTTGAATTATATCTTTCTGAATTTGAATTGGAAATTTTTGAATTTGAAATGGAAATTCTGAATTTGAAACGTAACTTTTTGAATTTTAATTGTAATTTTCTGAATTTCAGATGGAATTCTGAATTTGAATTGGAATTTTCGGAATTTGAAATATAAATTCTGAATTCAAAATGGGAATGGAAATTCTAAACTTGAGATGTAAGTTTTTGAATTTTAATTGGGGCTTTCTGAATTCAAAATGGGAATTCTGAATTGAAATTGCAAGTTTCTGAGTTTAACTTGGGGCTTTCTGAATTTAAAATGGAAATTCTGAATTTGAATTGTAACTTTCCGAACTTTATTTGGAAATCCTGAATTTGAATTGTAATTTTCTGAATTTGAAATGAAAATTTTGAATTTGAAATTCTGAAAATGGAAATTCTGAACTTGCATTGTTACTATCTGAATTAAAATTGCAACTTTCTGAATTAAATTCACAAAAAAGGTCGACCTTCGAAAAATGGTAACTCATTTCGAAAATGATATGTTATTAGAACGCGAAACGCATTGTCTTTAAAGTCTCCTTAAATGTGTCCAGATTCTGCATTTTAGATATGCTTTTTGCCGAAAACCCCGATGCATTCTAAAAAAAAAAAATTAAGACCTATTGGTGCTCAATGGTTGTAACCTACATATTGTAACCAAAATCAATTTTTTTTTTTAATTTAAATAGACTTATTGCTGCCCATCTACTTTCGAGAACACAAAAAATTCAATTACGCTGCAACAAAATTGTATTAATTGATACATGCAATTGCTGTTGGGCGAAAACCCGAAAAGCCACAAAAACGCTCTAGAATATTCCAATTATTTCTTTGCACAACAATAATTCTATTCTCCATGCATCTCTGCACTTTTAGAAGGGGTAATAACAAAAAAAAACCAAAGAAAATGTTTTATACCAACAATTTCATGGCCCACATTCAGCATTTATGTAAGCTGACAAATTCACACCTTTCGGCTGGCTAAGCAAACAAAAAAAAAACAAAAAAAAAAAGCAAAAAGTACCATAAACAATAAAAATGGCAAGGAAAATCAATTTGCATGCTTACACTGCCGGGATAATTGCATTTAGCGTTGCACTTTTTTTGTGTATTTTATTTGGCCATTATTGATGCAGATTTCGGCCTTGCAAGAATTTTGTTCTTAACGTTGTGCGCTCGCCTACTACACTCTTCCTACTAGCTACTGTCATTGGTGGCTTTGCAGCTGTCTCCCAGTTCTTGCTATTTTTTGTTGTTGTTATTATCTCCTTGCATTGTGCAATTTTGTTTATCCTTTAGTTGACACCAACTAACCACGTTGTTATCTTTGTTGTTATCCTTTCGGTATTTGACTTTTGTTCGCTTGGTGCTTCGCTTTGTTGCTATGGTGGTGGTAGTTGTATATGCTATTGTTGCTGTTTGTTGTTGCTGTTCGTTGTTGTTGTTGCATTATTGGTTTGGACATTTTGCAAATTGCTTATCCAACAGTGCGTGAAATCCACTGAGCTTGACAACTTCCGTTTACCACGAAGACTGCAAACACAACTATAAACACATGAAAATCACACACTCACACATACATACAAACACACATATATATATTTAGGTGAAGACATGTAGTATGTGTGTATGTGCAATTATTTAGCTCCACTCCAGCGCCCGCCATACATTGCTATCACTGGCCCCGAAAAATGTTTGATTGGCTGTTCATTTGGCCTATACATTCTCGAATATTTACTTTATCTACACTTCTTATGCAACAAAATTTTCCACAAAATTCCAAACCGCAACGAAACTTTCAATTTCCAAGGCGGCAACCATATATCCATCCACACATGTTTGTAACAACCCCAACACCCCAACCCCCACACCACTGCCAGTGTGCAGTTGCAGACTTCTGCTGCACGCGCTCTAACCACACCATCTGCTCTACGTAGTAGTCTGTCTGTCTGTCCGTCAGACCATTCTATCTTTTGCGACCGCATGTGCCTGCGTTTGTTGTGACATTAACACGTTACCTGCCAACAATATTCCCGCATGCCCTTCCTAGTTTCCTCTTTCCCACTTTTTCTGATAATCATCGTAGCATCGTCGTAGTGCTGGAGTGTCGACGAGTCCGAACGATTTGCTTGCGCCCGACTGACTGCGTGTCATCAGGTGGCAGTATGTATGTACATATGTATGTATGTAGTTAGTTGTTCACTTTTACCTTCATCTCTATTTCCCATACTTCTTGCTGGCTATCAACGTTGGCAGCCTGGCGTTTAATTTGTCTGTCTGGCGTGTTTCCCAAACCCACAGCAGCAGCAGCTGCCAAAGCCCAAACCCGCTTTTTGTTGAACCCGTCTTCAATTGAAATAGTTACTAAACCGAACTGTCAGTATGGTCAATTGTTTCACTTCTGCACTGCTATAGAAAGCTTTTAATCAAGTTGTTAGTGCTACTGGTTCTCAGCTTGCACAACATGTCACCGCCATCACTACAGTAAACCAGCCTACTGGTCGTCACTGGCTGGCTAGATGGCGCTGTAAACGTGTAGGTGGAAAATTTATTGATTACGCTGAAACACTTAACCCATAAAAGTGGATGATGCTGTGAAGCGTGGAAAACAGTGCAGAGATGGAAAGTGTGATTTTTCAGAGGATATGTAATAAAAGGAAGTAAAGCATTATGGAAATTGAGCTTGTTAAGCTTATAACGAAATATGTATCGGGGGCGCCTAAAAATATATGACAAATCCCTATGATTTCTTTTTTAATTTATTGGGAGTTGCGGTTGCCACTGTATATCATCCAGCGCGCCGCCACACGTTACCAATAAATACATAAATATATGCTTTGGATTTGTATCAGATCGGATAGTAAATACGGGTTTAGAGATATTACGGTTTGAGCGCCATCTATCGGCCCAATTTTTGAATAAAATATTTATATTTTTGGAGTTAAGAAGTGTTTTGAATTTCAATGAAATCAAACTGTAAATACGGTTTTTAGAAACATCTCGACTTCAACGCCAGCTGTCGGCATTTTTTTACCTTTTGCACAATAGAATTTAAAATGTTTTATTAGAATTTCGAATTTAACATTTTTTTCGTTAATTTCCATAAAATATAGTTGATTCTACAGAACGTACATATAAATAAAAATCTAAATTTTTGCACAAAATCTAGAAAAGAACACCGAATTTCCATCTAAATTTCAATTTTTTTTTTTAAACGCTACCTTTACGATTCAGGCATCATTATTTAGCCTCTCTTAGGAAAAAAGATTTATTTTGAGCTTAAAGTCAGTATTTTTATTTTGAAAAGCTTTGAAAAAACAAAAATCAACAAAAGCGTAGAAATTCTTGTTGCTTTTTCGCAAAAATATAGGTGGAAATTAACAATAGTAGTTTCTGAACTTTGTGGCAACAAATTCAAAGACTTCAAGTAAACAAAAACCGAAGCTTTCAGTCATAATAAAGAAAAACCATAGCCAAATACTAAGCGCCAATGCATGCAAATTTTGATTAATGCCATTAAAAGAAATCCTCCGTAATTAAATTTTGATTTTAAAGAGATGGAATGCGATGGCTAAGTAATTGAGCGCAAGTTAGACGCGGCGTATGAGAAATCTAACCGAGAAAGATAAATATGTAAATATGCAGATATGCTAGTGCTCGGAAAACAATTCCATTCAAAATTACAAAAACAAAACAAATAGTTACAATATATATAAGGGAATATATTATATAAGTGGGGTCATTAATTATTTAGTAATTATAGGAAAAGTAATGTCCTAATAACTGATGCGACAGTTTTCAAGTTTTCAAAACACCCCAATCGCTTGAAAACATTTTGCCCAATGAAAAATTTTGAGAACTCGTTCATTAAGAAAACACCCTGCCAAGCTAATTTTAAGAAAGCAGCTTCTCCGGTTGACGGTAATGACCTATGTATGTAGGAATGTGAATTGGATTTGATATTATTTTAAAGTTCTTTATTGCTATTTTAGGAAAAGCTCGTAATGCAATGGCTCTTCGAAAATTAGAATGGTATATTTTTGGACATTCTACTCGACCGCTTATTTGGTTTGCATGTCTGCTTTTTTGTTGCTTTTTTCGTTAAACAAACATTTCGTTTTTTTTTTCGTTTTGTTACGTCTCGTCTGGTCTGTCGCAGTCTCGGTTTGCCCATTAAATTGCACTTTTCTCCCAAATTGACTTAATGGCATTTATTTGCGCTCCACTGCAGCAACAACCAACATGAATGAACGTTACAAAAACAATAGCTAACAACAGTTGTTGTTGTAGTTGTCACTGTTAATGTTACTAAGGATATACATAACTAGCATGCCATTTGCAAGTGGATTCGGTCTCCTCTCCATTGGGTGCGAGCCGACGTTCCCTGCGGTCTCGTAATGATGTGGTAATGTGTAGCACTATTTGCACTATTTGCACTGTTAGCTCTAGCTGCCTCAATGTATTGCAGATCTTGCGTTTTTTTTATTTCTTTGAAATTGAATATTGTAGCTGTTGAACTAAAAACAATAAATACGATTATTTTGGTATTGAGTGGAGTAAATAATGGGTTAAAGTTAGGGAGTACAAAAATTATATTTAGGGTTTACTCAAAAATATGCCTACTGTGTCCATTATTTACCAGTAAAGATTAATTTGGAGCTTGTTTCGTTTTTCTAGTGCGAAATTAAAAAAAAACAAAATCCACAAATTTTGCAAATTTTTTTTTTAATTTTCAATTACAATTAAAAAAAAACTGAAAATGAAGTTTTATGGTCCATAGGATAAATTGAATTTTAAATTTAAACATTTTTTTAGAACTTCGTCCAAATAGTGAAACTTAGAGCTGCGTTTTTGTAAGATAATTTTAAAGACCTTCTACTTTTTCTTATTTCTGCGCCTGCGGCGAAAATTATAAACGTAACCTCATGAGACATGTCGATATGTTTTAGTGACTTGGATATTTTAACGTCGATCTGTGACTAAATTTGTTAGACTATTTAAAAATTGGATTCCGTAGCTCGCCAACTTTTAGAAGGTTCTAAGTTAATTATTTCAGATCCATACATAACTGAACTTACTGGAAATATTCGTTTTGGTTACATTTAATTTATTTAAAAAAAAATCATGTGAAATAAACATAAAATAACTCCCAATCATACATTAGTTGCTAAATAGTTACCAAGGGTTTAAAGGGTGACACCTGTGAGTCAATATTTAACCACCAAATGGCGCTTGCCATTCCCATGGTTAGTGTCCTCGCTGAGTTTATATTTGCCTAGCGCCATCTGTACCCCTATTGCTCTTGCGCAGGCTACTATGAAATGTATATCTAATAAATGTATAAAAGCCAAAAGCCCTGCTACTCACCACGTATCGTCCAAACGGTTAATTCCATTGCATTCAGCCTGAAAGTAGGCATGACATAGAGATAACAGTTTTGATACCTTTGCAATGCTTTATTTACGTATGTAGATCTATAACGGGTTTTGGATAAAAAGTCATTGGAATTCTTTCAAAAATTATTCAAATGATCTAATGTTTACGGCACACGCTATGTATATCTGGTCTTATTTTTTTAGGAGAATTTTTGTTTTTAATCATTTCATAATCATTATTTTATGAATTTTATTCTTTCGATGCAGTTTTAGCGATATATTGCGACATTTATTTTTTTGATAAAAAATAATGGTTATTTTTAGACTTAAATTATTCCGATCACACTTGATCGATATTTTATAATTGTTTAGTTATCGATCACATTTTATCTATTGTATATTCTGTGATTTTTATTTTTTCCATCATAAATAAAAAAAATTAAACGTCTGTATAATTTATAGAGCTTGAGGCCAGGTTTGAATTAGGGAATATTATGAGAAACAACAATCCGAAATAGCAGCTATCACTTCTACCACTTTGAAAAATTGTTGTTTCTCATAATATTCCCTAATTCAAACCTGGCCTCAAGCTCTATAAATTATAAAGACGTTTCATAAATATAAGGCCAAAAATAATAAAAAAATTAAATCCAACTACAACAATAAAATGTGATCGGGAAATCTTAAATCGAAGAATAAGAATTATTTTTGGTCGTAAAATAAAAATCACAAAATATCAATCAAATATGATCGAAAAATTAAAAAAAGACAAAATAACTACTAAATTTTACCGAAAAAATTGTAATTATATTATAACGGTTAAATCAGAATTTTTGTACAAAAATTATTCTTGCTTAGAAAGGTTATTTTCCCACATCCCATTTCATAATCTTCGATTTACTTCGCTGTTTAAAATATGTAAGATCTTTCAAATTTAACGACGCCCTAATACTCGTCTGATGAAAAGCTTATCCGAAATAAATTTACTGAGTTGAACACAGCTCTTCCAATTTAATTTCTTCCTTTCTAATTAAAAGTACAGGATATACGAAATTTCAGCACAATTAGTCAATTTTATTTTTCAGCAATACATCCTTTGAGAAATTTCGAAGAAATGGTATTGTAGTAAATATAGATCAAAATATATATTTATTGTGAATTAAACATTTCATTCTCTTAGGATTAGGATGACCCTCTGTTTAGTGGCTCAGCCACTCTATTATAAATTCCTTTTCACGCCTTTGCTGTACTTAGTTGTTAATTTTCTGCAATACTTTCGCGTCAACATTTTGTCGCTACAAAGTTCAAAGGCAAAGTGAAAAGAGAATTTAAATAATAATCGTTTAATTACAATTAAACTGAAACACACTTTGAAATGGAAAATAAAAGAGCAAACGTAAAGGGTGGATGGGACAAGGTGAAATGCCAACTGATGGATTTAAACCAGTTGAACGAACGTAGTACGAATGAAACAAAATTTTCAGCACATCACTGCTTCGGGTAATGTTTTAAGATTGTGCAGCAGCTGCGCCAACCGACCAAGACAATGGCGAAACTTCTACAGTAAGTACGATGGAAAACGAAAAGGAAAAACTCTAAGAGAATCGTCAGTGTTATTAATTTTTATTATTATTATTATTACACGCTTCCTCTGCGGCGCACAGCTTCCACGGCGAGTTCAACACAATTCTTACTGCTGTTGTTTTTGTTGTTGTGGTTGTTGTTGTACTACTAGTACTACTTATTCTTTTAGCTTTTACTTCGCTGCTTTATCGCGACTTTATGGGCGGGCAGCTTTGGCTGTGGAATTGGCGCAACCAGCAAATTAGCATAACTTTAGGCGCTGTAACCATGCCAGCTAACGATTGTAATACCGAGTTTTGAGACAATGAAGTCGCTAAGTTGAAAAACAAGAAAAACTGTATTCCGCGCATTTATTGAAGGCACGCAAGCAGTCTTATTGAAGAAGTTACATAAATGCATAGCTATTGCGGTGTGGGGGAAGGGGGGCGGGGGCGAGACAGGTAAAACCATTGAAGTTCGCTGATTGTTTCAAGTTGTGTTAATGAAAATCGCCGGACAGCAAATGAAATTTTAATTAACTAGCCAATGTAAGGGCAAATAAAGTACGAGTAGAACAAATAAGAGACTAACAAAGGTGGGCTCGCTGACTGCTAACTTTAATATTTGACGTCGAACTATTTTTTTTTTTTAATGTGATACGTCCAAGCTTTGACAATATTGTATTTTCTTATCTAATTTAAATGGTTTTTATAAAAATTAAAAAAAAACTATTAGGTCTCGAAAATTTATAAAAATTTAACAAATTTAAATTATGTCATTAAAATCTCTACTCCTAAGCCATGCAAGTCGAAGTTTCAAACTTTCCAGAAAATTTATAGAAATTAAAAAAATTAAAAAAAATATCATTAAAATTTCTAACGCTTTAGCCTGATTTTTCAGACAATTTAAGGGTATAAAATTTTGTAGTGTAATAAATTTTATTATAATAAAGTGAAAGTTGAAAATAGCTAGAAGCTCTTCTTGATTTTTGATAATTTTTTTTTTTTTTGCTTCTTCCATATAAAAGTAAATTTGTAGGAAAAGCCCTGACACGATCAGCAAAAAAAAGACAACTTAAAAAATTAACAAAATTTTGTAGCCACTTGGAACCAGCATTTTGTTGAAGTAAAATTAAATGGGCTATGGAACTGATCACTTGGAAATTGTCTAAAAATTCGGGGTAAAAAGTTAGAAATTTTGATGATATTATTCTTTTACTTTGTTTAGTTTTAATTGCTGATTTTGTATAAAGTTTAAATTTTTACTAACATCGTTGTTATTATATATATTTATAAAAAATAACTAAAATAAAATAAGAAAATACTGCACTGTCAAAATTTGTCATGATTCCTGTGAACACAGTTATGTTAGCTTTAGGGTGGTCCAAAAAGTTTGAGCCGTAATTTTAATGGCCATGGAATTTTTTTATATCCGAAAAAAATGCACCCCAATTTGTTTGGTTTGAGATCTAAAAGTAGTTATAGGCCTCTCAAAATCTCACAAATATTTTATATAAGGAAAAAATTTCCAAATTGAAAGCTCTGAGTTGGTGCAAATGGAGATCACCTCGAAAACAGTTCAAACACGATATTTTATTTCTTAGTAGCTCAGCCGAAAGCCTCCGATGATAGCGCTGCGTTTCTTTGTAAGTTTATATAGGAATTGTATTGTTATGTAAACTTTTATAAAATAAAAATACAATAAAATAAATAAAATATTTCTTAGTACCGATGTTTTTTCTTTCTTTAAATTTCAACAACATAACATAAACTATGAAAAAAATTGCTTGCCTCAAATTCATACAAAATAAGGAAGACTTTAATTGCTTTATAAAAATAGAAAATTTGTATAAAACCTATACTTTGCAAAGCTCTTTAAATGTATTTCATATTTTATGGAAAAATATGACAGCGCAATTTTTTACCGCCACTCATAAAATAAAATGCAAACACTTGTTATAACTTTTGTAGATGTGAAAATGAGGTGGTTGTGCGAAAAATAATGTAGCCACTTTAGGCATATTTATTCTATTTTTAATTAACTTTATTGATTTCGTGGAAAGTTATCGCCGATGTTGCAGACTCAGTTCTGCTGTGCCCATAGATGCAGCGTACCTGATAATCCCTATAAATGGCTCCTGAATTCCGGGCTATATTGAAGCAAAGTTCGATGTAGCTGACATTAGACATCAAATCCCATTCGTCTACTCTTTCATCGTAAATCCGAACTGAGCTAGGGCCTCTCTATATGAAAGCTTTAGCAGTCGTCGGTCTTCTTTCTTGTCCCATCCATCGTATCTTTTAGTTAGTGATGACGTCGGCCTTAGTTTTCCCCCGACCAGCCAAGCAGAGGTAACTTCTCAAGTAAAGGCTTCAATTAAGATTTTTGTTGGTACGTGTGTTTTTTTTTCAGCGCAAAACCAACCAGCATAATTTAAAAGCTTTTTGAGGTAAGCGAAGAATATTTTTTAACCTTGAAATACCTAAACGAGCATTTTTACACACATGCAGAGTAAGGATGTAATTAGCAGCGCGATTTTTACTTTTATTTCTTTAATGCATGCAACTTCAATTTTCTTCATACCTATGTACACTGCAGTGCAAATTACTAGCTCTAAGCTATAGTGCTTATCACAACTATATCGCAGAAAATTTTTCACAAGTTTTGACCTCTATTTGGCAACTACCATGCTGTACAAAAGAAGCGCAGCGAATGGGTCTGGAGGTGAACGCGGGCAAAGGGAAATGCCTTACATTATCAAATAAACAGTCAGCGCATTGACTCCAACCTTACTTTCGAAAGTTACCAACTTTGAGCAATTAAATAATAAGACTGATTTTCATAAAAATTTCAAACGATTTTTACAATTGGTTTCAATGTGAATGGAATGAAGTGGAAATGAGGTAATCCGAAGTCGGATTTTCAAATCTTCCAGACACTTTGATGAAGCTGAGCAGCTTTTTTCCTTTCTTAATATATCTGAGCCAAATAAGCTTCATCTCAACTTAGCTAAAGCAGGACGGCTATAGTGAAAATGCTCTGTGCTATCCTCATCCTCCAAGCAAGATAGAATCATTGAAGATAGCTATGGTGATCATTTTTTGTTCCCATGGATTGTGTCCTGTAATCAACCCAACTAATGCTCGTAACACTTTTCTTCGCTGGGTAAGAAGAAATTTCACAATTACTTTTGCTGGCCTCTTTGGGGAGCAAGTGGTTGTTTTGCAGGTCTCGGAAGTGCACCAGTGACGTACCTACTATGCTTGGCTCTTTAATTGGTTGCAGTCCAAAGGGGACTCCCAATGACCCGAAATTAGCCAATTCGTTAGGCAGTTCGTCAACTCGCACACCTCAGTGTCCCGGCATCCACAGGAGTTCAAGCTTACTTCATTTTCTAACAGAGTTCAATTGTTGAAGAGGTGCGACCAGCCTCCCAAAGTCTTTAGTGCAGCGTAGCTGTCACTGCAAACTCTAATTTAGTATTCACGCTGGTCATTTGGGACAACCTTCCAAATAACTTTATGTGTCCGGAATTCTCATCGTCGTGCCACTATCCAAAAAAAATGTAGTTGATAGATGGGTTTCATTGCCTTCTCTTGGATCGTTAAATCCTAGGGATTCCGCGCCGCACCTCATGTCGTGCTCATGGCGCCCGTAATGCCTCCACACACTCCAGCCGAATTAACGCAGCAACTTTGGATTTACTACCCTGGTTCTAGGCCGCCAAACTACAGCAAAATACGCGATAATTGGTCTGATTAAAGCTGGTTATTCTCAAATTACCACAGCTAGGCTCAGACCCCAAGTCGTACTAAATGTTCTATCGACACTGTCCAACAACTTTCAATGCTCGATTTTCCTTCTGTTCGACATGAGCTTCCCGAGTAAGTAAGTAGTTTTCTGTTATTATTTTTCTTGTACTACAATAAACTTACATTCAATTAGTTTGAAAACTTTTGAAACCTTGCCATCAGCGACTCGCAGTAGCGATCTCAGCGTCATTAGCGTCGTAAGTGGCAGCCGTTAATAATACACAATGATAGTGGTGTCTTAATTATCGGTTCGGAATTTTCATTAATTTTCGGCAGTTGGCACACAAATGCAGGCACTTTCTTCCAATAAATACCAAGTCATAAACTAAATAATATCATTGTTTACTACTAATCTGGCTCTTCACACCGCAGGGTAATTGTAGGTGTGTACTGCTTTTCTTAAGCCCACATCATTGCATTCGGTAATTTCGTTTGAATCCATGCACCAAAAAAGAATCTCTACAAAAAAAAAGTAATACCAAATTTGTTGTAATTCGAACGTTTTTGCAACGTACAAAATAAATTTTAGATATGTTTATAAATTGTATGTATGTTTGTATGTATATGTGTACCTCCATGCCGTGGCTGAGTATAATTTTTGAGTTCAAGTGAAAATGCATTGAAAGTGTTAAGGTGTGCAAATTGTCAGTGTTGGTTGGTTGGTTGGTTGGTTGGGTTAGAAATAGAAAACTTTTGTTAAATTGATGTAAGCAGCAAGTGTTTTTACGAGCTGCATACATAGTTGAAGCGCGCGTTGAATGACGCATGGCGAGTCAGGCGATGATAAAGGCAAAAGTGCATTGAATCAAGGGTGTGAGGCTAAATGAACATTTGATGAAAGTTTTTAGCGTCAGCGTCTGAGGGCGCATTACACAAAGTCTGGAGTTGGGCGGTATTTAGGTTAACTGCCTGGCATTTGAAAAAA
Organism: Anomoia purmunda; assembly: GCA_951828415.1. Taxonomy (NCBI): domain Eukaryota; kingdom Metazoa; phylum Arthropoda; class Insecta; order Diptera; family Tephritidae; genus Anomoia; species Anomoia purmunda. Next base: position 107,222,824 of record OX639996.1, on the reverse strand, counting down.
ACAAAAACAAAAAACTTCTACGAACTGTTAAAATGCCAATTAGCGTAAATGAAGTATGCGAACTAATGTTGATCATAATGGATGGAGAGTGAATAGGAATAGGAAGTTTGCAGTTGAAACGAGTTAAGTAGCGTAAAAAAGTAGCATTCGTGTTTAGCATGAAAATTGTCTGTCATAATGTTGTTGGCGCGGCGATGATGAGTTAGTTAAGCGATTAAATAGATTTAGCGATAAGTTAAAAGGAACTCGTATGAACTCAAACTCAGCTGAAAGCTGGTGTACATACTAAGTACATGGTGTATGATGTATGTGAACAAAGGAAGATTTGGTGTTATAAGTAGGTATGCACATAAAAATATCAACCTTTGTACAAAATATAGAAAATTTCAAAAGCACATCAAAATATTTTACTGGTTTTGTTACTTCCATTATCGCCTTAGTCACGGTCGTTATCATCAGACTTATCTACGCCAAGAAACACAGCGATGTCGGGCAAAAAAATTGAGTATTGGATGGGTTGGTTTCAGAGGGCATGTGAAAAAGTGATAGGTGCTGTTCTGGTAATGGGGATGTCTGGGTTAGTTCTGAAAAAGCAGAAATTAAGTCAACTATAATCTCTGCTACTGGTTGTGGTTTGACATCCTATCGGCGAATGCCTGTTTATATGAAGTTGTGCCCAGTGGATTGATTAGTTGTGTCTGGATCTTGTCGACGGTTCAAGGATGTGCCTTCTGACGTGCTGGAAGCATACATACCTGTTGGTGTAAATGGCCTTCAGGTGGAATAAGAAGGCATCTCGTCGCTGTCCGGAGTACAAATCTATAAATTCGTTCACTATGTTGTAGTAGCCTCAGTTGACCTTTTTGGCGCAGCATAGCTTAGAAGCAACTGTATAATCGGATTATATGTTGTGCCCCTCTTTTATTCCATCTCGATTTAGATGCTGAGTCTCTGAATATACCGACGAATGCCGACCACTAGAGAATTAGCGATCCAATCCTTCAGACCTTGTAGGAGAGTGGATGTATCTACGTCAACTAGTAGCGTTCCATGGCTTACTGTGTCAAAAGTATCTGACAATTCAAACGCTTCCAGGACTGTTCTCTCAAAGGAGCGGTTGAAGTTAGGTTTGGTTATAGCAGCTATTTTCATACCATTGTATAGAATGAGGCCAAACTTAGTAACTTTGGGCTCATTGTGATACCTGTTGAGCAGTGTGTGCCGTCCGTTTCCGTAAAAAATAATCCAATTGGACTGCTTGATAGAACGCAGTAGGTCGTTAACACCCACTGATCCCAGATCCAGCGGACAGTCGAGGACGAATTGCTGAAGGCAACTCCTTCTTCCACTCACGAAAGCAGGGCAATAGCAAAGGTAGTGTTCGAAGCTTTACACCTTCTCCTCATCACGGCAGCTATGGCAAAAATCGTTAGCGCGAAAGCCATGCGTACCCATAAGGCAGTATACCGATGACAAAAACTGTCACCAAGCGTTGGAGACGTCGTTCCATATTGATTAGACTGAAAGGTCTATATTTGTCTACTCTGGCCCAGAAATGACGGGCAGTCCTACAGGTGGGTTTCTTTGGTCCATCTTGCGTTTGCCAGCTTAGGAGAGTCTACAAGAAGACAGGGGTATTCGCACGTGGGGCGAGGTATTTATGCCCGTCAGGAATGCACCTGCTCTTGGCAGTTATCTTGCTGGACTATCGGAGAAGATAGTTATTGCTTGCAGGTTGAGTGCTGAGTTTCACAGCCAAAACCTAGCCTCTCTTATTGCTGTAAGTTGAACCTGAAAACGTTGCAGTAATCAGGCAGGTGAAAGCTGAGTTTGAGCGAGAGATTGTAGTTAAGGTCACTGTATTTTTTACCTGTACCATCCCGCGGCTATTTTGGTGCTGTCAGATCCACATGGTAGATGGGCAGGTTGCTGTCTGATGGCGATAGGTACGGAGCATCGTTGGGGGCGTATATGGCTGTAGAGCTCTGCAACATGAGGCAAGGTAGTCAGCCCGTTGTTAACGCACGTGTATCACTCACATAAAACAGACATAGGGACGAGTAGTCTTAAATGATTTTCCCTTTCCATATTCTCCTGATTTATTAAATAAGTGTGGTTTAGTTTGGCGGGCAGGGAACAATCAGCACGAAAGAAACAAAGAAGTCGACACTAAAACAATACCCGCCGTTTTGTATGCCAATGAGCAACAAAAACTATAAAAAAAAGTTCAAAGGTATGAACAGCGACTCCTGCGGCCTATTCGCTTTCAGCCGCTTGAGTTGCTTCCGCCAGTTGTGTAAGATTTATTTGTTTTACCATTTTATACGCACACCACTTCATTATTACTTCTTTGAGCGCATTCTATTCATTTTAAATCAGAAAAAATGAAATAAAAAATAAAACGAACTGTACATAGTTTAAATCCGTTGTATCCTGCGGCGGAAGTGAATGAAAGGATTTGTGTTTGTTATCTTGGCGCCGCATGCGAGAGCGCAAAATGAGCCTACCAAATAAGTGAGCTATATATTTTGCGCCACTTTACGCTGCTTAACCATTTGGATAGCACTTTGTGAGAACTTTGTATCTCGCAGTTAAAAGAAGATAATATAAATATACTTTCCATGGTTGTTATGGTCACCCCAGCGTGTGTTCCTTACCTAGGCACTTTACTGCTAAGCTTTCGTTATGCGCGCCTTACTTTTCGATTTTCTTATTTTGTTTTTTTTTTTTTTTTGTCTTTTACTACAAAACGCGTTAGATCGTAAAATTATTACTTGCCGTCAGCGTTGCTCCTAAAATGGCGAAATGAAATCAAAGCAGGCATTCGTTGGTTGCTTTTCTTTCTGTTGGCAGCACTTCCTTTGCCACTTCCAATTGCACTTCCCATTGCTTGGTTGACGTTAAGTGCACTTGTGCGCCATTTCTGTATTATCCTGTTTTCTATTGTTTTCATTCGGGAGAATATTTCCGTTGCCCGTTTCCTCAAGTCCGCAGTTAATGTTTTTTTTTTTTGCACTTCTTGCGTTCATTCCTCCTCTAAGTTTTTCTTTATCCCACACTGTTTTCTCACACGGGAATCTAAAACGTTTGTCCATTTCTTAACTGTTGTTTTGTTTTTTTTTTTTTTTTGGTTTGAACCGGTGAGTCGTCCTGCCATTGTCCTTTAGGCTGTCTTCGATGTATCGCATCGTTTGGTTGTAATTGTGCAATTTTAATTAAAAATTCTACTAAATTGGTACACACAGCTGTGTAAATAGGCACAAGGAAATTGTAATGATGTTACAAATAAAAAAGAATTAAATCACAAATGAACCAATCAGAATTCATATACATATAAATCGCTCTAAGCATTATTTTTAGATTTAATGGAAAATGAAAAAGTTTTGGGTATACGAGTAAAAGTTTAATGTTCGGCTAATGCAAAATTAATTAGCGCAAAAAGTGTTAATGAAATTCGTGGAATTTGCGAAATTTTATGATAGCCGTAAAAAAAATTGAAACAGTTTATCTTCTTCTTTTTTTGAGTAAGAAGTGTGAGGCACCCTAATATTGTATACGGACTATGAAATATCAAACATTACTTATCCGTTTAAATATTTAACAGAAGTGCCAATAAAACCTGAAGCATTAAAATGAAATGTGCAGTCAGTTGAAGGAAAGGAAAAATAGCCGTTAAAGGATAATCAAATATCTACCCGTATATGAAATGGATATTCAATAAATTACGGCCGTTATTTTTTTTTTTTTAATTGCTGCAAGCAACCAATGCAAATATGAGTACCATTTATTATTGTAGCGAAATGCAGATACTAAGAGTTGAAAGAAAAGAGGAAAGAGAGCAGCTTGATGTGTCTGCGAAGTCGCAAATACAGCTATAGCTATATTGAATTGCAAGACAGCAAGCGCATACGATATGCCAGCTTAAATATTAAAAGGATCGTAATGAATAGTTAGATGCACAAAATTTTTGGAAGCTCTCCACTGAAAGTTGGTAGAAAAATAACCGAAAAAATTAACTCAGCCCTGACTTTGTTAATATTTTCTGAAAGTATACCTGTGCGATGAATTTACAGCAGTTCGCTCGAATTTTTCTGTACGGCCTAATAAAGTTTTCATATCACGGTCTAAATTGTTTTCAAAAAAGTGTAAAATATTGTTAAAATATTTTTCAGAGCGAAATGCCAACTGTAGGCATGTACAGTAAAATTTCACTGCACATATTTTCATAGAACAATTTAAATCAATAATTGCCACCTAACAATGAAACAATTTGGACAATTTTATTTTAAATTCTTGTTTTCAAAAAAAAAAAAAAAAATGTTTGAATTTAAAACTGAAAAAATTTAGAGCCCATATTTCTCAAAAATTAAAATTTTTTTGTTTATCAATTTTAGTCAATTTTTTTTAAAGCCTATCATTCAATATATTAAAAAACGCAATTATAAAAATAGTTTTCTTAGCCTTCTTTTTTTTCTCTTAATTTAATTTGAAACAACTCTTATTTCTCAAGCCAAAAATATAACTATAAAAATTACTTTTGTTTGCTGAGAAAAAGCAAAGCGCATTTATTTTCTTAGCAATAAATACAAGTTGAAAACACGCACTCCAAGCAAAAAATAAAGAGAAAGATTCTCCGAAAGATTTTTGGTCCTTTACGTCTTTGCGATGGCGAATACCGCAGACGATGGAACGATGAGTTGTATGAGCTGTACCGCGACATAGACATAGTTCAGCGAATTAAGATTCAGCGGCTACGCTGGCTAGGTCATGTGGTACGTATGGAAGAAAATGCTCCAGCCCTGAAAGTATTCGACGCGGTACCCACTGGTGGTAGCAGAGGAAGAGGAAGGCCTCCTCTACGTTGGAAAGACCAAGTGGAGAAGGACTTGACTACACTTGGGATATCTAACTGGCGCCAGGCAGCAAAGCAGAGGAGCGGCTGGCGTGCAATACTGAAATCAACCAAAATCGCCTAGGCGGTTATAGCGCCAATTAAGAAGAAGAAGAAGCAAAAAATAAAACTCAAAAAGTGACATTTATTTTCTAAGTACAAACAACGCTTATCTCTCAAGCGAAATATAAAACTAAATAAATAAAACTAAAAAAACGTTTTGCTTTACAAGCTAAAAACTCAAAAAATTAAACTCATTTCCAAAGCAAAAATAACTTTTGTTTTCCCAGCAAAAAATAAAAATCAAATAATTACATTTATTTTCACAGCAAAAGTAAAACTCCAAAAAAAAAAATATCACTTAGTATTTTCTAAACAACCAAATAAAACTTATTTTGTTCGAGCAAAAAATACAACGCAAAAAATTATATTTATTTTCTGAGCAATAAATGAAATGCAATCAATAAGTTCCATTTTTTATGCAAAAAAAAAAAAACTAACTAAAAAAACATTTTATTTCCGACGCACGAAATAAAACTCAAAAAAGAACTTTTATTTTCCGAGCAATAAGTAAATCTCAAAAAATATTTTTTTTTTCAGAGCAAAAGTAAAACTCCAAAATAAGAAAAATTAAGAAATATCACTTATTTTCTAATCAAAAAAACAAAAAAAAAAAATTAACTCTTAATGTGACTTTTATTTGCCGATCATAAAAAAACTCAATAAAATAAATTTTTTGCTGATCAACAAAATAACTTTTATTTGCAAAACAAAAAATTACACTAAAAAAAAGATATTATTTTTTATTCAAAAAGTTCAAACTGATGAAATAACAAATATCTAAGCAAAAAGTGAAAGTGAGCAACAAAAAAAGCTTTCATTTGGAAAACAAAAAATAATACTCAAAGACAAAAAAAAAATATTTTCCAATCAAAAAGAAAAAACAGAAGAAATAATAACAAAAAAATAGTAACACTTATTTTCTAAGAAAAAAATTTAAGTCAAAAAATAACTTTTATTTACAGCGCAAAAAGTAAAACTCAAAAGTAACTTTTATTTTCTAAGCAAACCAAAAAAAAAAAAAAAACTAGTAAACAGTAATTTTTTAAATAAAGTATTATATAAGTGCAAATTAATGCATTTTATCGAATAGCAAAAATCATCTATTGCCTATTATTTTTTAGAAGCAACCTTTTGGATTTGATATTAATATTCGATCCAATGTTTAATAAATAAGTTACACAAATTTTACCTACAAGTATATAGCTATGAAAATATAAGAATACATATGTATTTACATTCATAGGTACTTACCACGTACAAACAATACATAGCATGCCTATTCAGCGAATTCAAGAGTATTCTTTTCTTTGAAAAAAAAAAAAAAAATTGGCAAGATGTGCAAAATGGTTTAATGAAACTTTCAACAACATTTGGTTCAGTTGAGTAAAACACATAACTTGCTAGATTGCAAAGTGTAATTTAAATAAATATCAAGTCGACGCACTCATAACACCAAAATGCTCATACAAGTGAAAAATGTGCAACTAAAATAAAATAGCTGAGATATTTTGCGTAACTTTCACAAAGTTCAGTCGACGTCAAGTCACACTTGAAAAGATGTTGCATATGAGCTGTTGCTGCTGCTGCTGCTTCTGCTATTCGCACTCCCCTGGAAGTCTTCGAACAGCCTTGGCATGTGAAATCCATTAGAGCACCCACCCAAAACAGGAGGCCAACTGACGCAGAGATATAGGAAAGTATACTGAAAAAAAAACAAAAATCTCTGTGCATGATGGTACATTTTGTATGCATAAATGCAGATGTGTTGCAAATACTTTATATGTACATATATACCGTATATGTAGTAGATACATTTAGAAGAGTTAAAATTATTTTAGCATTAAAAGTAACTACACTCCACTTGAGTTTAAGAAGGCTTTTTGCGAAAAATAAGTGCAAAAATATTGAATGTATGAACGTTGTCAATTTAGCACCATCATTGATCTTTAAGCCACATTCACACACACATTCTACTAACTTGACTTCGTTGTTTCAGTGGTGTGTGCACCAAACGAGTGTTTACTTGCATTTATACATTTAACTACGAAAATATCTAAGTAACCTATGCAGAAAGTATTTGAACTAGAAATAAGAAATGACAAAAATTAATTTTAATTTTAATCTATTACTTTATTTGTAGCGTGAAATTTTTTTAATTAAATTTTAAAATACTATTTATTTTTTTCATCTACTCACCACATATCGCTCAAACTGTTAATTCCATTGCCTTCAGCCTGAAATTATGCATCAGAAATGGTAACAGTTTTGATAGCTTTGCAATTTGTTTTTTATGTGAATACAATATAAAATCTTTATTTCCCTTCATGTGATTTGCGTTTACTACTAGTATAAAATAATATACAATAAAATTAGTTAAAGTATAATAAAATAGCTTTTATTACTTATTCTACATTATCCAATAGCGTCGATCGGGAGCTTTATCTTCTCCGGCGACGCTTTTGGTGCTACGATTTAATAAAGTAAAGACATGTTCCCATTGTGGGCATCAGCTACCTGGTTGCCGTTCTTATTTTTACTGAAATGTTCCCTGATTTTTAAGCCTTCTAAAACTCGCAGAACCTTTCGTAAAATTTGTGGACGCTCTTTCTGTGGAGATACTACAAGCTCCTCACACTCACGTTTTCCGGCTTCCATCTCTACATCTCTCTTGCTATCAGTCAGCGTTTTCCTTTCGGACCCTCTCCACACCAATCATTTCTTCAGGCACGGCGTGAGAGTCGAATGGCGAAGTTAGTAGCTGTATGTTTTCATTGTGGCTCGGGCCTCGGCAAAGTCGATCAGTCTCTGTTTTCTAACGGAAGTTTCGTCTTGGGTACTGAATTTTCTGATAGTGTAACCAAAGATTTCTTCCATGGCAGAAGCCACCTCTGTAGGTAACATTAGACAACCATTGGATCCGACAGTGTAGCAACAGGCCATAAACGATGTCCACCGAGAGACAATTATCAGAGTCTGTTAACTCTCGCACCGTGAATGCCTTTATATGGTCAAATCTCCACCATTAGCAGAGAATGAGCTCAAGCTGACTCAGGAGTCTCGCGTTACTCTGGCATAGTTACTGAAATACATATGTACTTATCCATTTGGAGATTTTGCGTACGGCACCACCACCTATTCGCATGTTCTGTTAAGTCTACTCATCTAATGCATCCCACCCTGTGGGCGGACATATCAAAACAGCTCGTTTTCTGGACTTCCCGTTATATTAAATCAATCACAATAAAAATTTAGTTCAATATTAGCAATGCCGCACTAGTTCAGATTTCCTATGCGGGGTTATCAAAACTCCCAATAACTTCTCACTTCTGAACTCCCTCCTGTCAAAAAAAAAAATATATATATATATATAAATGTACGATTTTCACTCTTAAAATCATCGCTTGGCTTAGCTGACATGCAAAACTTTGAAAATATATATTTTTTACGCGCACTTTTAAATAATGTCACTAACATCAACATGCTACGAGTTTCTGCCACTTACCTGCTCGTAACATAACTTTGTGTGCATAAATTTTCAATAATTGTTTTTTTTATTCGAAAATACTGACGTGAACATTTTTGCAAATCCTAAGTATTTTTTTATTTTTTTACCAAAGTAGAATGAAATTTTTACCGAATTCGTTGGCAACATATTGGCACACACACACACACACGAATACAACGCGACCGCCCGCAACCAACTTTAATATTCATGAATATCATTTACCAGAGCCTGCCAAGCGACAGTTCACATACACAAACAGGAAATTGCAAATATGCCACTTTTTCCCACCAACAATATCCGGCAGCGGTGGGGCAACCGGAAAAAATTACAAACACGCCCGAAGAAGTGGGCCACCAAAAAAAGTGCACACAAATTGAAAATAGTAGCCACAAAAAGTACAAACTACTAAAATGGTCGTAATGGCAAATGTGCCGGGATATTGGTTGAAACTGTAAATACAAGGTAAGTGATAATGAAAAATTGTACAAAAATGAAATAAAATAAATAAAAAGCTAACAATGCCCTACAAAGCGAACAAATCGTAAAATAGTAGCATAGTAGAGCGGATAGCTAAAAAGTTTGCTAAAAATAGCAGCAGCAAAGTTGAAAGAAAGTACTGTGAAAATAATAGCACAATTTGAACTCATCTATGACACCAGAGCGACTGGAGTAGACGCATAGTCACAGCTGCAGCAGGTGTCCCAGAGCCTGTCTGTCCGTTCGGTGAATTGCTGGTATTCGAGGCATGCAACGTGCCACACGTGCTGCATTTCTTGGCGCACAGCAGCCGGAAATGAAGAAAAACTCTAGCCAAATCGAAAAAAACCGATTGGGAAGAAGAAGAAGAAGAAAAAGCAATGAAACAGACAATGGTAGAGACAACGCACACCTTTTGAGAAGACGGAGTGTAGCAAGTTGGATATACTAATAGACGGCAAACTTTGGGTTAAAAACTTAAATTGCCCGCACACCTCCCCACGCCTTAGGCTAATATGCAACAGAGATGTTGAAGAGATGACACTTTGAGAACCTGCCTCCCTTCGCCCGCCCTTCCGACGCCCCCCCAACAAACATAACTTTCTGTCGCCAAGACATAGCCGTTTATTTTTTTCTTCGTTCTTTTAGTTATTCTTTATACACACACACACACATAGATGATAAATACATGAGTGGTTGTATGCGTGTGTGTGTGTGTCTTGCTACCAAGTGTTGCATCAATTGCACATTTTTGTGGCGCACCTGATGCACTTGGAAAATGTCATTTGCGGCGTGGCTGGCTGTGTAGTGAGTGAGCCGAAAAGCAGATAGACATGGAGACCAAGCCTTTGAAATATTTTGGTGTGGTGGAGCCCCATTCGAGGCGGCACAAAGTTCGTATAAAGATAAAGTGACTAGTGGGTCGTGGGAAATTCAACGTTAAATGGCATTGGAAACTTTTAAATTGGCGGTTTGACGTACTATACGCGTATATGCAAAAAAGCAATCTAGGCGGCTATAAAAACTGATTCGAGTAAAAGTAAAAAGAAGTGTTGGTTATCTGTTGGAAATATGATTGCTATGTTTCAGGTATTTTAAACTTTTACCAGCCTACGCAATGTGGGTATTGTAACATTAAATGTTGCTATATTTAAATGCAATTTAGAGTTTTATGTCACCCATATTTGCACAGCAAAATATGTGTAGTTATTTCAACCAAATATAAAACAAAAACAATAAAATTAAACAAATTAAATGAAAATAATTTATGATTTTGGTGACAGTTTTATTCTTACTTATTACGCAAAAGATGTGAATGAAAAAAAAAAAACAAAATTTAAAGCTTAGGATATTAGCAAATGAGTGCCTTAAGTGTGCCATACACGACGAACGTACTCGCGAACCGTATCTTATTACATAAATCCAAGTATCCAGTTCCCAAGAAAAACAAAAAGTTCATTGGTATAAAAATATGCTCAAGAAATTTTTTAAATCTTCAAAAAAATTTACAGCAACGGCAAAGTATTTTTTAAGCAACAGTAATAACGAAAAATATTTCTTGTGATTTTCTTAAGAGCACAATGTTTAGCTTAAAGATATGCGAAATTTTCCATATCAAACTGCCAACTAAATTCGTTCAATTTTCAGATTTCTTCTTGATATTTTTTCCTACCACTAAAAACCTTTGCACTCATATACATTGGCACTATTTTTGGACTAAATATTGCGGGACCATTTCAGGACCTTTCAGTAGTTCGGTACTGGTTCAGCACTACAACTACTAATACTATTAACTACTAAAGCTACTACTCTAATTTCAACTTCTACTACTAACTACTACTACTACTATTAATAACTACTAACTACTTCAACTACTAATTACTATTGCTACTATTTCTACTACTTTTTTTGCTAATGCCTAATCTAATTACCAATATTATTTTTAGTAATGCTGCTACTAATTATTACTGCTATTTTTACTAATACTACTACGATTTTTACTAATTTCTGCTACTATCTACTACTATTTTTACTAATGCTACTACTAATTACTGCTACTATTTTTACTAATACTACTACTATTTTTACTAATTTCGACTACTATTTTTCGTATTTTCTACTACTATTTGTACTAATGTTACTACTAATTACTACTACTATTTTTTTATAAATTTATATTACTATTTTTACTAATAGTGTTACTAATTACTACTACTTTTTCTACTACTAATTACTATTAGTACCTTTTGTAATTTCCAGTACTTTTTTACTAATAGTACTACTAATTATTACTACTGTTTATTTATTTATTACTAAAAGTCTCTAACACTACTTACTACAACTATTTTTCGTAATTTCTACTACTATTTTTGCTAATTCTACTACTAATTACTACCACGATTTTTACCAATTTCTACTACTATTTCTATTAATGCTACTACCAATTACTACTACTATTTTTTTATAAATTTATACTACTATTTTTACTAACAGTGCTACTAATTACTACTATTGTTTCTACTACTAATTACTATTAGTACCTTTTGTAATTTCCAGTACTTTTTTACTAATAGTACTACTAATTATTACTAATGTTTATTTATTACTACTAGTCTCTAACACTACTTACTACAACTATTTTTCGCAATTTATACTACTATTTTTGCTAATTCTACTACTACTCACCAATTAGTTTAATTTACTAATTTACCAATTTCTACTACTATTTCTATTAATGCTAAATGATTTATTACTAAACTCTCACCCATATATATTTTTTCTTGAAAATATTTAGTATTTAACAATTTTACCTTTTTTCGATAGTTACGTGACAAAAAAGGCCAGCTGCTAAGTTTTTCTAGCATAGAACTGTCTGGCAAGCTAATTCATTATTGAAGTCTGCTTTCCATTGTGGTTTATGTTCCACACACCTCTACTTACTAAGTATTTACTATTTTACTGCTATGAATGCCAAGGGCCGTGCCGCATGAATAGGCAACAATCGTCATCTGTTCGCCTCTGAGCCTTGTATTGCGCTTCAAGTTGGGGAAAGTGTCTGGCTTTGACTTGTAATGCGTCACATTTTACAATTTCGTTACTACTACATATACTCATTTGTAATTCTCGTTTTATTTGCGTGATGATGTGATATATACTTTGAAAAAAAAAAAAAAAACAAATATGTATGTGTGTATGTATGCAGAGAATATAATTTGCCAACCTCTTGTCAATTCACTTCCAAATTTCCCATCTAACCCGCCTCGTCTACATAGACTGCGTCGCATGCCGTGCCAAGCATCTTTGTTACCACTTTATCCTTTTGCCTCACGAAATCTGTCTTTTATCACCACTATTTAATTCGAATGCGCTGCAGAGTTTTAGGCGTATCAGCGCATCAGCTGCTGTTCCACGCGCTCTACTCAAGTCTGTGTAGTACAGAAAGTCGTGTGCTGCAAGTAATTTTGAATTGCAAATTTATGACAACGTCAGTTTTGACAGTAGTTTTGGGTTGTGTTGTCGACGCTTTGGACAGCTGTTGTCAGCTGGTGCGAACTTAAATCTTGCATGAATTTTCTAGCATGTACGTACGGCAAGCACAATCACTTTGCTCAGTTTGGGTTTGAAGTGATTGAAAATAATTCTCGGACTCAATTTTAAGCAATGACTTGTTAGAACGTCTCATCGGGAAATGCTATTTAAATGCAGATGAAAATGAAATTGATTTTTCTTGTGATGATGTGAAAGTGAGTAGGTAAATCCCATTTGGTTATGGAAATTTTTGTGAAGATTTTATTACAAATATGGAAGTCTTGCTGGTGCAAGATAAAATTAAATTGGAAAATGATTAATGAATCAAGTTTATATATAAATTCGGATGAGCAATTTTGAATAAATAAATAGAAAATAAAACAACTGATCTTTGTGTTAATTTTGAGAAAATAACGATTTTTTTTTATACTTATTTTACTTTTTCCAATGCGGTAATTTATTTAAGTAGCAAACGAAAGGAAAATGGAAATGAAATGACGCTTAAGAAATTTGTATTACGTTTGAAGAAAACAAATCTCATTTTATGTAGGTTTTTATTAGTTTCGAAGAAAGCTTTACGCAATCGGGGGAAAATAGCGCAATTTGACGAAGAAATTACATTAAAATAACGAACATTTTTCTTCGGGTTTTTTATTATTCTTTCCGGCTTCGAGTTTAGAGCAATACAGGTTCTGATAGAATTTTTAAATGAATGCATCGGTAACCTATAAATTAAAATTAAATAAATTAAATAATGAATGAAAATCTATTCGTCATACCAAATTAATTGAATGATGCAACAAAATCGAGTTTTCTGAATACAAGTGTATTTTTTTAAATTACAAATTCAAACAATCCATTCTTTGTATCAACGATTATTTGACTTAGCTCCTTTTTTTAAGTTACCAGCGCTCAACACAGGCAGTTTAATAAATCTGCAGAAGTGTCTTATCTACCAATCAGCTCTATGGCTATGAACTGCAATTTTTGAACTCTATATTCAATATCTTCCCTTTTATTAAAAGCGTAAAGATTATAATTTTTATAAAAAGGTAACGATTTAATCATTATAACTGAATTACGGGGTTTTTCGATTAAATTGAATTGTATTTTGTGATTTTTATTTTTTCTGTCAAAAATTATCTCTGTAATTGGATTTAAATTTTTCTGTTCACATTTTTTCCATATTTTTATTTTTCGATAAAATTTATCGATATTTTGCGATATTTCGATAGGTAAAAAATAATCGCTTTCTTGGAATTTCTTTTTTCCGGCCACATTTGATCGATATTTTCTTTTTTTGAGAAAATGTATCGATATGTTGTTAAATTTTTTTCGATAAAAAATAATCGGGTTTTCGATTTTTATTTTTCCGCTCAAATTTGATCGATATTTTTATATCTTCGAAAAATTTTTTTGATTTTTATTTTTTTCGATCACATTTTAACATTATAATTGGAGATACATTTTATCGATCACAATAAGAGCGGAAAAAATTTGTCGGCGATGACAGGTATAACAACTACAATATGATTTATTTTTTATGATCGGAAGATTAAGAAAATACAATATATCGATCAAATTTAAAACGAAAAATGTAAAAATCCCAAAATATTGATAAATTTTTAATATAACGATCAAACTTCATCGATTAAAAATCGCAAAATAACAATGAATCATGATCGCAAAAATAAAATTCGCAAAACGGCATCATCGTTAATCACTTAAACAATACAAAAAAAATCTAAATAAATGTAAGGGTAGATGTGCATAGCATTTGGCATAAGGATTAGACCAGTATATTCGAGTTTTGTTTTAACGATTTTTTCCTAATGATTTCTGATTCGCAAAAAAATCAATATAACGATAATTTTCGGTCCTTCCATACCAGCATATCTCTCATAATTAAAGTTTCGATAATCAACTATGTAATCCAAACAAAATTAAAGCCTTAAAAAAAATAAATTAGACGTTAGCAAAGAAACATGAGTACTTAAGTGGCTGACGTGTAAAAATTGGCATCAAGCCAAAAAGGTTAGCAGACAGAAGGCGTGTCAAACACGTTTGACAACTAAATAAACAAAATGGAGAAAAGGCGATAATAGAAAAAGGTTTTTGTTTCGACGCGTTCACTCCCAAGCACAAAATGCTCCAGCTACACTCAATTTCTCTTACCATCGTCCTTTTTATGCCTTGTGGCAGACTTGCGTTTTTCTCTAGCTTCCAGTGAGTAAGCGTGCCTGCCATTCCACACTACATATGCTAATTTAATGCGAGGCAAAAACATACATGCATAGCTACATATCTACATACCTACATACTTACATTTGCATACAAACAATTTAGTAGGTAGTTGGCCTACAGTGACATTTGCTGTTCCACCGCTTGACTACACACCGCATAAAGTCAAGTTCAGTGCCGGTTACTTGCCGCCATGTTTGCTTTCTTTGTCCTTACTGTTACATTGGGTATATTTTTTGTTTGTTTGTTTTTATCATTTCGCTGAGGTGTTTTCATTTGGACGGTTTTGTATGTGTGTCTACAGATGTAAATTTGTGCGTTCGCATGTGACCGTCTTGTCAACCGCATGTCAAGGTTAATTGGTTTGTCCTTGAAAAAAATGGACTAAAAATAAAATGAAATCTCAATTTTCTTTGCAACATAAGATGCATACAGGGTGCACCACACCTGCGCGAGTATGAAATTTAGAGTAGATTGTTGATCTTCAACATTACTGTATAAAGCAACTCAACTAAGCCCGACATTGTCAATTGAAAAATTACTATTTTACCAAAGTCGATAGAGTACTTATTAATTAATAATTACTCGGCAGAAGAACGCAATCACCTCACTCTCTTGCTGACCTCCAAAATAAATTGTGCAGTTAAGGACACCCCATGCATATCTATGCGAGCTGCGAAGGTAGGGAATATATTCCCGGCCTTTGGAGGCTGTGAAGGTTACGTTGATTCCCAAAGCAGGTAAGAGCTCTCATGTGCCCCCTAATGACCAATTAGCCTCCATTATTAAATCTATTCTCTGGCTGATTGATCTGCATTTAAGAAATGAGATTCCTCTTCAGCGATTGTCGTGTGCTTAGCACGCATACTCGAAAGGCAGGTCAGTGGAAACAGCCCTGCGCACAGTTGTTAACGACGTTCAGTCTGAGGCAAAAGTCGGCTCACTGGGTGAGCTTGTGATCGAACCGAGCCTAATAAGGCTCATCTACCGCCTAATCTGCGACAGAACCGTCGTGGCAGAGTGCGGAGTGCCTTTTCATGATGAAGAATCAGTGGTTCTGTCACCTATCCTTTGGATCGTTGCTATAAACGGCGTCCTGAAGCAATCGGAGACGAGAGTCTGCTGGGTTATTGTCTATGCGGACGCTGTGTTCTTGGACACCCCTTGTTTGACGTCATGTAGGGATACCTAAACATGATCGTGAAGTGATCCACGGGGTGTGGACTCGCTATTAATCCTAACAGGACGGTCTTGTTTACTAAAAGGTATAGAGCAAATGATGCACCGGATCAGGCACTTGGGCCTGTGTTTGAATATTAAGCAAATATTGACGAAAGAGCGAAAAAGGCATCGGTTGCTGTATAGTGTTGCCGGAGTGCTATTGGGCTGAGATGAGGCCTCTTTCTCAAGGTAAATCATCAGGCATTTACGAAACAATAATGTTTCATGGGGTGATTGTCTGGTGGAACTCACTGGAGAAGGTATCAAAAGTTAAGCAGCTAAAGCGGGTGGAACGCACGACGAGCCTCGTAGGATCAGTAGGGTGCTTCACCCACTCTTGCGCTCAACCTTATGCTAAACGTGATGCCTGTGGATATTGCCAGCAAAGTTGCTAAAGCCCGGGCAAACATCTATTCCGATAGTCAGGCTGTAATCAAAGCCCTAGGGTCGCTAATAGTCAGGTCGAAAGTGGTCGGGTAGTGCCTGGCTGCTCACTCAGACATTTCTCGATCGTCGTATGAGTTTCGACCGGACATTGTTCTATAAGTATTCATGCGGTTAGGCTGAACATAGTCTCTCACCCTTTTTGCCGCAGCTGTCTGAACGATGTAATATTTGAGAGTTGTCGCCTTTCTAAGAGGGTTAATTAAATTTAAATGATAAGTTAACCCGAAATATTTGCGTCAAACTAAAGAGGCTTAAGGAGCCTAAATTTCATGTTTCTTTGTGCAAATACACCCATCATCAAATAAATGTAATGTTAGCTGGAAATGCAACAACAACGAGGCAGCAACAACAAAAGCATGCGCATTAAATGTGAATGGTGTAGCGACAATTTAATTTGGCTAATTTAGCAGAAGTACATACTTGATGCAAATAACTGTAAAGCAACATTATGCTGAGTGTTCACACTGCCATAGGGATGGCGAAAAAATATTGATATTATTAAACAGATTAAAAAATCGATATTTTCGATATATCGATATTTTTACTACAAGGGGCAATTACCATAGGTATTGTATAAATATTCGATAGCGAAAAATAACACATATTCGGTTGTTTCATTGTTTTTCTTTATTGCCATCCAATGTACATTAGGGTGTCTCGCCAAAAAAAGTTGCGGGTTTTCGATCGAAATTATAAAATGCATTATTTCTTTGATTTTGTTCTTCTGTTCTTCCGGTAGGGTGAAATGTTGATGTATATTAGAACAATTTGCCGTCATCCCTTATCAAGTTTGGTTTCAGTGACATTTTTCGTTCTTATTTCGGGATGAAAAATATTAGCTTATTTATCCACTATTTTCCAAACAAAAATATCGATATTTCTAGATATTTCTATATTTCTTTATATCGATATTTCTAGATATTTCCATATATCGATATTTCTTCCACAAGCCCACACAGTTACCTACCGCGTCGACTCAGCACTAGTCAACAAAACAACAATTCTCACACACATACCTATGCAAATTATTTAATACCGTACATATGTTTTTATGATTGTATTTGTAATTATTTTATTCGTACTATATTAAATGAACGTAAATGTAGATTGTGTGCATTACCCGAGGCAAAATGGCGTATGGATAATAATAAGTAGTACGAGGATACGAGTGGTAGCAACAACACCACAGGTGGCTATCGTTTTCTACCGCCACGATACACTGGCTGGACAGGCGGGTTAACCAATGACGTTTGCACAAAAATCGCTTTATAAAACAAACCAAGCAGAAAGATGTGAAATTCCAGTAGAAATATTCCAAAAAAATAAAAATAAAATTAAATAACAAAGGGAAAAAGAAAAATGGCATTAAACGCTCGAAAAATGGCAGCGAAATGCAATTAAATATATTGCACAAACAATAATGGCGGTTGGAAAAGTGAAACTCTACAAGAGTGCTGCTTAAAATTGTTTGTGAATGAAACAATTGCAATTACGAGCACAAAAACAAAAGCAAAAAAAAATCAAAAAAAAAAACAAAAGAAAAAAAACGTTGATATCAGGTGACCGACCGACCAATGTTTTACTGCTCACTGAGTGGCGATGGTGGCGGTGTTGGCAGGTCTGTGTAAGCATCCGCAACAATATGCATTAACGGTAAATTATGTCAATATCATTGGCAGCATTTGGCTGATTAAAGAATTGGTGCTCATGAGGCAATTTAAAATTGCGCCGGAAGTGCATATTTTTCATATTTTTCATATTTCCATAATTTAAACCATCATTTTGTCTTTCGCTACCTCTGCCATTGACACTTATTACTTAAGAGATCTCCTCTCTGCATTTAATTTTCGCTTGAAATTGAAAACTTATGTTTCAGACGCACACGTTGCATTGGAATTGCATAATATGCATTAAATATAAACGAATATGAAATTCAAATGAAAGCGAAAAATTAATTTTAAAAAGTAAAATTTTTAATTTAAAATAGACCAAGTACAATGAAACATTTTCTCCCCAGACCTCAACCATACAAAAATGTAGATGTTGTTCTAGAATTGTGGAATTATAAATTTTGAATAATTAAAAAAAGTATTTAAAAAAAATAATAATATTTTAAACGAGAAACTTGCACCCAATCCATTTCGAAAGTTATAAGCGATTGAGAGCGTCAATCATTATGCCTGCAATACAACACGGGCGAGGGGCGATTTTTCGCTCAGTACAGTAGAACGACGTCAGTGAACATTCGGTCAAAAATTTCAATCAGTAAAAGGCAACTACGGCGACAACAAAATCGAGGCTCTCGAGGCAGAGGAAGCTCTTCGTCTGCAATTGTTTGTGGTTTGATTTCAATATCAGGATCCATAGGGCGAGATTTTGTGTAGGTGGTGGTTGTCTTTCGGCGAATGCTGTATCTGTCTGTACGCCGTCGATTCCAGTGGTTGACTGGTGTAGGCCTGAATCTCGTCCGTAAGCTCGGGGAGATGGATGCCTTTTGAAGTGCCTGGGAGGCAGCTCAGCCGTTTGTAAGTTCCTGTTTGGGTAACATCCAACGAGGAGCTGCCTGCTGAGCATGAAGTTGTGTTGCTTCACAGGAAGCATTCAAATCTCCTGGGGACGGTGTGCTTCAGGTGACATCAGAAGATATCCTGTCACAGTTCAAAGTTCGTCGTGAGCTCGCCGGTATTGTGTGCTCTGTATTAAAGTGTCGATGTACGCGCATATAGCCTGAGTCTAAGGAGTCATTCATTGCCGGTTGGCTCTTAGGCGATTAGTAAGAATTGTCTTACCACTGAAAGAAGAAATTAGTTTACCATTAAAAAAAAAGTGGAGCAAAAAGCAGGAAAAATAGAAAAAGAAGAACGGTATTCCTTGTTTTGCAAACTCAATAGTTAAAAATTCCTAAATCTTAGTCTTCCAAAAAAGCAGGACAGCTGTTCAGTAAATACGGAGAAGATCTCAATCTCTCATATTTAAAAAAGTTGCCAACTGACCGCTTGAATTCCCATTGTGCTCCAATTAGCATCGAGAGTTGCGGCTCAGTTAACGCTAACAGCTCCTTCGTCTGCCTCCAATTGACCCGTGACAGATGAAATTCACGTCCAGTGATTGGACAATATTTTAATAGTTTGTAAGCCGGATTTCGAGGATAAAATATTCAATTCGACTTCGAGCCATCCAGGAATAAATTCGCCGGCGCATAGAACTGAACCTGGCTCTCTCCATCTCCATAGCTTCCAGCAGACCGTTGACGGCAGTGACACAAAATAGAGTTGAGATGGCTCATCATTACGAGGTACTCTTTCTGACACTCTCTGCGGTCTTTTTGCCACAACAGAATTTCCGCGGAGGGAATGAAGTTTATGAAAGCTCTCTCGATATCACAAAAAATCATCTTCTGTATAAAACGCTCCTCAGTAAACTATGTAACGAAATATAAACCTGATTCAATGGATACTTCCTTTCCGGAACGGATGCTCGCAACGAAATGGGATTCGTAATATGTATGTAATTCAATAAAACTATCATAGGGTTTTTTTTGATTTTACGAGGAAAGACCCATAGCTTGCATTTAAGCCTTTCAATGGCTCTAAATTACTGGGGTACAGGGAATAGAAAAGTGGTCGTCGTATCCTAATCGCCAAAATTCAAGATACCATTGTATGCCACTTACGTACGTTTACTACTCAATTTTTTTTTAAATTTTTTATAAAGGTACATCAAATCCTATAAATTAAATTTCTTCGTAAAAAATTTACAAAAATTCAACAGAATTCAAAAAAACCGCTTAAAATTTTTCATATTTTTTTTTTAACTTTTCGGATAAGCGGGTTTAAGCGCATTCAATTTTATTACAATAAAGTACAAGTTTAAAATGTCAAAAAATTCGGGTTGATTTTTTATATTTTTTCTTCTGCTGACCCATAAAAAAATGTGTGTTTATTTGGAATAAATTAAATTAAAGTTCAAAACTTCGTACAAATGCTCAACAAGTAATTGAAAATTATGGCTGATTTTTGAAATCCTTTTTATGCTGACGATGAAAAAAAAAAATTTTTTTTTGGAAGAAAATGCGCAGCAACCTCAGCAAAAAAATTAACAAAAATTAACGGTAATTTCTAGCCACTTGGAACTTGCACGTTATTGTACTGATATTAAATGGGCTACAAAACTGCATCCTCAAAAAGTTAATAAAATTTTTTGTATAAAGAGTTTGAAAATTTTTGGAAAAATATGCTAAATTTTAAATATTGATTTATATGGTTTATGTTGAATAATACTTTTATAAAAAATTACTAAAAATAAATTATTAAAAAATAAATTAGTAAACAGTATTGTATTGAATTTTGGCTACGACAGTGGTCGTAGCTATACAAAAAAAATTTAACTAATTTTTAAAAAGCTCACCAATATATTTTCAGTTGAAATTTAATAACTACATATAAATGTAAATAAGTATTTTAAAGTCTCTCACATATATATGTACATAACATATGTATACCTTTCAATAGTCATAATCGAAATTTAACTAAATTTAAAAAGAGTTTGCAATATTTTTTGTGCACCGCATTCTAAAAGTTTTTCATTACAAAACTTTTTAAATGTGCGGACAGATTTTCTACAATACCTTAAAAATTATATCCCTACATATGTACATATGTATTGCATTTACACATAAGCATTTTACACACAAAAAAAAAGAAGGCATCCACACATGGACTTTCCCTAAAGGATATAAAAGTTAGAAAGTAAAAAACTTGCTGTCAGGCGAAGTGCAAGTGTGGCCAGCGGCGGGCGATTGCGGAAATCTTCATGAAATTTGAACTTCATAAATACGCAATTTATCTAGCGGATATCATAAGAATGAAGTTGGTGACATTCGAGGGCAGCTAACGTACTGTTTTTTTTTTTGCTTTTTGTTTTTTTTTTTTTTTGTAATTTAGTAGAGCACAGATTTGGTTGGATGAAAAAGTTTTACTTTAGCCTCAGGCGCATTGTAGTGAAACTTATCAAATATCAGCGGCTGAGCGGAGAAAAGGGTGAAATAAATCTTTTTTCGATTTAATGGTAAGACTTGCTGAAGAAATATTGCGTATACTACATATGTACATATGTACATAAAAAACAAACAGACAAATACCAGTATGCGTTACACGTGGGCGTTTTCAGAGGTGCTATCGTCTGACAGCGGCAAGTTTTCAATATATTAGTTTTAAGTGACAAGCCAAAAGCAAGCGGTAAATATTATCACTATACCTACGTAGATTTTAAAGAGTCCCAATGGTATTTTATGAAAGTGGAATATGATTGCATTTGAAATGGGAAAATTTATGATGTTTTTTTTTCTTTTAATTTTGGCATATTTACTTTTTCAACTAATGCGTTTATATGTTTCGATGTCTACAGAAGTGTGTTATAAAAAGTAGAATTGACAATTTTTTTTAAATCATACACTGAGCAAATAAGCTCAAGGTTAAATTTCTATATGGGACATCCCCCGCCGAATCGGATACCATATGGCTTTAGCATCCCCGCCATTTTTTCATAATTTTTCTTAATTTTTTAAGTTATAGTGCCAATCGAGAGAGGGCTCCCTGATTTTTTTCAATATATTTCGCTCAGCTTTTTCCCAGATATCTATTTTAGATAAAAACCTAAAATCCTTTTTTTAATGCCCTTAACTTTGCAAAAATTAACCGATTTGTTAAACTTTTTGTGTAATTCTTATGTTTCTAAAAAAAATTAAAACCCGTATTTTTATAAAATTTTTAATACAAAGTGGTGATTTCCAAGAAACACGTACTGATTTTTTTTGAAAATTTTTTTCGAAAATATTTTTATTCAACAAATTGAGTTAGTCTGAAATTGAGAAATGTCAAATGAAAAGCAGAAAAAAACTTGACGTTTAGGTGTGGTTCACATTCAACATCGGCCCTTAAAATTTAACCACCCTTTATGTAAATGTAGTATGGTTTATGTTAGCTTAATTGGGCTGCTGTCGTAGAAAGTCCACTAGGTGGCAGCAGGACCCTGGTAATTTCAAGAAAAAGATATCCTTACGTAACCTTAAACCATACTGACATTTTTCAAATCCCAACAACACTACCAAAAAATGGTCCACCAGAAATCTGAAACGCATTTCCCGTAGTGCAGGACACTCACACAGAAAATTCTTAATGGATTCTACCTCTTCCTCATCCCTACAGCCCCTAGAGTAGTTGTTATGCGGGACCCCAAACCTTGCGGACATGTGGCCATGTGGTCGATGGGCCCTGTTCTTATTCCCGTGAGATGCTTGACATTTGGCTTAGAAAAGCAGACTCCGTGTTATTCGCTCACTGAATGATGGCGGGCCAAAGTGAATGCGCTATATATCATGTGCCCAGAATTGTCCACCAGCTGTTGTTAGCTGTTCTGGCTCCTTCCTCAACTTACTAGAGTAGGAATATCAACGGTGGTTATATGCTCGAGCTGGGTTTTGCCTTAGTTTCTCTTCTCCACTACGTTTGCCCGAACCTACACGTACAAAACTGTTCGTGAAGATCGGAGCCTCGTCGAAGTTTGAAGTTGAAACAGATATCCAGTCCATTCCTTGAGGCAAAAAATGTTACACTATGTTCCCACGAGACGTAAGTCGCTGTCCCATTCGTCAATCACCATTCAACTACGTGTCTAATTACTTTAATTTCTATAGAAAATTTTAAGAACGCATCATGTAAACCAAAGAGGATTTGCTCTGAATCATCCTGCTAATTGCGAATTAATCGAGGCCTTATCAAATTTTATCTAAACCTGACAGGCACACTAAAACAAAAAATAAATATAATAAAAAATTTTGATCGAAACATAAATGTTTTTCCATCATCGAAGATTCTTAATAAAAAGCAAAGAAACCAAAGTGAATTAAGGAATATTTTAGCGACTTACTTGGAGACCAAATTATGTCAGGCGGACTCTTAAACTATTTCAATACACAAAGCATAAAATTGGATCGAATCTAATTCTAGTATCAATAAGCGCACGTCAAATTTATTCTCTTATAGTGAAGTAACCTAATATTTATTTCATGTTAGAGGAAGGCCGAGTAGATGATGCGACTTCTTTTTACCTCACGTCTATTTTTTTGAATCAAGTAGCGGGAAGCTCTTTACTTGTGGTACAGCATTCACTCGTTTGAAATTAAATGCGAAAATTGTAATAAAAGCTTTGAGTTTACATATATCTGAACCAACACCGAATTATTTATTTATAATGCTTTTTATTTACATGGGCTTTTGTAACCGACTATCAAAAGCAACCCTGTTATCAACTTTCATGAAACATGCTAATTGTATAGTGCTATTTAAAAACGGAAATTAGTTTTGATGCCACATTTTTATGCATTTATTAAAAAATACTATTATATTAGATTATATTTGCTTAGGGCTCATTCACAATAGCACAGTTTTTTTTTACCTTACAACACTGCACTCAAGCCAAATATAATTTTACCGAGTTGGCTACACTCACCTAATTTTCCGAGCTTGTTATTCTACTAGTGTTCTTTTGCCAGTCGGTTACAAAAGACAGGCTTTTTGTATTAAAATTTTACTCCTAGTGTTAGCTATAGTAGTAGTCAACTTCTTCCCTGACGTGGTTTAGTTCTGATTGGAAACAGCTGGCGATTGACACAAATGCGCTGTTCATGTTTTAAAAGGCTTTCATTGGTGTAGGTGCAAATGAGGAGGAAATGCAAATGGCAAACACTGTGTGTAACTAAATCTATATACTCATATACAGATGTTTGTTTGTATGTACGCATAGCTATAACAAACTGCAGCAAATTCCATGAGCATGACAGGCGAGTAAAACGTTTAATTGGCGGTTTCGGTTTTAGTATTCCGATTAACTAACAAAAATGGCAAAGTTTCGTTTGCGTTAAGTTTTCGAATTGCTTGCTTGTGACATTGCTTGCTCTTGCACTAAAATAGTAAAAAATGTATACTTTATTGAAACTCGTAAAAGTGGCCAATACTTCACGTAATGATTTTGCATCAGAAAATTGCATTGATTTACGAGTTAAAAGCTGTTTCATGGTTTGAACGGCCATTAAAATAGCAGCACTGCGCATTTACCCGACCCCTTTAATATGAAAATACGCAGCCAGATTTTCTATTTTCCATGCAAAGTATAGTCATGGTAAATCAGTTTGTGTGCGTTTCGCCCTCAGCTTTTAATTCGCGTTCGCTACTTGTGGGCATACTGACTATTATTGCTTATTATAAAAATTTATTGCAAATAGCACAGCCAAGAGCTTCTTTATTTGTGGAGGTACTTATTTAAATCTGTTATTTTATTAAGCTTCACTTTAAGTTAACAAGCGTGAGTCTTATTTGTAGTAGTACTCATTTTCGAACCAATTAAATAAAAGTTGAAACGGTACTTTGGCAGTAGACTTCAATTTAGACTTCAATAAATCTTCGATTTGGTATTTATTTTCATTTTAGAATGAAGTACAAAGCTTCCACAGTTTTTGTAATGATATTTTATTTCCAAATTTCTGTAACAATAAAAGTTGCGAACCAATGACCCACATCCGGAGCACACTGGAATTATAGAGGCTTTTCCACGCAGCTTAATGACGGTGGGATCAAACACAGGGACATCCAAAAAACAGTGGAGTCAAGGTCCTCACTTGAATGAAATTCGAGTAGCAATAGCCCGACTAAAGAATAACAAAGCTGCTACTGTCAAAGGCTGCCGAAACTTTCAAATTGAACAGTTGAAAAACTGATGTCTTTTGAGGCTCAATTTTTTTTTTTTTAATATCACTGTATATTCTTAAAAAATACGATTTTTTTAATTTTGAAAAAAAAAATTCTGTTCAAATTTGAAACAATAAATATTACTCTCTTTATGTTCTAAAAATAATTTAAAATGTTCAATTAGGTGTTTTTTGTAGATAGAAATTTAAGAAATTTTGAAAAAAAAACAATTTTTCTTTGGGAAAATTCGTTTGTTTGGAAATTTTTTTTTTCAAAATTCAAAAATTATGTTTATAAAAATATTATATAAAAAAATATAAATTTCACATTTATTTGATTTCGAAAATATCCTCCTTAATTTCGAAAATATCCTCTTTAAAACAAAACCGAACTGTTTTTGGCAGCTATTATAGTGCGAGGTATTAAAAAATTTAGCTTAATTAAGTAAACAAAATTGAAATTTCACTAATTTTGTACAAATTAGGAAACATTTTTTTTTAACAAAAAAAAAAAAAATTTTGTTAAAAAGAGCGAAATTTTGAGTTTTGCATAATTTTTGGAAGCAATTTTTTTTTCAAAAACAACAGTTTTTTAAATATATATTTGTATACCCAAATAGCCTTTTTAAAACGAATCCAAAATGTTGTGCGTATAAAATTGGAGAAATAGTAAAATTTTAATTTTGCATAACTTTTGGAAAAAATTTTTTTTACCAAAAACAACGATTTTTTAATATATTTTTTTAGCCATAAATATCCTTTTTAAAACGACACCAAGTTGGTTTTTGTAACTATTATAGTTCAAGATATAAAAAAATGTACTTAAAAAAACTAGAAAAATAGTGAAATTTGAATTTTGCAAAAATTTGGAAACAATTTGTTATTCCAACACATCAATTTTTTTAATTTAAATTTTTTTATTTTATATTGTGGCTTAAAATATCTCTTTGAAACGAATATAAAAATTAACTTAAAAAATAGTGAAATTGGAATTTTGCATAAGTTTTGGAAACATTTTTTTTTATACAATTGTTTTGTAATATATATTTTAGCGCAAAATAATGAAATGCATCCAATATGTCGTCTGTAGCTAAAGAAATTACTAATCAATTTGGAAAACATTGTTTTTGTAATTTTGTTCCTATATTAATTCGCACTAAAAAAGTGATTATATTCACATCCACTTAAGTTGCATGGCGGTTTATATAGAATACGGTTATAAAAGCTCGTATTCAGATAATTCGGTGTAACTTATTCTGAGCGTAATTTTAATTAGCAAAATAGAAACTCTGCCAACACCTCTCAGCTAATTATTGTCTAAACAATTTTTTTGGCAATTAACCCTGCCCGGATGTTGAATACGCGAGGCGAAGGAATTGAAAAGCGATAATCCTCTAAGATATGATTATACATTTTGGTATATATCTACATACTCCTCTGTATCTATATATTTCAAAAGTTATACCGTTACCGCAAACAACTTGAAATGTTGGAAATTCCCACTAGCTGTATAACGATAAATAGCCGAAAAAAAATTTAAGCTACTTTCAATGTTTTCGTACAACGTACGTATTTATATAGTATAAATAGAATTTTGTAGGATAAAACTTATATTCAGTTAGTAAACAACAACATCAAATATGTAGCGGTACGATGTAACTGCTCGCGGTATATTTTGATCCTTTTGTTGTTTGTTGCAAGTTTGGTTTTACAAAAAGCGTGCTAATGCAGAATTCCCACACCAAAAATGTGTGGCAGACTGCGTTACATTTATGCAATTAAAATATGTTATCCACCATAAAAGTAGTTAGCGTAATGTGAATATAAAAAAAATTGTAAAATAAAAAAAAAATGTAACAAACGGCGACGGAGATAATTCGGATTAACAAAACACCCTGCAAGGCGCTGAACGCCATCTAAGCTAGCTGAGGAAATCAATATTTACTTTATTTTAGGGCTTTCGGGACTGTATGACACAATTGCAGTAAAACTTAGATCTATTCTTTTTTGAAACCGACTGGAAAAAGAACACTAGTTAGGATAACAAATTGCGGAAGTTGAGTTGCGAGTTGAATCAACTCGGTAAAATGATATCCGACCTGAGTTACACTGTTGGGAAGTATACAAATCAGCGCTATTGTGAATGAGCACTAAGAAAACATATGGGGAATTTAAATTTAGCACGAAAATCGTTTTTTTTTTAAAATACGTAGTATTTTTTTTTAATCTATAACCAAATCAATGAAGAATTTCCGTGTAAATCTATTTTCCGTTCTTAAATAGCACTAAACAAAACGAATGTTTCGTGAAGGATGCTAACAGGGTTGCTCTGGCAACGTAAATGCAATTTTATCCGAGTTGGAGCGTTCTTTTGCTAGTCCATTCCAAAGAAACAGGCCAACTACTTTTAGAAAAAAAACTGCAATACTTTAGTTTCCAATCAAAAGAAGAGTAAATTCATATTTGAAAATCGCTTCGAAATACCACTTTCAGAAAGATCCCGCAGCGAGTTGTGGAATTCATTCAGGAAACCGTTTTATGAACTTCTATACCGAGAACCCAACCGGTCCGAATATTTTGTCAGCTATTAGGACTGTAAAGTTACAATACTCGAATGACAAGGACTGTCAGCAACACAACCAAGCGGCAAATCGGACTAGCAACCCTAAAACTCTAACATCGAATCGCGCCAAACAGTGTACGGAGAACGTCATGGGCTTAACTCGATAAAACAAATTCACCCTGGAACGAAATGGCCGATGATCTGGTTTGAGACGATTTTGTGCTTTTGAGCTCTATCAACGTCTGAGGCTCTTAAAATTTATTCGATTTTTTAGGTGAAACGGAAAGCCCTCAAGAATACAACAATCAAAATAAGGAAACCCTGAGGAGGGTGCTAAAAAAATATTGACTCCTTTTGGAGAAAAAAAAATTTTGTTTTAAAAGAGCTTAAATGGAAACGGGAGTAAATATCGGTATTTGGAGCAAAAGTTGCGGCATTTGAAGTCAGACGCCTCAAGTCTTGAAAGGGTTTTTTTGTATTCTCTTTTGTGTTTTCTATCTGCTTTCATGCGTGTCAAATGTTTTGTTTTTTATTGAAGCTTTAGCTTCTTTGTTTCCTCGCTATAAAGAGGTAATAGAAGATGTCAAAAGCAGGACAAGCAAATTTGAAGTGACTCGACGGTACGAAGGTATCTATACTCTTCTCCTCTCTCCTCTCTCCTCTCTCCTCTCTCCTCTCTCCTCTCACACCTTCGATTACGAACAAGTAGACTTGAAAGCAAGACTTGACGCGTCTGAAAGCGGACTAAGCAGTCCAAAAAGCAGGATATTTTTCTTTGATTCAAAGCTACAAATTTTTCTGAGCGTAGCAAACTCTAAAGTTAAGTTAGCGGTTACAACGTCTAACACTTTTTTTATCGCACTCGTTACATTCTCTAATACCTTTTCGCTCTGGTTCAATTACAGTTGCAATGCAGCATTGCCTAAAAAGCTTTCATGATTTCTTGCTGGGTGTTACAATTGGTCTGACTAACTGAATGTAGAATCTTTTCAAGGCAATGGCAAAATACAAAAGAACAAAATGAAAATGTTAGTGTAGCTATGCGTTTCTTGTTAGCGAAGTTTTTTTTTCACGACTTCACAGCAGCGCTGCCAGAGTAGCAAAGTTGATTTTCATTTGCCTAGGGGAGATAATGAAAGCGAAACTTAATTAGGAACATTTTTTACCGTTACCTTATTTTATCCATTTTCGCGGATAACTCAAAGCCAAAATGTGATTGTTTATCAAAAAAAAAAAAATCCCACAACAAAAACACACGGCAACATTTTCAACTTATTTATACAATATAGAAATAAGAAAAACTAAAAAACTACTAGCATTTATATGCATTCGACGATGGTAGCTTTGAAGAAACAATAGCACAAAACAATGCATCCTTGTTTTACTCCTAATGAGTTTTATGTTGTTTGCGTTTATTTTCAAAATTCTCAAAAGATTCCCTCTTGTTATTTGTTAATGACTATGTTTTTGTTTTTATATAGTTTTTTTCTTAGTGTTTTTTTTTTTGTTGTTTCTTTGCCAGTTATATAATCTTAAGAAAACATCGACTGAAGTTAACATAAGGCCAATACAACACAATAGAACGTTGGTTGAATCCTTTGGCTTTTCAATTGGAGCTCAGAGAGCAAATAAAGCCATTGGAGACGCGATGAAGTGCTACACAAAATGCACATAGCTATATGAAATATATTTATAACGACTAAAAGGGTAGCCAATTGGCGTGTGTATGTGTGTGTGTGTGTGTGTATGGGAGGACACTCAATAAAATGAGCTGTACATCATTCATCTTATTTTCTTTCACACAAAAACCGCACAATTGTTGATGTCATTGCGTTCATTGTTTGCCTTGACAGACCACGCAGACCTCCCGTTAGCGCTCTCATTCTAGACATTTAATTGCCAATTACACTTTAGATAAACGCGTGTGTGAGTGTTAACGTGCTCGTATATATGCATGTGTGTGTGTCTGTTACAAGTCAAAATCGCCTGCACCAGTAGAATTTGTGTGCAGCATTCCCAAGTTGCATGTTGCATGTTTACTCTAAATTCCATTTTATATTTTAACCAAAACTATTTAGACGCATACCTGCATATGTCTATGGCTATGTTATGCCTTTGGCTGTGTGTGTGTGTATGTGTGTGTGGGTGCGTGTTGGCAACGAAATAATTAAATTGTATTCTCTATTTCTTTTTCCATTAATTTAGCTCTTACTCCGAGCAGCCACTAAAATACAAATACATGCACATATAATTTAGGCGTGTGTGTGTGTGTGTGGGTACATTGTGCTACTGTAATTTGCACCAAATCCCCGAGCGGCTGCATTGCCAACATTATCCAAACTAAATGCTCGAACTGCAGGCAATTTGCCCTGCAGGAAAAGCTTTAGGTAGTAGCGTAAATTTCTTGCATAAAAGTAAAGTGCATGTTATAAATATAACCTCACTATTTATTGATTATTTTTGAATAATAATTTTTTTAATTTTTTCTTTATTTTATTTTTATTATTTTTTTCCATATTCCATTCTACAATGAAATTCGTTTCAAATGTGAAAAAATCAATATATTTAACTTAAAATTTGTAAATATAATTTTTAGGAAAAAAATTAGGTATGCACTTTTATAGCCCATTTCATTCTAATACAATAAAGTGCAACTTTGAGGTGGCTACGACTTAAAGTTGCTTTTTTATATTTTTTTTTGCAAGTTTTAAATTTGATGAATTTTTGAAAAAAGGTTGAAACTTTTATTTAAATAGTTTTTGATATACAAACATTGCACTATTTTTATTAAAAAATATTGTTAAATAAATTTTGAAAAAAAATAAAAAGTCAAAATTTGCCAATATATCGAACCCTTTCAGCGGAAAACGTATACATTTTTTTTATGCCCAAAAGTATCTAGTTGTTCTACGACCACTTCTGCTTCAAAAATAAAATTTTGAAAAAATGTTTTTCGCGCCACTCGGACTCAATATGGTGGGAGGCTATAGTTATTGCATGTACTATATATTTTTTTGACGTAGACCAAAAAAAGAAAAGTGTTACATTAAATTAAAGGTTATTTAATTTGTTATCTACCACAAAAGTTTAAAGAATTTTTTTTATGGAAAAAATTTAAAAAAAAATCTGAGTATTTTGAAAAAAAAAACAAACTTACACAAGACCAAAGCCAAAATTTAAACCATATTTTAAACTATCTAGTAAAAGAATGTATAACATACAAACATAGTACGCATATAAAAGAAAGGAAATTCGAACACCAATTCGGCACTGGTAAATTTTCCTACTGGGTTGATGCTTATTGTACAGTTATAACCATTTTATTAGGTATGTGTATCAAATGCCACTTTGAATATTGTTATCAAATATTTTTATGGGAATCTGTTTATTTTTTTACTAGCCCCATTCTTTTGTAACCGCGAGAACTTGGTTAAAGTTTTCTTTTATTTTCAAAAGCAACCATATACCCTTAAAACATTTTAATTGTGTGATGAAACTTACGCACGGTACTACTTTGGACATTTTTGGCTGACACCACAAAGAAAGAAATTTAGTAAAGAGTTATTATTTTTAAACCACTAGATAGATAATTACAGATGTGGTGCATTTTATATACAAGCTGGAAAAATACTCCCGAGATATTCAAACACTAGTTTTATTTACAAAAGTTATCTAAAAAAATAAAATTTATTACTAATAGTTCACATACATATGTAAATATTAAAATAGAAAACAGTGAAAAGGTAATAGAGTTTGATCGCCGCAATTAGTACAACTACAGGGAGTTTAAACAAAAATTAAATAATTTAAGTTTTTAATGAAATTTGTATTTTTATTCAATATAACTCTCGCAACTTCAGTACATTTATTTCATTTATTTTCAAATATATTTATGTCTTATCTGCAAAAATTTTCCAAAACTTCCCCAAGATACTGTTCCACGGCTTCTTCGTTCGAGGAAAAACGGCTCCACGAAGGAATTGATCCAAGTTTCTAAAAAGGTAGAAGTTGGATCATGGTGGTAGATCGAAGTCCCTTTTATATCTGTAAAATGACTTTCAAAATTGCGTTGAAAAATTTAGCTTTTCGATTAGCATTTTCATATAAAATACTTCATATTTATTTATATAAAAAGTTATTTAAAAAACATATTATTGATTTTCAAAGATAGTTTTTAAAGAAGCAAATGAACTTTTCGCCATTGATGCATTTTCCTTAGTTCCGGAATAAAATTCTTCTTGTAAAATTTATCAGAAAATTAATATAGTAGAGTACAGTTAGTCAATTACCGAAAATTCGGAATTGTTTTGAGTGCAGACTTTTATTATTATTATTAAGATTATGCCCACCACTGTACAAATGAATATATACATATATATGAATATCTATATATGTACATATCTGTAGTATGACACGCACACGTTTGTACCTCGCTTATCTCACTTAAAATGCTGCTGTACAAAATGCAATCGCTTAGTGTCTGACAATTGTTGAGTTACCACCAAAAACAAAAAAAAAAACAAAAATAGACAAATGATAACAGTAGTTTGTAGATAAACATTTGTTGCATGCCACAACATTTAACCAAATAGTGTGATAACTAAAGCCATGATAATAATTCTGGTATCTTCAACTCTTTGTTCAACCCGATAGAAAAAAACTAGGTAGTGGCGTATTGTTTTTTTTTTTTAGCCGGTTTTCAAAATTCTTGCACTTTTGTGAATGTAGCTGCATATACATATATATATATGTATGTATTTGTGTGTGCATACATACATATGTAAGTGGTAAAATGCTTTTGTAAATGTAGTTTCTTGTGTTTTTATCATTAGCTTAATACGAAGTTTTCCATACAAGGAAAAACATAATAAAAAACAACAAGTTTTATATACTCACTGAGTAAAGAACATATCGAGTGTTGTCTCTCGTAGTGGGTAAATTAATAATCTAAGTTGTGTATTATTTATTAATTGTATGCATTACCTTATGTCCGATTCAAATATGTAAAAATATGAGTTAGTGAATTTGTAGTAGCGGGTAGATACATTTTTTTTTTTTAAATTGCAACTGACTTATGGCGGTGAATTGCGAGAAAAATAGAAAGAGTTCAGTTTATTTTGTATAAAACGCTACACTAGGGTGATCCGAAAATGTATGGGGGAAAAAGTAAAGTCGGAATTTTTATGCTCCAACGGCGTAGGATTTTTCTATGTTAAACAAAACAGTTGGGGGCATTAATCTTAATTGATAAATTGCTGATAAACGTATAAACCTCACAAATAAACCGGTTTCTCATACATAGTACATATGTATATTTAATTGTTTATACGTTTATACGATTATACGTTTGGATGAATACTCCTAATATTCCTATTTTTTCAAATCAAATAATATTTATAGATTACACAAAGCGCTCAATGCTTTCCATTTTAAATAAAATTTGTTTACCAATTTTTCCTAGAAACGGAAAATAAGTCTTGAAAATCAACACTGATTTTCTGAATGAAACTTAGAAAATTAATGCTCAATTATTGATTTTTATTCTTTGATACTAACTATTTTCGCTGCGTCAGCGGAAAACCAAAAAGTGTAAAAAATGGGCGCATGCAAAATAGCTAGTATTAAAAAATGATTAAATAAACATTTTGGTATTATTTTTAGAGGCCTCATGAAGAGTCACAAAATTTGCCGATTGAATAAATAATATTGATTTTCAATTCAATTTTATTACTGTTTCTACGAAAAATTGCTTTTCCCAAAAAAAAAAAAAATAAAATAAAAGCTTTCTGCAAGAAATATAGATCCTGTTGATAATACCATAAATATCGAAACATATGTTTAACAAGACAGGCTATTCCTAGAACCAGCTAGATATAACATGTTGGCAGAAAATTTAGCTGAGTAGGCAACGACCGAAAATAATAATGATAATTTTTAAATTTTCGAGGAAAAAATCTAAAGCTACCCAATATCGGAGAATAGTTTTGACTTTGTATGTATGTATGCAGGGATGTGTGAATCTGTTACGATCAAAAAAAATTTCGAAGCGATATCAGTAAAAATTAGAAATATTTCGCTAAGGAAAATAATCTTCTAACGGGGTAGATTTTCTTGATCAATACTAAAATTCATTTTCCGGGGTTATTTTTTCGCTAAAAAGCTAAATTCACGGACTCTACTTAAATTGACAAAATATCAACAAAAAAAAACTATAGCGTTGCTACTTAAAAAATTCTGTTAATTTATCATTTCCACGAGTCAAGTTCGAGTACTTTTCGTCTTCCTCAATTTTTTTTTTTTTATACCAAAACCAGCGCCCGTAATTGTTACAATTTTTAAATCAGTCACTACTGACTTTTTTTTTAAGTGATACGTATAAAAGTGATATTAATTTT
This sequence comes from Anomoia purmunda, assembly GCA_951828415.1. Lineage (NCBI taxonomy): Eukaryota > Metazoa > Arthropoda > Insecta > Diptera > Tephritidae > Anomoia > Anomoia purmunda. Next base: position 107,188,750 of record OX639996.1, on the reverse strand, counting down.
TCGCAGGAAATAATGTAAGTGAAAGTCTGCAATAACCGTTATTTATATTTACAAAAATTTAGTTAAATTTATTTTTTAAATAAAAATAATCTTTATTTTAGGTTTATAAAATAAAAATCATAAATGTTATTTCTGATTTATAAAATCAAAATTATGCAAAATTTATAAAAATTACTGTTATTTTCGATTTTCATTTTATGAAGCTAAAATAAAAATTATTTTTACTTATAAAATAAATTTAACTATATTTTTGTAATTTTTAAAATAGACATAAAAAAATTATTTTTATTTTCATTAAAACAAATAATTACAATTTTAGAATTACAAAATAAAAATCAAAAATTACTGTTAATATTTTATTTTAAAATTTGATCCTCAGTGAGTTAAAACATCGATGGGTATATTGCACTTGGTTGTGGACAATTTTTTTTATAGTTTCAGAAATAACTGTTTTTTCGCTCCCCGACAAAAAAAATGCTTTATTCTAATTGTATATTTCTCCTTATTGTGAATTGACTGAATAATAATAATAATAAGACTGCCGTCGTTACTTAACACATATTATTCAATTCAAATTACATTTCAGAACTTTTTTTTTAGTACGATTATTATGTAAATACAAATTTTTGATAGAATATTTTAAAGTTATAAAGAAAGGATGTCAGACGTCAAGTTTTATGTGAAATGATCCGTTAGTAAATTTCTTTAGACATTTTCTAAGATATTACTCTCAAAAATTTTATTGTCTCAATTGAAATTTGTGGCATTAGGTACCAAAATGATAAATTGTCGATTAATCGAATGTTGTTTTTTTTTTCGGTTAAATGGTGCAACCTGTCCCTTTGAAATTTTGAAGTTTCATAGTCAGCCTGCGTCACTTGAAGCCCCATAAGTTCTTAGCCAACTAACATCTGTTTTTCAAAAATCGTTTCTATAAAATATTGGCATGTTAGCGGAATGCCACTTACTAACCAAAATCAACAAACAAGAATTGCAAAAAATTGGCATTACCATTGACGAAGGCAAAAGTCATGTCATAGACACTTGCAATATCAGCATTTGACTCATTGCAGAAGTTTTCTAAAAACTGCTTTGGATGTATGTAGGTATGTATGTTTGTTAACCATTTTATTTACCAACCTAAAGTCAGCAGTTTGAAATAGATTCAATCGATAAATAGCTTGCTTACTTTGCTTTTGATACATTGCTTTTGTCACGCTAGTTTATTTTAATTTATTTTATTTCATTTTTTTTCAAAATCTAGCCAAGTGTGTAGATACATAGATACATACATGCAGACGTTGTATGTTTGAAACACTTAAAGGAAGGGCAATGGACATGACAAGCGTCCAAAACGCTTCTAAATGCCAAAATACCAAAATACATTTTCTTTATTTCTGTTTTACTGCTGTTGCCACATTTGGCGTTATGATGATTTTGACCTAAAATATTTGGGTTGGGTCAAAATTTAAATTCGAGGTTTCCTTCTATTTGTTTTTTGCTTCATTCAGCTGGCGCTCAATTATTGAACGCGTTTTGTTGTTGTTACATTTTCTTGTCAACATATGGTCGCGTTGTTGTCGCATTTTTGCTTTTGCTGCTTCTTCTTCGACGAGTACAACAAGAGAGAGGGGCGGGCGTATATACCCAGGTACACATTTACATACACACACACACTTCTATGCATATGAACTTAAAATATTGGACTTATTGACGATTTGATTTGCATGTGATTTTCGCTGTTTTCGTTGAGAATTTGAAGCGTGTGATTTTGCTGTTCTTACACCTCGTACATAGCAAACTTGCATCACTCAAAAATGGTGCCAAGCGGTGCATGAGGCAGGAGGAGCAATGGCCGTGAGCAAACCTTGTCCGTTACCCACTGGGTGTGTTATGAGAAAATAATTCTACAATTATGAACTGTTTTTCTTGCAAAAGTTTAGTGAGTGCTGCTTGATTTGGAAATTGGCTGTGCGAAGAACCCAAGGGTGGCTATCGAAGTGATCGTTTCACGTTGGCAGCAGTGTTGCCACATTCAAAAATTATTTGTAATCAAAATTTAAAAAAACAAACTTAACAAAAAAGTACCATGTTTTCTTTTTTTTTTAATATAAATATTACTATATTTACTCTCCGTTCACGGGCGGCTCGAAATTTGATGTTTCGACACTTGATGTTAGAGTTAAAGTACGAGTGCACTGTCAAGAACTTTGGTTGCAACTAAAATTTAGGCTACCGGATCACTGCACTCCCTTTCAGCCGGAAGTAGCCGCCATCAGATAATTGTGCGCCATCATAAAAGTGCGATAGCAGATTGTCTGACTGATCTCTCGAGAGCTTCGGAATATTCTTCGTTAAAATAATCTGGGTACCGGGACCTAGCTATATTCCAAGAAATTATGAAGCTTGGCTTGGTACATTTGAAAATTTACTCTTAACCCAAGAGATTTTCGAGGCTTCTTGAACCAATGGACTTGCAGTAACTTGGAGAGCGCTGGGCAGCTACTAGAAGATGCAGCGTTGCGGGGTATTTTTGGTTAAGAGTAGATCGGAGAAGGTCGTCGTGGGATCTTCTACGGTTGTCTAAGCGACAACTCTCACCAATCATAGGAATGTTGATAGTGGGAATCCTTGCGTTGAGTCTCGATATCAGAACTGGCCTTTACTGTGGCAACTTCTTAATTTCCTTGTTTTCGCGAGACCAAAAATTGAACTTTCTAGGATTTTAGCTTATTCACTCTCCTGCGGATATATCGTGAGTGGAGATCAGCAAGCTTCGCAACTTCATCGCACGTACGCGACGTTTTTCAAATTCCAAATTAGGAAGTTACCGTTCTTTTTTTAGAACGCATTAAGATGTCAAAATGGACCACGTCCACCTAATCTAACCTTACTTCGATATCATCAAGGGCTAAATGCCTGCGCGTCAATGTATTCGGAGATTATAATTTCGTACGCTAATAATTCACGTCCGTACGTGCAACACATGGCGAGGAAATAAGAACTTTGAAAGGACAAAAATTACCAAAATGTAAAAGGAATTATCAAACAACCAAAAATGTATAGAATAAAAAAAAATTACCATTTTTGGTAATAAATTCCAAAACGGCCACACTGGTTGCAAGCGATCGTCACTCGATTTGTTGATCGTCAGCTGTCATTGCCCCGAAAAGCGTTCCATTCGTCGCAGCTTATCTTTAGCCAAGATGAGTAAGAACATCGCCAGAAATTACTCAAAGTTGATTGTTTTGATCAGTAATCACTGATTGGTTTTCATGAAGTATTTACAATATATCGGTCATACATATTATTTGTCGTATTTGTCGTTAGCGCATTTTAACGATCAAATCAGTCCAAGCCAATGCAAACCAATGATGATGACTATATTGAATTTGATCGATATGCCATGATGCAAACGTGGTATTTTCTTATCTTTGTTATTGTTGTTTATAGAAGTCGTACATTACTGTAACCTATTGCCTTAGACATAACCGAAATGTGGTAATCTTGCGATCGAGCAACGCGTTCGTATGCCCCTTAGTTTTTTTGTTTTTTTTTTTTTTTTGTATTACAACGCTTCAGTGCGCAGACTTATTCCTCCATATTCTTTGCCACTTTAGCCCCAGTTTGTATATTTTAACGCATTTTGTATCGATGGCTTTGTCCGTGTTGTGTTCAAATGATTTCTTATCTATGTATTTACTTGTATTTGTTTTGGGCTCTGATCATCCAGGTAAGGTTTATTCAGCTGGAAAAATATGGCAATAAATGTGACTAAAATCAAATAAGTAATGTTGTATAAAATAACCAACGTATCGATATTCGATCGTGGCTTATAAAAGGAGGCCCCAATGTGTTGGTAAATATCTTTAATATTTACTTTGATTTTTTATTATGATATTTACATTCAATACATGCTGAGGGGTTTTGTCATAATAACATATCTTCATTTAACACTTTTTTTCTACCACACCTGAAATTGTATTGCTTTGATGAAATATTTAAACGATTCGTTACTCAGACAGAATGGTAACTAAAGAGGCTACCTTGGTAAAAATTGCAATGTAATATGCTTTTTTTATGAAAGAATAATAGTGCAATAAAGTTAAGTAATTTTTTTTTGTCAAAATGCTCGAAGATATGCAGAGTTTCTTTATATCGAACTAACAACGTTAAAAAAATATTCGTATAGGTGTGACGCATACTACCGTCAGAATGCGCCGTCGTGCGCTGATTTATGACAAAACACTAGACCTGGACATGGGCCGGGCTTTTGGTAGATGCCCGTCGGAAACGGGCCAAAAATACCCAAAAAACGAAAGAGCCGAAAAAAGGCATATTTTTTTTGGTAATCTAGCGACAAAAAAACACATCAACTGGGTTAAAACTGACTTTTAGCTGTCAATGCAACTCTGTCAACATCTTCCATAAAACTTGTGATAGCAAAGATTAATAATAATAGATAATAATAATAAATTAGAGCTTACATCATATAGCTCGATGTTTGGCCGAACTTCGTCTTCAATACACACTCGGCTACGGCAACCGGAAATATTAGTTTTTGGAAGTATTTTTTCGGTTTAGTTACACTGTGCGAAAAATGTATAGCAATTCAAATCAGTATGGACTTTGATAATATTATCTGAAAGTATACCCATCAAGTAATAAAACCCTCGATGGATTTGCAAAAGTTACCTCGAATTTTTTGGCCTAAGCTGTTTTCAAAAGCCCAGAAATAATTGTCACATATATGCCTGAAAGAAATAAAGGGTTAAGACATAGAGAGTAAAATTTCACAAAAAAGCGTTTTCGTAGAATATTATAACTCGTTAGCTCCCACCTAAAAATGTATTTTTTACCTTTATTTTGAGAAACCCGCCAAAAATTTAAATTTGATAGTCGCTATAGGGTTAAAATATATTAGAGAATTGTTCGCCAGAAAATGTCACTAGAGCTCTTCTCCGGCAAAATCTGTGTGCGATTAAAATAGATTTCTACATAAAATTATAGTTCTGAAAGTGGACCGTTCACGGGAAACTTTTCGTTTTGTGATTTATGCACGGTTGCATTTTAGTCAAAGGAGCGTGGGACACTTGAACAAAGTAAAGCAACAAAAAAGAATTAATCAAAATAAGTTTATAACAACCCCCAGCTCTAGCTTAGTTCGAGGGGATATTATGCACTTAGTAGAGTTGTCAATATTAGCAGCAAATTTTGATCCCTGGGATTCGATATAATTCAAAATCAATGACGGAATCCCGAGGTTCGACCCGGTATTCACTTTGGAACCTCAATTTTTTAATATGAGCAAAATTTCAACAACTGAAGGCATTTAAACATTTGAATTACTATTTGAAGGAAACAGACGCTTCAAATTCAAAACAAATTACATTTAAATTTTTGAGGGACTCCGGGACATTCAATACCAACTAATCACTGAATTTCTTGGACCGGAAAAGCTGCAGAAGTTGGAATAGTACTTAGCGTTATTAAAAATTTGCGCCTATATGGATTTTAGAGGAACAGAAATTACACTAAAAAGAAAAAAAACTCAGCACCGATGCAAAACAATAATTAATATAAAAATAATACTCCATTTTTTTTTATTTAATGTATAAAATTAAATTTTTTATAAAATTAAATATTTAAATTTTATTTGAGTAGTCTTAATAATTGTAAATAAAATTATTTCAATTTTTTTTATAATTAAATAATTTTGTAAAATTTATGTATCTATATGTAAATAAAAATTTGTTCATACTTAGTGACAAAAGTTTAATAATAAAAAATTTAGTCCATTTTTTTAAAAAAATATATTAAAATAAAAATTTTAAATATGATTGAAAATTATTTAATAAATTTAACTAAATTAAAATAATAGGGGGTTTTATATTTAGTATTTAATGAATAAAGAGTATTATATTAATTAATATTTATTTATTTGTGTTAATTTATAAATAATTTTATTTATAATTATTTAATTATTTCAGAACTGTAATATAAATTAATTTTATTTTTAATAAATTTGTTTTATTTTAATTTTATTTTAGATGTTAGTTTTAAAGTTAAATAATAGGGGTATTTAACTCAAATTAATAATTATTAAATAATAATTAAAATAATTATTAATAAGTATTTTTAAAATTTTCATTAGGTAAATTGAAAAAAATTTTTCATGAGGAGAAATTTATTTTGAACCGTTTTAAATATCGTAATTTTTTATTCGAAATGCTATATTTTCTTCAGAATGCTCCTTTAAAATTAATAAAAATTTAAATGGGATAAAATTTGGTTTCTCCATTTGAAACCCCAATTTTCCTTCTTTTAATAGCTGTTTTTCTTCAATTCAGACCACTTTCTTTTAATGTAGTAAAAATTACTTTGACATGATTTATTTTTAGCGATCCAACCTAGTGTGTATGTTCACATACTTATGTATATTTGTAAATACCGCTCGATATGATAGTTTCAAAGGTTCACTTTTAAAATTATTCATTAATCCCTTAGCCAAGCTTTAAAATAAATTCGTCATTACGATTTCGAAGCGCAGCTGCACTTTTAAATAAATATATTTTAAATACATACTATACATATAAATAAATGCACATAATTTTATATAAGGTCATATGACGATTTTTGTGAAATGTTGACTCATCCGCACACACAATTGCCATTGCGATAAGAATGTATGTATGTATGAAATGAGGCGGTCAACGTTGGTAGCCGATGCACATTAAATATTTACATATGTACATACACACACATATGCACATACATGCATTGTAATTGAATTCAACTACTTAGATGCAACAAACATTTATTGACTACGGAAATGTGGCTCAGAGCGGAAATCTTATCAACAGAAAAATGCAAAACATAATATATGGACATACATACATACATCAATACAGCACAAATCTTAATAGAAAATAGTGCACACAAACATTTAAATAAAACAAGAATAGTAATTACTTTTAAGGCACATGAAAATTGTTCGTCAATTTCCCCATCTTCAAAGCCCTAAGGCTGAACGTCCCAACCATGTGCGATCCAAATGTTCAAACGTCCCTCACTTGATGCACACCTACTTCTGACAATATTTTCCATTGCCAATGTCTGCCTCGTTGCATGCAAGCCAATATATTTACATATATACGTATTTCCATATACCCTGCTGGAAATTTATATGGTGGCGTGAAATTAATAATAAAATCATTTTAAATGTTGGAAATCTTTATTTGGACCTTTACAATTTTTTCCTTTCGAATATTCTCCTTAAGGGATGCGATTGCATGAAGCTTGTTGGCATAAACCCGCAACTTCAAGTAGCCTTAAAGTAGGAAGTCTAGGAAGGTTAAATCGGGCGATCTCGCTGGCCATGCCAAATCGCCAAAATGGACGATTACGCGAGCAGGAAACGCTTCCTTCACAAAATTCATTGTGTTGTGCGTGTTGTGCGTGTGGTTGCACCAATTTGTTGAAGCCAAAGGCTCACCAAACCCCGCTTATCCAATTTCGGCTGTAAAAAGTTACATATCATGCCCCTGTGGCGTTCATAACAGTATAAACAGTTATCGTATTGCCGATGATGTCCTCAAAAAAATACCGCCCAATAAAGGCTCTTTCTACATTACACGCGGATTTTCAATGCCGCAGAAACGACGGTTTTGCTTAAGTGGAAATGCACCGCGGCGCTCATGATGATTTTTGTTACAAAATCTTCCTCTTAGTTGTTGAGATTGAGGATGGGACCAACTGACGCACTGTTTGCACTTTGTACGGGAACATGAATAGAATAGTCTGCACGATTGCCTCAAAACCTTTTCATCTTTTTGTGACAACCTCTACGTTTCAGAATGAAAAGAGGTTTGAACCGAACCGTTTTTATTTTAAAATACCAAAATCGATGTAGTTTTATTTTAATAACAATTAGAGACGGTTTAGTTAACCGATTTCGTAAATTCAAATTCCATTTTATCTAGAAATTTATTGCTGCGATCGTTGCCAGGGCGAGAGTTGACGAACGTGGCAATTGTCTCTCGGTAAATGTCGTTTAAGACTACTCGGTAGGCAGCAGGGTCCAGTCGGTTGGTGGTGAGTGACTGGATCTTGTCAGACATATCAAGAACGGATGTCTCTTAACTTGGTGCCAAGTCATAAAAAAAATTGTCGGGATTGGAGAAAAACAGCTATCAAAAGATGGGAAAATGGGACCGAACATTTAGGAAATGTTTTACTACTTTTGGAGAAAACGGATTTAATTTGATGTAGAGTTTATTTTTTTTGACGAAACTTTTACTAAATCTGCAAAAATATCGCATTCCATTCTTTTTTTTTTGGTTTTTTAGTCCAGTGTTCCCTCCACAGCCCAAGTGTGCTCGGTACATCGATCACCAGATTCCTTTATGTATCTTTTCATAAAATAGCTACAGGCTTTAAATATAAATTCATTTGATTTCAATAAAATTAATAAAAACCATAAACTTTACTTCCAACATTACACCAATTCGAAATCGTTGAACTTTCCTACTGGGCATTCGGTGTGTAACAGTCAGTGTCGTCGATATCATCGCCAACGCCTTTTGACATCGCTGCCATTCGTTGATTTTGCTCATTTGGTTTTTAATGCATATTTACGAGTATGTAAATGCATATCAAAAAACAAAAACAACAACCCCATGTAATAACAAACTGCAGCTAAATGCGTTATAGATAATGCCAAACGGCAAAACGTTGGTGACAACCTTAAGTACAAAACGAAAACAAACAATAAAAAAAAAAACTACTATGACAGCAACAAGGGTGAAAGCGATCGCGACCAAGACAGCATTTTATTTGATGGCAAAGGCAACGACAGTGGCAAAGAGTCCAACGAACGGAGTACAAATCGTATTGAATGCAGTCAACAACAACCGTATCAAGAATGAGAATAACAACAACGACAACAACAATAGCCAACAATAACCAACAATAACAACACCAATGGTATCACATGGCTGGCTATAGGCGGGCGTCTCAATGAGCTGGTAAACGAAGAAGAAGAAGAAGAAGAATAAAATGCAATCACAGGCAGGCGAACGTTTCATATTCATGGCAATGCATCGTAAATGACGATAATAAATGAACTTTGACATTAATTTTCAGAATAACAACAACAACAAAGCCAATAAGTAATAGGTAAGTATTTTTGTATGTATGTGGGTACTCGTATTAAAAGGAAAACGGACAATAACAACAAGCGAGTGGGAAATAAATGATTTTGATGTTGGCGAAATGCAAAAAATACGCGCATTGTAGGTACACCAGTATACTTATATGTATCTACATATGTACATATGTATATTCTTTAAAAACAACTATTTATTAGCTTTAAACAAATTTGAGAAACTAATTTTTCTGTGGTCCCTGTTTGAAAATTATCCTTTTTCCTTAATAGACTTTGGCCTGCCTATATTTATTTATTAGTTATAACTATCCAGAAAATGCATTTTCGCTTTTTTCAAATACAAGAGGTGTCAGCCCTCTCAAAAATATAGCTATGCACCTTGTCTTCGCCGAGACGAACCATTTTACACTCATTTTTAATATAACTGTATATGATTTAATTCAACTTTACATATAAATAAGGTGGCAACCCTGTTCAAAATATACCTTTAAAATTTCTTCTAGCGAAACAAAAGGGTTGACACCCATATTTGACTATTCCATATAACTTGTGTATAATTTATTTAAATTAAACTTTTCAAACAGGTGGCAACCTTCTATAAAATATAGCTACCTTTAAGCTTCTCTTAAGTTTTACTCTCATATTTTTCTATTTCCTATAACTTGTGTATAATTTAATCCAAATTGACGTTTCAAACAGGTGGCATCCCTCTCCAAAATATCTGTATGAACCTTATACACACCGAGACGAACTGCTTGCCACCCATATTTTAATATTTCATATAACTTGTATATAATTTAATTTAATTTGAATTTTCCAACAGTTGGCAACCCTTTACAAAGCATAAAATATAGTTCCTTTTCGCATTTCTAACAAAAAACCAAGCAAACTTTGATAAAAACTGGTGGAGCCGTTTCTTAGAAGCTCTACCACGGTGACATGGGTTTTTTATATACAAATTGTATTTTTTAAACGCCCAAAAATAATAACAACATGTGGTATTTGCTTTTTTAGACAAACGAATTTTGTTTAGCCTCTCACCACATTTTTGTTTTCTCAATAAAAAACTTTAATTTTCAAATATTCAAATTTATTTTTGTTTATATAAATGTAAATAAAAAATAAATTAATTAAAAACTCTTGTTTGTACGAAAAAAAATTACTTAATTAAAAAGTATTTTTAGGCTAATTTTGGGTCGCTTCGTTTACTTTTCCAAAGAAACGTTTTCAATATTCGAGGCAAAATCCATGTTTTCGCGGTCACTTTGCAGTTATTGCCTAAAACCTTCGGAATAGCAAATAAAACGAACTTTCTATGAGTATGGTGTGTAGTTCAGAACAGTACAGAACAGCTCATATTTATTCAATCTTTTGGGTGTGAAAACTTTGTAAAAAAGTTATAAAAAAAAAATTCATAAGTTTGTTCCATCATACGATCATACTCAATACTTTTCAACACTGTTTTACGAATGGCAATTTCAAATTTAGCATACAATTTTGCAAATTTTGATACCCAAAACGCTTAGATTTCAACTGTTAGAGTCGGTTTTATGCCAAAACAATGGCTCAAAAAAATTACAAAAATTACTTACATTTTCGAGTTATTTTTGGCGATAACTTCTGAAACAAGAAAGCTAAAAGCGCTCTATATCAGAAAATGTAGATGTGAGGGAAACATTTAGGAGCTATTTTCAGAATTTAGGGCACCAAATTCAGACAAAAATCAAAAGAAAACAGGTGGTTTGCCTATATCTTTAAAATGCGTCCTTGGAAAAATAAATTAAACTCGTGCTTAGCGGTATCACTCGTTTATCAAATATTTGTAAACTAGTGAAATATAATTTTTTTTTCGCATACCTATGTATGCCAATTTCTATCTATTCAAATTAAATTACATTATTTGTATTTTATTTATATGATAAATTTGGGATTAAGAATTCATTTTAAGTGTATGCATTTACTTGTCTTGAGATTTGTCCCACACGTCAATAATATTTGGAACGTGGCTCTTGGATGCAAAAAAAAAAAAAAAAAACAAAGTCACAGCAATATTTTCGTGACGCTTTTGTTTCAGCCACTCGAATGACATAGCGTGCCATTTATGTCAATTATAATAAATTCGTACACACATACAGACATTAAATACGGATGTGTGATAATGGTGTGAGTGTGTGCGTGCAATATGTACTCGTTAAACGGGGCAGGAAAATGCGGCAATAATAATGGACAAAAACGAAATTCCGTAAAACCATGTTGGTTGTTGATTTCGTTGTTGTTATCGCCAATGGGAGTGAGTACAAGCGTCGCCAGAGCACTTTGAGCTGTTGTTGTTGTAATTGTTATTGCCTCAGCTAATTCAGCAGCTGCTTAGTTGAGTTTCCCCACATTTGTGCTACGGCGCGTAGTTCACCATGCCACCAGAACTACTTAGACTATATACATACATACATGCATAGTTATGTATTTATGTAGGTGTGTGTGTGTGTGTGTATGTGTGTGTGTGTTTGTGTGTTATATATGTATACAATAGCCATTGGTTGGTGTTACTACTGTTGTTGCTGGCGTTCTTGCCATTTAATGAACGAAAAAATCATTGTGATCCCCCGTCATGTTGCAGTTGCCCGAGACACTCTCTGCTATATTTACTTGCAACCATACAGACATACAGCTCGTATGTATATACTACAATACAACAACAAAATTATAATGATAATGCCAACTAAACTAAAAAATAAGAACAGTGGCACTAAACAAAAGCAACAACAATAAGTAGAAAACAACACAACAATTGCTGAACACTTTTGCACTTAAGAAGCCACTTCCGTTAGCAATTTACAAACGACCAAACTATACATACATACATACATACCTATATGAGATTACAACAAAAGCGGCAATGGCAACGTCAACATCAAAAACAACAACAACAACTACAACAACAGCATCAGCAATAATAATAAAAGCAAAACGTACGCACGAATCATCTGCCCATCAATTCGGCCGCATTTGATGCATGAATGTGGCTTATGGGCACGGAATTTTCAATGCTCGTTGAAATGTAATGGTGGTGGTGGTGGTGCTGGCAAAGTAACGTGGATGTACATAGTAGATGTGACGGCAGTGACGTGGCCATTTCTGCCACATTAAGAGATCTTCAATTGCCTTGATTAAGCAACGGAGGGCTGCTACTGCATTCATTAAAATTTTTGTTAGAATTGTTTATTGTGTGGATTTTTGGCAAACGATTTTTATTAAAATACATATGTATGCATGTACATATGTACATTATGGATGTAAAATTTTCGTAGTGTTTTTATTGGTCTGAATTGTAGACTCTGAGAATACATTTGACGATAAGAGTCATTCAATTCGGCTTTCACAAGATTTCTAGCCACCACGCCAATGCAAAAACCAACCTAAAAATAATATAGATTGCAAAGTAGTTTTGCATGCCGTTTCGTTTCCTGTGGCAATAAATGTTATTTTATTCCAACGCAATTAGATCAATTGAATTTGTAATATCAATCAGCGAACGTTAAATTTTTACTGGTATTGTGTTTGGAGAAAAGTGAAATGTTGCAACTCCTTTGGTTTCTAAGCCCTTTGGTATGAGTCTGTCAAATTAATCTGCTTATGAGTTTCAGCATCAGCAATTTTACCAACACATCATCGTCCATTCTGTACTTTCAAATCAAAAACGTGTGGCGATGCTCCGGTGATGGCATTTCGATTAATCACTTCAACTTGACTCTTTGGTACAAATTGCAAGATATCAGCATACCCAAAATGGTTTCAGTATTTTCTATAATAGCCCGAACCTGCCGAAAATTACGCTAAATTAGGGAATCGGAAAGAATCCAGTACCCATAGATATCGTATTAAAATCCTTCGATACCCAAAATATCGACACTAAATTGAAAATGTAGTCCAGTCACAATTTCTTGTAAGAACCTTATCTCTCGTTGCCCTTCTAGAAGTGTTTGCACAAGTAGTAATTAGTTACTTAGATTACCATGTCGAATTTTAAGGTTCCAGTCTTGAAAAATTGGTACCCTTTCCGGACCGTTATTGTATGTTTTATTTGTCTAAATTTGACACTTTTGTGTCCCCACTTTTGCACTTACACCTGAGCAGGACACGGCGCACCTAAAATTTGAAAAGGACCAGCTCACAGTGGCACCTTGTTTTCCTTCATGCTGTTTTCACTCCGCCTGATTGCCATATCCAAATATTCTTATGTATGTATGTACATACAAATATATTTTTTCTTCGATAATTCGATACGATACAGAAGTCCAAGTAGACGACCCAAAAAAATATTATGGGAAAAGTGTCGAGTAAAAAATATCGGTATCGAATGGCAAACATATCGATGTGGATTCGTAACGTATCGAAATTCGCGTCACTACTCTAATCTCAAGAGCGGTTTACAAACTAATTGAGGTTATTCTTGTCGGCAAGTCAAAGAATCATTCTAACATCAACACTGATGTTTTTGAGTTTATAATACAGCAAAAGGCTCGTAACGTTTCTTCTTCATGAGAAGTATAGAAATACTACTCATATACTTTTTTGATCAAAGGCTTTTTCAAAATACAGGATTGTATATCAAATTTGTGCAAATTATGTGTTGTGCATATCAGAAGTAACGAAATACACCACTTACTTTTATTAATGTATTTTTTAATGATTCCATAACATAAACCATTTAAATAAAAGTCAGGTTAAGTCTAGAAAGAATGAAGTCTGATGAGGAGATGTGGTGATCTCCGAAATAGCAGCTATCACTTCTACCACTTTGAAAAATTGTTGTTTCTCATATTATTCCCTAATACAAACCTGGCCTCAAGCTCTATAAATTATACAGAGGTTTCATAAATATAAGGTCAAAAATAACAATAAAAGTTTTAAACTTTTTAGAATACGTATAAAAATTCGACAAATGGTTATCAAAATTTTCAACTTTTTAATACGAAAAATTTACTTTTGTATGGAATAAAATGTCTGACACCGTAAGAAAGAAAACTATCAAAAATCAACGCGTATTTTTAGTAACTCGAAACTTGCACAATATTTTATTGAAATTGAATTTTTATAGCCAATTCAAGGCATTCCACAAAGTTTTGTGAAAATTCGGATTAAAAATTTGGCAAATTTTGTGACAATATTTTCAAATTACTTGATGAATTTTTGTGAATTTCGTGAAAATTTTGCATGATTTGCACGCTTTTTTATATTGGAAAAATTTTAATTTCTAAAAATCTGTTTTCTAATTCCCATGTAATCTCATTTTATATTTCCATTGAAATCTTATTATTACCATTTTTAAAACTTCTTCTACCTCATTATGCCAAACAGGAGGAAATTTTCTGCTCTGCCAACAATAAGTTCCATCCACTTCCCACTCTGCTAATTCGTAGTTTTGCTAAAAACTCTGCTCTTAATGAGTTGGGAACCGAATTGGCGATAAACAGCGAAGCTCGGCTGAAAAAAAACGGAACGTTAATTGAAGATTTGCACAGTAGTGGGCCTTCATACACAAACGGCTCATACGAGCTGCACAACCCTACATATGTACCTCACATATCTTCTTCAGCCATATGTATAAACTAAATATATTTGTATAGATGCATGCGCAGTAGGTACATATGTACATTCAACTAAACTGATTGCATTTATTATATCATCAGCTATTCTCAAATTCAGCGCATCAGAGCCAGCATTCATGAGGGCCAAACACACATGCGCAGCAAATGTTCAATACTTACATATGTTTGAGGGTTGGGAGGAGGGTTGCAATTGCAATGGGCCGTTGTTAATTTGGCACGTCGACAAATGCGAATATGGTGGCTTAAGAAATTTTTGTACTTTCCTTTCGTCTGTCGCCTTCTGCGTTTTCCGCTTATAGAAATATAGCAGAGAGAAGAAGTTCCCCACACATTTATCAACATTGGATGGCATAATTGGGTGTGTATGAACATTAAGAGTGGAAGAAAACCATGATGGACTGAATACTTAAGTTGGTGACGTCGGTGGTGCGGCTACTTTGGTTTTGCCGATTTTGACAGTTCTCAAGTGAAAGTAGACAAACCTTTTTTGAGCGGTAAAGAGTTACTGTGTTTAATTTTTTGTAGATTTATTCATTAAATTTCTTTTCATAAATCATATTTTTACAATTTAGCAAAATTGAAACACGTTTCTCATTGAAGAGTTGTAAGTTATTCACAGGACAGATTTGCCGGCGAGACAAGCTAGCGTTTTAGTCAAGGCGAATTCATACAAGGTGATAGCATCCCATGAGCTGAATGCTTGTTCTTCTTTCCGAATTCGCTAGGTTGTTTTGTATACACAAACAAAATACATGAGCAAACTGCGCGAATTCAGTTTTTGACATTTCACACGCAAAATTACACAAAAAAAAAAATACACTGCGGATTCGCTTTGTTTAACTTGCTATCACCTTCTATGGATACACCTTGGTTTCAGTCATACTACTGTCTTCTTCCAAGTTTTGGCTCCAATGGAGTTCTCTCGAGCACGAAAATAAAGGATGTACCGGAGAATCCGGTTCCGATAATCCCATTCATTTGAAGCGGTCTATCGTTAGTCAAATGCTTGGATCATTCCTGTCCACTGCTTAACGGTAATATACGCCAGTAACCGTACTTAGATCGACAAACCATAAGACGGCTCCCTTTCACCAATACTTTCTTGAATTTCTGGCTGACTCAAATTCAGTCGACAGCTTTGAGTTTCTAAGGCTGTTTGAATTAATGGCCCGATTTTATTTTTCTGAGTGCGATAATAGAACTTCAACAGCGTACCCATGATTATTAATTTTGGCTCTCTCGTGGATATGTATATCCTAACCTAAAATTCAGTTTTTCAGTTACCACATCGTCTATATACCTTCGGAATGAATTTTGAGAATCAGAATATAAAAAAAACAATTACTAATACTACAATTCCCGATAGAAAATATAGAAAACGCTCTCAGATATTTTCTTCTGGGACTGGTGAGCATTCAGGTCGTATTCATACTCCTACTGATCCATGGATCATGCCCTGATCAACAGATTAACTGATGGACTATGTTTAATTCATTCTTTCTATATATCTTTTTAGAAATGTACAAACTTACACACGCAAATATGTATGTACATATGTATGTACGTAGGTAAATGTCTAAAGAAAGTTTTAGCCGTAACCACATTAAATTTGCCATCACTATTGATTTGAAATGCTTAAGTATTTTGTGCATTATAAGTGACGACATGCCACAGAGTATCAACCAGATTGATAAGATCTTTTTTAACCCCTCTTATTCATACAAAAACCAAGCTTGATATATTTCTATGTCTGTATGTATGTACATATGTATGTAAATACTTTGGCATGGATAGGTGTGCTCAGAAAATTTTTCGCTTTCGCTCTCGTTAATTGAATAATTGAGAGTACACATTGTTTATGTACGTATAAATAATTGCAATCGGCAATGCAACCCAGCCAACCAAAATAATTAAAATTCGCCACTGCATTGATCACACGATTTTTCAGTAAATGAGCTGACGTTGACATCATATTATTTCCAAAAGTTATTCCACTCTGTTCTTAAGCTCAAAACGTTTCATAAATATTGGGATTCTTATCACAATCCAAATATACTGCCCACTACTTTATTACCCACACTAAAATTTCCTGAAGTATCAGACAAGTTTTGCTAAACGTTGACATAAAGTTATACAAAACTCTCATTCTCTCTGACCAAACGTCAGAATAACAACAGACAACCATTTTCGTTTCGGGAAGGGTCGATCGACAGTAGTGGCGAATTCAACCGTGGCCAAACTGTTCACGTGTCAGCGGTTAAACGTGGCTTGTAGGAGGAAAGGAGTACTACTTACGTAATTCAGTCACCGGAGGGTTTCAGCATAATAGGTTTAATAGCTTGGTAAGGTAAAGGCCTGGTTAACAGCTCTAGACTGCGACTTGTAAACCATAAGACAAAAGCGACATTGATATCCAGCATAAAGGAAATGGAGGAGTTGGAACTTAATCTGAGTGGTCCTATTGTTACGAAAAAGTTCTCAATAAGGTGCTTAGGCGTTCCGCGGGACAAAAGATTAAATTTCTAAGCCCATTTAGAGCATACGCGTGCTACACCAGCCGCAACAGTAATAGCGGTATAAAGGTCCATGCGTGTGGACCGAAACAGCGTAGTGGAGATCTCGATATGCTGCGCTTCTGGAAGACTTTCGGACGACGTCACTTATGCCATTTCCGCCTTATTCGCAATCTTGTATTTTAACAGCCTTCTTATTACAAAACTCACATAGCGTGCTCGTCAAGCTATAAAGATATCTCGAGTACCAAAATAGGAGTAGATGAGCTGCTGAGACAGGCTAGCGTCATAGACTTCCGACTACGATGGAATCAGTGATAGCCACGATTGCCTTATTTTTGATATATGTAAGTGAACGTGACCGAGAGAGGGCAAGAGAAACAGTGTGATGGAGCGGCAAAATAAAGGGGCACCTCCAACAAAGGGCGTTTGAATAATCATTGTACTTATATACCAGCGCTCAAGCATTGGCTAAACAGAAAGCTTTGTAAGGTGGACTTCCATCTCTGCCAATGATTGGACGTCAACCAGCGATGTTCTAAAGAGCCTGAGAGGCGTTGAGAAGCAGCGCCGTAGGAGCGGTGAATGTTAGAAAACAAGATTGCGCCTTCCACGCTGAAAGCAACTGTTAGTGACGTAATAATAGCAAGAGAAGGGCAGAGCAAAGAATAGATTCTAAAAAAGAAGGGAAAGAAGCGGACAAATGGCAGAATTATTGTAAAGTTTCTTTAGCATTGCTTGTGTAAAATGCTCTTATTTCGTCAGCGACTGAGTGGATGCTGTCAAATTCACGAAGAGAGGGCTAGCGGTTCGCGGAAGGCGCAATTTTTTATTCTATCATTCTTGGATCTGTGACGTAATATTTGATTTACCGGTGGAGGGAACTGAGAGGTTGTTGTACCCGTTGGAAGTAATTAATGTGGCACTATTTCGCTAGCTGGGTATGAAACGAACGAGGGTTGGAGTAGGCGCACTCTCCCTGTCATTTATACTAGCGTTTATTTGCTTTCGGCACGACCAGCAAACTCGCAAGGCAGCCAAGAAATTATTCAGCCAGTTGAATTAGTGAGCCGAGTCGTCGCCGTTATTATTATTGAGGCGAGTGCAAAAAACCAGAGCAAGTAACGCAGTACCCAAAAAGTGTACGGAAATGAATACGAACAACAAAATGGAACAACGAAAGAGACGAGCCGTTGTAAGACGACAACGACGACAACAAAATCAGCGAACGCAAAGAAAATGTAAACAGGCAATACAAAAGCGATTTTGAGCCGCGTTCTTTTGTCCCAGAATGCTGGAATATTTTACGCGTTGTTGTTATGCTGATATTTTTTTTTAGTTGTGTGTGTGTGTGTGCTTGTATGTACATACATATCTACTTATACATATGTATATCTACAGATATACATAGATAATGTGGTTGTTAGCATCCGTGCGATATCGATTCATAGGGGCGCTGCATAGCTCTGTTGGCCATGCACTGCTATATTTTTTGTTGAACATTTGGTATTTCAGAAAAAAGAGAACGTAACGCTAGCTGCGTCTATCGGGCGTAGCATCTTTAGCTTGGCCGTAACTACGCATCAATACAACAATAACGCGAAAATCATAACACACAACAAAACAGTTACAACAATAACATATCTGTTCTGTGGAACAGTCAGCCGAAATGAATTCTACGCTTGCCCTCTCAACTTGAGGGACTTTTTCTGTCGTCACCATTAACAAATTTCGTTTTCTCAACACACACACACAACACACACCCATAGGCTTAGTAAGTGCGATCGTTTATGGCTCACTAGCTGGCTCATCCGCATTCCCTCTCTTTCTACTACTCCTTCTTTTTCGCTATTGCTATTCTGTGTATTTTTCGGTTTGCGGCTTGGGATCGACAGCGACGTCGGCTCGAAGCGTGATTTGTTGTTATTACAGTGGCGGTTTGTCGCGCTCAGCCCTCTAGTCACAGCAGTGTTAAATGATTGCAGTTGCGTTGTTATTGTTGTTTTTTTTTTTGTTCCATATATCACATACATTTGGTTAGCGTTCTTGATGTTCCTACTGCAGTTGTTGTTATTGCTGTTGTTGTGCGCTGCTTGACGCGTTTTTTTTGCCGCTAGCGTTGCTGCCTTGTTTTCTGTGTGTGTTCAACTCGGCTTGGGCTCGGGTGGATGGATGGATGGTAGGTTGATTGGCGTTTTGCCTGGATTTTATTAGTTGGTTTTTAAACTTGGTCGTGAGAGGGTAGTAAAAAGTGAAAATCGGCAGATCAACGATAAAGCATAGTACAAAAATTACCAAGAAAGTGAAAAGCAAGGAACTATTTGAAATAAAACCGACTCTGGGGAATTGATTGAGTGAGCGCGCCAGCAAGACTGAATTAGTGAGGGTTGGCAAGGGTTAAAAGCAAATGAAAGTGCGTAGACTTTATTTTTAGTGGTGCAGTGAGTGTTAACGGCTTACGCGAATTTGGCATTTGGCAGGCGCGCAGGAAAAACTGAGATTAGCAAAAACAAATAAGCACAATATGTAAAACAAGCGCAAAGTCCTGAAATCGTGCGCAAGTTCACCAAAGCAACTGTGAATATTTATGCAAATAAAAAAGTTTAAAAAGTTTGTGAATGGATACGCTGCGTGCTAGCTTCGTTCCTGCCAACACAACCGACACCTCCCTTGCAGCCAGTAGTAGTAGTACGACAGAGACGCAGGCGAAAGCGAAGACACCCAAAAAGTCACAAACTTCGATTGTCCCCTCTTCACCAGCATCCTTGCGATCGAGGCCAGTTTCTTCATCGCGCTCCTCATCGCCAGTAGCACTTGCCACAGGAACATCAATTGTGGAGCCACCCTCGCCCACGCACTCTTCCAGCGTTTCATCGTGCTCTGCACATTCCAGATTGCGTGTAGCATCGCCCGACTCGGATACGCCAGGTGGTGAGATGAGTTTGAGCGGTGGCAGTCAATTGGCCGCAGCGTTGGACATGAAGACGAAAACATCAGCAGCCTCCGTTGCTGCTGTCACCGCCGCCGCCGCCGCCGCCGCTGTGGAGCTGTTACATGCCAGCACTTCAGCGTCTCAGACGCAGTCGCAGAAAATCAAAAAATGTGCGTTTAATACTCAGAATAATAATACGTATAATGAGATAGTAGATGTAAATATAAAGTTTTCGAAAATCACACGACGTACAGCTCGAACGTTTGAATGTAAATTTGCCAGAAATGGTAACAACAACAACAACAAAAATCTTTCGAATGCAATAGCAGTAGATAGCAATAGAAATGATAGCAGTTGTGTGAGACAGGCAATAAATCCAACAGTAGCAATAACAACAATGACTTGTCCGCAATTGCTGCGAAGTTGTAGGAGTAGAGGTAGCCCACGGCTACAACAGCTATATCAACAACAACACCAACAACAACAACGCAAACAATTGCCAATGTCGCTGCAACGCCATCAAAAACAGCGACAACAAACACAACAACAACAACATCCAAAACGTTACCGACAACAACCGAAATCAAAATATTTAGCTAACAAATTTAGACTCGAACAAGAACGCAAATATGCTGAAGCTGAAAAGCTACAACAACAGCAACAACAACTATATGCGTCGACAAAAGAAAATTGTTTACTTACGCTCGATTTACTTGCAGTGGTCCGCCGAAATGCCTCCGACAAACTGCGCCTCATCCAAATGGTACACGATAATCCGATACTGTGGGATTCCCGCCTACCAAATTTCAAGGGTGCCGAAGAGGAGAAGAATCGTGCCTGGGAAATGATTGGCAAGGAATTCAATGCGCCGGGGCGGCGTGTGGCGCGCGCCTTCAAATCGCTACGTGAATCGTATCGACGAGAATTGGCGCATGTCAAATTGATGGGCAATGGTTTCAAGCCGAAGTGGAGTCTCTACGATGCTATGGACTTTTTGCGTGATGTAATTAGAGAGAGAAAGTGAGTAGCAGAATTTTAAGAGTAATATATTTTATTTATTATTTTGAATATAGTACAAACTATAAATTTAGGGTTTTTTATGGTAATACAGTCATGTGAATTAAAATAGGGACACGACATCTCGACCAGTTTTTGAAATTCTGTGTTTTGTTTTCTTTTATAGAAGTCAAGCTCATTATATAGCAACCATGTAGATTCAAATTTAAAACTAAAGTTTCTAAAGAAAAAAAATTACATTTTTTTAAGAAATTTTTCGAACATACTTTATATGGAATCAAAAAATAAAATCGAAAATCATAAAAATTGCCAGCTAATTTATTGTACTCGAATTTAATGGATTAGTGCATACTTCGAATTTGTATTAAAAAAAATCGGAGAAAAAATTCTGAAATTTTCCGATGAAAAATTATTACATTGTTTTTTTTTTTAATCTTCCTAGTTTTCTACAAGCTCGATAATTGGATTTTTATGGTGTTTGTTATGTAATGGGCTTGACTTTTATAAAAAAAATAACAAACCAAAGCAGAATAGCAAAAATTGGTAAAACTATCGTTCTACTGCGTTTCTTTTGCTCATAACTGTACGTATGTACATATGAATGATAATAAAAAAAATCGTTATCGTTCGATTTATTTTTTTTTCGATTAAAATCGATTGCTATTTTCATATTACACTTTTAACGATCAGTATTTTTTGAATTTCGAGATTAGTAGCGAAATGTTTCGATTTTTGTTTTATTTTGTAGAGGTTTTGCTTTTGCTTTGATAAATCAATTGAAATAAATGCGAAGTTGCATACAAAGCTTATTTTCACAAGAGTAAAAATTCTCACGGTTTTCACAGTACGAAGCCTCAGCAGGGGCTTATTTTGATGTTTTTTTTTAAATATAATTGGAGAGGGTAGAACAGCTGGAAACTATGAGGTAATTTTATCTAAATGTTACTTTACAACAGACTTATATTTTCGATGCAGATAACAAATGAAAGTCAAAATTTTTACGGCATTTTTAGATTCATCGAGGTATGCAAAAAATTTGAAAACAAATTTGGAAAGTCGTTAGAGTATTAAAATTTTCTAGAAAATTATTAAAAGCGAATTCTAGTAAAAAAAAACAAATGCTCAGCAAAAAAATGTATTTTAGTATTTAATGGGCAATGAAACTGCATCTAAATTTTTAAAAAATTCTGATTAAAATGATTGAAGTTTTGATGAAACTTTTTGGAATCTTATTGAAATTCGTGCGATGTTTAAAGATTTAATTTATACTACTTTTGTTTTTGAATGGACGGTGTTTTTTATAAAAAATTAGTAGGCAGGAAATTTAAAGGTTGAAACATGTCAAATAAAAGTTATTTCGGGCGGAATAAAAATGTAGTGCACCCTAGAATTTATACAGTATTATTCTGGACAATTTATGATTTTAAGCAATTTAAAAAAAAAAATTTGTTTCTTACTTAAAACAAATCAGAAAAATTAGCACCATCACACGACAATTGTTGTTGTGATAGTCTTTATGTGGTTTTTAATTTTTTTTGTTTTAAATAAATAAACTATGAAATAAATATGTATTTAGTACCGATCTCAAACCGCTAAAAAAACGTGAGCGAATTTCTTTTCAAATTTTTATTTTTTTTTATGCAGAAATGTATCTAGACGCTCTTGGAGCATTTCTGTGTAACAAAAAAACTTTTGGAAAAATGTCCATATGTAGTACACAGATAGATAAAAGCACATAATAGCTTCGTTTAAAATTATCTCAAGGATCTAACTTCGTCCACCTTAAAAATCAATCCAGCACTATCCTATTGGCGCTGAGCAACGCCCACAATGCATATACAAACGTTGCATTTGTTGTTGTTTTTCTTGAAGAAAAATTCATCATTCTTGCTTTGCCTAAAATTGGCACAATTTCTAAAATTCTAAACACCTTGTAGGGCACTAGCTTCTCGCACTACTCATACCAGCACGTTTCCTTAGTTACCTAGTTTCGCAATTCGTTCTCAAATATCTCGAATTTCTGCAGAATAAGTGGCTAGTATTGCTATATAAAATGATAAGCGAATCACTACCTGACATTCGAAATAAATATCGGCAAATAGTAGTTATTCATTCTTCGATTGACTCATTTTCTAGTCCAAGGTTATTAATGAATTTACTCATAGAATCGAAGGAAAATGGAATTTGAGAAAATATGTATCATGTATTGTATTATCCACAAGTGTGCATGCACACACACACACACATACATAGTATGTAAATAGAAACCCTTTGTGCTCTTTTGTGAAATGTGAATGCATTCCTTGTAATATTTCATGATTATGCAGATATGTACGAGTACATACCTACAAACTTTTTGTAGAAGTTAATTGAGCGCGTGTTTCGAATATTTTGGCTTAAAGCAATAACAGCAAATGACGTTCCATCGATAAGGAACAATTTAGTAGTGCAAAGCAAACAAAAAAAAAACCAAAACTAAGCCTAAATGCCAAGTAGGGAAGTTTTATAGGGTGCTTACCTGAAAATTTAACCAACAGTCAAAACAGCGATCGGAAGTTTGACGCTTGAGTTTGCGTACGAAGAAATCACAATCACAACTTAATCAAAGATTTCGTTTTTGACCAAGGTCGCTTAGTGCCATCTTTCAAAAATTGTAACGGCAGCTCTCCGTTCTGATTATCAACTAACCATAGGTAATATTAGCCAGCCATGGAGGAAATGACCGTAAGTGTCGCTTCTAAAATTTCTGATTAATATTTTTTCTAATACGACGACAGCTAATTATCTGACAGCAGTCAATACTGATTCCTTTTCAGCAACCTCTGATTGACTACCATCTGAATAGTAAAGGAGATGTTTACAAAAACAAAAATTCCATCATATCAGCTGATTTTTGTTTACATTAGCCCGAACTGTGCTCGGCAATTTAGCAGAGATGGGTAGCCATTGCGGCCACAAGGCTCATCGGCAGTGTACCAAGCATTGTTGATTAGCATTGGGAGGTGATAAAAGCAGAGATAGCGAGATAGCGTGCTTTGCTTAGAGATTCTGGGAGAGTTATTTTGTTAAGTTTGGTTTTTAGCGACTTGATCTTAGCCGGCCTTAAGACGATTCCATTCGCCGCAATGACTAGCACTTTGTTGGTGTATAATTACTGACTGGATTCAATGTAGTTAGATAACCGAAATAAAATCACTTGGTGAGATAAAATTAAAATGATTGAGATGCACGATAGTTGGCGTGGGGATGACAATTATTGCTTTACTACTGGTCGCTTTGAATTAAATATTCTATACGATAAGAATAAATAAAGTACATATATATTAAAGAGATTCAGACTCATAATAAGCCGTATTTAATTAAATATTTTTAGAGGTGTAGATATTTAAATTGACTTGTAGAATTTTAGAATGGAAGCCCACCATGTTTCGTACGATGTGGTCTTCCAAGGCGTCCAAAGTTTCCGATTTTTTCGCATAAACAAACAATTTCACGTTACTCAAGCGAAAACAATACAGAGGCGTTGAATCGAACAATCTCGTTGGCCAGTCCACTGACTAATTTTGAGAAACAACGAGTTCGCCAAATGTTTCCTTCAATAAGTTGATAGTTTGACGCGCTCTATAGCAAGTGGTACCGTTCTTTCCTCAGTCCACATTCCACTCAATGGCTCTATTGCGCGCGCCGTTTACATATCATTTTAGGTGTTCGCATTTTTTAATGAAATCAGGACTAGCGATTCCACCGATCCATAAAGTTGTTGTAGATGTAATGGTGAGTCAAAAATGTTATAAAAGTTAACATACGGTCTTCACCTGCTTTAAATTCTCGCTTACTTGAAGAAGCAAGCAAGAAGTAGAAGCCGATTGGTAAGCGAGCTCTCTTGCTTGCTTGCAACTGTCATTTATGTAATTTGACATCCATTTCACAATTGCGTATCATCTGTCATTGTGGCGTATCGTAGCGTCCTCTTACGCAAATCAGCTTGCCCAGGACGAACATTCTTACTAGATGATATGTTGCAAATGAAAAGGTATGTTTTCCAAATGCCCAGTGAAAAAAACACTTGCTTGCTTGCGTGAACAAAAAGCCGAAAGCAAGCGAGAATTTGAAGCTGGTGTAGACAACCTGTAACATTACCGAACTGATTTTCGAAATACATAAATTAACACAATTTGCAAGCATTGTTCTGGTCTTTTCATGATGAAAGGCCAGATCTGATCAAAATGTGATCGTTTAAATGTTATCGGAATGGGAAGCTCTAAAAAGCACCCTTTATATTCGATATGTGTGGTGATAAGTTCATAAAAATTTACTTAAATGAAAAATTCCTAATTTCACAAGATGTGCTTAAAAATTTTAATAATTGCAGGCCATAAAACATACATACATACATGCATATATGAATTTAAGCATTCACCAGTATTTTTTTTATACAATCATCATCAGCCCATGCCACAGTAGAGAAGCGATCTACCCCCGCATGCGTATTTGCGGATATACATACATACATTCATACATATTTACAATGTACATACATACATGCGTCTCAATTGAAGCATATAAACAATTTAAAATCAAAAGTAAGGCATGCCACTGAGTAACAACCATAAAGTAGAGCAAACCTGGCTCATATACAGCATTTGTAGATATGGAAATATTCTGAAATTTGTTTGAATGTATTGTATCTGCATTTGTTTGGATGGCTGTGTGTGTGTGTGTGTGAACGTTTATATAAAGCAATTATTGTTTGTGTATGAAAAGAGCTAACGCTTACGCTGGTTGACTGATTACGTTAGAAGCGACGACAAGTAAGCATCAACGCGCGACATCTTACAAAATAATAATAATAAAATTAAAATATCAAGCAATTTTTTAATAAAAAAAAAAAAAAAAATTATTTTATATGTACGCCTGAGGGAAGTGGTGACAAAAGGAGGAAATTTGTATTATTGCCTTTGGAATGTGAACATGCCATAAGCCCAATTAAGACGCGCTACACATATACATACATACATACACACATTTTCTATGTACTCAGTATATTTGCCCATATGGCTTGGCTGGAGCGCAAATTCTCTAAACCATGGCCAAGTTTCGTTCGTTTGATTGCAGTGCATTGAGGCCATTTTTAGTGTCAAACTGCCAAGAGCAAAGTCTATGCGTTAAAGCGATGACATCGGGCTTTTTGCCTTGCCTTAAAGTAGATGTTAAAGTGACGCTCCCCAAATAGCTCTGTGTAGCAATCTATAACAGAAGGCAAAAGCGACCAGCGAAACCAACTCAGCCAGCCACAATGCATTGGTTAAAAAACTGGCTGCTTTCGTAGACTGGCACCAATCGTGCTCAACAACCCCCCTTTTCTTGCTAGCTATAGCTATCGATCGCTGCCAATTGCCGATCATCGCCTCTTCAATTTTATTACAAAAGGTCTGAATTGCTTGGTGTTTGTTGTTTTCTACTAGCTGGGTCTTCTAGCTTTGTGTACTATGGCTCAATTTTAAACTCATTTGCTTAATAAATCGCAAACGAACTTGTACCTCACCCATACACACTTTCGAACATATGTACATAGTTATACATCTGTGTGTATGTATGTATGTTTATTAGGTTGACCAGATTTTTGAAAAAAAAAATATTTTCTAACCTTGCTTTTTTCGAGGGACTGTAACCCTTTCATTTGATATTCAGATTTTGCTATATTTTTTAATATATGTTCAGACACATATTAAACCAAAAATATATCATAAAATCCTTCATTTCATGCTCATAGTGCTTTATTTTACACAACCACGATATTATATTTATTCAAAATTATATCGTAGAAAAATTACTTTCTATGAGTTTTAATTGCAAGGCCAAATTTTTTCAAATGAACGTACTTTATTTACTTTATAAATTTTTCACAGGTGGCAACCCTGTTCAAGAGTTTATCATGGCTAAATTATTATCAATAATACCTATCGCTTGATATCTATATTGCTTACAAAAATTAATGTATTTTAACTTTTTTTAAAGTGGTGGCAACCCTGTTGCATAACTTTTCACTTGATATCCATATTGCTGTGTTTTACTTCAAATATACATAAATATTTATTTTACCTTTTTTCATAGTAGGTGGCAACACTACTCCCCTAAAGTTTTCTTTATTTGCTTTGGTTTGAATTCTATACCACTATATTTTGCTATCCTTACATTATATACTAAAATTTTTGATTTGTAGCAACCCTGTAATTTTTAGCCAACTTTGAAGCCATAAAAACTCTCTCGTCATCTACAGAAAAAGTACTTTTCTAATAGAGTTCTTGGTTTCGAAATAATTTGTATTGCAAGCATTAAATAA
Organism: Anomoia purmunda; assembly: GCA_951828415.1. Taxonomy (NCBI): domain Eukaryota; kingdom Metazoa; phylum Arthropoda; class Insecta; order Diptera; family Tephritidae; genus Anomoia; species Anomoia purmunda. Next base: position 107,161,170 of record OX639996.1, on the reverse strand, counting down.
GCATTAAATAAGAGATAAACAGGGTTGCCATCTAAGTTTTGATTTTATGAAAATGATATTATATAAAAAAATTTAAATTTTTAAAGCCAATATGGTAATATACTGCGTCCAAATGAATACGTTATGTTGAGTTGCCACCTATTTTCATTTTGTAAGAAATTGTTTAATGAGGCTTTCAGTAAAATATATCAAAATTCAGGCTTGAAGCTTTCACTTTTTTTTTTATTTAGCAAAGGTTTTTTTTTATTACAAGAACAGCCATCTGCAGAAAAGCATCTGGAGTTAAAAAAACATAAGGAACACTTACTTCTCTGTGTTTTTGTTTTGTTTTAACCTAAAAGTATCAAGAAAACTAATGCACAGTTTTAAAGGCGTTTTGATCGAAAAGTTGATTTTAGTCTATAACACTTTTCTCAGACGCGGCCACATATGTACATATGTATGTATACAGTGACTCACAGCGAAAATGGTACAGTTTTATTTTTTGCAATAGTGGCAAGATTTTCCATAGTTCGTACAAAAACAAAAAAACAGTGGAAAAATGAAATATTAAACTTTATAAAAATTAGGCGAAAATTTAAAAAACTTTAAAAAATTTATCTCAAAATTTTCAATTTTATTCTCAAAAATTTCAGAAGTCTTTCGGGTTTGCAGTTTTATAGTTCATTTTTAATTCTACTATAACTAAGTGAAAGTTTCAAGTTCCTAAGAATTTGCATTGTTTTTTTTTACAATTTTCTTTTGCTCAATCAAGAAAAACTAGAACAACGCTCGGAAATTGTTTAAATCTATTTCAAGTACCATGACACTACACCGGAAACCTTGGATGCGTTGAAAAGCAGCGTTGTATTCGAAAATTGGGTAACCGGTGGCCATGTACATGAAGAAGAATATACATACAATAATTTTTCAAATAAAATCAATTTTCAATTTAAAATTATGTAATCTCACTATTTTATGCCAACTCAAACTGCTACATCTCCAAAACCTACCTTTCATTTTATATGCGAAAATAAAATGTAGATAGATAGATTGGGGAACCTCTTAGGATATGCCTAGAATAGTTGAGTTTCAACTCTGATGTTTCCCATCAAATATACTAAGTTTTAGAATGCATGCTGATATGTTCGATTTTCCACCCGTACACTCTAATATGCAAACCAAAAAATATTGTATTTACTTACATACATATGTATGGGTGCATGTATGTACATATGTACTTAAATAAATTAATTTTATTTATACGTTTGATTCGCTGATTGTTGTTCGTTCGGTCGTTCGTTCGTTCATTCTGTTCGCTTTCTGTTACCCTCTTGGGAATCGAGTCAATGAAATGCCTGTTGGCTCGTTGCTTTACTTAATTCGTCGACACGATCGGCGGGCCATTTTTAACCCTGGCTCTTTTACTTAACATTTCATTGCTCGTACACCGCCACAGAGCCACAACATAGCCACATAAATATTTTCTTATTATTATTCCACTTTGCATTTGAGTCGCCATTTGTGTGCGCTTTTATCGCCAAAACGATTACAATTGCGCTGTGGCCGTTTGTGTTGGTGTTGGGCACACACACACACACACATACGCACACACACGCATACATCCCTGCATATTTTTTGCCGTTTATTCAGCTCATTTTCGCTCTGCCCTCATCGCCTATTTAAACTTGGTCCATTTTGATTGAATTTAAAAAGCGTAACTGCGCTGTGGGCCCCTTCAACATTCCACATATTTAGTACTTCAAGTACATCCGCTCACAGCCCCGCTAGCCGTTGATCATGCCAGGCTTGAGATCGCCTGTGTGCTTTTGTTCATACAGTTATTGTGTTTGCATGTGTATGTGTGCGTTTGTGTTTTGGGGTTTTGGACGTTGATTGGAGGCTACTCGTTTATTGGCATCAACGAAGAGGCGGCGACAATCACAACCAACAGTCGTTCGCCCGGCCAAGCTGTAGCGACAATGAAGCACAAACGTACAGCCTAACCTAGAACTCAGCCAGACGTGCGGGTACAGTTAGGCGGAAATATTACGACTCAGATCATCTGTAATAGCAACCGCACAATTAATATACAAATAATTTTTCATGATTGCCGTGGCGGTTATTGCAATGGTTTTGAGTTGTGTCAAGAGCCGTTTGAGCTACATATGTACATATTTCAGAGCCAGAGTCTCGTCCGATTCACAATTGTAGAAAACCCAGACTCATAGCCATAGCCATAGCCTGTTGATGATCGCAACGACTAGCCGCTCGTTCAGCCATATGTGCGCGCTTGGCTCTTTGTTTCGTGGCTTCGTTATCAGCTTAATACATAAATGGCCGTAAATTCGAGTACAGCTAGCCTAGCGAAGCAGTCATTTTGGGGCGGTATCGGTGGTAGTGGCGATACGATAGTGACGGGCTTCCATGTCATGATGAAAATATAAATCGGAATGTAGGAATATAGTGCGCCGGTTTGTTTAAATGCTTTTGACAATGTCTGTATGTCTCTGGGAGTCTGTGTATGAGAGTGGCCGCTGGTCTGCATCAAGTACCTCGTTACTTTACAATACAGCTGGTTGTGGTACTGGTACAGTCAATTAAGTTAGCTGTACGGCTGGAATGTTTTACTACTTATTGTTGTTTTTAATCTCGTCTTCCTGTACTTTTCCTATTTAAAACGAATTTAAATCGATTTCATTTGAATTGCGCGTACGTATGTATGCACAATGTACATAAATAAAAATATGACGATCTGTATCGAAATATTTTCCTACTAAGTACTATGAGAACTTACTGTGAACTGAGTTTTTGAGAATACAGAAATGTCTGCAGGAAGGCGATTGAGTATCAACCACGTTACGAATGTCGACTGACCATGGAATATACCTCCATCGATTGAGTAGATTCTATGTTTGTATTCTAAACTTGATCGACACAGATTTGCGTTTAAAGAACAGTTTTGGAAAGATGTTCGACTAAATATTGAACGAGAAAGCGACACACACAATATCATCGACAATCGGCAGTCGACATTGGCAATAGGGGTAAAAATCTATTCGAATTTGACGAACCCCATACTTTTTTGACCGATGTCGAAAGCCTTTCAATGTATCGCGACGAATTCGCTACAAATCTGCACAAGCTCATTCGCAGATGCTTCAAGGTTTTTTTCCAGGTGCACTGTGGTAGCGCACTACTTTCAAGTGGTATCTCCGAAACCAGGTTAGACCAGCTTATGTCGTCGAAATACGCTCACACGATACTACAGCCAAGCATTACTTTGTAGGGGGAATGCCGCTGCTACGTTTTAAACTCTGGTGGTTTTCAGCCGTGCCATTGTCTTGGCTATCTCGTTACATCATTACAGACTTCCATAATCGACTCTGGATTGCAGTTTCTCTCGCGTATGCTAAGTAGTTTCTGCCGTTAGTCCTCAAAGCGCTAACATTCAAAAAACTCTGCCTTCAATTCTCCGCAACCCGCCCCGAGCAAATAAAATCAAAATTTATAGGAACGTTTTTTCTAATAGAGACTGCTCCTCGGCAGACAATAGGAAACCTCCGTATTTCTGCCGTGAACAAACTTCACAAAACTCATCTGCCGTTCGGAGCCGGCGTAAAATTGTAGGAGAACTGGTTTAAGTAAAAATCTACCTCGCCATGACTTCTAGTTGGCCAGCTGCACCCAGCGTTCCTTCGTCGAGCTGTCCCATCTCTGTAGCCACATTTGAGGGCTGCATTCGCGTACTTTCGATCGTTCTGTGTCTAAAAATTTAAGTGAAAACTCTCAATGTCTCCACTAACATTTGTGCTGAGTTTTTTTCCTTCACAAACCTCATAGGAAAAGCCCTTGAACCTTTGATCTGTTTTCCGTTTCGATTAAGAAATACCCCAATCTTCTGTTTACATATTACGTACTAAACGTTTTGAAGATACTCTGTGGATTTCCATTATTCCATTAAATTGACTTTCTGTCTTCATTTGTTCTGTATAGTTTAAATTGCATAAATTAAATTGAATAATTAGTGAGCAGGTTTAGAGAGTCAAATCAAATGCGCCATATCCCCAAATTTAATGCCAATGTCTTTAAAAACGTGTATTTCAAGTGTTTGCGCGGATTTGGTAGAATCCTTACTTAATGCTTTAGATAATAGAAAAAATGTGGTCACCGGAAATACCAACATACATATGCTTGTATGTATGTATGTATGTTGTGATGATAGCAGAGCAAATAAAAATAATAAAGGCTATAGCATGAGGAGGATATAGTCCAATAACAATGGCAACAGCTTGTACCAACGTTACACATAAATAAATGTCAGAAAGCGTCCGCTCGAAGCGGCAGCAAAATAGCATTTTTTCCAAGCCAATATTTTTTTACAGATAGCACTTAGCTATGCCATAAATATGAATGTATGTGTGTGTATTCAAACATATTTAGGATTAGGGAGGGCCTATTTGTTAAATATATATATATGTATATATATATATGTAGTATAAAACATATAATTTTCTATAAATATGTTTTCAACAAAAATACAAAAAAAAATATCCATGTAAATTGAGGCAGACATATTTCTCGCAATAAAAGTGAAAAACTATATTAATCTTGATTTTTTTTTAAGTATGTAGGTATATGGAGAAAATGAGAAATACGGTCAGTAAAAAGTATTAAAAAAATTAATAAAGAGTACAACTGCACACTCCAAAATTTTCGAGAAATTCTGATTAAAAAATTGAAAATTTTGTATGAAAATTAATTATATTTTGTTAAAGTTTGAATAATACTTAAAGCTCAAATTATAGGTGCCATAACCATAACCATATAAAACAGCTGATCGAACCAACTTTATGGGCAACACTGTTTCCAATTAGTGGTGCCTTACCTTAACGCCATGGTCATAACCATAACCATACCTATCAATTGAATTTTGGTTATGGGTATGGCGTTATGGTATGGCAACTATAATTGAACCTTAAAGCTTGGGTCTATACGGATTTTATTGTAGAATAAACTGCATTTTTATTTAAAGTTAATTAAAAATTTATTACAAATAAATGTAGTGCCAATCCTTGTTGGAAGATCCTTGTCGTATAGTTATGATAAGCACTATTTAAGCGTAACAATCAGAATCACGCCAAACGATCCTCAAATAGCTATTCATATCCAGCATGTGCTGGTCTTCCCTTGAAAAAAAAAATAGAAATATCCTGTTGGAAACCCCTGTACTCTGACTACAAATTTGACATAAGAAACTTAATTTTATGGAGCTCGAGACCAGGTTTTTTTTTTGCAAGAGAAATAAATAAGTTTTCAAAGCAGTAGAAGTGGTAGCAGTTAGAGATCAACACATCTCCCCACATCAGACTTTTTTTATTTCTAGACTTTACTAGGGCTTGAACCATGGTAAACGAGATCGGAAGGGCAGCACTCAGCGGCTGGACAGTACACAAATTTCAAAAATATAAGACCGGAAATAATACAAAAAACTCAAATTGAGGCAGAGAGAAATGCATCACGCTAAACCCGGTAGTACTGTTATCTATACATTAAAAATTCTACTTTTGAAGCTTTATTTGACGTTGTTAGAATACTGCAGCGTATTTCAGGTTAAGACCTCTGATATCAGAGATGCATTAGAGAAATTTATAAAACATATTATGGGAAAATGTATCTCTTGTTTTAGCTACATAGGTTGCAATCATAGCCCGACAATTTAAATTCCTCTAAAAAATAAAATTTTGAAAAAATTGCCGCTTGCGTTTTTTTCCGCGGTAAGGGCTCGATATATTCGTAATTAATTTAATAAAATATGGTGTCAGAACTTGCCTTTTAGACAGACTTGGTTTAAATAAAATTGGAAAAGATCAAGAAGAGTATAGTTATTCTCTTAGATTATCAGAGCTCATACAGATCTCGACCCCTGGCTTCTATTAACTAGCTCATACTGTGCAAAAGTGGGCGTCATCAGCAATGGTACCTCTATCTTTGGACTCTTCTTAGAGAAAGCTACTCCTAAGCACCTGTTGTTTATCAAATTCCCATAATCCTAATTTTTAAATGCACTGTAATTTAAACTACGCGTCCTATTTCATAGATTCTACGCTCAGCATAAACTATAAAATTACTAGAGTATAGTGTATGTAATATACAAATATGCACACATACATATGGAATTGTAATAGCAGAAAATATTGGCGTTTTTAAGACGTCTTCTAAATACTCGTTGAGCTCGCAGCGCTCTCGGTTAAGATCAGCTAAATAAAGCCAAGAGCCAAAAGACATTTTTTGCGGCACATTTCCTCTTTCTTTGTGTGTCTGTTGTGATATCTACGTGTGCATAGAAAAATACCCAGTCAGCAAAAATATCTATCGAAGTGGCTGAGAGTGAAGATTCCATTTGTAGGGACCATTAAAGCAAATAATTACAGTAAATGGCTACAAAACGAAAACTTTTTGTGCCATGTTTTTAAAATTTATTTTCAATAATTTTACGAAATTTTTGTAATGCAAATATGTTGTTATTTTATTTCAATTTTATTTTTTATTACCTAGGATTCAATTTTGTAATTCAAATACAAATTTGGGTTTTTTCTAGTTTTCGAGAATTTAGTGATAAATTTAAAAAAAAATTTAAAAATATAGGCGTGACCCCCCTTTTACTCTTGTTTGAATCGTATATAACCAAAACCAAAGAAGGAAATCTATGTAGAACTAAATTTTTTCTAAGTTTAAGTTTTTAATTTTTCAAAAATCTGACGTTTGACCCTTTAATATAAGTTCGGCCAAAACCAAAGAAGGAAATCTATGTAGAACTAAATTTTTTCTAAGTTTAAGTTTTTAATTTTTCAAAAATCTGACGTTTGACCCTTTACATAATATAAGTTCGAACAAAAAAGATTATGCACCATTTAAATTAGAGAAAATGGCGGAACTCAACCATATTTTTGCTTTTTTCCAGTAATGTTTCGGTACATATAATAATTGAAAATAAAAAAATTCCAATTTCGAACTTCGAAGATCCATATCTTAATTTCGGAAGCTAACTTCGAAAAATTGATAATTTACTTTTTTTACTTCTCACTTGAAAGAAAAATTGGTCCAATCCCTAGAAAAAAGTTTGTTTTGTTGTATAGTGTTATAATTAAATATTTTTTGTATTTAAGATCAATTAAGAAAAACTTACATTTATTTTATTATAAAAAAACCCTTATACTCTCATCTACCCTCTGTCAAATCCGCTGGCTCAGGTTCATTTGCCGTCAGTCCCCATCACACCACAAACGTCATGGGTGAGGATAATGATTATTTGCATTTTGCTTTCGGCTTTGAATTTTCTACCACTTCGAAAGCCGTGTTCACAGCTTGGTCGGTTTTTCAGTTACGAACATACATACATACATACGTACGTGTTTTTTTTTTTTGCTAGCTGGGTGTATATACTACCGTCTTCCACATACACATACACATAAATAGAATAGGATTGTATAAGTGTATTACTTCACTTGAATGCTGTGGTGCTGAATGCAAGACAAGAGCCAGCCAGTACGAGCAAAATGCCACTTGGCCGAGATTAAAAATTGACAATCTCAACAGCAGCAGTAAATGAATGTGCATACATAAATACATACATACATACATACATATATATGTGCATTTGTTGTACAACAACACAAACAAAACGGTAGTGATATCTCACCCACAAACGCATAAAATTTCCATATGTCGGGTAGAAATAACGAAATGCCGTAAAAGAGCAAAGCATAAAGATCAGGGTGAATGGCGGCAAGGCACGATAGAAGCGACAGCTCAAACAATGAATGTGTAACAACAAACAAAAAAGTAAAATTAAAAAAAAAACACCTACAACAAAAAAATTACTGCGCCAAATAGACGGTTACTCCGAAGTTGTAAGGCAGCGTGAAATGTAGAACTTCATATAAAACGTGAAAAGTTTAGCTTGGCCAGTACTAGAAGAAGATCACGCAAAATGGGAATTTCCTATTTTATTTATTCGTTTGATATGCTGTATGCTAAAAAAATGCTAGATAATTTTGGAAGATAAAAAAAAAGATTTCTGCTTAAATTTCAGGATCTTCTATTGAGAAAGAAAAAACTTGACATTCAACTAAAACTACAGGCACTTTGTTTATACACTGCCGAGCAAACCTGGTGGAATGTTGATTTTTTTTTCAATATTTGCGAGATTTTTCATGTCAAGTTTTTATCGTTAATTTTATATAAAACTCTGTTGTTTATATTATAAGAAAAACTGAATGTTTTAAACTTTTTACACAATTTTTTTTTTAACTCAACAAATTTGAAGCAATATTTTTCAATTTTTTTAAAATTATGTTTAGACATTTTTAGTGTGCTTCATGATATATTTTTTTGTTAATTTTATATACAAATATAGTTCATACTATAATAAAAATCCTGTAAAATAACTTTTCTAAGTTTATACAAAATATATGAAAACTCGACAAATTTTTATTAAATTTTTAAAATTTTTAAGATTTTTTTTCTTTAAATTTTTGAAGCATGAATTTTAAAGCCGACTTAATTTTTGGTATAATAAACTGAAGGTTTGCAGTGGCCAGACACTACCGTTGATTTTTTATAATTTTTTAAATTTTGGTCTTTGAAACTTTTTTTTAAGTATAATAATTTATTACAAATTAACGAGAACTTTTATAAAACGCAAGCGTTTAGTGAAAAAAAGTTCGCAAGACCAAAAGTTAAAAAAAATTATATAAAAGTCAGCGCCACTTCAAGCTTAAAAACTTTTCTAAAAAATTTAAAAAATTTGATAAAAATTTGTTGAGTTTTCTAAAAACTTTTCTAAAAATTTTGATGAACATTTGCTGAGTTTTCATAAATTTTGTATAAAGATCGCAAAATTTAATGGAAAATCCCAAAAATGTCTTAACATATTTCTAAAAAATTTCAAAATGTTGCTGCAAATTTGTTGAGTTTCTATAAGTTGTGTATAAAGTTTGAAAAATTAAGTTTTTGTTATAATATAAGTAATAATTTTGTATACAATTATCGAAAAAGAAATGATCATGAAAAACCTTCGAGCGATTTTGCTCGCCACTGTACACATTTATATACATATATATACATATATATTTAGTATATATATAAACCGCGCTAGTATGCATTTGCTTTTCATTTGTATGCGAAAGGCTCAAGCAAATTTTCTGCTCTAAAAATAATCAAATAAAAAAAAAATGCAGCTGTGCTTATAAAGAAATATCAGTCAGTACAACAGGCAGCTAGACATGTAAACAGATAACGAATGGTAACACTGGATGTTCATACATAGAAATATGAGCACTCATACATATGTATGTATACTCATGTATGTATGTGTGTATGTGTGTGTGCGTAGATTCACAGATATTTACAAAACCAGGTCCTTTCCTTTTCGCCTTTTTGCCATCAACTATGAGTTTTCTTCAAACAACAGTTTTTACCCAAAATCATTTTAAATCTATGAAAAAAAAAGAATGTAATATGATATTTTGCTTCGAAAACTATAGGAGTACTTGTACTACAAAAATTTCATGCCATGCACGATTTTCAAGTGTTTCACCAAAGAATTTCGTTGGCGTTTGTGAAAACATGGCTTGATTTTACACTCTTGAGGCAATTTGAGTAGGGAGGGTTGGTTGAAAAAACTATTTTTAGCCCAATATGATGAACAACAAGCCAGCTCCAAAGACAGCTGGTAGGAAATGTAGAAAATGACAAATGTACATACATATAACAATCTAGACTTGAATGTCGAGTATACAAAACTACTGCATATTTAGATATATTAACTACGTATGTATGTATATTTGTTTGTATACTATATCTATGTATGTATGGCTTTGTAAAAATATATAAAATTGTCAGCCATATTGTGGCTGTACGAGTATGCATTTGAAATGTGAAAAATGTAATCCAAAAATTAAAATCCAAACTGGTAGCCCCTTTACTTTAGCGTGAGACTATTTTGCCCTTCTTGATAGTAGTCTGGAAAAATATATGTAAATGGTTAGTGGTTTTTCTGGATTTTATAAAGCACGATAAATTGTACGATTTGTGAAAGATAGCAAAGTTTAACTTAGTAACCGCAATATATGAATGTATCCAAATAAATTTGAATGCTAGTGAAATGCGCTTGCGGTCTTCGAGAGTGTGAGAAAATCCGTTAAATATTATTTGTGGTTGAAAATTATTTTTATTTTTTTTTTAATTAAAATTCCTGATTTGTGATAAGAGTAAATTTCTAGTAAACAGTTTAGCCTCAAAAAACTCAAAGTCTAAATTTTATGTATGTATTTGTGGACTGGAAAAATTAAATATGTATGTATAAACAATTTAAAATTTTTTAATTTGAATTTTTAGAAAACTTATGCAGTTTTGTAACTCATTCAATTTTATTATAATGCTATGCAGGATTTACAAGATCTGTTGGTTTTTGACATACTAAAAATCAACGTGAATTTATACAAAATCCCTTCGATATATGGAAAAATGTTCGTAAGACCAAAATTTAAAAATATTTTCACAAATCAGCTAGAATTTTTAGCCACTTTTGACTTGCACATTATTTTGCTAAAATTGAATGAGTTACAAAACTGTACTGTATACCGGACAGTTTTTCAAAAATTAAAAATTTTAAAATTTTGATAAAAATTTGTTGAATTTTGATAAAAATTTGTTGAATTTTGAACAAAGTTTTGAAATTTTGTTGTATAACGAAATATATTTTTATAAAAAATTTTAGCGAAAAATGTGTCACATGTTTTTCGTGATATTAGATATTTTAAAGAAAAATCACCAAGTGGTCAATTGCTTGAGTCACTATATTAAAAATAAAAAAAATGTATACAAATATTGTTAATTCTATAACAAGAACTGTTTAAAACCAAGTTTAAAAATTTGTGCTGAATAAAAAAAAAGAAGTTTTTTTAAATTTTTTTACTAAAAAATTTCAACTTTTTAGTCAGAATTTGTGTAACAAGTTAAGATATGCATTTTAATAGCCCCTTCAATTTTCGTATATCAAAGAACCAGTTTGAAGTGGCTTTAAATTATCGTTGTTTTTTGAAATTTTTTTTGCTGCTTTATCAAATCCGATCGAACTTGGTACGGAAACTGCATTTACACTTATTAAGCTTACGGAACTTTTGTTTGTTTTTTCAAAACTATAAAAAATACAATATTGAAATAATCAGGTACGATTTTTTATATCGTGACGAATTATATTGAGAAGTCATTGAAAATTGCAACGAATTCAGCCTCGCAATTGTAATCAACTATTTTTTTCAAGTAGTTATGTATGTACATATAGTATATTTAGAAATAATAATTCTCTACCATATTTTCTAATCACAATTTGCCTTTCTCTTTTCATACCACTTTCACAAAATTTATCTTTTGATCTTTGCAGAGGCGGTTCGCATGCTGTAGAACATGCGGCCATTGGCCTTAATTTGAGCGCATTCTCGCAACATTTGAGCAACAATAACAACAACAATAATAACAACAACAACAACAACAGCAGTAAGGCCGCTTTGAAACTCAGCGCGTTGCATTCATCTTTCAACGAAAGTGCGTTAAATCTGTCCAAATGCGCACCAGGTCTGAATATGAGCCACGAAGACTACTATTACTATGTGAAGCCGGAATTGGATATGTCGGCGGCGCATGCGGGTAGCAATGGCATTGGTCTTGTTGGTGGTGGTGGTGGTGTTGGCAGTGTCGTCGCTCCACCGCTTCCATTGCCAGCACATCAGTCACAACAGCACCAACAGCACCAACAGCAACAACAACACAATGCTGCGCATGACAGTCGCGTCTCATCAACCCGCAATGACAGCACAACCCAACACAGCAATACATTTGACGATCTCGACGCCTCGTCAGTACGTAGTGGCGATGAGGCTTCGATGCGTAATGCAGATATAAGCAATCAGGGTTCTGATGAGGTGGAGGAGCTAGAAGCAATAGACGCTGATTTTCCTTATCCGCTTATACTTGACGCAAATTCACCGCGTCCTATGAGCGCAGCAGGCGGCAACGCGGGTAATTGTAGTGGCGGCGGCGGCGTCGGTGGCGGCAGCCACACAATGAAACGCAAACGACGTGACCTCAACGGTGATACAATGGACGGCGGCGGCTGCGGCGGCGTCGACGATGAGGATGACTACGAAGGACAAATGTTGCAACAACATCGTCATTTGCGACAACAAAATGGTGGTGGTGCTGGTGGCGGTGGTGGTGGCGGCGGCGGCTTAGGTGGCATGGGTATGGGATGTATGTTGGATATGCCACCGCCACAGACTGTGCGTGAGGTGTTGAACTCCAAGTTCTGTGGCTTCATTTCGGCGAAACTGAATAGTATGGAAGATACGGAGGCGGATAATTTGATGAATAAAATACTCATGTTGCTGGTGCAGACGCAAACTAGCGAGGCCAAATAGTTAGGTGAGGGGGGTTGGGAGGAGGGTAGGAAGCTAAATTTTCGGGTTACAGAGAAAATGTGATACAATCTATGTACATATCTTGTTGAGGAGAATGTAGGAAAATTGAAGAGTTGGTAGTATGTAAATGCTTTTTGCAAATTTTTCAGTGTTAACCAAGCGACTGAGCAGTGAAATGCTGAAGGAGTTTTTTGAGAAGCAAATATCTTGGCAATGCGACCTACATACATATATACTCGCATTTGTATTTCTGTGCATTTGCATAATTTGCCAAATCTTTGCAGACTCTAGATTTGTATAGAAATAGTTTCAAACATTTTTTGTGTCATAGTTGTCATTGGCTGATGGATTTATTATAATTGTATGTATATAGAAAAGAATTATACTTAGTTATCGTAACACTACTTTTTAAGTTTGCTCATTTATTTATAGATACAGATGTTCAATATGTATGTGAATACTGAATACATTTGGTTCTCATTAAATGCTCAATTTGAAGAAATTACAAGACATGAAATTATTTTAAAATGTGTGCCCACAACATTTTTAAGTGCCAGCCTGGATTTTATGCAGATAAATGGATTTATCCGACTGCTTTCAATACTTTCGTATAGCCTTAATATTTGTTTATGAACGCGACTTGAAGATGAGAATATGTACAGTGGCTCAGAGCTTAAATCGTACACTGTAATTTTTTACAATATTGACAATATTTTTCGTGCTAAGTTTTTTCGTAATTTTTTAGAAAAATAATATAGTTCATTTCAATATCATATAAAAAAAATGTTGTGAAAATTTTTGAAAACTTTTGATATTTTTTTTTGGATAATTTAACGAACGTGAATAAAATTCGAGGGAGCAGTTCTGCAGACTATTCAATGTTAGCATAATAAAGTGTCCAGTTTCAAATGTGTAAAAATTTTCATTGATTTTTGATACTTTTTCATGCGGACAATGTTGAATTTTTTTGGAGTTTGTTCAATTATCATACAATTTTTTCAACAAAAAAATAATGCTTATAATGATATTGAAATTAACTATATTTTTAATAAAAATGAAATTGTCTATATACTAGAAAATAACGCTGTACGATTTAAGCTGTGAGCCACTGTATGTAGAGTAAATCAAGAGTGTATTATAAAGTCGTCAGATGTTGGTGTGAAATACTTGAATTTAGATCAGATCATATTTATTTTCAGCATATAAATATAGAAAAAATAATAAAATAACAGCACTAGCTCGAGCCCATCAGCTCGACTTTAATTTAAATTACATATTTTGCTTGATTTATTTCATTTTTACTAATACTTTTTTTTTTTTGAATTTAATATAAATTTAACTGATAATAATAGCTTCTGTTTGAGTACTGCATTAAATTACATTTTTTTTTAACTATGACAGTAATCGTTTCACTTCTTTACTTGGAAGAGTTTCAAATTATTGAAAGGCAGTAATTTAATGCATTCTACCCCAGCACAAACAGAGTTTACATACAGTGTTAAACTCGTATCAGCATTTTTGAATTCGGTGAAGAGAAAAAAAATAAGGACATGACTTTGGTAAAGTTCGCTATGTCAAAACTCAACAAATACATATCGAGCCCTAACCGCGAAAAAACATACCAGAAAATTTTATTTTTCATACAAATCTGAATCTAGATGCTCTAGGAATATTTCTGCGTTAAAAAAATGTTTGAAAATAAAAATGGATTAATTTTTTTTTTGGTGGTTTTTACTATTTCGATAAAAAAAATAATCGTTATTTTTGAATTTACAATTTTTCTATCATAATAAAAGCAAAGCAAACAAATTTGTCGGCGGCAATAGCAGCGACAACAATATTACGATTTATGTTTTTTGATCGAAAAATAATGACTAAATATCAAATATAATACGTAAAATTTGAATCCTAGAATAAAGATTATTTTTTACCAAAAAAAAAAAAATAGAAACCACAAAATATCAATTAAATTTGATTTAAAAAAATAAACAACACAAAATATCGACACTATTTTAGTGAAAAAAAAATCACAAAATATCGTTCAAATTTAATCGAAAAAATGAAAATCACAAAATATCGATCGAAAATACGAATCAAAACTAACGATTATGCAATGATTTAAAAGAAAAAATCTAAATAAAAATAAGGTCAGATCGATATATTCCAGTTTTGTTTTGAACGAATTCTTCCCAATGATTTTTTCATCGTAAAAAATCAAAATAACGTTTATTTTCGGCCCATGCTACTGAAAGTAAAAAAAAGGTTTAATTAGTAAACCAAAACCAAATTGGGTTTGAAATGACTTTGGAACGGCAGCAATAAGATGGCGGACATCCGGAACGTGCAACTTTATTTTGTATTAAGGTTGATATGTTATAGTATGTACTACTTTGAATTTAATTTTTCATAATGTTTTTTTTTTAGTAAGATCTATTATAAGACTAAACTAATTTCTTATATTACTTTATGGTTGTATTGTTCTTGCCATATTTTTTTTTTTGAAATACGTTAGGAAATATGTAAAAACAAAACTACCTATAAGTACACATATTTACATAAATAAACAATTGAACTTTAAAAAGTTGATTACCAAGCAGCGCAAGCGCCAAAGAGAGACTTCAAAAAATGTGAACTGCGATTTGATACGCAAATTGTTTTTTGTTTTTTTTTTTTTTTACAAAGATTGAGGTTTTCAATACCTACAATGCCAAATACGCATAAGTGTCATACCAAAATCACAAAAAAAAAAACTACAAAAATAAACAAAATATTGAATTTTATGCACAATAGTTATAAAAATATTTTGAAATTATTAAAACATTATTTTGTTTAATTATTTCAGTTAATTTTTTTAACAAGCAACTATTGAATTAATTAAATTTGTTCTAAAAAATATGTAATTATTTGTAGGGATATTATTTCTGTCGTCTCTTTGTAATACACCAGCCATCGCTAGCTCATAAAATTGCTACAAAATAATTTTTGCCAACTATGTTTCAAAAAGTGCCACTTTTTTCCTTTATGTTAATAATGAAAATTGAAATTGTTTAATACCTGATGAAAATTCATATCCAAAAACAAATACATATCATACACAATGCCAAAAGCAACAAAGAAAATTTATTAATGCCAAGTTGAATGCCATCAAATTTATAGGCGTAAGCCATTATATACATATATTGTATATTATATATTAAAAGATTTTTTTCCAATAATCACATATAATATATAAGCTATTGTTAAGGTATGGAATATCGAATTTTTTTTCTTAAACTTTTTCCATTCAATTAACGCACTCAAGCAACTATGAATATAATTAGCATATAATCCCAGTAACCAAAAGTTAAGAATTTGAAACTTTTTGTTTCTGTTCCTAATAGTAAATAAAAATACATTAATGTATGTACATATGTAATTCTATAAATTCCAATAAAAAGCATTTATTTATATGTAAAACAGTTGTTTTGTGTGGTGAAATTTACGAATGGAAAAGCAACAACAGATAGTGACTCTCGGAATGGGTTTGTTCGGAAATGCAGTGTTATTGTCGCACTGCTTGATTGATGAAAAGCAACTCGTGCACGAGTACTGCTTTAAATTGAACATTCATCAAACAATAGAGAACAAGGTAATTTTTATTTATAATATTTGCAATGTCTTTCATGATAATTTTTTTCGTTGATTTTTTTATGAAACTTTAGTTCGTAACATTACAAAATGCATATAAATAATAACTTCAAACTTTTAACGAAATTTATAAAAATTTAACGAATTTTCTTCAATATTATCACACTTTAAATTACAATTTTTTCAATTATAAATTTCAGTAAACTTTTGGAGAATACAGTTAAAGGTTAGCATTAAAATGCACAAAGCAAAAGTGGTAGAAAAGTCCAGTTATTTTCTAAATTTTTTTGAAACTTTACTTTTGGAAAGTTTTTTCATCTAACGCATGTTGGTTACATGACAAAAAATATTTAAGACCGCCAGCATACAAAAGTAAGTTTTCTAAAATCTTTAATTAAAAAAATTTAAATTCTGAAGAAAATTTGTTCCATTTTTTAAATTTTGTATAATGTTTGAAATTCTGATTTATATGCTTTTTGTATATATACATATATATATTCTATATGTTTTGAAAAACTCATCGAAAAGAAATTATCATGAAAATCATTACGAATATTATTCGATCTACTAAAAAACAAAAAATAAATTTTTAATTCTGATATTGTATATAAAATAACCACTAAAAACGAGTCTTATTTTCGATCAAAAAAATACAACTAAAAAAATTATTATTTTTGAAGAAAAAAATTAAACTTCAATGATTATTTTTAAAGGAAAAGATGGAATTAAAAAAAAGTTTGAGACTGTTTTTGAACAAAACTATAAAACTCATAAACTAAAAAGAAAGGAATAAAACTAAACAAATTTTTTATTATTAATCACAATTTTTCAATTCTTAAACGAGCGATTAAAATCGATTTTCAATTGAAGTCATAGTGATTATTTAGTTTCTTTCTCTCTGTAGAAGGTTGTTAAGGGAAAACTTCGAATTTTTTTGCTAGATATGTAAAATTTCAAAAAACAAATTTAATTAAAATATCCGTAATAATCGTATTTCACCGAGAGTTTATGAACAAATTTTAAATAGGAAAATATTTGGTTAAGGCTGCCACCTTTCGAAAAAAATTACAAAAACGGTATTTAAATAAAGTATGTTCGTTTGCTCGTTATTTTCTAGAGCTCTACACCCTCTTTTAAGTTAGGGTTGCCAACTGCTCAAAAATTGGAAATAGTGAGTGATATCTACGATAAAAAAAAAATAATAATTTAAATGGAGTACAGTAATGATATTTCACTGAGAATGTTTAAATAAGTTTAGCATTGAAAAAAAACTAGTTTAGCGTTGCCACGTTTCGTAAAAATTATAAAAATGCTATTTAAATAAAATATCTGCGTATGCGATATTATAATTTAATATACCTATTAAATGAAACGCGCTTACAAGAGCCCTACACCATATCTCAATAAAGGGCTGCCATATGTATATCTGAAAAATAAAAAAGAAGTTAAAAAATAACCTTCTGGCATTTAATTTTAAAAGTTAAAGCTAAAATATTTGATGATTTATGTATTTATTTTTCGATATTGTATGTTGAAAGAATTTGAAGTGATTTCATTTCGGGAAGGTGGTTCTATTGCGCAAAGGGTTGCCACCTGTTTCATATGTCAAACTCGATTAAGTTATACCCAAGGAGTATGATATATTAGAATAATAGTGCCAAATGTATAGAATCGCTGAAAAGAAGGTTGACAGCTATATTTTGAAGCGGGTTGCCACCTGTTTGAAACGTCACATTTAATTGAATTAAAAACCAGTATACAAAATATTAATATGAGTGCCAAACGTTTCGTATTGGCGAGCACACGATTCATACCTATAATTTTGAGAGGGTTGCCACTTGATTGAAAAGTCAAATTTAATTAATTCCCACTCAAGTTAAATGTTTGAGAAACCGAAATGCATTTTCTGGTTCCATATGCAAAGTCAAGAAAGAAATTAAAAAATGCAGGACAAACTCAAGTTTCTTTAGGGTTCAGAAGTAAAAACTAATTTTTCGCAGTCGACAAGAATGCAGCAAAGTTGCATAAAATTGATCGAATCATAGTCTTCAGAGTCCGTTCGGTGCCCGTTCAATGAACAAATACATAGTACAAATAAATGCAATCCTAATCAAAAAAAAAAAAACCCCTATTCTTTAACAAAACCCAAATGAGAATGGGTCAATGAACCCTAACAACGAAGTGAATTGAATAGTTGAAACGCCTCAAAGACTACCGTTTGAAGAATTCAATATCGCACCTGTGTATCAACAATCACGCTCGTAACCACAAATTATTGCCAGTCATTGATTTATTGCATATCCCTACCGTCACTGGCGTTTGTCCTAATGAGGAGTGTGACAAAAATAACTCAAGTGATAGCCAGATGTGGCACGCAGCTTCCAGGTAAGCAGCCTACACGTCTCTCTCACACACACACACACACACACACCTTAATATGTACATCCATAGATGTAGACACACATGCGCACAATGAAGATATTTTTCACAGCAGGCAACAACGAAACTGTGACGCCTGCGCCAAAAATAGTAAACGAGCCAGGTCCATACAATAAACTCGCGCTGCATGCGCCTTAAACGAAAACAAACAATGAAACGTAATGAATTGCTCTGTACGTATAGCGAGCGCAAGCGACAGAAGGATGCTGGGTAAAGAGAATGTAGAAATGTAGAATAAGTACAGATGTGCGGCGGCTGTGCGCTTTTTTTGTTTAGCTCACGGGCGGTAAATAAAACCACCAGAAAAAAAAATTCTGGTAAATCTAAATGTAACGACAGGAAAACACAATATTTGAGAAATACGCTGACAAAGCATTGAGGCGAACGAAGACCACGCAGCTCTTCTCTGGCTGCCACGGCTCTGAGGCTTGTTGAGTTGGTTGGTTGGTTGAATGAACGAACATGAGGCTAATGAATGAAACAACAAGGGAATAATAAAAGCAAATACTCGTAGAAGTAAAAATAGCCACGTTGCAGGCGCACAGATGCTGAGCAACCACCACCAAGTAGTACAGCAGCTAGAAGCATTTCGGCTAAATCTACCCTTAACTTATCTGATGTTCAGCGTACTCATAGTAAGATGAGTCGGGTTTTTAGCTGTATTTGTACTTTGATTTCTTTTGAATCGACCCTGCATATTGCGGCAACAGGAAATCAGGGTAGTGAAATTAACGGCTCGGTGTAAGCAGTGCGGAATGGGGGAAGCGCTAAATGGCGTGTACAGCGGCAAACCAGGCAAACTAGTTTTGTTGCCAGTTTATTTAGCTATCCACCAATGTGAATACAAAAATTTGCAGTACACATTTTATGCCCGGCATTAGCAAACTCAAAACGATAAAATCCCAGTGCATGTGCGTGTGGAGGGTATTGGCCGTAAGTGCGCAATATAATTTTGCTTAGCGTCTACAAACGCAGTTTTTGAAGTCTCTGCTCATTCTCGTTTCTTATGACAATTCAATATGCGCTGTTGTTTTTTCAGGTCAACGACTTCGTTTCGTTGTGGAGCGTACGAATTTAGCATTCAAACTTTGCCAACCAAAGAAAATGTACATATGTATTTGTTATAACTTTCTTCGTAGCGAACGAAATGCGTAAGGCAAGTTTTCAATGTGAAAAATTTAATGGCAACTCTCCTCGGTTAAATGAAAACATATTGCGATAAGAGGCGAAAAGCGATAGGTTGACAAAACTACATAAGTCTCTAACTGAATGCCACAGATCTTTAAACGAGATGGCCCAGCATTATAGAACACGACTCATATAGGTGCCTGGATAGCGAGACATTGAAGTCCGGCGAGCTGGGGAGGAATTGTATGACTACCCCCATCCTTCCTGGGAAGGAGCGAGTAGGTAAACCAATGGCCATTTTTAAACTATGGCTAGGAACAGCACCAAGCAAGCAAACGGACGTTGAAGAAACCTTCCCCTGGGTGAAACTGCAAGGCCAGCATAGCCTTCATCTGATAGAAGGCGCACGCCCGTACTTCTTAGGCTACATCGGAACGAGGTTTCCATTCTTACAAGAATCCAGACGGGTTACTGTCTAACTGGCGAAAATGCTTCGAGATTGACAGTGAGCATGCCCGACCACTGACGCAGCTGTAAGTACGATGAATAAGTGGAGAATGTATAATTGGAGTACTATTCACCTGAGTGCAGCCATTTCAACCTAACCTAACCTAACCTAGCTCTGCTGGATCAGTTTAGGCCCTTTTGTGAAATGGAACTGCCTTTATCTTAGGGGAGTTTGACTGTGGCCATTGGCCATTGGTAGCAGTACTAGGACTTCTTATCATCCACCCCAGCGTTTCTTAATTCCCAATAAACTGTTGACTCACCGAGGTCTTTTAAACCAGAGTACTGGTTGGTCATTTCGATACCCACACACATCTGATTACTGCCTTGACGTTTTAATCGAAGCTCATTTTTTTCATTGTACTATCATCTGTAGATCCAATACTTTGGATGTTTGGATTTGTATCCATTCTATCCGCCTCAGCCAAGATTTGTTCTACGAGCTCATTGGTCCTCGAGAATGCTAGAGTACTAGAAAGCGATAATGTGTAATTGTGAAAGGACCGCTAATTCTCATTTTGTCGGCTAGCATCCACCGATTCGCTGACTTCATAAAAGGATTTTTCTTTTATGCTGACATTTTTTTACACAAACAAAACTCTCAATCGTTCTGTCATCCCTTCGCTTTTTTCTCTTTTTCTTTAGTTTTTTCTTTAATCTCTCATTCTCTCACTTTTTGGCGCAATCCATTTCGTTTGATTCGTAATTTGTTTTATTTTCCCACAAGTAGGTAATTGGGGAAGAAAAAGGCCAGCCGAGGCAGAGCTCCGGCACCTCGGAAAGGCTAATTATAATCAGACGACTCCACGTGAATGGAGACGCAAGTCCGTAGGGCCATTTAGTCTTCGGCACGCTACGTTTTACACCTGAACTTACCGAGTTGATCGATTTAAGCGGTACTTCACTTATGAACTGTTAAACCCAAATAGAGATCTTGAAATTATAGTTAAGTCTATCCAACGACCGGCCATGATCTTAAAATTTGATTTTGAAATTACATAACGATCAGTTAATTATACTTTTATTACGGCCATCTCCTGACTTAAAATATCAGAAAATTAGGAGTATTTATAAATTATTAAAAAATATATCGTAGTTATATAATTCTGAATTATATCACACTGAGACTCGGCAAATCCATGCCAATAAAATCTATAAAGTAAAATTATATAAACGAATATTACGTGCCAAGTTAACGTGTCCCGTTGAAAGTGTTGAGAAGGTGATCGTCCATAAAGACCACTTGCTATTTCAGCACTCATATCGTTTTTTCGTTGATTTGCAATCGCAAGGTCTTGGCTTCCTTACACCACATCCCGGCTCTTCGCAAAAGTCCAGACGCGCAGTTGAGGTTGTAACTGAAAAGGTTCCGTTGCGAGCAAAAGCTAATGATTCTTCTTCGGTAATCGAGACTCTTTGTTTCATGCTTGAATTTCTGCCACTTCTTTCGCTTACCGTTTCACTTTCTACTCCCGTTTCAGATTTGGATTTGCTCGAAGTGGAATGTGCAGATTCCGCACTACTTACGAACGTACTGGGATCGGTAGGTGTTTCTGGTGGTGGCGGTGGTTTTCGTTTCTTTCTAATGCAAAAACATCTCACCTCATCAACAGAATCGGGTTCGGGTGGTGCGGCATCCAATTCTGGTATTGGCTGCCAACTTTCGGCTTCTGACAGAGTACTTAATTGCTGTCTCAGTCGCTCGAGAATGAAGCTTTGTTTGCGACGTACATCGCCCATATTTATTGCGTCACGTTGAATGGGCGGCAACTCATCGGTTTCATCATCGCCATTAAAAGCAAGACGTTCGAGATCCAATAGAAGAGCATTACGTTCACAAGGATCAGCTTGAACTATTTGACGTACGCGGAATTGCAATCGTGCGAATTGAGTGGTGAGTGCAAGGAAAGCGCGTTGAAGGCAAGTGAATTCGCATTCGAGCCGTCGAACGTATTCGAGGTGATTAACACTCTGTTGATTCGGATACCAGAGGTAGGGCAATTCGATGGGGTTGAGCCCAAAGTTGCATCCTTCTGTGTCTACATGATCGGATTCATTATTTGAGCTTGGCTCGCTACTTTCCGAAGTTTTACCATCTTTACTCTTCATTTTCTTTGTCAAGGTATTCACTTAAATAAAAGCACTATTTTTTTTTTAACTTTGGAGCAAAAATTGGTTGCCCTAATTGCCCAGGATGTCTTTCGATAACTCGTCTTTGAAGTTGTTTTATTTTAAGCTTCTCGTGCTGATTGTTTTTGGAGACACGGCCAAGTATAGTCCAAGAATGATAGAATACAAGATTGCGCCTTCCCGTGACACTGGCATATTCCGTAGTATGTAAACAATGAAAGAATAAACGCAGAAAGAAGAATGAGAAAAAATGACAGTTCTCAGTTCAAATGAATGAAATGAGCCAAAAAAGCTGCACTTTGCACTTTTACCATAACCACTGCTACAATTATACACCCGACACTTCATGTTAATAGTTTTTTTTTTATTTTTAATCAAAAAAATCAAATTATCAGAAAATATTAGCAAAAACGATATTTCAGCGCGATATTCAAATTGAAATTTGAATTTTCTATGTCGCTTATTTGTAAACAAACCTTCATAACGAAAATACGAGAACTGTCAAATTCGGCAAAACCAAAGTAGCGGTACTTCTAAAGGCGTCACCTTCAGTATTCAGTACACCGTGAGTATAGTCAACAAATATTTTATCCCAAAAATGAAATTTAAATAAAAATGACTTTTCTAAATTTTGAATTTTGACTGAGAAAAACAAACTCTAGAAATGAAATTTTTGACAAGGGAATTAGTACCTAATTGTAATAGAATCATCACATTGGGTATATTTTTAACAAGTTCAACGTTTTATATTATATTTAAAATATATGTTTTTCGTATATATGCCATTTATCTCATTATCTGATTGTTTTCAATTATTTGATTTTTTCGAATTACTTGATTATTTTTAATACTTCCTTGTTTTTTAATTATTTGATTAATTTGAATCATTTGAAGAATTTTTGATTGTGTTAATTGAAGTATTATGTTATTTTTTTAAATTACTTTGGATTATTTTTTAATGCCAATAATTATGATGCAAATTTAAATCATCTTAAAAAAAAATAGGTCAAAAATTTAATGAATACTAATCCTAATGGAAATTTAAAATATAGAAAGTAATAATTTGAATACATTTAATTATTTGATTATTTCCAATTATTTGATTATTCCGATTATATGATTATTTTCAATTATCTGATTATTTCTAACCGTGCGATTATTTTTAGAGCTTTTATTATAGTAAATTATCCAATTATTTTTAATGATTTGACTTTTTGACTAGCTTTCGATTAATTTTTGATTATTTTATTTGCAATAATGTGTTATTTTTAAAAAATATATTTGATTATTTTCTTAAGATCAATAACTACGAATATAATTAGTTTTATGCTGCGTTAGGTCAGAAAATTAAAGTCATCCTAAAAATAAAAAAAGGTAAAAAATTAGCGATTATTAATACAAACGGGTTACTAACGTATAAAACGCTTAGCAAATAAACCACTTAGCTACCGCAGAATTGCTTAGACTTTCCACACAGCCTCGAGATTTCTAAGAATTCTGTAATGATTTGTTCATATTTTTCATCCAGAGCGCAACACAGACAAACGGCAAATGCAAGTAAACACCGAGCACACACACAAACATTTGCAAAGATTTTCCTCTTAAAAAATGTGTAGCCATGGTAGCGCACACGAATGTTTTTTTTTTTTTTGTTTTTGGTTATTTTCGTGTGGTATTCAAAGCACCGGCCGGCATGTTACGGTAGGTTCATATATTTACAATATCATAGTGTATCCTCTCTCCCACCCTTTCTATACGCCAATGACTCTCGTGGCAAATGTGCGGTTAGATGATGCAATTGACAGTTTAAACGTCAGTGCTCGTTATATTGTCGACGGAAAAGTAGAGCACTCCAAAGCAAAGCATAATGTTCGTGGCGACCTCCAAATTCTTGGCAGTTGGAGTGAAAATGCGCACTGGAAAATTAAATACTCTGTGGAAATTTATGCAAAATTTATTGGAGAGAGCACGAGCAGTAGGTGCGTGAAAAATTTGGCTGTGAGAGCATAGAGTGCGTGGCAATGGAACAGGTGGAAAAATATTTCGTAAGAGAAAAAAATGTATGTTAAAGAGAAGGTGAACATGGAGCTGTTCAATGAGCACTGTTAGTAGAAATAAATGCGAATGCACCCAGTGGGGAAGTGTTTGGCAATGCAAAAAGTAATGAATCGATCTTGTAGCCGACACTCGATAGAATGCATGGATGAATTTTTATATGGGGAAAATAATATCAAAGTTTGTTTATAAAATTTACACAGGTATGTTTTGGAAAAAATATTTAAAAACTTAGACGGAGCTTCGAATAACAAAGTCCAAATAAACCAGGTACCGGAAATAATTACAATATTACCTTTCACTTGTCAACGAAAGCAATCATACTGCCTTAGGAAAAAAATTACTAGTAGCTTTCATTTTTATTGGTATGAGTTATATTTAAAATATGTTACTTTTTGAGTTTTATTTTTCGCAAGGAAATTAGAAGTAATTTCTAAATATTTTTTAGCTTAGAAAATAAAAGATATATTTGAATTTTTATTTTTTGCTTAAAAAATAACAATTATTTTTTTTTGCTTAGAAAATAATAATTATACGTTGTTATGTTTATGCTTTTTTTGTGGAAAATAAAAGTTGTTCTTGTTTTTCATTTTTTGCGTAGAAAATAAAAGTGATTTTTAAATATTTACAAGCTTGGAAAATTAAAGTTATTTTTGAATATTTCGTTTGAAAATGATACCTATTTTTTAATTTTATTTTTTGCTTGGAGAATAAAGGTAGTTTTCTTTTGCATAAAAGTATTTTTAATTTTTTTGCTTTGAAAATCATTGTTATTCTTTTATTTTATATTTTGCTTGGAAAATAAAATTAATGTGTAATTTTTTTTTTGCTTAGAAAAAAAAATTTTTTTCTGAGCCTTATTTATTATTAACTAGAAATTATTAGCTAGGAATAAAAAACTATTGAAAAAAATTACTTATAATTTATGAGGTAGTTTTGAACTTTTTTTACTTAGAAAGTAATAGATATTTTTCAGTTCAGATACAAAAGAAATTTTGTAATTTTTTTTTTGCGTGGTAAGCAAAAGTTATTTTTCAATTTTCTTTTTTGTTTGAGTAAGTAACAGTTATGTTTAGAGTTTTAGTTTTGCTTGGAAAATGAAGTTATATTAAAATTTTTTTTTTGCCTAGAAAATAAAAATTACACTGCGTAACAAAAATTAAAAAAAAAAACCTGCGGTCATGATTTTGTTAATAGTTTTTATTAACATTAGTAGCAGGCTTACGAACTAGTTTTTACTTTTTTTTTTGATTGGCTCTAGTTCTTGAGATAAACGAAACTTAAGAAATTAATGAAAAAAAAAATTATATGACCCAGTTCCAGTTGTATTAATTTAATTATTCCTCAATAAGTTTTGTTATATAAATAAATTAAAACAAATAGTTCGTTGGTTTAAATATTTTATTTCCCTTGCAAGTTGTTGTAGGAGTTTACGTCGTTGTCACACGCAAACTTTTAGATGCGCTGTCAGCAATATCGGTGGGAACAGAGTTTTGGCCGGATGCGAGTTTGCTGGTGTTAACTTATATTCACGTGTTTAGTTATTTCTTTTTCATTTATCTGGTTTTTGACCTTGACGTTATCAGTTTGTGCCTTATTTCGAGTATTATAGTTCGTTTTTTTTTTGAAAAATATGAGTTCGAAACGTTGACCTTGTGTTAACGACTCCAACAATTTTTGCTATATATGTGGGAAATTTTGCCTTAAAACGCAAAGAAAACCAATCATAGAGTTTGTGAAAAATACCTATGAAGCATATTTTGGGAGAAACCTTGCACAAAAGAATAAATATTGGGTGCCCAGTATCGTCTGTAAATCTTGTGTAGAATCTTTGCGATACTGGAGCCAAGGAGGACGTAAAGGTCTTCATTTTGGGGTTCCGATGATATGGACTGAGCCAACTAATCATTTAAATGATTGCTACTTTTGCTCAGTTAATGTGAAAGGTTTAAACAGGCATACAAATAATGGAAGAAAGATACCATGGCAGACTACTGCTGGAACTTAATATGGGATTGTCCTGAGCAACGACATCATAGGAGGTCCTACAGAAAAAGTTTTTTGTAATTTTTTTAAAATTAATTAATGAAAAAAATACATTTTTTTATTTTTGCATTATTTTTATACAGGCGCGCAATAAAAATATAATTTAAATCCATATTGGTATTTTTAATTAGGGTTTTCGTTAAATATTTAAAAGTCTTTATCTGGAAAACTAGAGCCAATTCGACAAAACTGATATTATTTTCGTAATCAGCGCCCCCAAGTTACCCTAAATTGACTTAAAAATCTCCGACCGCAAAATTTTGTTCTGCAGTGTTATAATTAATTTTTTTTGTACGAAAATAATTCTTTTTTGTTTTTAATTTTTACTTGAAAACAAGTAATTAAACATTCTTTTGTTTAGAAAATAGGTTATTTTTGAAACTTGGAAAATAATGGTTAATTTTTAAGTTTTATTTTTTGCCTGCAAAATAAAGGTAGTTTTACATTTTTTTGTTTTGAAAATAATTGTTATCTTTAAAGTTTTAGTTTTGCATCGAAAACAAATGCAATTCTAAATTTTTTTTACAATATCTCGTTCATGCTTAGAAAATGGTTTTTATTTTCTGAGCTTTATTTTTGTATTGAAAATAAATGTAATTATTAATTTTTTTGCTCGGACAGTAAAACCAATTTTTAAACATTTTTGAAAAAAATTCTGCATAAGCAACTTAAGAGCAACTCTACAATTCTCTTACAACGTTTACTCATACGGTGAAGTGAGCAAAAGCTTTGCTTTCCAAAGCTTTTATACCTGGCGCTCTGAGCACAAAACGAGTACTATGAAGGATGCCATTTTTCGCTCAAGAGCATGCCGAAGAGAATAACCCGTGTTCTATGCCGTGAATAGGAATGTTCTTTTGTCATAACAAGGCACACCGAAATATGTAAACAACAAGCTACTGGGTAGGACAAACCCACATGCAGCACATTGATGCGTGGCTGCATTGGTGTTTTTGTTTAGTAGCAGCTGTTTTGTATTTAAATAAATCAGAGAGCTATTTTGCAAGTAAGTCTACTACACTAGCGCGGGGAAATCCTTAACAAAATTCCGCAACAGCAATAATTCCTTGGCTTTATATTGTATGGTATTTATTGTTATGTTGTCTGCTTTTAGGCTTATACACATCATTGTGCACTTTGTTGGCTTATTAAAATCTGCATTTGTGTGCTGCTTTATACTTCCGTTCTAATTTCACTGTACCAACTTTTGCATTCCCAGAGGTTTACTAATCGTTTCACTTCACTACACAGTCGGGTCACTTTGGGTTGGCGCTTCAATCTCAGCATGTCCTATTTGTTTAAGGGTTCGGTCCCGTGCGGACTGAAACGCAACAAATAGAACCTACTGATTTGACTCCACAGCAGCGCCGCACTATATTCGCGCTGGTCGTTCGTCGGCAACGAAACGTTACGCAGCAATTGAGTGCACAGAGAACTCGTGCGCCGACCGAGATGCGTTTTTGCGAAAATATTTTTGCCAAAAGCTCCACACATAACGGTGCAGAATTCGTCGGGCGCCGAGCACGCGCCTGTGGCGATGGAGTTGGATGGCAATGCAATTTTCGCATCGTCGCGACAATAACCGCAGCAGCAACAGCAACAGCAATAGCAACAACAATAGCTACAGCAACAGCAATGGTTGTAACAGTGGCACCAGCAACTACTGCGGACACTCGTTGGCTGCTCGACTAGTTTTCTGCAGTTTCAATTTCTGTTTCAGTTGCGAATAAACGACTCGAGCGTTCAGGTGTGTCGAGAAACGCAGCGAGCGGGTTCGCTTTTCGATGCTTTTACGGTTGAACAAAACCAAATATAAGATTTTGTGTAATACAGCAAGGTAGCTGATAGTACGGCTGCTGTTTTGTTGTGATAAGCGGTAAAAAAGGGCGTGTTTAGTCCTTAAATTACATTTAGGTAAAACGCCGACGAACGCGACGCAAAAAAACCTTCCAACGTTTCGAAAGTATACTGAGTTTACGGTCAAGACGGAGGCGAACTAAAAACCCATACAAATATTGTCGCTTAAATCAAATAAAATATACGAGAAAAGAAATATATTGTACTGCATTGGCGAAGTAACGAGGCGCGAGTGGTGCTTTTTGTGTGCCGATTGCTCAATTTTCTGCTTTTTGTGGTAATGCAAATTCTGTGAAAAATATTTATGTATGCAAATCAAATTTTTATTTCATACAAAAGCGTTAAAAGACAGCTGCGGCAAATTATCACTAATTTCATGGCTGCTAAGTCGTTTCTTTATCTTTTTGGAAAAATGCAAAAAATTCGTGCATTTTTGATGCAAGTAGTAAGCGAGCTTATTTCGCAGCTGTCGTATTGCAGCTCGTTATTTAGATTAAACTGCATATTTTTAGGTACTATAAGTTTGTATGCAAAAAAATGATCCTAAAAATATGTAGCAGCATAACTGTAAGCAAAGTATTGAATAATTCGTATATTTCGCTATAGTTATGATGGTACATAATTTTAGGCTCATTTTTTATTTGAATAAAATTTCGACACTGGGTATAATTCATATGGGAACTGATTGTTAATGGAGTAAATTTTTCAAAAATTACTCTTCAGGAAAGTGACAATTGTTATCATTCTTTTATGGTTTTGTAAGTAAAATTTGGCTTGCAGAATCATAAACTTGGACTTGAGTGTTAAGTTTAGGAAGTTTATATTTATTTCTTTGACTGATATGTCAAAAAATTGTTAGACAAGAAGTCATAACTTCAGGCTCTTTGCAAACAATTGCTGTGAGCTTTTATTTCATTATAATTCCTTAAAAATTTGCAGATACTAGTCTGAGTTGTATAAGTCTTCAGCTATAATTTTTTTTAGCAAATTCTAAAGCTTTAGAAACCCGCCTTTTATGAATTCTTGTTTCAAAGGCAGTGTCTAAAATTATGCACTATTTCATTTCGTAGAAATTGCATTTCACTCGGAAAGTGTGTAGTACGTCGAGATACTCATACACAGTATTAAAAAAAAGTATTAACACCTCATATTTAATTTAATTTTTATTTTTCAATTTTCAAATAAAAAATAACCGGTAAAAATAGTTCAAACATCTATGCTATTTTAAAAAAAGCGGTGTAACATTTTTGTTCTGCCAAGCAGTATATGGTTGCTGAAATGTAGAGAGGAACTAGCCGAAACTTTTTGGAGATCGTTATTTTTTCATACAAGTTTTATATTTACTTCAAGCTTAAGAGTAGTAACTAAAAAATTAACAATCTGAAAGCGCTATATAAACATTATTAGAATTACATATGTACGTTTATATTTAAGTTTAAGTTTTTTGTTTCTCCAGCCGAATTTAATTGTTAGTAAGGCTCGTTGTACACTTCAAAATACTAGTAGGGTGTCTTGCTAAAATTTTAATTCAACTACATATATTTTTATTTTAAATTTAAAAATTTATGGGCCAGGGCTAAAATTCTGAATTTAGAAAATCCCCAGCTGTATATGACATTTAAAAATTTCAAATAGGTGCTTTCACTTAGCGTGATTTAATGGGTTATTCATAAATTTTCTCCATTTATTTTTCTTTTACCTATAGTTATTATTTTTTTTTTCATTGGACAACAAACAAAATTTAAACTAAGGTTTCAAACTGCGCTGAAAGGGGGAGATAAATTCATGACATCGTAAACATGATTTGATAATTTTAAATTATAGATTAAATAAATCTGGTTTGGTATTTTATATCCCATTAAATTTAAGTCCAATTAAGTGTAATTTTAAAATAGGTACAAATTACCACAGATTATTGATATTTTTTTAATATAACTTTTGTAGGCCAAAACACATATTATTGCTATAGTAAAGCCATCAAAGAATATTTAAATTTTCGGTACATGTAAATATGTATAATTTTTTTTTTAATTTTTTCAATATAGTAATAGATGCATTGGAGTATTAAGAAAAGTGTGAGTAAAAATGATTTTGAAAAATATTTTTTCCTACAATATCAAAAACAAAAACAGAAAAAAACAACCGCTATTGCTCTGTGATAAGCAAGAACATAATGTACGGTTATTGAAATAAAAAAATCGTACAAATATATAGCTATAATCTGGTGAAACTTATTTTTGTATACCAAAAAATCTCAATAATTTCTCACACATAAAAAAAATTCCAATAAATTACTTACATTTACATGGAATATAATAAAATTCATACAAAGGTTTCGAAATTCATTTCATTTTAAATTCTCTCATTTGAAATTTCGGCTTACCCGTTTCCTACAATAATTTATGTCAAAAATTTTCGCTGTATATAAAATTTGAGCGGATAATTATTTGTGACTAACGAAAAGTTTGTTTTTTTTTTTTTAAATAAAGAAATGAGGTTTAATGATAATTGTTTGTATATCACAAAATTCGAACGCGGTTTATTTGATTACAGTGCAGATGAAATTATTTTATACAATATTATTAAAAAGTAATTTAAAGCTGCATTATATTTGTTTTGTGTAATAATAAAAACATAAAATGTAATGCTACGTTAAAAACCGAAACAGTTTTTTATTGTGTGGAAGTAACATTGGCAATGCTGAGCATACAATTCTGCTGCAATCCATTTGAAAGGTGAGTACCTACAAATAATAGTTTAAACGCTCTTCAAATTTAAAATTGCTTGTACATAACTTCACTTTCTAAACTTTGATTTTTGTAAGGTGAAAATTGTACACACAAACTAACAAAGCAATTTTTGTTTGCCCATAAGCCCAAAATTTACTTTAACTTAACACAAAAAAAATTTGTTTTAACTTATTCCACCTCTCTTTAGACCAAACAAAGTTACATGGGACTTTTGAGAACTTGACAAAAAAATAAGGCATGTTGAGTTTTCAGTATATTATTAGTGAACAAAGCTTGTTTATTTTTAATTATGAAACGGTGATTGATAAAAAAATATATTAAGAATCAGCCAATTATAAGACGTTGGTAATTCTTACTTTGAACTAAAAGCAAAAGATTTGATATCTTCTCATTCGTTTCTACCAAACCGTTGGGGGTTTGGGCTGGTAAAAATTAAAAATAAGAAAAACGCACTACTTATTGGTATGAACTATTAGAGTAATTTAGAAGTACAAAAATAAATTTTTAGTAAAGCGAATGCCGCAGTCGGTTAAAGACGTCAGGCAAATATGGTGCTTGGTTGAAAAATTATTCTTATAATATGTTGTACAAATAAACCTTTTGGCGTTGTGGAGGTCTCTGGTGCTTTAAGATGCCCATCATGGTTTTTATTTTTATAATCAAAGCCATGGGCTCGGCAAACTTTAACGGAAAATTCAGGAGGCGTTGGAAAATTTTGGTTTCCTTATCGCATTTTATGAATGCAGTCGAAATCTATCAATCTAAAATAAAAGCCATACAAATTTTTTGGAAAAGTCTTTTACTACCTATTATTAAAGCAGGATACACATTTTTGTGTGATTACTACTGTGCCTAAAAATATGTTGAAAAAAACTACAAAATATTTCAATTATATACAAGCGCATTTTTAATTTTCTTTGCATTTCTCAAGCGCTCAAAATCAAGCCTTCACGGCATAGTTTTAGGCGTGGTAATTGCCACAATAGTGGTAACAAGTTTTTTGTGACTGCGTCAGAATGCGGGGGTAAATAGTGTGAATAAAAGTCTGGATTGAACATAAGAAATCGATAATAAATCAGCTGTTTCAATTTCATGTAAACTTCGCAAATCTTGGTTGAAAAAAACTTTAATAAGCTTGAAGTGAAGCAAGTAAAATGCTCAAAATATGCGTTGCAGGGGAAATAAACATAATAAGACTTTTGTTGAATTTGTCAAACTGGCTGACACAAGAAAATTACAAATAAAGCTACAAATCATCAAATTTAATTTAAATTTAAATTAGCTGCCAAAGTAACTTTAATAAAAGTTGCATAGAAAGGCGGACTACATTTTTCCATCTCCTCTGTTCTACTGATTATAGTAGTGTGCAATTTTGTGGTAGATAAAAGCTATTTAGATTTATTAATATTCGATATTTACTTTAGTTTCTCATTACGATATGCTTAAACTATTTAAAGTAACTAGTAGAACGATTGCTACCAAAACTTAATTAAAAGTTAAAAGTTTCCACCCACAAACTGCAGTTTAGCTGAATAAAAAATGTGAAAACACATTTCAAATAGTGATTTCAATAATCCAAACAGCTTGACTTTTTTTGTAACATTAAACCAACTGTCGTCACTTTGATTTTTTGTTTTTCATTTTCCTCATTTCCATTATGTTAACGCAGTTCCCCATTGATGCAACCCCATTCAATGCCAGCCTGTAATAAAAGAAACTTTTCATCATAAAAGATGTAAAAATAAACATACAAAAAAAAAAAACAAAAAATAAATAAAAAACGAAAAAAATCAGCGACCCATTTAAGTTTTAATATCAACTTTGAAATGAATTTTTTTTTTTGCAATTTTCTTTTCCACATTTTCTACTTTTATATCTGTGTTTTATATTTCTTATTATTTTGCTAAAATGTATAGAAATCAAAGATCAATAGCGTCGTTCGTTGCGTGCCCATTCGCGAATGCCAACAGTGTAACATGTAACGTGTCGAAAATGGCGCAAATAGAAACGCAGCGGCGAACTTTCTCAGCAGGCAACGTTCAACACTCAGGGGTATCTAGTGTTTGCTTTCATTTCGACACCTTTGTTTTTGGTGCGATAGGTCGGGGATGAAGCCTTTTAATTTTGTTTTCAATAAAAACGCCGCGGGTGAGGATAATGTATATTCTTTTTCGCTTACGCAACTGGCTGATTTTTGTTTTTGTTTTTTATTTTTTATTTTGTTCATGCCGCATAAATATGCCACCGTGCTATGAAGTAAATCATAAGAAAAGAAATTAAGCGATTGATTCTCAAAGGAGCCTTTGACCTGGCCTTGAATAAATATTACAATTTTTCATTATGAAGCTCAGAACTAAGTGTTTAAAATATGTACATATGTACATTATGCATTTTTCGTTTTACTAAATAAGGAAATCATTGAAAAGGAAGAAAGTTCGGTGTGTTTTAAGGAATTTTTTAATGAAATTTTCGACTTTCGCTTTTTCATCAGAGCTGTTGCCAATTGTTGTTGTCTGTACAAAGTAAACGATTTTGAAATACAGTCAGAAATAAGATATGTACGACTTGAGTATCGCAAAGCTGAATGATCAAACTTTTCGAATATCCAGTCGAGCAAGTTATCTAGGAATTATACTAAATATATTCTATGAAGAAAAGGAAAATTAATTTCGAAAAGGGGATAAACAAAATCCAATATGGTCTTTTACTTGTCCTGCAAGCGACTTTTTGGGAAGAAGTGCGGTTTGTGAACGGTTGCAGTTCGTCCCATCTTATGCTATAGTTCCCTGTTCAAGGTGGCGGCAATTGTTTTTAAGAAAAGGTTTTTGTTGGAGATTCGTCAACGCCTATAGAGTCGCGACTATTATCATGCAGTTTTTCTACGATTTAATGTTTTATGCTGATTATTCATTACTTGCAGTTAAAGCTCACCGCACGACGACATCTCATCATTTTGTATCCACTTAATTAACGCATTACAAAGGTATCAAAACTTTTACCATTTCTTGTGCATACTTTCAGGCTTAATGCAATAGAGTCAACAGTTTGAGCGATATGTAGTGAGTAGCAGGCAAACGGCCTTTTATATTTTACGCCTAGGTTAGGTTAGGTTACTGTGGTAGTTCCCGCAAATGGAACTCACTTAGACTTAGTAGGAGTCCATTGTGATACCACCTGATTTATGAACGGTAACGTGAATCGGAAAGTCAGGAAAGATTAACCTGAGAAACGTTGCGTGCCCCGAATGAAGTCACGCAAATTACCAATCTCCACCCCAGAAAGCTCCTTTGGAGTCCTAAAGAAGTACGAGCCTAGGTACTTGAACCTCAGTCTCGCAAAGGCAGGGCAGCTGAGTAGAAAATGACAAGATGAATCCACCTCATCCTCCTCCATACAGCTGCGGCAGAAATGGTCAGAGACTATCTTCAGCCTAACCGCATGAATACCCAACGGACAATGCCCAGTCAAAACACCTACGAGGATCGAGAGTTGCCGCTTAGTAAGCGACCTCAGCTCCTTTGAGCGCCCACGATCCACTCTCGGACAGAGGGACCTTGCAATTCTGCATGTCGTGGCAATTTCCCAGCGCTCGCTGAGATGACAGAGAGCCCATCTGTCCAGGAGAAGCCCGTAGGCAGTCAAAGGAGCCCCCACCCCCTCCCTGCAAGGAGAAATGACTTCCAGGGTACCTTGCCGAGGGAGCTCATCAGCCATGCAGTTCCCTGCAATGTCGCTATGGCCCGGTACCCAAATTAGTCTAACGTCGAGATACTCTGAGGCGGCTGCGAGGGAACTTTTACGCCTAATAAATAAAACATAGTAAACTACTAATAAAAGTGGCATTATTATTTTTCAAAAATTCTCCTTCGATACCAATACACTTCTGCGTTCGCTTGTTCCTCTTTCTAAACCACTTTTGCCGCTCAGAAGTGGATGCCTACGAAAAGAGCTGTTTACGGATTTTAACAGCTTCTTCAGGGGTTGGAAAACGTTGACCTTGTATTTTATTTTTAATGTTCGGGAACAAAAAGACATCATTAGGTGCCAAATCAGGACTGTAAGGAGAATGACCAATTAATTCTAGAGGGTTGTGTGAGTCGACATAAGTCCAAGATTAGGTTGATCAATGCACTCCTTCCTTGATAATTTACGTAGAAAATCGTAATAAATAAATAATCGCACGAAAACTAATTCCACTTTTTGGGCGAGCTGAATTTTCAACTCACTGAAAACAGAACAAATAAAGCTCGTAAATGAAAATGTAATGTTATATGTAAGTTTATTCTAAAAAATACGAAATTTTACAATAAAAATATCGACTTACATGCAGTGTTGATAAATATTAAAGACAACCGCTTAAATATTATTATCTGGTTCCGAACTTTGTTGACGTAAAAAGCACATTTTATTCAGATATAAATAGCTCGTAAATATGGTAAAGATTTTTTCTCTACTTTTCATTCCTCTCACAAAAAGTTGGCGAAATATGAAAGTCGTTTGCTTAAAATGAAATCTATTTGAGGACACAAAAAAGCATACACCGACGCATTTTCTTATTATAGAATATAATTTATTTCATACTTCATCTACATACATCTACACCTATAAAATTATGAATATTTTGCAAACAAATGTATACTCTTTTCAAGCAAATTTTATATTTTCCTAGAAATTTTCAATCAAGTTAATCTGCGCAATTATTCTCAATTGATTCCAGGAATGCATTTATTTTTTTGGTGCGATTTGCTTTCTTTTTTTTTTTTTTTGAATTAGCAGCCACATGAATACACAATTTTATAATTTTTTATGGATTTTTTATGTATAGCAAATATTGTTTCGTACTGCTGAAAAAAATTTGAAATGGAAAAAAATTTGTAACACATGAATAAAAGTCCGTCGTAAATTTTTTTTAAAACAAAGTTCTCGAAATTAGCTTTAACTTCTTTCATTATCGGATATTTGGGATTAACTATATGCACTCATTTAAAATTTTTGACTGTTTATTTATTTTATTTGATTTAATTTGAGTAATTTTTTTTAAATAAAAATATAGTACAACAAACATCGGCTAAATCCTAGTATCATAATTTGTTCAAATGGCGAAAAAAATTTCAACAAACTTTACAAAAGTTATACAATGTTTTATTTCGAATTTTTTGAGAAAAGCTAGTTGAAAAAAAGCTAGTAAAATAAATTGCAATATTAGAATAGCTACAAATTACCGTTAATTTTTTATATATTTTTTTTTGCTGATACTCTTACGCAAATTCGTCCATGCTCGAGTTTTTTTAAATAAGGAAACCCCGCGCAGTACCACCAGTAAAAAAATTGTCAAAATTCAAGGGAATTTTCTAGCCTCTTCAAAAAGCAAAGTGCAACATACACTGAAATTAAATGGTCTATAAAATTGCGTGCACAAATTTTTTTTGAAAAATTCTAAAAAAAATTTTTTTTTTTCAAAATTCTAAAAAAAAAGTTGAGTCTTGTGAATTTTTGTTATCCGTTTAAACAGAGATTGAACCCTTGCTTGTTGTAGAATGAACTCTATTTTTATTAAAATAAAAATATTATAATAAAAAAAATTAATTTGAAAATTTTGCCAAATTTTATAAAATTTACTTTATAACCAAATATTTGAAGGCAGGATTTTTTGATGATTCAAAATTATTGCTACCTTCGGATATTTGGTTATACTATATTTTATAAAATTTAGTACAAGTTGTAAGTAAATTGTTTTAGTACTCATAATAAGTACTTCTTGATATTGTAATGCCCCAGATATTATTGTGCAGGGGCGACCATATAATAATTTGAGGGCAAATTAAATTCCAGTGTTCTAAGATTGGATATATTTTTATTTTCAAAATTCCTAATTTAACCTTCTAATTGCAATCGTTGCTTGCAAAAAAAGCTATGAATTTTTAATCAAACTACTAATCTACATACATAGGTATATTACATACATATATAAATAACTCCTTTTGCGCACAAAAGAAGTAGCAAAAATTTGATAAAATTTAAACTAACCTCGCAAAGAATGTTGCACACCAACTGAGTTTAAAATCTTACATCTTTGCTCAAATTGAATTTCGTACGCTGCAAACGTGTGCAAATAAACAGACGTGGAGAATTCCTTTCAAATCGAAAAAGCGAGAAAGTGGAAAAGAATGCACTACACTAAAATTCAATAGGGAAATAGCTTTAAGCTATTTTACTTTGCACAATCGCAAAAGTTGAGCCCCGATACCTTTGCCAGTTGCTCAGAGTGCACATCAACTTTACATTGATATATGAAAGTACCTATGAGTGTTGGTTTTTTTTTTTAACAAATTCACATACCAACAGCTAGCTACACAACTTCGCTCAACAGTAAAATCAGCGCAAGAATTTGCATTCTATACCAGTATAATAATAATAATAAAAGAAATAAAGAAAAAATAAAATTGTAAACAACAATAAAGCAAGCGAATGGCAACAAAGCAAACAGCCAGTAGCTAGGTATTGCTAGAAGAAAAAGGCTTAAAAAGCATACAAAAAATAAAAATGCAAAGATATATAACTTGAGCGGAAATTTTTCACTCTCTTTCCACAATACTTGGACACCTACCTACCTACATATTTACTTGCTTGAAAAAGTTATTGGCAAAAGATGGTGAATGAAGCAGCTGTTCAAGCTCTCTGAAGAACATAACTGGCTATATTGCCTTCTCCACCATCACTCACTCACTCGCTCACTCGCTCACAACATCCTCTTCAGAGCGAGCGTGTTTTTGTTGTTATTGCTGTTATCGCTGGCGTTGTTTTCGTCGCTGCACACCTGCTGATGCTCCTGCTGCAGGTGCTACTGATTGTCATTTATGGTATATGCGGGGCGTGATGGCATAAAAGTTGTGGATGCGGCAGAGGAAGAAGAAGACGTTGTGAGATGAAGAATGTAGGTGCAATGAAATTGAACAGACAGACGACGCCTGTTAGCCTGGAAGCACATTCTTCAACTGCTTTTGAAGTGTGAATTGAAGCGCCACTTAAGCGGCGGTACTACAGCAAAAGCAGTAGAAACAGCAGTAGAAACAGCAGTAGCAGCTGCTATGACAATAGATTTGCTGCTTTTTCTTGTTGGTATGGCAGACTATTATTATGCGCATTGTTGTTGTTGTTGTTGTTGTTGTTGTTGCCATTGTAATCGATGCTGCGCTGTTCAGTTGGCTAGCACTTTAGCGTCGTTGTCTTCTTATTTTCCAAATCATCACCATCGACGCCACCAGGACGAGTATATAGAATAATTTCGCACAACATTAGTGGTTACTCATACGCGCTGTTGTTCCTCGGGCATTTATATTGCTGGCGCTGTGTATGGGTGTGGCGTGTGGTAAAATTCGAGTTTTTAGCACCTATTTATTTCCACTGCGTGCGCGCTAAGTTGCAATTTAATTAAGTGTTATATAGTTTGTGTATGTGTGTTTGTTTTTTTTTTAGTTTTTCTACAGCTCCATATTAACATTTTGAAGTAATGTTGATGTAAAATGCGAATTCGCCCAGTTCCGCAAATTAAATACATTGTTTTTTTTTTGAATACTGAAATACTTTATGAATGCTGCTATGTAGCTGACTCTTTAGCAAAATGTTTTATCCTCCTCTTGTGGGCACAAAAAATTAACTACAAACGTTAACATGAAAAGGGCGTACGCTTTGCATAACTTTTGGCGCATTTACCTGTAGCTTTTGGCAAGAAGCATGGCGTTAATCGCGGTGAGCAGTGAATGGGACTACTGAATGTAGAACACCAATATTTTATGTATATTATGTATATACATTTTTTTAATAAAAGTCAACCTTATTATGTAAAAAAAAAATACCGTTTAAATCCGCACTTCAAATTGTGTTGAAAAAATGGGGAAAACTCAAAAAAGTTTTATCAAATTTTAAAACTTTTCAATTAGATTTTTTTTCATGCAGTTTTATAGCACATTAAATTTTAGTGTAATAAATTACAAGTTTCAAGTAGCTCAAAATTTCCGTTGTTTTTTGATAATTTTTTTGATGGACGTCTTAAAATGTAATATATTTGATAAATACAATGGAAAACCTATCTGATTTATGTTTCTGGAGAGTGATTTCTTGTGAAAATGGTGCAGTTGGTTGTTTTTTTTGCAATATAAACAACATTTTCCATGTAAAATTTTTCTCATTAATTTTTTGTAAAAATATAGTTCAATAACATAAGCCGAAAAAACTTAATTTTAAATTTCGTAGATAAACTTAATTAGATTGAAATTAACTTTTCAGTAAAATTTTCAATAAAGTGCAAATTTCAGATTTATCATACTTTCGTTGATTTAAAAAAAAAAAATTATTTTCCCAACAACAAAAAAAAATCAACCAAAATATGTAGGAAGTTGAAGTTGTGTTATTTTATAATCCACCAGATACTCTGCAGAAAATTATGAAAAAAAAATGGAAATATTGTTCTAGGTACTATCAAGTTTGTTAAATTGTCCACAAAATTTTATAATGTTAAAAATTTAAATTTTTTTAAATTTATTTGATTGAATAAACGCGGAAAATTGTTTAAATTTTGCAAAAATTTAATCATTTGATAAAATTTTTAAAATATTCGAAATTTGTATGTTTATAATTTATGCTGTGGAATGAAATTTATTTTTTATGAAAAATTTTTGCACAATATTGAGGTTTTTAATGTCTTGTCAATTTTGCAAAATAGAGTCACCGTATTTATGAAAATGTCTCAAGGAATACATTAACGCCACGGAAGTCGCTTCAAAATCGCGTCACAAAGTCACGACTTGAAGCTTATATGAGAAAAAAAGACATACATACATACTGAGGTAGGGACTATAGTACTACTACTAATTACTATCACTACTAATAATTGCTACTACTAAATACTACTACTACTACTATTAACTACTAATTACCACTACTATTTGAACTAATGCCACTACTAATTACTGCCACTTTTTATACTAATTTCTACTACTATTTTTTGTTAACGCGGCTACTAATTACTACTACCATTTTCACTAATTTCTACTACTATTTTTTTAATGCTGCTTCAAATTACTACTTTATTTTTTTTTGTACCAACTTCTACTACTATTTTTTTACTTATTTTTACTACTAATTACTACTACTTTTTTTTACTAATTTCTAATACTTTTTTTACCAACTTCTACTACTATTTTCAATCATGCTAAACCTAAAGAGTGTGTCTTATAAAACTCTCTCCCATATTTAACTCTATATCTTTTTGTAGAATCGGCACAGAAGTTTTATTTCTGGCTTGCGCACTGAGGTGCCCGTGTATTTGTTTTTGAACATCATAGATACTAATACCGTCTAATGTGCACGCTGATGGCGAAAGTCGCACGTTAAAATTTATATCATAAAAAAGTTGAATTAATAAATGATGTAGATTTATTGGAAACTTAAGCGAAATCAAAACTTTAAGAACGAGTAGTTGTAGTCAAATGCACGCCTTCCGTTAAAGAGCATTTTTCCAATAGATTTGCTGGATTAAGTCCCGTACACAGCAAGCCATTCTTCTTTTTAAGTGCTTTGGTGCACAATTTCATCGAGTTGCATAGCTTTCACTACCTTCCACCACTTTGTTGTACATATGTACGTGACGATCGTATGTCTGTCCGCAGGCGTAATTATGTTTCCAACATTCAACATCCATGCACCTACTATCTACACACCCACACACACTCATACATACATACATATATCGTATACACGCACACTGCCGTAGGCTCTGGTATATTGGTGTGGGTGCAACATTAACCGCAGGGTATTTATTGCTCGCAGTTTTGACCGCGCTCCTCCCGTTTGTATTCGTTTTCGAATTGGCACTTGTTGTTGTTGCACGCACGCTTTTACTTTGCCAACAGCATTGAAGCAAATTCATTAAAATCGCCTATGGAGCCGCTGTCGCTGGTGGCGGTGGCGACGGTGGCGACGGTGGCGTAGGCGGGGGCGGCACACACTGACACTAACTGCAATCATCAGGTGATAGTGCGGCAAAAGAGAGAGAGAGAGAGAGAGAGAGGGAGAGCGGGCGGGCATAACAGTCGATTGTAGTTAAATTACGGCCTTCGTTGCTGCTGTTGCTTTTAATCTTGCTATTATTGTTGTTGCTCATCTGTTGGAAAGCACAAAAGCGTATAAGCGCATTATTAACATAGCGTCGGGCGATGCGGTTCGCCTTTCACTACGCGCACGCACATACACACACACGCGCAAAAAAAAAACACCTGCATGTGTGTATAGGAGATTTGCAAACGTGTATGTGTGTGTGTGCGCGCGCGCGTGCATGTATGGGTGTAGTTGGAAGCTTTGTACGCTTCATATGCATCCCACCATTATGTACTTAGAAGGCATGCATTGTGGAAATCTATACACATCAATACACACACATATGTACATATGCTTGTCTGTGTGTGTGTGTGTGTTTGTGTGGAAGTAGTGCGCTGTGCCCTCATATTTATTTACCGCTGTGGCACGCATTTTACCAGTTTGAGTGAAAACCTCAAAAAGCATTTACGCGCGCGCTCCATTTCTCCATTCTCCCAAAAGCCTTCACGCATCATCTAAGTTAGCATACTTTTTGGCGCACAATTAATTTTAAAGCATTTCACCGTTGTATTTGTCACTATCTATGTGGTAGTTGTGTGTGTCTGTGCGTATAATGGTTGCCAATTTTCAATTTTCACATAATTTCTCACACAATCGGTTGAGTTTTGAAAATTGTTTGCGGCTTACTTCGGATTTTCATATTTACAAAAGAAGCCATACATTGGCAGTTAACTTGGAAACAATACAATGCAATATCTACATACATCCATATTTTAATATGTACAAACATTAGGTTGGGTCACAAAAGGCTTCCCACTATCTCCCTTGGTATGAGAGGATATATCGAATAGATTTTGGCGTCATTAAATTGCTTAGCATAGCCATGCTCTTAAACTCAGGCACCGAAAATAACAGCTTTGTAATAAAAATAATCGAATAATTATAAAAAAAGTTGAATTCTTTTTTTAATCATTGATTGTGCAGTTTGAATATTTTTTTATTAATTGATTTTCTTTAATAATGTTCTAGTATGATTATTTTTTATTTTTAACTAATTTTAAGAAAAGTCAAATAATAGAAAGTAGTGGTAGTGCAAATTATTGAAGAAGTTATAATTCGATAATTTTTAATTTAAATACAATTTGGATATTTTTGAATTAGTTTTAAGTATTTCATACACCTACATAAGTATATGATTATGTTTAACGAAAATAATGCAACATTTTTAAAATTATTTTTGATTATCTAATGCCAAATAATTATGATTAAATAATCATATTCACAAATGTGAATAATTTTAATTATGATTAATTGCTGTGATTTATGCGAAAATACCCGTTGAAACTCAGTCAACCAGTTAAGACTGTTAATGAGTAATAATCTGACTAAAATAATTAAAGATGAACAAATAATTGAAACAGGGCTTTTTAATCACATGATTACTTAAAACTATTTGATTTTTTTTTAATACTGTCTATTTTTTAAATTATTTCTGTTTATTTTCTAATTTTAATTAACTATTTATTTCTGGGGTATGTAGGAAAAGTCAAACAATGGAAAGTGGTGTTAATTTGACTGCCCTGAATTTAGTTATAGAAAAATGTGTAGTTCGATTATTTTTAATTAAAAAATAGTTTGATTATTATTTAAAAAGTCTTTATTATTTTTAATTATTTGTTTGAACTAACCTTGATTATTTTTTTAATGTCAAATAATTATGATTATTTTTGAGTAAGTTTAGTTATGATTAATTGCTGCGGTTTGTACGAAAATAATCAATAAAACTAAACTAATCTTGATTATTTTTTTATAATCAAATAATTATGATTATTTTTGAGTAAGTTTAGTTATGATTAATTGCTGCGGTTTGTACGAAAATAATCAATAAAATTAAACTAGGAAAATAGTTAAAGATTAACAATCGTAGTGGAAAGTTAACAAGTCTGACTCAAATAATTAAAATCTTTTTATTTATAATTACTTGGTTTTTTTAAGTATTTGATTATTTTTAATTATTTTACTATTTCGCTATTTCTAACTATTTTTTTTAATGCCAAATAGTTACAATTATTTGTAACTAAACTTACTAAAATTAAAAAAAATCAATAAAATATGAAAGGCAAATTAATGACACTAATCTTAATGGAAATTTAAAGCAGATTTAACAGCTCTTTATATGTTTAACAATTATTTGCAAATTGCGGGATTTCTATTGAAAAAAGGAAGTAGAAGGCAGTAGAAAATTATTACATTTATAAAATGGATAACACACTAAGTAAATTGAATATATTTTTTTCAAATCAACTTAGAAATATATTTCACTTAATGTGAATGGGAACAAAAATGTGACTAAATCAAATTTTTTTGGAAGAAATTTTGTAAGTAAATTTGAATATACCTCTTAAATCCTTTTGAGCACAACTAGTACCTCTAAGAAATGAGTCAATATGCTCAGTTTCCAGCATCCACAAAGTTACAATTTTTGGCATGAATCGAATCTGTTTTACGTCGGTCTAATTTGAAAGTTTTTTTTTTTTAAATATACAACGCTCTACCCTAATGCAAATTCATACTTCTGCCTATTCAATTAGCACAAAGTGCATTTATAATTAATATGCACACCCTGCAGGGAAAAGAATTGTAAAAGCTTTTTTATTGCATGAAAAAT
Source organism: Anomoia purmunda (assembly GCA_951828415.1). Classification (NCBI taxonomy): domain Eukaryota; kingdom Metazoa; phylum Arthropoda; class Insecta; order Diptera; family Tephritidae; genus Anomoia; species Anomoia purmunda. The sequence goes on along the minus strand of OX639996.1, from coordinate 107,117,407 downwards.
TAAACCATACACTCCTTTTTGGGTGAAAATATAAATCAAATAATTAAAAGTACAATTAAGTTTTCGAATAATTAAAATAAAATTATGGAATTACATTTTTTTTTGTAACTAATTCAAAAGTTGCAAATCACAATACTTTGCATAGTCGTAAATTTGCTATATTTATATTCATGTAATCCCTGCAGTGTGTTTGCAGCACTGCAGGTGTAATAGATTAAATTCACATACATATGAATTTAGTTAACTAAATTCGTTAAGAAGAGATAAATTCAAATGTAGTATAGTGCCATATAATTTTATTACAGAATTTATTAAACAAACGTAGGCAATAAATTTAAAACTAGATTAACAAATATAGATACATTCATATATTTCTGTTTAATTAATTTAAACAGCAAAAGCAAAACTCTAGTAAATAAAACGCTGATAACTTTTTAGCAAAAAAAAAAGCCAGTATTTTATTTGATAGCTTGAGATTGTAGAATGCAAAGTTCAGAAAGAAAAAGTACGTTTTTTTTTAATTGTGATCTTCGCATATAAAAAGAAACGATTTATTTGTAATTATATAAATGTAAAGCTTAGATCGTCGCCGTACAAAATGTTGTCATTGATCCTGTGGTCAATTGATCTGGCTACTTTTGGTTTTTATTTAGACAATTTATTTTGCTTTTCCGCGACCAGGCTTAAGAAAAAAAATTGGCTGATACGAGGCGTGGATGCCAAGCAACTAACAGCCCTGAGTGCTCTCCAAATAGAAATTGAAAGTGGGGTTTGATTGCATTGTTTTAGTTGTTGACAGAAATTTTTCGGCATCAAAATTCTAATAAATTCTTAATAGGTGGGCTAAGCCTACTGAGTTGGTGGCTATGCACCAGAATGGCCCTATCACATCAAATTTTGCGAGATTATCGCCATTCCTCAGCTGTTTACACTTTAAAAAAACGAGAACATGATTTAAACTTCAAACAGTATAATTTTATGGATATCAAAGAAAGCTAAAATTAAATCTATTATATAAATAAAAAAAAAATTGCCTTGTTCCAGATCAGGTTTCCTGATAAAATCACTCGGCAGTCGGTGGTCAAATTAACACAGATGATCTCAGAGTATAGCATCACATATTTCACATAGTAATTTCAAGGATAGATTGAAATAAATATGTGTATAAACTGAAAAATCGTGCACAGTATCGATTGACTCCTATCTAGAATTCTTTTAAAATATTTATTTCGCTTGTTTGGTTTGTTTTTTGCACAATTACAGAGTGAAAAATTAGCGTTTCCGTCTGAAAATATGTAAATTTTGTGCGCATTTGTTAAAATATAGAAGCAAATAAATTGCCTTTAAAGTGCCACACAAAAGGCCGAAAAATAAAAACAAATACTTCCAATACTAACACCAACTGTACAAACTAAATACGCGGAGCTAGTAATAACATATCGCGTGGTATTTACAGTGTTGGACATAACAAAAGCAACAAATTTGAATTGCACGCCCATTTTTTTATATTTTTTAATAATTTTTAATAAAAGTATAGCTCATTATATAACACAAAATATATAAATCAATTCTATAAAACTTTGTATACACTTCACAAAAATTCAACAATTGTTGGAAAATTTTCAAAAATTTTAACCACAATTTTTGGAAACTTTGCCGATAGCCTGATTTGTAGGTACCTATTCAATTTCACTTGCTATTTTTCTTTCATATAAGAAAAAAATTAGTTCCTCGAAGGAGTTAAAGAGTGTTTTCAAGAGCACACCGCATGAGAACCTTTCTTAATCCCCTTGTCTCTCTTTCTTACGACTATCTTGTTGTTGTTAATTTTTTTTGCACTCGGTGACTTCGTTGATTTTTCCGTTAGGATTATATACATAATTATAAAAAAATACTAAGTCTTAATTACCTTCGGTTTTAAGGAGTTATTTTTTAGAGAATTACAGGCGAGTAAAGGAGCCCTCGCGGAGCCTTTTCGGATGAGGTTTTGAAGTGGGTGATCTTTTGGAACTCCGAAATTACTCATTTATAGGACTCCTTTTCTTAAATATTTAGAGTGCTGTTTTCTTCGGCGAATATGCGCCTCTGGGACCCTATTCAGAGCTTTACTATGAGGGCGATCTCACGGCACAGACAGGGAGTTCTAGTTGTGAACCATGCGGATTCTGATGGTTGGGTTAGATGGTTTGAAATTTTTAAAATTCTTTAGAATTTTTGTAAATTTTGTACCAAGCCTTACTCTTTATGTTATGTGGTGAATTATACTTTTACAAAAAAATATAAAAATCTAACATAATAATAATAATAATAATTCCATATTGACTTCAGCCGGAAAGTATGCATATAAAATGGTAACAGTTTTGATAGCTCTGTGATAAATTATTTGAGTAGATACAAAATTGTTCATGGTATGTATTTTTATACATACTAAAAGTAAATTAAAAAATATTACTTGCAATCAGCATTTTTGCAGCTTATAATACGCACGCCACTGTACGTAACAATTCATTTTTAGAGCAATCGTTTAAGCGCCCAAAACTATGCAATAACACTGCGAGTGTAAACTTTGTTAAAGAGTGGTAACAGGATTTGTATGTAGTAGGCGGGTGAAGGGCGAAGCGAGTGCAGTCGGCGCGCGATTGGCGAGTGTGATAAGCACAAAGCCAACGCACATTCGAGGCTTTCACGCGCGATTAAGCGCACAATTTCGTAAATATCGCATACAAGCAAACACAAGGGCAAAAACGAATAAGACAACAACAACAACAACAACAACAACAACAACAACAACAATAACAGCAACTGCCACAATAACAAATGACCAAAAAAACCTAGGTGGCAAGTTATTGAGCACCACTGACAGGGAGCGGTGGAAGCGAGTGGAGTGGTTGCAGTGAAAGGACAGGAATGCGCGTAAAGGCATTTAATTATATTGAAAGCACTCGAATAGCGCGCTGCCACACCGTTCTGCCGTCTATTTTTAATAAAAGCAAAAGCGAATGGAACTTTGAAATAAACGAAAACAAAAAAAAAATACAAAATACAAAAACGAAACAAAAACAAACACTTACACTCGCACACACGCCCACTATTATCAAGCTTGAACGCCCATGAGTTTAAGCACAAATAATAACAACAACAAAAATCAAGCCGATTTTTGCGCTTACAAAAACAACAATCGCCTCTACACTTTGGCACAAGTAATGCAAATAACCGCAGCAGACAAACAAAAACAAAAACAAAAACAAAAGTGTACGTACACACCAACGTTGTAAATGTGGTTTACAAATAAACACACACACACACACATACACACAAAGCTACAAATACAAAATGTAAATGTTCGTCAGTGTATGCAGTACGTCGTGCGGAGTTTTGTGTACAAATTAGAGCGGCAGCAAAAGTTTTTCCACAAAGCTAAATTGCATTGCATGCCAATGCAAAATATTCAAAGCTAAAAGTTTTATTTACTCGAAAAATACACGGCACAATAACAATTGAGGCAAGAAAAACAAAAAAAAAAAAACAAAAGACAAAAAAAAAACGAAATAAACAGCAAACACCTAAAAAACAGAAAAAAAACAACAACAATAGCAATAGCAAAGAGGTGAACAACATTGGAAAATAAAAACTCATCGAACTAACGACTGTGCAGAACTGAATTGAATTGAAAGGCAAGTGAGTTAAATTTGGTTCAAACTGTAGAGAAGGCGAGGATGAGTAGGGGCACTAGACGAGTATTGGAGCATTCAATGGTCGAAGCGGAACGAACATGCAAAGTTTTTGGCTCGATTGTTGGCAATCGCAGTTAATTGAACCGATCGATCACCCGCCCCGCTCCGACGGTTTAGGCTGGCAAGCAGCTTACTTCAGACACTCAACCGCGCTGGCAAAACCGCCTAAGAAACGCCTACGAGAATAAAGAAAAAAATAAAAAGACAATTAAGCAGAGACAATATAATTTGAGTCGAATAGCAGTAGGCAAGTTTAGAACAAAAGGAAAGTCGAAAGTTCTAAATATAAATATTGTATATGAGATGGTTAGTTAGTTCTTTTCTTTTAATAAATAAGGCCCACTAGCAGAAAATCCAGAATTAAATTTATAAATAACGTGATAAGTAACGCAGAGTTCCATTTTTACGGTCATAACAGCAACCCAGAATTTGTAAGTACCTTTCTATTTATTTTGACATTTTCTTTGAGGTGTATGAATTTTTTGAAATTTCCAAACAAAAAATTTTTACAAATTTTTGTAAAGCAGCGAGATGCTTGCTTTGCTTGGTCTATAATATCTTGGTTGTGATCGTTTCGCTTTGCAAAAATTGTGCTAAAAGAAGTGGAGAAAAAATGGTCGATGGTCTCCGCATCATTGTTGGAAAAAAGCGACACGTTTCTATTTCTTTTTTAATTCTTTGTTTAAAATGTGTTAAAAAACTTTATCTTTCTTTATTTATAACAGAATGACACAATTAATAATTTGACCACCCTCAATCTTTGCTAGGCTAAATATTTATTTATTTATTTATTTTTTAAATCTGAGTCAATGCCAAATCTGCTTCTGTACAAACAAATTTATCATTTTAACCCGCAAATTCTAAGTTAAATAGATAAACTCCTTTTTCGCAATTATTAAATAAATATTTTTCAGTTTTTTTGGATGTATAATTTTGTAAGACATTTTAAATTTAACCTGAAGGTAATACGAGTAAAGTTCTTAATTAATTAGCGCTTGTGAAAAAATATTTTAGGAATTTTTTTGATGAAATTAAAAATTTGAACGAGAAAATTTCTAAATCGGCCCGAATTCTATTTATTTTCTATTGAAATAAAAATTTAGTAATATAAAAAATGCTGGTTAGGTTTTTTAGTTTAGGCCGCTCAAACCACGATATCCGCTTCATTTACCAGACATATGAAAAAATCTTTAACACGCACAGTGGTATTTTCAGAGGAAGGATTTTTTGTTGTTTTTTTTTGCTCCTAATAATTTTTTCAACGACATATCGAACTTTGAAATCGTTTATAAATATAATGGCTATGAAGAAAATTGGTTTTTGGCTGTTTTTAGGACTCACGAAGAACGAAACCTACCGGGTAATCGCTAGCATTTTTTTCGTATGTGGTTAAATATACATATCTTATAGCTTGATACAGTGGGTCGGAAGATATGTCCAACAAAGTTATATAATTTTTCAATACCAGATTATCTTGGACCTAAAGCAAAGTCCTTATCAATTTGCTTTGAGATATTTTAATTTTTTTTTCAAGTTTGCGCGCACGCGGAAGGAAAAAATTCTTAAAGTTTTGATTTTTACCGAAATTATTCCGTATTTTATCATCTCATTACCAAATTGGTCCCGAAAAAGTTTGAACTAAATGATTATGAGCCATTTTAATTAGAGGAAAAGGCGGGCTATACCCATCTTTTTACTTTTGTAGTTATTTAGACATAATAACTAAAAATAATGCTTTAGAAAAGTTAGAAAAGTCCAAATTTCCAACTTCGTAGAGCCATATCTCGATTTCGTAGGCTAATTTCGAAAAACGAAACAATTACTTTTTACGTATGACTCAATCGCTTTAAAATGGTGATTTATTCCAAATACCCAGAAAAAACTGATTTTGGGCGTTATTAGGAAACTGAGTGATTGAATTATAATAATAGTTTTAAGGGCGAGTAAGCTTTCATTCGTCATGAAAGTAATTGCGAATGGCGAATAAATTTTTATTCATAATACAGTTTTGAATATCGTATAATGAATGAAAGTTTAAGATCAATGAAAATCTTTTCCTTGTTCAAAATCATGTGAATAATGAATTATAATTTATTTATTCGTTATCCAAAATTATTTTTGTGATCAATGAAATTTTATTCGCCATTCAAAATTATTTGAATAATGAATGAAAATTTATTCGCCATATAACAATAGAACATTTTAGATAAATTTTTTTTCGTTTAAATGATAATTCACTTAAAACCGGCTATACTAAGCTTTCTTTAATAACAAAATAAAAATAATGAAGAATTTATAAAAATTCATAATTTTTTTTTTTTTGGTTGTAGGGTATGATTGCCGCCGTTAGTGAAAAATAATAATAATTGAAAATGGCACAATGCCGAAAGCGGTTATTCTCCAAGCCAAATTTGACAACGGATGACGAAAATTCATTTCCAAACACACCATCGTCTATTTACGCTGTTGGTAGAAATAACGAAAAAAAACAAGTAGAATTTGATTGTAACAAATATTTCGAAAGAAAATAACAGTAAACCCATTGCTGGAAGTAATCCATTATTTATTAAAAGCAAGCAGCTTTCCATTTGTTGAGAATTTTAGAAAATAGAGCGTTCAATTTACTTTTCGTTCGACGTGAGGGTAAATTGGCAGCACTTATGGCTATTACTGAAGAAATGTGACAAATCTAAAGATGACTTGCAAATTAAACTATATTAAGAGAAGTAAATATCTGTCATACGATTTAAGGAAATCATCCCGGTTTACTAACCAGCGTACATATTGCTCAGATATTTATCAACTTTGCTCTTACCGCAGAACATTTTTCTGGGATTGCTTAACCTCCTCTACACTCGGATGCTAGAAAATGCATCCAAAAATAGATGTATGAAAAATTCAAAACAACCTCGAACAACAAGTGACAAATAATTGCTGAAATCGATACCGCAAAATTGCCGCCAGCATGCAAGGCAGGAAAACATTAGTAACTTATTGGCATGCAGCCTTTACCCTTTACTTTGCATTTGTGGCTTTGCATACGGCTGTGTGTGTGTGTTTGTGTCTGCTCAACTTCAAATTAGAATGCATGTCTTTTGCATAAGCCATCCAAATAATCATAATAATTGACTATGAATATAGCGATAGATAGTACATATATGTTAAACAAGTGCACTCGTACAACAACAATGCAATTGCTAGGAACGTTGACTCCAACACCACAAACAACCCCACAAAATGCTTGACAACACCAACATTTGCTACAATGACAATGCAAATAATAATGCCGAGTAGGTTTTACGGCAACAACTAAAAGTTGGATACGAGTGTACTTACATATTTATCGCAAATTGTAACAATTATTGCTTGTATTGAATTGCCAATCGTTTATTCGTTCATTCGTGTTGCATGCATGAAGTTTTGTGTTTTTTTCGTCTGTAGCGACTGTAGAGACGTTATAAATCGAATAAAAATGATTTTGAGTGGATAATACAACCATCAATTGCATCGTTGAAGCGGCATATGCCGCAATTTTATTGTACATTATTTTGCCATATTGAAAAGCTTTGTTAGACACAAAAATCTCATTACTGCTTTACAAATGTAAACTAATTAAGTATCGGAACTAAAAGAGTATTAGCCTATCATAGCAGAGGTAATAACCATGTTTGTATGTGATCGTAATTCAAATATTCACATTAATAGTATGGTACTTTATAAGTCAAAATGACAAATCGCATGAAAGAGATAAAACATGACAAGGATTGGGGGTTGCATCTGCATTTACCGCCAATAACACTGTGCGATAATTTTATGCCAACACTAACGTTTTACTTTATTTTTATAGCACAACAGTTTTTCTATAGAAACATAGTTCATACTGTAGCAAAGAGCATGCCAATCCTCGATTTTAACTTTATGCACAATTTATTAAAAATCAAAAAAAATTCCATAAAAATTCTTGCACATTTTGAGTTAGACTTTTCACAGCAATTCGGAGTAAGCATTTTTATAGCGCTTCAAATTTTAGTGACATAAAATATAAGTGTAATGAACAGCCTGAAAGCTAACGCCGATTTTCAAAAAATTTTTTTTGTAGTCAGTCTTTTTATGTCATATGGTAGAAAATTGCGGAAGAACCGCCAACAAATAAAGATTGCCAAAAATTAATGCCAATCTTTAGCCTCTTGAAACTCACACTATTTTACACTAATTTTTATATTTAGTTTGCAATTTTTATAATTTTTCGGATCATATTTTATCGATATTTTTTTCCTACATATTTATCGATATTTTGGGAATTATATCGTTTTGTTCAAAAATAATCTTTATACTAGGCTAAACATTTTGCCGATAATATTTGATCGATATTTTTATATTTTCGAATTTCGATATATTTTGATTTTTATTTTTCCGATCAAATTTGATCGATATTCAATCAAAACTGATGGTTATTTTTGGGTAAAAAATTTTGCGATCATTAACGCAAAAAAAAATGTTTCGATGATGCCATTTAATAGTAATAACTCCAAAAAATTTGAATTATTTATGATTGAAAACAGCAGAGTTACAAAAAAGATCGATAAGCTTTTCGACAAATAAAATTATTAACAAAGTTTTGCTTGCCCTCTCTCCAATACTTTGCAAATAACAAACTGACCTTCAGCTCAAAAACTATTTTTTTAATTTAGACAAAAAAAGAAATTATAAAACAATAGAAATTTAAAAATAACCATCCCACTTTATCAAAAAAAATAAAATAAAAGTCACACAATTAAGACTGTGGCATGACTTTAAAAAATATTCGAAACAAATTTAAAGCCAAGAATTATAGCGACATATTCGAGTTTTTCTTTGAACGAATTCTGGCCAATGATTTGTTTATCCGATGAGATTAAAATGACAATTCATTTCGGTACCTGATATATAAACCTGATATATGTACATAGAGAAATTTAAAAAAAATTATTCATTTGGATTATTTGTAAAAATTTTAAATTTTGATATTTTTGGAGCCGAAATTAAAGTGGAAGCCGAAAAAAAGTAATGACCAATCGCTGAATGAGAGTCCTTTGTGGAAAATGACTCGCATTTAGCGATTGGCCAAATGAAATGAAATAAATAAAAAAATATACATTGCGAGTTCAATGTTCTTCAATGCTTGCAGAATCGGTTGATGCATTCAAATCACGTTATGGAGGTACTCGCCTGAGATCGAAAAAATTAAGTGATTAAAATCAGTAAAGGACGATTTGATTCTTCCCTCGGTTATTATTGAAAAAAAACCATGTTAGAGATTTGTAAAAAACATTACCTACTGTTCGCGTGAGGTACATCAGATAAATACGGAAAACAGCGCACACAATTGTATTACTTTTCACAACTGATTTGTGGTTAGCGAATGCTATGGTGGCAGTTATTGGCGGAATTGTAAAAAATTCCAAATTATTGCCAATAATAAACAAGCAGTAATAATGTTGATGATGTTATCCCTTACACCATAAGGGAGGTGCGCGTAATGAGTGCTGTTGCTTCTAATTAGACCTGGAAATAGTTCCATCAAAGTACTTTCATTATACGACTATGTTCATCTATTTACATAGCTACATATATATATAGTTATTTGCATATTTATGTACTTATTCATTATATATGTAGTTACATACGTGTGTTTTTATTTGCATGAGCTACTAGTACTAAATATAAGTAAAAACTATAATAATTACAAAGTTACAATCGTTCATAATTTATACATGTATTTGATTTTGCCCAAGTACATAAATATTTATGTACTATGTGCATTCGAACTTACACACACACACACATACATACATACATATACATATGTATATGTATTTTAGTTAGTAATCATTGGCAATAAAAATGTCAATTATTGCCTGCAACGTAATATTTAGTTTATATTGGTCACTTTTCAAATTAACGTTACTCTAAAATGCTAATAACTCTACATGTATTTAGCATGTACGAATTTCAATTTTTTTTTTACCTTATTCTATATATAATATTCACAATTTGTTTGCTGTTACAGCATGCTAAAAAAAATTAATGTTCATATAAATCGAGAGCAGGCAATTTAGATTTGTACTTCTGTGGGTTATTAGTGAAACAAATTAGTGATTTTATGTTTTTTCAATTCAATTTCTCTTTCGTTGCTGTTGGCATTAAATTCGCATAAATTTGTTTGTGTCAAGTGCTCTGTTTTAATTGCATTTTATATTTAAAAAGAAGTCGGGTATTATTTGGCTTCTATATTTAGTAGGCCCCCGTATTTAGCGGTAAATAATGTCTTTAATGTGGTTCATAGATTTTATCGAAAATTATCCAACAAAAAGTATACTAAAATTTAGCTAAATCATATAAGTTTAATTTAAAATTCGCCCGCGACTTCATTTGGGTTGCTCACTGAAATGCAGCGTCGATTAATTCGAAAATAATTTCCCTAACTATCTCGACTATGAAATCGTAAAAATTCTTCTCATCGTACCCCTTAAAAAAAGAGGTTTACTGCATAACTCGCCGCTAGCGTCATCTATCGCACCAATGATTAAAAATTTATTCTTTTTAATGCATTAGTGCCATACTCTTCTAATACCATCATTATCAGACCATAAAAACGGTATTTCTGAATAACTCAATTCTAGCACCATCTAGCGGTTACATTTTTTGTAAAAGCATTTCTCGACGCACCCCTATCATATGTTTCTAATTTCATTAAAATCGGCTAATATATACAGATATTTTCGGATTAACTCGCCTCTAGCGCCACCTAGCGTATTTATTTCTCAGAGAGTTCTTTTTTATTGCACCAACACCACACCATTCAAATTTTAACAGCGTCGCAACAAAAATAATTATCTGAATAACTCGACTCATGCGCCACCTAACGGATTGAAATGTAACCTATGTCCATGCCATGAGTCCAAGGTAATCCACTGCACTAATTTGTTGTAATCCGTTCATAGCCATTTTCCGACAATGAGGAACTAGTTTAGGTTGAAGTGCGGCTTTTCGAACTTTCGATTCACCCTTTCTCCATTTTTGAGAATAAGCCGAACACCGTTTTGAGGAATTTCCCCAATGCTCCTGCTATATCTGCAGGTATCTGGCCTTTTCTTGATCAAAAAATCATCACCGAATTTGTGTTGTTCTGCTTCTTGTGACGACAAACTCTCACCATTTCACTACACAAAATATCAATAGGCATTATAACTGTTATACAACTAGCCTAGGTTGTTTTGTAAGCGAAAATCACACTCAATACACAAAACCTGTACACTGTATCCTTGGTTTTGTGGGTATACCTTAATTCGAGCACACGAGTCATGTTAACTAAGCGGGTGTGCACAATTTGGCGCATAAATGTCAAAAATCAATCACAATCTCACATTAACGAGGGTAAGGAAGTTAACTTACCATATAGAAAGGGTAAATTATAAAATTTTCTGAACTATTACATGCTTCAATAAACTGGCGGGTTGCTAACTTGCGGAATATTTAGATAGTACATACATTTATAAAAGGATATACATAAATTCTACTAGTTAGAGTAATAAACGTAGTTCGACAACAGGAAGCTTATGAAAAGTTTCACCAACTACTTTAGAACTGGTTCAAAATAGTTGAAAGCGCATTTTTGGCTTACTAAATTGTAATATTAGACTTTAGGTATATTTAGGCACTTATACTTACGTATACTTACATACAAACAAACATACCATATTAAATAGTATTAAACATCATTTTCGCAGGGGTTTTCGTATATATATTTTATATATGTACGCACACAAAAATTTAGCCATTTTCTTCGTTACAACTTGGTTCAAAATTTGATGAACAGATTCCTATCAAGTTTGAACGGTAAATTCCTTTGAACCGCGCCAAGGTCAAAGTCTATATTTAAATTCATAAGGTGGCGCATGAGTCGAGATATTCTGAAAATCCGTAGTAATGACCGGATTCTCATGATACTAGAAAGATGTATTGCTGGTACAATAGAAAATACTTTAATGCAAAAAAATGCGTTCGATGGCGCTATACGTGAGTTATTCCCCTAGGTTGCGCTACAGTAGAGTGAATCAAAAAATCCGTATATATGGTTCATTTTTGGTAATCTTTGAGGATTATGCGATTATAAATGATTTGATGAAAACGATGAAAAAGAATGTTTTAAAATAAAAATACAGTGAAAAGGATTACACTGCATGCATTTCGAAAAGTGGGTATAACTTTAATTTCAGTGTTACGAATTTCATTACATAACATTCAGGGACCGTAACAGTTACAATTTTTGTTATAAAAATTAAATTAATAATTACTCCTTAACAGTTATTTTTCATTTGTATTTTACAAATCCAAAATAACAATTATTTTGTGACTTTTATGTAAAAATTAATAAATAACAGTTGTTTCTGAATTTTACCTTAAAAAAATGACAGTTATGGAAGACTTTTATTTATAGTATCATCAATATTAATTAGACACGGACTTTTATTTCTTAAGTAATACTAATAGAAGTCATTTTAATTTTTCACAGAAAATAGTATCAATGTTATGTAATTTTTTGGTTCTCCAACAACTTATTTTCTGATAAAAAATAAAATGACTTTATAAATATGATTTTCGAAAATAAAGTCTGTGACGGATTTATATTACTTACACTTGTAAATGAAAGTCTGCAATAACTACTATTTTTAATTTATATTGTACAATAAATCTTAAAATAACTGTTAACTTGTAGTTATTATTCTATATTTATATAAAAAATCAAAAATTACTATTATTTGTTTAAATTTTGAATACAAATTGTAAAAAATATTTTTTGTAGAAAATTTCTTTTATAGTGAATTTTCCAAGCAGAGCTTTCAGAAATAACTGTTATTTTCCCCCTTAGTTTTTTTTTGTTACTGATAAGCTTTAAGTTGCTTGTCAATCACAAAACAATTTGGAATTGAAAATAAGCTTATTTGAAATATAGAAAAAAATCCTTAAATAAAATACAGAAACCAAGGTAATGCAAGTTTGAAAAAAATGCCGTGAAAAGCGGAAAAATACATGCAACGAAAACTACTCGCCTTTTAACGTTCTGAAAATAAAGAAGTTTGAAAACGCGTTAAAAAAATTATTCTTAATTTTTAAGTTTGCTTTTCCAACATTTTGGACTTTCTTTCGCCTTTTTTTGCTTCGGCAGGATATGATTTCGATATTTTGAAAATTACCTGCATACTTAAAAAACTTTTGAAAATTATAAAAGAAAAAAAACCATGTCGATTTTTTCTGGTTTGTTACATTTTTGGCAAATTTTACAGTTTGGACTTTCGTGGTTTATGTTATTGAATGCGTTACATTTTTGTAAAGAAGAAATTAAAAAAAAAAAATGGCACGAAAAATGAAAAAAAATAACACTGCAACATTTTCATTGCATAACATCAATATATGTGTGCGTCCACGTAAAAAGGGCCCACTTTGTCGCATCTAATTTCCGAGATATACAGTGGGGAGCAGAATTGAGTACATGTTGATCTTTTTACAATATTAGCAAGGGTTTTCATAGTAAATTTTTTTTGATAATTTTATATACAAATATAGTTCATACTATAACAAAACCCATGTAAATAAATGTTTCAAACTTTATACACAATTTATAAAAACTCAACAAATTTTCATCAAAATTTTAAATTTTTTTGGAAGAATGTTTAGAAACTTTACTGGTATGCAGTTTTAAGGCTTATTTAATTTTAGTCTAATAAAGTGCAATTTTGAAGTGGCTAGAAACAACCGCTGATTTTTTATAATGTATAATGTACTCAATTCTGCTCCCCACTGTATAGATTTTTCGATACATGGATCGAATTTCGTAATTTTTTATTATATTTTATTATGAAACTATATATATTTACGCGTCGAATGACACCAAATTTAGCTTCCTAGGTATAATAGAAGTAATTAATTTTATTTTTTGAAAAAAAAAAAAAAATGAAAAGGGCCCACAAGGGACAACTTTCAACATCAAATTGATTTTTCTCAATTAGTCATTTTTCGGATATTGACCTTCAAAGTTCTATATTTCCCTCAATTCTTCAGTTAGGATGGTCTAATTTGTCTCAAAATGTTCGGAAATCAACCAGGAAGACGCCTATATGCATAACTCCAATACCGCCGAAGTGGGCCCTTTTCACATGGACGCACACATATGTATATATTTCTCAAGTTTTAAAAGTTTTATTTACTGAAAGTAGTAAATTTTTTTTTCATTAAAATAAAACCATTTCGACTCAACTTGTTTACTTTGTATGTAAATAACAATTCTACTTTTAAATGCAAACAAGTTTTCTAAATTTATATCCTTATAATAATTTCATAGCATCCCTCAAGTGTGTCTAAACCCTTTCCCTTATACTTTCGTAACACAAATATTCAATTAAATAAGTTATTGAGTGTGGCTCATTGAGGTGCAATGTTCGATATCTGCTATCTGATATCCCAAATCTACAACTTTTCCTCAAATTCACACAGCACATGAATTTTTCACAATGCAATATTTTACTTTACTTTACGTTGGTTTGTAGCACGCTTTTAGGCGTTTCAATTTAAAGTTTCACTTCACTACACATTGACAACATTTTGTCTAACCATCGGACGCGCTCAAATGATTGAGATAATTTTGTAACATTTCAAATGAGTGCTGAGTGTATTTACTTTCAATTAGTCGAAAGTTTATCTTACCATTGAGGAACGGCTGAGTATAATGTTGATGTCGATGTTGGGGAGATGCAATAAAATTTTTAAATTGATTGCTGAAAAAACCAGCAGAAGGAAACAAGTAAGTATGAATCTTTGAATTGCAAAATCAAATCAAATTCCATTTCAATTTCAATTTCAAAAATCGTAACTAACCAGCCGGTAACTAACCGATGGACAAACTCACTGAACTCAACTACATCAATTATGTATTACAAAAACTTGTACATACCTATGTGTGTGTGTGTGTGTGTGTGTGAACCAAAGTGTGTCGGCGCTGTGTGAATCTGCACCTCCCTATGCCGACTACTTTACTTTTTTCAACGAGTCTTTCTGCTAAAAGTTCATTGGCAATTTATATTCAATGCCCACACTTGTCGCTAACAATGCGGGAAATGTGTTTTTGAACTTCAGCTCTGGGAGGATAGACTAACGTCGTAGACGAGTATAATTTCATATACCATGCGACTGAATATCGAAAAGTAATGATAGTAAAAAAAAATTAGTCGAAAAAAATATGCTGAATATATCTGAGCTTGTTTATTTAGGATACCTACGGCGTTCGGTTTGTATATTTTTCTTTAGTTCCACATTTTGTATTAAAGTTTGAACCTTTGGCCCAGAAAATTCATACATTTGTACCGCCAAGCTCCAACTGTCAACAGACAACTGTATTGACAGCATAGCCAGGAACTTATGTATTCGATACCCCTGCAGGAAAATGTGGACGGTTTCACTTTGCATGTAAATTAAAATGGCAACAATGCACATTGCTTGTTGTGGTAAACTTGCTCTTGGAAATTAACTGGAAATATCGGTGTCCCAAATTAATAAGTATTTGATGGTTGAGTTTAAAAAATTACATCAAAATTTTCGTAAGATTTATAAAAGTCTTTTGATAATTTTTATAGCTTAACACATGCTTTTTAAGTCTTTGATAACTGTTATTTCGACTTACAAGTTTTTTCTTATAATTATTACGAGATGAAGCCATACATAACTGTTATTTTCAGACATTTATACTGTCTTTCGATCATATCATAAATCAGAAAAAATTAACTCTCATCTATATAACTGTTATTTTGAGACATTTAACTTTTTGTTAGTAATTATGAGCTAGAAACTATTTATAATCGCCGATAACTAATATTTTGCGTATTTTATAATAAAATTTTTTTTTGTAATAATTAGCAGCGAGATATAAATTTTAAAAGTCATCAATAACTATTATTGTGAGACTTTTATACTATCGTTTGATAATAATTACGAGTGAGAAAAAATTATTTTGAGACTTATGTTATAAAATTTGTTTCGTAATTTTTATCAACGAGATAACAGTTTTACGTCATTAATAACTGTTATTTTGAGACTTTTATACTGTCTTTTGATAATAATGATTATATAATAGCTATTATATTACAATTATAGCGTAAACGTTTTTTCATAATAGTTATCAGCGAGATAAATTTTTAAAGTCATCGATAACTGTTATTTTAAGCGAGAAAAAATTAAAATTCTCGATAATTTTACTTATCTTGAAATGACAGCTTTGATAATTATTATAGCACGATAAAAATTTTTAAAGTCATCGTTAACTGTTATTTTGAGACTTTTAAAATATCTTTTGATAATAATTATAAGTGATAATTTTCGTAATCATTATCAGCCAGATATAGTTTTAAAATCAACGATATGTAGGTCGGAAAGATATCGGAATATTTGCGGTATGATTTCGGGACTATTTCGGGATAATGCCAATATAATTCCTAACGGTTTTTGAAATAGTCCCAAAATGCTCTGGCTATTAATTATTACTTATTCCATACTTCTGCTGGCAGAATTTTGCTTTCCTATAAATAATTTTGTGGAATGTTTTCGAAAATTGGCTATACTCATCGAAAGGCAATGCAAGTTCTTTCTCCAAATCCTATTTGGCGAAAGGCTCGCATTTCCTAAAGAGAATTTTAAATGACATAATATATATTTATATACACACTCACACACACACATACCACTATTCACATCAACATACAAGTTTACGAGCCCTTTTCGCAGCGTTTACATACAAACACTCGCATACTTTGCTGATCGCTTTGTGGCGCTCAATGACCAGCTTGCAACAAAGTATTCCCTCGTTGTTGCTGTTTTTTGTTTGGCAGCTGCTTGTTATTGTTATGCTGCTGATGCTGCTGATGCTGCTGCTGCTGCTGTTGCTGCTGTGTTCACTCAAATATTCAATTCATATTTGATGACATTTAAATGACAATTTAAGCATTGCAAAATATTTTCACATTGTCAAAGACAGACAGCTTGTCTGTTCGTGCCGAAGGATAGAAGAGCAAACAGTGGCTATGATCAGAAATTCAATGTTGGCTATGTCAGCAATGTGGGAACCTTTCAGCAATGCCATAATAGTTGTTTTTTTGTTTTTTTTTTTTGCCTAGCTCTTGGTTGTTGGAGTAGTCAACAATAATAAATCTTTCATCAAAGTTATCGGTGTTTTTCGCTTTTAAGTTGAAATCAATGAGCATTTAACGTGTCAACGCCATACAGAATGTTAATATCTCTCTATGCGTGCAAAAGTTGTTCGAGTTTTTAAAGCTAAAACGGAGTAACCATAATATGATTCCATGTAGTGCCATCATAGAGTAGTTTGCTTTCAAACAATAGCTTTGAGTATTACGCGAAAATTTCTCGCGATAAAATTAATGTAACAATTTCAAACGGTTCTCCATCGCATAAAATCTGTAGCGTGGTGTTGAGTTATTCTAATTGTAAGGTAAGATCAAACCTTAAATACGGATGTTCAAAAAAACTCGATTGTAGCGCCACCTAGTGGATTAATTTTTTTCAACATGGTTTTAGGCGCAGTAATTATCACAATAGTGATGGGAGGATTTTTGTTATTGCCTTAGAATAGTCAGTAAGTCAAGCCAATTTTGAATAGAAACTCCTGGGGAATTCTTTCCCCTTTCTCATCTTAAAGCAACGCGAGAAGGGAACAAACTCACCGGAAGTTTCTATGCAGATTAGGGTTGCCCTTTTTTACTTTAGTTTTAAAAAATAAGGACCTAAAATTACTTAACTCTTTTATATGATTTATAGATTTCGACACTCTTAATTGGTTTCAGATATTAACTGAATCTCACGACTTAGATTGCTGCTTCCCTTTTTTTTTTAACATACAATGATTTCGACAACGTAATATTCATTTTAGGGGTGACTTTTAACTCGCACAAAATATGCAATCATTTGGCTTAGCATTTTCTCTATCAACTACCATCCAATCAATACTTTAATACTTAATGCGCTAAAATAATGACTTTTGACCTCAAAATTGTGTAAAATTATCCATAGTGCATGTTAACTGCATAAAAATGAGTTATGCACATAAATAGGTAAGTAAATATGTAAATACATAAGGGCGTTTTTTCATTAATTCAAATTGATTTCATTCATAGCATTAATAAATTATTAATTACTTTATTAACGACATTGCGCTGCATATAACGGCAGATTTTATTTTTACTTGGACATATTTACTTGGCTGAAATTAATTGGCGACATGCATGGTTTAATCTTGATTAATATCTGGTGTAAAATACTTTTAAATGAGTTAATATTGCATTATTTAATTTCTTAAATAGCTTCTGCAACATCAAATTGAATGAACGGTCGCCGGAAAGCTAGTGCAAATAGTTGCAAAGTGATTGGCATTTTGCATGTAAGGTTAATAATAATTTCAATGAACTTAACTTTTATTTGGATGGGATATATTTTTAATTAATTATTTAATAAAAAAGGCTACTTATAATGTCCATTTCCATATTGTAATAAGACATAAACTTTGGCTTCACATTAGGGAGTGGTGTACTAAATTTTGAGTGTAGCCTTTCTTCATTAGCTCTAAACATTTTAGAGACAGTATGTTTTTGTTTTTCTTAAACTTTCTTTCACTAGATTGACGCGCATATTTTATACTTCCTCATTTTTGTTTGTACAGTATACTTACTTATTTACTTACTTACTTAAATGGCGCTATAACCGCTTAAACGATTTTGGCCGAACTTCTCCTACAATTTGTGGTGTGCGTCTTGATGTTGTAACACAAATTGAGGGACCTACAGTTTTACGCCGAATCCGAACGGCGAATGTTTTTGTGAGAAGTTTTTTCATGACAGAAATTCACTCGGAGGTTTGACGTTGCCTGCCGAGGGGCGACCGCTATAAGAAAAAACTTTTTCTATAATTTTTGTATGTTACTTGCCCCGATCCGGATTCGAACCTGGAACCCACCGAATGAAGCGCGTACACGCTATACACTAGGCTACAACGGCCGCAGTATATTCAGCAAAAATTTTGTGAGTAAAGTGACCCGAAATATTTACAAAGTAAAGAAATTCAAAACTGAGTTTATATTGGAACAAGTGCATAGTTATTTTAAAACTATCTAACCAAAAAAATACTTATGTATATCAAAAATTCTTATTCAGTACTTCAGCCAATAACGACTTGCAATATCCTCCGATCAGCCGAATGCCCTAAAACGCCTCAGAAAATATCAAAATGACATTTAGAAATGCCAATATTTTGAAATTGAAGTTAGAGTATTGGATTGATTCCAAAATTTATTTTACATATTTGAAACACACAATTATATTTCATATTAATTTGGAGTGAGAAAAATATTGTAATTTTTTAAATATTGTACGAAACTTTTTCTGCACCATTTCGAATCTAATTCGGGTCCATTTCGAGGCTATTTCGGTAACAGTTCCTTAAAGGTTCCGTATAATTTCCGCACTATTCGGGCCCATTTTCAAACCTGCCCAGAAATAGTTCTTAAATAATCCCGAAACGGACTCGACACAGTCCCAAGCTAGACGAGAATAGTTCCGAGCTTCAAGATTTAAAAATTCTGTCTTCAATCATAATTAATATAGAATGACTTATAATCAGGGACGGAAAATAATCCTTGTTTTGGGAAAAATTCATTAGAAAAAATTCGTTCAAAACAAAAGTCAAATATATCGATCGAATCCGTATCGCCGTCAAGTATTTTCATTTTTCCGATTATGAAATTCACACTATATCGATCAAAGTGTATCGACAGAAAATAAAAATGTAATCGCGACAAATTTTGTTGCGTTTATTATCAACGAAAAATTGTTATTTTTAAACGGAAAAATAAAAGTCACTAAATATCGATAAAAAATTTCGAAAAAAAAAAAATAATTTAATCGGTGGCAATTTTTTTTGCTTTTATTATATTATAATAAGATCGGAAAAGTTTAAATCCAGGAATAACGATTATTTTTTATCGAAAAAATAAAAATCACAAAATATCGATAAAAGTTTATCGAAGAAATAATATATTAAATATTACAAATGTAATCGCCGACGAATTATTTTGCGTTTATTATGTTTAAAAAGTTTTAAATTCAAAAATAACAAATATTTTTGATCGAAAAAATAAGAATCATTAAATATAGATGACAAAAAAATCGCCAAATACCGATCAAAGTTGATCCCAAAAATTAAAACATTAAATATGTAATCGATAAATTTCTTCCTCTTGTTATAAAAGAATCATTAAATATCGATAAAATAAGATCGGAGACACTTAAAACCAATAATAATGACTGTTTTTCATCGAATAAATAAAAATCACAGCATATCGATTAAATCGATTAAATTACTTAATTCACTTTGGAGCTCTTAAGTTCATATGTTTATTTCTGAAAGAAAATTTACAACAACGGTAAAGTGCCTTTCCAGAAATTATGAAAAATATTTCGTATAATTTTTCTTTATAGGTTGAGTGTTAGGCTTTAACCGTGAAAAAAAGGCTAGTAGTAATTTTTTTTTAATTCACTTTTTGATGCGGAAACGCTCCTATAGTATGCTAGATGCGTTTCTGTAACAAAAAAAAAAATGTTTGAAAAAATATCGCTTACAATTTTTACATGTTAGGGCTCGATATACGGCTGAAGCCAAACGTTTTGTGAATATCTAAAAACTATGACCCAAGCACAGTTATTATGACAAGACATTTACAATAGTTATAAGCCTCAGAATAGTAGCTTTTTTTTTGTTTGATTAGAAAAGCAAGCGGATTGAAGCCGCAGTCAATTAATATGATGGAGGTTTGATTATAAATGAAGCATTAATGATATCTCCAAAATATTTATAAAAAAACTGATATATCTACCTATGCATCAGTCGTGATTTTAGTTTGCAGTGCATTCAAAAACGGCGTAAGTAGTCACTCATATTACTTTGATTGCCTTGCTGTTAGTGGCAATTAATTTACTCTGACATTCTTGTTGCGGTTTTGTTTTTTTAAATAACTATTAAAGCAAAGTGTTGAGTTTTAGTGAATTATAAAAACAAAAAAATTTAATATTGCTTTCATAAATGGTTTGACAAACAGGAAAGCATACAATTATAATCCCTCAATTACATTAAATAATGTATTATATTTTATTTATAAGAGTGGCTAGTATTTATAATTAAATTATTAAATATTGCTATAAGTTCTTTTGTCAGTCTGTTAGTCATGTATATAAACTATTGTTTTTAAAATTTTAATCTATTTTTATCCTTTGCAGGTATGTAATAATTCTCATTTGAAAGGCAAGTAGACATCTGCCCCATATGTGCATAGTAAGTATATATAATTGCCATTGGTTTTGAAAGCTTACATATTTATTTACATACATATGTATGTATATTATAACATAGCCTAATATAAACCGATCTTCTTGCCCAGCTGCATTCATTGTCGTCACAAATCATTTTATTTCAACGCATCAATTTGGTGTTAATTTAAATTAATATCAACAAATTTCTTTATTGTTGCTATTAAAGTTTTAAAATTTTTTACTTTTATTCTTATTTTATTATTTGTTTTAGCTCTTTGGTTTACATTTTTTTTTGGTTTTTTTTTTTTTTTTTTTAATTTGCTGTGCAAATGTGGCATTCATGCGTTTCGTTTTGCGGCTGTTGTGGCTCGTTGGCATATAGCCGCTATATCGTTGCTATTGTTCTGCGTTGTTGTTGTTGTTGTTGTTGCTTTTGTTTTCTGTGTAGACAAGGATTAATATCATTTAAATATTTTTGCTGCGTGTATGCATATTTTATATTTATTTAAATTGATATTTCTCAACAATTACTCCCACACGTTTGCGCTCATCACGCACAAATATTTGTTGTATTTTTGTTTTTTTTTTTGTAATTTTTGTGCGACTATAACACACCATAATTAAAGAGGAACAACAGTGACAGCAACAACGTCAATTATAATCAAATACAATAAGCCAAACTGCGTTACAATGTAAATACAATGCTTTACAACGAAAGCAGTTACATAGCTGCATAAACTCTTTAGTTTTGCAAAATATTTGTAAATATTTTAATTGCGTTTTTTCTGTTGTATATACTCGTAGTTTTTGTTTTTTTTTTGTTATAAATGTCTGCATGCAGATTTTCTACTTTAATTGCTCATCAATGCTATCAGCATGCAATTCGAAATTTTGTTTTCACGCTTAATTCCACTCCGATCTCTGGGGTTATTAAGTTCTGCTCACCACCGCGTCGTATACGCAACCAATAATTTATGTTGTTTCAATACCGAAACACAACTTCGGTTACGATGGTTAGCTTTTTTGTTGGTGCTTTTTTTTTTAATTTAATGCAAATTAATTAATTTTTCTGTTTACGTGCAGCTCAACTGGTTTCATTTTGTAAAGTAACTCATATCACTACATGCAATTAAACAAATGTATGTTCTATATATATGTATATATATATTTTTTTTCTTTAAAAAAACGAAGCACTTTTAAAGACAACGTAATTTAATGCCACTAACACTTAATAGGTTTACAAAAGCTAGCTCGAATTTTTTGTATGGCCTATTAAAGTTTTCATGCTCCGCTCTAAGTCTTACAAATTTTTAAACAAATTGGGAGATTTATACATATGTATATATGTATATAGGTCCATTCCATGCGAAATTTACACACAAAAATTTTTTTTGGAAAAACATTTTTTTTTCGCGTTCTATATTGAAAAATAATCGACCCGTATTTTTTTATTTTAATATGATACTTAAAATCATCGAGAAATGAACTTACGAATTTTTGAAATCTTGCAAAAAGACGTCTTTTCAGTATTCCACAGTAAAAAAAGTTTTGGTCATACAAAATTCTTCCTGTACTGAAAATTTGCGTTATTCCCCTATCTTCGCAACACAGCTAAGTAGACGTTCTGTGAGTTTTTTTTTTATGAAAAATTAATGTTTTTTTTCAAAACAATTAAACTTTTTCCAAATTTGCGACTAATTTTTTTAAATTTTTTTAAATTCAATATGATTGCCTGTAATTGCTAAATAACCTGTGAAAAATTTGCGATGTAGAAATGAAAACTTCGAGAGTTATGCATTTTTTTTTACTTTATGCGCGCTTCGCCGCTAGCTAACGTGTGGAATACTGAAAAAACGTATTTTTTCAAGATTTCAAAAACTCGAAAGTTCATTTCTCGAAAATTTTAAGTATCATATTAAAATAAAAAAATACGCGTCGATTATTTTTCAATATAGAACGCGAAAAAAAAAATGTTTTTCCAAAAAAATTTTTGAGTGTAAATTTCGCATGGAATGACCCATATACAGTAAAATTTCTAAAGCAGTTTTTACATATAACATCTTAAGCTAATAAATCCCACCCGAAAGCGCCGCTTCAACCCTTACTTCAATTACTGCCACATAAAAACAAAAAAAAAAAAACTTTGAAAAGTCGGTAGACCATAAAAATATACTACACAATTATTCTCCGGAAAAATTTACTTGGGATTTTCTCAGACAAAATTTTTATATCAAGAACAAAAAAGTACAAAGAAAAAAAGAAAACAAATATGTACCCTAGAAAAATGCTAAATTTATTAAAACTCTTCTCCATTTACATTAACATTCCAAGTTAACAGAGCAATTCACGAAAAATTTTGATTACTTTAATTTGTAGATTAATCAGTAGAAATTTCGAGCAATCATTGTTGTTTCCATTTAGCACAAAAGACAATTAAGTGCAACACAATTCTTGTAAGTATGCAAAATGCTCTAAGTAATCCCAACCCCAGCCACCCGCCAACAAATCATTCACATTAGTTTGCCGCCCTTTTTGTAACTGAACATAATTTTCCATTTGACTACTTTCATAATTTCTCTGATAAATGACAGGTCATCGCTCATCATCGCCGTGCCAGTGATTAATCAGAGAAAATAAATTCTTAAGTGAAGAAAATTATTTACCAAAGGAATTTTACTACATTTCATTAACTAGCGATAGAACAACAATAAAAGAGCGCACAAATTCATAATTGATACTTGGGAGAAACTACATATGTAAGTAAATTTAAGAAGTGACTCACAGTGAAAATATTTTATATTTGGAATATTGAGAGGACTTATAGCTGAATTTAAAAAATAAAAAATTTTTTTTGGTAAATATAGTTCCTGTAATATCATAAATCATTAAAACAAAAATTTTAAACTTCAAAAAATTTTAGAAAATTTTTATAAAATTAAAAAATTCGAAGTAATAATTTGAAATTTTTTGTCAGAGTTTTAAAATTTTTTCGGTTAGCAGTTTTATCGACCATTCAATTCAAGTCAAATGAAGTGAAAAAATAGCATTGATTTCTGATAATTTGTTTCCTTGCATAAGAGCGAAATATTTGATATGGAACAAAATACAGAAGATTTCCAGCAAAATACGAAATTATCAAAAATTTACCAACATTTTTAGGAATGTAAAGCTTAAAATTTCTTACACTTACATTTCTATAAATTTACTAAACATTCTGAATATGATAGAAAAAATATCGATAAATATGATCGAAAAATTTTAAATCCAAGAAAACCGATTATTTTTTTATCGAAAAAATAAAAGTTACAATATATCAAGTTTGATTAAAAAATAAGAAATAAAAATATCGATTACTTTTGACAAAAAAAAAATGGAAATGATCGAAAAAAATCCAAGAATAACGATGATTTTTGATCGAAAACATGAAAACCAAAAAGCAACGATTGACAATGATTTTATAAGGAAAAATCTTCTAAAAAAATATGGTTATATGACATGAGGATTATATATTTTCGAGTTTTGTTTTAAACGAATTCTTCTCAAAATTTTTTTATCCCAAAATTCGAAATAACGATTTTTTTCGGTCCCTGGGGTATACTGGACAATCTGAGTTCTGTGAACTTGGCTTGTTTAATTTTGTTCATTCGACTCAGATTACACGTTGATTTGTTCTTTAACAAAAATTTCATCTAAATTTAAATTTTGTACAAAGTTTATAAAATTAAAAAAAAAATGTCAAAAAATTTTCAAGTGTTTAATTAGAATTTAGCCTATTAAATTTTAGTTTTTTATTTTTAAGCTAAAATTAATAGAGCTATAAAGCTACATACCTACATTTTTTTTAAATTTTAATTAAAAAGTGTGAAATTTTGAAGAAAATTTATTGAATTTTTATAAATTGTTTAATTAAATTATTACTATTTTTTTTGTTATATTACAAACTAAAGTTTTATAAAAAATTAACAAAAAATACTTGGCATAAAAAACATGATAAAAATCATCATCAACAAACTTCAGTTGTTTGAGTCACTGTAAGTACTTAAAATTTTTATTATTACTTTTATTACATAAACTCATCCAAATATAATACTAGTTTTATTAGAATAAACTGCAAAAATCATCATTCAAATAAAATAATTCGAATCTGAAATCTCTTGCATACTTATAGGCGTTAGCACAGCCATTCAGACATGCGAAGGGACCCGTACATATTATAGGTATACGTATTTATAACAAACAACCGCGGCAGACTTGAAGCGCCTTCCCCGCGCCATATCGTCTTGTGGTTTCCATACTCCTGTGTTTCTATATATGCCTATGTGTGTGTGTGTGTGTTTGTGTATGTGTGTGTATGTAGGTCACTCACTCAGTTGCGTATCATTGCGTACTTGTATTCTCATTAAGAGCACTTACAGCTACGATATCAATGCTGCCACATTTTAAGTGTTGCCTAATTTACTTCAATTTGGCTGGCGAGTGGCGAGCGTCGAACGGCGAATTGCACGAATGGACGCACTTGCCTGCCTTTCCTTTCCTCAATGTTTTTTTTTTTGTTTGTTCACAGCTAAATATTCGTTGGTTTACTTTTAAATATGTTTGTTTGTGCGTGCACGTTCTTTTATTTTTTACTTTGTTTGTCTTCCTTCGCGTCGTTTATTCGCTGTGTATCTTCGTGTGGTGTACGAAATTTTCTATAGTTGTTGTAGTTTTTGCCTGATTGCGTGCAAAGGATATCATCTACTATGTCGTTCTATCATTTACGGCGCACGCTTTTGATTCGTAAAAAAAAAGAAGACAATGAAACGAAAAGCGACCGGTCGCCGGTAGTTGGGGCTATTAAGTATCTACTAGAGGACATTAAATGTTCATTATTCATTTGGTGGCATTTGGGCTGGCATGCTTGCGGTTTAAGTGGGTGTGTCTCTGTAGAAAAGAACAATGATGACTTGCCTGCTGGAATTGAGAAAAATTGTGAAATGGTTAGCCACACAAGAAAGTAAAAACAAAAAAAAAAGACAATCAGCTGACACACGCCGCTACCCAACCAACGAAATGAGCGATTTGATCGAGGTTGAGTTTTGAATAATTTATGTATAGTATACAAAAAACAGCAATCGTAAAAAAGTTTCAATTTAAAGGGGGGCTACTGTTACGCCGGTGAATTTCAGTATGCCACACAGACAGGGGTGGATGTACTCAGAAATATTTTGCTAGAATGGTTTGCCGAGCGCTTTTGGCCTCATATTTTCGAGGGCTAGGCTTTCGTACAGAAAGTGTTCTAATGTCTCCTTTCAGCCTATGTCCTCGCAGCCACAACATAATTTATTGCAGGCTAATTACATCCTTTCGCTATTCACTCCTACGGGCCAGTGCCCTGGTTTTAGGTGGATCATAGAATATCAAGAAAAGTCGGATAATCCTATGCAATTCTGTACGGTTCGACCTCTGTTTGTTTTTTGAATAGTAAACGTTGGCAATTTTGCTCTTAATCTACCAAAGCGAGGCGCCCATGTTCACGGCGAGGAACACATTCATTGCAGATCCTCTACTCGCTTGTTCATCCTTTAAAAAATTTCAACAAAAATCCCTATGGGACCCATACTAGGGTAGTATAGTATTGGTTTGAAAGCGATGCAAATTCTCTGAGTATCAGCTTGGCTGTCTGAAAAGATATCCAGCTGGGTTCCAATGAGAAATTTTGTGCGAAGTTTGTGATTAGCCCAAGTCTTTGACAGACTATAGTCAGTAGACAGCGCTTGAATCTCAGACGGCGGTACATTAAGGATGGAGATGTGCGGCAATGGTTTTTCCTTTCAGATCCGCCAGATAGTTGAGTTTACGGTTGGACAGAATCACATAGCACTGGACACGCCACCAGCTGGAGGCCTTTGAATTCTGCTCCTTTGAGTTCGCTCATGATGTCAAATATTACAGTTGCAGATGATTTTTTCCGAGAGGCGACCAATGTACGAAAAATGCCTGGCCGAGTTTTAAACCCGGGGCTTTCTGGCACTGCCGGTGGCCGATCCAGATAACACTCTTCCTGAGAACCGAAGAGCCTTCTTTTCACATTTTCTTTTCCTCTCTTTTTTATATGGAGTAACACAAACTGAAGGCATTCCGATTTCCCTACCCATGGAAGCGCTGCCAGAAGGTCAAAATCCATATACATATGTAAAATGGTTCGCGTGAAATGCGACAACATTTGCACTACAAAGTTGTACTCCTCTGTTCAGGCTGACAACATCTTGGCAACATGCTGCCAGCAACATTTTTTTTTCACAGCTCTTAAAATAAGATATTCGCATTTGCCAATTAAAATGGCGTGATAGATAGCATAATGACACTTCATTTGAAGATTTCTTCCTTGTTAACATTTATTTTTATGCGGCAATTTTAGACGTTTCGATAGTTTTAGTTGCTAGCAACATTTCACGGCAACCCAAATGCATGTTGCTGGCGAAATTGAACGGCTGTGAAGCGAGTGCTAGCCTTTACAAACTAAGTCTTGTAGACCGTCTAAAGGCTGCTATACTCAAGACAAAAGGTTAAGTTCAGTTGAAGAAAATAAATCTTAATGTTTTCACTCTTTTTGTCTTTCAAATCAATACAAAAAAATTTTACACCAAAAAGGGTAATACCAAAAATGCCAGGCCCTGTAAATCAAGCGCGTCGCGGCAACTACCTCAAAAGATGTGTTGATAAAAATTTGATTTCATTTATAATTTTATCCCCTTGACTTTATTTGTACTGACGACGACTCTGCCATTTTTAGTTAGCATGGCATGGGGCCCCCTTTTATTTACAAACGCCATTTCACCACCCACTTTTAATGCGTACAAATTTTCGTCAATTTTTCACAATCTACGCGCACTCCTCCCACAGCCATTTTAAACCGAATTTGCTTTTGTTTGATTACAAACATTTCACTGGCATCACGTGACTAAGATATTCATTCCGACATAAATAGTACATGTATGTATGCATGTTGTTGTTGTTGCTGTTGTTAGTTATTTACCCAGGCATAATGGCCGTCGAGACCATCGTGCCGGCCTCCATTTGTTTTTCTTTTATAATGCTGGTCATAATGAAAAACATATAAAATGAGTAATTGCCAACATGTTTCACAACATTTATGCTATTTATTTTGCGTCTTTCTTAAAAGGCCACTTTGCTACTATCAACATTTTTTGGAAGCGCAAGCCGAAGCTTATATACTTAGTAAATATATGTACAGATGCACACATACACACAGCTAATTCCACTACTCGACAAAAAAAATCTCCAAGAATAAAATAGGCCTTTCCTAAAGTGAAATTTTCTCCTGATTCCGAATATGACTTTCATTTTCTTGTGGCAGATCTAGTTTCCGAGATATCGGCGTAAATATGAAAATTCCCATTTTTGCAGAACACTACTTCATATAGGTACGGCAAAAATTTGTATTTTTCATTTTTTCGTTTTAAACTGTTGAATTATGCATTATACTAATTCCCATAAAAATGTCTTGCCTTCACCTCCCTCAAGTATCTTCAGTAGTTTGGCCACTATGCCAAAAAACGTTCAAAAAATGTTGAAAAAAAAACGAAATTTTTTACATAATTTCAGATTTAACCACTTTAAAATCGGAAAAATTCTATTGACGAAAAAAAGTTAGCCCTCCTATGTTGTAGGTAATTTAACTACGAAAATTTTAAGCATACCAGCACAACAATCGGACGTGCCATTGAAACTATAGCCCCGTTAACTTGCAAGCGTCTATCCTACAATTTTTTTATAGACAAAATTTTTATTCAAACTAGGTTTTTATTTTTTTATAACGTTTTATTATAGACATATGTTTGCACGTTAAACTGTATTCAATTGAGTAATATGAGTATAAATCAGCAATTCAGTAAAAAACAACAACGACAACAACATTAAATACATACATATCTACATCTAAAAAAGTCAAATTGAGCGATTTTACCGTGGTGGTCAATAGTGAGGGACGTGGGTACTTCTAACTACCCGTTTATAATTTTCTGGGTTTGTCTCCCGTATTATTGTCCAGCAATAATCTCCCATCATTTCTTCATTCCAAAAACCTTGGTAACGCTTTTCAAAAATCATGAGGTCTTGGTGAAACCGTTCACCCTGTTCATCACTTTCAGCACCTAGGTTTGCGGGAAAATTATCCAAATGTGAATGCAAAAAATGCATTTTGAGGGACATGTTGCATTTCATAGCACTGTAGTTTTTCAACAAGGCTTTGACCATCTCTCTATAGTTGGGATCTTTGTTGTTGCCAAGAAACCCAATAACGACTTGCTTAAAGCTGTCCCAAGCCGCTGCTTCTACTGATGATAAATGATTCGCAAAATTTTCGTCTTTCAGCAACTTTCTAATTTGCGGACCAACAAATATACCTTCTTTTAATTTGGCTTGAGTTATTTTAGGGAAAAATTTCGTTAGGTACTGGAAGGATGGCGCGTCCTTATTTAAAGCCTTTACAAAATTTTTCACTAATCCTAATTTGATGTGAAGTGCTGGCAAAATAACTCGTTCGGGATTTACTAAAGGCGGGTTTGCGATATTGAAGGCACCTGGTTCGTACTCAGCTCTTGGTGGCCAGTTTTCCTGAATATAATGGGTTTCTCTAGCACGGCTGTCCCAAAGACAGAGAAAACAGCAATATTTAGTGAAACCTCCTTGAAGTCCGAGAACTATAGCTACAACCTAGGATGTATTTCATATACTATTTATTTTAAACTGTACCACCGAAACTGCTTACCTTTAAGTCCGCACAAATTTTCCAATTAAATTGTTTATATTGAATGAGCTCAAGTAAATTTGATATGCTTAAATAATTTTCTTTAGTATTCTCAGAATGTGCCACTGGTATTGACGGTAACGAATTTCCTTTATGGAGTAATGCTGCTTTTAAACTATGCTTTGAACTGTCTATAAACAAGCGCCAATCATCCACTTTATTTTCTAATTTTAGTGCTTCAAATAAACCTTGAACATCATTGCAGTAGCAAATATTTTCACTTTTAGTAAAAAAAGAAGAGAAAGTCTTGTGTCTATTTCGAAATTTGGAAGTACTTGTCGAAGGGCCCAGGCTGCCCCATTGCTGCAAACGAGATCCTAGAACTTCGCTATCAAATTTCGATAATTTCAAATCTCTGACCAAGTCATTAAGTTCGGCTTGTGAGACTCGATGTGGGATCTCTCCTTCTTGTCCACTTTCTGAATTATCTGCTTCGGAGTCACTTTCGCTTGAGGCTTTAAAACTTATAGGCGGTCTAGGTATGGGTAAGGTATGGTCATGTAGTTTTGGTTTTTTAGCTGATGCCACATTTGGATAACTTATTAATTTCCTCTTTTTTCTCGTTTTACCTTTAAGGTCTATCACGCAAAAATAGCACTGGTCGTGGTTAAAGGGTTCAGTCCACATCATTGGAACACCAAACTTCATGTTATGACCTTTACCCGATACCCATCTCATTAAAGTTAATCTACAGGAGGCGCAAATAAAATTAGGTGTCCAAGATTTATCGAGATTTTTTACACGGAAACCGAAATAATGAAAGTATGCATCTCTGACAGAATTAGTTATTTTCCGAGCTGAGTTTCCGAAAATATAATGTCCGCAAATAAAGCAAAAATCATCCGGATTATTTTTACATTTAAAATCTCTTTTGCAACAAGCCATTTCGTAAACACATCTACCGATATAGTATGTATAAATTTGCACTACAATTTGCAAAACAAAATTTACAACAAACAGTAGTGACAATTAAATACTTGATGTCTTTTTAAATTTATTAGACCCTAAGGTAGAGTGACCAAATGAAATGTCTCGCCAATTTTATCAGAGTAATACTAAAATTGTAGGATAGACGCTTGCAAGTTAACGGGGCTATAGTTTCAATGGCACGTCCGATTGTTGTACTGGTATGCTTAAAATTTTCGTAGTTAAATTACCTACAACATAGGAGGGCTAACTTTTTTTCGTCAATAGAATTTTTCCGATTTTAAAGTGGTTAAATCTGAAATTGTGTAAAAAATTTCGTTTTTTTTTCAACATTTTTTGAACGTTTTTTGGCATAGTGGCCAAACTACTGAAGATACTTGAGGGCGAAGAAGGCAAGAAATTTTTATGGGAATTAGTATAATGCATAATTCAACAGTTAAAAACGAAAAAATGAAAAATGCAAATTTTTGCCGTACCTGTGTTCTGCAAAAATGGGAATTTTCATATTTTCGCCGATATCTCGGAAACTAGATCTGCCACAAGAAAATGGAAGTCATATTTGGAATCAGGAGAAAATTTCACTTTAGGAAAGGACTATTTTATTCTTGGAGACTAAAGTTGATCAAAATTTGTCGAGTAGTGTTCTTAAATATGTACATACATACTTATGTATATGAATACTCGTAGATATTTAGGTATAAAAGAAAAGAAGTATAAACAAACAATGGGCCATATAAAAGTAGTGTTTGCATTGTAAATTTGTTTTTTTGCGCATATCGCAGAATGCATGTTGCTTGGCGAAATCGTGCCATAAAAGGATATTTTCTTGAAATAGAAAACAAGCCTATAAAATTAATGTTGCTTTTGTATTAAAAAATGTAGGAAAGTAGCGTGTTTGAAATACAGAAAAAATTATTGCGAAAGAAGGCATTAAGTCAGATATGTAAAATACAAGGAGAGAGTTGAAGGATAGAAAAAAACAGAATGGTGAGCAAATATGAAGCTCAAGTAAAATGATAAATTTTAGCATAAATGGTTTGTAATTAAACGAAAATGTACTAAGTAGGGGTTATCTTCATTTTTCAACGTTATGGTCCTCCGAAAAAACGGTTTAGGGATACCGCTGGATCGTCAGACCATAGATTTGGTAATGGGTAATATGCAACGGACATTAAAATATCAACAACAGGGTTGATTTCTTGAATTTTTTTATTCGAAAGTAGTTCATGAACAGTCAAAATTGTCTTCTTCTTCAGTCGTTAATTTGTTTTGGCTTGTGGGGCGATAGGACCGTGAACTTTTTCACGGATGGCTCGAAGCTGGAGCAGTGTATTTCAAGCAGAGGTGGCCGCAATGAAGGAGGCAGCCGATTGGCTACTTACCAATGTAATGCCCTCTAGACGGGCTAATATTTATTCGGATAGTCAGGCCGCTATTAAGGCCTTAGGATCGCTAAAGGTGAGATAAAAACTGGTCAGGGAGTGCCTGACTTCCCTCGCGTATCTCGACGTTAGACTAATTTGGTTACCGGGCCATAGCGACATTGCAGGGAACTGCATGGCTGACGAGCTCGCTCGGCAGGGTACCCTGGAAGTCATTTCTCCTTGCAGGGAGGGGGTGGAGGCTCCTTTGACTGCCTACGGGCTTCTTCTGGATAGACGGACTCTCTGTCGTCTCAGCGAGCGCTGGGAAATTGCCACGATATGCAGAATTGCAAGGACCCACTGGCCGAGAGTGGATCGTGGGCGCTCAAAGGAGCTGAGGTCGCTTACTAAGCGGCAACTCTCGACCCTCGTAGGTGTTTTGACTGGGCATTGTCCGTTTGGTATTCATGCGGTTAGGCTGAAGATAGTCTCTGACCGTTTCTGCCGCAGCTGTATGGAGGAGGATGAGGTGGATTCATCTTGTCGTTTTCTGCTCAGCTGCCCTGCCTTTGCGAGACTGAGGTTCAAGTACCTAGGCTCCTAAATTGGAAAATTGTAAGCATTGGTTGTATAAGCCAAGTTATCGGTCGAATGAATATCAGAAATTTTGTTGGCAGATATGAAAATAAACAATTTCGTTTTTCTACGAAAATTTTTTCATTAAATTCAATATGAAAAAAATAGAAATAATTATCGGAAAGCTTATTCCTTCAATTAATCGCTGGAAAATATATTTAAGAAGGTTCTTTTCAAATGTCTAACGGATTGGTTAAGTCATTTTTAGAAATAGTACTTACAGATTTTGGAATCACCGTTTCGAGAAAAACGCAAACGCGGTTTCAAAATTATGTCGAAGTCTCAAGTGCCGCAGCTTTTTGTACCCGAGGAGAATTATATGAACTTATGGATAGATAGAGAGGGAAAAAGAGAGCAGATTACCGAAAGATATTTGTGGTGACGATCGATGCTACAGATAGATAGCGGAGAGCGGCTATTGACACAGCGGGCGACTCTTGACAACGTCGGGGCGACGAGTGAGATTTGTTCTATGCACTGGTTGCACGGCGTGTTAATCTCACCAGTAGCGGAGTGGTTGGCGACCAGAAGTAGGTGGGTGCACAAGCAGCGCGGCAGAGCCAAGCGAAGAGATCGAATATGCCTAAAGTTCATCGGCACCCTTCAACTTACCCAATCATGCTGATCTTACGGTGGACATGTTCAGTTTTTATACTTGCAAATTCATGGCGCGTCCCACAGAATATGAGACTTTGCTTTAAACTTCTTTGGGGGTTTTAAAACTATGTGAGAAAATATAATCACTATGTTAGGTGCAAACTTTTTGTTGCCACTGTTCGTTAGTATGTCATTTCCTCGAACTTATTGCGGTGAATAGGACACGTAAAGATGAATATATCACAATAGTTTGTTTGCATTTTTCATGTCCTGCGGTTCTTTAATGGACACTAAAAGCGCGGAAGTGATGCTACAGCCTGCTGCCTCGCGCGAGTACTACTGTTATTAATAAAAACGACAGGAGTGGCCACCAGCTGGCCAAGAAGTTTGCAGCAGAACAAAAATATTGCACAACAAAAGTTGAACTGAGTTTGCTCACATTTACTAAAAGTCTTTGCGAATTTTATGTTTAATCATTTTGATTTGTGCCACCACTCCTCTTACTTACTCTGGTGCTCTGTACCTGTACCTTGCTTTGGAAACTGGTTTCTATTCATTTCATTAGTCTGCAGCGCGCTGGAAAATATTGAAGGTAAGTGGCAAATGAGCAAAAAAAAAACCAAAAAGAAACAAGGAATGAATTGGATGAAATGTTGAAATGAGCGTGGAAATTACCACAAATTGCGAAATCGTGACTGGCGTAATTTTCATTTTTTCGCAATGGGAAGATGAACGGTGCAAAAGTGGAGGGAGAAGGCCGGCACAAATAGGTCATGAGCTTCAATAATGCTGCATTAGATGGGATTTTATGGCAAATACAGCGCAACGCTTTAAAAAAAAAACACAAAATATGTACTAGGTAAGCATAGCGAAGTAAACTTTATGAGCGAGACTGTCATGATATAACATCCATTTGGTTTTATGAAATGGTTGAACGGCGCAAGGTATGCTACAATATAAATTAAAATACCCAAATGCGCAAAAATAAGATATTCATAATTAAACACTTAATTCACAAATTTTATTTGTAGACATTTTATAACTTATGTGAGGGGTGGTTCATTTAGTGGTGCTTTTTTGAAAATGAAAAAAAAAAATAATAATTGTATCGGCTAATTTTGGTTATCATACAAAATAACTAATATTTTCATTTATTTTGTAAAATGTTGTAAAATGCTGACCATAACTTCGGCTAACATAGTAACTACATTCTGTAGCTCCAACTTTTAAACGCATGACTTAATACACTGACACACTGGCAAAACTTACCAGTCTGACAGTTGTCACTTTTACTACGCCTAAAATTATGCCACAGAATATAAAGGTAGCCTATATTGGTTCAGTAAGGCATAACAACTACAATGAGTGTTGCTATCATTAGAGTACTGAAACAAATTTTTGCCGCATAGTTTTAGGCGCATTAAAGATGACAACTGTCAGGCTGGTGAGTTTTCTCAGTGCATCAGCGTATGGTTGTAAATCAAAATCTATATTTTTGCGTCACAAGGAATCCTTTTATGTGATCTCAAGAAATATCTTAATTACTAATTTCATCCCCACTTTCTCGGCCACCCGAAAGAACCAGTTGTAATTTTTTGTATCCACATATAATTGTGAATTAGATATGTAATGGCGGAAAACTAAACAAAATTAGTGACTCTTCTTCAAGATTTTCAAGAGCCCAAAGACTGAAGTGGTCGACGATGAAATGTCAAATAAAACTGAATCAAAATACCATAACCTACTGAGCAAAAAATTTCCCTAAATGAATCACCCGATTTAGGTTGTATGTGTGTGGGTTTTAAAAAGATTTTATTCCATTCTAATAGTCAACACGTTTTACAACTCACACCTCATGTTTTCTAAGCTACTTATCTCATTTTATTTAACATGAATTGTGCCACACATTTTCTTTCTCGCATCGTTTGGGTCGAATAGCATGAATTTCTGAAGCATAATTAAACAACAACAACGCTTAGAGCGAGCTGCTCACTTTTGGTTAGCACGTGTGTTTAAGTTCCGTTATGCGCATTTTCATAATCCGACTACAGCTTATTTTAATATCCTTCACGGCTAACAAAGACTTAATTATGTGTGCAAAATGAAAGAGGATTTGTGATGTGGAAAACTGAAGAAACCATTCGGGTGGGAAAAGGACGCCGAGCAGAGGGTTATTAATTTAAAAGATATTCGAAATTAATGTGCAAATATTTGCACATAATTTATGTAGGTATGCCGAATTTTTTTGTAATGCTTTCATGAATCAAATTAATGATTAGCAGCGGCGCGTGGTTAACTCGATTTAAATTTCGTATATATGTATGTAAATATGTATGTGTATTTGTTTTGTTTGTGCTAATAAAATGCTTAATTAGGTTGAAATTGTTGACAAAGTATTGCGTAGAATTTGCCTAAAAGAATTCGGTCGGTATTCAATATAAGCAAATTGAAATTTTTGCCATTGCTTGGTGAAATGGCAAAATTTGTGTAGAAAAAAATTAATTAATAAATAAAATCACGCAGAGAAACGCAACAACCAAAAGTAAGAACAATTTTACACTGAAGGTTGAAAAGTTAATACCGATTTGAAAAAAAAATCCTGTGGTTGGCAAGGAGATGAAGTTTTTGCTACTTATTATTCCTTGTCAAGCCACAGAAGAGCAGTACATTTGTAAAATAGTTTCTTGATTTGTTAAATTCAAATTTTTATTCAAATGAAATAAATAGCACAATGCCAGAATTTTACGGCAACTCAAACCAAACCCCGGGCTTTATTAATATTATTTGCAAATATATGTAGCTATCCAGTAAGGAACCACTCGATGAATTTGCAAAATTTCTACATACATTTCCTAGTAAAATAAAAAAATAATAATTAATTAAAATATGTCTGCCTGAAATGAAAAATTAAGGCATAGAGTAGCAAAACTGTTCGAATGTTGATCTTTTTACAAAATTAGTAAGATTTTTCGTTGGAATTTTTTTTTTGTAAATTTTCAACACAAATACATTTCATACCAAAACAAAAACCATGTTTCAAAACTTATATAAAATTTATAAAAACTCAAAAAAGTTTATTTTTTAAATTTTTAAATTTTTTAGAAAAATATTTAGGCATGTTTTCGGTATGTAGTTATATAGCTTATTTAATTTTAGTGAAACAAAGTGGAAGTTTGTAGAGGCTAGAAGCTGGCGCTGATTTTTTTTGATTTTTTGAATTTTTGGTCTTGCGATTTTTTTTTTCATGAAACGCATGCATTTTATAAAAATTTTCGTTGATTTGTAATAATTTTATATTGTGAATTTTCTACCGTATGAAATATTTACTTGTAAAAGCGATACATGAAAAAAAGTTTCCAAAGCCAAAATTTCAAAAAATATACTAAAAAGCGACGGGTTTTTCTAGTCAATTTAGATTTTCACTTTATTCTTTAAACACTTTAGAGTATAAAATTAAATAGACTATAAAACTGCATATCTAAAAAATGTCTAAATTTTTTTCAACTAAATTTAAAAATTTTGATGAAAATTTTGAATTTTATAAATTTTGTATAAAAGTTAAGGCATTATTTTACATGGTTTCTGTTAAAGTATGAACTATGTATATAAATATTTGTATAAAAAAACTAATAAAAAATATATCATGAAAAACTTTCTTAATATTGTAAAATAGTCATCGTTCGTCCCATTTTGCTCGCCAGTCTATATAGTAAAATTTTACGTGAAATATTTTCGTACAACATTTTAACAACTTAGCGCGTTTTTGACCTTTACCGTAAGTAACAATTCAAAGTTAAAATAAGGGCAATTTTTTTTTAAACAAATTTTTAGTAATAAACTGAAAAAGAGAAATAAAATAAACTATTAGCATAATTAAAATTTATTTTAAGGTGTCGTGAATAGGCGTGTTATAGTAGGGGAATAAATCGACGTATGAAGTTCGGCCAAAAATATTGGAGTTTCGATTTTCTGCAAAATAATTGCATCCCCTTTTTATATCTAACATGCATATTTTAAAAACACCCCACCGATCTACACCAAATTTCGTGCAAACTTTTGAAATCGGACTTGGCAGAAATTAATCACAATATATTTTTCGTTGTTAAAATCGATTGAAAAATAAATACCCGATTTAGTCGATGACAATTACCTTAATCACTTCGCCTTAAATTATGCCGTAAAAACTTGGTATGTATTCTTTCAATGACAACTGCCATTCCCGCTTTTATGGGCCACTGAATACGTGACAATGAAAAAAAAACTGCTACTTGTCTTTTTGGTGAAGTAGTTAAGCCAATTGTCTTGTCACTGGCTTGGAAATAGGCCTGCTAATCTTTTCCACTACTTAACTTTAGCGTCGACATAATAAATCTCAAAAGTTTTTTTTTTCATTTTGGAGCAAACAAAAACACGCTGCGGATTCTTCAAGTGTGAAGCGTTTTTTAAATAAAAATATTTAATCGATAAAAATCTAAAAGCACAACAAGTACCACAAAGGAAGTTTGCTGCAATAATTAATTTATTTTTTGCATTAATACATCCTTGTGTGCCATTAAAAGCTTATGACAATTTAAGCCTCTTTATTTTAAATGTAAATGTAAATATTCAGCCTGTTTTTCCATAGCGTACAAAATTTATTATCGGATCTACACATTTTAATTTATAATAATTTATATATTTGACCCAAATTCGCTGCTAATATGTAACAAAACTTTTTGAAGTAACGAATTCTCACTATTTTACTAGTCGTATTTCATTAAAAAAAAAAATAAATAAAATGAAAAAATGACTGAGCTACAGTGGCGACTCTTGACTAATGATTATGACCCACTGACGCCACAAACTAAAAGTAAAACGCTATTTCAATTGCCACAAGGACAAGAGGAAGTTTATGAGGTGAGGTCAAATCAACTACTTCACAGACGGAAACGAGGATATGTCAGTTAGAGATTATGACTGTGCTAGAGAACTTAAGTGCATTGTCTACATACATTTAGGGGCATAAAGTGCAAGGGTAATGCTAGGGGAAAATTAATAGTACGTACATACCTTAATGTTTATACAGAACTTGGACGTGTTGATTTAAGCTACACAGTTTTAATTTCTACGTAGGTAGGAAATATTCATTGGTAGAACAAAGAAAAATTATTTAAATTAAATTCTCAACGACCAGCCAGCAAGTCACCTATATTTTTTAAACAGAGTACCAGAATAATAACAATTATTTGAGCCTTGAACTTAAAAGTCTTCCTAATTTTGATAAGAATTATAAAAGTCTTTTGATAATAATTATGAGTGAGATGTATTTTTTAAGTTATCGATAACTATTATTTTGAGAATTATATTATAAAAGTATTTTTATAATAATCAAGAGATCAATTTGATTTCATCTCTAAAAGACTTTTATTTTAGGAGTTATATTATAAAAGTCTTTGAAAAATAATTTCTAGTAAGAAAACTTTTTTAAGCCTTGAAACACGTAGATATTTCAGGACAACTTCGAGTCTAATTCGCGACTGGTTCATAGCCATTTCGGAATCAATTTGGAATTACTTCGGGGCTAAATCGGGGCTCCAGAACAGAAACAAGGTTCCCTGTTATTGACGTAAAAAATATATTTAGTTAACAACTCAATTGAAATAAATTTATTAGTTTCCACAGCCAAAATTAGTCACTAGTCCAAAACTGTTCCCAAGCTGGTCCCAAAACTTGTCCCAAAATAGTGCCGAACTAGTGCCGAAGTTATTTAGAATTAGTCGCGATATAGTTTTGTCTTTCCAGACTTAAAAAAATTTTCTTTCGCACAATTACTATGCAAAGACTTTAATAGGTAGGTCTCAAAATAAAGGTCTTAGAAGACTTAAAAGATTTGTTCTCACTCATAATGGGTATGAGAAGACTTTTATTATACAAGCCGCAAAATAAAAGTCTTTGAAGCCTAAAAAAAATTTTTCCACACTGATAATTAGTAAGAAAAGACTTTTATTATAGAGGTGTTTTGAACATAGTTATAGATTACTCGAAAAATAAGTTCACCAACTAAAATACTTAGTCGTTTATTATGCGAAGTTGTAATCTAAAAATATTTCTAGTAATTTTTTCCTGCAGGGCAGCTTCAGCAGTTTTTGGTTGCGTTTGTGTTTGTAATCTTGAAGAATGTGGACAAGAAAATGTTGGATTAAATTTGACATAGTTTGTTGGTGATGTATTTACTTAATAACTCAAACTGATGCTTCTCTAATAGAGTACGAATATATACGAATTTATATTCACATAAGTAAAGGTGTTTTTTTAGGTAGAGATTTCGTGTGCTGATAACGATTGGTCAGATTTGGCAAAACTTTTTTCAATTGCCATTTCATTATGAACAGAAAAACGTCTCAACGACTCGCATTGTTTGAAAGAGTCTGAAATCGTATTGAAACACTAGTGGCATACAATTATCACCCTAAAGGCTAGTATTAACTTCACAGCTGTGAAATCTCGCCAGCAACATGTATCTGGAGTGGCCTGAAATGTTGCTAGCAACCAAAATTATCGAAACGCTTTAAAGATGCCGCTTAAAAGTAAATGTAAAAAATGATTCAAAAAAATTCTTTAAATAAAGTGGCGAACTGTCATTTTGCACGCAATTTGAAATGGCAAAGTCATCTTAAAAGCTGTGAAAAAATGTTGCTGGCCTCATTGTTGACAAGATGTTGAGAGTTTTTCTACAACATGAACACGTGGATTTCTGCACCTCTTTTCATGAGAAAGGAGAACTCAGTACTATGCTTAATAAAGTAAATTTGCATCTCATAACCTTACTTCAATTTAAAGTTTTACAGCTCTAAAGAAAACACCCCTCATATTATATGTTAAAAATATATGTATACATACATATATGAGAAATTGTTTTCGTTCGTGGCTTCTGTTATCCTTATTGATTTGATGAAAATTGAAAGGTTCATTCATGCTTATTTGATAACGGCGGGCACGTCCAAAGCAAAGTAAACTCGAACACAGGCACACACGTTTTTGAGTACATAAATATTGTACATATTGTCTGTATCAGTAAACCTTTGAATCTATATAAGACTAAAACGAAGAAAAAGAAAGAAAAATGCAAAAAAAAAAAAACAAGACAACAAGGGTACACAATTTTGTCGAGTAATGTGGGGAAAATCAATTTGATTTGGATTTACAGAAGCCAAAAAATCTGTCTCCATAGAAAAAACAAAAATCTTCGCCTTCTCCCGCCATTTTTTCCACACGTTTTAACATCGTCTTCATTGCCTTACCATTTACACTCAATCTTTTGAAAGTCAACAAAATCCATATGGATAATATTAGCTCAAGGCTGGAAACTTCGAATTCGAAATCTAAAATCAAAACCAAAATGAAACGAAAACTCAACGGTTGTTTGCTTTAAAACTATTTTCATCAAATATTATTTTGTATATCTATAGGCACACATTCACGCAAACATTTACACTCATACACATCAAGTATAGAGGGTTTTCCGCAATTGTGTACATATGTGTGTGTGTGTGTAGAAAGCGAATGGAATTTGTAGTCTTAAATTCGTTTTCCAACTTTACGGATGATGTCTCACAATGAAGTTACTATTTGGATTTGAAATTCAACATTGCGGACTTTGTCAGTTAATCTTCAGCTTATCGTATTCAAATAGTACATTTTAAATATTGCAAACGATGGCAACTGTGGCTATTTGAGATCGAACTTAATTAACTCAAAGATAGTTCCATATAAAAATTGCCCTCTTTTCAAATTCTACGTGATCAGCGAATTTATGGAAACTTTTTAACATACACAATAAAATTTTGTATAATTTTTACGAAATGTGGTAACCCTGTTCAAACTTGTTTCTATGCTAAATTTGTTCGTACATTCTTAGTGGAATTAGTAGTGATTGCGATTCAATTAAATAGAATTTTTTGTCAAACCCAATTTTTCCAGTTTTTTTCGTTATGTGGAAACCCTAACTTAAAATGAGCTATACTGGTCTTTATGTCGTAGATATTTTCTTTAAGTGAGATTTTTTGAATAATTTTTCCGAAATGTGGCAACGCTAGTAACATTTTTGATGCTAATTTTTTTCTTTCGGTGATAGTGCGCTTCATTTAAATTATTTTTTAGGATATCGTAGATATCTGTCAATACAATTTTTCAAATTTTTTTAGACAGGTGGCAATCGTTCGTACTGTTAAATTGTATACGTAAATTTTTTTTTTAAATAGGTTTTTTATTGTAATTTGTTTTTTAAGCTGGCAACCCTGATACATTTTTGCTCACTTTAAAATTAGTTTATAAGTTTTCAGTAATTAGTTGTAATACAATTTTTTCTATTAAATTTAAATATTTGGAAACACAGTTGCCTACTTTTGTTTTCAAAAACCTTCTTTAGATAGAAAATAAATATGCAAAAATACGTGCAGCCGTTTAAATATAAAAATTTATAAAAAGTTTTCTCTATCGTTTAGTTATAATACGCGCTGTAACGCAGAATAATTTTAAAATATTTAGACTTTTTTAGGAATGCAGTTTGATAGCGTATTTAATTTAGTATTTTATTATATGTGCATTTTATGAAAAAAAAGTTAGCAAAATCAAAAATTTTAAAAATTATAAAAAATTTAGCGACAGTTAGCCACTTCAGATTGACAATTTATTATGTTTAAATAAATAAGCTACTCAAAAAATTTCTACAAACTTTTCTAAAAAATTTTAAAATTTGTATGGAATATTGTTGAGTTTTCATTAGTTTTGTATAAAGTTTGAAACATTAATTTACAGGATTTTTTGGTATGCATGTGAAATTAACAAAAAAAATTATCTTGAGCACCTTGCCATTCTACCGGTTTTGTCCGCCACTGTACACACATATTTCTGTCCTATACGCTACATATACTATTTGTAATACTAAAGAGAGTTACACATTTCGCTCCTCAGAACATTTCTCATAAAACCCTGAAAAGCATAAATTGAAACTTCAATCCATCAAAGTAATTTCGCCAATTTTTGTTTTTGTTTTTACACCAACTTTTTTGTTTGTTTTACCAGCTGCAAATGCAAACTGGCCAGGCCTCAAATAAATTTACAAACACAAGTGCCTGTATTCATGTACATGTGCATACATATGTACAGAGTGATAGTATAAACAGATAAACATTATTATACTGAGTATGTTTATATGGCCACAAGTGTTTTGAAAATAACCAAATACAATGGCAAATATTTGCGCTGCGCTTTAAAAGTCAACCTGTCAATGGGATTGCCGCTATAGCTGTTCACACCCACAAATGCATTACATAAGTACGAACACTCACACACACACGCACCGCCGCCGTCTACATGACTTCCATCAGGGACACATAAGCAATTACGAAATATACAAGAGCAAATACACACACACACACACATGGAACACACCCATTCAACAAGCGCAACCAACCGTTTCCGTTGGCTGTCAAATTGAAAGTGGATTTGAGGCCAATGTATGTACATATGTTGGCCATTCGTGACCGCCCGGTGAGCTATGTCTGCCAGCGATGCTGCTATACCTGTTGACCTGATAACGCCAAGGTAAAAAATGCAATAAATCTTGGCAAAACTTGAGAGTCAGTGTAGTGGATGGCAAAAAAAAAAAACTAACAAAAACAAAAAATCAGAAAAAAAAACAGAAAGGAAGAACGTAAAATGGGTTAGGCGAGCGAGTTGGTGAATGCCTGCCTGGAAAGCCACTTCAGTGCTGATTTTCATTCGAGTAGTAATGCACACTTGCATTTTGTTTTAACTTATGGCTGTATGCAGGCGCAATATGAACTGCACACACCCACGCACACACATACGCGTATTACATATGTGTAAGTGTGTGTGTGTGTGTGTGTGTGTGTGTGATAAGTCTTAAGTATTTGAAGTGGCAGAAAATTGGAAGGTGTGCAAAAGAAATGCACAGTGTAGCCTACTTGAGAAACTGAATAATTCGCAAGGGAAAGAAAGCAATGTGCAGATGACGGCCAGCAAAATGTAAAATACAAAATTTTAAGAATAAATAAGAAGCGAAGAAGAGCTGGAGGGTTGGGAAAGCAAAGCATTTCAATGGCTTTATTTTTGCAAAAGCTTCTTTCCAACATGTCAAGCGCATTGAACTTGAGTAAAAGGTACGACTTATACCTGCCAAATATTTGCAAATACATTCAGAAATTGTGTTTGACTTGCTCTAAAAATTGGATGAGTTAATAAAAGTACCAAAATTGTAATAGAAATTAGGTTACCTTGCTCAAATTTTTGAAACTTTATATGTACAACCTTCGAAAAGGTAAGAGGTAAAAGTGAACAAATATTAATTAATTGGCAACTGGTGGCACACCAAAATAGCCTAATTTCTTGCTGGTTTTTAAGATATTTCCTTTAGCTTTATAAAATTGTGTGTAAAAAGTTTTGACACACATTTTACTACTAGACTTGTGAAAAGCAAGTCAAACTTTAAATTGTAATAAATTAGACAGATTACTAAATTGTAATTTCGAAACTTACTTTATTCGGACCAAAAAACATCGAAAAACATTCGTTCAAAACAAAACTTAAATAAACTTATTTGAAAAAGTGTGAAATCTTAATATATTAAATACAAGCGTCTTGCGCTTCGTCAGTGCTTCCCAAACTGTTAATTTCATTGTTTTCAGCCTGAAAGTATGCAAAATAAGCGATAACAGTTTTGAAATATTTGTATTACGATATTACCGATAACTTGTTTACGTGGATTAAAAATGTTTGGTTTCCGTCGAACGACGAGCTAAAATCAAAGAATTTTTAAATAAAAGTAATGGCGATCGCCATTGGGCAAATAATGAGAATTTATTTCCACCCTCTAAGCGTTAGGTAGGATGTGAACTAGAAATTCCGTAAGTAAAACTACTATTACTATTGGCGAAAATTGTGCACAGGTTTCCAAAAGGGAGCCATTGTTAGCATAGGCTAGCGCCAAAGTGGTGCCCAAAATAGAAGTGGAGACGCGCAGCAAACTAACTAGAGAAATTACCTTGGACCATAGACCTAATGCAGTGGCAGAAGTCATTTATTGAATCCGAAAATGCGCATGGAACCAGAAAAAAAACTACATGCTAGATTTATTCTTGTTAACTATTGTAAATACTATTCTTACCGTTTATCAGTACATTAACGACAGGTGTTATCTCCTGTGCACATT
The DNA here is from genome assembly GCA_951828415.1 of Anomoia purmunda. NCBI lineage: Eukaryota > Metazoa > Arthropoda > Insecta > Diptera > Tephritidae > Anomoia > Anomoia purmunda. Next base: position 107,072,723 of record OX639996.1, on the reverse strand, counting down.
TTCTTAAGTGAATTTTCTTCACCGACTAGACAGCCGGAGCTGTTAAAGATGAAAATTAGCTACCGAGCTTTCCACTAGCTAGCAGCCGGAGGCTAAGTTCATGTTAAGTTTTGCAAGCGTACAAGGTGGCATTGTAGAGAGCGCGAATTAGATGAAGACAAATTGGCAGAGAAACTTCCACGAAACTTGATGTGCTAGTCGGCTTTCAAACGCTACTAAAACTCTTTCAATCATCGAGTTAAAATAATATATCTTTACATATAAGCTTCATATGTATATCCAGCTGTTCTCAAAAAAGTTCACATGTGAGCAAAGGTTAATTTTTCGATCACAAAAAACTCGAACTTTTATAGCTTGAATTTTAAGATAAAATGCGACTAGAAGAAAAATAATAGAACGAAGCCGAAGCGCAGTATTGAGATGCTACGTACCACGAGTAGGCTAAAGGCTACATCCCAATAAGGAGAGAGTGGAAGGGGTGTGTGAAGCTGAAGACCGGTCAATTTCTTCACGGACGGTGGAGGTCCGTTTTTGAAAATCTCTTCGCCAAAATTACGGCTTCTACTCCAGTATATTTTGGGTAAAGGAAGTCATCATCAAACAGGAAAGCCCATTGGTTGCTCAACACTGCTATTCTGATAGCTAGGTCAAGGCCAGACCTCCTTTTCGATCGCCTCTAAATATTTCCGTATGTAACTGACTTATGTGGCAGGCCAGGCCACTTCTGCAGGGCAGGTGGACTCCTTGTCACCTTAGTGAGAGCTGGTCAAATAATTACCACGACATGCACAACTGCAAGAATCCGCTGGTCGGTAGTGGACTGCAAGCGGTGGATGGACTGTAGGGAAACTTCGTGAGCTAACGAAGCGACAGCTCTCGATCCTCGAAGAGTCTCGACCGGGCATTGCCGGATGGGGGTCATGAGGGTAGGCTTAATATCAATTTTTCATATTCTCCTCAGCTGTGCTGCTTTTTGCGCGTTGGGTTCAAGCACTTTGGCTCTTATTTCATTAACACTCCCGGAGATCTCTCAGGAGTGGAAATCGCTCTCGCTCATCTATCCTCTCTTTTCTTTTCTCGGAAGATACGCATCGGTTCCTTTGTTTTTAATTTACTTTGCATCTTATGACATTCAAAATATTTAGACACGCAGAGATTAAAAACCATCTAACTTATTGGCGCCTATATCACAAATATCTCAAAAACTTCCCTTTATATTTTGGATTTATACTTCACTCGATACTCGTAGCTCAGTAAAGACAACACCATTTTTTTTATTTGAATGATGAATGAGAAGAATGAAAATCTATTCGTTATTCGAAATTACTTGTAGGATGAATAAAAATTTATTCGTCGCTCAAAATTATTTCAATAACAAATAGAAATGTATTCTTATTTTTTCTTCAATAAATTATTTAATTTTCTGATAACTTCCATCCCTAGTTTGAAGCATAGAATAATTTTGGCGAAAGCAGGCCATTGATAGATTGTTTTCAAAACTATATGCTGCTGTCGCAAATGTCGTTGGATGAGAAATCCGTTTTCTTAACGTGCGAGCGCACGCCTAAGGCCTTTAAACATCTACCTTGGGCTGTATTTGTCTTACTGCTTGGCAGATTTGCCATAGTAATTAGTCAAACTTTTAAGGTCGAGGAGAGACTTGCATTGCATAGACAACTAATAAATTCATCAAACTACCAAAACTTTTTCTTCGTTCTTCCTCATTTAGCCGAAGCTCATTTTCTTTAATTTAACCGCAACAAAGTCTTAAAGTCTTTGCCGTTCTTGCCTTTCCAATGAATTTTTCATTGTCTTTTCGCCATAAGTTGAACGAAGTAAAGCTACGAAAATCCTTGAATTGAAATCCTCTACGGAGCATTGTCGATATGCAGAAGCGTAAAATAAATCGGTCAAGGCATGAAGGGTAATAGCAACGTATCAATACCAGATATACTTATAGCATTCGAGAATAAGTAGGAAAATGATGAGCGAGCATAAATTGCGAACAAAAGGAAATGTTAAATGAAACTTTACATACTTAGATAGTTACATATGTATATATATACATACATACATACTTATGTATGCAAGTACAGTTAAATATGTTTGTAAATGGGTGTAAAATGTGGAATAAGGAGCTGCAGATGGAAAATGTCATCTGAGCAATCAGCAATGGCAAGGCGAACTGTGAAATTGTGAAAAGAAGCAGTAGGGGGCGACGCCACAAAATGAGTGTCAGATTTAAATGGATGAATGCAGAAGTGTAGAAATGGGGCATTGTTAGTGACTTTGATCTGTTGGGTTGGTTTCAATGCTTCAAAAACAGTTCATATCGCTTGAAAGCATGTGGGTTATATGGAAAATGCGAAATGTGAAAAGCGAAGGATTGGCGAGAGTGGGCGCAAATAGGACCAGAAGAATAATTGCAATCGATTATTTGCAAGAATCGCTTTTCAGTTTGCTTTGCGTATAACTGAGAATTACGGTTGTAAAGGTTTCAAAAGCAGTATGCTCAAACTAAATGAATTCCAAATGCGAATACTAACAAACATGAATTGGACGCACAAACATAGACACTTGATTGTAGATTACTACGATGATTTGGTTTGGTAGTTTTGTGGTCTTTGCACAATGGAAATTTCTTTAAATTTTCTTACTTCGCTGGCTATCAAGAATGTTGATTTTACCACATTCGGCTTATTGGTTTGATTTGAAATTATGACGATAAACTTATGTAGGTATTGGAAAACGCTTTAAGTTTTGTGTATTGTTACTTACGTTGTAAAGGATAGTATAGCTGAAAAAGTTTAGTTTCAGCGAAAATAATGCGTGTTTTTACATGAATTTCGAAAATTTTCGAAAACATTAATTGTACATAGAATTTTTTACATTAATTGCTCTTGGGCAATTCCATTTCATGTCATTGTGAAATCTATACGATTTTGTGTTTTTTCTTTCAAATTTAGATACATCGGAAGTACTATAGGATTTTTATAAGTAAATAGTGTTTGTGATTCTGTTTTAAAAGAACAAAGCTATTCGATGGCAACTATTTTTTATTTCGGTAACAAAAGTTATATTTCTACAATTATTTGTTATGTTGCCTGATTACAGTTATGCAAGAGAAATATTTTTCCTGTCTCCAATAAGAGTTATTTGCGGCTCTCATTGGGGATTATTTGAGTTCCATGACTACTGAAATAGTCATGAACTAGTCTCAAAATAGTTCCTTACTTCAAAAATGGAAAACTGCTGTCTATGTATATGTGGGAAATAATATAAATAATCCGAGAGAGACATATTGCATAATATTTTTTGTTGCCTTTCGTGTAAGTTATGATAATACTGTATGCATACTGAAGAACGTGAAAAAAATTATACAACTTTGTGACACAATTGCCTCTATGCAAAATAAAATCCCCAAATTGTACAGTGAGTATAAAATTTACTGAATATACAGTAAATTAGAAATTTCTGAACTTCAGTTGTAACTTTCGAAATTCGAAATGAAAATTTCTGAATTTGAATGGTAACTTTCGGAATATGAATTATAATTATATAAATTTAAAGTGAAAATTCTGAATTCGAATTGTAACTTTCTGAAATTGAAATAGAAATTCTGAATTTGAATTGTACTTTTCTGAATTTGAAGTAAAAATTATGAATTTGAAATGGAAATTATGAATTTGAAATGGAAATTCTGAAATTGAAATGGAAATTCTGAACTTGAATTGTAAGTTTCTGAATTCAAATTGGGCTTCCTGAATTTAAAATGGAAATTCTGAACTTAAATTGTAATTTTCTGAACCTTAATTGGAAATTCTGTATTTGAACTGTAACTTTCAAAATTTAAAGTGGAAATTCTGAATTTAAATTGTAATTTTCTGAACTTTAATTGCAATTTTCTAGATTTAAAGTGGACATTCTGAATATGAGTTGCAAATTTCTGACTAAAACTGAAAAAGATGTAGTAATCTACTTTAAAGCATGTTGTTTGTTTGTAGATTGCTATGTACTCGTAAATAGTTGGTGTGATTATATATGTATTATATATCTAAGTAATCCCATAGCTCTTGCTCTTTTTGTACAAAAATATTTCAACAAATATTTTGCCACCACTGCTTCTTAGCATCCATTTACCATTTTATTATCATCGTCGTTAGTGGGGCAGATGCTTATACAATTACTATATATTTTTGTATGTAATTCACTGCCATTCACTTCACCTTCTTCTTCTTCTTCTTCTTCTTCTTCTTCTATTCATATTACAAGTATTTTTCGCAGTTTAGTTTGTGCTTTTCGGTTTAGAGTTTGCATTTAGAATATAGTATTTTTTTTTCGTCTATGGCTTGCCACAAAACCTTTCATTTCTGATTTTCATAATTTCGCTTGTTGCAAGTAACGTTTATTGCGCCAAGAAGAATGCCATGTCACAGAGGTGGTAGCGGGGGATGGCGCGCGAAACCATTTAAAATACCAATAATTGTAGTGGCGAAAAGTTAAACGATAGAGCGGAGCAAAAGAACGGAAGGAAAATGTAAATTGCAATAAAAAAGTAAAAAATGCAAAATTGTTGGTAAATCAGAGGCTAGTGGTGGAAGTAAAGAGCATAAACTGGCGTCATGGATGCCCACGTTACATCAGAGCAGCCACTTTTCGACCGTGAATTCAGATGGGAGGTAGAAGCGGTGAATCCATAGAAAATATCGTTTTTAGCAACATGAAAAATATGTAGGTACATGCTAGATTTAAGTGCATACAAGTATGGCACATAGATATCATATTTTGCTGACGGTCAATACAAATAAAAACAAATTGTTGATAACGTGTGAAGACTGCGTATAATCTCATAATAATTTGCTACTCCTTTTATTTGCTCCATTCACGTTCAGCGCAGATTATGAGAAATTATAAATATATGTATGTATATATTTATGTACATAGAGTAATCGCTGTTAGAGCAATAATAATGCAACAAATTATTTCTATAAGCAGTAAGCTGACGCGGTATCGCTTGGGTGGCTCTGGTAAATATTTTGAAAATAGTAAAGGTACCTTTTAAGTGCTCATTATTATCCGGAAAGTCCGTGCAGCGTGAGTGCCAGGGTTAGAGGATTTGAGCACTTAAAAATAAACTTAAAGGCGAGCAGAAAATACAGCATCGAAAGCATGTCAGCTAACGGAAAAGGAGAAACTCGACTGTTGATTATGCGGGTACAATATATATGTATATATAATATATGTGAAATTAAAATCGGATTCTGCTTAAAATAAAATAACAACTAGCTTCATATATAGAAATTGGTTAAGAGCAAGTTCAGTTAAATTGCAATTATAATATCAAATATAATTTTTCGACCGAGTGCCAGTTTTAATTTGAAAAATATTGGAAAAAAGTCACAATAGTCAAAGCGGTATAAATTATAAAGTGACGAGGAGAACTGGTCGAAGATTAAAGTATTAGTCACACTGTAACAAAAACCATGCAAATTATAGTCTTATACTTTATAAAAAATTTATGAAAATTTTCATCAAAATTTAAAATTTTTTTTAGAAGAATATTTAGACATTTTTCGGGAACGCAGTTTTATAGTTTATTTAATTTGGTATAATAAAGTGCAAATTTGAAGGGTCTAAAAACTATCGCTGTGTTTTTTTTAACAATAATTTTTGGATTATTGCCGATCTTCAACTCTTAGTTGTATTCAAAAAAATAATAACAAAATGTATTGAAAAGTTTTGACTGTGTGGTTCTGCCAAACTTAATTTTATTTACTTTTTTGTAAATTAAAATAAAGTAAATTCTATAACCAAAACCATGATGAATGCTTTCTTGAATATTTATAAAATACCCGCAAATTAAAAAAAAAATGTTCTCTAAAGTTCTAACTTTTTAATATCGATTTTTAGAAAACTAGCGGGTTTGCAGTTTGGAACTAAAGTTCAAAGTTTCAAGTATCTAAAAAATCTTGTTGATTTTCTATAATTTTTTTGCTGACGGTGTTCAGCATTTTTTTCCAAGCGTATAGAATTTACTGTATTTTCTGCCATACCTGTTCAAATCTGGCGCGGATACCGCCGAAACCGTTTTGTCTCCAAACCAGATTTGACAAATGAGATAACGGAAAATTCAGCCAATATACATACAAATTTTACCCTGTCGTAATATTTTTGGTATGGAAACTTATTGTAAATAGGACGTGGTGGATTACAAACCATGACTTTCGTGGTAGCCTTTTGAAAAAATGAGGTGAAATGAAAATGAAATATAAGATGTGTTTTATGACAATGATATTCTTTCTAAAGAAAAATACTCTGTTTCCTTTTCAAATGACATGAGCTGTCAAAACAAATAACAAATTAGTTTGCCCGAAATAAGCGTCTAATTCCACGACAAAGTTGTACGCTTAATCACGCTGTAAATATTGGCAACATGATGCCAGCAACATTTTGGTACAGCTTTTTAAAATCCATTTGTCATTTAAGTTTGCGTGAGTAATCACAGTTCGCCACTTTATTTTAGATATTGTTTTTGCATCATATGTTTATATTTACTTTTATGCGGCAACTTTTAGGCGTTTCGTTAATTTTGGTCGCTAGCAACATTTAACGGCAACCCAGATACATGTTGCTAGAGAAATTTTATGACTGTAAAGTTAGTACTAGCCTTAACTCAACAAAAAATGATGAATTCAGTGAGTCAATGTCGCGTAAAAGGAAGGCGATAAAACTAAACTGAATGTGCAGTTTATCTACTACTGTTTTTTGGCAAATTTTAAAAGCTAAAAGTCTGCGCAGGTTTTTGCAGCAAAGGTCAGTCAATACCATAACAGATTTTATTAAAAATTTTGCAGTTTAATTTTACAAATATTGAGTAAAGATGAATGCAAACGCGATATTATATTAAAAATATAAAAAAATTATATGAATTGTCACTTCCATGTATTAAGTATACTTAAAGTAAATCTTTATTTCGAGTTATACTACGTAAGTGATTTAATAACCGATATTATATATTTCCTCAAAACCACGTTTACTTATATCCATGTAGGATATGTATTAACCTACAACCAAATCTTTAGAGAGTGAACACGGAAGTAGCCGCCAAGTCTAAGGATCCTCTGTCCATCATTAACATATACGCGACGCTGAGCAGCATATCCGTTTCCGTTGAATATTCACCGACGCCCCATGCTATTAGTAGTCATTCAATTGTTAGCTAAGCTACCACAATAGGCATACAAATTAATTGTACCAGCATTCACTACTAACGCAATACAAACATCCATACAAATATTGTATTTTACATACTTAACTACATACATACATATATTCATATATACACAGATATTTAGTATGCTGGGAGCATGGCGGCGTTGAAGTTCTCTGAACTATCAATTATACCCGTTTAATGCCAGATTGACGGCTAAGGTGGGTAACTATGGTGGCCAGTCGTTCTATTAGCTATCCGGGCGGGTATGTAAAGTATGTAGCTTCGCTCAAGGACAATTATCATCTGTACGTTGGTGCGCGTTGAATCAAGTGGGTCCTCAGGTCGTTCGTATGCCCAGGGAATAGGCGAGAAAGCGGAAGATATTACCTAAGGAAACAACTGGCCAGGTGCCACATCAATGCTATATGCGGCTTTGAAATCACACACATTAATTACCATAGTTAGTTTTGTTGATCTATTGTAGTACTGCATTCATACATGCAACGCTCGTCCCGCGCCTTAAGCTATGCAATTATAACCGATTCGGATGCATGCGAAGTCTCACACAATTAAATATGCGAATTGATTGTTTCGAAGTTGTATTATTTAAGCAAAATTTAATTAAAAATTAGTTACTGATAAGTGCCGTTACAGATTACGAAGGAAAGAAGAAGCAAAAGAAAAAGTACATAAGCGATTTCATGAGCGCTTTAGTGCTGGTTTAACAAACCATGGCTGTATATTCAGACCAGAAGCTGGCCATTGTAGATGGATGAATTGGAATGGAATGGAATTGAGGTAGGCAGGATATCCGAAATGGATTTCCAAGCACTCTGGCATAATTGCCTAAGATTTGGAATATACAAAGGGATAGGGGAAAAGATAGATATGGTACTATATTTTTACACCACAAATCTTCCAGACATGCCTTTGTAGGTTTGCTGAGAGTTTTGTCAATGCCGAGAATCAGTCTTTTGCCAGCTCTGCACTTTGAGAGGACTCCGTACCCTAGACTAACGGCATTTTGTCTGAACGGTGGTCGGATAATCGGTGTATTTTTATCCATATACGACGATCCCAATTCTTCTATTAAGAAGGCGAAAAGTGGAGGTCCTACTAATTCTAGTTCGCTACAAGGGTGGACAGCTCAATAAAGTGCTCATCTTTTATAGGACTGTGTAGACGTGCGTAGAATTTTGACAATATGAGATTTTGAGCCGGACAAAGCACGTAGAGGATAGCGAGACATCGCATACTAATGCACCGACTTCATCTACCCCCAACGAAGCACAGCAAACATTCATCGCATCGACGATCAATTTGTTGGAAGTATGAGGGGAATTCGAGCCCTAAACTAACATCATTGGGACCAGTCGAGTCCAGGATAACCCTTGCGGTGACATTTACAGACAGCGATCCAAATCTCCTGTTACACTCGGGCAGTAGCGCGTTTCCATCCAAGTGCCAAGTGGTTCTGCCCAAAAGCGATTATCTTCTACAGGTTTGTGCGGATTTGCTTAGAGTTTTGGCAATATGAGATTTCGAACTGGGCAAAGCCCGTAGAGTACAGTTTAACATCGTGGGCATCGAAGGGGACATCTTTCGCTAGACTAACATCATTTTGACTGGACCACGATACGATATCCATAGATGACGACTCCAATTTGCCTTTTACGAGGGTGGAAAGCAGAAGCCCAACTGATATCTCTAAGTCTCTATCGGCATGTTCAACGTTATGTGCAAGTTCGGGTTGAAAGCGATAGTGTGTAAGAGTCTTCTGATTCAGTTTGTTTTCAGAATTAATTTTGATCCCATGAGTTAACGCGAAAGTGAAAGGTCGGCCGTGATAGTCGCGATTGGCACTGCATTTTAGTAGGCAGCATACAAAAAACCTGCAAATTTTTATATTTACAAAGAACATACACACACGCACCACATATATGTATATTTAAATATACACGCAACAAATTAGTTAACCTGCAAAAATTGTATTCAAAAGTAATCAGCTGAAAAATGTATATAAAATTGGATTAACGATATTTAAATTGTCCTTTTAGCTAAATAAGTTTGCATCATATATGCCAGTGTGTGAGTGTGGGTGTGAGTGTGAGTGTGAGTGTGTGTGTACATAAGTGATTTTGTATTCACAGCCGGCATGTGAATTTCAATTTCATTCTCCAGTTTTGTGGTGTAATTTTGAATATTTTATGAAGCAAGCGGCGACTCGTACCACAATCAGATGTTGGTGGGACTTTTAATTGTTCGCCCGGGTATTTGCCAAAGGTGAAAGGATACAACTTTCGTTTATTATATTTTCATATACATGTATGAATGTAGGTATTACTAGGTGAGCGTGTGTTTGTATGCAAACGTAAACTTAATTTGAATTTACAATATTATTGTGCGCATTTTGAATTTGTAAAATTTATTTTAACCGGAAATTTAAAAGTTGCCGCTGGACAATGTTGTCCAGGTTAAATTCATATACTCGTATGAATATGCAAAAAATATATTTATGTGTGTATGCATGTTTTGTATGTTATGTATGTTGAGCTTAAATACATATGAATGTATAAGTATAGGTCTGCTTGCGGAAAATTTGCATTTGTAGATCTCGATTGGCGCAGTGCTTTAGTGCAGAATATTTTTCTGTCTCTTTTTTTTTGAAAGCGCCTGGCACACTTAATTAATTTATTACAACTAACAACCCAACATCCGCTCTTTTGTGCATTTCTGACCTCACTAAGCGTTTTTTATGGTTTTTGTTTGTAGTATAATTTGTGTTTGCATATTCATGGATTTGAATTAGACACTTGAAGTGCACTGACCCGGCGCTGTACTTAAATTTTGCTTTCGTTGTATAGGATGAGAAATTTGGCTGTAAGTGAAGTGTATAATAATTTATTGGCGTAATTTTCAAACTGCTGAAAAATACTTATGTGAAAATTGTGACTTTTGCGCTTTTTTTTTTGTTTGAAATGTTTTCGGTTTTCAATGCATACTGTTGGGTTAAAATTGTTAGCGAATATGTGAAATACTGTCATAAAGAAATTTAGGATAAGGGGATATCTCAATATAAAGATGATTAATATAATAAAAAAATACAAATATGACGTTAGAGGCTTAAAATATTGCACTCAAAATTTTAAGCACGAAATTTTACTAGAGTTCAACGAACGTTAAAAGCTTTTGTAGACTAAAAAGGAAGCGTAAATTGCAGGAATGTTATAATACAAGATTGCATATTCCACAGCAAAATGTGATGAGAGTAAAGGCCATGCTAAATAGAAAGCTTGTTTCGCTTTGACAACCAAGAAGTTCTCATCTTTTCGCGCATGTTGAGCGTCAGCTGATTATCATATTTTTTATTAATAAATTTCAACAAAAAATAAGGTAAATTTAAAATTTAGCCAAAATAAATGCTCAGCAATATATTTTTTTAGCCTTTCACAATAAATAAACGAGTATTGTATTTGTCGCTTTTCGGACAAAGTCACAAATATCCCGCAAAGCCTAAATCTATTATGTAGCACAGCCTTAAATTGTGTGCTTCATCTTAAGGGGGGAGTTAAAGACTATAAAAAAGTTATTTCATCTTCATGAATGGAAATTGAGCGTCAATGAAATATTAGGTTGGGTTGAGTCAATAATGGACATCGAGATTTTTTTTCTCTCTCTGAAAAATATGCTATGCTTTCTCTGAAAAATATGCTTTATCAATTTCTTAAACATAAAAAAGAAATTCTGCGGGATATATAGGGTGATTTCGAAGTTTAAATAATTAAAAATAAAACGAATTGAGATAAATATAGAAATATATGCGCCAAAATGCTCAAAGAAACAGAAAAATCGTTTAGCAATATCTGTTTGCGCGTAATTTTGAAAAAATTAGTGGTATGAATTTAATTAACTTAACAGAAAACAAAAAAAAAAAAAAAAAAGGTGAAATCGAACAATAACCGCACCTCCCTTCAATATAACGGTAATTTTCAATAATGAAACAAAAACATTTCTAAGTTAAATATTCAGAGTTCTATTAGAAACAAATTCGCGATTTGAAATTTCCTAAAATAGTAGGTACATCTAATAATTCTTTTTTGTCCAGATTTTATTTATTTCAAAAATAATTTTTTTATTTGGAAAATATTGACAAAAAATTAAAAATAAGAGTTATTTTAATTTTTTCAAATAAAAATTATTGTAAAGAAATCGTTCAAAGTAAAATTCGAATATACCATAATCCATAATCCATAAGAGAAGACATTTTGCTTAACACATAATCATTATTTTGGGATTTTGCTATTTTAAAATTTTTATTTTTTTTTGCTCAAATTTGATCGATATTTTCTGATTTCTCTTTTTCGATCGAAAATAATCGCAAATCATGTGCTTAAATGCTTCCATTCTACATTTGATCGAATTGTTTTTCGATCATAAAAAATAAATCCTATTGTTGTGGTTTTTTTTTTTGTCATCATCGGCAAGTTCGAATGTGGTTGGAAAATTTTTAATCCAAAAGTAATGATTTTTTTAATCGAAAATATCTATCAAATTTGATCGAAGAAATAAAAATCACAAATGTGATCGAAAATTCAAAAGCATAAAATAACGATTAAATCGAAAATTTCTTAATACAATTATAACAATTAAATTAGTTTTTTTTGTATATACTTTGTAACCGTTGCGGTCCCTAGTTAAAGTAGATATTTCGGATATCACCAAAACTCCTCATTAACATCTTTTTTTCTTTAATTTTTTTGGCCCGATTGTATTTACATCAACAATAATATAATATATAATATGAGTTTTTTTATTTAGAAAGCATGAAATATTCCAGTGTAGAAAAAAACTATTAGCAAATTTTAGAAGTCTGACAAAACCATCTCTACCATATAAGCACAAAGGTGGACTATACAAATAAAATAAAAATCGATATTTTAACAACTCGGTTACAAAAATTTAGAAAATCGATATTTCTACTCTTTTCAAACGCAAGTCTACTGCTTAGATCACTCGTAATCCGATTTCAGAATTATTGAAATAAAGCAAAACCAACCTTTAAGGCAATTCAAATGATCAACGCTTTTAAAATAAAAAAATGCATGAATTCATTGATATTACAATGATTTGAAATTTAATAGACTCTAACTGAACTACACACACATCTTGGTTTCAAGTTTTAATCGACGTACATATGTATATTTTTGTTAACGATTTCCTCAAAGTACATTGAGACATAACAATAGCTGACTGACTTCAAAGACTTGCCACACACAAACACACACACACCCACATTCACACATTTTAAGATTTCAATCAGAGCAACTAAGTGTACTACATATATAGCTGACGATATCGGAAGTGCACGCTTCAACTGATGTCACAAAAACCGAACGAAACAATAGCAACAAAGGACACTTCAGCAGCGACAACAACAACTAAATATTATAGAATGTACAGTAGCAATAACAGTAAAAAGTGTTTGCCAAGTGGGTGCCAAAGGCGTCGCTAAAACAAATACTTACTTACATATATCTCGGTACATATGCACACATACATACATACATATGTATGTACATTTGAAGTGTATGTTGCTAGTGTGTGTGCATGTGTATGGTTCGGTGGTGGTAGTAAACAGTAGGGGTTTGTTGTAATTACGCCAACCTCAAAGCTTGTGGTTAGTTAGAAAATAGATTGAAACCAAAGTTCAAGATGTGGAGACATTTGAACAGGAAAGGGCATGGACGGAATTGATTTTACCCGCATACTACTTAGGAATCTGTGGTGGACGGTATGAAAATGATAACTCTATGTTTGGTATGATTGAGATTTATTCAAAAATATAATTTACTGATAATTCCAGATATTTCGTTTTTAGGTCGATTGAATAGAATATTGAATAATAATTGGCTGAACTTTTCACGTACATTCCGTTCCATTTCTATTAATAGGTCGATTGAAATAAATGGAAAAATAAAATATATTACACTCGGAAATCGAATTCAGGGACATTCCATGTAAAAAGAAAAAACTTCACAAATTTTTGTATTTCAAAAATCATCGCATTCAGTAGAAACCTATAACCTTAGTAACTGTATTTTATTAATGTCTTGAAAAATATTTTTTACATTGGAAGGGTTCAAAACAGTAACGAAATTGATTTAGTAAACCAAAATGTTCGCAGAGTTTTTACTTTGTACCACCAATTGCAGCTTTAAATTCTGTTTAATATTTTTTTAAAGGTTATTTCATTTTAAATGCGCTTTTCGCAGAGTATATATTTTACAATACATGCAAAACTATTTTGAAAATTAAGTGTGTTGGCTAAAATTCGTATTTGAGTACACAAAGGCAAAATAAAGGGAGGAGTTTTTTTCAGTGTGCCTCAGTCACATTTATTTAAATATTAGTTTGTTTTTTTTTTTTAACAATTTTATACATTAGTAATTTTTTTCAATGTTAAAAAATATATTTAAAAAGTTTCGATGGATGTGTGCCACTAACACAATGAAAATGGTCCAGTGTTACTTTTCGCAATATTGATAATATTTTCCTTGATAAATTTTTTAAACTAATTTTTTTAAGAAAATTTAGTTAATTCATTAACAAAAACTTAAAAAATCGGAATTTTAAACTTTGTAAAAATTTTATGAAAATTATAAAAATTTACTAAATAATGGCACATGCAGGAAATGATACTTTATATAGAAGAAAATGTGCAATACTGGCCGCAAAGAGAATTTCAAAAACCAACAGACATTTGACTACTGAAATTTAAATATTAAAAGTTTTGTTTTAATTTTTGTAAAATTTTTAGGGTAGTAAAATTTATATTTTTTTTTTGGTTTATCTCAAGCACATAGAGGCGACGTGACACTTAATGGAGGTATAGTGTTGGAAATAGGGCTAATGAGAAAGCAACAAATTTTCACACGGCTAGCGTGGCACAGCCGCTGAATGCTGGCCTAGCGATACCATGTCCCATGGTTCGAGCTCTGATAAAGCCTAGAATGCAAGAAGTCTGGATTAGGAGATGTGGTGATCTTCGAAAAAGCACTTTGGAAAATTGTTGTTCTTTCATAATATTCCCTAATAAAAAACTCTCAATTTTTAAATAAAAATAAAATAAAATTCCTTTGATTCGCTAAAAATTGACAGCCCTGAGTTCATACGAGTGGATTTCATTAGATAACTAGAATGTCCGTAGAAAACAAAAGATTGCACCTTCCACGCTGAGAGCTGAGAGCTGAGAGCCGAGAGCTGGAAGTGATGCAATAAAATATAGATAGTGAGAGAGTGAAGGAAAAATTCGAAAAAAATAGAGAGAGAGAAGCGGGGAAACATTGCCTATGTAAAATAAATGGAAAATACTATTATTTTCTCAGCGAATGCAAATGTCAAATCGACAAAGAGAGAATTAGAGGTCCGCGGAAGGCGCAATCTTATATTTTATCATTCTTGACCTGAAACAATTTTGCAAAATTTTTACTTTAGCGAACTTTCACTTTTCCAAGAATCACGTATAAAAATGTCAAATGACAGGTCAATGTCAGTAGCTGTATTGAAAGGAAAAAATAATAAATTTTTTTATTTTTGGTGGGTTGGTGACCTCCGAAATAGCTCTAACTTCTCCATTGTTGAAAGGAAAAAATTAAAATTAAACCTCTTATTAAAATGCCAAAAGCTCTGCAACAAAAAAAAAAAACCATGAGAAAAATGAAACAAAGGCTTTAGTACAAATTAATTTCAGCTGTGTATTGCGACCTTACTTAGCATAAGAAAACCAAAAAAGAGTGTCTCTCTGACTTTTGCCAAAGGCACTTTGGTAATGTAGTTATCTTAAATGTCGGTTAGGCTACCTTTGTACCTTGTGTTTCACGTGAGGACTAACCAAAAATGTGAAGGACCAAAGGAAATGGCTTTTGATAATACTTTGAAAACTCAATTTTTTCCTGTTAAATATTAAAGAAATGACGCACAATTTATATGACTAGCATTTGAGTGCACTTGTAAAAGTAGCGGGAAAAAATTTTTAGTTTAGGTGAGTGGCGAGATGGATTTCAAATTAAAAAATAGCGAATAAAAGCTATCTATTGCTATTGTGAAACAAGAGGCGCGTGCGATTGCCGGAAGGCATAAAATTCAATATCTCTACCCATGCAAAATTAAAACAAATCACAAGCCCAATTTCTCATTTCATTTCATTATAGACCATACATTGTGCCTTGTGCGAGTATATTTACAAATTAATATTGCGGTATTGCATTTCATTACTTTTTGATGTGTTATGTGTTTCCAATGAAATTGCTGTACTTTATTTTACAATTTTACAATTTTTCAATTTTTATTTCGCCCACTGTTTGTCTATTTGTGCCAAAGGCGAATGATAAGTTTTCGATTTCATTTCAAACTTGCCATCGGGCGTTTACTTTTGCGCGCCACTCTGTCAATAGGGACGCCGAGTGTCTACGAGTATAAGATAGCAGTTGCAGTGTTTGTTTTCATGTAAGTGCTTGCCTATGCTTTGGAAAATTGAAAAGTGCAAAATTAATAAAAAAAAAAAAAATCACTCTAAGAAAATAGCGTTCAAGTTTTGCAGCTATCGCAGTGCTCACCATCCATCCATCCATTGAATTCGATGTGCTGCCCGCACTTGACAAACATCAACGGTGGCTGGCTTTGACAATTTGTTGATACTGCATCAATAAATAAGTCCCTTGTACTGCGAATGAATGAATGAATGAATGAATGAACGAAAGGGAGACACTGGAAGAAATGATGGTTTTTTATTTCCTCTGACAGTCAAACAAATGAAGTGGCGCTGACGTGTGAAAGAGATTGTTAAATCAGACTCTTTTACAATTCTGTGCAATGCGTTTTTTTATTATTAATGCTTTTTATTTGTTAAACAAATCGGCTTAGTGTTTGAGTGTCCTTGCAATGATAATGAGAATTCCAATGATGTTAGCTTTCGAGTGGCAAAACAAAATAGTGTAATCTGTTAGATGATTTTATACTGACCTGCACATTTTTTTATTGACCGAAAATGAGTTTTCGAAAACCTGGCAAGTCTGCGGTTATGAATTCGAACCCAGGTAGAGTTTGGAAAGAAATCTGATGAGGAGATGTGGTGACCTCCGAAATAGCAACTTACACTCTACAGACAACGAAACATTGCTTTTTCCATTTTTTAAGTTTTTTTTTTCGGTTTTTGGGAGACCCACCAAATTAGTTAACAATATAAAATTGTTAAATACACAATTAGGTTTAGTCCGTGGAAGTCTTTTGAGGAGAAAAGGTTTACCGATTATAAAAATAAAGCTTTTTAAGTACTCTAACCATCACTAATTTTTTCTCCCAAGTAAAATACTTGGGCAACTCTTCGCGTTTTAAGCAATTATTTTTTGCTTAAAAAATATTGGTATTAGCTTTTTTTCGATATAGAACAATCCTAGCGGCGAGACGATTGAAATCACTACTTTCCTTTTTGCTCATGCATTTTTGAACCACCGTAAGGAATCTGCTACACTCTCGGCTATGACTTAATGATTAACAAAATCAGAGGGTGGGTTCCTACTATAATTTTTTTTTTGTAATGAATTGAAGTAGTCCATGGATTTAGCAATTTAGTTAATAGGCAAGACAGATGACTAATGTGGATTACCAGTTTTAATTTGCATTAGCTCGCCGTAAATGCAAGAAATATTGCGCTTTTCGATCTTTCCGTGGCCGATAATAATCTTGTTTGGCATTCCACACAACATACTTAGCTTCTTTGTCTGCAGGCATTTGGTTTTCCCAGACACTAAATGCACAAGATTGTCATCTGTTATTGTGAAATCTAAATGAGCATTTGTCTCATCTAATGGAAATCAACTCTGTAGTAGCGTATTTTGGACAATTACGAAGTTAATAATTTGAATATTTTTAAGAAACTACAAAAAGTGTACGTTTTAAAGTCTATGTGAGACTACGTAAAAAGTGGCGTTTTAAACCGAACAATGACCATTGGATATACGCAGCGATAGTAATCGATAATCAAGGAAAAACTCATCAGGGTACAAAGGAGACGTTCTCCATCTAGCTAAAACTTATACCTTTAGATCTATGCGGAAAACTGAATGCTGTTCGCTTGAGCGCGTTGTCAAGTTGGGTGACACAAAATTTGGTAGCATAAGTCCCTGGAAAGATGGGCCAAATAACCCACCTGTGTGATAGCCCGCAAACTCTGGTCTAGAGTAGACAAAGATAGGTCTTTCAGTCTAATCAATATGGAACGAGACCTCCTACACCTGGTGACAGGTATCACAACTGGTCACTGCCTTAGGGGAACGTACACGAGTAGGATGGGCTTTCGCGAAAACGATTTTTGCCGTAGCTGTCTTGACGAGAAGGAGGTTGGAATTATTGAACACTGACTTTGCTGAGATGTACAAAGGAGGGGCTAAATACTTCTTCGACTAACTACCGGATCTGGGATCAGCAAACCTAAATGATTTTCGACGGTTTATTAGGCAATCAAATTGAACTCTTTTCTAGGGCAACAGATGACATACTGCCCACCTGGTATCACAAAAGGGCCCAAATGTACCAAGGTATCTCGTACCTCTGCCTACGCAATAGTACGTCCTAACCTAACATTGTTTGCCTTTGCTTAGAGTGGAACGTTGCTTTATGGACAGCAGCTGCTACGCGGCTATTATATTAAAAAAAAAAAAGTTATAATAAATGTGATTTAACCCTTTAATGATAATAACGAGATGTTGTATTTGATAACGAAAATAAATATGTAGAGCCAAATTGAAAGTTGAACTTATAGTGTAATTTTTGCAAAACTCTTACTTTGTATGTTGGCTTTTCGTGAATTATGCGGATCGCGCAACTACTACATTAAATTTGTTTTCTGACGCTCTACATATATTTTTGGTTTTCACTTTTATTTCACTTTTCATTGTGACTGGCAATACGAAACTGAGTACAGTTTTTCGTTTCGATATCCTGCCGTTTCCTTTTTCGTTTATTTTGACTTTAGCGCAGTACGCTGACACGGCTTTGTCTAAATGATAAGATAACAACAACAACGCTGCCCTAAAACTAGTCCATCTGACACCGTTGCCGCGTTTTCGCTTTATATGTACATATGTGTTTGTGTGCGCCCTTTTGAGTTTCGCGGAACTTTAAGTTTTCTGCATTCCCTTTATTTTGAGTGTGCAGCGGAATAATTTAAAAGACTATGCATGCAAATTACAATTTTCTTGGTAGATATCTGCGCAATGGTGGGATGAAGTGGTGGTGCCACAGTTGCAAAGTGCAGATAGTCAGTGACAAGTGTAAGTAAATAAGTAAGTAAGTAAGTAAGTAAGCATTTAAGTGTGACGTAGAAGAAAGTTTTTAAAATATTTATATACACAAAGTTGTTGATATTATACGAAGTTGTAGAAAGTCTTGCCAGTCTTTCGGTTTTCTAATATAAAGCAAGCAAGCAAATTGCTAGGGCTTTGAGCTGTTCAGCTCAGTTGGTGACTCAAAAAGTTTTAAAGTCAGTCAAACAGTCGGCTTGTCACTCAGTCAGTGAGTGAGTCAGTCAGTCAGTTAATCAGTTCGACATTTAGTCAAGCCAGAGCCATTTCCTTTGTTCCATTTGGCAAGCGACACGCCGTCACACTTGTCCCGCTTGTTGATCCTTTCAACTGTTGTTGTGCCATCGAGTACTAAAATTGCTTTTGCACTTAGGCATTTAGTTGGGGCTCTGTGACTGAGAAATGCAGAGCGTTTTGTAATTTACATTTAATTAGTGGATTTGTACGTTCGCTGTTGTTTTCTTTGCATTTAGTAGCAGCAAGAAACTTTTACAAAATACTCTGAATTGCATTTAAGGTCGCAGAACGGTGAAGATTAAGCGGCAAGTTTACAAGGATTAATGTTGAGCAACAAAGACTGCCAAAGACACGAAGTAATTTTCTTTGCTGCAGTTGTGTTTACAACACGCGCAAATTAATGGAACAGGTACTATATATTTACAAATGTACATATGTAGTATGTAGATACTTTTATATGTAAGGGGTCCTAAGATATTTATGAATATAATGGCTTTAAAAATTGAATTCGTATATTCAATAGAAAATTAAATTTTTTTTTTTAAATTTTTGTTTAGAGTAAAATAAGTGACTTATAGGTTATGTGCTAATTTGATAAAATCACCTTAAGCGGCAAGACCTGTTTCAATCTTGTGCTAAAATTGCGTTGGTAATTTTTCTTTACTGGTTCCCGTACAACAATGCCCCATACCTAGTAAACTTAGTAAAATTATAAAAGAATTTGATTTTCAGCTAGATGCTACGTACCCCAGATAAGGACTCAAAAATCCTACGGAGAAGATATTGCTGCTTGCCTAAAGGAGTACACCAACATAATGTTTGTTATCCGGACTAACCTTGGCTATATAATTTTTTTTTTTTTTTGGTCTGAGTTCTATTAAAAATATAATAATATTATTTATTTATATATTTTTTATTATTTTTTGCTTAGCAAATAATTTTTCCATTTTAATTTTTGTTTTCGCTTAAAGAATAAAACAAATTTTTAGTTGTACAAAACTCATTTAAAAAAAAAAGTTTTTATGAGATTTATTTTTTACGCAGAAAATAAATTTTTTTTTTCTAAATTTAATTTTGCTTACAAAAAAATTTTCATTTAATTTTTTTTTTGCTTAAAAAATAAAAATATTTTTTTTTGTTCAAAATATACATAAGTACTAAAAAAACTCATTTATAAAAAATTAATTTGGTAAGAAAATAAGTTATTTTTTAAATTGATTTTTCGCTTAAAAAATAAAAAAAAATCAGTTATAAAAATTATTTTAGAATACTTATTTTTACTCAGAAAATAAAAGTTTTTTTTTAGTTTTTTTTTGCTTAGCAAAAATAAGTTATGTTTTAAATTTATTTTCCGCTTCAAAAGTAACAATAATTGTTTTTGCTACAAATCTAAATAAAAAACCAAAAAAAAACTGGTTTATGAAAATTGTTTTACGAGGCTTATTTTTTATTCAGAAAATAAAAGGGATTTTGAGATTTATTTTTTACTTAGAAAATTAAAAATAGTTTTTTAAATTTATTTTTCGCTTTAAAAATAATCATTTTTGTTTGCTCAGTTGGTAAATAGTAAAAAAATAATTGAAAAAATTTTTTTTATGAAATTTTGTTTTTCTCAGAAAATAAAATTTATATTTAGCGTTTTATTTTTTGCTTAGAAATTTAGTTATGTTTTAGTTTTATTTTTCGTTTAAAATAAAAATAATTTTTTTAGTCAAAATATAATACTAAAAAACTCATTTACAAAAATTATTTTATACAACTTATTTATCCGTTCAAAAAATCATAGTTTTCTTTTCAGATTTATTTTTTGCTTAAATTAATTTTAATTTTTATTTGTTCAAAATACACTTATTAAAAAACTTATTTATAAATATTATTTGATTGGACTTATTTACTCAGAAAATAAATGTTATTTTTTCAGTTTTATTTTTTACTCTGAAATCAAAGTTATTTTTCTAGTGTTATTTTTTTATAACCTAGAAAATAAGTTATATCTGTAGTTGTATTTGCCACTTAAAAGATAACAATTATTTTTTTTTAGCTTTGTTTGTTCGTTCAAAAAAACAGGTTCTATTTGTAGTTTTATTTGTCGCCTAAAAAATAACAGTTATTTGTTTAGCTTTAGTTTTTGCTTAGCACTCCCAACTCAAATCGCAGGCAGAAGAGTTAATAGTAAACGACTTATGGTCGAATTTATCTTCGAAATCCGTGCATAAACTTTCACATGTCATATTAAAAATAACGCAAATTTAACTCAAACTATTTCCCAACAAAACCCATTCGCAGTATATTTATTTGCCTAACGGTCAGCCAAGCTCTTATGTTGAAACTTGAACAACAATTTGCTTCGTGTACATTTGCGTTTACCTAAAAGATTTATTGATAATAATTACATATAAAAATGGCAAAGATTAGCTTTAAATTTCAAAAGGCACTTATTTATAAGTAAGTAATTAAATATTTATATAGTTTACATATCAACTGCTTTATTTCCAATTACTCAGCTTGAAAGATAAATAATAATAATGTGGTTGTGGGAGTTGCGGCAGAAATCGCGAAAGTTGCAAATTAAAATCCACTTAAGCGATGAGACACAATTTAATAACTTCACAAGTATGCTATAACAAGAACAACAACAACAAATATATATGTACACACCAGTTACAGGCATTCACTGAAATCCATTGCCTCAAACATAACCACAAACAACTACAGTCGCTTGCCACTCTAGTAGCGGAAACGTACAATTTTTGCAACAACCAACCGAATTTTTTTGCTTAGGCGAGGTAGGGTAGAAGAAGAAGCCAGCAAGTCAGCGAAATAATACGCGTGCCAAACAATTTTGACTTTGTTAGCAACAGACAAGAATTCGTTTACGGGGTAAATAAGTAGAGATTAAAGCCCAACAAGCTGTGAGCAAAAAAAAAAACAGAGCGAGAAAGCGTAAGGGTTGTGGAATGGGGTTGTGCAGAAAAGGCAGAAAGTCAGAGCGTGGCATGCGCCGCTTCCATTCCATTCCAATTTATCTACTAAATACCTAAAATGCTACTGCAAAAAGAAAACACATAAATAAACATGAAAAGGAAAAGTGTGCTGTAGGAATAATGAGCGTTTTGGGGGCGCAAATGTTGTGATAAGCAGGAAGTGGCATCAAAGCAATGAGTGGGAACAATAATGCCAGTAACAATGACTTTCCGGCATTTCGTGGCATGCACCCACGTTCAACGTTTGATTGTGCCGCCTAACTGTTTACTACACACACACACACACATACTTACTTACTTACTTACTGAGTTATATATGAAAGTAGTATACTTACTTTCCAACTTGTGTGCCTTGCTGTATATTTTGGCATACTTATCCTGTGCCGAGTAGAGTAAACAAGTTTATATATATGTAGTATAGTAGAGAAAGCATATATTTTGGGCCACATTCGCGTACTTGTGCTTTCAACACACGCCGCATAACCGCACGACCGCACGACCACACGAACAAGAATCAAGTGGGTGCAAAAATTTAAAATCAAGCGAATAAGCACCAAAAGCAGAACGTAGGCGAATAAAAAGTTGAGTAAATGCAGGTGAATGGATAGTGTCTAGCGGCAACTGCCATGCGCTTTGGGATATAAGCACTTATGTGCACTCACACACACACACACACACACCCATCCATACACATAGTACAACGTACATGCATGCATGTGAAGTACAAGAATGTTGCTCATACGCCCCAGCAACCGGCGTCAGAGTAATGAGCAAGAGTTAGGCCATTGTTGCATGCCGTCGCAAACAAAGCGGAAATAATAGAAATACTTGCAGCGAGAAATTTTCTGCACTTTCACACACTGCAAAACGCACACACACACACACACATCCGCATTGCACACAACGGCAGGGTTGGAAATGCGCCGCTGGTTACCTTTGAAGATAAAGTTTCTTAACCGCAACCGGAAAATAAAGAAGTAACAGCAAAGAGGAAATTCATCAACTTTTGATATAATACTGTAAGCAGTCGTCGACCTTTTGCACGGCTATTGGAGAGCGGGAAGCAGGGGGGCGGGGCACAATTTGTTGTGCAGTAAAAGTAAGCAGTCGTAAATTTGAGTAGTGCATTAACGACCCTAATTACAAACAAACACACACAGATAGATAGAAGCGCATTCGATTATTGTGACCTAGGTATACATTTATGTAATATTTTTCAATAACAGCAGTAAAGGTTTTAATGCTTACAATCACATAGTCGTAAAAATTAAAATTCTGTTCCATAATTGATAACTCATATATTTATTTTTCTTCAACTTCAGCTCAAAACAAATATTGTTCATATAATGAAATCAAGTAATAAATTGTCGTGTTACTTGCTTAACGCTTATTGAAAATTTCAGGACAATTGAACTTTGCGCGGAACGCACAGTAAAGTTTTCAATCGCTACTCTAAATCAATTGTGGGGCGTCATATTTTTCTTTAATCGGCATAAAAAGTCCAAATAAATGAAATATCTGCGTGAAAATTATTAAATATTAAATAATAAGTGCTAAATTACAATAGGAAATAATAATATGAAAGAAATTTGCAGCGCGCTTGAGACGGAAACTCTGGCAGAATTTTAAAAGATTTTTTTCTTTTTCCAACAGAGAGTAATGGAGAGGTTATGAATAAGACACAGCGTACCGAAGGTTCACTACCGACACCTGCAAAACCACCATGTACTTCCTGAAAAGACCGGACAGAATGTTGCTGAAGTTCCTTCTTAGATAAGGAAGTAAGGAGTTGCGAGCCCTGGTTTGGTGGATTACAGGACACAATCCATGGAGACAACACGTCACTACCATAGGCATCAACGATAGTCCGATGTACGCACCATGCTTGGAGCATTTTCTCTGTGATTCCGATATATAGGGAATGGAAAACGTTCAATCTCTTAGCATTGACAAGCTTCTCAGATTCATCCAAGAGTCTGGCAGATTTGCAGAGGATAATGGAAGTCCCATCTCCACCTTTTTTCTACCCTTTTCTCCCATTCCTCATTCCATTCTTCCTTTCCAGGCCTCAAGTACAATGGGCAACTCTGATTCAGAAACTTAATTTTGGTTTTCGGCCTAATTCAATTCCATTCCACTCTTACCGATTTCTTGCACATATCGACAATATGCTACGAGCATACGAATATCTGGGCTGCAACATTTTTGTTGGTTTTAATGTAAGTTTTGGAAAATTATTTTAACTTTAAAGGATTAATACGGTATATTTGGTATATTTACCAAAAAATTACTAGTATAACAATACGTGACATGATATTTGGCAACTTACGTTAGTTACTACTTAAATTTAATACGAGTTGTTAATATTTTAGTAAACAAAAAATTTCACAAAATATTTGTTATACCTTTTTCAGATTATTCCTTTTTATTAACGTGATCAATTTATTTTTTCCCGGGATAACCATAAATACCGGTAATTATTTTAAATACTTTAACTCAAAAATACTTTTGCGAAATCCAATACCGTAGTGCAGTATTTTCATATTTTCTTCCACATTTACTAGCTCTCGTAAAAAATTTAATTGCATGTCAGTTTGTTATTAAACTATGTTTTTCTTATTTTTTGTTGTTTATTTACAGTTTTATCTGCGAGCGACTGCATTTAAGTGAGGTCCAATGAATAGCCACAAAAGAAATAAAAGGTAAGTGGCAAAAGAAATCTATTTAAATGTTGTCAATAAAATGTTTTATAAATAGAAATACAAACGTATACACAAATATTTTATTTAGATATATACAGTGGGGGGAAAAATTATTGGCACCGCAATTTGTTTTTATATTATTCACAATGTTTTTGGTGCTCAAACTTTTTATCTAACTTTATGTCAAAATATGGCTCTTTTTGTGACAAAAATCATATGAGAACCGATCTCAAAAATTTTAAAAAATGTTGTAAATATAAAAAAAATGTCATCGAAATGAGAAACTGTTTGTTCAACATTTTTACAAAAACTTCCAGTACGCAGTGCAAGTTTTCAGTGGCTGGATATTTCCGACGAATTTTGATAACTTTTTTCACTGGTAGTGTTGCCTATTTTTTTACATATATATGTACATATATAGAAAAAAATGCGTAACTCGAAATTTTAAAAGTTAAAAATTTTGAAATTTTGATTATTTTTTTTAATATAAAAAAATTTTGTCACGCTGTCAGTGCCAAGCAAATAAATGCTCATCCGCGCAAGACAAATATCCAAAAATCCATGAATATTTTCAACCATTTAAAACTTTCACCGTGCTAAACTACTAAAATTGAATGACCTACAAAAATGCATACCCGAAGTTTTAAAAAATAAAGTTTGAAATTTTAAAGAAACTTTTCTTTAATTTGCTGAATGGTGGAAATTTGTAGTTATAAAAAGAAAAAATTACTGTCCCAAAACTTTTTTCCCGCACTGTATGATTGCTTGCGAAAAATAAAAAAAAAATATTTCTATACAAAAACTTTGTCACACTTTCAGTGACAAGCAATTGGAACTAATGCAGTTCAACCTACAATCGAAGCTGGCGCCTTCGACAAAATGCTTGTAAGATTTGTTAGCTCTGCAATTGAAGCAATAAGCAAGTGGAATGCTACCGCATCTTCGTCCCCATCCAGCGCACAATACCAAGCCCTATTCCTTTATCCACTTTGCCAGCTAACAATGCTGCTTCCGAGTGCGCTTGTTTGCCATTCGACTAAAAGTAATACAAAAAACATTCGAACAAAGAGAGGATGCGGAAAGATCGAAATCAGGAAAATGTAGTTGAAAATGTTGCACAATTTCACTCATGTAATCAAATAACTTTGAGTGTGGGTGTATTGGCTAATGTATGCATGCATGCATGTATGTGTATGTGTGTGTGTGTGTGTGTGTTTCAGTATTGAGCTAGCTCTGAATCGAAAGTAAATTTGTGGGGGGTTTGAACGCAAAGAATATACATACTATGTGTATACATTCCGGCTAGAATAAACTCGTTTTCAATTTTAAATTAGAACTTTGCCAAGTGCAAGTCACAAAGGCCAGACATACATATATACGCACATGAATAGACAGACATGAATACACACACACACACACACAAGCACACATATGCCAATATGTATATAAATATCGAGTAGTATGTGCGTGCATTTCTTGTGACCTGCAGCTAAATTCTAAGTGACCGTAAATGCAACTTTGTATGTAAACACACACACTCCACATGCGCGCACACACACACACACACACATGCAGCTGTAAAAATATTGCTACTTCTTTGTACGAATGCAACAAGCAACCGGGTTTGCAGCATAAACTTTAAATCGGAAGTCGAAAGTGCAGCTAGCAAAAGAAGCAAATACTAAATATGCTATATATATAAGAAAAGTTTATGCTTTCAATGTACCAATGTGTTTAAAAGTGTGTTTATACACACTCACACACACGTACACATATGCTCTTAGCAGTAGTGTATTCTTATATGCATGAATAGTGTGGCAGTCTTGAATAAAATCAAAAAATTTGCTTGCGCTCAATTTATATTTTCTATTAAAGAATCAAACAAACTTTCGGGTTGTAGACCAAACAAAGCAGGCAATTTGCATGCACTATTTAAAAAAAAAAAGAAGCTAAACAATTTTTTCCATTTTATAAAGTTTAGTTTTCTATTCTGCAGAGAGTTTGTTTCTAAGCCTTTCATTGTTAGACTGATTGATGCACAAAATTCAATAAACTCGGCAAGCGTTTCTATGTTTTTTTTTGTGTTTTGTCTTTCTATCAGGCAGCAATTATTTCACCTTTAGGCAGTTTCCAATTTTAACCCAAAGTATTGGCAAAAGTAGAGTGCTACCTCTTGCAAAAACTTGACAAGCAAAAGCATCGATTTCTTCCATTACGCATAGAAATAGACACCTCCAATGTTATCTATGTAAAAGTGGGGCAGCAAATTTGTATTTAATTGCTTTAGATTTCAGTATACCTTAGGTGATAATTTTATGGGGTTGTTGTAGTTTTAGGCTTGGACAAAAAATATCGGCATATAGAAATGTCGATAATATTTTTTTAGAAAACAATGGATAAATACGTCGATATTTAAGATTCGAAATGTCGATGTTCGATATTTAGAACCGAGTATCAAATTTGAGTCATATTCGAAATTTTTCAAAGTCTTTATGACCCTAGCTCAAGTAAAACCTCATATTTTTCGAAATATGTATTTTGACGGAAGTCATGAAATATATTACAATTTATAATTTCGGTTGAAAAGCTGCGCTATCGAATATTTTTAATGTTGTAAAATACTGTGGGTAATTACTCCTTGAGGTGAAAATAGCGGTATATGATAAATATGGATACTTTTGACTCTACATATACCGATATTTTTTAAAAATATCGTTACGATAAATAGATAGATACGACATATATCGATATACTGTATTTCATTTTCCATCCCTAGCAGGCTATATTTTTATAAGATTACAGCAGATTTTTTGACGTAGTAAAGAGGAAGTAATAGTTTTTGAGCCAGTTTTCTATCAGGATATTTCCCACAAACCGAGGAGTCAACTAGGGCTTAGGGTAGTTATTTTTAACTGAACAAAGCTTATTAGATTTGAAGTATATCGAACCATAAATATCGATTTTCTAGAAATCTCGACTACAGAGCGATCTTATGGAGTTTTATACAAAATTTCAACACTTTTCTGCAAAAATAGTAAACGTACAAATAACAAATATGTAGTTTTGTTCGTATGATTTCTAGATCGCTCTGAAAAAATCATTTCCAATCGCATCTATAGCATAGTTTTCTAGTATTAGGGAGAGGGAAATGAGAAAAAAAATGTATCGACATATCTCCGATCGATATTTTTTAACAATATCGGTGTATGGAGATCACAAATATCGATCGACTTATCGCTATTTTTACCTCAACGCGAAACTAACTAAACTTGTGTAAAAATATTCGATGGTAAGAAAAAAATAATACATATTTGACTAGAATTGTTTAATTGATTGTTCAAATTTATTATATTTTAAGACTTACGTGAAAATATTTCGAAAGATATGAAGATTTGCGGAAGCAGGGCTCATAAAACCATAAAAAATATCGAATTCGATACTCGGAAGGAAATATGAAAAATCGATATTTCAAGATAAAAAAATATCGACGTAATTATTAATTATTTTTAAAAAAATATCGATATTGCGATATATCGATATTGTTTGCACATGTCTATGTAGTATCATCAATATAGGACTTAAGTAATGTAAAGGGGTGTCAAATGATTCGTCTCGGCGAGCAGTAGATTTATAGCCCGCCTTATTTTGAAGAGGGTTGCCACCTGCGTGAAAAGTGAAATGTAATTAAATTATTTACAAGTTATTTGAAATAGTAAAATTTAGGTGTGAAAGGGTTCGTCTTGGCGAGGACAAAATTCAAATATTTTTGAGAGCGCTGCCACATATTTAATTAGTTGAGTTTAAATTTAGTTAAATTATACAGAGGTTATGTGTGAGAAAATCAGCCGGTATTCCAGTTTAATCTAAAAAAATTTTTTTTTATTAAAATTAAACTTTTTCTTTGAGAAATGGTTTAATATTCGTCAACAGTTAGCTTTTAATTCAATAGCGAATTTAATGCTCGCTTCACACCAGTTATTGCTGTGCTAAATGGCATTCCAATTTTTTTTCAGAAATGATGCTAATTACAGTGTCTTTTTATTTGTCAGTAAGTGCAAAACAAGATATCATTCGTTTGTAAATGTGCGTTCGATGCGTACAATTACTGTAAGCCATTATAAATCGGTATGTTTGGCAACACCCACAAACACAGTGAAGGAATGTGTGCAGTCATACCTTTTGCTCTTTCACAGCATTGGCTAAATTCACACAACACTTTTTTTCTTGCTTTCCTTCCCATCATTTTATTAATACTCGTATGCGCTTATGTGTTTGCTACATTTTGATTCAATTATTTATATCTCCTTATCGTATCGTTCCAATTTTTTAGTTGCTGTTGTCACCTCAAAAACATACAAACAGCGCCAACAATACTAGCAACAACAGTGGTGGCGACAATTGTGAATGAATTGTGGGTACTCATTCGGTTCATACTCCATTGCAATTTTGTGATGTTAGTTTGGTCGACGACATTTTTCACTTGTCGCTTGCAACAATTGCTACCCGTTAAAATGGGCAAACAACAACAATGAAACAATCCAAGCTGAATGCTCTGGCAAAACACAGATCTAATGAAGATGAGACATGGCGAGGCCAGACGCAAAACACACAACAAAGCATACACATAGAAGGAAAAACTATTAGCGTCTGCAGATGCCAACACACAAGGAATGTATGCATGTGCACATTTGATACGAGTACGACGAGTAGCATTACAAAAACAAACAGCAACTACTCTCCAAAAACAGTGTAAACAGCTGACAAAAACAAAGAAAAAGGCAAAACACATACATACATAGAATAAGACACAATATAGCACAACATATCTTGCAGTTGTTATCCTTTGGAAATATTTTTTAGGTTTGACGACAGAAAAAAAACGAAGCTATACCTAACCTGCAGGGGATCGGCTTAATCACTGGATGGGGAGGGGGTGAAAAGTAGTTGCTGTTTTGCAGTTTGTGCCATAGTTGTAGGAAGGCGGACAACAGCGTGTTCCCAATTGGCTGTCATCAAGTAAAGGGATTAAAAAGAAGCGCAGAAAAAAACATAAGCAATAACACAGCTGCTGACATTGAGAACAAAAAAATAAAAAAATTAAAAAAAATGTTTCAACAACATCATGTCAGCAGTAAATGTATGTAGGTAATGCATCACAATACGTGCCAAAAGCAGCAGCAGAGTTTCTCATGTACATATTTTACTTTTTTTTCGAGGCTAAGCAAAAAGCATTGAGCTTACTCACCTTAAGCAAACTTTTTGCAAGGAATTTGATTGCAATGTGAGAGGGGATGGTGAAGTGTGATAGTTAAATATATAAAAAAATGTAGGTATATGTGTGTGATATTGATAACAATTAAAAGAGACAATAGAAGCAAACAAAATTTTAAGACTTTTTAACACTTCTTTAATTAGTAGTAGTGCTGAGGGCAAAGGCACAATGAGAAAAAAACTGAAAGTACTAGACAATTTTTATACTGAGTCTTGTTCGTTATAATGCGGGAATCAAAAAAATATAATCATAAACAAATTCTAATACGCTAATTCACAAAACAAGAAACAAAAATCAAAAAAAGAAAAAATAGAGCTGAATTTACGAGCTTTTTAAATCGATTTCACTTTTTATGAATAAAACCATAAGTCTTATTTGCCTTATTGTATTCTGAGTTTACAGAAATACTAGTAAGGAAATAATTTAAGATTCATTGGTTTTCGTGTATATTTTCCGATTTGTACAAATTTCATAGGGGGGGAGACGAATAAGTAGTTGTTTAAAAAAAAAATTAGTTCGCGTTTTTTTCGATCTAGGTAATGATATGCATCTATACTTAGTTAAAAATACAGTGTTGGTATTTTACTAGGAGTATTTCGACACTTTTCTGGTACACAGTTTTTATATGAAAAAATCGCAACACCCTTGGAAAAAAGATTATCAAAAATTATCGGTAGCTTTTAGCCACTTTTTACTTGCACTTCATTAGTGTAGAATTGAACGGACTTCAAAATTGCATTTTCGAAAAATTCTCAGAAAAAATTGGAAATTTTGAGAAATATTTTTAAACTATTTAAAATAAGTAGGTGGCAGAAATTATTATGGCAAATTTTGATGCTACTAATACGAATCCCACGATATAATTACTGCGGGTTTTTTTTCCTTGTAAACAAATTTACGAAAAAAATTCGCCATGAAAAAAATTGCGAATATTATAAAGCTGTCCCCATGTGGTCAATTGTTTGAGTAACTATACAAACCTTTATTGTCGATAAACAACTAATATTTCCTGTCCATTTTGGAGAAATTTTGTCGTATATCGGCGAAAATTTCACCAAGGTTTTTGTAAGAGAATTTTGAGATTCTTGGCCGAATCGGACGCTAATTGGTTTTAGTATCTCCGATTTTTTCATAATTTTTTATCTTATACTATCAATTGAGAGAGGCAACTCTAAGTTTTTTTTGTTGTGACATTTTCCACGTATCGAGTTTTGAAAAAAAGACTTTCCAGTTTTCTAAATGCCCCTAATTTTGTGAAAAATGGACCGATTTTGAATTTTTTTTATATTTTTAAATTTCTCCTTTTCAAAACTATTTTGAAAAATTGAAATGAAAAAAATGTTATCCTTGTTTCTATATAATTTCAATTTCTTTTTGCAAAAACTTTATTTCGAACAAAAAAAATACTTTCTAATAGCTTTTCTTGAAAATTTTTTATCAAAGAAACTACTTTAGAATATAAGAACTAAAAGAAAAATTTACTCGTACTTTTATAAAATTTCAAATTTTTGTTATACAAATTTTTCAATGATTTTAAAAAAAAAATTAGATCGATAAAAAATTATAATTCCGCAACTTTTGAGTATAGTCCGTTAATGGAATATTAATGGAATATAATTTTTTCGAATTTTTTCAATTTCATGTTTGAGTTATGCATATCGGTTGAAAAAATAGTTGAAAATACAGGGCACGTTTAGGAGTCATGATTATTTATATGTATAAGTATATATAAACTCCGTTGCAAATTATAAGGTCACCCCATACTGCCAAATTATATCTAATTTATTTTTATTTTATTTGATTTCCGTCACTTTTACAGTTCTTTTTCTAATAAAAACCATCTAAATCACAAAAAATAACAAATTTGTTGGATAATTTTCGAATATGCATTTTTTAGCCCATTAAATTTCAAAATAATAAAGCTAAACCTTGAAGTGGTTACAAATTCCCGTATATTTTTCCCAGTTTGTTTTCTCGCATTTGCTTTCAAATAATATAAACATAATTTGGTTTTATATGGAACAAAACCGAATCGGCAAGAAAATTTAGTAAAAATCAACGGTCATTCCTAGCTATTGTACTTGAAATTGAGTGAGCTACGAAACTGCATACTCAAAAAATATCACATTTGTTTAAAGATTGAAATTTTGATGAAATGTTATTTAAAGTTTTAAAGTCTTAAATTTGATGATTTCAGTGATACACTTTGGCTGAACATCAAAAGTTGTATGTAGTGAAAATCACCATACAAACATATTTCTATTTTCTCTGTTTTTTTTTTTGCTTCTAATGCATTTAAAAAATTGAAATTTCTAACGTTACACTATGCCTTCGGGCGGCTATCCGTCAATAGGTGTTTATCTTTTAATGAATTTTAAAATCAAATGATTGCTTTTTCTGCACATAAAAATAAATAAAAAAATGTGATGAAAAAATGTGTCATACTGATGGGCAAAACAGAAAAATAGCTGCTAGAATTGATGAAAAAATGTTTGAAATAAACAAGAATTTAATTATTCATTTCCATCAGGAATTAGCAAAAGAAATATTAAATAATACAATCGATTTGCGAACCTACGTAAATATAGAGCAAATGGTTGAGCTGTGAACTGAAACTAGTAATGTATTTTAGAGAATTTTAAAATTAGTTTAATTCATAATTTTTCCGTTGCACATAAACTCTGTCGTAAGAAGAAAAGTTTTCAAAAGCATTAGAGTTATTTTTTAAGCTCACTTCCATAATTTTCTTTGGCAAATATAATAAGTTTAATATTTAAAAGGCATATCGAGCGCTAACCGTTAATGATTTTTTTTTTTAATTTTCTATCTGATTCAGAAATGCTACTAGAGCATCTAAAAAAAAATTGAAAAAAAAATTTCGCTTACGTCTGTTTTGCGGTTACTTATATAATTCGCTTGCACATCAACCATTCCCCCTTTCTCTCGCTTTTAAAATCGCTTATTAACAATTTACTTTACTTGACCGCTAAACCTTTGATCTCAAATCAAAAACATATGCAGGATAAAGATATAACAAAATTGCAACTTTGTTGACTTCTTTTTTGGACAAAGAGACGGCGACGCAGGCAAGTGGTCGGATGTGCGTGGTACACATGTTATGTGTCTGTAGATTGTCACACTTATTTGTTAGCGAAGTTTCAACTTTTTCTTCCAACTAAAAAGAGTATATTATTGAGGATGAATTGAAAAAAAAGTACAACGAAAACTTTTGCCGCATGGCAAGCCGCAGCAAATCTAAGGATCTATGATTGTTGCTAAACACAAACACACAAAAATGTTTCGTATAAATGTGTGACCAAAGCTTAGAGCAAAAAGAAAATTCACCACCAAAAAAAAAAAAAAAAAAACAACAACAACAAGAAAAGAGAATAAAGAATTATGTATAGCACATACAATAAACCATATACCATATATATATGTATACTTAAAAATCAACTCAAGCGACGCTGCATTGAATTGAAGAAAGCTTGAGGAAAATGCAAGCGCTTTGTGCTGAGCGAATGCAATGTGCGATGGTGTGGCGCGCAAGTGTTGTAAGTGTGTTGTAAGTGCATGACAGGCGACACATGCTGTGTTGAACTTTTTGAACTCCGTTTCTGCTTTGCAACAACTACGCGTACTAACAATGTAAACGACATTAAATATACCAACAACAACGACACTATCATAGATATAAACTATGTATGTATTTAGATTTATAAAAACCCACTACATAAATGCAATGGATAAGCAGGCGAGATGCGAAAAAAGAAATAAACCAACAAAGTGCTAAACACCAGCAAACAGCCAAGTCGCAGAGCTAACTAAGTGAAATAGAAGCGGGCGAGATAAAAATGCGATGTTTTACTTAGATGAATTGAGTTTGAGTAGCTGCAAAAAATAAAAAGACAAAAAAGAAATCTATGAGAAGAAACTTTACACTAAAATAACGGAGGGAAACTAAAAACTAAAGGAAAACTTAATCGCCCGAGAGCAATTAAAAAGTGAACAACAACAATAGCTAGTTTTGTGCATCCAAACAGTGGAGTTGTTAAAGCTGTACTCAGTTGATTTTTGAATATATGTAGTAAAATAATTCAAATAAATGACACTTAGTAATGGAAGAGTTTAAACGGCGTACCCAGAAAAAAAGTGGTGGAAAAGTTTCGACATTTTTTTGGTTTCTTATAACATTAATTTTTTTTATAAAACTATTAGCTGAGCAGGCGTGTTTCGCTACCACCTAAAAAAAAAAGTTCTAGAATTTAATCAAATTGTATAGTGAATTTGTGGTTTGGCGATATTTAGGCCCAGCGCCACCTATCGGTTAATTTTTCGACTAAAATTGGTGCATATATCTATTTAACTATGTGGCTAATACACGTTTCGAATTTGAGTCTCTAAAAAATATACGAAACCGTTTGACACCCAACGTTTTACTATTTTATATATACATACATATGTATATGTATATAATTAAAATAAATTTCAGTTTTCAAACAGGCGGCAACCCTCTCAAAAATATTGGTATGAATCTTGAGCTCCTTGAGACGACCTTATTGGCATTCATATTAATTTTTAAAATACTTGTATTGTTCACTTTTCTTCCAAAAAAAATTACATAAAAAGCGGCACGACATTTTTATATAGGTACATATTATCTATAGATAAACCCTATCTGCAAACTGGAAGTAAATTTCACTCAAATTAAAACAAAAATGCCTTCACATTTTCAAACTTCTGAGCAAGAATTTTGTGAAAACTTTTGTGTGTGCAGTTTTTTAGCTCACTTAATTTTTGTATAAAAAAGTGTACTCCAAAAAGTTGAAAAAGCGCTTTGCTTTTTGATCTCTTTTTTTCTTTCATTCAAGAACGCATCTATTCTCCATACGGTCTATAAAGTCATAAAATATACCAAATTAAAGTTTTTCAAAAGAAGAAATGGAAAAAAGAAATAAATTCGAGTATGTAGCTTCCTATTATTATTTGGTAACACAACTGATTGCCGGGTTGGGTCTTAGCCCTTCGCCAACTGCCTCACTCATTTGCGAAATTTGCCCTGTTGGTGTAAATCAACTGCAGACAGGCCCTTCTGCAGTTGTTTCAGGTGGGTCAATTCATGTTTGTGCCGGAGCACAATCGACCATTACGGCATTCCCTAGTCAGGACAATGGGTGAATTTTAAACGTTTGAATATGCCCTAGACGTTATATACATAGCTCGCACAGTTTGTCATTCCATTTACATGAGTACCTGTCTCCCTTGCGAGACATATAAGAAATCTCTCGATAGCCTCCGAGCCTTTTCATCGCTGTTCGAAATCGTCCATCTTATAACGGATACGGGAGACATTTTTAGACATTTTTAGAGCACGAATTTTCTTCGTTAGCATACCTGCCATGCATACGAAACTAGCAGTGAATTAAATCGTAGTTCGATTTTTCATGAACTGTATGAAAAAATTATAACCGAATCTATCGTTGTTCGTTTCTAGCGATTTGGAGCGTCAAAGGACTCAGCGATAGGATTGACAGTGCTGCTGATTGACAACACTTATTAGGCTTGTGGTTTCTAACGCCACGAAAAGGTCGTTGCTAATATGCTGGGAGCTAAAGATTTGCTCAAGGTCACAGCCATTTAGTTGCTTGGGTATCCCAAATTTTCCTACCAACTCTCCACCGTCAGCTCCACTATCGTTCTTCTGAGTTACAGCCTCTAGTCTAGCCGCTCCGTTCGTTAACTCTGAACAAAGTGCAGGGCTGTAAGAGTGGGAATTTTAGTGGAACCACTCCGACTTAGACAGCTTGAGAGCCCATTTGAGCCAGCAGCGTCTGTTCACTTCACCAGTGGGTGCAATTGAAAGGGGACATTTGTCTTGGAACAAGTGGGCCCTTATATAGATGTGATCAGTTTTAAATTCTTTCAGCAAGGACTTGTGCGCACAATTTACGTAGTTATATGCACCTGGAATCCTCGGAATCTCTATAGGGTTAATGCCGCTAACCGAAAGAACGATGTGTTCGCAGAAATAATTAACAAAATTCGGCTAAATTATGAAGCAGAATTTCAGCGCGAAAATAGTTACTAAAAGTTTAAAATTTGCTACTGGAAAAAAATTAGCAGCTTCCTAATGTAACCCAACATTTTAAAAATGCATGCACATAGGGAATATTAGGTATAAAAAAAAAGAAGATATACATCTGCCAATGTAAGTTTAAATTTTGCTTTAATATATCTGATGGTTCTTGATCCCCTTCGCTTGCTAATTCAGTAATTGTGTCACAATAAATATTCCTCATAAAAGTTTCGCTTTCTTTAATACGAACCAACACCTATAATTTGTGGGCTGAAAAATAAAATAATTTTACATTTGTAACTGCAATAATTTTATTATATTTAGTGGCGAATGTTAATTCTCAAAACGCTCATAAATTTGAAGTAACAGAAGGACTTATTGTGTTTGAAGAAAAGTTTAGTTGTATGGCACATTTATATTTTAGATCTTTTGAAATTGGGTTTACTTACATATTTAGCCTTCTATGTAAACATTTTTTATTCTGTTCTAACTACTACCTGGCCATTTATACCTTGAATTGAATGGCGAATGTGTCGACTTCTACATAGCACATATTGTGACCGCCGACGCCGCCGCCGCCTACTACACATATTCTCTTGTACCACATATGATGGCATAAACAGGAAAATCATTTATTCATAACATGGAGACAAATAGTACAATATTCGGTTGTCGCTAGGAGACCGCCATGCGACTGCACAGGCGTAGTAAAAGAATAGCATAAAAAGTGCATATCCTGTTTTCGTTGGCGCATCCTGCTACATTTTATCTGTCTAAATAGTTAAATAAATAAATATATATTATGTTTTTATTTGCTGTCAAAATAAGATCAACATAGCATTAATGCCAGAAAATTGCACGCCGCAAACACATCCGAACTAACATACATACCTTATCTATGCATTTGTGTGTGTGTGTGTGCGCATAATGGCATCGAAAAAATGATGCAAAATGCCAGAACATATGCCAAAATTCACGTCGGAGCATATGCAAACAAGAAATAATGAAAATGAAACTGAAAATGAAATTTCATTTCAATTTTCGAGCTGTTGTGCTTCCGCGCACCACTACTTGACTGGCAGAGAAAATCTCCTTTGGTAGCACCCACCCAGCCTTCCTTCGCCCGCTTTATATCAATTGTTTTTTTTTTTTTTTGTTTGTGCGCTTTCGTTTGTTTTTCTATTCCCATGTGTTTTTAGGATTTCGTGTGCAGTTTGCGAATTTTCTACTTAAAGGATTGCATTTTACTGTTTGTGCTTACTACTGAGAAGCTATTTATTTCCGGTTTTATTTTGTGTGGCTGCTGCGTTTTCCTTCCTTTTATTTTCTAAGCGGGATTAGTTTTTGAAGAAGAATAAATTATTTGTAATGCAAGTTATGTTATAAAAAATTATGTTCTTAGTGTGTATAAAAGAAAATTGAAAATATCAAATATAGCTATGCACGTAAGCAGCTTGGTTGAAATGGAGGTAGACTCTCGGTCGCAGGAAGTCGTGGCTGGATTTGAATGAGAAAATTCTCACATTGCAATTGTACTTAGCTAAGGTATGACTGATTCTGACTCGATTATGCTCGCTTTTCATCATTAGGAAATTTTTCTTTACAAATCGTGTTATGCCAAAATTTAGCCTTATCTCACCCACCGTTCTATTCCTAATACTTTATGGTTTTAGTTTAATCAAATGTTCTTCGAAATCAGTTAGTTCCTTCGCTGAAGCCCAAGTCACCTTCTTCAAACTTGAAGATATTGACACATGCTGTGTTCATTAGTTTATTTTTTTGATAACTGTTATACAGGAGAAATATTTTGCCCGTTGCAAATAAAACATATTTTCCAATGTTTATTTTTTTCTTTGCCAATAACAGTTATTTTGAAAACCTATACTTAAAGTTACTTGATAATTGTTATACATTTTTTAAGTTGAATGATAACTGTTATACAGAATAAATATTTTTTACGTTGCCAATACAAATTATTTTCCAATGTTTATTTTTTTTATTGCCAATAACAGTTATTTTGCAACACATATTTTTAAGTTGAATGATAACTGTTATAAAAGAGACATATTTTTTCAACATATATTTAGTTTAGGTTGCCAATAAGAATTATTTTCCAATGATTTTTTTTAGGTTGCTTGATAACTGTTATACAGGCTAAATATTTTTTCCGCTGCCAATACAAATTATTTTCCAACGTTTATTTTTTTATTGCCAATAACAGTTATTTTCCAACACATATTTTTTAAGTTGAATGATAACTGTTATATAAGAGACATATTTTTTCAACATATATTTAGTTTAAGTTGCCAATAAAAATTATTTTCCAATATTTATTTTTCACGTTGCTTGATAACTGTTATACAGGCTAAATATTTTTTCCATTGACAATAAAAATTATTTGCCAACGTTTATTTTTTTTTACTCAATAATAGTTATTTTTGAACACAAATTTTTTAGTTGAATGATAACTTTTATATAGGAGACATATTGTTTCAGTGTTTAAGTTGCCAATAGGATAACTGTTATACAGGCTAAATATTTTTTCCGTTGCCAATAACAGACAAACCCTAGCATCTGTGACTCTAAATAATGGCCTAAAACAAAAGTTTTCTCTGATTTTTTTAATAATTATTTGCTTACTCCACTTTCGCATAAAACACAAATTTCCTAAATTAAATCTAGCAGCTGTCAAGAACTTTTCGTCAGCGAGTATCTAAAAATGTTCGTAAAAAGGATGGAATGTAGTAAAAGCAAATGTGCCAAAAATATACAATAAATCTTTTTCACACATAAGCCAAAGAGCATGAATGAATGGCAAAAATGGCGATGAGTTAAAGCGAAACACTTCCTTTCACATGCGGCGTTTATGCATGAAACTTCCAATCACGCATTGAGCGTATAGCAACAAAAATGACGAGAAAATATGCCAAATCTATGGCCAAGATTTTCGTCTTTCAAAAGGCTAACGATTTACAGGCAAAGTATACGTTTAAAAAAAGAAAGGAGCAAATATGAACGAAAATGGAAGGCAGCCAAAACATCAATTTACGGTCACACGCTAAGCTAAGTTATAAATGTATATGCCGCATGGTATGCACAAACACACTCTCACACATACATACAAATTTACATACACATGCATACATAGAGTGTGTGTTTGGTGAATCATGTCAACGC
Organism: Anomoia purmunda; assembly: GCA_951828415.1. NCBI lineage: Eukaryota > Metazoa > Arthropoda > Insecta > Diptera > Tephritidae > Anomoia > Anomoia purmunda. The sequence goes on along the minus strand of OX639996.1, from coordinate 107,033,702 downwards.
TTTACTTACTTCCACTCCTTGCCACTCTAACTTGGATTTGTGTGTATGCACATAATTTCATTTCTCTTACTCCATTCGTTACATTTCGTCGTCTGCTGATCGCTCGCTTGAATGCGTGAAAATCGAGAATCGAATGAAACATCATTTTTTATGTTGTAAGTGGTTTCTCGATGCCTACGGATGGCACAACCGCAGTCAAATTACAGCAAGCCGAGAGAGTCAGATAAGGCGCAGAGGTTGATGGAAGAAGCCAAAGCCTTATAAAATACAACCCATTTCGGGGAAAATGGCTTACCGTACGAAAAGTGCTAAAAAATGTGTTTGACTAGTAAACAAAAAAAACAAAGGGTATGAACGAACTAACGTACTTCATTGCCTACATTCAGGCGTTCGATGGCAAAATTTGCCAAATTCTTTTCAAAGGCTCGCACTCAAGGCGAATTAAACTAATAAATTAGTTTATTGTGTGGAACGGCATGCTCTGCGTGCATGTATGTGTTGTACATATGTCCCTGATCAAATAATCGGTATTATTTTTTGGGGGTGGCGTTTGTGATCAAATTGGTATTTATGCGCGTGAATTTCTTACAATTCCTATACATCGATACAAATATGATATATATCTACACGTTGACAATCAGTTGCCACATAAATGGACTGAGGCGTGCTAGTAAATATGTTAATGTTGTATGCTACCTACATATAGAATATTTACTTACGTGAGTTGTGTGCCTTTTTAGCTTTTGCTTGTTTGCTTTTTTACCCATGTAAGTATGTATGTAAATCTTTTGTTTATGTGGACTCGCATAGGTGAGTGTGTAATGATTTTTATTTCTCATTTTCCATTTGACATTTGAACACTTTCTCAATGCCAGCTTTTGATTTTATAAGCATTAGATAGCATATTTCTAGGCGTTAGACATTTTGCTCAGCCAACAGTCGACGCAGAGTGCACAGTGGGTAAATGAAGGTGATATGCTGAGGCAAAAAATTATAAGTTTAATAATTAGAATAAAAAATGTTGTCTTATTTCGCTTTTAAAATATTTTTGCCGTCGAATAGGCGAAGTTTTGTAGGAAAAATGAGTAGTATATAGCTACTTATAAAATAATTATCTTTGAGAAAAGTGCGAATTGGTTTAGGCAAATTGCAAGCTAATTGAAGTATTGATAAAATTTGAAAAAAACTGGTTTTAATTACAAAAAACTCAATGGTTTGGTTAGGTCTTAATATTTTTCAGAAATATTTTTTATGAAAATCAGATTTTTTCCAAAAAAAATTTGGCTGATTTTTGAAAAATTTCTTAAATTAAAAAACAAATAAATTAAAAATGCTGATTGAAAAGTTTGAAAATTTGAAGTAAATTTTTTTAAATTTTGTATAAGGTTTGAAATTGTGGTTTATTGCTTTCAGTTATAGAACGACCTGTATTTCTAAACACTTTTTTTTAATTATATGAAACTCTATGGTTTGATAAAATTTGAAAAAAAAACTGGTTTTAATTATAAAAAACTCAATGGTTTGGTTAGGTCTTAATATTTTTCTGAAATATTTTTTATGAAAATCTGATTTTTTCCAAAAAAAATTTGGCTGATTTTCGAAAAATTTCTGATATTATAAAACAAATAAATTAAAAATGCTGATTGAAAAGTTTGAAAATTTGATGTAAATTTTTTTAAATTTTATAAATTTTGTATAAGGTTTGAAATTTTGGTTTATATGCTTTCAGTTATAGAACGACCTGTATTTCTAAACCCTTTTTTTTTAATCATAAGAAACTCTATGGTCTGATAAAATTTGAAAAAACTGGTTTTAATTATAAAAAACTCAATGGTTTGGTTAGGTCTTAATATTTTTCTGAAATATTTTTTTTTTGAAAATCTGATTTTTTCCAAAAAAAAATTTGGTTAATTTTCGAAAAATTTCCGAAATTATAAAACAAATAAATTAAAAATGCTGATTGAAAAGTTTGAAAATTTTATGTAAATTTTTTTAAATTTTATAAATTTTGTATAAGGTTTGAAATTTTGGTTTATATGCTTTCAGTTATAGAACGACCTGTATTTCTAAACACTTTTTTTTTTAATTATAAGAAACTCTATGGTCTGATAAAATTTGAAAAAACTGGTTTTAATTATAAAAAACTCAATGGTTTGGTTAGGTCTTAATATTTTTCTGAAATATTTTTTTTTAATTATAAGAAACTCTATGGTTTGAAGGTGCTATCAAATCAATTCATTTCACGTAAATATAAATATTTTTCTGAAATATTTTTAATAAAAATCGGAATTTTTGTAAAAAATAGATTGGTTTTCGAAAAATTTCTGGGATTAAATAAATAATAAAATAAATAAAATCAAAATTGTGATTGAAAAATTTGAAAATTTGTTGTAAATTTTTTGAAATGTTATAATTTTTGTATGAAGTTAAAATTTCTGGTTTATACGCTTTTTGTTAAAGAACGAATTATATTTATTTAAAAAATGTACAAAAATAACCTAGCCTCAAAAATATTGCAAATATTACAAAAAAAATTACATAAATACAAACATACAAAATGTGCAGATTTTAATTTGATTTTTTAGACATTTTTTTTAACTCTTTTAAATCCAGCATGATAATGCATTAAATGAAAAAAGTTTCCAAGACCAAAATTTAAAAACAAAAATTATCAAAAATCAATTGGAATTTTCAGTCATTTAATTTAATTGGCAACAAAACTGCATACGCAAAATTGTTTTAAAAATTTTATTTAAGATTTTGATATTTTCAATAAATTTTGTGGATTTTTTCTAATTTTATAAGAAGTTTGACATTTTTTACAGTACTATGGAACGAATCATATTTTAATAAAATTTATTTTATTAAAATTTAATACAATTTATTTTATTAAAAAAAAAAGTAATGAAAAAATTTATCATGCACATGCAAATATTATAAAAAACTCAAATGCGTCAAGGTCACAGTCGCGCCACCGCATAATAAAAATTTATTTTCCATTATAGAATACCTATGTACATTTATAAAATATGTCAGAGCTGCTTCGATTATACAAACATTACTTAACGTTATAAATACGCTTAAAATATCTGTCGACGGATTTGGCAGAAAAATCAACAATTGCTATTTATCTGCCCTTCATTCAATAGCGCTTTGTGTTGCACTTGATCCCATTTATTTTAAAAAACTTTTAGCAATCTCTTTCTTCGCGGCGTTGCGGTTTTATTTGAACTTTGTGTTTTTTATTTTTGTGTTGGCTTGCTGTCACGCCTTCGTTACTTGCCGATATTTATCGACCATATTTTCAATGCTTTGTCGTAGCATAATTTTTTGGTTTGACAGCTAATTTATTGAATGTGTCTAAGAGATATTTGTGGTTGACGTCTGGCTTTGTTGGTTGCTTTTGTATAATCTTGATGTTTGTCATAGCAGTTGTTGTTGTTGTTGTTGTTGTTGTTGACGGCGCTTAATATTATACTTATATAAAATATGAGAAAGTGGAAAGACTTGTCGGCTTAGGCTTTTAACATTATGTATTTTTGAATTATTTGCGGTTGGTAGTTGAAATGTATAGCATACTTAAAGGCTTATTGAGTAAATAAATGCCTGTAGTGCGTTTTCTAATAATTTTATGATTATATGGAAACTAAACGGAAGCATGAATTGGAAAATTGCATTGGCTTTTCCCCCTCCCCCCCTCTATTGAATGAAAAGGCACGTGCATTTTGTGATATTTAAAATGACTTAGCTATTTGTGGCTTAAATTTTCGGCGGTGATGAGAGCTTCGTGGTATTGAACGCAAAAATTCTAAGCGCTTTAACTTAAAATCTTTTTATTTTCAAAATACTACAAATGTGCGAATTCACTTTATAATAAAATATTCCAAACCCATCTGCATTTGGATAGCTGTCAATCTTTAATCTATAAATAAATAAAAAAAAAAATAAAATAAAATCTCACCTACATAAAATATTTATGCAAACATTAAAAATAAATCGAAAAAAATGCATGCATCAAATAATAAAATCTAAGCGTCATTCATTGATTGTAGATAAACTATCTGCATCAAACCATCACAATAACAACAACAACAACATTTTACTATTCGCTGGAGTTTAGTTTCGTTGCTGTCACGCCACCGCAACCAACTATGCACTCCCTTTTGCGCTCTTGCATATTTCATACCAAAGAAACTTTTTTTCTAATAAAATGCAATTTCATAAACTGGAATTTATAGTACACTTTAATGCTCGAAAAAAAAAATCAAAATTAAAAAAAGTAATAAATTTCATGCAAGTCAAAAGTATTCTAAACGCAGCATTTTATACTCCAAAACTATGACACACATTTTGCGCTTCACCTGCTCGTCGCGCATGGATTTTCATTTCAAAAGTTTGTTACACATTTCAGTTAGAGGAAAATAACTCTGTCAAATAAATAAATATTTAAATTATATCTGTACATAAATAAAAAATGTAAATAGCTATCAAAAATTCTCTCTCCAGAGATTTTGCCTATAGAATTTCAGCAGCAGCAGCGTGGCATATTTTTGGTTTAATGAAAAATTCTAACATTTGCTGTCAAAAATTCTATAATCACTCGAACACGCAAGCATACTACTGCCGCATTTTCGATTTCCAAATATTTATTTTCTCATCATTTATAATAAAGCTATGTATGTATGGATGTGTGAGAGGTGTTAGAGCATTTGATTTAAATATTGAGGTTGATACTTTTGAGTCCCAGTTTTCAATAGAAATGACTTAAATAAGTGTACTTTAAATGGTTTGAGAAGTAGAATAATAATAAAAAAAATTAAAAACTTTATTGCACTCCTCTACGCTCGTGTATCGAAATATTTCCACGCAAAATTTTTCGGAGACACATATTTGGAAAACAATTTAAATTTTATTTGATTAAACATGAATTTCTGAACTGTTGCAAACTGTGATGCATTTGACAAAAAAGGTGGTCACTATCAAAATGCTATCAGCACTTATAATAGTAAAACTACAACTACAATGAGATCAGTGCTTTACATCTACTTGAATTGCAAAATCAATTGCCATTTCTATAATTTTAGCAAAAGGTGGTTCCAGAAACCATTTGGTGTTGATTTGATTTTATCGAAGGAAGGTCAGGTGGTTTTTTAAAACAATTGTTGAATATAAGAAATACGCGGGAAACTGCATAGTTAATGAGCTGGGTCGGCAGGGCACGGCACCCAAGAAGTTATAACTCTGGGCATGGAGAGGTGAGGGGACTCCTCTGGCTGCCTATGGGCTTTATTGGGCCGATGGGCTGTATGTCGGCTCTGCGAGTGTTGGGCAATTACCATGATATGTAGAATTGCAAAGACACTCTGGCCTGGGGTGGACCGCAGGCATGCGAAGTAGCTCAGGGTGCTAACAAAATGACAACTCTCGATCCTCGTAGAAGTTATGACCTAGATTTGTGTGATAGGTTATGCTGAATATAGTCTCCGACTCTCTTTCTAGCGACGGGTTGGAATCAGCTTTTTATATTCTACTCAGCTGGAAGATTACTCAGTTTCTTCTATTACGAGGGTTGCCTTTTATATTTTGCGCCTAATAATGAAAACACAGTCAAATATTAAGGAAAATAGTTTCATTGTTTTTCAAAATATTCTCCATCCAACTCAATATACTTCTGCATTCGCTTGAACCAATTTTCAAAGCACTTTTGCCACTCAGAAGAGGATACTTCTAAAACGAGCTATTTGAAGGCTTCTACAGCTCCTTCAGGCGTTAAAAAACGTTGAACACGCTTCTTTTTTTTTGATGTTCGGGAATAAAAAGAAATCATTAAGTGCCAAATCCGGCTGTAAGGCGGATGACCCATCAATTCGACTTTTTGAGTCCTCAAAAACTCTCTTGTGTGAATCGATACGTGAGAGCTCGCATTGTCTTGGTGAAGAATGATTTGCCTTCGGCGGTTGGTTTTCCTTAATTCTCCAAAAACTTTTGGCAAGCAAATGGTTGTATACCACTCAGAATTGACCGTTTTAAGTTTATCTATTGAAACAGTTGCGACATGACCAGATTTTCCGAAAAAATAGGCGAACATTTGCTTTAAGGAGCTCTTGCGCGAACAACTTTTGTTGGATTAGGCTCGTCTTGGAACATCCATACAGTCGATTGCTGCTTTGCTTCCGGCTCATATGCATAGATCCAAGATTCGTCATCTGTTATGAACAAATCATCTTTACGACCGAATGTTCATGCAATATTGAATGTATGCTGGTCCTACTAATGGCCAAAGATGCCTCTATCTCGCGATATGTCACAGCATCGACTGTTTCTGGCACAACCACCGTTTTTGGATGACCTTCGCGAAATTCGTCCTGCAAAGATTGGCGGCCACGTAGGAACTCGTTGTACCATCGTTTCACAGTGGCTAAGTGTGGTGATTCAACACCAAAAGTAGTAGTAAGTTGATTGATGCACTCCTGTCTCGATAATCCACGTCGAAAATCGTAGTAAATCATCGCACGAAAATGTTCACGGGTTAATTCCATTTTTGGGCAATATGAATTTTTAAACTCACTATAAATAAACACAAATAAAACTCGTAAGTGAAAACGTTATATGCAAGTTTATGACTAAAAATAACAAACTTTGCAATAAAAATGTCTAATTACAGCTAATCACATGTAGTGTTGCGAAGGCGCAAAATATCAAAGGCAACCCTCGTAACAGTGCACGTTACCGTTCAAATAAAAAGTGGTATCAGAATGGAATCCTCTTTAATATCTAAGTGAGACCCCCGAGTAGACTAAACCATCAACCTAACCTTATCTAACCACGAAATTTTTGATCCTCACAAAACTTGTATTTTATTCGACTAAAATTGCATGTATACCGAAAAAAATTTGAAAACTTGAATTACAATTTTTTAAATTTTGATGTAAGTTTTTTAATTTAAAAAAAATTGACACAACGCTTAAAGCTTGTATTTATAATGTTTTATTGCACAATGAACTGTATATTTATAAAAATTAACTAAAAATTAATTAGAAAAGCATTAGGTGTCACAACTTGACTCTGCCTTATAGTTATGATATACTTATGCACCGAATGCAAATACGAGAAATATTGTATACTTTTTGAGTACTACCGCATACTAAAACAATTTTTTTGTGGGAATTTTATTGATACTCATTTATGAATATTTTTTCTTCAAAATTTCCTCTCAAAGTGGCACAGTGGAGATGCGCTTTTAGTCGGAATTTCAAATTATAAGAAAATATCGAATTTACAAACACCGACAAATTATGCAGTCTTGTTGTTAAAAAAATTTATAGTTGCCCTCTCCAGTTTGTAACACTATGTAACTCTATATTGTTAAGTACGCCCAATAAGCTCAATTCCATAATTATAAATTTACCTAGCTATTGAAATACTTTAAGTGCAACGCAAATGCCGCTTGTCTGTCAAATTTCTTATCCAATTTGTTAAGGAACTCCATTTCTTCCCTTTCAGTTGTTTTCCATTATACTCTTTCCTTTTTCCCCACCACTGCAGTTTTTTTTTTGTTTTTTTTTTTTGTGCTAACTAACACACTCAACAATATTTACACCCACACTTTTCCTTCACTTTCTTTTGCATATTTTCATAGCTTGCCAGCCAAATTTGCCGCATGACTTGGATTACACTTTTAATGTGGTACGCTTTTTACATTTCTATTTTCCACAACATTCCACTTATTTAGGCAGCGGAATGGCAGTGTACAATTTTCATTTTCGTGGTTTAGGCTGATAAATGTTGAAAGTGGTCGAGAGTATCGGGTTGACGAGTGCAGGAAGCTCATATGGAAAGCTAGAAACAAGTAACCGCAAATATTTGACGGGCTTTTTAACACAAAACCGCCGTCAAGGCATTGTCGGAGCGTAAAAAATTAAATGCCTTTGAAGATGAATCTAGTAGAAGGCTGGAGAAAATATGAAATTTTGTGTGTGAATGAGAAATATTTATTTATTAAAGTGGCAAAATAACATAGCAGACGAGGGTTATTATTTTAGCAGCTTGATATTTTCAAATATGTAGGTACTGGGAAAATTTTTTTCAGAGTGATATGATGAATCTATGAGTTTCATTATTGAGCAGGACCCGGTATTGGTTTTAAAAGTGAAAGAAGTGTTTTAGAGCATTTACTGTGAAAAATTTTGTAAGCACACGATAACTCAAATATACCCCACATTTCTGATTTCTACCAATAAAACTAGTATATAAAAAAATGGGGCCGACTATTACATTCTTATATCGGCCGCACTTCAATAATGACCGAACTCACTGAACTGGCTACCATAACCGGCTAAGTGCTTTCGACTAGCTTGACTGAAGCAGAATTCATGACCTAGCTGCCCGAAAGAAAATAGTGAAGATTGACTGCTGTTAGAACAGACAGAATTTATACAGATGGGTCGTAGCTTGAAAGGTGAGATGCTGGTGGAGTCTTTTCGGAACAAATGTTTCCGTTCAGCTGATTATGACAGCGTATTTCTGAGTCTCGGTGATGAGATCGAATGACAGTCAGGTGGCTATTAAATTCCAAAGGATAACGTCGCTGTCATCAATAGTACCCGCGGAATGCCGTCGATCTCTTAACGAGATGGCTGTGACATTGTCAATAAAAATATAGTGAGATCCCAGCCATTGCGGGGTAGCTGTGCAGCTGATGATCTTGCTCGTTCAGGTACGACTCTATCGGATACCGATAGCAGTAATTCACTTGACATTCCTTTAAAGATACGCCCGCTGTTGAGTAAAAAGAAAATTGTTAGGATCACAAGCAGCAAGTAGCTAACTGAATCCACTTACCAAATTGCAAAGGAATTCTAGCCACCGATGAGTTACCAATGACCGAAATCTCTCCTCAACCTGGGTAGACAGTAAGTTAAAATGATGGGTGTGGCGGAACTGTTTTAGGAGTTGTTGTGACGTGGGGAACTGCCAAAATTCCTTAATAAGTGTATATAGTGTGTGTCTGGTTGTGTTGTGTGGTCGAAATTTTAATTTTATGTTATGCTTCCTGAGATAGCTGCTCTTGTATTTTTTATATTGCTCAAAATTATCAAAGTGGTCTAAGTCATATATTTTTTGTGTCGAGAAATTTAATGAATTGCATTTGAACGAATTTAAAAAGATTTTAGCATTACACAACATTTTAATTTATAATTTTATTAGTGCTGGTTCGAGGTTTTAAGATTCCTTAATTGTTCCTATTAAAAATCTAAAGAGCAAGTACCTCAAAACCATAACTTATTCAATTGCGAAACTACCTACGAAATCGCGACTTTTCATTCTAACATTTTTGCAAATTTTCCACCGAACTTATATTTGATTTATTTCACTCAAGAGCTGCACACTTGATTTCTCATTTTTTGATTTTTATTTTTGTTCATTTGTGTTGCCATTTCATGCAGCACTCGCATAAACTAAAAGCCGTTGAGACTCCATGTCCAAATCGGTATTGCTAACACAAAAAAAAAAAAAAACAAAAACAAAGAAAAAAAAAATGGCAGAGAAAGCGTGGAGAAAGCGTCATAGAAAAGTTAATGAATTTGCATGAATGCTTTTAGAAAGGTTACTGAATGCAGATTTTTATTCATTTCATATTTTTTGGTTTGCTAGCTGTACACTTTTAATTTTTGTGAAAATCGCCAAATTAGCAAAATATGAAAAGGTTGAATATTCAAAAAGCGAGAAAATCCAGCAGAATGGTGCGATGGAACTAAAGCGGCATGAATTGGAGTGCCTTTGAGTATTAGTGCTTTCACTATAAATATACATATATTATTTAATAAGGCATAAATTATTTATACTTTTGCATTTTTGCTTGGTAATTATTTTGGTTGTTAAAAGCAGCAGGTATGAATGGAATGGTAAAGATATATTTGCGCATTTAATTAAAAATTCATATTAGTAACATCTTAATACAAAAAAGGAAAAACTAAGCTTCTGGCTCCTAACCATCTCGCATGTTGTTAATTTCATTGCTCTTCAAAGCGTTCCGCCTGAAAGTATGCTTAGAAAAATTATAAACAACGCGTTGATAAAAAAAATGTTGGATCCTTCCTACGGCAGCCGTCGACTAAGGTCAACAATCAGGACATCGAAACCCATATTTTATGATTTTTAGAAAAGCAATATTGATGTAAAACCTTTAGATAAGATAAATAAAGGAACTATGTTGAAAAAAGTTGGTTTTTGGTACTCATGAAAGGTCTCGAAATTGACTTGGAATACACGTATAATTTTTAAATCAAAATATCTTTTCCGCTATGTGCAAATAAGTTTCATTTTGCGACAGAAGTTATTAGGTATACAAACCTGATTCATGGCTTCTAACAAAGTCTAACAAAGTATAACGAAATCGGAGAATGCTAACTATATTTGGCCGCAGCTTATATGGGAACGTAGCACTGTGCGTCGTGGCGTATGAGTAACTCATTGACATGTAAAGAAAACTCCCACTAAATCGATTAGTATATTTGTTGATATGGTTTCCACTTAGTATAATTTACTAAAATAATGCATATCCAATTGAAATAATTCATATCCAGTTGTTGCGGGTATTGGGGAAAAGTTCACAGCCTAATATTCTTCCTTTTTTTTGCAAATGTTATATGAACCGAATTCACTTTTAAGTTTTGCGCAAGGTATATTTTTTAATTCACAATTGGCTAATTACCTAAGTGAGAGTTAGAAGTGATAAGAGTTAGATGGAAAATTATGTCTCTTCTTAATCTAATCTTAAGCAACTTAGGAATCCATCATGTGCATGTCAGTGAGCTTGTCTTCTTAGTCCTGAAGACCTTAACGATGCCTTTGTTAGTCGTACTACCCCATTTTGTACTAATACTCTCTCCACACCCTGCCCTACGTCTGATTTGTTTTCTGGTAAAGTGTCAGAAAGTTGCAAAATGTGTATTAGGTATATAAGAAATTTATAAATGAAAAAAAATCGATTAAGTGACCTAACCCAGAAAAATAATGACTCTACCAATATATCTCTAACATTCTACAACAATTTGACATTTTTTTGAAAATAAAAAGTTTCCGACAACAGAAAGTTTACGTCTGGGTTTTACCAATTTACAAATTTTTATTGTAAATCGTCTAAGGAAACCGTGTAATTCTTACATATCCGATACAGTTAAGCAAATAATTGACCACATGGTATTTTTTGCTATAATATGCGCTATGTTTTTCATTATAATGTTGTTTTAATAAAAATATAATTTTTTCTAGAATGAAAAGCATAAATGCAAATAAAAATTTATCAAATTTACAAAAAAATCTAAATAAAATATCATCAGAAAATTAAAAAAAAATGGGTATGCATGCAGCCAGTTCCATTTAATGCAATCCTCAATGTTCTGAAAATTCGAGTTGATTTAAAAATAAACTTTGGTTTTAATGTTTTTGAAAAACTTTTTTCCAGCAAAAAAAAAATATATATAGATATATTAAAAATCAAACGGGTTTAAAGTCTTTCTGTGCATGGAAAGAAGTGCGCAAAAAAAATTTAAGAACTAAAAAAAAATTTTTTTTTTTTGTTAACATCAAATTCACACAATATTATGGCTAAGAAGTTTGAGATTTTAATGAAATTTTTTGATTTTTTATAAGTTGTGTACAATGTTGGGAATTTTAATTTATATGATGTTTGGTGTGTTGCAAATCAAAGTTTTATAAAAAGTTAACAGTAGAAAAATAAAAAATAAAAAATTAGTACAAAAACATTGTACATATAATTTGGTCCGTTGTTTGAGTAACGGTATATAACTGGTTTAGCAGTTCTCTGTAAAATATGACGGAAATCATAAAAATTGTACTATAATTCTCAGAAAATAATGAACCTAGAGTTTTACTCCGACTTCGAACAGCAAATGATTTTTGTGAAAAGGTTTTTCATAGCAGAACTGCACACGAAAGTTTTCCATTGCCTGTAAAAGGGCGCCTGCATTTAGAGAAACGATTTTCTATAATTTTAATGCCACTTGCTCCATCCGGCATTCGAAACCGAGACACACCGCTGGAAGCGCGCACACGTTACACATCCGGTACGGCGGCTACCTAGTGCCCGTAAATAGAAAGACGATAAAAGATTTGGTATTAAAAACGACATTTGCTTATTCAATTTTCCTTAAATTTAACTCTAGTGGAACTGGTTAATATTTTTAACTACTTTTTTTGAATGAAATCGCCATTGTATCACTGTGACTAGTGTGTTGTTGATAGTTAAATAAATTTTCAATTGCAAGCTTAGTGGAAGAGCAGTTCCAAAACGGAGTTATATATAAATCCAATTTTGAGACAGAAGTAATCGTATTGCTTATTTTAGTATTGTTATATTTTTTGCAAATTTTTACTTCAGTATTTTGTCTGTGTTGTTTTCAATTACTAGACCACGTTAATTTCACTTAAAAAATTGCATATTTTTAAGGCAGTTATATCCAATCGTGCTATAAAATTAGAAAGCCATAATAACTCATATTAAAAGTCAAAAAATGCAAGCCTATTTCGTACCATCAATAGAATATTTTATCAAAATTCCTTAATCAAAAAAAATGTAATATTTATGATTTTATATTCTGTGCCATAAACGAACAAAAATTTCTTCAAACTTTCACGACCAATACGTTCGCACCACCATTTACATGCATAGCTGTTCGCCAAAAAGAAATATAAAAAAAAAACAACCAAAATTGTGGCAGCTTTGTGCGCATCAAGTGCCAGAAACCGTTAAGTGCCCACAACTTAGCTAACCTGATTCAAGCGATTGCTAATACGTGCTTTTCGACGCTTAACACGCCATGCCAGCCCCCAATTGAAGCGGGAACTGAAAACCAAAATACCAGTAAAAGCCGCCAAAGAGACAAAAAAAAAACCAAAACAAAAAAATAAAAATAAATTGTAAATTCCATGCTACAAGCACAAAAAGCGACGACGACAATAACAATTAACCTGCATGTAATACTCAGCGTTGCCACACTTTTAGAAAAAAGTATGTACAATATAAAATAAGTAAACAATATAATTTTCTCTTCCAACGCTGGGCGTAAACACAAAACTGGCGGCGACAGTGCCCAGCTAAAGTGAACAAAGCAAAAATGACAAAAATGATATGAAAAATTCAGTGGAAAATATGTATGAAATAAAATATTTTCTTGCCAAAAATCCAGCTTGCTGCCACAGCCACAACAATATGCACCAACTGCATAACTGCTGGCCACAACAATAAAAACTGGGATTATAAAAGTCAACGTGACAGTGAACGGGGAGGGGAAGTGGTGCGGTAGAGCGGCAGAGCGCTGCTGTTGGTGCAGGCGAAAATTGTTGTGATGGACATAAAATAGAAAAAGTCCAGAAGATTTTTGTGGTATTTTGTTTTTTTTTCGTTTTTTTTTTGTTACAGTTGTTATTGTAGTTATTTTTGTAGTACACCCAGCTGTTAGCAACAGAAAATTAAAAGCGCATATTTAGTTAAAAATGAACAATGCAACCGATGCGGCCCTACAACAAACCAGCGTTTCGCATTGCCCATCCACCAGAACCAACCCATTCGGCCGCTCGACGCCAACAGCCACGCCTTGATATTTGTTTGTTTGCGACATTTTTTCACGTCCTTGTTGACTGCTGCTGCTGCTGCTGGTGCAACTGCTGCTCTTTCCAACGCCAATGAATATTTATGTTCGACACTATAACCGTGGCGTTAAATCCAACCAAAGGGGTATAACTTCAATGCATTGAAACAGGGCCACAGCAGGAACAAAAAATATGGCATGCCTAGTGTGGAGTAGTAAAGATCGGTTAATAACAAATAAGACAATAAAATATGGCAGAAAAATGTGCTACGGAAATGTAAATGGTTCGAAGTATAAAACAGGAAGATGAAAATGAAAAATTGTATTGTAAATATTGAATTTCCATGTGTAGCAGCATAACAGCAGTTCAAGTCCAGGATATACATACCCGTACATATGTAATTCCTTTTAAAGTACTTTTATACGTAAATAGGAAATGATAGTTCTCGTTAGTTTTGTAATAGTTACCGATAAAATTTATATCTTAATTCCGTTGCTCGTCTGCACGTTTGCTGTAAGTTAAGTTGGTAGAAAGCGTACTGCTTATATTTTTCTAAAAATAGTATATTTGGTAGTTGATAAATAAAAGCTCAATCAATATCAAATCTGTTGCGAAAATCGAAAATTTCAAAGTATTAGAACATTTTAAAACAAAAATGCCAAAGTAATGGAGTTTGTAGTCTGTTGCAAAATTCACACTGAAAAAACCAAATGACCTAAGAAAAGTTTCCATTATTTTGATGTAAGGTTTTCTTCAAATTGCTTTTGTTTTCTCCAGATTGAGTATTGAGTAAAGTTTTTCTCAAAATGAGTAAAAACTACATAAAATGAGATCTAATTTCTCCAAAAGTAGTAAATGTGGCCCTTGAGCCATTTCATTTCAATTTTTATTTATTTTGATATCTGGTTTAGGTTAATCTAGGTTTTGCGGTTTATATTTTAGTAATAACCTGATATAACAAGTACTCTTCTGACCGATGACCAAACTTTTTTTTTACTTCTGCGTAATAAATTTTCCACATTAGTGGCAAATTTTTGAATATTTGATTCACAGGTGTTTCTTTTACTTAAATTGAAACCGATCAGTGGAAATTTAAAAAGACTCCAGATACCGTAAGGTTGATAAGTTTTATTGTTATAGTTTTATTTATTGTTCAGAAAATAATTTTGGGAGTTCTATTTTTGTTTGAAAAATAAAATATTTTGTTTGAATTTAATTTTTTCTAAGAGAGCAATAGTTATTTTTTCGGGTAAGGTATTGTGTGAAAAATAATAACGTTTTTATTTTTTTTTGCTTAGCGAATTATGGTTATTTTTTGAGTTTAGTTTTTTTTTTAAATAAATGTAACTTTTTGAGTTAAATTTTTTGCTTAAAAAATAACATTTATTTTTTTAAGTTTTATATTTATAATAGATTTTTATTCAGTTTTATTTTTTGCTTGGAAAATAATAATTTATTTTTTTCCTTCGAAAAAAGTTATTAAGTTTAATTTCTTTGCGTGTGCAATAGTAGTTATTTCGTGAGTTTTATTTTCTGCTTAGAAAGTAACAACAGCTTTTTCAGTTTTTGCTTGGAAAATAAAAGTTATTTGTTTAGTTTTATTCTTCGTTTAGAAAATAAAAACATTTTTTTAGGTCTATTTTTTCTGGGAAAATAGTAGTACCTACTTTTTTGGGTTCTATTTTTTGCCCCAAATTTTTATTTAAAAAATTAAGCACGCTTGCAGCTTTCTATACATCCAAGTCCTCTATCGCTGAGTGAGCTCACTATGTGCCATCTATGACGGAAAATTTAAAATCAATAGTCAGAAACAGGAACCAAATTATGCCGAGTTCATCACCAGCAGTTAAGTCGACCTCCTAGCCTTTTCTTTTTTGGTAATAACATTTCATTTAGTTTGCGCTGCGCCTTATATTACACTCTGACTCAATAAAAATGAAACATTTCCGACCATTGGTTCAGAAACAGTCAATAGCCACAGTGGCCAGATCTGGAGAATACGGTGGATGGGGCTGCAATTCGTAGCCCAATGCGTCAGTGCAAAAAACAGGGCTCAGCATCATTAAAACGATGTTGTTTTTGATCCTCACACATGCGGCCTCAACTACGTAAGTTGCGCCCTTTCACTTTACGATTTTTCAGAATGATACGATGGCGGATTTTGACGTTTTCTATAACCACTGATTTGGATATTAAGGTCTCTTCAAACAAAAAACATATCCTTGACAGCGTTATCTATACCTCAAGTAACGAACTTATTGGAGCGCTTTATTTTATTATTTCAGAGTTCAATTAAGTTGCTAAAAATATTACTTATTTAGAGTTAAAGAGAAACCCATTATTTACCAGCACTTTGTTTCCGAAGAATTGTGATATCTGTTTCAGAAAATTTAGTAGGTAAGCACCAGTAAACAAACGCACGTACATTTGTGATTGAATTTATGGAATGCTTACTAGAAATCACTATTATTATTAATAATTCACTTTGAGTGATAATTTCACTCAACAAAATTGCATAAAAGCTGTTGGTATACTTCCACATTTTGGTAGAGAAATGGGGCGACATTGCGTATGATTGACAGCCAACGGCGACAAAGCAGGACGAGCTGACAGCTGTTTGCATCAATGCAGGCAATGGAGTGGATCATTGTCCAAATATGAAAGCTCTCATGATACGAGTAGTCTAAATGTACTAACAATGGCTTGGTTGATTCGAGCACAGTGGGTGTCAGAGCGGACGACTTGACTTGCTTGCAATTTGGATGCCTCCTCCCAAACGAACGGGTGCACCTCCAATACTGGGCAATGCAACCAACAATTAACCCACCCACAACAATTTTGTTGCATTTTGCATGCCACATGAATGTGCAGATTTACTTGACTGTGGGAGTTGTGAACTTTCAGTAGCATAGAGGCAATAAAATTGTTGTTGTTGTTGCTGCTGCTGCTGCTGCCCGTTGGCAATGTTGTTTTGGTCACTCTAATAGCCGACAATTACAGTGCATTTTGTAAAACGAACCTCAACAAAAACGCACAAAAGCGATTGACGATAGTAACGCTGATGGCGATACATAAATGCAATAGCAACAACAACAACGGCGTGATAGGGGTAAATGCAGGGGTGAACAAAGTACGAGTGACGATGATGGAGTGAATGGTGACGATGGCAATAACTATGGATATTGTTGATGATGGCGCCGATAAGCGCGGCGGCCAGAAGGACAAAGATGATCGCAGGTCATGCAAGTGTGCTATCCAAAACAACAACAACAATAACAACTATGCACAATTTATGCAGTCATTCCACAAAATGCATTACCAAATCGATGGCCAGTGTATCGCGTGTGCTACTTGATGTTTTTTTTTTTTGTTTTTGCTATTTTGTTCTTTTCATTTTGTCTCCAAAGTTGGTAGAGTCCGTGGTGAGCAATT
Source organism: Anomoia purmunda (assembly GCA_951828415.1). Lineage (NCBI taxonomy): Eukaryota > Metazoa > Arthropoda > Insecta > Diptera > Tephritidae > Anomoia > Anomoia purmunda. The sequence continues at coordinate 107,016,656 of OX639996.1, read as the reverse complement.
TGGTGGGCAGGTGAAGCGGTTGTTGGTGCTGTTGTTGTTGTTGTTGTTGTTACGACATGCCAACGTGCACAACAGATGCCATCAATGAAATTCCGACAGTAAAAGCTACAAGTTGACGTTGCACGAAACACATGGCATGCCCACACGCACACATGGTCATCTAACACACACACACACACACGCATACATTTACTTAAGAAACACATAGTACAACAAACATTACCCGCACTTTCGTTGACAGCGTGCTTGTTGTGAGTGGTTGTTGTAGCATGTGATATATGTAACTTTTACTTCGAGCATTAGAGCAACACATAACTTGGTCGGTTGGTCGGTCCGTCTGTCGGTCTGTCGGTGGATTGGTTGGTGACTGCCGGAAGGGAAAACAAAATTTTAGTTATGTAGGTTGGTAGACGGGGTGCTACTACTGGCTGACTGACCTCTGTTACCTTCTGCTCGCTTGCCATTAGTTATTCTACGTTCCACTGGTTGTGTTGTGTTGTGTTGTCGCTGTTGCTTGAAATTTATTTGCTTTTATTAATTGATCACCATTACATGCATGAGGGTGCACTTACTATGCTTTGCTCTGCTAGTTTTTTTGTTTTTGTTGTTTTTGTTTGTATTCTATGCATAGTTTTTGTATTTCATTTTAATGGTTCTGCGGCATTTCATGCGCTTTCGTAGCGTCAGCAACATTCAGTAACAGTTCGTTGTTGTTTGTTATTTTTTGTTTGTTATTTTTATTTGTTTTTTATTTTATGCTACAGCAGTTTGAGGGATTGTTACTATTATTACAATAGTCGTACTGCTATTGTTATTGTACTAAATTGTGCAAAGTTGTCGCCTTTATGGCCAATCATTTAATTCAATAAATGCAGCACTGATTTTGCCATTTCATTCATTTTCCCCCGTACATTTGTAATATTACTGCAACGATTTGCATGAATTTATGATGGAATTGCCGTTGGTGGTGATGGTGGTGGTGGTGAGTGTAGGTGTAGTTGTTTGATTAGGTGAGGGAAGTAGCCACCGTAATGCAATTCAAAATACTTTAAGTAGAAATATGTGGAATCGAGTTTTGTTTGTCATACATGCGGGCAAAACAATGACCAGTTTAATATTTTATTTCATACTTTCTTCTCGTATAATTCGGATTTTATGCTCTTAAAATTAAATTCTTTTTTTGCGCAAAAAGGTAAAATTAAGCTTTTAGCTTTTTTTGGTTTTATTTTTTTTGCTTAGAAAATAATATCTTTTTAGTTTTATTTTTTGCTTAGAAATACAAGTTGTTTTTGAATTTTTTTTGCTTGGAAAATAAAAGTTATTTTTTGAGTTTGATAGTTTGCGTTGAAAATAATAGTTATTTTTTTTTGGTTTTATTTTGTAAGAGGATTTTTTTGTCTTTATGATTTGCTTAGAAAACAAATAATTTCTTACTTTAAAAATAAAAGTTACTTTTAGAGTCTATTTCTTGCTTGGAATATAATAGCTACATTTTGATGTTTATATGTTGCTAAAAAAACATTTTTTTTTTGAATTTTTTCGATTTTTTTTTGGTTCAAAGTAATAGTTATTTTTGCGTTTTATATTATTTGCTTAGGAGATAATATTTTGTTTTGTTTTATTTATTTTCTAGACGGAAAAAGTTATTTTTTTATTTTAATTTTTTTATTCAGGAAATAAAATTTTCTTTTAAATTTTTTTTATTGCTGTTGGTAGTTTATTTGAGCAAAACATTGATCAGCTTAATATTTTTTGCAAACTTTCTTCTCGTATAATTCGGATTATATTAAAAAAAAAAAAAATGTCTTGTTAAAAAATAAAAATTAATTTAGGATTGAACCAGATTTGGTTTTTTTTTAAATACACATTTTAAATCATACCTGTTAAGTCATGAGTACTACTCGTACTAAGTAGCAATTTAAGGACTTTGGCTTTTCAAGGACATTACATTTGTATCAATTACTACTCGAGTACAAGTACTTGTAATTGGAAAATATTTGGAAATGCCATCAAGTACTGAAAGTACTCGAAAATACTCGCTTAAAGAATTGCAATCCTTTTCCAAGTACTTTCAATTACTTTCAATTACTTTGAAGTACTTGGAAAAGGATCGCAATTCTTTTAGCGAGTATTTTCGAGCACTTTCGAGTACTTTCAGTACTTGATGGTATTTCCAAATATTTTCCAATTACAAGATTTTGTACTCGAGTCCTAATTTCAATTCAGCTAGAAAACAATTACGTATTCATTATAAGTACTTTAAAAAGTATTTGTATTGAATACTAATTGTACTAGAAATTTAACAGGCCTGTTTTAAACATACAGTGTTTGTGGTATGCAATAAAACCAGTTTATATATTAATTTTCGTTTTGAAAACTTAAATTACCTTTTTTTTTATTAAAAAAAAATTAATTAATATGTTTATAATGTTGCATGTTCATTTTCTATTTGTTTTTTTTTTTTTTTGATTTTCACGTATTTATCTCTGCAGTTGAATTGCTCGTATCATATTAAGGTGAATTTGCTACATCATTTTATAAAATATCGAATTTTTATCGAGTTTTTTTGAAATTTTTCTCAAATAAGAACTTCACGTTATTTTCCCTCGAATACTATAATTTTCGAAACAGTGCTTACTGATTTTAATTCTAAAGGTGCACCAAATTTTTCAAAACTTTATACAAAATTTATAAAAACTCAACAAATTTCATAACATTTTTTAGAGTTTTTTTTAAGAATGTTCGGATATTTTCTGGTTATGCATTTTTATAGCCTAATTAATTTTAGTCTAATAAAATGAAAGATTGAACTGGGTCGAAAAATACCTTTGATTTTTTATAGCTTTCTGAAATTTTGGTCATGGCACATTTTTTCGTATATCACTTACAGTCGGCTTATAGTTTTTTTTACAAACCAACGAAAGCGTTTTATGAGAAAAACTCGCAAGGCCAAAATTTAGAAAAAAATTATAAAAAATCAGAAATAGTTTCAGGCAGATTTGAAACTATTTTCTAAACTTTTTTTAACCTACATATGTATTCCTTTCTACAATCCAATCCTATATATAAAATTTTAGTATATTCCCTTTAATAGTTACTGAAATATTTTTTGATGTTTAGCAAAATGCCATTATATTAGAGGTGCGCATGGTTTTCTCTCGATCTCTACAATTGGCTGATTTTTCAATCAAATCTATTATAATTATTATTATTATGAGAAAAGAGGTGAGTGAATCACCGCTTTACTAATGTTAGGTACACTAGTATTGATAACCTTCAGCTCGATCTATTTTAAGTCAAGTACTTTTCATAGTCACTGAAATTTTACAGTTCCTTGTTATTTTACGATTTTATCCAATTTCAATACCAACCCAATTTGGGTCAAGCGCAATATGAGTTTCGTTGAGAAGGAGTTACTTCATTTACGGTGACTTCAAGAAGTTCCTGAGCTAATGAACAAATTTTCTCCCATCCCTCTGACTCCGTTACGAGCCAGCGTTAGAATCAAAAGCAAAACCTCTCACGTCAATAAATTATGTTAAATCATAATAAATAACATCGATTTCCTTGCCACTAAACTAAGCCGATTGCGCTATAGGTTTTGCATCAATTTTCACAATCTTTTCAGCATTGGCCATAAACAATGCAATTATTTTGAAATTTTCGTCAAGTGCCTGGCGAAAAATTTATTGACAATGCGCGTATCGTCGTCGTCGTTAAAGCTTAAAATGGCACCCAGTGATACTATGTACCTAAATACACCGAGCTGCATTCTGATTTCGCCTTCCATTTGTTTTTTGTTAGCCATATCATCGTCCGGAAATCTAAACCGACCACGCAGCGTACCAAGCAGTCGGGAGTTAGTGAAAATGTGACAATACCGAGGAGCTGAAAGAACAAAGAACGAACACCAAATGCCTTTATTAGCCATTCGAATAAAGTGCGAACGTGATTTGGGCGCATTGAGTTCCAATCTGCGACACTTCGAGACACTAGAGATTGTCATACGCTGCAGACGTGAGTGAAACTCTCTTCGAATACAAACGCTTATAATTTATATACTTAGTACGAATATTTTGTGCATTTTTGTCTGTGTGTGACTGTGTGTGTGTGTGTGTGTCTTTTGCGTGTACGCTTTGCGACAAAGACCCAGGTGAGCTTAACGACGACACGTATTATTAAAATACATACATATTTATTTGTGTGGGTGTGTGGGTGTGCATGTGCCGCATGTAAAAATTAAGGGCATCTGCAACAGTATAGCATCGGATAGTGAACATTAAATTTGTTTACTGTAAAAATGTTAGCTCTATTAACGATAGCGGTTTGTAACTAAACTGAACTGAAGCTGAGCTGAGCTGAGACGACACTTGGTGGGAAGAAAGTGTCTGCAAATATTATTACTACTTACTATGTATGTATCTATCTATGTATGTATGCGGGTGTGTGTGTGGGTCTGTTTAAATATGTTATCACTAAACAGAAGGTATATTCGATGAACCGGAAGATGTGGGCTATTGAGTAAACCTGCGAATATTTACAGAAACTCCAATTACTCTTCCCCATTTCCCAGCGTCCATTCAAAAGATGACTTTTCCATCGTTCGTTTTCTGTATTGATTGTCTTTAATGCTCGTGTATGTTGGACGTTGTTATTGGTGTTAACAACGTTGTTGTCTTTGTTGCAGCAGCTCATCCATTAACACGGCTTATCCTGTGTTTAGTGTAAATCTTCTCAAGTCTTTTACTTCTTTTGTTTGATTTTATCCCATTCGCCACGTAACGCTGACGCGTGCTACATAAAATTGTTGTTGTTGTATTGTTATTGTTGCCGAGCACATGTGTGTCAATAGTACTGGTAGTGCTCGATCGAAAGCGACTATTTGAATAATATGTACATAGTTCATAAATCGACATTTTGTGAAATTCGAAAACAAAAAACTTTTTGTCTACCTGATTTCACTTCACAGTCGTGTACTGTACATAAAATGAGGTATAAAAATTCAACAAATTTTCATAAAATTTTCAAACTTTTTAATTAGAATTTTTAAAAAACTTTTCGGTACGCTGATTTTATTTTGGCCAAAGAATTTGCAAGTCTGAAGTGGCTTTTTGAAAAATTTTGAATTAAATGGGCTTGAAAATTGCATACCCAAGAGAGTTTATTAATAATTCTAAATAAAAAGTTTGAAAATTATTTGAAAATTTTTTTAATTATAGAAGTACAGCAACAACAAAATTAATATAAATTCCGTCCTCATACTTTGTGCAAATTTCTGTAAATTTCCAAAAAATTTCATCAAAGTTCTAATTTTTTATCGGAGTTTTCAGAAATTTTTTGGTATGCAATTTTATAGCTCTCGCAATTTTAGTTCAATAAAGTGCAAGGTGTAAATTGATAAAAATTTCCATTGCTTATTGTTAATTTTTTTTTTTAACAAACGTGATACTTTTTTCCACTTAAAAAAATCGTGCGCTCTTTATATGAAATAGGGACCGTAACGATTATAATTTTTATTTTTAAAAAATCTCAATTTAAGAGTTATATTGTGATTTGTATTTTTTCGATCGAATTTGATGGATATTTTGTGAGCTAAATTTTGTTGTCCAAAAATAATCATTATTTTGCGATCACAACTGATTGATATTTTTTGATTTTTACTTTTTCGATCCAAAACTATCGTTATTCTTGAAATACAAATTTTTCGATCATAACCAAATCACAGCAAGTTTTCGACGTTGTCAATAATGGCAGCCATAAAAATAGATCGAAAAATAAAAATCATGAAATATCGGTCGCATATAATAGGAAAAATGTAAATTCAAGAATAACTATTATTTTTGAACGAAGGAATAAAAATAAAAATATAACGATCAAACTTGATCAAAGAACTAAAATGCAAAAAATTAAAAACTTGGAAAAACAATTAATTTTGGTTTTTTGCAAAAAACCAAACTATGATTATTTTCGGTCGCTGATATGAAGAAATTTGAAAATTTGCACTTTATTATACTAAAATTGTATACCCAATATTTTTTGAAAAGTTTTTATAAAAAAGTTGGAAACTTTAATAAAACATTGTTGAATTTTATTGAATATTGAAAAAAGTTTGCCGTTTATGCAGGGTTTCTTATTTTTATAGTTGAAAAAAATGTATGAATAAGAAATAATTTTATTGACAATTGAAAAAAAAATGTGAATGAATTTATACGGGGTTTGTTAATCTTTGTAATTAAAAAATTTGAATATGAGTAACAACGAAAGCATCCATATCCGTTCGGTTTTCGGTAAATGTGGCCACAAAAAATCTAATCTAATCTAATCTATTAAAACTGTTATAGCAACCGAATTATTCGGTTATCAATATGGAAAATATGCATTCGATCGGAAATAGTCGGTGAAAGTCATTATCGCTGTAGTAATGTTCTCACGTGCGAATTTTATTAATGCTCAGAAATATTTCAGAGAATATTTATCTTAAATATTTTGCTATAATTTACCAAGTAGTAAAGACTCGAATTAACAATCTGTGCATTGAGGCCATCAACATCCGACTTATTTTAAACTTTTAATTTATAAATATTAATTTAATGCATTTTAACTTATTACATTTGTTTACTTTCTCGCATTATACAAGTTTTCTATGTTTGCCAAATAATCATTTGCTAACTGCGTACCACTATGCTAATGCTAGACGGATATAATGCTGCGCGCAAAAGTGGGTCGAAAGGTCGTCGACATTCATACGGACTGTCATGCTGACGCAGCGCTTTATGTGATTTAAAGTTGTATATTAAAATTCCATATTATTAGGTTGATGATGATGCGACTTACTGCAGTTGTTGTTATTGTTGCCATGTACATACATATGTGTTCATTGTTGTTGCTGTTGTTGTTGCAGTCCATACGGCTATTATTACTCTCGCAAACATACTAGATACATATGTACTCAATATGCACTGAATATGTATGAGTGTATCTTAGATTTGTTTGTTTGAGGTTGGCCATCGCTATCGTCGGTCGTTCCCAACCCCCACTCATTTACCATGAGTAGAAGCAGCCGCTATATCGATTAAGGATTACGATAATGATTGTGTGCTTAAGATGTAATTGCACGACGTCAGTCAGACAATCTGTGGCGCAAACATTTCGGAAACAAGCGGGAAGTTTGCCTTCGCATCATGCTGGATGTGCGAAATACAAATATGTACTATGCATATGTGTTTTTTTTTTTTGGTTATTCAGATGTGGGTACACTCAGAAAAAAGTATTTCCTTAAAGGAAGAAATAAATTACCTTTTTTTAGAATTAGTATTTTTTCTTTAATAATAGGAAAAAATACCGCAGTAAGAGAACTTTTCCCCTACTTCAGGTGCATGCTTTAAGCATTGTGTCTTTAATTTAAAAATTAAATATAAATATTTTTATATAGTATAAATAAAATAAAAATTTAATTGTTGCAATTCTTTTTGGAAAAAAGCCCTTATACGTTTATAATTTCTTCAAATAAAAATTTCTTCAAGACAAATAAAGCAAAACGTCAATTTCACAAAATATTTGTAAAAACCCCTGACAATTTAATTTTTCCTAAAACTAAAAAAACATGCTGTAAATTAAGGAAAGTTGCGTCAGAATCACTTTACTAATTTTTACTACTATTGTTACTAATGCTACTACTAGTTTCTACCACTAGGTTTACTCATTTTTACCACCATTTTTACTAGTTTTTTGTAGTAGTTTTACTAATTTCCATGATTATTTTTACTAATTTCTACCATTATTTTTTACTAATTTCTACCACTACTTTTACTTATTTCTACCACTATTGCTACTTATGCTACTACTAGTTTCTACCACTAGTTTTACTCATTTTTACCACCATTTTTACTACTTTTTACCAGTAGTTTTACTAATTTCCATGATTATATTTACTAACTTCTACCACCATTCTTACTAGTTTTTATCAGTAGTTAAACTAATTTCCACCATTATTTTTACTACATTCTACCACTATTTTGACTAATTTCTGTATTTTTACTACTTTCTACCACTATTTTTACTAATTTCTGCCACCATTTTTACTACTTTCTACCAGTATTTGTTACTAATTTCTGCCATTATTTTCACTACATTCTACTTCTATTTTGACTAATTTCTACCACTATTTTTTACTACTTTCTACCACTATTTTGTACTAATTTCTACCACTCTTTTTGCTTATTTCTATCACTATTTTTATTAAGTTCTACCACTATTTTCAATAATAGTACTAATAATTTCTACCACTATTTTTCACTCATTTCTACCACTATTTTTACTAATTTCTGCCACCATTTTTACTACTTTCTACCACTATTTTTTACTAATTTCTGCCATTATTTCCACTTTATTCTACCACTATTTTGTCTAATTTCTACCACTATTTTTTACTACTTTATACCACTATTTTTACTAATTTCTACCATTCTTTTTATTTCTTTCTACCATTACTTTTACTAGTTTCTTCTATTATTCTTACTAATATCTATCACAATTTTTATTAACTTCTACCACTATTTGCACTAATAGTACTAATAATTTTTACCACTGTTTTCATTAATGCTACTACTAATTACTAAGAGTACTTTTATTAATTTCTACTACCACCAACAAGTTTTACTTCTGGCCCGCGCACTTAGGTCCACGTGTGTTTTTTTCCGAGTGCATGTACCAAAATGTAAGAATGTATCTACTAGCTACAAAAATTTATGCTTGCCTAATGAGTTTTTAATAATCAAACAACCGTAAATATATTTGTGCTCGGAAGGACGACTGATGTTAGAAATTTTTTTTTTGAATAATTCTGCATTTTTCCGCAGAGCGTGATAAGGACTTCGGCGTTCCGGTTTAAAGCTCATAGAGATTCGATATCAGCAGAGAGTAAGCAAGGACCGTAAATAATTATTTTTTAACTTTTTCAAGAAAATAATCAAAAGCTTCCAAATATCACCGAACAGTTGCAGGTATATTAAGCCATTAGCTAGCAAATTTCTTTTCTTCTAGTCTTCTTCCGACGTTAGAGTGGCTTTGGAGAGTTCACAAAATGATTCAGGCTCAATAAAGGGCATATTGGCACCTAGTTTTGCCAAGTAATCAGCTTTCCAGTTTCCCTCATGTTCCTCATAACCAGAAATCCAGCCTACACTTAAGGTGTCTCAGTTTTTTGGTACTTTGTGAAGAGCTAGACACTTAAATGCCAATTTAGTGGTGAACGTGTCGGATCTAAGCGCTGATTAAGAGCCGCTTTACTATCGGAGAGGATGTTTGTATATATTTGCTCCTATTATTTTTCTGCGCAGACATTCGCTGGCATAGATTTCTATAGCCTCCATTTCTGCCTGAATATAGTTGGGTCTACAGCACAATGGGTATGGAATTTTTTGAATTTGGAGCCGTATATTTCACCCCCTTTTCTGCCATTATCCAATTTTGATCCATTCGTAAACCAGATCAAGGAATATTGTTTGAAGGTGATGAATTTTATTCTCCCGTCTTCTCGTTCATTAATATTGATTTGGAAGCTTTTGAAAAGAGATAGTTTGTAGGAAAGTGTGTCACTTCTTTGTGAAATTGGGTGGCGTTTTAATTAAGCCTTCTAAGATCGTTAGATGTCCTTTAATGTCCCTTAATATATCAACTGCCTATCTTTGTTTAATTTTTGGCCACCCCGATAAAGATGCATAGGTAACCATTGGCCTAATGATGATAGTGAATGTACAGTAGGTAATTTTGGAAATTCAGCCGCACGTTTTACCAAAAAGTTACTGGCAGGGAATGCCTTTGTTGCTTTTCGCGTCACCTTCTCGAGATGATCAGCTCACTAACTTATATTATTCTTTATTACACTATTTTCAACAATTATTTTCTAATTATGTCTAACTAATTAATTGATGTTTCTGTTGGACTTTATCTGTGGCAACACAACGTGCAGGCGACCGACTTACAAGGATTTTGCCTACTTACATTAGATGCCTGTCCACAAACGGACGCGTAGTATTATATATGGCGTTTGCTGCGAATAACGCCACTTTTATTATTGTTGTTGTTAATGTGCAAAATGCCAAATATACGCCAGTAAGCGCCACCAACTGGAGCAATATACGGGCTATAATCGCCACCATTACCATTACCACCATTTCCATTGTCCGTACATTCCACAGCGAACTGGCTATATGAAATCCTCTATTCGACGACTGCTTGTTTATTCATCCGTTTGCTAGCTGTTTGTCTGTCCGTGTCTGGTTGGTTGGTTAAGTCAATAATGCGGCACATGTGGTGTGCAGTATGCAGCATGCGGCATGTGTGGCAAGTGGCAAGTGGCAAGTAGCAAGTGCGATTGTCAGTGCAAAAAGTAAACAAACACACGTTCGCATGGCTAGACTTTCAGACATGCAGTGCGCTGCGCTTAGAATTTCAAAACTATTAAAGCACCAAGGCAAACAAATAAATAAACAAATAAACAAACAAACAAGAACAGAAAGAAACAAACATCCGTCAATAGCCAGCGGAGTGAAGTGAAATGAATGCGGAGATGAATGAAATTCAGTAGCAAAACGGATATTCGGTATTAGAGGATATGCTATGTAAGGCGATTGTAAGGCCACACAAACGTGCACAGACTGACTGACATTCTTTACTCCACGTCTAGGCAACATTTTAGCAGGATATTTATTTATTTTTTTTCTCTTTCCTTTTTCGCGTACTGTAATATTTTTTGGCATGTGTCTGCCTCAAGAGCACTGTACTCCTTTATGGCGCTTTTTGTGCAGCATTGCAGGCAATTCGTTTGCTAGCTTCTTTTGTCGCAAAATAATAAATTGAATAAAACTGAAATTGCTACGTTGAGATGCTAAGCGAAATGCAACTGGAAAAATGCCGCTACTGCCCGAGGATGTAGTAACTTTTATACAGGTGACTTTGATGTTCAAGCACTCGTCTGGTTGGATTTTTGGTGTTTGGAAAAACCGAAATAGTAAAATATTCGTTTACTTTAAGTTGACTACACTTGCATATTCCGTTTGAAAAATGTGACTGTTTAAATGATGAGCCACCAAAAAAGCTCCGGTACGAACATAACCTTCCTTCTGTATGCCACTATATTAAATATATACTTAGAATCATATATTTGGAATTTTCGTCGAATATATTGCTTGTCGCGTATTGCTGAGAAGTTAATGCACATCAATTGCGGTCTCTAGAATAAAATATTCAAAAGCCAAGCGTCCTGCTATGCACCACATATCGGTCAAACTGTTAGTTCCATTCGGTTCAGCCTTAAAGTATGCATAATAAAAATCTGACAGTTTTAATATCTTTGTAGTGCATTATGTACGAGAACAAAGAAACCAGTTGACCTAAGAATTGTACAAAATTAATAAATACTATTTTTTATAGTAGGATGTATGAACTAGAACATTGATGGGCGTCATTTGAAAGAAACAAGTTTACATTTACACCCCCTTATTTTCAAAGCTTTTTTCGAGTGGAGCAAATCAAACCATTTAAAAAGAAAAATGTGTACTTTGGTACTGAGTTAAAAATAACTTGATTTCATCCATTCCGAAACAATTTTATTCTTTATAAAATTAAATGTATGAGAAAGCGATGCATTTCTCTGCTTGGAAATGCAAAGTTATCAAAAATATGTTTTCAACCATGATACAAATATTATAAGGTAAAACCGTGGTTTGTTTTTGACATTTAAAACAAAGTTGAACATAGGACGCAAATGCTTGCAAAATAAAAACAAAATAAAACAGAATTAAAGTAAACAATTGAACGTATTAAAATTTTTTTTTTTTTGTTTTGTGGTTGAGATGAAAACCTAAATTGTGTATGTGAGTTTTTAAAGGACTTTTATATTGTTAGCAAAGTTCAAAAATATTTACACTTGTCATCAACGGTTTTACCGTATAAATATAAGTGTGAAGATTTTTCGCCATAGTGCGCCGTCTCAGCCGAGTGACATAAAAAAATGCCAGAAGAACGCCTCTCACAAGACAATGCCGTTCGGAAGAGAGACAAGCGTAAAATAACTGTCGTAAATATCTTGCATCGAGAGCGACATCTGTGAGTCAATATATAACCATTCGATGGCGCTGATAGTTCCCATCGTTTGTGTCTTCGGTGAGCTTCACGCCTATAAATGACCAGCGTCATCTGTCATGCGATAATCGAGATAAAATAATACAATTATTTACCAACACATACTCAAATATAAATCGATCGGTAAATTTAAAATCGCTTTGAAAATTATTTCTTTCTAAAATTACAACTACACAAATATGCGCCTGACATCAATACCGAAGGCACATTCTGTGTCTTAATTGTTACAATTGATAATTACTTAAGAAATTGTGATTTTTATAACAAAAAAAAATTAATTTAATTTCAATTGTCAAATACGAACTGAATATGCTGAACTAAATGTGTAATAATGCCATAAATGAGTTTAAAACTCAATTATCAATTCAAACTAACGACTTTTGGTAAAATTTTATATATTTTTTTTTATTCTATACATGATAGCCATTTCAATGCAATTAAATTAAATGACAACTGTCTGCGCGGTGCAGCTAACAACTAAATTACGACGAGTATGTGACAAGCGGCAACTAATTACCACAGGAAACCTTCGCCGTGACCATTGGAAACGACTGGCAGGCAATGTGACGTCGCTCCAGGCTACCAAAGCAGGGGAAATCGAAGAACGTGGTTGAGTTGGTGCAGTTTGAATTGGATGGAATAAAAAACAAAAATATAACTGTACATCCAAACACAATAAAGTATAAATGTACAGAGCAGACGCATTAACGTATTGAAAGTTAGAAAATTAGAAAATAAATTAAAGCAAAACAAAAATGTTTTCGTAATATTTCTTTTCTGTAGAGCAATTATATTATTCATATTCAAACTATTTTTTCTGCTAAAAAGTATTCACCGTAACATTACTGCAAATTTTTTGTGAAATATTAATTTTGAAAATAAGTTTAGAAGCTTCTACATGGATATTTATTTATCTTCACACGTTTAAATCGTAACTGAAAAATAATTTACATATATCACGCCAATAATAGCCGTAGAGGTAGAAATTATAGCTCTCCCCATCAGATTTTTTTCTAGGCTCTGCCCGGGTTTGAATTCACAACCTCCGACTTGTGAATAATAAAATTATCAAAAAATACATATGGTGACTCAAACAACTTTACACGTGGCGATTTGGTTTTGCCATACTTACACTGGTTTTCACACTAAGTCAGTTTTTTTTTTAATGTACTTCGTTCTATAACAAAAAAGATATAAAGTAATATTTAAAAATTTTTAGAAAATTAATAAAAAGTATAATTTTTAAAAAACTTTTTGTAGCCTTTTTAATTTCAGCATAAACATATCTGAAATGGCATAGAATTTTCTGAAATAAAAAAATTAAAATTTTGTTTAAAAAATTTGATGGGTATTTTAAAAAAAATTTGTAAAACCTTTCTGAAATTAAAAAAATAAATAAAGTACAAATTTTGATTAAAGAGTTTGAAAATTTTATGAGATTTTTTAAAATTTTTGTTATGATATACTTATCGTTATAGAGCAATCTTATTTTTCCAAAAACAATAACAAAAAACGTATCGCCAAAAACATTGCTTCTACGGCATGTCCAAATTTGACAATGGACGACAGCTATACTTAGCGTACGCCGCTTCCTTTAAATTTTTTCTTTTTTTGTCAAAGCCCATTTTTTTTTTATAAATTTAGTATCCAGCCAACTGGCATTAATTTTAATTTCATTTAAAAATTAAAATATCAAAACGAAAATAAAAAGAAACCACCGTACCCACGTAAATTGTTCTCGTTGAAAAATTAAACTTTTTATTAAAAAAAAAATGATACTAAGCCATACAAAAAAATGATTCCTTACCAATTTATTATTTTTATAAAATATGTCCTAGTGTGTTACGCCACAAGTTACGACCAGTTAAAGCCCCCTGAAAATCCTTTCAGTAGTTGCGGAGATTAGTGAGTTTATACAGGCAAACAGGCATACAAAATTTTGAAAATGATTCAAAGGTATTACAAACAATCCAACCACTACCTTCAGTAATTCTCTAAAAAAAAATTGTAAACTTACAGATATGGCTTACAGTTTTGTTGTAGTGTGGAACATTTTTGAACTTTTCACGCTGTCGACAAAGCAAAAGAACAGCAAGAATTACATAAAATATAAATTGAAATATCACTAACGTCAATGCTCTATCCATACTAACCCTTCTACAATGTCAGACAAATAAACAGGTTCTCGATATTTTGAAAAGTTTAACTATTTTCCTTCTATGTATTTATTGTTTATTATTATTATTATTTTTTTTTTGATGCATAGCTCATTTTCTGACGGAAAAATGTGCAAATTTTTCAGAAATTTTATCTATTTTATTAACTTTTTAATCAGAATTTCCCAATAGAATTGAGCTACGCAGTTTTATAGCGCACTAAATTTTAGTGCAATAATTTGCAAGTTTCAATTAGCTAAAAATTTCCGTTGATTTTTGGCAATTTTTTTACTATCCGTGTCTCGCATTTCTCCCATACAAAGACCGTTCGAGAGTTTTTTTTCGGATGAAAAAATGAGCGAAACCGTCGACATAAAAGCCATCAAAAATTGCCGTAAATTTTCAGCCAATTGAAACTTGCTGTTTAATATAAAAATTTAATGTGCTGTAAAAGTGCATACTTAACATTTTTTTAAAAATATTTATTTTATTTTATTTTCTTTTTATCTTTAAAATTTTGCAATATGACTTAGACGATGGTTTTAATATACTCGTAATGTGCAGTACTTTTATATAAAATTAGGAACTACTAAGCCAGTAAAGGAAAAATAATCCAAGCTTGTCAAAGCCCTATTAATTTGGCCACCACTGTAAATTTATGTATTTTTTATGTGTTCATTAGCACCTCGGGGGGTTCAAACAATTCATACACAATACTTTACATTTCATAAACTAAAAGATCATTGACTTCACAATTCTAGTCGAACACTTTAATTTTTTTGTATTCTAAGCCCTTAAGCAGAATAAAGACCTTTCATATGGCACTTACGTGAGTGCCACATTCCCTCTATACAATTGAAGAACTTTAGCTTGACAGCGAAAAGAGCTTATGAGAAATGAAGGTGTTTTTTTCTTGTTTAGTATTTAGTTTTGAAACAAAAATCGCAGAAGCTATAGAGATTTTGTGTCTGCGAGTTAAGCTATTTTGTGTTTAAAATCACCGTAAATCCAGGACGCTTTTATAACTTTCATGCATATTCCAATGTCGCCCCCCGCACACTTGTAAATTTATGTCTGAATTACGCTTTAAAATCCTAAATCTGTTGCAACCCCTCCGCAGCAAATGACAAAAAGTTAGTATCAAAAAACAAAAAAAAAAAAAAAACACGTGACAGCAGCTGCTCTAAATAAATATCCATGGTATGGTGCAAAGAGTTAGTGACACGTGTTGTAGGGTTAACGTTGGCCCAATGGCCTGAAAGGGATGTCGGATGTAAAATGTTTAGAGAGAGAGTAGAAAAAAATATTTCAGAGTACGTCGTTATTTTTTTTGGTTTTGAAAAAGTTCGCAAGTTTCCACTAGACTTAATGTCAGTTAGTTGTTGCTGTCAGAATTTTTGTTACTCTTCTCTTTTGTTTTTTTTTTTGTGTACATTTTTGCTACAGCTGTAGAGTAGCACGAGAGTGAGTGACAAAAGGAGCTGTCACGCTGTTAACGGGGTTTCTTTGTTTGAGATGTGTATGAGTGTGTGTGTGTGTGTAAACACTCAGCACACTATTTTTTCATAAGTATTTGTGTAAAATGAAAAACTTTCTCACAAATAAACATAAGAGTGTAATTCACTCGCTAACTGAAATGCTCGCATTAAATATTTTTTTTTTTATACATATGTATGTATGTATATTACATATACATATGTATGTATCTATTTTAGTCTAAGCAGCTTGCCAACTTTTTGTCTGGCTGTTGATCTAAATGAATAAGTTTATATGTAGTTACAGCCAAGTGTGTTGCCGCTTACTATACAAGCCCTTTTTATTTTCAAGTTACGCCAACTAATGTCAGCAATGTGACAGACAACCAGCAACGCGAATAGGCAAGCAGGCAAACAGGCGGACGCGCTCAGCATCCAACTGAATACAGACAGTGAAATGACTTTAAAGCCCTCTATGCGACCCGCATCATCCGTTGCTGCCATCTCGTTAATTTTTTTTCTCCTTTCACTTTAAGTAAACTTTTTTGTTCGCCACTGAATGTCAAAGTGGTGTCACTGGGTTTGGTAATTAAAACTGAACCTACAAAAGAACCAACTAACTTAAAACTAACTAGTTTGCAAGTTATTAACCGGCACAAAATAAATGTGTGCGTGCGTGTGTGTGTGTGTGTGTGGCGTTTTTATGTGTTCTCACATGCGGTTTGAATGACAGAAATGTGGCTTCGTTTGGCGTTTGGGTAAAAGGCGTTGAAATGCAACCAATTTGACAGCTGGAAATAATTATTTTTTAAAATTTTTTCTAAAGAGTTGACGCTTTTGCGCGTTAACATTTACTAAAAGTTCTTGATTAAAAAACATGGCTGGGGTAAAAACAAAGAAATGATTTTAATCAAATTTATTTAATAAAATTATAATACAAAAAAATTGTTGGCGTTTCAGAATACTTTAGTAAATTCATGCAAAATACAAAATTTTCTCTGCTGATGTGGTAGATTAAATCGTTCGTTGTTCAAAGTAAACTTGAATGTTGCTTATGACAGTTTGTCTACCATATTGCGCTTTAAATTTAGATAGATATTTATTTGAAGGATTTGGGTTCTTTCGCATTCCAGATAATACAAATTTATATTGTTTTTTTTTACCATTGAAACTATTAGCGCATTTTTACTTACATATTACTTTATTCGCATACTACGTTGAATTCTCAACTGTTTTTTAAATTGATAATAGCGTGCTCCACGTTAATAGTTAGAAATTTGAATCAATTTCTACATATTGTATATACTAAAACCCGAAAAAATTTACACCTCGGGGGTTCAAACAGTTCATACACAATACTTTACATTTCATAAACTAAAAGATCATTGACTTCACAATTCTAGTCTAGCACTTTAATTTTTTTGTATTCTAAGCCCTTAAGCAGAATAAATACCTTTCATATGGCACTTACGTGAGTGCCGCATTGCCTATACAATTGAAAAACTTTAGCTTGACAGCGAAAAGAGCTTATGAGAAAAGAAAGTGTTTTTTCTTGTTTAGTATTTAGTTTTGAAACAAAAATCGCAGAAGATATAGAGATTTTGTGTCTGCGAGTTAAGCTATTTTGTGTTCAAAATCACGGTAAAAATTTACAAAACAACATAACCTAATGAACAAAACAAATATTTAATATATAAAATCCAAGCGTTCTGCTTCTCACCACATATCCCTCAAATTGTTCATTACAGCGCATTTAGCCTGAAAGTATGCATTCCAAAAATGAAAACAGTTTGAATAGCTTTGTAATGCGTTATTTATGTGAATACAAAATGACTGAATCATGTCGTGTGATAGGATTTTACTAGCAGTAATGAAATAAGTGAGATAAGAAAGAAACTAAGCAACCGGCAGGCTTTTCAATGAAAAAGAGAATATCAAAATATTTAATAAACCCAAATAACACTGTACGATGACGGAAAGGGCTGATTTTTAAAATAATATTAATATTAATTATTATTATATTTTATTTATTCTTATAGTGCCTGCTCGGACAAAATCGAATCAGATATTTTACCCTGAAGTATCCCACAAGCTATACATACATACATACATATGTAATTTTATTCTAGGAGGAGTTTTTCTTAAATCGTATACAGACTTTGTCTGAGGAGATCCCTTGTGAATTTTACCGGTAACAATTATCTAGAAGAATTTAACATTCCAGTGACATTCTAAAATTGGGGTTTAATGGGTTGCTTAAAAATAGAATTAACCGGGCACTTTAAGCAATGGTTCAAAAGAAAAAAAATCGTGATTTAACCGTTATTCGTTGATATGATTTTTTTTGATTATATTTGAATAAAATTTTGTGAGTTTTAATGCATTTTTTTGATAAAAAAATAATCCTTATTCTTGGACTTAAATTTTTCTGATCATATCTGATCGATATTTTAATTGTTTTTGAGAACAGATAATCTATATTCCGATCATAATAAACACACAAAAAAAAATTGTCGGCGATGAAAATAATAGAAACAACACCAATAATATGATTTATGTTTTATAATGGAAAAAGCAAGAAATTACAAAATATCTATCAGATATTATCGGAAAACTGTAAATTCAAGAATAACTATTATTTTTGATAGAATAAATAAAAAGCATTAAAAGACGGTAAATTTTGATCCTTAAACTAAAAATTCAAAAGTTACGATAAAACTTGATCAAACAATAAAAACTCACAGATCAAATCTGATCGAAATTAATACCACTAACTAACTAAAATAAATATTTTTTAAATAAAAATAAGTCTAAATTTCTGTAGGAAACACGAGCTTTATTCGAGTTTTGCCTAGATTGAATTCTTCCCAATGATTTTCTGAACGAAAAAAAATCTAAATAACGACTATTTTCGGTCCCTACTAAATTCTACTTGATCATGAACTTTATCGCCGCCTTCTTCATCCGCTGATGCTCAATTAAGGTTTCACCAATTTGTATGCTGTAATTAACACCATAATTATTATATTTGTTAGACGATTCCGCAATCCACTGAAAGCAAAGCAAGAAAGATTGCCAGGGTAAGCCATGAAAAGAGAAGCAGCGCCCTAGCAGCGCGTGAAAGTAAAGATATAATTCTGCATCATCATCGCTTAAACAGTTATGAAGAATGGGATTAATACAATGCTAAACTTTTTGCACAGATGGCAATCAGACACTCTCCAATTCATCCACAGAGAGAAGAACCTTAATGTCACTCATTTCTGGTTTTACCCAGCGTTTACGACACAGGTAACAAAGAACCCTTACTCTCCGCGTACCTCCGGATATCTTACTTAGCCCCGTCGTGAGTAATCTCACTATATCGCACTATATTTTGTATCAGCCTAATTAACCCTTTGCCGGCCAAAACAGAAATAACAGGGTTTTTTTTTTTTTGTTGACACTTTCGGTGTCACTGGAATTCACAAAATTTTCAAACTATACCGTTGAAATCGATTTCTGATTAATATTTGTGTGTATTCAGTTAAAAACTAAAGAACTAGAGACCGATATCACACGACAACTATGCTGTTTGAGTTTAAATCCAGATAATGTAAAGACCGTCTGCAGACGGTCTTGCCCGGCAAAGGGTTAAGAATCACTAATATATCCTAAAAATTTAACTCATAGTGCTCGCTAGTTCCGCCGATGCATATAAATATTTAATTACATATAATTTCAAAATTCCCATCAACCATTTGCGGTATTGTGACAAAACGAATCTTTGTGCTATGAGAGGATATGAAAATAAATGCGAAAATTCAATTAACCGCCACAAATACTTCGTGCAATCATTCAACGGCAAATCACAAATGTCACGCCTCGTTAAGGCGTTGACTGCAAGTACAACTGCAACAAAAATCAAAACCGATTGCACGAAACCATGAAATGTGCATAAATGTCGTACACACACACACACACACACACACAAAGATAAGCAAAGAAAAAAATAGAGTTTTTCACACAGGCATTGAGCGTTGTTAGAATGTTGCATGCAACATGCACTCATACGTATTTGTGGCACGTTTTCTTAATTAGCACTCCATGGCGTATGAGTGAAATTTTCAATTTTTGTTTTTTCCCCACCAACTACAACTTTTTCTACTATGAGTTCATTACTTTTGCAGACGTGCCTAATGCCCAACTTTTCATTCACTCCATTGTGCTATGCTGTTGTTCAAACATTCAGTTCAGAGCTTCTTCGTTAGTTTTGTGGTGGCACTATACTGTAGTTGTTGTAGTTGTTGCTTTCGTTGCTTGGTTGGTTGTGTTTAGCTGTGGTCTACTGTGCAACTACTACAACTACAACGAGTACGATACGCTACGCTACTGCCATTGTCACTGATTATGATGAGCTGCTGGCGCCTTTACCAAAGTGACATTAAAACGTAACAATAGCAACAACAATTGGCGTGTGTGTTGACTGTGGCAGGCGAACGCAAAGGCTGCACTACTTTTACAGATACTACAATGTTGTGTTATAGGGGAGTGTGCGGTGTGTATGGTGAGAAGTGAAGTGGGCGGCGACGGCGACGGAGGCGGCGGCATAAGCAACGCCTCTTTTGCCGATGGCAAAGTTTGGCATTGTAAAGCTGCTGCCGCTGCTATTGCTATTGTTGTTGTTGTTGTGGTTGCTTGTGCCACTTCCATGCTGGTGTCGGTCGGTCGGTCGGTCGCAATCTGCTATGGCAATGCAGTTGCAACAACAAAGTAAGCGGATATTGACAAGTGCCGCGACACAATTTTGATTTTTTTTTGGTTGGTTTTTGTTTTTTTTTTTGTGGGGTTGAGTTTCATTGCAACTACTTTGCTTGTTGTTGTAATTTGACTTGCGCGTACGTGTCATTGCGTGAGTTTCATAGATTTCTGATTTTCGCCACAGTAATTTAACGGTCATAAATGTTGGCTCTGGTCGCGCAGCAACTCCATTCGCTGTTTACATTTTGATTTTCACGATCAGACGCGCTAAGGAAAAATGCAATTTTCTCACAACCCCCACAACCTCCTGCCAACCACCTTTGCAACTCACCACTACTCGGCGCGTAAAAATGCAAAGGTTCTTGCGTTTTATGGCAGTGGGTTGTGTGTGCAAAGCACTTATTTGGTTAAATGATGAGAATGGTAGATGGCTGATGGTGGATGGTAGATGGGTAGCGGACAGGCGTCAATGTCTGTAAAAGTGCATGCTGTCAACGTCATTGACTGCTTAAGTTAGTTGCGCGTTATTGCCGCTGTTGTTGGTTTTATCACTGTGGCTTCTGCCACGCCAGCCACAATCTTCACTGCCACTTAGCTGCAGGCTGTTGGCTAGCTAGTTGGTTTGAATCTCGCGCACTCACGTTCTGGCCTCATTAAAGTTGCCCTCAATTTTGAACATTTTAATTTTGCTGCCACTGCTCTTGACTGCGAATGAATTTCTTTTTTTTTTTTTGCTGCACTTAGTTTATGTGTGTGGGGCGGGAGCTTAAAAGATTGCGAAATTCAGTGGCGAAGGAGGTACGAAATTAAACAGAAATTAATTGAAGTGCAATAATTAAATATTGCCTTATAATGAAATTGCAAATGTAATTTTTTTATTTATGGTAACTCTGATTGTTTTAATGGGGGTTTTGAATTTTTTTTATCGAAAGCATTTCGATCGATTGAAGCGAGTAAGCGAAGTATGTATGTACATATGTATCTGCGGTGTTAGGTGGAAAAACGATAGCTTAAAAAATCGTAACATATTTTTAATTTAAGAAAAAATCACGTTTAACGTTTCACCATAACAGTTAATAGATTTAAAATATTTTTGATTTCGATTATATCTCAACGTTTATTTTTTACTTTCCTGATTACTGTTATGCAGGATAAATATTTTTGCCGTTGACAATAAGAGTTTATTTCCAACATTAATTTTTTACATTGCCTGATATCTCATATGCAGGGTAAAATTTCTTTGTTGCTTTCAGTAAGAGTTATTTTCCAACGTTAATATTTTACGTTGTGATAACTGTTACGCAGGATATATATTTCTTCATTTGCCAACAAGAGTGATTTTTCAAAGTTTATTTTTTACATTCCTAGTAGTAGTAATGAAAGATAAATATTTTGTTGTTGACAATAAGAGTTATTTTTCAACATTTAATTGTTACGTAGATAACTGTTATACCGCAGAAATATTTTCTCTATTATCAATACCAGTTAATTTTAAATATTTATTTTTAACTCTACCAGATAACTGTTATATAGTATATATATCGACGGAAAAGTGGTCGATAAGAGTTATTTTCCAATGTTAATTTTTTTTGCTGCCTGATAACTGTTATGCAGAATATATATGTTTTTATTTTCCATTGCCAACGAGAGTTAGGTTAGGTTTGGTTAGAGTAGTAGCCGCCTGCAGCGGCCTGCTAACTTTTATAAAGCAGAAGTATTTTTCCACTTTCCAATAACACTTATTACTCAACGTTTTTTCTTAACTTGCCTGATAACTGTTATGCAAGATAAATATATTTTCCGTTGTAAATAAACGTTGCCTTCCATAGTTTTTATTTTAGATCGCCTGATGACTAGCATACGAAATGAATTTATTTTCTGTTCTTATTTTGTTACCAACTTTTATTTTTAAAATTGGCCGATAACTGTTATAGAGGAAAAATATATTTTCATTTAACAATAAAAGTTATTGCGGTGTAGATACATTTTTTTCAATTTTAATAAGTATTTTCTTAACGATGTTCTATATAGTTAAAATCTCTCTGAGATCTCAAATTGGTATCTCAAAGTTGGCGTCGAACTTCATTTATTTTTTTTTAGTCAATGCACAAACAAGGCTTATTTTCTTTTGGTTACCTGATAATCTCGCCAAGATTACGCTTTCCCAATAAGTGAGGTGGAGTCATATTCCATATAACATCCGTATCCTTTTTCTTTCCGCTGAAAAGATTGAACAGAATTTAAAATAAAAAAATTACATGGTCCAGCGCTCACAAAGCATACCCTTTTGAGGCAAAAAAATATTTCATTGTGAAGTAAATACCTGAATTCAAATATGCAGACATGTTGATCATTTTATGCTTTGTTTATTTATTTAGTAAAGCTCTTCATTTCCCAATACAAAGCGCATCAATTTGCTCCATTAAAATATGTCCTCTTGTCATCTGCTCTTTTTTTTTTAACAAAAAATTTAAAATAAAATTTGCTAGTTACTCTTTGCTCTCATTTGCATTTTCCAATAGTCACTCGCTTCATTGCAATGCGAAAAAAACATAAACAAAAGGGACACAAGAAATTCTCATAAATACAAACAAAACAACATCTGGCAGGCGGCAGTAAACAATACCTACATAAAAATATGATGTTGGCTTTTTATTGATTTTCAATGGAAATTCATTGAGCAACTGAAAAACTTATTGGCGTTTCTTTTTTGACTTTAATGCTTTATATGTATTTTGCTTTTTTTTTTGTGGGAAAAATATGAATAAATTTGGCACTGTCGCTAGGTACGTTTATGAAAAAAATTAAATTACTCTCAAATGAATGGAAAATCATCGACTGAATCCATTATACTCGTAGGAGTGTAAAAACAAAATATATATATTTTATGGTGTGTTCAACTGGGTATGGTAATAATGACAAATGAAGACACAAATTATGAAAAAGTCTTTATTTACGCTATCCAGGTTAAATAAAAAGGAATAAATTATACAATTAGAATATTTGTGAAAATTTATTTGGAATATCTAGCGCAGTTAACTTATTGAAAATTTGCCAAATTGACATTTCGTGTAGCTAGTTGAAATCATTAGGGGTCTCTACTGCTCATAAAAATAGTATGGTGAGATTGAGGAAAACCCAAGCAATTAATAAAAATTGAAATTCCTTACTAAATAAGTAAGTGATAAAAACTTTAGATTTGAATTTTTTTTTATTATTTAGTAACATGGTAATTAATAATAAGTTTAGACTTAATATAATATCTAAATTTTCGCTACGGTTTTACAAGCAGTTTTGCATTCTTCTAGCTGAAAAAAATAGATTTATAAAGCCGTATAAATAAAGTGTAATTTTCTTATAAATATTCGACCATTAAAGTCTTCTTTATTTTTTTGAAAATTTTGGCAATAGCAGCTACGCATATTCAAATCCCCGAATAAAAAAATTGTAAAATTGTTCAAAATTAGCATTGCAAAATCTTAGCTTACTATTTCCAAAATGTTTATTATCTTCTCAAATGATCGTTTGAAAAATATCGCAAAATAATGAAGCGTGGTGTGTGTGGATTTCAATATGTAGTAATAATTGAGTTGCTGATTATTTTATTAGTTCATATAATTTAGAAATATTTTTTTAGATACATTAATTTTTTGCCCACATTTTTTTTTATATAAAAATTAAGTTTTGAGCTCAAGGCCTGATTTTTGTTTGAAAAGTAAAACAATCACACATTCATTGTAAAAGTGACTGACTGTGCGCTTGCGAGGCAAGTGGGATGTCTTCGGTTCAAGCCCTAAAAATAAATCTGATGAGGAGATGTGGTGATTTCCGAAATAGCAGCTACATTTTTTCCACCGCTTTGATTGCAGTTGCATTTTTTCGTAATACTTTTCAAATAAAATTTAATTGAGCTCAAAAACTACTTTTGTTATCAAAATTCTTTTTTATACAAATTTATAAACAGTTTTTTTTTAAAGTTTTAATGCCCCAACCTAAGTTATTTTCAAATAAGTGGAATAATTATTAAAATTTATATCTAGGTGAAATATAATGAAGCCTTATTTCGGTTACAACAACATTCCATGGGAAATATTTCGAAAAATATTTTAAGCCGTTAGCGCCCACTTAAAAGTGTAGCTTTGATCCGTACTTCAAAATTTCAGAGATTATTTTAACCCATTAGCTCCCATCTAAAGTGTAGCTTTGATCCGTACTTCAAAACTGCGGATAATCTTTTAACCCATTAGCTCCCATCTAAAGTGTAGCTTTGATCCGTACTTCAAAACTGCGGATAATCTTTTAACCCATTAGCTCCCATCTAAAGTGTAGCTTTGATCCGTATTTCAAAATTTCGGGGAATCTTTTAACCCATTAGCTCCCATCTAAAGTGTAGCTTTGATCCGTACTTCAAAATTGCGGATAATCTTTTAACCCATTAGCTCCCATCTAAAGTGTAGCTTTGATCCGTACTTCAAAATTTCAGAGATTATTTTAACCCATTAGCTCCCATCTAAAGTGTAGCTTTGATCCGTACTTCAAAATTTCGGAGAATATTTTAACCCATTAGCTCCCATCTAAAGTGTAGCTTTGATCCGTACTTCAAAATTGTGGAGAATCTTTTAACCCATTAGCTCCCACCTAAGTGTAGCTTGGATCCGTACTTCAAAATTGCGGATAATCTTTTAACCCATTAGCTCCCATCTAAAGTGTAGCTTTGATCCGTACTTCAAAATTTCGGGGAATCTTTTAACCCATTAGCTCCCATCTAAAGTGTAGCTTTGATCCATACTTCAAAAAACCAACTCAAAAACTTATTTAGAAAGTCGTTGCAGAATTAAAGTGTTCTACAAAATTATTCTTCAGCAAATTTTATTCAGGGTCTTCTCGGACAAAATCTGTGTGCGGTTAAGCTGAATTCCATATGAAGTAAAATGACGAATAGTTTCATATAAAAATTAGAAAACTGTTAATTTGCAATGTTAGTTTTAAGAAAAGAGAGCATAAATAATTGTTGCTTATTTCAATGAAACATATTGGTTTGCTATTTACTGTAAATTTTTACGTTCTACATATGTATAAAGATTTTGTCTGAGAAAACCCTAAATATTTTTTTCAGAACATTGTAAGTCTCAAACGACGTAACTGCTCAATTTGCGTAAGTAGATTTTAATTTTAGACATCACTTCTACCTTTGGACAATGATGGAAATTTGTAAATTCTGTGTATTATGTAAACAATTTTTTCAATCACTTTTGCAAATGAGTAATTTGAAATTTTTTAGTAAATAGAGGATGCATTTCGAATGCGAGCGGGCATCGTGTAGTGATGTTAACGACCCTAACTGTGATTCATAGCAATTTAGTAATATTTATGAAACTTCGTCAACAGCGTCATATTCTCTAGACTAAAACCTTGTCACACACACATTTTGAAAAAAAACAAACAAAGTTTATTTTATAACTCGCATTACTAATACCCACACATATGTACATACATATGTAGTCGTAAATACGCAGTTGAAGAGGACGACCATTACGATGAGGAGCCTCTGCTCAGCCCATTCGCAGCCCATTCACTGCATACGCGCAAACTGCATTTATACTTGTATAGTAAATCAAACACAGTTGCCTCCAGTGTAAACATATGCTATGCTATGCTATGCTTGTATAAGTAAATAGTGTGCGTAGTTGTAAATTTAAATACACATATGTACTTATGCAAAGTTATATAGTACAACAAAAAAAAAAAAACAAAAAAAAACTTTTCGAGTAATGGCGACGCCGGCTCATTACTTATGCAAAACTTTACTATACAACTGTGACAGATTTTAAATGGTTGCACATTTCTGCATATATAGAGTATCTATCTATGTATGTACATAAGGCCTATATTCTGCAAAAGTATATTAAGTCAACATATCTTGTTAGGGGTAAAAGCGAAAAAGATAAAATCAAATCCATTCATATTTATAATAAAATTATCATTTGCGTTTTGGTTCATACTAAAGATTTCTCTGTTCGATAGAAGAGTTTTCAAAAAAAGCGACCAAAAGCTTTAACAAATTTTTAATCCGAATTTTTAGAAAAATTTTGAGTATGCACTGATATTTTGTAGATATTTTGGTTTTGGAAACAAGTATTTATTTAACGGAGCTGGGTTATTTGGCAGACGATATTTAAGACTGCCAGCACAAAAAAGTGACAAAAATTAACACGAATTTATATAAAAACCATACTTTGTGTGTAAGAATGTTCGCAAGGCCAGATATTAAAAAAAATTGGTAAAAATCAGCAGGAATTTTCAGGCATTTCAGACCTACCTATATTAAGTGGGGTTCAAACTACATTTGCTAAAAATTGGAATTGAAAAGTCGAAAATTTTATGAAAATTTGTTGGATTAAAAAAAAAAAATTGTACGAAGTAGCATTGTATAAAAAATGAGCAAACAGGCCTTCGCGTAAAAACATTGTAAATATTGAAAACAAAATTATTTTGTGATCAGTTATTTGAGTTACCGTATGTATTGTTTTCTCAGAAATAAATCTTTTTACAAACTTTTGCAAGATATGTGTCTGGTTGGCGTGAGCTACATAGTTATAGACCACTTTGATACGACCATCTATATATCCAACTAAAAATATGCTACTTTGATATCCATTTTCTTAGTATGCCCGTACAGCACCCCTGTTGGTCGGTTTAAGTTTCGAAATGGCTGAAACGAAATTGACGGCATAACACAACATTTAAAACTCGAATAAAATAAAAAAGTTTGAATCGAGCTGAAACTCAATGACTTTATTACGAAACTATTTGTGAATCAAATCGATTACTTTTGAGTGCTACTTATAAACAACGTGAGTGATCCAAAACGAGCTAAATGTTTTAATGTTGATTCAAATAAGAAAAATTTTAACAATCTTCTCTAAAATCCATTTTAATTAAAAAAAAAAATTATACGGTTATGGGAAAAGTTGCAATTCTACATTTTTGAATAAAGTGGATAAAAAATTAACCCACCGAGCGTCGGGGCGTATGAGTTACTAGTTGACATGTAATAAAAAATTTCATATTTCCAGTTAGAATAATTTACTAAAATAATGCATGCCAAATAAATTTTTAATAAAATAAATTAATTTAATACGCAATGAAAATGACAATAGATAGAGTGCTGGAATTGACTTAACAGTATTATATTTTTCGTTGAGAAAAAAGCAAAGCATATTTAAAAATCTGGTTAAAGTGACATTTTCATACACATTTTGGATATATAAGGCATTTAGGTAGGTAGGTTGGAGTGGCAGCCGCCTACAGCGGCTCACTTAGGCCAATATTAGGAGGCCCATTGTGTTACCACAAGGAAAAGTTTGTACCATCCAAAGGAAAAATTACCCCTCACTAAACCATTTTGCCTCGCTGATGAACTTCAACAGACAATTTACCTCGGCGCTTGAAACCTCACTAAGGTCATCAAAAAACGGTGATCCCAGATATCGCATTCTGCTTTTACACAGTGCAGGACACTTACACAGTAAATGCAAGATCGTTTCCTCCTCCTCGTCGTTCTTGCAGCTCCTACAGCATCTTCGGAAGGGTACTCCCAACCTTTCAGCATGTTTCCCTATCAGACAGTGCCCTGTTAGAGCCCCGATGACGTTGGAAATGTTTTCCCTACTTAGAGAGAGAACGCTGCGCGACCGTTTCCGGTCCCATTTAGGCCACATCTGCCTTGAGGTTCGACAGGTCGTATTTTGCCTCCATCTATTGTCAGCTTGCTTATATGTACAATCTCTGAGTAGCAGTTTGCAAGTGGCAAACGGCATACCAATGCGTTCTTTATCTTGAAGAATCTGCTTGGTCGTACCTTGTCTTGCAAGTTCGTCTGCCATGCAGTTTCCCTCTATGTCCCGGTGACCAGGGACCCAAATGAGGTACAGTCTGTTCTGCTTGGCCATCTCCTGCAGAGATAGGCGGCAGTCCAGCGCGATGTTAGAGTTAAAAGTGAAAGAGCTCAGAGCTTTGATTGCAGCCTGGCTGTCACTGAGAATGAAGATGTCTCTTCCTATAATCCCGGTCCCAATCTCCTCTACCGCCTCCCTGATAGCTGAGACCTCAGCCTGGAAGACGCTGCAGTGATCTGGTAACCTAAAGGAAATTTGCAGGAGAGGGTTTCGTGAGAAAACGCCTCCTCCTACCTTATTATCGAGTTTTGAGCCATCTGTATAGATGACAATGCTATCAGGTGGAGTATGAAACTCAAGTTTCCACTCCTCCCTGCTTGGAATTCGTGTAGTAAAGTTACTTTCATTTACCGATGTCCAAGCACACCGGTCCGTGCTGCTCGGAATAGAGCAGAACTTGTTCAAAATACTAGAGTACCCTTGGCATTCAGGGTGCCACTGGGATGTCTCTCTTAGTCTCAAAGCAGTCATCGCTGCAGTCTGTTGTCCGACCAAATCTAAAGGAAAAAAGTCTAAAATGGCGTTCAAAGCCTCATTTGGCATGGTTCTGAGCGCCCCACTTATGCAGATCATACTAGATCTTTGCACCTTGGTGAGTAGTCTGAGGCTAACCTCTTTTTCTAATGCAGGCCACCATACGATCACCCCGTATAGGAGTATTGGTCTGACGACCGCTGTGAAAATCCATCGACAGATCCGGGGATTTAGCCCCCATTTCTTGCCTATGGCTCTCTTACATGTGTAGAGGGCTACAGAAGCCTTCTCATGACGTTGAACTAGATTCTCCTTCCAGCTCAACTTCCTATCTTAAATAACGCCTAGAAATTTGGCACTTGTAGAAAGACTTAACCGGGTACCGTTTAGTACCGGTGGAGTCACAGAAGGTACTTTATACTTTCTCGTGAAAAGTACAAGTTCCACTTTACTTGAGCTGACCCTGAGCCCGCAGTGGGTGGACCACTTGGATACCTCCCAAAGCGCTCGTTGCATCAGCTCGCATAATGTTTGCGGAAACTTTCCCCTGATTGCAATCGCGACGTCATCAGCGTACGCGACGACTTTTGCGCCACCCCATGCCGTATCTCGCAGTAGCGTATTTACGGTGAGGTTCCATAGGAGTGGTGATAGGACGCCTCCTTGTGGCGTCCCCCTCGACACGTGCCGTGACAATTCGCTCGCACCCAGCTTAGCCTTTACCACTCTGCAACAGAGTATCTGGCCGATAAAGTCAACCAGTGAGTGTTCAACCCCTAGATCCCTAACGGCGCCAGTTATAGCTTCTGGAAATACGTTATTAAAGGCGCCTTCAATGTCCAGGAAGGCTACAAGACAGAATTCCTTAACGCTGAGAGACTTCTCAATATAGCCGACCAAGCTATGGAGTGCAGTCTCAGTAGATTTGCCTTTGCGGTAGGCATGTTGGTCATTAGACAGTAGTCGACTGTCGATGGTATCGGACAGGTAGCTACTAATAATCCTTTCAAGTGCCTTAAGAGCAAAGGATGATAGACTGATAAGGCATTTAAGTCATCTTTGTTTTTATGACTTTGCTTAAATTTTTTTATTTTTTAATCACTCAATCCAAGCTCGAAAAATGCAATTTTTTTTTTTTTTTTTAATGAAACATTGTCATTTAGTGTTTTTTTTTTTAACAGAAATATTAAAACACAAAATATAATCTAATATATTTTAAGATTTGAAAATGCATTTATTACACTTTCGGAGACCGAAAAAACCACTTCAATCATTATCTAAGATCAATAAATAAAAATTAGAAAATGAGTTTCATTGCATTCATAGGAGACGTCTCAAAACTAATTATTTTCTAATTGAATAAATTATCTAAGAATACCTACCAAATCATATTGCTGTTTTTATGGAAAATTTAACCAAAGTACTACTGCAACTTTGCTGGAGTTTTTAGTGCCCAATATAAATATTTTGAAATTTTGAGTTATTGTATTTATACACAGAGCATTCAACGTGACGCTAGAGTACAAATGTATTCTCTTGAGTATACTCATTATTTATGAACGATTGCTTGTGTATCGGCTCAACCGCCATATTTCATTATACTTATTTTACATATTTACTTTTGTATGAGTGCTTACTCGTACTAGGGTGATTGAAACGTTTTTGTCAAACTGATATTCTCCGGTCTTCTTTTCAATAAATCGTTAAATATTGGTCGTTTTTTACCTACATATTTTCAAACACTTCACTTTAATTACAGCAACTTAAAACTAATTGTAATTTGACTTTTGTATCTTCGTTGTTTTTCGTAGTTGTTTATGTCGTAGTACCGATTGTGACATACCGCTCTGACTATCTTCAAATTACTTTTGTTTAGCCGTTTGCGAGATATCGATTCAGAGAAAAATAATATTCTTTTTTATATGCCCATAATTTTGCGAAAAATTAACCGATTTGGATAATCGACAAATATTAATTTTTGAGCTCGGGGCTAGTATAAGGAGATTTTTTTGTGAAAAAAAACGACAACAACCAGGAGTGGTAGAAGTTTTAGCTATTTCGGAGATCACCCCATCTCTTCAACATATTTCTTTCATAATTCCACCGGCATTTGAACCCACAACCTATTCAATTATTAAAATTAATATTTTTCGATTTAATTAATTAGGCCAAAAAATAATAAATGTAGATTTGGGTAATGTTTTTTTTTTTTTTAAATTCTTTTGGATTACAAAATCGAAGAAAAATGTAAATCCGTATACAAATTTTTAATACCAAATGATTATTTCCAAAAATAACGTACAAATCGATTTTCTAAAAAAAATTCTAAAATACGATCATCATGCATTGCGCAACCTTTGAGCTTAGTGGGAGGATGGAATAACGATGGCATATATTTTTTTTTCGAATCTTTAAAGTTATCTGTTTGTAATTTTTAAAAATATTTCATTAAGTTACTGTCATCGTCGAAATTGAGTGGTCTACAAAACTGCGTGCTCGAAAAGCTTTTAAAAATTCTAAGTTGAAAATTAAAAATTTTCAAGAATATTTTTCATATTTAATAATTTATCGTTCAATTTTTATAAGTAAAGAAATTAGGTTTTTATATTTTATGATATTGAAGTGAATTTTTTTTTTATAAAATTAACAACGAAAAATTTATCACAAAATTTTTTTGCCAATATTGTAAAAAATAACAAAAAATAAAAATACGCCTTAGAAAATATTTTTGAATTTAAAAAGTTCGTTTTTCCAAAGTACATAATTCTTTAAAATTATCTCTTGGCAGCGCTGTGTAAATTTGAGTGTATAATTTTTGTATTTTTGAAAAAGAAAATCAATCAATTTTCGATATGAATTTATAAACGAACACCCTAGTATGCATTTACTTATTGTTGACGTCTAGCATATGCAGAGGAACGTGCAAAAATGCGCTGCAAACTGTTTGCGAAAAATATGCTTAGGAAATTTGCATTGCGCGCTAGTGCTACTGTGTTGTGTGTGTTTGTATTTGTTTACACTAAAATTAATTGAAAGCGCGGCAAGTGCGCAGCAAATTCTTGCAATACAGTGCATGCAAACTCCTTCACATATACATATTATATATGTAAGTATCTGGGCTCATACATTCGATAGTAGCAGGAAAACGAAATTTTCTTTCACCTGTTTAAAAATGCAAATATATTTTGCAATAACCATGCACGTAGGGATCTGTGTGTGTGTGGAGTTGCAACCACTTGCCGCCATAATGTCGCGCGTTTCGCCTTTCTTATCCCTCATAGTAGAGTAGAAAGTTATTCAGTTAAGTAAATGACGGAATCGTTCTAATAAAGAAAGTGTTGATATTGTTGTATACGATATTGCGTTATTGCTGACTTTGTTTTTTTTTTTATTCTAAGAGGCGTGTCACGGTGAAATGTACATGTGATTTATTAAAAATTGACAGTGATTGATTGGAAATTGATGACGTGTTAAGACATTAAGCACTTACATACGTACTTTATCTGCATGCATACATATTTACAACGTCACATACATACATACGCATTATGTACCGTATGAAAGCGGGTGAAGTGCTTTGGAGTATTGACTCTTAATTATGATAAGTTGTTGAGCTATTCCGGTTATTGTACACATGTTTTTGACACATCCGTTACGTAGTCTGTGAAATTGTCATGGGAAGTCATGCACCTGCAGTTGGATTGCGGAGGGAAAAAAGATATGAAAAATTTAATTTCAATAAATGTGGGGAAAATGGTTAAAATAGATGTCTGAGCGAAATGGAATGTCACGGAGAGCATGACACATAGCAAAACGTTTTAACCCATGAGCTTAAACCTCAAAAATGCCATATTGACCTATACTTTGAGAAACCACTCGAAAACCCAATTTGTATAGCTATTTTGTATCTTTCATTTTACCAATTAAAAGTAATCGCTATTTCTGGACTTTTTCTCAATAAAAAATAATCGGTATTCTTGGATTTTCACTTTTTCGTTCAAAAATAATCACCGTTGACAAATTTGTTTAAGTTTATTATGATTAACAAATTTTAAATACAAGAACAACGATTAGTTTTTATCAAAAAAAAAAAAAAATCAAAAAATGCCGATCAATTATGAATTACGATTATTTTCGATTGAACAAAAAAAATTACAAAATAACGCATATACAATGATTTAAAAATCTTCTAAGTAAATATAACGTCAGCTTTTTATAGCATATAGAATAATAAAGATTAGATGGATATTTTCGAGTTTTGTTTTGAACGAATTTTCTCCAAGGATTTTTTGATCCGAAGAAATCAAAATAACGGTTACTTTCGGTCCCTGGTTAGAGGATTAAAATATAATTCGCCGGACTATTTCACTGAGGTTCTTCCACGTGCCGAAAAAACTAAAGCAAACAGCATAGTCAACGTGCCAGAAACTCTTGGCAAAAATTGTCAAAGAACTCTTCCCGGAGCACTCTTGGGAAAAATTGTCAAAGAACTCTTCCCGGAGCAACCAAAGTACGTTAGTGAACCGTTAATAGAATCAGCAATCAGAATTCCGAAAATATTGCGGAATGAAATATTCGTAGCGGCTTATAAAGCGCCCGGATCTGTTGATGTATTTTACCTAGAATAAATTATAACCTGTTATCTCTCGGCTAGATTGCTTCGCTACTCCCTGCGACGTGGGTCGAAATTACGGCGGAGGTACCGCAGAGATTTCAGAGTGCCAAGTATTATTACGGATCCCAAAGTCCAATCTCAGATGAGTGAAGGGGTATGAATCGAAGCATGTCGTGTAGCTGTTCCAGTGTTGAGCAACTCCGTCAAAAATAAGAGACAAGGATTGAGGATTAGGTGCGGGTTGGAATCCATTTCGACACAATGAACAGAGATTGAGTTCAAGTAGATGAAACTTTCGATAGGCTGTATTATTATTTGTAACTATACATATGTTTCTTCCTTTGTTTTTGTAATGACATAAAGGTTCGTAGGCTCAGGTATTTTACTCATTTTTCCATTCTTTTGTTACAGCAGACACGTTTTTTTTTTTATTAATTCGATCTCTTCCGGTGCCACTGTCTACGTAATTGGCAATTTCTTTTTATCAACCGTAATTTTACAAGGTAATTAACATTTAATTGCCACAAAATTATTTCTTGCAACACTTTACTTTTCAGTTACTAAGTATCAGTGGCAGAATGAAGGCAATAAAATTTGAGCGCTGGCAATTCGCCATATTTTATCAGCAGCTAACCCACCCCACCCCATTGCTCATCCCTCCCAAAGGTGCATGCCATTAAAAAAAATGCTATAAGCCTTTTACATTGTAACAACCCTGACACTGGTAGCATTTATAGCCGGCATCAGCTAGTAGTGGCAATGATAAAACTAGGCGGCACAAAGTGCGAGCTGGCTAAGATTTACGGCTTTTGTTGATGTCAAAAAAGCGTTAAGCATCATTAAACAAGTAGACGATGAAAATAGATTTTTACCAAGCGCGCATGAGACGAAGATATGCAGAGAAGTGTGAAGCGAATACTCGTATAAAATGGGAATGTAATTTCAGGCATGTGCACCAAAACCAAAAAAAAAAAAAACCAACAAAGAAAGTAAAGTGTAAGCGGAGAGTGGAGTAGCTTAAGGTATCCGCTGCCAGCCAGCCAGCCGAGAAAGCAACAGTGACATAAAAAGCAAGTGTGATGAAAAATGCACGGTGTGTAGGAGGGTGGTTGGTACCACTGGTCAAAAGAAATATACCTTGAGTGGACGCGTGGTGCAAAAGTTTACGCAATTAAAGCGAATTTTTATTGTCACTACTTTTCAATACAACGTTGCCCTTTTGCCATTTGCGCTACCATTGAATTTGCCAATTCCTTTGACATTTATTGTCAACGTTCGTGTATGTCAAACTTTTATGTATTTTCATTTGATTGCAGAAATAACCCTGCAGCGGGTTTTTAGAGTGGAGTTGATTTTATGTCGCCTTGGCTTCAACTTGTCTAGAACTTTTCCTTTTGAACTTTTTCCTTTTGTTTGACATGACCGGACATGCCGCCCTCGTCACTGCTTTGACACTTTGTTATTCTCTCTCTCTCTCTCCCTCTCTCTCTTTCTCTTTCTCTTCTCGCCTACGTACTTGCGTCTTAACTGGGTCCCCTGATAAAAAGTAATGATAATGAAACAAACTCGCACGAGTACTATGTACGCAAATTAAAAAAAAAAAGAAGAAGTATCGGATACTCACTCGCATGAACTAAGTAAGGCTGGACAGCGCATTTTCTGCTGGCTGCAGCTTTTGTTGGTGTCAAAGTTTATGGGCTCAGTTGGTACGTTATTGTTGTTGTTATTGTTGTTGGCAATGTTGCCATAGCTTAGCGTTGCCCATGTAAGCAATTAATTTCATTTAAGTGCTCGTTAAGTGCGTCTTTGGGGCATTGTTAAACAGAAAACTTTATTAATTAAATTAGTTATATGAGTTATACGACATACAAATCGAAATGCGGCAAATACGACTAAGCATGATAAACACAATTAGTTATGGTCTTCATATACGCAGCTTAAGCTTAGCAAGCGATTTGCGTTTGGACTTCCATGGCGGTTAGTAGTTAAGCTGCAATTAGTTGCAGTGTCCAATTTCCGGTTTGGCTTTTAAACAACTTAGACAGATTTTAATTAATACAAACAAAGGCAAAGCGAAGCATACCTTCAGGCGTTCGAGCTTATATTCAAGCAAGCTTATTGTAGATTTGCTTTGAAATGAACTCAGTTGTAAAAATTTATAACAACTTACCTGAAGTGGATGGAAGCAAGAGCTGGCAGGTGTTGGTGCTTGGATTTTATAAACAACATAACTATACAATTATGAGCATAATCGAGCTGCAAAATTATCAACCAATAGTATCGATAGCTTTTAGTTTAGTTTACCATCGTTTGTTCTTAAGGTTTAACAACACACCATAGCGATACTCCTTCGAATTCCGACTACTTTGCATTAACCGTAGCAAGCCTACAACGCCGAAATTTCGTTATCAAAATGTCAAATCGATGTGAATATGTCATGCATGTTTTTGATGTCAAAGCTTTTACTTTAGATGGAGAACGTTATATAAATTTATTCTGTAAAATTTCGATAATTTTCCTATAAATATAAAGAAGACATCGCTCAACTCAGAGCGGGTCCCCATCAGTTTAGATGATTCGCTATTAAAATGTTGTATAGAAATTGGTACCTGTGCCAGCGCTTACTTCTTCAGGGTGCACTGCCGACACGTTATATGTTTATATTATAATTTTTTGCAAATAATACAACAATTCGTAAATGGCATCCTCTATGAAGCTTCTACAGAACACACACTTTTACACAGATATCGTTCCGGTTACCGAAAATCGGTCAGATATCTGTGGTATATGTGGGACTTCTGATACCATTGACAGTGAGGCAAAACTGGCATCTTTTAAATTTTAACTGCTTAGTTTAGCCGCAGATGAGATGAAAATAGCATAAACAACTTTTAGCTTGGAAAAAGAGAGCAGCGACTCTGGCTGTAGAAATTCAGTAGCATTTTATACATAAATGTTGAGGCTTAAGACACAAAACTTGGTTTTTGAGCCAATAATCAGATTTTGCTGGAAGGCACTTTGTCCATATCCAGCGAAATAGAGCTGTAATCTCACAAAATTATATAAGATAAAAAATTACTATATAGATAGCCTTGTTTAAATTTTGCTTTTATAATTATATTTGGGGAAAGTTCCGGAAGTAATAATTACCTAATGCCATTGCTACAAATTTGAAAATTGCAAAAAAGCCAGTACGTATCGTAAAAAAATTGTGAAGTGGAACTAAAAGGTAGTAAGTATTTATTCGGGTACTAGGATCATCTGAAAACAAAAAAAAAAAAACCATTAAAAATACCTGTCCCCAGAAATATCGTCATTTATATTTTATTACTAACAATGTGGCAACGACGCTTGTTATAAGTACAATTTATGCAACTTCTAAAAATGCCGATATCCGTTAAATGAATTTTAAGTGAAACTACCTTCTACTATTCAATGCTCTCTACTGCTGGTACTTTCTGCTAGAACAGAATATTTCTGAATCTTCGGCATGACACTGCCACTGCATGCAACACAGCTAAACAAGTTCTAAGCTCCGCTCCTTTAACTGAATGCCACAAAGCAATAAGCCATAATATCCAGCATTCTTTATATGTGCTCGCCTCCCCCCGCCTTTTTCCTTGCATTCATCGATTTCGCTATTGTACCGTCATACTAAGTATTCTCACTATCACAATGCTTTAGTTACAAACGAAAATAAATCACTCGCGTGTCACAGTGTCTTGTTATTTACAATTTGCGATAGTATTTTATAATTTATTGCAACAAAAGGTTAAGCAAATATTCAGAAGAGTGGCTCACGCGCAAACGGGAATGAGGCAAAATATATATGTATGTACATGCAATAATTGAATTTATAATTAGGTTCATTTGATGGACGATAGCGTGTTCAAATTCCACTTGTCGCTGGCAAAAACAAAAAAAAAAGAACTTTGCTATTTTCTATTTTTTTTTGTATAGCGAACTAAAAAGTTGCATGACATTCTAGATTAGTTAAATTAGGGAAAAATTGCATAGGCTTCAAATTGAAACGGATATGCAGAATTTATGTGCAAGGCGGGTTGTAAAAATATTTGTACATACTACATACATATATGCTGCGTGAGATTAATAGAGAGGAGAGGTGAGCGTATGGTTGGAAAATATTATTTTTAGAACTTTTCGCTAAAGTAAATAAAGGAATTATATTAATTGAAGTAACAAACGCAAGCGTAAAATTGATATGAAAATTAAAGTTAAAAATAAATTGGAACACCTAAATATTGAATTTTGGGTTTTATTCTAAATACTTCTTTTTTTCCTAAATATTGAATTTTTGGTTTTATTCTACGCTGGTTGTATTTATGTCATACAATTTTAGAGCATAAAATCAAAAAAAAAGTGGTAGATATTCTGCAAGCTTGAGTTGTATAAAAGCCAAAAGTCTATAAAATTTTACTTTTCGTGGCTCTTGTGGCTCATGTAGTTATTTTTAACGTGGATAATGTAACTCTGCGTTGAGTTCTTTTTTGTAGTGCAAATTGAACCCATTTTAAGTTGTTCTTATAAAGCCTAAGTTTTTTAAATTGATTAAGTATTTTTGCTTCAATTTTTTGCAGAATATACTAACCCGCTAGCTTTATTTTACAAGAGTTTTTAAAAGATCTGCGCGAGTGTTAAGGCGTTAAAATGTTTTTTTTTTTTAATTATATCTGAAGGCGATTTATACGTATTATTTTAAAGCATTTGCGGTAAAATACTTAGGTGAAACTTTAATCCACTTTAAAAAATTTTAGATTGTTTTTGGGAAAATTTCACTGCAAAAGAAAACTCATAAAATGAGCAATACTAAACAATAGAAAAATTAGGCAAAATTTATGAAAAAAAATAGCAAATCCTGGATTCTACATTTTTTTTTGTTGAACGAGTTCTTCCCAAAGAATTTTATCCGAAAAAATAAAGGTTATTTTCGGTCTCTGACTCTGCCCATGAGTTAAGGGAATAGTTTTGTTTTGAAAATCTCATTGCAATTACGCACTGTATAATTTTTTTATTAACTAAAGTAAAACTACAAATAAAAAAGTGTACATTTAAGATGGCACTGTCGGTAAGGGTTAAGATTCGTTTTTTCGCAAAAATTTTAAAAATCACATGCCAATTAATAAAAAAAAACGCAATTTGTTTAACCATAATTAATTTTTGCCAAAAAATTGGTACAATTTCCCACAGTGCAACCGTTTGGAATTAGTTTAGTTGAGGCGCTGGAAAAAATGATTACAAGACCAAAATTTAAAAAAAAAAAAATGCCAAAAATGCACCGGTATTTTAAATAACTTTAGATTAGCACATTATTGGGCTAAAAACAAAGGAGCTACTAAACTGCATACCTAAAAATTCGGTTTAATAAAATTTGATGATTGGATGACATATTACTGAACTCTTAGAAAGTTTGTACAAAAATTTGAAATTTGGATTTACATATATGCTTTTTGCTATAGAACAAACCAGATTTTTATAAAAAAAAAATTTAACATGAAATACTTTTCATATTATAAAAAAATCACCATGTAGAGAACTGTTTAAGCAACTGTATATAGAATTCTAGATATATAATTAAGTTTTTATTAAGAGCATTTACATATATAGTTTCTTAATATCAATTTAAAAAAAAATTATTTTTTACTTGCAGGTTTTTATTGTTCGAATTGATAATAAGGTTTAAATCCATTTCAGGTAAATATTTTAACAAAACAAAAAACGTTCGATATTTCGCACTAACATATTTTTAGCGTGTTACTTAATTAGGCAAACTAGACGAGCTTCTCGCTAAAAAACCACTATTTAAAAAAATTTGGAACATTCCTAAGCAGATCTGCATTAATATATTATACCTTATAATTCTCTCAAGCTTTTGAAATATGTTCAATCAAACCGCAATGCCCGGAAGGCATAGCATAAAATTATGCTTTAATAACATTTGAAGGTCATTATTTTCCCCCATCCTCTTTACGAGTAGTAACAATAAAATCGATTGACCACTGACAGCTACCGGATGGCGTCGATGCTGATGGGGCCGCCGGCGCACAATAGTAATGACGACGATAACCGACTGCTTGCTTGCGGTCTGCAATCAATTGAAAAATTTCACGTTTCCGCTTTGTAATAAACGAACGGAAAAACGGGGAAAAAATGATTCGTTAAGAAGGAGGTTTTTCGCCTGTAGTTGCATTACTTTCATTGTTTCTCATTTTCTGATTGCGTGTATTTGATATTTCCCTTTTCCTGCCTAAAACATGCGCCTAACGATACCCCATTCAAAGTTGTCACTTAACTCTAACCACGCACGGATAACAAAACATGATTGTCAAAAAAAAATTTACAAATCGAGGAAAGTGAAATAGAAAAAAGGAAAACACACTAACTGCCTGCCGTCAAATATCACAATGAAAAATTAGGAAAGCGACATTTTCAAACTGCAGGTCAGGTGGTATCACATTTGAGGCCTGCTATTATGTAATTAATAACAGTAAAATAATAATGCGTACAATGAACAATTATAAAAATGAAACGAAAGAAAGCCGCATTTACAAAATGTATTTGAAAATAGGAATGTAGGTGTAAAAGGAATAATTACAGGGAGAGCACTAAAAGGCTAAACAAAATAAAAACCGCTTATTACAACTAAATGCAGGGCGGCACAAGAGGAAAGTGTAAGTTTTGTAAAAAGAGACAAAGAAAAAGAGAAAAAGACATAGAATTAAAGAAATGTACGCCGACCCAAAATGGATAATAAAAATATCGCTTTCGTGCCTGAGTTAAAGAAAAAACCTGTGCTATAGTTGAGACGACGTAGTTCATTTAAAATACAATAACTGCTTTCTCTCTAATCACAGGTCACGCTGTTTAATTTGATGTTAAATAGAAGGGTAAATTCTAAAGCGAGCTTTGTGAGCGACAAATACTTGAAGCGTAATGGCATGAAATCCAAGCTCTTTGTTTTTATAATATCGGCTATTTTTTCAAGGCACAAAAGGGCACCACTTATATTGTATATCCAGTTCTTTCTTGGACTCTTTGCCAGCCTACACTAGTAATCAAATAAATTACTTAACCTTATTAAATATAACCATAGAAATACTAAAACCTATTATCTTGTTAACGGATTTCATTTACTAAACTGAAGGTTTTCAATTGAGAATGGTTAAAAAATATTTCCACTCTTTCGAATTTTTGAATATCAATAGATTTGTGTCGTATAAAATTCGATCGTTGTTTTCGATATTTTGATCAGCGACCAGCTCTTGAACCACGCTCTATTGAGCGGAAAGATCTGGTCAAACTCATGAAATGAGTCAAGCCATATTAATCATAAGTTTTTAAAACATGTTCTGTTCGTTCAACAGGGACTGAAATTCCAAATATTGAGTGGAAATAAAGAAAATTACCTTTGTATTTTTTGAGAAATAATAATTATTAAATTTTGGCATACAATTTTTAAAGCGAAATGTCGTTAGTTATTTTTAACATTTTTATAACTGGAAACGAGTGTAATTTTTTGAGCGAAGTTTTTATAATTTTTTTTTTAAATTTTTTGTGATCAAATATTAAACAAAAAATTAAAAAAAAAATAATATTTATATTTTTAAGGTAAAAAACCATTTCTGTTTGTTTAAAATTAATTATAGTGCGTTTGCCGATTTTCATGCCGACCACTGTAATTAAAATAAAATAAATTTTGACAAGCAAATTTTTTGCAATTTTGGTATAGAGCTTTTTAAAATTTGCATGTATTTTTTTTTTAATTTTTTTTGTGAAAGAATGCACTTAAAAAATTTTATTAAAAAAGTTGTATATTTTTTGTTAAAAATTTTGGGAAAATATTTTGTGTTATTTTTTTTAATATTGGTATAGAGTTTTTTAAAATGAAATACTTTCAACTCTTTTTAACATTTGTAATTTTTTTTTTTGATAAAATATACAAAATAAAAATAATTTTTTAAAAAATTTTTATTTATATTTTTTTTTGGAGAAACCTCATTTTGTGTGTTTAAGGAAACAAGTTTTTTGCCATTTTTCAATGTTCGAAAGAGTAAAAGAAATTTCTTCTTAAAAACACTATACCATAATTTTCATCATTAAATAAATTTCAAAATTATTAAATATTTTTAAAATTATTGCAGTTAACTTTTTATTATATTGTACTTAAGTCTAAAAATAAGATTTGACTGTTTTTAAGATTTGTATCGATTTGTGCTTTAAGTGCGCTCTATGTAGAATTTTTTGAAGTGACAGATCTTCTGTTTATTTTTTTTTAATTTTTAAGCATCGTTTTCATTTTTTGTCATAAAATATAAAAAAACAAAATTTGTTCAAAATTTGTTAAAAAATTATTTAGTTGTTTTATAGGTTTATTTTTTATTCATTTGGAATAAAATCCATATATATCCATATCCATATATAGAATTTTTTGAAGTGACAGATCTTCTGTTTTTTCCAACATTTTTCAATATCCTTTTTAACTTTTTAGCATAAAGTATACAAATTTTTTTTCCGGATGCCGTATGTTTTTTTTTAATGAAATATATTTTTAACTGTTTTAAAATTTTTTGTATTAATTTGGGATAAAATGCAATTAAAAACAAATTGTTTGGAAAACAAGATATTCTTTAAGCATACTTGTACAATGTGAAATATATCAAGAGAGAAAATATAGATATGAATTTTAAAATCCCTATGTGTCTGGCCCAGCATTTGAAACTTTAGCTCATTAAAAAAACTGTAAGTAAATAAGTAGACGTTGTAGGCTATGAGTATCTTCATTTACAATTCCATAGTCTAACACACAATTTTTTTTCGCTGTTTTGCGGCAATACGCACACACATAGTACATATTATGTATTTGTCGCGTATACGCCCCGACGTCCCAGTCGCAAGCGACTATGAGAAACTGCAAATTCGCTGCACGTTAAGCGATACTATGGCAGGCGGAAAATTGTTGAGTTTGCTTGCCATTCACCACCATTCACCACCATTCACCATCAACACCAACTTCCAGCGGTGCACTCGGTCTCTTGTGACATAGCAGCGGTATCCATTTCGCTGCTTTCACTCTAATTTTCAAGCATTCACGCGCAACTAACATAATCACCGTGGAGTGATAAACGTGCAGCGGTGACCGCGAATAAGGAAACACTAACAACAACCGGAAAAGCAGCGAGAGAATAAACGAAACTGAAAATCCGTAAAATAATGGAAATGGCGTAAGTTGGTTCAACATTCAACTACACATCTCTTCCACATTCACGCAACTTCACTCTAGTTTTCCTCATTCTCTCTCTCTCTCTCTTTCTTCCCATGCGACTGGACGTTTCACGCTGGTGACCCTTACTTATTTCCGCAAAAT
The DNA here is from genome assembly GCA_951828415.1 of Anomoia purmunda. Taxonomy (NCBI): domain Eukaryota; kingdom Metazoa; phylum Arthropoda; class Insecta; order Diptera; family Tephritidae; genus Anomoia; species Anomoia purmunda. Next base: position 106,973,712 of record OX639996.1, on the reverse strand, counting down.
TTTTTTTTATTTTTTTATTTTAGTTTTTATTTTGCTGTTGTGTGAAAAAGTTTTAATGCTTTTTTGGTTATGCTCGCCCCCTCCCTTGGTTGCTGTTATTGTTGGTTTGCGTTAATGCACGTGATTTTCATACTGAATAGGGAAAGCTTTAGCGTACGTCGACGTTCGTCGTCATCATCCTTGTTCCAGACAACTTTGGCCCCAAAATGGGCATTGCAGTATTGGAGTTATACTAACGTAGATTTAGGTATGTATGTAAATTCACGCATACACATACACAGGTAGTTTTGTTGCTTTTGTTTTTATGTCTGCACTGCTGGTGTATTTCTGGTCTATGCGGTTTTGCACATCATTAAGGATATTAAAATGAGTGCAGGAAATTTAAAAATGTAATGTTTTGCAATTAAATTTGTTGTTTTCGTTTCTTTTAATTTTGCTGATGTTTTTAAATAGAGTGCTTTTTTTTTTAAACATATACAATGTTGTTTTGTTTTCATTTACATACATATACATACAATAGATATTTAAAAGTAGGCAGAGGCGGCGAAAGTGAATGAGTAATACGTATTTCAAAAAATTTTGTACATTAACTCACGTAATATTTATTTCATTATTTTTGCGCCCTTGAGTTTCCGGTTCCACATATTTTCTATAAGTACAACACAGAGAATTAGAGATCTCTGTGAACACTGTGCAACATCTTTAAAGTAATTTTGTTGGTAAGTGAAACGATTCGAATTCAGGTGGAAAGCACTAGACATATGCTTGGAATACAGTAAAACCTTCCATGAATTGTAAGTGTCAAATTTATTGCATCTCATTTGAAAATAAAACTTACGAAAAATTGGATATGCGATAAGGCATGAAACTCCGCGTTTTATATTTGCAGATGACTCAGAGATATTTGGCGGGCGCTCGAGACGACTCGGCAATAAATTAAGCTACCGGAAAACTGCTATAGCGTCCTGAGACCCAAGAAACAAAAATATATGAATGGTTTTTAGCGCTATATTTACCCCAAATAACAAAAAAAAACATTTTATTTTATTTTTATCATAAAAAGAATACCTAGCACCGAATAATGCCGCGCGCGAGTTATTTGGGCTATTCGCCAATGAAACGAATAAAATATACAGAGACAACTTATAAAATGCTTATCGGGTGCGGAGAATTTGTGAAAAATTTCGGCCCTTCACTTTTTACTTACTTCTTCTTTTTTTGTTAACTTTTAATAAAAATACATTTCACTCTACAATAAAAATCGTACGAATTGTATCTTCAAAATTTATGCAAATTTCAAAAAAACTCAACAAAATTTCATGAAAATTACAAACCTTTTAAGCTAAATTTTCGGAAAATGTTTGGTTCTGCAGTTTTATAGATTATTCAATTCTAGTGTAATAAATTGCAATTTGAAGAGAATAAAAAATTTTAATTGCATTTGAATGCTGTTTTTTTCTCCACGGTATTGGCCGATCTCTTTCAAAAAAAAAAAAAAAAAAAAAAAAAATTGTGCATTCGTTATATGGAGAAAAATGTAAACAAATTTTAAAAATTCAACACTATTTTTGAGTCTCTACAAACTTGAGTTTTATTATACCGAAATTGAATGGACTACAAAAGTGATATCCAGAAAAAATTTAAAGCTTCTGATTACAAAAATATGCTTGGTAAAATTTGATATCTTTTAGGCAAAAGTTTAAACCACCACTTTTCACTTCATTAAAGAACCTCACCTAAAATCTAATTCCTGCATAAGAAAAGTATTTTTCCACCTAAGAGAACAATTTTATTTTTTTGCAGTGCACTGTACTCAGTTGCACTGTGCCATCGTTGCGTGGGCAATTTAATTTTAATTTTCTATGCAGATCATGCCCAGTGTTGTGTCTCATTTACCATATCACAAATGCTCTACGCTCAGAGTGCCTTGAGGATTTTTCAAAAAGTTCGCAATGGAATGTAAATAAGCTAGAAGGCCCAATCACACCGCAAAATTAACTAAAAATCTGTTTTTGGCAACTTAGATTTATTGCTGATAAGCGCTTGGTGTTGATGTTTCTGCGTCTTGTTTTTATTTTCGCTTGAGTTGCCCTAATTGATTAGTGTTCGGTGGGTGTTTTACCAAATACATATTTTCACACTTAAACTGATTGTGTGCTGTGTTTTCTATTGTTTGCGTTACGGTTGGATTGTACGAGTATTTGTATTTGTATGGATAGGCAAAGTTGAGTGAATGTTTTGTGTGTTTAATAATGAAAAGGAGTTTATGTTGAAACAAAAAAAAAAAAAAAAACAAAAAAAACAATAGAAAATTGGAAATAATTGTATTAAAAGTAAATTGCTTCGCAAAGTTTTAACAAACTGATAGTAAACTACTTTCAACAAATTAGTTGTTTATGGTAAAACTTAGCGTTTGGTCAAGCGTGGATATGCAATCGACCGACCGCATTAGAAATTGTTAGACCAATATCAGTTTTATATCGAGTTCTAGGAATTGGGAAAAATATAAATTATACATGAACTTTGCTGCTCATAAGAAGCGAGCTCTTATATGAAAATGCCGCTTATTTATTTTTCATGATGGCTGAAAAATCACGCGTGCACCTGAAGGCACGAGACATAAGTAAAACTTCTTTGCCGACTTCATAAAGATATAGCGAGTGAAATGTAAAAGTAGCAGTGGTAGAAATCGTTAGTAATTATTAGTGGTAGTACTTAGTAGTAGCATTATTAACAGTAGTAGTAGTAATAGTAGAAATTAGCAAAAAAAAGTAGTAGCAATTGTCATTAGTAGCATTTGTGAGCATAGTAGTGAAAATTAATAAAAAATAGTTTTAGTAATTAATAGTGGTATTAGTAAAAGTAGTAGTAGAAATTAGTAGCAAAAAAGTAGTAGTAATTAGTAGTGGCATTAGAAAAAATAGCAGTAGAAATTAATTAAATTTGTAGTAGTAACAACTTGCAGTGTTAGTCAAAATAGTGGTCGATTTTTGTAAAAATATTAGTACGTACATATCGATATGTCGCTCCTTCAGAAAGTATGTTATTTTTTTTTGCTCATATAAGCGTCGTGTGGTGATTTCGTTGAGCGATAACGGTACGACTTCTCCGAAATAGCCGCTCTAATTTTTGCCGATCTCCCTGTTATTGCCTCTTTGCCAATAGTTTCTTAATAAAAAGCCGGCCGTGAGCTCAAAAATTATTGTTGATATAAAATAAATAATAATAATAAAATTTGTTCAAAATTCATAAAAAGTAAAAAAAAAAAATGTCTCAAAATTTCCAAATTTTTTATTTGAGATTTTAGAAAACTTTTGGATATGCAGTTTTATATAACAGTTTTTGGGTAAAATTGTGAATTTCTGAAGTTGCTAAAAACGCCAGTTGATTTTAAACATTTTTTTTTTTTGTAATTTTGAACTTTCTCATTTTTGGCCATATAACGACTGGGTTTTTGTATAAATTCCAGCGATTTTTCAATATTTTTTCGATGCTGGCGGTTTACAAATTTTCTGCCATATAAACTGCATACTTTAAATGAAAAAAACTTTCCAAGATCAAAATTTTAAAAGAGTTTCAAAAATCAACAGTAGTTTTTAGGTCTCTTGAGGATTGATAACATTGCATGAGCAACCGAACTGCGCAATCAAAAGCTATCTAAGCACTCGAAGCATTAAAATTAAAACGTTGGAAATTTTGAAAAACAAATTGAAATTATATAATTTTTTTTTAAACTTTTGTATGTTCGTACAAAGTTTGAAATTTTGATTTATTCCCTTTTTGTTACGTAACGAACTATTTTTTTAACGGAAAAAATTTATCTTGGGAAACTAGGCGAATAAGATATAGAAATGAGCAATTGTTTGAGTCACTGTATGTACTCCTACATGTTTCTTTTTTTTCGATAAAAATACCAGGGACCAAAAATAACTGTTATCCTAAATATAAAAATTTAAAACGTCGCTCGAATTCAGAAATTTAATGTATTTCTTCCTTATAAATCGAGCAACTCTTTTTTGTACATGTAAAAAAACTTCCGCTGCGTGCATTGTTTTCTTAATTTTGTCGCTTGTTGACTTAAAAAAATACGCATTTCAAACCATGATATAACGAATGGCCAAAGCTTAAACTGTATTTACTCGAAAAGACCGTTTGAGCGCCTGAAATTATGCAATACCAGTTAATTTTCAGTGATGCTTTACGGAGCGTGCCGACTCACAGCTAACGGGGATTTCCTCTTCACTGCTACCCATTTAGTAAATTATTTGTTTATAGAATCTTAGCCATTTGTCGAAGCAAAGCAAAAAACACAAATAAGTACGAAGAAAAGGAATCAATAAAGCAAAAAGTAGAGACAGTGAGAGTGGTAGCTGATCAAATGTCATTTATGAGAGAATCGAGTGTTAAGCACACTGTCAGGTTTATAAGTAATAAATAGCTATGCATATTCCGAGTATAAGCAGAAAAAAAGTATTAAACCAACATGGAAATTCATTTAACACGTTTTTGATTGAATTCAACCTCTACACGCGCAACACACAACAATAGCACAATTAGCACATCCACCTATAAACAGACCTACAGCAACTGTTGCGTCTGCTTTTAGTAGATAGGCGAAATAAAAATGCATTTGATCCCAAAGTTCAACAACAACTTACACAGTGAATTACAATACGAAAAACCAGACACGACAAAAGCGTAGCGTACCATATTTCCGTAGTATACTTTTTGGAGCTTCGACTTAACGATGGCAGCGCTGTAATCGAGGTTATATTTTGTGGCGGATACAATAAAAAAATTAAGAATCGAAAGAAAACACACTTTTAAATTCCACTTCAAAGTTAATTTGCTGTGCTTAAACAAGCGATTGCTCGACCCTCAGTCTACACTTTTGCCTGCCCACTTTGTGCAACCATTGTTGTGTAAAAATAGCAGCATAATTTTCGGCGACGATGGCTCTCTGCAAAGCAAGCAAACTGGAGCGTATTGAAACGGTGCCGTTTATGAAAAGTTGAACTAGGGGCGGCGCGGGTGCACAAAGGGCGAGCGAGGGGCCAAAGGCGTCGTCATAGGATCATGAATGACTTCGTGGAGTTGCAGTCTAGACAGCCAATTGGGCTTTGAAGTACCTACGGTTATTGTTTGTGTGTGTGTTTTTTTTGCTGGCTTTTATTGCTACGCCGATGAGTGCAAGCGCAAATATGCAATTTATATACTAAATATTTTGTTTTGTTTTGATAATGTTGCATACAATATGGCGCGACGTCCATGCAGCATAGCAGTTGTGGGGCGAAAAGTTGATAGAAGTGAAATTATTTTACTGCACTGTACGGTGGACGGAGCGAAGAGGTAGAAAGCGAAAGCACTTCCAATTTATTAATGATAAGTGAACATGCTATAAAAATTGCCTACTTTAAGGCGTATAGCGATGATTTTAATGCATAGAAGATCTTTGATATTGAAGTATATATATATGCTTTAATTTACGAATAGTTAGTGCTAAATTTGGAACTCAAAGCCATTTGCCAAAAGCAAGTAAATAGTCTAAGCGCACTTCTAAGCCAGTTAGTAAAAATTTTGATATTGTTGCGCAATAAGCGACAAATCTATTTAATTGCAAATACAAATTGAATTGCACTTTATACTTTAAACTATAGCGTGAAGAGTGGATGAATTTTAATAAGCAACTATGAGCGCTCCTTTTTCCCCTTTTTACACAATTACCAGACATCACAATGGCCGCTTTATCTAAGCCTTTAATGGGGCATACTTATTAGGGATGATAAGTTTTTTTTAAGTACCGAAAATGTCGGGATTTTTTGGAGTATGGTATGTAGTAGTAATAGTCGCCGAAAACTTTCCTTTCAGAACTGAGTTTAGCTAATTTCTATTATCCGTATCTTTTTATTTTTATGCTATAAATCCAAAGCTTCTGAAAATTGATGAGGACTTTTCAAACTTTGAGAACGCCTGAAGACTACTGTAGTTGACAGACTTAGGTTAGCTTACGTGTTTTTTTGTCAGACCAATGCGGTTCGAGGCAATTATATCTATATTTTTGTTCTGAGAGCGGTCGCCCCTCAGCAGGCAATGGTGTATTTCTGCCATGAAAAAACTTCTCACCAAAATCATTTGCAGTTCAGAGTTGGCGTAAAACTGTAGGCCGCTTCAATTTGTGGCACCACATCAAGACGTTCGGCCAAACATCAAACGTCAAATTAATATTTATTACTATTTCCAAATTTATTTATGTATTTATTTTAAAGCCTACTGTTTTCCATTTATACTTCGTAAATGGTATTTGATTCAAAAATATGTGAGCTAATTTCAAACAACAAATAAAATTGTTACTTTTTAAGTTTGCCTCGTTTTTCATCTCACTTCAAGTTTATTTATCCGCTATTTGTACCTTAAACTATTACTAAATGCGTAAATTGAACCATTGTCATCGGTTTGGTATTGACGAAATAGTTTGCACAATAAAAACAAATTATTTAAACCCCATTTATTTGTTTTTTATTTTATATTAGACGATAATTTTTAACAATATTGTTAGGTTGTTAGGTTGTTACAAAATAATAAATTTCTAAGTCCCGCAGTCCTAGAATTTTGACAATACTATCCCGAAAATCCCGGGAACATAAGATTCAAAAAAATTTGCTATCCCTAATACGTGCATATTTCTGTATGAATGTATGCACCTTTATTATATAAGTATATTCCTGCAATCTTCAACTATGAAAGCAAAAGAAAAACATTGCCGCTCAACTACACTAAAAGTTTAAGTGTTTGGCATAAAAAATTTATTATTTCTGATTGCTTTGTTCGAAGTTGTTGTTAAACTGCAATACATAGTAAACATATACACATACATACACATACATTTAGTATATACATAATATTCCAACTTTACTTGCTGATGAATCTATGACGGGAATATGAGTGTATGAAGTGGTTGTAAATGTTTGAAACTACCAAAAATAAAACCCTTCCTCATTTCCCGCATAACATAAATGAAAAGAGGAAACTTTTGTTGGTTTCATAGCAATTTGTTAAATTTTTGGTGCTAGTAGTTGGAGTTTAAGCGCAAAAAGGCGAATGTATACAAGGGATTTACATGGAAGAAAATGGTTACAGAGAAAATATTGGACAATCGTTTTAGTTTTAGCAAATTGCCGATATGCATGGCAATATGTACACACCCATACGCATACACATAGAGGCATACAATATTCATATCTAGTACGAATTTACTAAAATGTATGTTAAATTAATACGAATTTATTAGCAAAGTGTTTGCGTTTGGCCTGTGTGCAGAAAGGAAATTTAGCAATTTAAACAATATTCCTGGTGAGCTAGAAATAGTGCACTTTTCTTGTATATAGCTTACAATACCAATGCTATATTTTATTTGCCCAAAGCTTCATTATGAATGAAACAGTTACGAGTTACTTAAATTCTTAATTACACTTTATTCGAATTGATATGTAGTACTTAGGCGAATATATATAATATGTGCGTGTAAAATTTATATTTGAACAAAAATATGAAATTTCGTTGCTATTGACTTTGGACGAAAATATTTGAAAAATGCAGAGAGAGAAGTATTGAGAGTTGGTATGTGATTTTAATGGAGAAACGTATGCAAAATAAATTTCACATAGAAAGAAGTGGATATTCAGGGTGTGGGCAAAGCTCCAACCTTCTGAAAGCACTGAATAAAATTTCAACTTAATGTGGAACTATAAGCACTTTAAGCCAATTTTGAGGTGAGGTGTTTTGCTTTTTAAGTAGTCAAATAATTGTCGATGCATTGGAAGAAAAAATCTTATGAAATTTCTTTAAATGACATCAAATGATATCAGTTGAAACAGCGGATAGTTAAATGAAATTAAATTTTGTTAGCTTTTTCCAATACTTCTCTAAGCAGAACTGTCTGTGAGATAAAAAAAAGGATTATTGTTGATATAAGTAAATCAGCTCGTTAAATTAATATATGTATGCAATGCACACCAACCATAACAAATTCTAATAATAATAAAATAGATTTGTGGTAAGCAACAACAACAAGCTCACATTAATTTTAATAGCGGCAGATTGTCGTACTTGAATTGTGTTGGGATATAGGGGAATATGTAGGAGAAAAATCAACAGCAGTTCATATGCCCGCTTGGTTCTTAGGCTTTTTATTTGCCCGGCACGTCAATGGTTGTGAATTAAAACCCTGGCAGAGTCTAGAAGTAATTTCTGATGAGGAGATCTGATGGTCTCCGAAATAGTCGCTATAATTTCTACAGTTTTGATTAATATAACCTTTTTCCTTTACATTCAAAATTAAAATTGATCTTGAGCGCACACACAAATTATTCTTTATATTAAAAAGAGAAGAAAAAAATTGCGAAAATTTCGCATTGTTCTTAAAAAAAAACGAAAAAAGGGGAAAAGTGTCTAATTATGCTTAATTTGCACTCAAATCCATTTCGTTCGTTCGCTAATTATTTTTTAAATAATTGTCACAGAATTTTTAATTTTTCATCTTTTCCTTTAAAATTCATAGCTCCGATAGTGTTATTTAACAAAGTGTATAATTTTGCTTAAAAGCTCAACGTACTGAAAAAATAATCATATTTCGATTTTTTTGTAAATTTTTATGTTTTTTATTAAAAATTAAAATTATTTTATAAATTTTATGTTTTCTTTTATAAAAAATAATCAGAATTCTTATGGTTTTATTTTTTTCATCAAAAATAAAAAAAATTTAAAAATTTTAAGCAATTTCTCTCAAAATTATAACCATTTAGGTTTTGTTTTAATTGCTCAGAAAATATAAACTTATTTCGATTATTTGGGAATTGTTATTTTTGTTATTAAAAAGTAATAATTCATTTTATTTATTTATTTAAACAAATTTGCTTAAAGAGTAAATCTTACCAGCTAATTGTGGAATAAAGCAATAGCATCGAGTCCTTACGCTTAACATCTATGTACGGATTTATGTTACTTTTCTATTTTAGATTCTATGGTATAGATTGGTTACTTTAAGGAATTTAGTGATTAAGGATATTGAATCAGAGTTTGGGGAAGATAGGTGGGTCATTGGGTTTGAGTTGCTGAAGACTTGTCTTCTATGGGCGGAGTATATTGGGCAGTGGAGAAGGATATGGGGTATGGTGATTCTTATGTCTGCGTTGCACGTACATGCAGCTGGGTTGGAGTTGGTCATGAGATGTCCGTGTGTAGTCTTTGTGTGGCCAAGGCGAAGTCGTCCAAATTTTATTACGTCCAGTCGAGTCACTTTATTTTTATTTCTTGTTATAAAGTCTGTTATATGGGTTTTTGTGTGGTTTACTTGTTGGTACCAGTCATTAGTTAAGGTCCATTCATGGTAGTGTTTGTTGTGGAACTGTTTTCTTATATGTTTTTTTTTATGTCAGTTAAATTGAAGTTTCCTGCCGTTCTTATTGGGGCTAGATGTCCTTGTTTGGCGGTACAGTCGGCGAATTCATTTCCGGTTATGTTGGCGCGTTCCGGCATCCAAATTTGTATTATTTTAGGGTATTTTGCTGTCATTATATTTCTAATGGTCGTTGAGTAATGGTCGTCGTTGTTTATATTAGCTATAGAGTTGATAGCCGAATAATAAATATTTTATAAGTTATTTGATAAATATCAGTTTGGTGGTAAATTTTTCTTAACATGCTCCCATCAGTAAACAAAAAAATGACAATTACTTTTGATGGAAAAAATAACACTAAAAAAATTTCAAAAAAATCTTCACAAAAATGACATTTATAAAAAATTACTATTTTTAATTAGACAACAAATAATTCACTAAATAACCATCAGAGAACAAAGAAATTTATTACTATCGATTGATTGCAAAAGTTTAAAATCTTAAAATATTGATTAGATAACAATTTTCTTGATATAACTCATAGTGATTGTGGTCCATGGTCTAAAATTTTTATTTGGATGGTTTGCGTTATTTAATGAGCTATATTTTTATTAAAAAATGAATGAAAGCAAATTCAACGTAGAAAGTTTTGCCATTAATACAAAAAAAAAAAAATACCATTTCAACTGTGAGTCACTGTATGATTTTCGCACCTATATTAGTTAACTTCGAAACAGTTGGAACGTAAATTGAATTAATTTAGTAAATAGTAGAGTAGTAGAGCTTGTTATAAAATAAAAATATAAATCATATAATTGATATTAATACGAGAGCGCTGATATAATCGGAGAATGCCACTAAGTGGGCTTTTACGAACTTAATTCAATTTTTCGTGGCACCTCTAAGAAAAAACACAAATACCTGCAACTTAGTAGCGTACGCTGGAAATACAATAAATAATTTTAATATTTAAAATATAACACTAAGGACCTAAGTAATAAAGTTAGCTTCCCTAATGGCGAAGTACCTTTGCGTGTTTGCTATACATAAATTATGAATATTGAAATTTGAGCTTCAAATGACACAACACGCAGGCACTCGCGTACAACTTGGCAGGCTTCCAGGCGCAGGCGATACGAAGGACTAAACTTATAGGTTAAATGTAATTGGATCGTCAAAGCAGCCAAATCACCCAAATCAGCCAAAGTGTGCGTATGCTCAGATATGCGATCTATGTGTGTTTAGAAATACACAAACATATACATACATGCATATTTAATATACACACACACACATTCATTTCCGCATTATTTAAATGTTTGACGGCCTAGCATTGTCATGCGCCAACGCTTCGACTTCGAGTACCTTAAAACTTATGTGGCCTCAGGCGAGTGGCTTTCACTTTTGCGGTTGCCAATGACTTCATTCAACAGGCAGTCGCACTTTAGTGTATACCACACTTGTACTCGTTGCTTTTCGCTTGACGTCTACTACTCGTACTTCAACAGCTCTACATCCTTACATAGCTGATTTGAATGGAGTTGACGTGGCACGTCTACATGAGGGACGGCCTGACTGTTTCTTACTTTTGTATTTCTGTCTTGCTTAGTAACTGTCTGTTTTGTTCGCTTGCTACCCCACGTACATAATTGGGGGACGACTATAATTTTTGATAATTCAATTAAGATAACTTTTTGATTCAACTGCAATTAAGTTAAGTCCTTTGCCATTTGCTTACTTTAATACCGACTGGGTCTATTACTCCATTTCGTTTACTCTTCGTACCTACGGGACAATGGCTTTTGTGTTTTGTTAGTTGTAGTTTTGACTTTCAAAAAGTCTGGACATATTTGATTCAATTAAGATTTGTCCATTTTAAGCATCGCGTCGTCTTCATTTATCTTCTAGCGTGTGCGCTGAAATAATGGAGTGGAAATTTGAACTGCAATCACCTTTTATGCAATATTTGTGCTATAAAATTTAAATAGTGCGGCGTGTGTGTGTGGGGAAATTGTCTTTGTTTGGATTTAATCAAATGGCAAACTGTTCGGTAAATGTTCTTCAAAAAGTTTAGTAAATAAATTTTTATGTTTATTGCCTCGATAATACTGTGTGGAGATTGGAGCTTCGCCTGAAGTAAATTGTGATTTGCAATTAGTTTTGAAATGTTTTGAAAAGTTAAAGTTTGTTAGGGGCTTTGATTGTGCGCTGGTATAAAATTAATTAACTACTAATTATTGTGTTGATGTGTGAAACATTTTCGCTTTTTTGATTGAAAATTTTAGATAAGATAGGTGTAAATTCGTAAAAGCAAAAAATATGCCAATTTATTTGATTTAGTTTGAAAAATAAAATCGTACAATTTTCGACTTTTTCCAACAGATTTTTTTCTGAAAAAAATAATTCAGCGCGTACTTTTATTACAGTTAAGCGTTCCAGTGTACTAGGTTTTGTAATCACAGGAAAACAACTTTAAATTTCTGCCCTAATTTTTGGTTTAATTTTCAAACCTATGGAATTTTTGTTGCTCATTTTGATAATGCATATTTTTGCCATTGGCATAACAAAAGTTTTCTTAATATTTGAATAAGTAGTGAAATATAATTTTTTTTAAGTTTTGAAATTTCCAGAAAATTTGTGCAATTTTTTCTATTGTTTATTTTACTGTTTTTTTTTACTGACGGTCTTGGTCATTTCCTTCCATGCAAATTTTTAGCAACAAGAATTTTGCTTTTTATTTACTTAGTTAAATGGGCTATATAACGTCCGGAAAGCTTCTTCAAAATTTTGAAAGAAAAAATTGAAATGTGCACGTTAATTTTTGAAATTTTCTAAATTTCCTTAAAAGTGAGCACATAAAAATTATTTTAAAAAAATTTGCTATTGATTTTTGATAAATTTTTTTATTGGCGATCTTGGACATTTTCTTCCATGAAATTTGTTAGCAATTGGAAACTTGATTTTTATTATACCAAAATTAAACGGGCTATAAAACTGCTTATCTACTACTACACAATATGCTGAGAAAAAATCTAAGAATTTCAACGTAAATTTTTTCAATTTTTGAAATTTTCGTAAAGTTCGAATAGTTTTGTTTTTTTATGGCTTATTTTATTAAATTTACTATAAATATTAAAAAAAAAAATGCCGTTGATTTTTTCCAATTTTTTTTTATGTCGATCTTTATTTTCTTCCATGCAAATTCTTAGCAAATTTGAAAATCGGCTTTTGATATACTTCAATTAAATTGACTTCTTAAAATTCTGAGAAAAAATTTGAAATTTAGCGCTTTGGATTTTCAGCAATTATATTTAATTTACGAAAAAAATGAGACATTAAAAAATTAGACAACATTGCAAAAGATATCACTGGCAAGTGACAAGTTTTTAAAATTCCATTTTGGTATTAAGAATTATTATCTATTATCTTTTATTAACAAATTTGAAATTTGGATAGGATAAAAAAAACACTTTTGATAATTTTTTTTGCAGAGGATGTTTCTCATTTTCTTCATAAAGCGAATTTTAGTTGATATGGAAAAAATTTACCCCTATACAGCTACCCATAAAAAGTATAAGGAGTTCTTATAGTAAATGGATAAGAAATACTTTCCATATATTTCCGTATAAAGCGCTGCTCTTACATTAAAAAAAAATTAATTTCCACTAGCGGAGAACGTTGTCAGTTTACTTTCAAATTAAAACTTTTTATCTTTTTCCTGGAGGGATATAAGCAACTACGCACGTGCGTGCATAAATCTATACCTTTGTTGACTTTACATTCTATGTAGGTATGTGCATATTTTTTATGCTCGGTTAATTTTGTGAGTTTGTGTTTGCTAATTTCATTATGCTAATTACGTATGCATGCAAACACTTAAAGCAGTGGCGATAATTCTCACATAAATACTTAAGTCGTGGCAGCTGTTTTAGAGTGCATTGAAAAAAAACTTTGTGCAGAAGAGTGGTAGGAAAGTTTTAAGGATTACCGTTTGCACGTAGAGTTATAACTTAACTATTTGAAAAGGCTAGGTAACTTAATTAAAAGGTATAACGCACATATTCGTACACATGTCGGGGATATGCCTTTGACCTTTGAAGTATATGAGTTGGAAGTAATAGATTCCTAGAAAATCCTTTCAACCTTCTTCGCAATTTTCTACCATCGTATGCAGCGTATTCATTCTGCATTATGGAAATTCCGTTAATAAACTAGGCATGCTGCTGCTTTTGTAAAAAATGAGTTAATTTTACAATTTAAGTAAAGGCAAGGTATATCTGCATATGTGTGTGTGTACCATGTATGCCTCTAAGTGAGCTGTATTGCCTGCCTGCCTAGAAAAAGGTCTAGGCTAAGTCGTGTCTGTTAGAAATTAATGTGGCTAGCCGCTCGGTTGTTAGATATATGAACGTAATGAAATATTTACATTTAACGTGTTGAAAATAGGCGCACATATACAAAAAATTACACACCCACACACATATGCGCTTAATGCGTTCACAAAAGTCTTTTATATTCCACACATATGTAAGGTAACCTGTAATTATTTTCTTTGTGTACGCTTTTAGGCGTTTAAGCCATTCAACATTTCGTAGACACGCAAATACAAAGCAAAAACAAACAAAAAATAAAAAGAAAAACCTGAAAACTCTATGCCACTATCATTTACATTCATTACAAAAAACAGTTTGTTATAATTATTTTTAATTACACAACCTTTTATTACTCACTAATAAGCATAATTTTTGTGAGGCAAGGTGTGTTGCTGGCGGCGTACGTTTCAATTTTTTAGTTTATTTTGAAAACTTAATGGTATTTTTTTTATGTACAGTGTCACATAAAAATTAAACCACAGTGATTTCTTTTTATAATATCCACAGTGTGGAATTTGGGTGTTACTTGAGTTTTGTTAATTTTTGTTAAAAATTATGCGACACTGTCCGCAAAAAATAAAAATTTGAAAGATCAACCGAATTTTTTAGTCACCTCAAGCTTTCACTTGCTTATGAATTGGATTGGCTTCAAAACTGCATGCCCGAACTTTTTATGAACTCAGATTAAAAAGTTTCAAAATTTGATTTGTTTTAAATTTTTGCATTTTTGTGGGTTTTGTATAAAATTGAATATTTTGGTTTATATGGTTCATTTTATATAAAAAATTGATTTAAAAAAAAAATGGAAAGTTTAACATGGCATTGTAAACAATACTGTACCTGCAATTTTCTGTGACGCTTTGTGCTAAAAATGTGTATGGATAGTTTAAGCAGGGACCGAAAATAATCATTATTTTGATTTTTTGGATAAAAAAGATATTCGGAAGAATTCGTTCAAAACAAAACTCAAATATAGTGATCGCATCCTTATGCCTTATGCTAAGCAGATTTGAACTTTTTTTTATTTAGAAGATTTTTTTGTTTTAAATCATTGCATAATCATTATTTTAAAATTGTTATTTTTTCGAGCAAGTTTGCTCGTTATTTTTGAATTTTTAAACGATATTTTTTAATATTTTTTTTTTCGATCAAAAGTAATCGGACTCAGAACTCTGTCCCGCAATACGGCCGGCAAAACTTCGGATCACGAAGACTGTGGAGGCTGGCTGATCTTGAATTAAAATATTGGCGACTATTTCGCTGCTACAAATTTGATAGATTTAATTCGGTGTTAATCACTGTGTGTTTCCATTTCTAGTTCAGTTGTAACCTGCGAAAAAGAAAGGGAAAAATGAAAGATAAATTAAAAAAATTATTCGTGTTTGAGATAGGTTGGTGTTTTGGCTTATCCTATACTATTGCAGACTGTGAAAAAATAAAAAGGTGAAACAATAACTGAACTTGCCGAGATACAGATATAGAAAAATGAGCCCAGTAAAATTTATAGTAAAAAAAAGCGGGCAGTCACCTCACTAGCTTTGTGCTATTACTGAGCAGGAGATACTCGAGACTCCCGATCAGACTCTAGCTTCTGGATTCAAATGTCCTCAAATTGGTTATCATATCATAAAATATTGAACATTCTTTGTGTGTCGAGTGCTTATCAGAATACGACCAGGTTGCTTGGTGAGTGTCAGCTACTGGGCGTGGAGACGGTCGTCCGAAAAGAGTCAAAGATGTGTTACAGTTTATTAAAAAAACGTCAGTGTGTTGCACATGCAATTTCAAAATATAAAGAGTGCATTTTTTTGATCATCAAAGTACGAGTAACACTTTGGACATAACCCATCTCTTTGAAGCTCTCTGTGGCTAGTAAGCTTCCTTAATCTAATGGAGAATTACTAGAATAAACAACTTTATTGGGTTTCATCAAATCAGAAAACTATGCTTGTTTTCTCCTATACTTCACATACATTATCTCACTTATAAAAGTAACAATTCCGTTAAGTTTTTCGAAATCGGAAGCATAAGGCTTTTCGAAGGGTACATGTAACGTGTTTTGCCTCACATACATAAATTATGTAAATTTGTAAGTCATGTACAATATGTATACTTGGTTTGAAGTAAAAACTATTTACTCTCTAAGCTAGTACGTAGATATACGTGCATATGTGGTTGTTTAGATAAGCAAAGCCAAATAGCGTAGGCTTTATTTCCAAGTAGCCAGGGACTAAAGACTTAAGCTGCTCATAAAGTTGCATCAATGCGATTTATATTTCTATGGGATATCAGGTTGCGAAAAGAGTGCAACATTGGGTATGATGATTTTGCAATAGCACATACTTATGTAGATATGTAGATAGCTGTAAATGTGCGAACAATTTTCCTTATTGCAATAATTGCAAAGAAATCACTTTACGCTGCAGTAGCCAGCAAAGAATTAAGCACACATGTGAGCATACATACATACTGCCATCGTTATATGCAAAGAAAAGTACTTGCATATAAGATGTACATATACATATGTATACAATAAGACGCAGATACACTTTCTTTTTCGTATACTTACTTACTTATGTAAATATATGTGCGCGTGTGCAGAGCAAGGGCGTTTCCAGAGAAAACTTTCTAAAGGGGTCATTATCGAACATATAAAACGGCAAGCGTCCTTCTACTCGCCGCATATCACTCAAACTGTTAATTTCATTGGCTTCAGCCTAAAAGTATGCATACGATTTTTATAACACTTTTGATATCTTTGTAATGCGTTAATTAAGTGAGTAAAAAAATTGTTGAGTCCGTCGGGTAATTTCCCAATAACTTCTAACTATAGTTACAGCCATTTGAAGGTTATTTTACTATATTTCGGTTTATAACATGATTTTCGATTTCAACATGATGTCGAATATATATTCGTTAGTTACTTCCATATCATAATACACTTTCAGCGACATTTATTCAATCCAAAATGTGTGCCCTGGTAAAATCTACGGTTTTGTGCTATCTTATTATAGTGCAAAACGTTTTATACAATTTTAGCTTCGCTATTTCGATAACACTGAGAAAGTTTTTGGGAAATATCAGCTCCAAGTTTTTATGTATTACAAATTTTTTTTTGAACTATTTCTTTTTTACACTCATACAATATACACAACTGCATTGTGATGCTCATATTACAGAAATTTTAACTTTGTACTATACAGTAGCGGTAAATAGTATGGGCCGCCATAGCCACTAATGTCATGGTATTTGTGGTCGCAATCCTCCGAAGCGGCACGACCGATTTGTATGCAATTATTTACAATTATTTGGTGAAGATGATAAAAGGTCTCGTTGTTGCTAAAAAAAAAAACTAACCGATAGGTGGCGCTGAATCGAAATACCACTTAAACTAATATTAAAAGTTCAATTTATTTCAATTGGAGATAATGTATTGGTAGGGTGTAGCGAATCTCGCCTCAGGTAACTAGTATTTGCAAAATTATTCACAAAGTTTTTCACAGTACAACTTTTTCGTTAATTTCAGCAAATTTAAAAAAAAAATCGTTATGCAAATTTCAAAATATAATAAAGTGCAAATTTCAAATTCCAAATTGGATTTTTGCGGTATTGCGCTTTTACCATAAAACGAATGAAAAAAATTTAATTGACACCGTAATAGTATTAGCAATCGGTACAAGAAGCTGGATTTTTTGTTAGAAGGGGATGGGATTGTGTGAACCCCAAAACCCCGTAGCGGGTCCGCGACTGTAACACGGAATACTTGAAATGTATACATACACTGATATAGCCAAGTCTATGTCGAATGTATGTAGTAAAGTCGAAAAGTTTCCGGACTACCTGGTTTAGATTTGTCGGAATTGCAAAAGTTGATTGCAGACTGCTAAAATTGAAAGAATTAGTAGTTATGACTTAGGACTTTCAAAAGCAAAATTTTTTAGAATCCTTTATGGACAATCGGTTGTGGATGGGATCAATGGAATGTGGGTACCAGAACAAACTTTCGAGGTACCATAAATAAGCCCAACTTGACCTCAACCGACTATTATTTGCGCTCTAAAGTGAAATCCAATATGTGAGAAAATATTGTAACACTGTTGATGCTGAAGTGAAGTAAATTGTTTTAGGGCGGCAATGTACCAGCTCAGGTCAGCTACTTTTGGACCATACTACACATGCAGACATACATATACATATATATATATATAATACGCATGTAAGTCCGAACATAATATTGCGTGCTTTTAAGTATGTTTACTTAAATGTTGCATACTTCAAGGCTCTTGAACGGATTCTGTTTGCTATTGCCAACAACACGATGATATATGACTATGAACATAAACAATTTGACGGTGGTGAGTGCAACAGAAACTGGCGTGTATGAAAAAAAAGAAGAACTTTATATACCAAAACAGAAGCGATTCCACAAACAGAAGGAATAACAGAATTTGTAAGGGAAATGCTTGTTAATACTTGATGTGCATAATTATTATACATATGTATTTATGTTTGAAAACGCCCTTATGGATGGAAGTTTTTGTACATATGTCATGGCTTGAGTGCATACGCTGGAATACTTAAATGTCTTGTACAAATGCAGGAAATACTATGTGGTTGAAGACTTCGCCATTTCCAGTACTCCAAATAAGCTAGTGCAGGGCTTTTCAACAAGAAGCTTCATATGAAATTTAAAAAAAAACGGTAATTTTGCGAAAAGTAATGAGTTTTTAATTTAATGCAAGCACACATTTTTCGACTAACAAAGAAAAGAAAAATCTGTCAAATGCTCCCGAATTTCTTACAACCTCGTAGCCTCTGGTTAAAATAGTTTAAAATAAATATGGCTCTAAGCATATCAAGTATAAAAGCCCTTTTCTTTTTGAACTCTTGCATCATTGTTGCAGTATTTTATGTAAAAATTATGTTTCTAAAATCACACGTACAGGAACTTTTTCAATGGAGCCATTGCTTCAGCAACTGTGTGGTATATAATAGCGTCGCCCTGCTGGAAATAAACGTCGAGCTTAATTTAGAAAAAAAATGTCACAAATCACACCCCCGCCAAAAAAACTGCTACAAACGGTCAGTCATTGTTTATAAGGTTGTTGGTCATTTTTTTTATTGAATTTTCGGGCCACCAAATAGGCCTAGTTTGTTTCTTTGCATACACGAAGGAATACAAATGAGTTTCGTGGCTGATAATATTTTTTTCGACATATGCCGATTTTTTTATGCATTTTCAGTGCCATTATTTGTCTTTTTCTCATTACAGGTCTCTTTTGTTCTTTCATCGAACCAAATAAGTTTTAGCGAAATGTAAGCCTTAAGTAATCAAAAAATTAAATATTAGGTTTATAATTTTTCAGTTAATAAAATTATTAACATATGAACAGTGCCTGGAAAAGGATTGTTACAGTAATTCACCTTTATATTATTCAATATGTTTTTCCTGATGAAACTTTTTTCTTCGTTTATTTTGTAATAAACTCCATATAAGTCGAAATTTTAAACTGCTCGAGATTCAGTAAATTTTTGAAAAATCTCAGATTTGCAGTTTCATAGCGAAATAAATTTGTTTAATTGTTAATATTAGTTAGTTAAAATATTTCCAAAATTTTTTTATATTTTTTTTCGCCGATATGCGCCCCATTTTCTATGAGTTAAATGAATAAAAAACATCTGATAAATCATTCGTACATTTGACTTCATCATAAATTATATTTCCACTATTTGTAATATAATAAAAGGCGCATGGCTAAAGCCATGAATAAATTACATAACAAAATTGCCATCAATGTTAATAATAGGTTAGGTTAGCTTGGAGTGGCAGCCGCCTGCAGCGGCTCACTTAGGCCAGTATTAGGAGGCCTATTGTGTTACCACAAGGAAAAGCTTTGTACCATCCAAGTTGAAATTATCCCTCACCAAACCATTTTGCCTCGCTGATGAACCTCAACAGGTAATTTACCTCGATGCTTGAAACCTCACTAAGGTCATCCAAAAACGGTAATCCCAGATATCGCATTCTGCTTTTACACAGTGCAGGACACTTACACAGTAAATGTAAGATCGTTTTCTCCACCTCGTCGTTCTTGCAGCTCCTACAGCATCTACGGAGGGGCACTCCCAACCTTTCAGCATCAGACAGTGCCCTGTTAGAGCCCCAATCACGTTCGAAATGTTTTCCCATCTTGGAGAGAGAACGCTGCGTGATCGTTTCCGATCCCATTTAGGTCACGTCTGCCTTGAGGTTCGACAGGTCGTATTTTGCCTCCATCTATTGTCAGCTTGTTTATATGTACAAACTCTGAGTAGCAGTTTGCAAGTGGCAAACGGCATATGTGCCAATGCGTTCTTTATCTTGAAGAATCTGCTTGGTCGTACCTTGTCTTGCAAGTTCGTCTGCCATGCAGTTTCTCTCTATGTCCCGGTGACCAGGGACCCAAATGAGGTACAGTCTGTTCTGCTGGGCCATCTCCTGCAGAGATAGGCGGCAGTCCAGCGCGATGTTTGAGTTAAACGTGAGCTCAGAGCTCTGATTGCAGCCTGGCTGTCACTGAAAATGAAGATGTCCGCCTCCATGATAGCTGATACCTCAGCCTGGAAGAAGCTGCAGTGATTTGGTAACCTAAAGGAAATTTGCAGGAGAGGGTTTCGTGAGAAAACCCCCCCTCCTACCTGATTATCGAGTTTCGAGCCATCTGTATAGATGACAATGCTATCAGGTGGAATATGAAACTCATGTTTCCACTCCTCCCTGCTTGGAATTCGTGTAGTAAAGTTACTTTCATTTACCGATGTCCAAGCACACCGGTCCGTGCTGCTCGGAATAGAGCAGAACTTGTTCAAAATACTAGAGTGCCCTTGGCATTCAGGGTGCCACTGGGATGTCTCTCTTAGTCTCAAAGCAGTCATCGCTGCAGTCTGTTGTCCGACCAAATCTAAAGGAAGGAGGTCTAAAATGGCGTTCAAAGCCTCATTTGGCGTGGTTCTGAGCGCCCCACTTATGCAGATCATACTAGATCTTTGCACCTTGGTGAGTAGTCTGAGGCTAACCTCTTTTTCTAATGCAGGCCACCACACAATCACCCCATATAGGAGTATTGGTCTGACGACCGCTGTGAAAATCCATCGACAGATCTGGGGATTGAGACCCCGTTTCCTGCCTATGGCTCTCTTACATGTGTAGAGGGCTACGGACGGAGGGCTTCTCATGACGTTGAACTAGATTCTCTTTTATAATACTTATAACACATATCTTTCTATAGTTCATCTAAAATTTTTCAAATAATTCGCAGAATATAGACTTAAAAAATCATGAGCAATACCCCAAAAAAAAATTGAAACTGATTTACTTACTTTGACGTAGGATTTATGAAGCAACAAAAAACTTCCTGAAAATACTGCTACGAAGTAAATTTTTATATAAAGCTTATAATCATTCTCTTCCACGTTTTTTTGATTTATTGAACTTTTTTTTATTTTAAGTGCTTTTTATATTCTTCTATTTACCTTTTTTTATGATTATAATAGAGATACAATTTTTGCACTTTTAAACAACACAAGACAGAGGTACAACAAATCTATCTTTCAATCGCTGAAAACATATTTTCGTATCGTTCTACGACAGTGATGTTTGAGAATTGTAAATCGATTGAGTCTGTATAGAGAATTTCCGAGTATGCAGGCCTTAAAATTTTAATATAACAAATTTCAACTTTGAAGTGATTTTAGATGCTGTTGTTGGTTCTGTAAAATTTTTTTTCGCATTTGTTTTTATATAACGATTGAACAAAATTAATTTTTGTATGGAAGAAAAATTCTTAAAAATCAGTTCTAATTTCTAGTGACTACAAACGTACACTTTGTAATATTAAAATTAATTGGCAACGAAACTGCATACCTGAACATATTTCTTTTTCAAGTTTGGAGATTGATGAAAATTTGTTAATTTATAAATTTTGGTTAAGTTTAAAAGCTGGGTTTTTATGGTTTTGGTTAGAGTATTGAAAAGCAGCGGAAATTAAATAAACCAAAAATAAATTGGAAAAATTTGTCAATATGTGCTGGGTTTATGGGTTGATGTCAATATTTGTGGCATACAAAACGCTGCGGTTCGCATTTGAAAGTCTTTGAGATCACTGCCCTCGTTCACACATCAGGTCTCCTTCAAAATTTTATATGTAAATCAAATTAACGATTATTATTAATTATTCGCTTAGCAAAATTCTGAGATATTTACCAACTGAAGTAATTGAATTATTTTATGATTATCTGGCATAAATATGTGTTTTTTCTATCAAAAAAGCTTTGGGAAACAACGCATGCTTGGGTAAACATTTTTTTTGGACAATTTAGCGTCGTACAACTCAAAGCGCCTAAAAGCATACATGGTATTTGTATATGTAAAGGAAAACATACATTGCGCCACATCAACCAAGAAAACAACGAATAGCAGAACACAAATTTAGAAAGACAACACGAACTTGTTGGCATGGGTTAAGTGCAGCTACTCAACAGATGCACTACTTATTTTCTTTGCCATAGTAAAGAAGCTGCAAAGAAGTTGCAGTTGCAGAATATTTTGAAGCAGCTTACATGGCGAGCTTGTGGCATATGTTTAAACTACTTGTTATCCTTTAAGGATAAGGCGCATTACCAGCAGCGCTAACAAGTTACTTAGATGTAGATGTAGAAGAAGAATAGCGCGCTTCTACTACAAATGCGAAGTCAAATGTGTGGAAGGAGTAAATGTAGAGTGGGGGGTACAAGAAAAAGGTACACACATGAGGATAACTATGCGCATGTTAGTCTCGTGTCTGCCTGGCGGCAAATTTCAACATACACATTCAGTACATCAAACATACGCTAACATTGACGACGACGCGCACATTCTCCACACAAACACAAACACAAATTTAAATTTTAGCCTGCATGTGTGTGCCTGGGTATGAGGATTGCCGAAGAAATGTCGAAAGATTCAAACATGCAAATGTAGAAGGACATAAACTTGCCAAGCAAATGCAACAGGATACTGAACGGGGTAATCAGGAGGATGGTAAGGACCTGGGGGTATAAGGATACAACGGATTCGCTGGTTATTTGTATGCGGAAGAAAATATTTTCCTTGTGGTATTTGTAGAAAAAACAACGGTTTGCATGTAACAAACATGGGGTAGTGCAGAATGTCAGGGTTGCCACAAATAAACGGACAAACAAATGTTAGTAGCGAAGCAATTTCAATGGACGTAGCATACATACCTGCAGGCGTTTGAGTACTTTTGAAATTTGTGTGTGCTTTGAACTACCTAAGAAATTTGGTTAAGATAAAAACAGAACTACACACCTACGAACGCACAACGAACGAACTGCAAACTTGCGAGGAGAGCGAAAATGTTCAAGAAATTTGCCATTGGTTGTAAAATGCCTGGCCAACAAAACTTTGTTTGGCAAACAAAAAGGATTGATACAAAAAAAAAAACAAAGAAAAAAACACACACACATGCAGCTTACTTTGCACATTGATTTGTATTTTTGAGGTTAGTTCAGATATGCAAAGTTTTAGTAGAGGATTCAACTAGCCGTAAGCCACTGCGTCGGCCTTAAAGTAATATATTTACAATAAACTTTTGTTTTATGCCAAATTTGAAATTTTTCGTAGATACTAAAATGTTCGAATTGTATGCGGTGGAAATCTCTTTAAAGTCTGCCAACTTGCTCAGCTTAAAGTTATAATTACACGATAGGTTAAAAGTAAAGATAAGAGCAGGCCTAATTTGTACACATACTAATATGACCGAGAAAAAATAGTACGTTTCGACTCGCAATTTTGAAAAAATACATTTTTTCTTGTTTTTTAAATAAATTTTGAAAAAGCAAATTTTTTTCTTTTTTTCCAAAAAAAAAGAAAAGAAACCCGTTTTGTTAAGGCAAACATAATAAATCAAAAACCAAACAAATTTTGAAAAATTTAAATTAGAATTTTAGTATTTCGTAAATTTTCCACAAAGTTTGAGTCTTTAATTTACTTAATTTTTTGTGAAATTTTGACATTTCGAACCTTTTTTCATAAAACGCATTAATTTTAACACAAATAAAAATCAAAACCAAAAATTTTTGAAAATACGAATTCAAATATTAAAATTTGTATTTTCGAGTTTCGTAAATTTTTGCCCAAAGTTTGTTTGAATATAGTTTTTTGTAAAATTACATTTTTTGGGCGCACATTTTATTGCCTAATTTTAGTGTAACAAAATGCAAGTTTCCGCTAATTTTTTATATTTTTTTTTTTTTGAAATTTCGAAATTTTGCTCTTTTGGACTCCATAAACCGCATTAATTTTATAAAAATTCCGGTTGATTTATAATAATTTTAAATGCTGCATGTATTTTGCATTTTCTATCACGTATCCAATATTAAAATTAAAAAAAAAAAAATTTACACTAAATAAAAAGTCAAAACCAAAAGAACTAAAAAAATTCATAAAAAATATGGAGATTTGTATGCGAATTTTTTTGGAGATTCGAAAATTTTGCGCAAGTATCAAGTGGATATAACTCGCGGATGATTTTTGATCGTTTTTTGAAATTTTTATCTTTCAAATTTTTTTTTTGATAAAACGCATGCAATTTATCAAAGTTCCCTTTGACTTGTAAAGATTTTATATGCTGAAGGGTCTTTCGCCACATTTTCAAGACTCAAATGTGAAAATAGTTATAAAAAATCAGAAATAGTTTCTACTTTATTTGTGATGAGAAATAAATAAATCAATAAATAAATTGTTCAAATGAAGAATGATTTTAGTATTTCTCGCATTGTTGGCCCTTTTATGTAGGGAAACAATTCCACCTTGACTATTCTACGGCAAGCATAACGATTTATTCACATTTATATGCAGATATTTTTATAACACTTTTAGTTATTCCCATCGTAGCCCAGTTCTTTGTTTGCCAAACAAACTGAAATGTTTTCAAATCAATTCTGTTTAGCTAGGCTGGTGTTAATTAAATTGCTCATTGTATCTCACCAATAAAACCGAATTTGTTCACCATAGGCGCATTGACGCATAACAAACTACTTAGCATATTGTTAGGTGTTAATTTACAAATTAACGCTTCAACAATATTTCTGAATTACAAAATTTGAAATTCAAACTTTCTAGCGTCATCTGTTTAAACATACACGAACGCTTTAAATAAATTGTAAATTCAGGATATACATATACAGATATACATGCATATGTATTATGGCATATAAAATTTGATGTATACTTGCAGTGAAACTGCCATGTAGCTGGTTCGAAACTAGTTTATCACAAATTTACTTGACAGCTTGTCTACTTATTCTTTTTTCCATATAAAAACTGGTGTTTTTGACTTGGCATTTCACTTCAGAATATGCTTTTTTCGTTTAAATTTTATCCGAATGAGTTTTTGTTATTCAAATTCCTGTAGTAAAATTAATCATTTAATATTATGGCAAATATAGAGAAAATTTTAAAAAACGTCTCTAAAAAGCCATTTTTTCATTAATTAGTACCTCCGACCGCGAAACCAGAATTTTAGTGTTTTACACTACTGGATCCAGCCTTTATTTATTCGCGTAATACAGAGACAGCCAAACTGTTCTCATTGTTGAATGCATACATTCAGGCTGAAGAGATTGAATGTAACAGTTTGAGCGATATGTGGTAAGAATGCGGTCACTTGTGTCTTAAACTTAATTAGATAACGTAACTTATTTTTAGCATAAAAAAACCAATCGCAATGTTTTACGATTTGTTATACTTGTATTGAATGGGCTACATGCCCGAGAGATATCTAAAAACTCTGCTTAAATATTTTCGCTTATCTGATTTGTAAGATATAGGTGATTAGGTAGAATAAATTCTTTGAAACTTCGAATATTTCAATTAATCAACGAATGTGCAGTTATTTTAGGATTTTTTATTTTTTTGATGCAGTTTGTACGTTATTTTTCCATATTTACTTTTTCGACCAAGTGTGATTTGATCGATTTGTTTGATTTTTTAGTTTATAGTTTTTCATTTAAAAATAATCATTATTTTTGGATTTAAATCTTTCGGATAACACTCCATTGATGTTTCGTAAAATTTATATTTTCGATCAAAAATATTCGGTATTTTCATATGAACAATTTTTCGATTAAAAAGAGGTGTCGTTGTTACCGCCGAGCTTATGTTTTATGATAGAGAAAATATATCACAAAAATCGATGAACTATGAAAAATTATCGAAATTATTTAATTCATGAGTAACATTTATTTTTGCATGAAAATACATAAATCGCAAATTATCGATGAAATACGATAAGAATAAGCATTATTTTTTATCGAAAAAATAAGGATTAAAAAGAACGATCAAACTTGATCGAATAAATAAAAAGCGAAGAATAGCGATTATTTGTATTCGAAATAATAAAAATCACAAAATATCGATTAAATCCTGATTTTTTTTTAAATTATAACAGCTACGATTCCTATTAGAAATATATTATTTTAGAGAATTAAATTTTGATCTCTTCCTAATAAAATTATTTACCTAATTTCTATTAATTTTCTACTCTCAATTAATTAAACGACTTAGTCTTATCCTAATTTTAAATTCGCTTTGGGGCATACCTTTGCTCGAAAAGGTGGAATCATGTCACCTTGTAAATGGCGGATTAATCTTTCATATATCAAAGATTTCCCATCACCCCCAACTACCCGAATCACCTCGAGCGACATCTTGTACTACATACGAATTTGCGCTCAAGTAACAATCTTTGCTTCCAACTTCCGTCAACACCTTCGCATGTCATAAGAAACCGCTGATTACATGGATAAACACGTTAATGAAGCTTTGCCAAAGGAAGTAAGCAAAAGCAGGCAAAAAAAAAAAAAACAAAAAAAAAAAACAGTAATCAAGATGACGAAATCAACACGACGCTTCTTTGGGATGCTACTATCGGCAAACAACTTAAAGGCAACCGAGACAGACACTCGCTACCAATCATTAATAAAGCGTAAAACATGAATGAGAATATAACAGCAAATAAATTAATCTCGCGTAGCACATCTGTTCATTTGCTGTAGCAGAGCGTGCGACAAGTTGTGTGGCAAAATAAATAGCGCGTACTAAGAAAGAAATCTCACTTACGTAACATTTTGAGAAGCTTACGTGACTTACACGCATTACTCATTATCCTGCCTGGTGATGATATGTCAGAATCAGAAGTAAATATGATCGGATATACATATTTAATAAGACATGCCTCGATATACTCTATGTATGAATGGATTTTTATGGAAGTCAATACACAAATAGTAGATAAGTATTAGAGTGGGTCAATTAAAAAATGTTGAAATGTTGTCACCGCGATCCTGGTACTATGCATCTTAAAAAATATTTTTACCCAAACTCTAGCTATTTAGTGCATTTTAATTTGCAAACAAAAAAATATTGAAAATATGCATACGGCAGATTTTTGGGTCGGGGAAATTATTTTTCGCAATAATTTTTATTTTTAACTGCCACCAGGGGATGTTTTTGTACTTTTTTGTGGGTTTTCACCTTTTCTTCGGAAAACTGAAGATATTATTGCGCAAATCGACAAATCTTTAACCTTCTCTTAACTCAAAATACTTTGAAATTTTCAGCGCTGATTCGAAATTCATTTGAGCGGTATGGTCCCTTGAGCAAAAATACTTGGTACGCTCCATAGTATCAGAATCGCGCTGATGCTTTGTACTTTTTTTTCAGCGAAATACAATTTGACCCACTCTAATAATATACTATATATAAATATACAACGACAATATTGAAATGATATGCAAACAGTGAACAGTTTTTGGTTTATGATAAACATACAATATTTATATGTACTCGCACATTTGTGCCAATTCAATTTGAAGCTGTCAATTATGCGCGTTTTAAAAACGTTTATTATTTTTATTTTTGAATTCATGCATGCGAATGTAGCTATGTATGCATGTATTTGTGTGTTCGTGTGTGCATTTATTTGAAATTAATATGCATGCAAATTATACCATTATTAAAAGAAAATTGCGGTTGGTTTGCTATAGCGTAACAGATAGAAAAGTATTGGAGTGCCTCTATGAGTTTCATGACTTTAAAAGGAGTTTAACTGCAGGTGCATTCTCGCGGTCTTATCGACACTTAGAAATTTATATATGTACATTTATTACAAAAACTAAAAGCTTATGGCCTTAATTATAGCATGAAGAGTAAATCTAAAATCACTGTTATTATGCTTTTCTATCGAATCTCCCTTCGTTTCAATAAAATTTGCACAGCGCTTTACCAAGATTTCTATAGTCACAATCATTTGACGCTTACATCATATACATAACTCCTGTGTTTGGCCGAAATTCTCCTACAATGTGCGGGGGGCGTCGTAATATAGGGAGGGCGTCGTAATATAGGACATTGTTTTACGCCGTTCGGAGGTAATGATTTTGGTGGGAAGTTTTTATACCTTTCATGAGAATGAAATGGTATATTAAGTTTGGTCCGATGTTTGTAAGTGCCAGAAGGAGAAGAGATAGACCCATCAAAAAGTATACCTAAATGATCAGGACGATGAGCAGAGTCGATTTAGCCATGTCCGTCTGTCTGTCCGTCTGTCCGTCTGTTTGAACGCAAACTAGTCCCTCAATTTTAGAGCTATTTTGATGAAATTGACTATAACATATAATACAACCGATTGTTCAGATATTGCATTTTGCACCATAACTCCTCCATTTAAACAGCTAAAGGCTTGAAATTTTGCACAAACATCAACCATTATTAGCTATATATTAATATTCATCAAGATCGGAGTTCACAGTGTATATCGGCAAGATAAATTCAGGACAAATATTTATTGCGAAAAGTAATAAGCTCAGCGCAATATCACATGAATCATAGCGTTAAACGTTTGGGAACTATTTACGGATCTGATAACTGTTTTCAAAGACCGACATATGTAGGTCTTACATATTAATACTTAATTATTTGTATTTTTTAAATGTTGAATATCAAGCGTCGATACGATATTAAAAATATTCAAAAACCATTCCCTTCTTAAAACATAGTTCTTTTTAATTACATAAGGAAAAGCATTAAATAATTTATAACAATGCCTTTACTAGAATTATTTTTATTGATTTGAAGGAAATTTTCGCTTTTAACTATAGGTAATACGAAATTGTAATACAATAACACGTTTTTTACTATTCTTCCATTCATGAAAGGTATGAAGCCTTCGGCATAGCCGAAGACAGCGCTGTTTTTACTTGTTTTTCTTTGAAACAAATACACTCGGAGAACAAAGCCTTTCTATAATTTTGTGAATCGTTGCCCTGGTCGGAACTCGAAACCGGACCACACCGAATGAAGCACGCACACACTGGGCTTCGATGGTCGTCACTAGAGTTTCTATAAGATTTAATAAAATAGCTGGTCTCATGAAACAACAACTCTCCACCGCCACCGTTTTGCTCGACGTGTAGCGTTAATTGCTCCCACAATTGGTGGAACAAAGACTTTAGGTTACCAGCCGTTACTATTGTGCTGTGATATTTAAAATTCGTCCGCGAAATTTCGTCGGAATCCCAAAAGATTGTAGTTAAAATCTTTGGCGTTTTCGTCGCGGTAAGCTCGGACGACACAAATAGCAAACTTTTTGCTGTCGATCTTCACAAAGAAATTAATTTGGCATATTTTGGCAAATAGATTTTTTTATATCTATGTTTTCCAAATGAAAGCTGCTTACTTTTCTCTCCGTGATAAAGCCGTAGGTCGTAGAGCTCTTGGTTCAATAAAGATGCGATCGAAGATAGTTATGGATTACCTGAATTCTCTTTCGAGCGCTTCGGAAATACTTTGTGTATCATGGCACAGCAATAGCCCAGGGCAGTGTGAAGCAGATGAACGAACCGCGAAAAATGATTCCTTAATTCTGAAGGTTTTGACCATTACTCCGGTCATTTGTCTTGGACGAATGGGCTTGTGTAGGATCGCGTGATGATTTTTGTGCCAAAAGTAGACCGGAACAGGTCAGTGGAGAGTTATAGGGCTTCTAATGGGGCACTGTTCAATGGGAATCCATGCGAAGCACCTGAATATGAACTCTTACTTTTACTGCGGCAAGTGCATAGACGATGATGAGGTGGTATCATCTCAGTATTTTCTATTCAATTGTTTTGCTTTCTTGAGGTTAAGACACAAAGTTTCTAGGGTGACCTCTTATTCACTCTATCCAAAGTGGAGATTAGTCAGCTTCGTAACTTTATGGCAAGCCTAACCTACTGACAAAAATTAAAAACAAAAATTAATTGATGTGACTGACAGTTTTTTATCCTATCGGTGAGATTTTTGTTAATAAATATGGGGATTGAAAGATGTTTCTAAAAGAACTTTCGAGGCGGATGTTTGATGATGTGGTAAGTGTTAACTGGATGTTAAACAAATGTTTCTGACATGGGCGTGGTTGACTCTATACTTTTTATCCTAAATTTCTGATTAATAAAAATAAATAAAAATAAGTTAAGTAGTGCATTTCTGTTTTTGAAAAATCTTACCATTCTGTAGCATACAACTAGAAAATACGTATTCAAAATGAATGCTGGCCCAAATACCGCACAGCATTTGTTTATTAAGGGCATGCACATATTTATATTTTGTATGTTATTCTGTATGTATGTATGTTTGTTTGCATGTACAATTAGAAAGGTAAATATGTACTTAACACATCACGCTTTATTAAATCGACAAGTTGATTGTGATGCCTGTCAGTAGTTTTCCACCCTCATGCTATTTATATCTGCTTTTCTCGATTCTTCTGCCGCTGACAGTTCCCACGCCTAAAAATATGCATAATGAGCAGAAATTAGATTGAGTATACGATGTACAGGTATTTTTATAATTCTGATTCAATTTTGTGTTTTTTTTGTTTGCTTTTGATGAGTTCGGTGTGTGTGTGTGTGTGTGCAGATGAAGCTAGACAAGTACGCTTGTGTTTTGCTTTCAGGTTAATTGAATTTTGCAATTGCTGCAAATCTAATTAAGACCAATTTTCATACGAGTATGTTGATGGAAAGAAAATATCATTAAACATCAATATATACATATGTTATATGCTTATACAAATATTCAGCTCTAATTACTCTGCAATGCAGCTACACTAATTAACGCTTTGCTATGCCTTATTTGAAGCGAATATTAAGCAAAAATAATCAAATGGAATTACGGAAAGTAATACTTACAAAAAAATAATCGGCCTGAAATAAGAACCGCGGTTACCATCGAATTAGGAGCTAATAATAAAATAAAAATAGCTATGAAGAAAATTAACAGATATATTTCGGGGAAGCTAAAATTTATAAATAAGGTATGAACTTATAAAAAAACCGCTTAAAAATCGCTGTCTTAAAATTCGGAATTATAAAATTTACTATGTTTTAAGAATAATATTAAGATTTACATGAACTGCTGATTTGAAATTGTAGGTATACAAAAATGAAGTTTTTAGTTTAAGCAGTTACAAAAAGGTCTGTTTAAAAATATTTAATTTTTTGAACGGAATTGCTATAATGAGGTCTGGGTATTGAGTGAAATAAATAAAACTCCCAAAGTGGCAAGTTTGGGTTGAGTTATTCAAGTTTTCCCTAAACCAATCTTCCAAAAAAAAAAGGTCAGCGACAATATCAAAAATTTCTTTGTTATTATTCTATTGAACAAATTGCTTACTTTTTTTATACATTAATTTTAAGCTTGAACTGCTTTGTGATCGAAGAAAAGGCACAACAGCATCAAAAAACAAAAAAGTATAAAAAATCAACATGAATTTTCAGCCACTTGAATTTTGTTTTTTATTACAGTAAAATTAAAAGGGCTACAGAAATACATTCGTACAAATTTTCTAAAAAAAATAAATTGAAGGGTGATGAATTTTTTTTTTAAATTAGATAAGTTTTTATGAATTTTCTTAAAAATTTCAAACTTCTTCAAATGTGAAAAAATTCAACTAGTTTTACCTCAAATTGTAGTAGGGTTTACTCCAAATTTTTAAAGAAAATCTTGCAAAATTTAAGTAACTTCTTAAACGTTGATTTTTGTTCATCGTTTTGCTGGCGCTCTTTCGCCATGCTCGAAATTTTGCCTAAACCGAAGCTAATTTCCTTTTTGACGCCGAAAAACATTTAAGAGTATGTTGGCGTCAAAAATCGAATTTCGAAAAACATCTCTCTTACGTTTTTTTCGCGGGTAGAGCTTGATAAGGGGGGAAAACCAATCAATGCCCATTTTTAATAAGTTCATACCAGCAAATGGATAGAATTGCATGAGCTGCAAAACTGCATACCCAAAACTTTTCATTATAGAGGGTAATTAGAAAAGGGGTGTTTTTGATAATTGTTTCTTTAAATCTGCCAATAAAATAACTAAATATTTTTCTTTTTAACTGAGAAATTTTTTATCATCAAAGCGAATAATCCACCATATTGCGGGAAGAGTTTTAAGCGATTTATTCCTATTTACAGTCGTGTGAGAAACTTCTGGACCGCTTTTTGCCCTTCTGAGATCAAAAGCAAAGAAAAAAAAGATCACTTCCGCGCTATTGAAGTAGTCGTAATGGGTATCGAGATCGATATTTAATAGTAATTATTATTTCAAAATTAAAAAATTAATAAGTTTTTATTAAAAAAAAAGTTTTCAGTTGAATGAAAAACATGAATTACAAAATTTTCATTTTGAAAATCAAAAATTCAATGAACAACAATCGTAATATTAAATTATAAAGCGGATAATTTACAAAGCAGACAACCCCTACATTTTATAATAAAAAATTGCTTTTATATTAGCTGACAGTTTACCTATAATAAATTTTTTTATTTTAAATTTAATGCTATGAATATTGTTTATTGAATTTTTCATTTTTAAAATGCAATTTTGTGATTTACATTTTTAATGTTTCAGAGGTTTTCTTATAATAAAGTTCAAATTAGTTTTCTAAATTAAATATATTTTAATGCGATATTTTTGAATTATTGTATTTTCCTTAGTTAACTTTAAAAATTTTGTTATAAGTAGTTTCTAAATTCTCAGCTTTTCCTTGTTGATTGCTAGTTTTTGTACAATTGAAAACTTTAAATTTTTAAATTTGATTTGATTTTGTTTTAACAAAGTGAATTGTTGTCTTCGTCGTAGTCGTCGTAATAGTGTTTTCTTAAAAAAAAATATTTCTCTATTTCTTCACCTCCTGGCAGGATAGCCAAAAATATCAAGGATCGATATTTAATATTCATACATTATTAAGAAATTAACAATTTGATTAGTATTTATAGAGGAAGGTTTTCCGTTGATTGAAAAATATAAGTATAAATCACAAGTTTACATTTTGAAGATCATAAATTTATAATATTAAGCATTGAAAACAATATAAGATAGATAATTCACAAAGTCAATAAATACAAAAAATGGCAAGTAGCAAAAGAGGGTATTTCAAATCGATTACAGTTGGAATGTATAACTTACGATATTACGAAACTGTAAATTACCATTACCCTGTGTATAGAAAGTCAAGAGTTTCTTTTTCGATTTTTATTTTTATAACGCAGACGCCATTGCTCTAAACGCGTTTCATGCAAATTCAAGGGAAAAGTGAAGTTGTTATGCATATGCACAGAATACCCGACATGACTGAGAGCTTAGCTAAATTAAAACACGTTTGCAATTCATTTGCTGCCAAGCTTAGCGCTACATATGTACATACATACATATTTATTCATTATTTATGCTTTGATTTGACTTGCGTGTGTTTGCGTTGGCAGGCGTGCAAATTTCGAAAGAAATATACATTTCCCCTCCCCTCCTCATCAACTGTCCGCGCTGACACTTTGCTTTTGCCTTTAACACAAATTAATAAGCGCACATTTATACAACATTCGTATGCCTCGCCGCGGCTATTGCTTATCGTATTTGTTTTTTGATGAGACGCATTATCCTTTTAACTTTGCCAATTAACATATTCAACAGAGCTCCGGCTGCGTACGTCTCATGCGTGGCAAGAGTGTGGATGAAGGTGAAACTAACGCACGACCGCGCCATTCAACACCTGTGATACCCACACAAGCACACAGTTACATATATAGTGAAGTACTATGTATATATATATATATATAATATGTATATTACAAATAGATACACGCATATATTGCTATATATGTATGCCATATTTACAGTGACCACAATGTTAGCGTTGATAGAGTGGCAAACAAAAGCTTTGTAAATATCTACAACGCACATACATTATATAAATGAAAATATATTTACATCTAGTAAATACTTATTCAATGTGCATAGCATAAACAGTATTGTAATAACAATAAATAAACAAAATTTCCTGTCACGTATGCGACCACAAAGCCGCCATCGCCACCACCTCCGCCTCCATGACCGCCGTCAATATCACTGACGCTATTTCGACCATAAGTATGTAAATAAGCACACTGTACATGGTGCATATAATACATATATAGAATATACAATACAATACAAATGTGCACAGCTGATGGGTTGTGGCAACTGTCAACACAAAGGTGTTGGTTAACAGAAAGGATTTGCCACAAAGTGGCAGCAGTTGTGTGGCACGCCGCATGCAACTATCGTATGGGGAATTAACTACCTGCCGCCAGACATCTAACCGACAAACTGAATGAGCGACCCACTGAACTGAAATAAACTGAGTTGACCTGACAGTTTGCAGTGAATTATTGCATTTTAATTATGTGACATTCGCGGGGGGTCACATACTGAAGGTCTTACATATATGTAGGTACCTACCTACATACATATGTATACATAAATGTCTAATAAATAAGTTCATTAATGCACCACAATCAAAATGCGAAACTTTGAAATTGTTGTATACTGTCCACCTCGCCATTGGAGCAAGAACCAAATACCATAACGTAGATCAGAATTTTCCACAAAACTATATAAGAAGGAAACAGAAGGAAGCACAGGATTGTTTTTTTATATACATATGTGTACATATTTATATCGAAAGCAATACATACCAAGTGCGAAATAAAAACCAGAGATTGGAATGATTACACTACGCAACACGTAAAATTATTCTTGGTTTGCGGCATATATTTTCCAGTTAATTTGGGGTCGCTGACAACGAATATCATCAATAAAATGCTGTGATTTTAACTTTGTGGGCGTGGCATTAAAAATTAAAGAAACTATCCTTTTTCTGACCTTTTTTGGTCAATGCATCATAAAAGATATTAATTTCAGTTTTTTGGCATATGTTAAGCACTAGACTTGCAGAGGAGACTTCAATGCTGAAAACTGTGTACTCAGTTATGAAGGCTCCATTTAAATTTTCGAGATACAGCACACGAAATTCGAAAAATGATGTGAAATGGCTTTTTTTACATTTTTGAATATATTTTAACAACCAATGCCTATATTCCAGAGTTTTTACGTTTAATCTATAGCTGAGACCTATATCTCAATATTTTGTAAAAAAAAATCATATTAAAAAAAACGCTCATTTACTTTTCGAAATATTGCACTTTAAAGTCCAAAAAATATGGGCAAACTGTAGCGTAATATGTAGGTGGAAACAAAAGCTATGAATAAGAACGAGACGGTCTACGATCGAAAAAAATATTAAAAAATAACTATCAAACTTGATCGAGAGAAAATCATAATAACCACGGAAATATCGATCTAATCCTTAATATAACACAGCTTAATAAAACAACAACAATTTTCGCAATTTAAAAGTAAAAAATTACAGTGTTTACATAGCATTAATTCACGACAAAACAAGAGGACCAAAAGAAATCAAAAGAAACATTAGAGTACCGTTGCTTATGACAATTTTACAAATTTGTACAGTTTCTAAGAATATTTGCAAAAATTGTTGTTGTTTTATTTAGCTGTGTTATATTAAGGATTAGATCGATATTTCCGTGGTTATTATGATTTTCTCTCGATCAAGTTTGATAGTTATTTTTTAATATTTTTTTCGATAAAAAATAATTGGTTCAAAGTTACCAAATATCAACCAATTATGATCAAGTAAATTTAAATCCAAGAATCACGATAATTTTTTATCGAAAAAATAAAAAAAAACATCGATAACATTTGATCAAAAAATAAAATTCACGTGATATCAGAACAATTATGTTGAAAAAATAAAAATCACAAAATATCGATCAAGTTTAAACGAAAAAATAAAAAAAAGGCTTTGAGAGATTTTTAACCACCGGGGCTTAGTTACGACCAGTAGAATATGAATCGATTAAGCAAAGCAAACAGTGAAATCAAAAATGTTTGTCTTGTTTTCAACTGATAACTATATGTACAAACTTACGATACTTCATATAAGTTTTTGAACCAACCACAGCTAAATTTTTTTTAGATCGTGTGCCGTGTATCAGTTTTGAAAAACCATGTATTTAATAACAGGCCTCTCGCACTGGCTCTGAATGGAGTTAAAATTTACCGTTACGAAATCGAGCGGATATATCGGTATTTGAAGAAAAAATTGCAATATTTTAAGCAATACAAAATATCTTCGAATAATACTTCTTATATCTAGACAAACACGCTACCACCTCTACAAAGTTAAGTTGTGTAAACTGTAGTTGCTTTTCCATCTTCCTATTTCCAAACACAACTCGAGTGCCGCTATTACATAACATCAGAATAAAAAAAATCAATATTTTATTCGTAGATACATTTTTTTTTGAGTGCAGGTTGAGTGTTCAAGGGGTTTAATGAATTCCAAAATTATTTTTGAAAAATTTAAATTCAAAATTTTTTCAAAACTTATTTGTTAAAAAAGTATTTTGCAAAGTTTGTGGATTTTTTTATTGGAACCGCACTGATACTTGAATTTAAAAAAAAAAATTTATTAAAAATTTTTTTTAAATTTAAATTTAAATTTGAAAATTTTTTTCTTCAATAAATTTTTTTTAGTATTTAAGCTGCAATAAAAATATCTTCTTTGTGAGTATTTTAAATTTTTGTAGATATATATTCAAAAACGAGATATATTGAGGAAAATATTAAAAAAAAAATCGATTATATTATGCGATCATTGCAAAGGAGATAGATACTGCTTCCACATATTCATATAAAATATATTCATTTCCTGTTGAAGCATTAAATCGCCAATTGGAACAAAATTTTAAACTATGCATGAATTTGGTAATTTAACCAACAAAATTTCCAAGACGGCACTCCTACGCTAAAATTTAATAAAATCAAAAGCAACTGCAATATTTTTCCTTCAAGAGTTTCCAAACCACTATATCAGACAATTGTCACACCAAATGCTGCCCACATCAAGTGGTCTATAAATGACCGCTCCTCCTCCTTTTTCATTTTCCATTACCGCACTTCATCAGTAAGCGAATATCTAGGCGATTGTGCAGCTACTACTATCTGTTGGAATATTACTAAAATGAATTTTGGCGCGTCTGTGGCCATTTTATTTATTTTATTTTTTTTTGTTTATTTTTATTTTTTCTTGTCGCATTTGTTTTTGTCATTTATATTTGCTAGCACTTCAGTAACATTTGCTATTGTTAGTTACATAACACGCTTTTCAAACGATCGCGGCATTGCGTTGTTATTTATTTTGCACACAGCAACAGCAAAGTTGGTGTTATTGCCGCTGGTGTTTTGCCACTGAATATTTAGTGGGTAGCGCAATAAATTCAAGTTGCATTTCCTTATGGCATTTGTTTGCATTTCGTTGTATCAAATGCAAAAACAAAAGGACAAAAAAAAGAACGCAAATGTATAAGAAAAATATTGCGACCGCCGAATATGTTGCATGCCATGGAATTGCTGTAATTTTCGGTAAAATCGAGCGAATACAAACAAACAATTTCTGAATTTCTGTGGCAAGAGAGTCGAGTACATAAATAACGTAAACATTTTAGAAAAGTAAATATTTTGTGGTATAAAATATGGAGGAAATTTTTAAATTTACTACAGTTGTTATTTACATTTGTGTGTGTCTATGTATGCAGAGGCGGCATTTAAATTTATGGGCCAAGTACTATTTTATCTGCACTTTTTAAACTTTTTAAACTTTTTCAATATAATGAATTTCATGCAATCGCTACTTAAATTTATATCTTTTGTATATGTATTTGTATAGCTTAAATTCTGCGGTGTTAACTTATTTTAAGTTAAACATAATATTAGAATATGCCGCTTAAATTTTTCAGAGCAATCTTCGAATGTTGGAGAAAAAGGGAAAATGGAAAAGTCATCAGCAGTTCACATGCTCGCTTTGGTGTACTGGCTGCTTACTTGGCAGACAAGTCGGAGGTTGCGAATTAAAATCCAAGCAAAGTCTAGAAAGAACTCGCATGAGGAGGTGTGGCGATCTCCGAAATACCAGTTAAAATTTCTAACGCTCTGACGGTTTGTGCCTTTTTCGAATACTTTCCTAATCAAAACTGGGATTGAGCTCAAAAATTAATATTGATAAAAATAAATTAGGCCGAAAAAATAATATAAATAAATTTGGCAAACAAATAAAATAAAACGCAATACTTTAAATGATACTTGTAGCTTTTATTCGCGGGATCGATCGCGCTAATGTAGATTTTTCGCAATCAGTGCCGGTTATTGGCCGTTTCTGCCATTCAATTAAAAAGATGACACTTGACCTAATACTCTTTCCTTTGTAATAACATTAATTAATTTTCGAAGCATTAAACGAGATACGTGGTCAACTAAATCCTGGTGGTCAGAAGATCGAGCTACGCTCTTCTGTTATTTTCTTCCCTGAGGGATTGAGGACTGAGGGTGAGATTCAACCATAGGCCAGGCTTGAAGTGAGAATCTAGCTTGTACTCATTCCGATAGTGTGCGTTCATTTCAGATTAGCCTTTCTTCCCAACCTGTCCTTGGATTCGCAATCCGCGTAGATCAGCCATTTTCAAAAATGATTGCAGGAGTTGTATGATTTTTGTTCCTGAAATTTGAAAGGCAAAATCGAGTATTCTCGAGTGGCGAATTTTTGTGCTACCCCGTTACACTTTGTTTTTGTTCGAACTCCTCCGAAATGGCTCTATTTATGAAATTTTATATGGACCGTACCTATATTTTGCAGAGGGTTGCCACCTGTTTGAAAAATCTAACTTAATTAAATTATTCACAAGTAGTATGAAATAATAAAATATGGGTACCAACCGGCTCACCTCGACGAAAAGAGGGTTCTTACCTATATTGTTTAGAGGGTTGCCACCTATGTGAAAAGTCGAATTTATTTTTTTGTACACAAGTTTTAAGCAATATGAAAATATAGGTGGCAAACACTTCAATTCGCTGACTTTGGCTTTATAGCGTATAGAGGGTTGCCACCTGCTTGAAAACACGAATTTAATGAGTTTACACACAAGGTATGTATATAAAAGAGTAGAGTATAGCTGGCAAGCGGTTATTTTTGATGAAGAGAAGATTTATGGGTTAATAATGAAGAGGGTTGCCACCTGCTGGAAAAATGGAATTTAACTAAATAATAGACAAATTATATAAAGTGGTAAAATAAGGGTTTAAAACCATTTTTACGCTCGGAGAAAGTTGATACGTATATTTTGAACAGAGTTGCCTCCTTATTTAAAAGTCAAATTTATTTTAATTATATACAAAGATATAAAATATTAATATATAACTGTCATACTGCTCGTCTCGGCAAATACAAGATGCAATCTCATAATTTTGCGAGGGTTGCCACCTGTTACAGGTGACAGAAATCGAAATTCGTATTCTGGTTACCTGTGCAAAGGGCAATTACTAAATGATCGTAGACTGGACAACGTCTGCCGGATTTTTCTTGTAAGCCATAACTGCTAAAAACTTAAATTTTCTTTTGCCATAAATTAAATGCCCGAAGTGCAAAATAAATATGCTTGTATTTATGTGCCCAATTAAGGGCGAACTAGCTTTTTTTTTTACCGCGCTCGCCTACTTTCATTGTTGCAATTCACATACAATAGAATATTTTTTTTAAGTGGATTCTTTTAATTTCGCCTTTAAAGCACATAGCCAATAAATTGTGTGCGCCGAATAAAAATACATTACCGAGTGAAATGGGTTTATTAAACAAAAACGAAACTCAATCCGCCATAACCAATGCATTTACTATAGGCGAGATTAAAAACAGATTTATGTATGTCTGTGCATTTTGCATTGAGAACAAAAAAAATATATATTTTTTTTTGCATACAAAAATGCACATTTAATATAAATGTATAAATCCAAGTTTGTATGAATTGAATATGAGTATGCATTTGTGTGTGTGTGTTTGTGTGTGCCCACAAGCTACATATTTTAAATACAATTTGCTAGCTCAACGAAATTTTTACTCAACAATACACAATGGAAAATTTGCAACAAAAAACCAACCATGTCAAAAAAAAAAGAAATTAAAAACAGTTGAAGGGCGGAAAATGAGTGAAAAACGATTTTTAGTGCGACGCATGCAATGAATTATTGGCGTGACCCTAAAAGCAGACAACAACAACAGCAATGATAAATGCAAGTGCACATTGAATACGAAAGTACATACATATGTGCATGAATGTGTGTAAAACTAGCGTACACACACACACACACATATTAGCATACATCTGAATAAATGCAAACTGTGAACGAAAGGCCATATTACACAATCGCAACACAAAGCAAACAACGTAATGCGAGCCACAAAGCTGCGCTCGGAAAGTAAAATAATGCAAAGAGTAAAATATAAATAAGGACATACAATGCCAAAAACAAAAGGAAATGCATGCGAATACAAAAAGCAAACAAACATGGCAGCATACTAAATAAATGTAACAATAACCTAAAAATGCAACACACAAATCGTGCGTAC
This sequence comes from Anomoia purmunda, assembly GCA_951828415.1. Taxonomy (NCBI): domain Eukaryota; kingdom Metazoa; phylum Arthropoda; class Insecta; order Diptera; family Tephritidae; genus Anomoia; species Anomoia purmunda. The sequence goes on along the minus strand of OX639996.1, from coordinate 106,933,024 downwards.
AAAAATAAAGAGTAGTACGTTTTCAAAAGTGCATTGCTAAGCGCTTAACCAGCGGCAGTGGGTTGCAAAATGCAACAACGTTCAAAAAAAAAAAACAACAGGCCTTAAAGCATTTCGAACAACAGTTCGCCATTGTCGCATTTGCCGACCGCAATAAAGGCACAGCAAGAAAAAAAAATAATTTTAGTTCAAACTGCATATGTCGAGTATTTCAATGACGCAAAAATATGTGTCAACTTTGAAAAAGGTAGACATGTGAATGCTGGAATAATGGCATGCGTTGTAGTTGTTGTTATCTTTGAATTGAAGTAGCAAAATACGTACCATTTGCTTTGCAAATAATAAGTAAATGTAAATGTATGCAATACGTACCGACTATTTTTAGGTTGGCGACGCGGCAGCGAAGAAATAAGTCAACCCACCATTTGCGCTACTGCCCTGAAAAAAAATGAAGTAAGTGCGCTGAAAGTCTGTAGTGCTTAGAACTTTAAATGAACCTTCAAAAATGAGCTTCGATAAGTAAACTGAAAGAAAAATTGGCGTGTATCAAAATTATATATGTGTGTAGGACCTTAGGGTGGTTAAAAAAAATAAGGTTGGAACTTTAATGCGCTCACCCCTAGCATTCCTCTATATTGAAAAAATCAGAAAATATATATAGGCCATTTAGCGCTTTCGATTTTTCACACAATCTTATACTAAATGAAAAAAAATAGTTTTTCGTGGTAATGGGATAGAATTGGCAAACTCTGTTTCTTTCAGGAAACACGGGACAAAACAAGGGGGTGAGGGCATTAAAATCTTTAATTTCCGTTTTCCTAGCGTATTTTAGGACCACCACCCTAATATATACATATATATCTTAAACCATTGGTATTTAGAGCTGTAAAAAAAAATTTTTTTTTTTAATTTTAAAAATCGAAAAATTTTTTTGGTTTTGGAATTTCAAAGTTGAACACATTTTTATCTTTTGAAATACATGAATGTGTTAATTTTGAAAAGAAAATATAAAATTTTGTTGAGTTTCCAAGATATTTTGGAAATTATTATCGATTTGAAATGGTTCTAAATTCATTAAAATATGATATTTGGACTCTTAAGTTAAATATAATGGAATATTTATAATAAAAAAATTTCGCAAATTAAAATAATTTCAAAAATAAAAAAAATTCACGATTCTGAAATCTTAAAAATCGAAAAAATCAACGATATATGTAAATAAAATTTTTGCCTGGAATTTTTTTATACAAAGCCTCTAACTAGTATACTATTTTAATTTTTTGGTTTTGGAATTTCAAAAATCGAAAACATTTTTATCTTTTAAAATATATGAAGTGGTTAACTTTGAAAAAAAAAATTTTTTTTTTGAGTTTCCAAGATATTTTGGAAATTATTATCGATTTAAAATGGTTCTAAATTCATTAAAATATGATATTTGGACTCTGAAGTTAAATATAATAGAATATTTATAATTAAAAAACTTCGCAAATTAAAATAATTTCAAAAATAAAAAAAATTCACGATTTTGAAATTTTAAAAATCGAAAAAATCAACGCTATATGTAAATAAAATGATACTCCCAATTAAGCATTTTTATCGTTACAAAAATATGGATGCTAAAATTTAATAAAACAAAACAAAAAAACAAAAAATATGTTTTTTTGTTTACTTTGAATATCATAGAAATTTTTACAGTTATAAAATAGTTCTAAGTTCGTTCAAATGTGATATATGAGCTTTGAAACGAAAAATGCCTTTAAAATAAAAAAAAGTGGAAAATGTAATTTAAGAATTTTTTTAAATAAAAAAGTATATGATAACTGTAGCTGATCATAAAAGATTGTAAAATAAGAAGTGGTCAAAGTGATAATATTCTTAAAAAAAATTATAATAAATTAGCTGGCAGAAAACGACTGGGTATTCTTTTACAACTCATTTCAAATGAAGCGGGAATATATTTCGTACTGGCTTTACATTGCAAAAAGTTACTCATACGACCCGACACACTGCTGCTATATAAAATCAAATGTGAGTCCACCATTGGTGATGTAAAGCATTTGCTGACTGTTTTAAACACTTTGATGAATTTCTCTACTGGAAAGTTTTTTACTTGCTTACAAAAATCTAAAGATTTTGAAACCAGAAAACTCTTCTCGTTAATGAAATCCACAACGCGGAACAATCTCGGTTCTTGAAAATTTGTTCAGAATTGAAATGTAGTTTTTAGTTTCAAGCCTTTCCATAACCATATAAAAATCTCTGCTATTAATAATTTTTACTTTGTGCAATGCACTTATTGCGACTTTAGTAAATAATAGATATTTTTTCAATGTAAACGTTTCGGACTAAATATTTTCTTACCATCGCCAATATTTTCAACACTCTCAATCTCATTTTAATACACGAAATACTGTCATTTTGGCAGGCAGCACTGCTTTTGTGTCTAAGACAAAGTCGTTGACATTGACTTGTTGACATTTCATTGTACGCTGGACTTTATGAGTTTAATTTATCTGTACATACGCGTGTGTGTGTAGGTGCGGGGATGTGCTTTTTTATTTGTTTGCTTTCGAGCAGGCGCATATTGCTCTTGGCATGTGGTCAATAGCTTGCTTTACACTTATTAAAATTTATTTAACATCTCTTTTAAGCCGGGTCTTTTCCTATTATAATTTATTATTTTTTAAGCGTGCTATGTTTTCAGAGATTTATTTTGCCTGCAACTTCTGCTACTTACTTGAAAGCTTGATTAACTAAAATATGTCTTTTAAATCACACACAAAAATTTATTTGAAGCGATTAGAAAAATATCGAAGCAGGGTGGTATTTTCTACAGTTTTCTAATCAATACATGATTCAATGTATCAAAATGTGCACTCTGTATTAAACTGTATATGCGTTAAAAATAAAAAGCTTTAAAAATAAAATGATTTCAAAATTTTTTAAATAAAAAAGTTTTTTTTTTAACAATAATTGTAGCTGATCTTAAAAGATTGTAAAATAAAAATTGTCAAAATTACAAAATTAGGTTTGAATTGGTTACCGAACATCTTTCTTAAAAGACTGAGCTCTCTTGCAAATTAACAACCGCTTTTAAGATTAAGAAAAAAACGGGTTTTAACCATTTGCTCAGATTAAAAAATTCAAGGCTAACTTTAAAAATAATGGCATCTGCCAAAACCAAAACGTAGGTACGTAAACTTAATTTGATATTCAACATTATTTTCTCAGTTCTCACGTGTCGCTAATAGAGGGTCGTAAATGTACGGTGAGATTTTGCCAAACGGCTTGACTTACATTTATTTGTTTTGTGATTTTACTGTGCCATTTTAATTCTTAACATTTTGATTCATATATAGCAAGGACCTTATTTTCTTAAGATTAATGTTTCTTGCTTATTTGTACACGTTCACAACAACTGCTACTCTAGACAAAAACTTTTACTTTCCTTCTACATAAAAAGCTAAGAAAAGATTTCCGCCCCTTTGCTGTTGCTTATTTATTACCATAATTTTAAAAACACAAGCGCATATTATTATGTTTTTTCTTTTTTGTTGCTAAACGTCTGCTGTTCGCCTTAATGTAGGCTAACAAATTTCAACACCTGCCTTCAATTGCTTGACATTCGCGCACTCACAGAAACACAAACACACACACACACTCGCGTGTACGTCATCATCACTCTGCGTTTATTTTGCATGTTAAATGGCCGTCACATTTTGTTCTTTCTTCGTTTGCGTCTTCCCATCGTGTTCGTCAGTACTTCTGCCACATAACATCACGTTTCCGCCCACGGACTCTCTAATGTTTCCGTTTCAGCGGTGGTTTTTGTTATTCTTGTAATTTACAATATTTTTTCTCTCGTGGTGCATCAGCTGGGGGGTAGTAATGTTAGCTCCTTTTGTAGCGGCGCCGAAGTTTTTGCTCTCTAGCCTGAAGAGCAGCTTGTTTTAGTTTCGTTTTTATTTAATCTTTCTTCATTTGTGTCTTTTTTGTGCACACGACGATATTTGCTCAAATGTTGCTGAAAATTCCCGTACAAATTGTTGTACATTAATGTTCATTACGAACGTTGATTTTATTTTATTTAAGTTTTGTATATTTTTTTCCTGTTCGCCGCCGTTTGCCGTACCGACGACATCGGCTTGTGTGTTCATGTGTGTCCTGGCTGCTGCTGAGGGTTTTTGTATCGTAAACGCCTCTAATGAGTTTAATGTTCTACTAAATTTGTAGGTTGCCGCAGCTACAACTTTTTTCTTTCCCCAGTTTTTACATAACATAGTAAAATGCAAATTTTTGAAATATAAATTTCAACAGCGCTATATTTTTGAATATTCAGCAACAATTTTTTTGCGATTTTATTAAAGTCTTTTAGGTGATAGAAAATGTGCTGGTGTTAATAACACTGTGATGTAACTTTATTTGCAAATTGTTGGCTTTTTCTATTAGTAATTAAATAATTACAGAAGTTCACTCATCTGCACGAGCGTTGCGCTGTAGCAAAATAAATATATTTCCATGCGATTTAGCTACGTAATAGGTAAGGCTTTAAAATTTTATATAATATAAATTTGTAGAAATAAATAAAATTTATTAGTTTAATAAAGTTTTATTTCAATATCTCTTGCATTTTCGAAGTAACTCTTCATATCTGAAACGTTTTGGAAGCCCATTCTACGTTATCAATCAAGTATTAAAAAATTTCGGCTGACAACACAAAAATATTTTTTGTACTTTTAAATTAAATGTACTCTTATTATTTAGTTAAAACCAAATATATAGGATCCCCGAACCCCGAAATTAACTTCTGTTTTCTATCATCCCGACATTATGGCGGGTATTCGTAGTCTAACCAGAAGTTTTCTTATATTTTATGATGCTAATAAGTTTAAAAAATTTAAGAGATCTAATATACTTTTATATAAATTAAACGTCCTGCTACTCACTACACATCGCTCAAACTGTTAATACTGCATTCAGCCTGAAAGTATGCATAACAAAGGGGTGACAGTTTTAATATCTTTGTAATGCGTTGTAATTTTTACTACTAATTTAATTTAAGTTCATAAGCAAAAAGTATTTATTGATGAAAAAATAACAGCTGCTCCTTCGTATTCATAAGTTTTGTTGTTATTGACCCCCCCCTCCCCCCCGCAATACTGACACGCAAACGTAATTCACTAACCTGACGGTTGTCAGATTAACTGCGCCTGAAACTATGCGACAAAAATGGGTGATGCATCCCACAAAAAATGCGACATTGATGTTATTTTCTCTGCCATAGCTTTAATCCGAAAGTGATCCCGAACCTGTCGAGAAATTGGTTCGATTGCCTTCCTGAATCAGTCCCAAAGTAATTCCGAAATGTTTCCAAACAAAAGTCACGTTCTTCAAGACTTAAACCATTGTTTCTTATTCATAATTACTATAAGATTACTTTTATAATATAAGTCACCAAATAAAAGTCTCTGAGGACATGCAAAATTTAGTCTTGCAATAATAATTATGAAAGTACTTGCATAATATAAGTGTTTGAATAATGATTACAGATTATTCGAAAAATGTGTTTCTAATTTGAAGCCATTTTGTTTCCTTTTTTAATAATGTCCCGAAAAGTTTAAAAAAGCTTTTAAAAATTGATAAATTGTATATCCTTGCTCTGCTTGAAATTATTCGATTCTTTAAATGAAAGTAAGTAAAATGTGTATATGTAATTCGTTGAATATACTAATCTGTTATTTTTATATCAAAGCGGATATAAATATCTCTCCATTCTTAACCATAGTACACTATGTAGTTAACTTTTAGATAATTAAAAGCTATCGAAATTATTATTTGTTTATTTTTTTTTTAAATTTTGAAAAATTCAATTTGAACAATTTGGTAGTAAATAAATTGCGAAACCAGCTTACTAAGATATAACATATATAGGACATTTAATTCTTAGTAAGGTGACTCCTGGTAAATTATTTTCATTTTTTTAGAACACCTATAAAAAACTGGTATGGCTATTTCAAATAAAAAGTAGTGAAGCAAAAGTTTTGCAAGAATCCTCAAATCCATTATTGCATAAACTGCTTTTGACAACCTACTAATTAAAACTTGATAACTGTTTTGAATATAATAACCAATTCATTGCATCAAACCAATTGGTCTCAATATGACTACGAGCGAAAATTTCAAATTGACTGTTACCATATCGATCAATATAAATATGTAGATGGAAAATGATGGAAAACTAACATTACGACATTCATACATTTGATTTTATTTAAAATTGAGATGTTTTAATTATTCATTTCGTATGCCAAAAAAGATCCATTCAATCATTTTACATAAATAAAAATATTAAAAAAAAATGCAAATACTTTACATTCATGCAAGTTGACGAGTGTCTCAAAAGTTTTCATCAATAAGCATTTTAAATTTACGAGTACTGTGCAAATGTAAGTATGTACTTGTATATTTCATATTGCGGATGCCAATATTTAAACAGTTATCTGAAATGGACGGAAAATGCTCAGTAATTGCCAACAAATACTGACAGCAAGCAACTGCCTAAAGCTCCAACAAATTGGCTTAAAATTTATAAAAGTACTTTTCAATATTTTGCAATCCATGTGGAAAGTCTTCCTATGCTTCGATGCCAATATGCATATTAATGTGAGGGAATATTATATACATATGTGAATGGGTATGTATCTTAATATATATATATACATATATTTGTATATAAACAAAGATGCATTAAGGGGCACTAAACATTTTAAAGCTATTAAAACTAATTAGAACTTTTTTTGCTCCCACCCCTAGAGTTAGAGAAATTGGAGAAAAGGTGGGGGTTTTAAGATTTAAAAAGCATTTAGGTATTTTTAAAGAGTAAATATATTTCTTTGTAAAATTGCCAGAAAACCGGTAGAACTAAATAATTTTTGATCGAGTAGGAATATTCTGATTTAAAAATCGGCAATTACTGAAATTCTGATGCATACATATTAAAAAAAATATATTATGTTCCCCATAACCATAAATAACGAACAATTAAAAAAAAAGTTTGAAAAAAATAAAAAAATAAAAAATTGTTTATTAAAAAAACAAATCAGTTTTCACGCAGAATTTTTAATTATTTGAAGTAAATAATAATTTTCGATGAGTTGATGCATATTAAAATAATATTGGCTATTTATCGAAGTTGGCGTTTTTTCAAAATTTTTTTTCCAATTTGTGAGTTATTTATTGATTATGAAAAAAACTCTGTAAATTTTTTTAAGATAATTTCTTAAAACAGCGACCAAGAGGAAATATAATAGAATAAACTTGGATTTACAATTTTTGTGTGTCTGTGTCCATTTGAACTCGGTAATCTAGAAAATTACTGATTAAATTTTAATGAGATTTTAACTGGTGACTAGAAAGTAACCCCGGAAGTTACATTGGGTATCATTTAAAAAAATGTTGAACTGAAAATATTGAATAAAAATTAATGTTTTGAATAGTACCTAGGTATGCTGTTTTTTTGTTTGGTCTTTTTTTTTTAAAGCGCAGCTATTGTCAACTCATTAAAAAATTTCTTTAAAAGAATTGCTGAAATTAATGCGGCGAATATTTGGATAATTTTTGTCTATCCCTTAGAATTCGCTAATTTCGAAAGCGCCTGAGTAAATTTCCATGATCCTTTAACTGGTGATTTAACAGGAACGTCGGGCATAACATAAGCTATCTATTTTTGAACAAAATATCAATTGCGGAAAAAAAAATTTCAAATAAATTTTCTTTATTCATTTTCTTTTGAATATATTTTTAGTTCTTCAACGGTCACAATGTATCACATTTCTGTCTTTTCTATTTACCACACTTCACTTGGACCATCTTATTTTGTGTTTTATTTTTTTCCACCCTAATATACACACTGAGCTTAGTAAGTCACTTTCATGCGTACTAACTGAAAATTTTCTGAGTTTTAAACTGCAATTTGCAGTATTATATAAACTGATGTTGGCAGTTATGTGGGAAAAATTTTTGTTGATCTTAATTTCCTTTTTCATGCAAAACTAAATATTTTGCATTTATGTAGATAAATTCGAAGAAACGAATAGATTTTTTAGTTATTTAAATTTGATGCTGATATAAAAGATGAACAATATGCTCCTTAAATTGCAGCCATATTTACTTAAGGTTGCATAAGGAATGTGAAATGTGTGTGTGTGTGTGTGGCGAAAAACATATTTAAAATTTATTTATGTATTTCATATATGTTCAAAATTCTGCGCAAAATAGTGTGCAATTCTGCCACTTCGGTTTGTTGTCGGCTGATTAAAACCAAAATATTTTGTGTAGGTCTGCTATATATTTTTAGGTATTTTCTTTTTTATGCATATGGATTGTGTAAGACTTTTTCGGTGAACAAAGGACATCAAATTTATTAGGTTAAATAATTCAAGTGAAATGAACTTTTCGATCCTATAGTTCTCCTGCCTAAGCTAATGGTAGCTACAGATAATGCTAATTATTCAAATGTATTAAATCAATTTCATGGTAGTAGTTTCAAATCGACCAAACTTCGTGTGCAAAATTTTCCAAGATTCGCTTTGTGTAAGCCCATAAAATCAAGTCGTCTATCGCAGCACTCAATAGCCTAAATGTCCTTTGCACTTCCACTATGAGCTTCGCCTCTGATTTATCTATATAGTATTAGCGCAAAATATGTATTTCGTACATTAATGGACAATGTTCACTTTATTTGTTCTGATCATATCTAAGTAGTGGCATAATTATGCTGCTTTCATTTGAATACACTGATTGCAAAGATTTAAAATCACTCATACGCACCGGTGGCCATAAATACAGATAGGATGATGTCGTATCTGAAATGAGAATATTTCGCTTTTGTAGCCCAACAACGAGAACGCGCGTCTTTGTGGCACAACAGATTTGCACAGATAGTTTTACATTTTCAATGGAAACCAAGGCTTGCGGAATTTGTAAATTTCTGAGTATATCAGAGAATTAAATACCTCACACCGATATGTGGACATTAGGTCAGCTCGTGATGATATAGAGTGATTTTGAAAATATTTTCTGCTTTACGATAGCCCTTTTAAAATGTGCAATTAGAGTAACAAAAAATCGATAGAAAAAAAGTATTTTTCATATTGCATACTATAAGCAAGTGTATCGTTTTCTCGTCCAAACTTTTTTTTATTTTATTTATTGATTCGAGTAAACTCGGGAGAACCGCATAGAATTGGGTGAAAAAACACCATATAAAATTGTGTAGCAAAACTGATCGTTTTTAGTCACACATGAAGAAATCGAGATTCGCGCAAAACCATAGTATTAATATTATAAATTTGCGTCCTTCTTTTTTTTCACAGAAAGTCTGCATTTTTTTTTATACTTTAGGCCCGCTTGCGAGAAAGCTCGCTATATATTTAACTCGGACTATACCAGTGAAATTGATAACTTTGCTAGCACAGCAGAAGGTTAGACATTTACACAGAGTTAAAAAGAAGTTAATATCTAATCCAGAAATTAGTAAGGGTTAAACTGCTAAATTTGTGATATTCTATCATAAATAAAAAAATAAAACTATTCAAACAGATTTATTTTTGAAATGATAAGTGAATCGTTTTTCCCCAACTAAGTATGTTGTCGAAATCATTCTATATATTAAATTTAAGTGTATCATTAGACTTATAGCTCTTCTCGGCCTTAGAGACCATTCCAGGCAGTTTTTATGTTTTACAAGAATAAGCGAAAATTATATGGATTTGAAAAAGTTCTTGATACTCACCGAAAATGCTAAAAAAAAAATTTACTTAGCTGGGGTTAAATATTTGCTGCAAAAAACTGGCTAACAAATTACAAATGCAACTCTGTGTTACTTAATTCTATATGTAATTTTAAATATAAATCTGGATGTTCTGCCAGTGGAAGAAAATTGTATAAATTTAAAACTATCCAAGTTATAAAAATATGGGTATCAAATAAAAGAGCACATTTCACGTAATTTTATGAATTTTGTTTTAATAAATAATCTGTGAGAAAACGTTTCAAAAATGTCCTTTAAATTTTTATGTTTAAAAATCCTTGAATAAAAATATATTATGCTAACCGGTAACAGACGTTTTCACGAACTCAAATTTGTTTCCTTTACCATCACTACTTCGGAAAATATAAGCATTTAGGATTCTCCCTACAGTTGTCAGCGTGCTTCATAATTTGTTTCTTTTTGTTTTTTTTCGCACTTGAATATCATAGAAAGGCTTTAAAGTTTCAATAAGGATAGTGGTCCCAAGCAAGGATCATGAGATACAAAACTTTGGCTACCAAAGGCAGCTCAAAATGTCCTTTGAAATTTTATTCTTGAAAATTTATGACAATTTTCATTCCCAACCCTTAACAAGTAAGTACATTGTAAATATAAAAGCAGACTTAAAACTTTTAATATTTTGCGCTACTCTAATATAATATAATATAATATGTATGTATGTCATACATCTGTGCAGTGACAGATATTTAGGCACAAATGTTAATTACTCTGCACTTCAACTGAGCGCTTAACATATAATCTAATCAAAATTTTGAGTAATATACATTTATAAATTTATATATGTAAATCATACATTTATGTGATATTTTAGAGAACCTAGCTCAATCCAATAGATGCCAATAAATTTTAGATATACATTTATTTTCCAAATATATTTGCTGTTTATTGAACCAACTATACTAGAATTTTATGGAGAACAATTTTGCTTAACAATTTAACTCATTGATACCATCACATTAAGGTCTTGTTGACCCTTATTTTGAAAAGTTACAATATTCTTCAAAGAAAATTGTTTCTCATAAAATCTCACTGAGGTCTACCGAAAATAAATTAGTCAAATGTGCGTAGCTTTTCTCAAAACTAGAAGAACAGCTCTGTTAATCCACACGTAGTATAATTTTAATGAAGTTAGGCGTCCTGGAAAGCCTGGTAGTAAATGTTGGACATAGAAAAGGGAAGCAAATAAAATGGAACCTAACAAATGTAAAAATACCACTTTGTTGAATAAAAAGTGAACATAGGGGGTTTGCTAAAAAAAATATTGAACAGCCACTTCGTTCAATAAAAAGTGGAAATAGCACTTTGGTGGATAATAACTGGGCATATATTCTGTAAACGAACATTATAATTTGTTTTGTTAAAAGCGAATTTCGCATTTTGTTCAGGGAAAATTGAACACAGTGATTTTTTCAATAAAAACTGGGTATAGCGATTTTTTGTCCAGTAAAAGATGGACATATTACTTTGCTCAATAAAAAGTGGAGATGGCCGTGTGTTCTTCAAAAAGGTACACATTTCACTAAAAGTGGGCATTAAACTTGGTTTAGTAAAAGGTGAAGGTTTATACTGCAAAATGCAACAAAAACGCTTTGATAATAATGCTTATTTCTCATTTTAAAACCAAGGAACTTTCCCCACCTTGTACTAGAATTTTTTGATCCACCTTTTTTTGTTCGATTTTTTGTTTGTCTCCTATTTACTAACTAAAAATATATGCTCACATTTTACTGCCCGGTTTTCAAAATGATGTTTTGTATTTAAGATGTAAATTTTTATTTTTACTTCTACAGAGCGCAGCATTATTTCTACAAAGATTTAGGGTGTCTGAAATCTTCTGGAAAACCATTTACTAGAATTATTTGTTCTCATGCTTATTTTTGAAATACAATTTTTGTTGACAGGCTTTTCAAAAAGGTACTGAGTGATCTAAAAAAAAATGAAATAAAAGTATTGAATAAGATTTTGCTTTGTAAGTAAAAGTAACAATATCAGTTAAATAAATATTTTTCGTACATTTTTTTGGCAAAAGCGAAAAAATTTAAGATTTTATTTGTCCTTGAAAAGGAGATTTTTGTTCATGCGTTATATGGAGGAAAATGCGAAACTCAATAAAAAAAAAAATATCAAAAATCAGCAGTGATTTTTAGTCACTTGAAATTTACAAATTATTTTGCTGAAAGTGAAGGGACTAAAAATTCGGATTAAAATTTTTTAAATTTGAATGTAAATTTTTTGAAATTTGTTGAATTTTCGTGAATTTCGTGAAAAGTTTGAAGTTTTAATTTATACATTTTATGTATATATATATATATATATACTGTTATAATTGACAATATAAAAAATTATATAAAAATAAATATGCAGGTAAACGTAAGTGACAAACAGCTTTACATTTACTTTTGGTACTTTAGATATGTCGAGCACTGTGTGACAATTAATTTGGACACATTTTGGCTATTTTTCTTTCATTTGTTATGTTTTTTAATAAAACACTAGCTTTCTTTATAACATATTCACATTTCAAAATTTTTTAAAAATAGTAAAAGTCAACTAAATCTCATTAAATTTTCTAACTTCTTAATTAGAATTTTTAGTCCATTTAAGTTTAGCATAAAAAACTGCAAGTTTCAAGTCCCTAGAAATTTCCGTTGATTTTGACATAAAAAATTTTTGAACGTACTTTGTGTGAAAAAAAAAATTACGGAACTCTATAGCTATTTGGGGCTTGCACTTTATTTGACTAAAATTAAATGGGCTATAAAACTACTACCTAGAATTTTCACGGAAATTCTAATTAAAAAGTTTGAAGATTTCTAGAAATTTTGTTGAATTTTCATAATTTTTGTACAAAGTTTTAAATATAAATCTAAAACATCAAGCATCGTTGTTTTATAATGAGCTAAAATTTTACAAAAACAAATAACAAACATAAAACAATCAAAAGCAGAATAGCCAAAACTGTTCCAGTTCAAAATCGCATTTGCACAGCGTAACGAATAAATGTGAGAGTAAATTTCATATTTTTCTCATAATTTAAATACTTTTTGCTAAATATAATTTGTAGCTGTATTAGATTGAGTTTATAATTTACTAGTTACACTTTAGACACAGCGCTTAAGAGTTTTAAACATCATTACGGTCGCCATTTTTCATTGCTCATTCGTCACTAGGATATCACCAGCTATATCCTAGGAACAACTTTGCATTTATTAGAGCAACAAAAAAAAAGAAAAAAAACCAAATGTCGCTTTTAATTAGCGTGAGTTGCACCAGCGAACAACCGCAATAGTAAAAGCATAAACAACCCTATTAACAAGTTAAATGCAACAGTAATAAAGTAAAAATAACAATGACTCAGGCAACTAACTCCCAATCGGGTGAAGAGAGGGAAAAAGCAAAAACCAAAAACCGAAACAACTGAAGCGGCACAAACTGCACGACGTCAACGGAGAAGTCGTCGCGATGATTATCAAAACATCGTAGGACCAATGCAGAAAGAGAAAAAGGCAAAAACGCGAAACGTGAAAGCGCAAAGCAAATATCCTTAAATGAATTTACGACCTACCACAAAGTGGCAAACGCTACCATACCACACACACACACAAACACAAACACACACCCATAGAAATATACGCGGAAAATTGTGCGAAATGTTGGAGCGGTTGCTCTGCTTGTCTTTCGCTGGCAGCGCGAAAAAATGACAACTTACAGCTACGGTGCCGCAATGACAACAAAATGTTGCACATAGCTAGTTAGATCGTGCATAATAGTCTCGGGCCAGCCAAGCTCGGCTTTGTGCGACAATAACGTCACCAATGCCAGTTACAACATCGATATTAAATAACACCTTTGTTGCCAGTTTTAAAATATTCTTTGTTATCGACGATATTGCGCCATCGATGCTGTCATTTCGATGTTGCTGTAGCAGCATTTGGTGGCTCGTTTTTTGTTTTTGCAGTAGTGCAAGATGAACGCACTCTGTATCAAAAAAAAAATCAAAACTGAAAATAAATTTAAAAAAAGCTACACAGAGCTAAATAGTTCACCTATAGTTAGAGAGCAACGTCGAAAAAAGCATGGTGGCCAAATAGAGCGCTTGGGGACGAGATTGAAGAAACTTTCGCTAGGCAATTTTCTTAATTATATCTTGCATTTAGGTTAAAATTTTTTTAAAGAAGACGGCTGAAAATAATGAGCTTTCTTCTTTTTTATTAATTTTTTTAGGATATTGCGTAAAAGTATAAAATTTTTAGAAGAAATCTTCTTGTTTTTATGCAAAAAACCATATAAGGTAAATTTATAAGGACATCCGCTCATTTTTCCTAGAACCTTATTGAAATTAGTAAGCAAAATTGTATTTTCGAAGGCGCCCATTTTAATTTTTTTACAAGTTCAACATAAAACAATTATTGTTTCTAACAATTTTAATGAGACATTTTAAATGGCGAATAATAAACTATATATATTGTATATAGTTTAAGATTATGAATATTGCCCTTAAGATTTTTGCATTTTCAAAATGTAGACTTTTGATTTACTTGATTATTGTGCCAGAAGTTTTCAATATAATTTTAATAAAAATAAATATATTTACTGAATAATGACGCTCTCTTTTTCTCTCGCTGCCTTTCTCGTGCATTTATATTAAAGTTTATATCCCGAAAGTAATGTGTTAAAAGGAAATTCTAATGAAAACGAAGATTTCATGCTTAACTTTATTGAAAAGGTTTTCATATTCATTTTACAGACTATCGATTTGATTGTACTGATTCAACTTAATTTTATGCAACATCTTCTTAATTATGGCGAGAGATTTTCATCTTAGTTTTATAGACTATCTATTACACCATTTCCCACTGCATTTCAGAGAAACCAAAATGTATTTCAGATAAAGCAAATGTATTTCAGAAAACCACAGTTCAATTTCAGAAATATTTAAATGTATTTCAGAAAAGCACAAATTTCAGCAACCTGGTAATACTTAAATCAATTATATATAAATTAAATCAGTATAATCCCATTTCACTTTTTTAAATAAGCACTGCTTTGCTGTTGTTAATATTATTCTGAATTACATTATCGTTTTTCTGAAATACAATTTTTCTTTTCTGAAATAAATTTGAGTTCTTCTGAAATATATTTATGATTTTCTAAAACACATTTGAGCTTTTCTGAAACACATATGGGTTTTTCTGAAATAGATTTGTGGTTTTCTGAATTTCATTTGAACTTTTTTGGAAGACATTTGACTTTTTCGGAAACACATTTGGGTTTTTCTGAAATAGATTTGTGGTTTTCTGAAATTCATTTGAACTTTTTTGGAAGACATTTGACTTTTTCGGAAACACATTTAACTTTTCTGAAATAGATTTGTGGTTTTCTGAAATTCATTTGAACTTTTTTGGAAGACATATGACTTTTTCGGAAACACATTTGACTTTTTCTGAAATAGATTTCTGGTTTTCTGAAATTCATTTGAACTTTTTTGGAAGACATTTGACTTTTTCGGAAACACATTTAACTTTTCTGAAATAGATTTGTGGTTTTCTGAAATTCATTTGAACTTTTCTGAAACACATTTTAATTTTTCTGAAACACATTTGACTTTTTCTGAAATAGATGTGTAGGTTGGTGGTACATTTTCGTTTATTTGAAATACTGTAGAAAAAGATGTAGATTTTATTGAAAAGTTGTTCACCTTCTTAGATTTTTTAGATTATTAAGTTTTCATCTTAGTTTTACAGGTGATCTTCTTGATTCTATTTAAAAAAAAAAATTTTCAGTCATAATAAAAAAAAGTTTCTTATTGGAAAAAAACTCACTGAGAAACCCTCTAAATTTTGCTCTGATTCATAGGGCATTTTAGGTGGTATTTTCTCGCTCTGTGTAGCTTTGAGTACAACTTAACCTAGCGCAACCCAATTTTAAACAAAGCTCCTCCGGCTATTTACTGCGACACTCGCTAGGCACAACCGCCAGCTCGCTTCCTCTGACACGCTTTGATGTGAGCGCACAAAGGAACAGAAACAAAAAAAAACAAAAAACAAAAACAGTAGGCTGAAAATAAAAAATAATAAAAAAAAAAATGTTTGCAAAAAATGGCGTTTCGAGCGAGCTGCATGTTTCCTTCAAACGACAAAGCCCGTAGCGGAAACATTGCGGCCACAAAGCGCCAAGCAACGGAAGTGGCAGCAGTCAGCTGGTCAGTTGAGCAGCCAAAGTGGTCTCAGCAGGAGCAAAATTTTCGCGGCCGCATTTTAGTTTGTGTTTTTTATGTTCTTCTCTTTATGTTCTCTGTGTGTGAGTGTGTACATATATCTATGTTTGTTTGTGTGCATTCGTGTCTTTATTGTAATATATCCTAGTTTTTATCACACCACTCATAACGACGACGCATATTCTGGCACAAGCTAGACGTCGCGCACTGCACTGCACAGCAGAGAGACCAGTACGATAATAGTAAAGCGAGCGAGCCAATATGCAAAAGTCCCTGTAATGGCCAGCCGCCACTATTCGGTTAGCCAGCCACAAAAGCCAGGAAGTTTGTAAGCCAACTGCAGGCGAATAATATTTTCTACTTATTTAGTGTCGTTGCTTTTGTTTCACTGGTCATTTGTTGCTACTGCACAACCACACATTTATATTCGTGGATAACACAACCACATACATACAAATGTACTTGGATATGTCTGTGTACCTTGGTATGTGTAGATTGCATTATCCTTGCAAAGACGACAAAACCGACTATATACGGACACAACGAATTTGTGTAAAGTTTCCAGCGGTAAACTTTGCTAATTACAAGGCAAAAATTTTGTGATAATTAATTTTCGCATTTTTGCAAAATTTGCCTGTCTTCTCATGCGCACACACACACACACAGACACTCATACAAATTATGGTCATTGCTACTGTAACATTTACATTTTCTCTGTGCCTCCTCTCCCATCCTCCCGCGCTGTGTATTTTCTAGCGCCGTACTATGTACTATTTTAGTATTTTGATTGTTCCTATTTAATTTCGTTTTTTATTTTAGCGCAAACTTTCTATGGTCTTGCCAGTAGCTGATTCCCTTGAGCGGGGAGGTGCTGAGCAGAAGTCAAGAATTTCTTGGATAATTGCAATAAACAATGGAAAATAGTTTGACAGCGCTGTTTCACAAGTTGTACGATTATTTGTTATTGTTGGTGTAGTGAAGAATGTGGTGTGCCATTATAAGTACAACATTCCCGAAAGCATTTAAATATTACACTAATTCTCAAATTCTTTTTTTTTTAGATATTTAAGGTTGGCATGAAGACGCGAGTGTTAGTGAGAAAAGTTGAGCTTTCGGCAACAATTTCTCATTTCTTCTAAGAACACAAGAACAGAGAATTTAAGGACGACATTTTTAGTATAATATTAATTATTTAAGCCGAATACTCGGTTCCTGTTTCAGACGAAATGCTTGCCAAAATCTACATAAAGTGGACATTTCGACGACAAAGTTTTTATTCTGTTCACACTATGGAAAGGTTCACAACGTCTTGGCTACATTTTTCATAGTTTGCAGTGAAGTTGGTACTAGCCTTTATTAAAAAAAAAAACAATGTTACCGATAAAGCAAAATTTTCTGAGTTATGCCAATTTAGTTCTATCGAGATTTTAATGCAACTTAAAATCTACAGATCTTGCAGCAAACGAATGGAAGCGAGTTTTATTGAGTCTAATTCAGAAAAAAATATAGAACTAGCAGCCTCTAAAGAAGTTTTCGGCCTTTTGAGGTTCCTAAATTGGCAAAGTAAGTAAGAATTAGAAATCAAAAAAGTGCATTTTTTCAAAGATGAAGGTGCCATTAAAATGCAGATATTATCAAAATGAAGCGAAATTATGTAAGGAATATAGTATTATAGTATTTTTTTGAAATGTTAAAATTACTTTTTCAAACAAATTTTGTTCTTTTATTTTCTATATAAATATAGTATATTTTAAAATAAAACGCATATAAATTAGAATTTTAGACTTTGTACAAAATTTATAAAAATTCAATATATTTTTATTCACGCTCAAACTTTATAATTTGAATTTTTAGGAATTTTTTCAGTAAGCATTTTTAGCATAATAATATGCATGTTTGAAGAGGCCAGAACTTTCTGTCGATTTTTGAATTTTTTTTTTAAATTTGGAATGCTTTTTTATTTAATGCATGTAGTTTATAAGCTAGATAATTTGCAAAACTTTCCATCGGTTATATGGGGGGAAATATGCTGAAGTCAAAAATTAAAAAAATAATTTTTTAACAATAAAAAGCAGTTTTCAATCACATCAGCCTTGTAAGTTTTCTAAAAACTCAAATTTAAAAATTTTATAATTTTATGAAGATTTTTTGAATTTTTAAGAATTTAAAAATCAATTTATGGTTCCATTTTTCTATAAAAATTTAACAAAAAAATTTCATTACAAAAATATCACTATTATTAGCTCCACAATTATTTTCAGAATTCATATATACAGTGACTCAAACAATTGACCACATTGGCACTTTTTTTTTATAATAAAATAGAAATAATTACAAAATTTGTTGGTAATTTTTTATAGAAATATAATTCGGTATACAAGAAAAAGCATATTCAACAAAACTTCAATTTCAAAAAGTCAAAAAATTTTATTAAAAATTTAAAATTTTTTAATTAAAATATTAAAAATATTAAAAAGTGACTCAGAATTGCTATTAATATTTGAATTGTTTTTTTAAAACTTAGGCCTTACGAAAATCTTTTGTAAATAAATTTTATATAAATTCACATTGATGTGGAATATTTTTGTGTGCTTATTGCCTTGTTCACTTTGCGCCATGCGCTAAATAAAAAAAAGTTTTCCAAACAAAAAATTCAAAGAAAATTTCAGAAACTTGGAACACTTTTTAGCGTCTTGAGACTAGCATATTATTATGCTATAATTGTAAGGGCTACAAAACTGCTTGCCCAAAATATTTCTAAAAACTCAAATTGGAAAATTTAAAATTTTGAAAAAAATTTGCTGAATTTTCTTACATTTTTTACGACATTGTAGTGTATACTACATTTTTATAAAAAATTAGGAAAACGAATTTATCGTTTCGTAATTTTATATGAACAAAATTCGCAACACTTTTAGCTAAAAAAAAAAAAAAACTTATTAGAAAACAACGGTTACTTGGAACACTTTATTGGCATTCAATTAAATGTGTTACACGACTGCATACCTGAAAACTTTCTGAAAATTCTGACGTATAAATTTGAGAATTTCATGAGAAATTTTTAAAATTTGTTGAATTTTTGTGAATTTTGTTTAAAGTGTGAAACTTCAATTTATACGCTTTATGTTAAAGAATGAACTGTATTTTTTATTAAAAAAATAATGAAAAAAATCAGTATGACCATGTGTAAAAAATTTAAATGGCTTAAGTGTCTGAGGAGCTTTGGTTCGTTGCCATTTTAAAACGTGTCATACTGGCCGATTTAAATTAGCTACATAATTACTTAAACCAATACCAAAGCTGATATCTTATTTCTATTCTATTTGCAGATAAACACACACACACACACACATACATAAAAAGTATGTACAAAGCGCAATGCACACCAACGGCAATCGATTATTCCAATCAAAGCTATCGCTGCGTCTTAAGCCCCAATGTAAGTCTTCACTTAATCACGCAAATCTCCTCATTGCAATTCACTGATTGAATTGAAAATTGGATTAACTGGCGTGTGCAAAATAAAATTACGAAAATAGCAAAAATTAAAATACATACATACATATGTTGCATATTTTTATACCTTTCAGAAAATGGTATAAAGCTTCAATTTATTAAATAACATATAGTAGTTATATATTAAAAAAAACTCCTTTTCTGCACGCTCAGTTATTCGAAATTAAACGGAACTTTTCAGATTTGCAATTTTGTCCTAAAACAGAACACTTTTATTAATTTCTCCAGTCCACGAAATGGTATAAAAGTGCAAAGAAAGTAATATAAAAGCAAAAAACAGAAAACACACCCGCAGCTTTAAATGTTCAAAAAAAAAAAAAAATCGGGATTACGGAGAAGGCAATCAGGACAAGCGCCATTTACTTAGTTCACATTACCGCGCGTAGCATAACACAGCCACACAAACTTCGTTCAATAGAGGAATAGCCGCTCTTTAGAGAAAAAGAACAATCACCGGTGAATCACAGCAAATGCCATGCTAGATAGCAACAGTTGGACAAGGAAAGGGGATTAGAGGAAGTTTTATATAGAGCGCAGTTATACAGTGAAGCAATGTGTGTCTGGAATATATGTATATATGAGCGCATTAGGGTGGGCTCAAAAAAAAAAAAATTAAATAATTAATTAACTGATTAAAATCAGTTGAAGTCACAGTCAACGGCTACAATTTAATGCAGTCATTGACTAACGTTTTGACTAAAGACTCTTTTTCTGAATTCCAACTAATTACTCGTTTGGCGATGTTTACTAGCGTTCAAAAATGTTAGTTAAAATTATAAACTAGAAATTTAATAACAACTATAAAAGAAAAGTTAAAAATTGACTACCGCTTTCCTCCAGTTTATCATCTCGTTTCATATAATTCATTTATTACGATACTTTTGACCATGTATTTGATCTCGGCTACTTTTTCTTTTATAAATGATGAATTAAGAGATCGAATCCTTTTTAATTTAACTTCAGGACATATCGCTGAGACTACCAATGACATCATTTCAATAAGAGGTTTCATTCAAATACTTCAATTGACTTCAAAAAGAAACTTCATTCAAATGATTGCGCTCAAATGAAAATGCTTCAAAAATTACAAGTTAAGCGCCAAAATGTGGTCTGAAAAGTTGCTTAATTTTTTAGTCATAGTCATAAAACACAAATAATTATTGTAATCTTTTGCTGAAAAAAATAAATTAACTAATTAATCGAAAATTACTGCATTATTTTAAGATTCACAAATTTGTGAGCGATATCTGTAAAAATAGTAAGTAGCAATTACTTTTCGATTTATATTAATCGCTCAAAATTAGTGTTAATTTTTATTAGAAATATATAATTTGAATATGGTTATCTTTCCGAGGTTTTCGAGTATGGATATTTTTTAGCGCTGATATATTAATTTTTTGTGAATTTTTGTTTTTTGATTAAAATAGTTATTATTTGAGGAGTTTTATTTTTTTTTTTACCAAAAAACAATTACAATTTTTAATTTTTTTATCAGAAGTAATTATTATTTTTTTAATTAATTTCTATTTATTGACAATAAAACTTTGCTCTTGAATGCTATTTTATGTCTCAACAATAAAGATTTTTGTGTTTCTATTTATTTTAAATTCAGACTTTACTTTGTCATGCATTTTTGAACCACCTTACTATATTATACATACATATATCACACTGAAACTAATGACCAAACACTGAAGCTTATCGCTAAATTAGCACAAAGTTGACTTTAAACCACTTAAGAAGGCGAAGAAAAACAAACATGATCTAAGCAGACATAAAAAACGAGAGTTCATTAAATCAAATGGTGTAGGATTAAGGAATGTGATTTAACAGGTGTAGATATGTATATGTGTGGTTTGTTGTAACCGATTGCTGTAAACGAAAAAAGGCAGTAGCGAAAATTAGCTAATAAATGAGACACCTAAGCTCGAGCCATTTATCGATTAGTTATCGAAATAATTACTGACGTAGATGAAAATTATCAATCGTATGGTTAGTAATAACTTCGCGGTCGTGTAATTTCGCTAGCAATATGTTGTGAAATGTTGCTAGCAATAAATATTACCGGAGCTCCTAAAAGATGCCACATAAAAGTGAATGTGAACTTATAATACAAAAACAATTCCTTAAATGAAGTGGCGAACGGTTACTGTTCATATAATTTAAATGGGAAATATCAGTGTATGTATATTTTAAAAGTTGCGAACAAATGTTGCTGTCAACATGTTTCCAACATGTTTATAGCTTTACACTGCGTGAACGGAGTACAACTTTGTCGTGGAAATGTTGTGAAATTTCAAGCATATTTCACAGCAAACTAATCCAAAGTAATAATTGAATCATAAAATAAAATAAATTTATATTTTAGCGGCAGGTAAGTTAAAAGCATTCATGTTTTTTCGCACTACCCCCAAACTTAAATAATACCCGGTAGCGACTGGCGGCCGCTATGACCCTACTAAAAAATAAACAAAAATCAGAAAAAAATATTGTACACGTTTTTTTTTAGCCGTTAGCAAAGTTATGGGAGGTTATACCTCCAAAACATAATCGCGAATAATTTTTATAATTTTTTACATGCATCCTCGGGTAGGGCTTCTCTGGTGCGTGCGATTGACATGCTGTGATTTGGCGTGGCACGCTGACAGGAAAAAACAAACCAGAGCGATGACTCCCATCGCCGGGAAATCAAGTCTAATTGAACAAACAACTATAAAAGTAATAACAATATGGGGTTGCTATAAAAGCCAGCAATCAGCTAAATGGGTGAAAAAAAAATACAAAAACAAAAAACAAAGAAGAATGAGAACAACAACTACATTATACCGCAATGAAATTAAATACGGAAAAGATTGCGCTCTAAAAAGGATTTTCAACTTTTCCACAGCTTTTGAAGTTTTTTCAAATTACATTTTTTTATTGTGTTTTCTTTGCCGCTTTCCAATACATACATACATACATACATACATGTTTGTGTTTGTGCAGACAAACTCTTTCATTTGGCTTTATTCGATTTCACTCCAACCGCTCCCTCCCAGCCCCCAACCACACTCTATCGATCATTGGGGATTATCGTTGGCAATTAATGCCTGCTTTTGAATGGGGTTAAATTGAAATCAATTTCATTTAATTAAATTAAAATGCTTTGCATACAAGTTTTGCACGATTTTCTCATCGTAGCGGAATGGGCACAGCGTATCCAAGGGATGCACACACAGGCACACACCTACATACATACATACGTAGATGCTGCTAAATGGACGCATACTTTTGCCGCTCATCAATTGCTTCAATGTGTACATATTGTTGATGTTGTTGTTGTTGTTGTTGTTTTTTAATTTATCGTTTGCAATGGAGTGCAAACTTTACAACAAAATACTCGCTGGTGTTTGTTTTTTCGTTAAATATTAGTATTTATGTGTGTGTGCTCGCCTGGATGTAACTAGCGCGCTCGAAAAAAAAAAGTTAAAAATAAAACATTCCGCCGAAATCGTTTATTGGCTGCCAAAAATGTTGGTTCTTCGATGCGAAAGCATTTGTGATATTTTTAATAATGCGAATTCCATGCATTCCACGCATACTTTGTTCTAATCAAGATTATGAATTCAAAGAGAGGAGGGTTGGAGTTGACTACAAATTTGCAAGAAGTTCTACAGCAAAACCTTATAATTAAATAATCAGTGCTATGGAAACTGGAACTTAGAGAGCAGCGTTGTAGCCGATTTTTTCAATGCACATAGTTTGTTTTATTGCTACGTACAGTGGCGAGCAAAAACGGTCGAACGGTTCACTTTTTACAATATTTGAAAGGTTTTTTCGTGTTTCATTATTTTTGTTATTTTTTTTTTTTACAAATATGGTTCGTACTATAACAAACACCATGTAAATTAATGTTTCAAACTTTATACAACATTTATAAAAACTAAAAAAATTTGCATACAATTTTTTTAAAGTTTTTAAAAGATTGTTTAGCAATGCTTTGGGTATGCAGTTTTGTAGTTTAATTAATTTTAGTATAATAAAGTGAAACTGCGAAGTGGCCAAAAACTGCCGCTGATATTTTTGAATTTTTTTTAATCTTTGATTCTGTGAACTATTTTTCATAAAACGCATGTGTTTTATGAAAATTTTCATTGATTTGCAATAATTTTATATAGCAACGATATTCTGCATCACAAAAGATATGCATTTGTTTATGCGATATATGAAAAATGTTTCTAGGAACAAAATTTTCAAAAATTATAAAAATTCCACGGTATTTTGTAGCCAGTTCAAACTAGCACTGTATAAAAAAAAAAAATAACCCAAAAGGTGTCTTAACAAGCTTCGGCAAATTTTATAAATTTTAATGACATTTTTTTGAGTTTTTACTACTCTTTATTACCATCAGAGCGGTTTTGCTCGCCAGTATAAATAACATACAAATTTTCACGGTTTCTGATTTTTAAATGCAGGAGTTTTAAGCAGCTATAAGCACATAAAACTATTTGTGCGGAGAGGGGGTATTCAAACTAATTAATTTAATGATAAAATCAAGTTACGAATAATGTCATTTAATTTGATCTACTACCAATTGGCACATGCAAGAATATTTTTTAAAAATAATTAATTTATTTTTTATTCTACATTTATATAAGCAAAATGGAAATTGAATAAATGGCAATAAATTTAAAGAAGTATATCAATCCTTGCAATCCCTCTAGCCCAGTCCAGTCGCGTAGATGCCTAGGTTCGGCCACACTTGCCGAATGACATCAACGGTTTTGTCCAGCTCTTCTTCATTAAGTTCTACGAATAAGGTTTAGCTCTCTTTTGTTCCAAAAATGGGATGAAACGAGTCGCCCATAATATTCTTCAGCATTTCCAGTCCGTTTTGTTTGACGTCCTGTTCGTTGAGAAAGTGCTGACTCCGTTGCAATAGCGTCTTTGCGTTGAGCTGGTGATTCAAAAATGCCTTTGAGTCAGGTTGATTTCTTTTGAAATTTGGCTTGCCTAGCTAACGCAAAGTTCTTTCTGTAGATTTTTGCCCAGATTTTTCGTTGAAATGAAGACAGCTTTCAGCATTGTCAATGTACTGATAATTTCTATCATTAAAATGGACTCAAGCAAAGCATTGGGGGTTTTCCCTTCAACTCGTACATTTCCTTCAGGGCCAAACAAATGAGTTCCAGAGTTTCATAAGACTTACTGCGTGAAGCCAAATGCTCGACTCAACATGTTTTGCTAAATTTCAGAAATCCTATCAGCTTAGGACCAGAGTTTTCTACACGGATGTGTTTCTGCAAGAGATTCCCCATAAAAGGCGAGCGCACTGAGATGTGCCATTGAAATTTTTTCATTGAAAAATAAAAGGCTGAATAAAATTCGGTTGCCTAGTTTTAGGCTTTCTGACTTTAACACAGACACCTGCCTGCAAGTTCTCAACAAGCTTACTACTCAACAAATGATGTGGGCTGGAGTGAACGCTTGGAGTGAATTTATTTTAGTATTTACGATAAAGTTGGTTCTTTTTCAGCCATGCCAAAAGCTCCATCTCGCACACGGGTTTGCTCATGCTGACCAGAACAGCACTATTGGCTTTTGTACACCTAAATGCATGTGCGTGCGTGTGTGTGTATAAATATACAAATGATCACTTTGTTGTTTGTTATTATGGTTTCTTATTTGCCGCCTCAGTGACATTTGGCTGTTCAGAATGTGACGCCATTTTGCTTCATTTTTTTATTTTTATTAACTATCAACACATACAAGCAAATAGTAGAAATGTATGCGTAGATGCACTAGTCTATCTATATATTTCACACTAGTGAACGTGACAGTCAGTGGAACCGTTACTTTTCGCATAACCGCCAACCGCCAGTATTCTTCATGCTCCACATATTTTTTACTGCCGAAAAGGCGTCATCATGCAGACGCTTTTGTTCGTATTTAACAAAAACCAAAAAATGGACAAATGTGAATTGAAATTTATTTTGCACTGCATGCGAATTCGAAAAAATGAATAAATACACACACACAAACACTGACTATTGACTGACTGAAAAACGGCAAAGTGAAGAATGCAGTTTGCATTCGCGAATAAATAAAATAAGCAAATATCTACAACACATCCTACGCGTTCACGTATAGAGGTATGTATGTGAGTGTGTGTGTATGTTGTTGTTGCCTACATACAGCTATTAGCGCACCTGCGGCTGGGGTGGCAAGGTGCTGATTGCTGGCACCAACCAACATTTGCTGTGGGCTCAAAAAAGTTGATTCAGCCAAAAATAAAATCAAAAAGGATACAAAAGTTGTAGCGATCAGACTGGAAGCCAACAGAGCGGAACCCGCAATTTTTACACTGAATACTCTTCTTTTTTTTTTTTATACAAAAATATGAATGTATGTATATGTAGGTAGGGAGGTTTGTTGGACGAGTGACTTATTTCAAAAAAATCTAGTTTTGACTTAAACATGTCACATATTTGTCTTTGAAAAAATAGGTAATTAGCAGAAAATATGTCTCGATTTTTACTAAGCGAGTTTATGCAAATTTGAAACTTTTAATGTAATTTCTTGAGATTTTTCAAACATGCTATTCATCCTGCAAATGCCTTGTTTATTAATATATTGTGGGCCTGTTTGTCTGTTCGCATATTTTAAAATCAGTATTGAAAGCGCAAAGTGTTAAAGACTCAAGAACGTTACACATGGATTGATGTATGTATGTAGTAGTTATATACAGTCATGTGAAAAAAATAGGCAGACGCATTTTTTACCAGTTTTGGCTACTTTTCTATTATTTATAAGTTTTTGATTGTTGTTTAACAAACATATTTTAAACATTGTAGAGAAATTGAAAAAAAAAACAAATCTTTAAAATATTTAACAACAACCTTGTAGTTTAGAATTTTTTAGAAAAAGTCTAAGGATGCAGTTTTATAGCTCACTAAATTATTGCAAGAAAAATTTTCGCGGTTTTTATCAACTTCAACTGGCACCTGATTATACTAGAATTTAATTGCCTATAAAACTGGCCTACTAGAAACTCTAAATAATATGTTTGGTTTTTGTTGTAGATATTTGTTGAGTTATTTTTTTAATATTCCTGGAAAGTTTCAAAAATGGATTTGTATAGTGTTGGTTACATGAAGAGCTAGACGTTTATTAAAAGAAAATTCAAAATATTAAACAAACTAAAGAAGAAAAACAACTGCAGTAACAATTAAAAATGTCTATAGCAATCCTTCGCGAATTTTCTATGATTGGACGCTTTGTTTTCAAATGTCGCTTATTAAAGTTTCTAGTTTTTTGTTAGACTATTAATTAATATACTACCTACGATTATTTCTCATATGTATAAATATTTCAATCACGCTGTTAACTTTTTCTTCATAAATAATTTTCGTAAGTGCGTAGAAATTTCAACATTAAGAAAAAATAAACACTAGAATTCCAGAAACTCGTATTTTTTATTACTACATTTTGTAAGGGGCTGCTTAAAACAACTCTAAATAGAAAGTATTCATGAGTAATTCATATAATAAAATAATACTACTCATCTTCAACCGCTCACACTGTTAGTTCCATTGCATTCAGCCTGTAAGTATACATTAAAAAATGTTTACAGTTTTGATACCTATGTAATTTAATTGGATTTTATTCAAGTGGATAAAAAATGATTGGATTTGGATGAATTTTTAGCAGTCGCAAATATTGCAAGCACGAAAAAATAATGTTCAACATTGCCGCCGATGAAAATTGGACGATGCAGAAATGTACGAACTTTTGTTGAGCGCATGGAAACCAGAAACTACGTTTGTTTTTCCAGCAACAGCAAACTGGCTGCAAATACTGGAAGAGAGCGCTAGAAAAGTCAGAAATATTGCTTGGATGCCTCTGAAGATGTGCTGAGCTTCAAACTGATATTTGTAGAAGATTAAAACCGATTCTGTGGAACAGGAAGGATTGGCGATAGTCAATATTCATAGAGATATGGAAATCAGCTGTATTAAGGTATTGAATAGTATGAGAAAGAAAAAACAGTGACATTCATTCAACTTTCATTTTTTTTTTATTAAATAGGTATACATAACATACAAATGTACATTAAATATAGTTGGATTAAAGATATATAGCAAATCAAACAGCAATTGCGGAAGCAATATGAATAATATATAAACTATAATTATTCTTTAGAAATATCTGTTTTGCTATCGTATTTACTACTTTTAATTGAATATTCAGTTTGCTTCCATCACTTCTTTTATTTACATGAATTTTTCATTCCCTACTGCATTTCCCATGTATGCCACTGCTTTCTCAACCAACCGCCTACTGTGGCCACCAATTTGTCACAGTCAGTTGCTTCAAAGTGGATTGGTTTTGATATTTGTTTTATTCTCTTTTTGATTCTGCTCTCTTAACCTCTAATTTGATTTCCTATTTTTATTTTCGTTTTTTTCATTTAATTTCGGCTGTGCATTCCGTTGCTCCAGCAATATCTTATTTGACATCACACGCTCAAGTTTTGTCAAGATGACCACCATGACAATAGTCATTCATCAGCTTTTCCTAAGTGGCTGCCAAAATTTCTCAATTTATGCGCCGAAATTTATTATCTTATTTTCATATACAATGACTTAATAGGAAAGAATTTTGATGAATTGTTTTTGTCATAAGTGCATTACATTTTTTACATAATGGGCATGGGACGCGGTATCTCTAGTATTTACTAGACTTCAGTTGTAAACAAAAAGAACAACATCAATGTGAATTGTCTACGCAATTTCGAAAAATTTAAGCTTTCTAAATATATTCTTACTCATTGTCAAGTTTCTTTTGAAGTTTTATACGAAAACTGCCGAAAACGAAACGAAAATCAGCTTTGTGGCCATAGTAGTGAATGTCAAGAAGAACTACCACAAATAGCAAAAGCCTTTGGTAGGACACAAATCCCGTTGAGTGCCATCTAGGCGGCCAATGACTAGTGAATATTTATTGTAAAGGAGAAAAGTCAATGACATAAATAAGTAGCTGTGACATTGTTTTCATTTGGTCCGATTGCTATACGTACATATATACATATTTTCATTTTAATTTGAGAATTCCGAAAATAGTATTAGAAATGGAAATTATTTGGTAGCCTGGATACATTAAATTTTAGCTTCAAAAGTTAAGTGATAGATGAACCAAACGACGGACGAAAACTAAAATTTTCTCTACCGTCGCTTGAGATCTAAGGTGAAGACAAGCTAGTATCGAATTCGATTCAGGAGCAATTAATTCATACACGCAACTAGAGATGGTTAATAAAAAAAAAAGTGTCCTACTCTAAATTCTGTGACTAAGTTATGTAGAGAGATCAGAAAACTATAGCGCGGATGATAGAAATTTTGGTAGAATAAATTTCAGAGTTTCTGAATTGAAAAAAAAACTGTTATAAAAACAGTTATAAAACCAAAAAAAAAACTAAATAGGAATGAAATGTCGCTTAAGAAATACTTGCTAATTTTCGGGGAAAAAATTTCATTTTATGTAGATTTTAATTCATTTTCAAGAAACGGTTACTAAATCGGCAGAAACTACCTATATTCTTTGCAGATCGTTAGTTGCAGAATTGCCTACTAAAAATAAATTTAAATTTAAAACAATAACAGTAAGTACGCTAAGTTTGTTGTTTGTTTCTTAAAACAAATTTTACTTGACTAATTTGGGATAGTCAACAGTGCAACAAAACGGGTGAGGAAATTAGGCAACATATCTGGATTATCATTACAATTATTAATCATTATCATTATCCTTATCATTATCATTATCATTATCATTATCATTATCATTATCATTATCATTATCTTTATCATTATCATTATCATTATCATTATCATTATCATCATCATTATCATTATCATTATCGTTATCATTATCATTATCATTATCATTATCATTATCATTATCATTATCATTATCATTATCATTATCATTATCATTATCATTATCATTATCATTATCATTATCATTATCATTATCATTATCATTATCATTATCATTATCATTATCATTATCATTATCATTATCATTAACATTATCCTTAACATTATCATTATCATTATCATTATCATTATCATTATCATTATCATTATCATTATCATTATCATTATCATTATCATTATCATTATCATTATCATTATCATTATCATTATCATTATCATAATCATTATCATTATCATTATCATTATCATTATCATTATCATTATCATTATCATTATCATTATCATTATCATTATCATTATCATAATCATTATCATTATCCTTAACATTATCATTATCATTATCATTATCATTATCATTATCATTATCATTATCATTATCATTATCGTTATCATTATCATTATCATTATCATTATCATTATCATTATCATTATCATTATCATTATCATTATCATTATCATTATCATTATCATTATCATTATCATTATCATTATCATTATCATTATCATTATCATTATCATTATCATTATCATTATCATTATCATTATCATTATCATCATCATTATCATAGTCGCTATCATTATCATTATCATTATCATTATCATTATCATTATCATTATCATTATCATTATCATTATCATTATCATTATCATTATCATTATCATTATCATTATCATTATCATTATCATTATCATTATCATTATCATTATCATTATCATTATCATTATCATTATAATTATAATTATAATTATCATTATCATTATAATTATAATTATCATTATCATTATCATTATCATTATCATTATCATTATCATTATCATTATCATTATCATTATCATTATCATTATCATTATCATTATCATTATCATTATCATTATCATTATCATTATCATTATCATTATCATTATCATTATCATTATCATTATCATCATCATTATCATAGTCGCTATCATTATCATTATCATTATCATTATCATTATCATTATCATTATCATTATCATTATCATTATCATTATCATTATCATTATCATTATCATTATCATTATCATTATCATTATCATTATCATTATCATTATCATTATCATTATCATTATCATTATCATTATAATTATAATTATAATTATCATTATCATTATAATTATAATTATCATTATCATTATCATTATCATTATCATTATCATTATCATTATCATTATCATTATCATTATCATTATCATTATCATTATATATTTTTTAGTATGCATCTAATAAATATATTAATTACGAAATTTAATAATAGATATATATTTTATCACAAACGTAGCACTTGACTGTTTTAATTTTTTGTTGTTGCTCACGTTGTTGTAGCTTCAAATATGTGAATACATATCTTTCAATTAAATGTTCATTCCGTTTCAAGACAGTTTGTATTTAATTTAATTTAATTTCTAATTCTTCTATCGCTTAATGTGATTATTTTTCAATTAATTAATATTGTGCATCTCTATGGTATTAAGATATCAACTGTTGACGCAAAGTAAACACAAATATTTACTACAAATACTCAGTGGGGAGTAAACGAAAAACATTCAGGGAATTTCTAACACATCATGTGTGTAAATCCAACTGCATTGGTATGAAGGCTGACATTACATGCATAGATATATACATATATACATACATGTATGTATATGTTTTCGTTTTACTTCACACATACATATGTATCTAGAAAAGCAGTTGAGGTGTTTCTTTTCGCTAGAGATTGCGGTTATACTTAGATGTTTCGGATCGGTTAAACCAGCATGGCTGTATTGTGGAATGTCTTCCAATAAATATAGACATAAATATATACCTATGTATGTACGTATGTGTTAGTGGCTCACATGCAGTTTTGAGCTATATATTTATACACACCTAATTTTAAAGCGAGTACAACTGAGATTAAGTTAGGATGTTAAGGTACATCAAGGGAGTTGCAATTTCATTGCATTTTAATTACATTTACGCAGCACTGATTTGTTGTTGAATTAACACCACCTTAACTCTCGCACTACAAGTGAAATAATACTAATGGGCTGAGAGGTCTAACAAAGCAAACAAAAAGCTAATCGCAACTTAGAATCGATTGCACAGTACGCCAATAACGAAAAGAACTTCGATTTTCAAAAGGATACATCTAGAGAACGATCGAACTTCGACGTAGGCTTCGGTCATGTTTGGTCACCAAAGTTCAATTCTATTTTGGTTCGGTTTCGGCTGAAGGAGTGCCAAAATTTGGACGAGAACATTTATCGGGGTTTATTAATTAGTAGAACTTGTTATAAAGTTTTACTTTTAATATGTTTCTCTTTGGAAAATTCACAAAGCATTTCGGATTTAGACGGCAGCGATTACATATCGAATTGGACACTTTTCTCAAGCGTCGAAAAAAATTTTGGCCTTTTTAAATACTGGCTTTAAAGTCCATATTATCTGTCAAAAAAATTGCTTTCAAATATCCGTATTGCTGCTCCATAAATGCACGCAGTTTTTAACGATGGACGGAATCGATTGCAGTGTAGAATTATGAACATTTTTACATTATGATACAAACTTATTGGATTTTTTTATTTCTACTAAAATATAATAGATATGCTTATGTGATGAACTGTAATGGGTGGTGTGATTACAATACGGTCCGAAAATTATCGTTATTTTGGCTTTTTTCGGATAAAAAAAATCATTGGCAAGATTTCGTTCAAAATAAAACTCGAATATATGAGTTGTATCCCTACGCCATATGCCATGCAAATTTGACCATAGCTTTATTTTGAAGATTTTTTGTTTTGAATTGCATAATCCTTATTTTGCGATTTTTATTTTTTCGATCATAATTGATTGATATTTTGAGTTTTTAATTTTTTCGATCAAGTTTCATAGTTATTTTTAAATTTTTATTTTTTTTGATCAAATTTTTTCGATATTTTTTTATTAATAATGATCGTAATTCTTTTCTTTCAACTGTTCCGGTGATCGATATTTTTTTTGGTTTTTATTTTTTCGATCATAAAAGATATACCCATTAATGTCATAGCCAAAAATTTTTTTAGGATCGAAATCCTTGAATTACGATTATTTTTTATTGAGAAAGTGAAAATCACAGACTATCGATCAAATGTTATCGAAAAAATAAAAATTAAGTAATTATAATTAAACCATGATTTTTTTAATAACAATTATTTTAAATTATTAATAATAAAAATATAGAATTTTTTAAAATTCATTGATTATTTAATTAATTTTAAAAATATTGCTTCTTCAGCCACAAAAATTTAGTTTTGCATTGCAGCCCAATGACTTCGTGAAAAAGTTCGCATTCATTTTGTTCACTAAGCAGATTTTTTCTTTTAACAAAATAATTATCAAATTCCTTTTAATGTTGCTTTGAATTGTTTTACTATTCTGTATTGCAATTGTTGTATTTATTTTTCTACTCTCTCAGTTCGCTTGCTTTCCGCCCTCCGTTGTATTTTTTCCAACTTTTCTGCTTTTGTGACTTTCCGCGCTGCAGGAAGTTTTACGGTACATATTTGTAAATGTTAATACTCTTTTCCCCAGTTGTTGTTGTTGTTGTTGTTGTTGTTGTTGTTGTTGTTGCTGCTATTGTCGCGGTGCTGCAATAAATGGTGTAACTCAAACGTAACTTTACATTCGTTTTTAATGAAAATTGCACAAACACAAAAAAACAACAAATGTTAACATAACAAAAAAAAAAAAAAAAAAAACGGAAAATACGCGGAAAACAAGCAGATCCGCCAAGCCACAATAATATATTGTGTGTGTCTATCCCGCTGAGCCCGTACTCCCTGTTCGAAGTTGTTTATTTAATTAAAACCGAAAACAACGCAATGTTGCTAACATTGAAAGTTTTTCATCACGAAAGTAGCAGCAACAACAGCAACAATAACTACAACTGTGATATAATGCACTGCTCTTGTCATTCTCGTTGTCGTTGGTTTATTGTTGTTATTACCTTTATATTTACTTTTCACAAAATCTACGTTGATACCAATATTTTTTTTTAAATATTTTTTTCTCCCACACACGCACACACATACACAATGACATCTATGCTTAGGGAGTCGGGAGTGCAGTAAATGCGGCTTGTTGCTTTATTTCAACACCGAAAGCCGCCGTGCGCCTGTCAACGTAATACAAATTAATGCCGTCACATTGGCGAATTCTGCAAAAGTTGTGAAAGAGTTGCCATAGGGAAACAAAAATATTAATTTTGTTTGGCAGCGTATGCGTTTTGTTTGGGCTTCACTCATTCAGTGTAATAAAATAAATTACTGTGATGAATAATAAAAATAAAACACACAAAAACGGATGCATGTGCGTAGGTTCATTTTTTTTTTTTTTTTAATTTAATCAAATCACGAGAGGTAGTGCCAGCGATAGATGCACCATTCAAAATTTGCAGCTCTACCGCAAACATTCAACTTAGTGCATTGAAAAAGTGAAATCGAAAACCTTCTAAAAACCTTCGTCACTAGTGAGTTACAAGATTTCTTTGATAAAAATATTAATTTAAAATTATTGTAAACTTACCTTTAATTGGAAAAAAACTAACAAAATCCATACAAAAAATTAAAGCAATTTTATTTTTTGTAACAAACAATAATAATTTGGCACCAACATTATCTAGCTCGATGTTTGGCCGAACTTCTTCTACAATTTGAGTACCTACAATTTTTCATTGACTCAAAACGACAAATGAATTTGTGAGAAGTTTTTTTCATGGCAGAAATACGAGCGGAAGTTTGCCATTGCCTGCCTAATTTTTTGGCCGGCCAATATTTGAATCTAGTACACATCGAATACCTTGTGCGTATTTGACAAATAACATCGGCTACAACTGGTTTGAACCGGTTATTTCTACCTTATCACTATATTAATTTCTAGAGTAGATTTTGGTGATGATGAGCTGCAGCCTTCAAAAAAAAAAAAAGTAATCACAACAAATGTGTCAGCTAATTTAGATTTAGTGGCGACGCCTGCCTATAGGTATTTTCATTTCAGATAAATTCTAATGAACATTAGCATAGCAAGTTGACTTCAAGTAGTGGAAGAAATATTCGCTATTTAATAAAAAAAAATTGTTTTTTTTTCATATTTTTTTACATTTAAGCGAAACTTATTTAGAAACGAAAGTCATAAGTAAAAAAGGAATTTCTTCTTTCTCGAAATTACCCCATGCAATAGAGATATGGGCTTTTGGAGCTCAAAATGGGAGCTTTATTAAAAAATTATTTTTAATTAGTGTATGTAAATAACTAAAAATGTAAGCACTTAGGAGTAGTCCATCTCTTCCTCTTATTTAAATAATAAATAACTTTTCTTATTCAGACTTATATTACAGGGTTAAATGGCGGGTTTTCGAATAATTAAAAACCTTACATTTCAAAAAATTGCATTTCTATAAATATCCCTTACTTTGACAACTTATAGTATCTGTTACATCATTTTCGCAATAAAAGTGATATGCCATTTAAATTAATTTGGATTGACATAAAGAATAGTGGTTCAAACTACTTCTATTTCTTCCATTTTGAATAACAATTTTTTTGAGATAGTGCTAATAAATAAACCAAGGATGCATATAATTGGATTACTATTGAATATCTAAATCCAAGACTAACGGTTATTTTTTATCGATAAATTACAAAATATCGATAAAATTTTATCGAAAAATAACAATCGAAAAATATCGATGAAGTTTAATCGAAAAAATAACCGAAAATAACGATCAAGCAATGGTCTAAATTAAAAAATCTTCTATAAGCTTTGAAAAGCATTTTCCAAAAGAATTATAGCGATATATTCGACTTTTGTTTTGAACGAATTCTTTCCATTGATTTTTTATTCGCAAAAATGAAAATAAAAACAAATAAAAAAAATGTCGGTGCCTAAAATAAACTGATTATTTTCGTTGCATGTATGTATATCTTTTTTCACTCGAACTATTGTGGACGTAGGGAGAGCAGATGTATCCATCTAAATCCAGTACTCAACTCATACAAAACAAATTTTAATAATTACAGGAGTTAGATGAAGCTTTTATAAATATCTACCATATGTAACCAATGCCGCTCATGTGTAGATTTTTATTTACAATTAACATTACCTTGCCTTACCAACGCTTTTCAAAAATGTTACGCTGACAATATCAAAAATTTACATTAATATATTTATAAGATATACGAAAAGGTCTTACTTAAATTGAAATAAAATTTTAATTTACTTATTTGCTGCTTTTTCTTTGTACGAAAGACCGCAGATGCACAAGCCCTAGAGTTAATTTCAGTATGTTAGTGAAAATTATATACTAAAGAAAAAAGGAAGAGGAAGAAAAGAAAAACGGGGAAGAGGAAGTAGTGAATGGGAGTACGATATGATTATCATCACTGTTACAATGGCAATGGTGGGATGAGAGGATGTATTCTACTTTTATATTAAATAAAGCAATTTTGCTCATTAGCCACGAGATGTACGCCGGAAATAAACAAATGAAAATCTCGTAACCATCTCGTAACCGCGCGTATTTATGAAGTCATACTCGTACATTTCAATGTGTAGATATGCACATGCTATACTTGTATTTGTATGTGTAATTGTAATTGTTTCCATGTATTTACATAAATGTGCGAAACATGCCATGATGACGGTATCAGTGGGTTTTTATGGACATGGGTTTTCCGTCTACTTTTTATTATTTAGCAATTATACTAAAACAAGCATACAATCAGGCGTACACACACACACGCACACATTTTAAATGCCGCATATATGTAAATATGTAGATAGATAAACGAATTTTCATATGAATGTTTATAAATTTAAACAGAGTGGTCTCTTGTCGTCGGCGTCGTTGTCATTGTCTGCTCACATCCGTAAGCGTTGTTAAAATGAGCTGCTGTTGCACTGCTCTTCTTCGCAGCGATGTGGTCGATGGATGGATAGCTTTGGAGCATATCCATTGTGCGAGTGTGTCTAGTAACTAGCAAAAGAGCAAAGTGGGTGGGAGGGGTGTGAGAAACATAAAATAACGAGAAAGCGACGAACCCTTCACAAGAACTCACTCAAAAGTTCCAAACCTATTCACGACAACTTTTTTGCACGCTGCAGGGAAAATTTGCAGGCAAAATGGGGTGTACGTGCGGGCGGGTCAAAAGTGTTGGCAGCACATTGTATTCATATACACACACACACACACACAACACATATATACGCATACTTAAGCGGACGGACATACTAATCGTACATGTGTTGCGGCAATGAAAAGGATATCATTAAATTGGTAGCAGCAAATACTGGCGGGTCACTTGAAAATTGTCTGGTAGCAAATGAACGTCAACAGCCACTTGGCAGTTTGTGAATTTTATTAACTTTTTGTTCGTATTCGCGTTGTTTGCTGTTTTTTTTTTTTTATTTTTATTTTTGTTCTCTTGCATTTTTTATTAAATGTTAAAGTGTCTGAAAAGTCATTGGAACACTTTTGACTGTGCTAACTGCTTTATCATCTTAGGGGAAGTCAAAGCATAAGACCGGTTAATTTTCTTGCTGAGCGCAATAATTCCAAATCCGGTTAAAAACCTTGAGTCAATATAGTAAGAGCTTCAAGTTTTAAATAATTTACCTAACATATTTTAGAAAAAGTGAAGATAATGACCTCGTTTGGACCATTAAAGCTTTACCTGCCAAATTCAAACATTTATTTAACCCATTAACGCCCAATTTGCCTTGGAGGTCTGCAAAAAATGTGGTAAAAAAATTTTATAGATGATAATAATGTCTTAGGAAATAATTTCTCGAGAAACTTTACTGAAGACCTTCCCAGACAAATTCTTTATATAATGATCATAGAATTCTGCAGGAAATAAAATCCATAAAAAAATTTCCAGATGATCTACTGAATTTTTACGCCTTCCTTCCATACTTGCAAATTCGAAAACCTTTTGTGGCTTAAAATGCTATACAATTATTCTTCAGAAAACTTTATTAAGGATATCTGAGTCGAAACCTTTATACAGATAACCTAAAGGCCCACAGAAACAAGTCTTGAACAATTCGAGCTTTGTTCGGGATCAGCGAAGAATAACTTCTCAAATGCTCACGTAGGGAAATATTTCTCATTTATATAGGTAACACGCGATGCAAGAAACAAAAAGAAAAAAATAAAATTAAAGTGTTTTTCGTTGTTCGGACTTTTGCATATTTTTAGAAAATTCGATAGGTGTCGCTGTGGTCGTCGTATTTATAAACCTATTTTGATTTAAATCAACATGTATATTACTTGCATGATAAAAAATAAGTTTGCGAGAAATGGACCCACTAGGTGGCGCTGCAGTCGGAGTATTCACAAAATTTGCAGTTATAGCCCTATTTTGATGATATTAGAAGGGTATGTCTCAGGTGCGATTAGAAATGAATGAAAATTATGTTAAAAAACTATATCTCGACCTCATTTTAACTGTGATTATGGGAAAGTAATAATATGCAGACGGAGTTGCGGATATTTTTTAATTTTTCAATCGCAAATTTGTTGAAATTTGAATCTCTCTGTGAATAACTCCCTCTGTTTTAAAACTATTCTACTAAAATTTTACAC
Organism: Anomoia purmunda; assembly: GCA_951828415.1. Taxonomy (NCBI): domain Eukaryota; kingdom Metazoa; phylum Arthropoda; class Insecta; order Diptera; family Tephritidae; genus Anomoia; species Anomoia purmunda. Next base: position 106,894,858 of record OX639996.1, on the reverse strand, counting down.
AGGACTGCATTTCAACCCTCCTCAGCTGTATTGGAAAATCTGAAGGATCTAACAGTTTTGTACAGTAGCTTTAAAACTGAGGGAGCTATTTACTAAAAAACTAAAAAGTAAGCACAATTTGTTATAAAAATGCTGCACATAATTTTTTGTATTGTATTAAAACAATCTGCATAGTAATTATTATATACAATTTATTATAGCGAGAATGTTTGTAACGATTTGGCACTCAAAGTGCTGACCGCTTTTAACAACTATTTTTTTAAATAAAACATTTGCAAAAAACAATAGAGTAGTATACATATTTTTATTTTTAATTTTAAGAAGAATATACATATATGCACATTAGGGTGCATCACTTCCCATACAAAAAAAAAACAATGTGTATTGCTTTTCCGTCGGAATTATAAATTCCATTATATTTTCAGACATCGACGCAAATATTTTTCAGTACTACTACAAATACGGTGAGCTCGATCGATTTCAAATTACCTGCATATTTAAGGTTTTTCTTTATAAGCGGAGACAGTTTTTAAATTATTTATTCAAATAAATCTGATTATAAAAGAGTTTAAGCTTAAAAGCTCTGCATAAGAATATTTAAAAATATGTTCAACGGAATCTCAATAAAATGAAACTTTAGATAATGTCTTTGATTTCTTTTGGTACCCTGTACTGGAGTGCCAGAAACACGCCTTGTATATGCCAATATGTCTGGCACTTAAGATCAGGTCAAGAGAAAGTCTATGACGCAACAAACGAGCAGAGTTAATTCCGATTACAGGCTGAGAAAATAACTACAGGAACGCAGATCGAGAGTCAGCAATTGAACGAGTGGAGTCAATGTAAAGTAAGTCAAATGTTTCACAGCGAGTTACGCCAAGATATTCCTATGGAAATTTAAAGCGTGAAGCTCGCTATGTGCAATTTGATACTGTCATACAAAGTCTTTAATTCTTGTTTGACGACCCACCCTTTTGTATAAAACTGCAACTGCAAAGAATATACCCTAATATCTAACATTATTTTTTCCACGGAACTCTTCACTATATTTCAACTAAGAATCGTTAGTTTTTATTCCACTAGCAAGCTTAGTCCCCACTACAATAGAATTTCCCACAACTCTGGATGCATTGATTTGGTTTTGCCAAAGCCTTTTGCGCCTGTGCCTTTGTTACGGGCACATAGTAGCAATTTTCGCACTACCAAAAAGGTCAGCGTTCAATCATCTTGATGGTTTTTCTTTTCGTTCAATTCGCTTTGTGCGCTTTCCAACTTTATTGAGAGCGTCCTGCACACAATAAGCAACTGAATGAACGCTTTGATTAACATTTTTTGTTTTTTTTTTTTGGTTTGTTTTGTTGTTCATTCTTCTGGTGTACTTTTCGCAGTTTCCACACATTTTCCGTCTTCATTCCATGTCAACACAGTATGCGTAGGTGGTGGTGTTGTTGTTGTTGTTCTTTTGAGCGTTTTCACGTTATTTCTCATTTGTGTGTGTGTGTGTGTGTGTGGCTGCGGGATTTGCTTTATTACTTTGTGCTACGGCCTGGCAGTTGTTGGTAATCTTGTTGAGTTGGCATTTCGTTTTTCCGTCAGCCATTGTTGAGAGTATGGTTTTGTGTTTTTTTGTTGTACATTGTTGTTGCGGTGGTGCGACGTATGTAGATATGTACAGTGTGCTAATGGACAACGGTATGACGTTTGTTGTATGTGCGTTATGTTGCCGTTTTTGTTGCAGTTGTTGTTGTTGTTTCTGTTAATCAGCCTCGGGGAATTATGATGATGCTTAATTATATTAAAACAACTCTGCGTTGAGGAATGCGTGCTCTTTAGTGGGCGTGTCCGCATCCGCATGCTTTGTACGATTTCTCGCGCAGCTAATTTTTTTTTTTTTCAAATTTATGCCATCTTTGGTCTTCATTCCGTCCACTGTTTTTTTTTTTTTTTAATTTTTTACTTGTGAGCATACTTTGTGCTCAGTTTTTTATTTCCGCTTCGAGGCATTCATTCAAAAGCAACGGAAACCTGCCACCCAGCGCAGACGGCACAGCGAGTAGCTTCCTTCTTCGCTTCGCTTCCATTTCCAGGGCACAGCATATCAAAAAAAAAAAAAAAGTGGGCAAGGAAAACTGTATAAAAAATCAGCTCCAGGCCACACTTACTTTAAATGTTCAAAGTTCAGTTGAGGGCTGAAATTGGTCATCAAGAGCATGGACTTGTTGTTTTAATTAATTGAAATAGCCTGTGAAAATATTTTTATTTCTTGCGAGTTTATTACTTTGTAAAGTTTAGCAAATTAAACTGGCGGTCTGTAATGCAATTTGCTAGCTTAGGAAATAATTCCTAACTTGTGCCATTCAATGGAGTTGGCTTTGAAGTAGTTTTCTTTGAAATATGGAAGAAACAGATTAGGTTAAATAAATTATGATGTGCGTGGTCGGAAGAGCCAATTGGTTGCTATTGCTATTTTGAAACAAACTTCTACTCGATTACAATTATTCCTTCTTTGATGTCGGCAATATGCCATTTAGGCCATGGTTCTTGCTAGGATATTGATACTAGTTAGCAAAGTCTGAGCATATTGTGAAATCCTCAGTGACACATTGCGTACATTGCCGCTATCCATACAAACAATAATCAACGAAAATGACTTTAACCGTTCTTTGAACCTGGGGTAGAAATCTACACACACAAAAAAAATTGCTATCGAGCTGACACTCCTCAGTGACCTTGTCAGGAAACTATTTTTGAGCAAAACCGATTACTTTTGAGTGCTGTGTAAAAAAAAAAAACAAGGCGATTTGTAAGGCGAATTATGTATTTTCCCAAATTGTGTATAGAATTCTACCAAATCCAAATTCAACTTGCTCGTCGTCCCCAATACTTTCAAAACAAAGAGACCCTGCCAGATAAACGTTCTCCATTGGAATTGGGAGATTACGAACAGGCACGAAATAATAAAGCTTATCCCAGTAGGCAATTTCAGGAGTTAAAATCCATTTCAAAAAACTTTCCTGAGCGTCGAGAGGCTTTCCTCTCTACTTCTCCTATTCCTTTCTGTATTGTGTGGAGTGACACAAACTGAAGGCCTTCCACTTTCGCTACCCATGGAAAGGCTTCCCGAAGAGCGTCTGTTGGATGTACCATAAAAGACGCCTCTTACCTCCTCTTATTTTGCTACCTACGGAAGGGCTGCCAGGGGGGTTTTTGTAAGACGTGCTTTAGAATATTTCTAACTTACTTACTAATAAAATACCATTCATATCTGAATAATAATTGGAAACCGCTGTTAGAAAACTGGAAAACACAAAAAGTTTTGAAAATCGTATTTACAGCCCGATTGGATTCAAATTCAAAACATGTATTTGCCACATAAATAAATATAAATTACTTGCAAATTTAGCTGCTAGATGGCGCTGAGGCAGGGATATCTCTAAAACCCATATATACCATCAGATGTGACTCAAAATCTTAAAATTTATTAGTAACATAAATATTGTGAAAACATTTTGAAAAATTGCACGATAGGTGGCGCTGGAGCTGGGATAACTTTAAAAAACCATATTCTTAGTTCAATTTTATTCGAAATTATAACAAGCATTTGAGTGATATAGCGAAGAGCGCAATAGCAGCTATTTACTTTGAAATAAAAAACATCTTTCTGATATTCGATGTTCGATTTAACCTGAACTAAGACTCATCTTTACTTGGTAAATATGATTTTATTTTAAGCAGTGGTGTTAAAAATTGTTAAGCTAGTAGTATCGGTAGCTATTCAACATTCTAAAAACACCGACGATATTTTAACGCTATTATTAGTATCAATCATTGCAAAATATTCCATGGACATAAAATTATCTCCTTATTATGTAAGCATCTTCACTAAATCCTACATACTTTAATTTTCTCGACAACTTTTTGTCAACCCAATTTCATTGTTTTTTCTACTGGGTTTCATTACTATATCATATCGACTATCATTAGTAACCAATTGAATTTAAATAAATTGAATTCAACGCACTTCAACTCAACTGAACACGACTCAATTGTAAATGACACTGAATGGCAATCGAAGTTAAAGTAAACTCGAATCCGAATGTGAGAATACGAATTCAATGGCATAGCATTAAAAGGAATTGAGTTGTTTAAAATTGTTTTGACATTCCGCTGCTCATGCGCTCGCAGTCAGTCAGTCAGTCAGTCAGTCACTGGCAGTCGTTATGTCATTTCGCTATATTCATGTTGGATGTATGGCAGTAAACGGTAGTGGCGACGATGGCGTGACGGCGTGACGACGCTGAAGAATGGACGATTTACCGGGCGAATCGATGAACCGCCGAAGCGCATTCAATTGCTGTGCTTTATTCTTTTTTGAAATGCACATTAACCTCCTCGTGATTACTGTTCCGGTAGCTTTATTTCGCTTCCACCCGCTCGGTTGTCAACGCTTCGTCAGTTATTTTTTTTTCCCCCCATTCATTGATTGTATGTCACTTTTTGTTTTTTTATCTTTTTTTCCAATAGCATTGTTGCTTCGTTTGCAACAACACCAAACGAGTTTTTTTTTTTATTTGCGCTTTTCCATTTCAATTAGTTGAGTTCTTTATGGTTGTCTGTCTGGCTGCCATTTTGCATTCTGCGTTTTTTTTTTGTTTTCTTGTTTTTCATTGTTTTATTTTTTTGTTAATATGTAACAATACTTTCATTTGTTCTACCATTAAATGAGAAAAAACCAACTGTAATTTGACGAAGAATGAAGGCAAGCAGACAGTGAGTCTGTCTAAAGCTGCGCAGACAGTACAACAATAGAGTCACATGTGTGCAAGTTCATTTCTAAATACATATTTGCACACTTGCATATAGAAATCGTTCCATTGTCAAATATATCCTTTTCTATAATTAAACGCTCTCTTAGCCGGAAGTTCGATGCATTTCAAATACTTATTGCGCCGCCCACCCTAAGCGCTATATGTAGCTGACTTTCTCTTGCTACCTAAGTTCGTACGTCTGGGTATTCGCCAAATGTTTGTGAGTTACCAATTAATTTGACATTTCATTTGAATTTCCCTTGATTGGGCTACTTGACTTAAGAGCAAGTACTCTAATAGAAATTTACAAATTTTTACCCACATGAATATATGTACATAGCTCTGCGTCTACCCAGCAGTAAAAATAGCGGATAATTCGCAAATCCCTACTTTTACAGCGCCAAACAAGGGCTACTGTGTTTTTTGGTACCAATAGGTGTCTTGGATAGGTAAACCAATTTTAATACCATACAAAACCGATTTCGATACTATACGATGACAAATATACCGATTGTCATTCGATACCGATATGTTTTAGACGATATTTTTTTGTATCGAGTACTAGAACTTCAATATCTTATCCCATTTGCGAAAAGAAATTACATGCCAAAAAATATTTTTAATTTATTATCGATATTTTCGATATCGAGTACTCGATTATTTTAGAGCGCTATTGCGAATGAGTACCAATATCGATACTCTCGCTGCGATATCGTGTCCTAGCTCTGGCAAGAAAGCCGAATATTCAAGTTGTTCTATCTACATCTACGCAAATCGGGATGGGCTGTATTTGATATTTCAAGACCGATAGGAGTGTAAAAAAAGAGCATCGAAATTTAGATACCACTTATCATAATTAAACGACAGGTACTTTTTGACGAGCTTTGACCCTTTACTCGTTAATTTTTTTTAAATAATAAAAATCGTAATTTAGCGCTTAAATCTTATTGGTTGATATTTGGCCGAACTTCTCCTATAATTTGTGATGACCATGCTGATGTTTTGACACAAATTGCAGGATCTGCATTTTTATGCCAATTACGAATGGCAGATAATTTTGATAATTTTTGTGAGATTTTTTGTTTATGGTAGACATACACTCGGAGGTTTGGCGTTACCTGCCGAGGGTCGTCCGCTATTAGAAGAATAAAACTTTTCTATAGTTTTCGATGTTGCTTGCCTGGGCCGGGATTCGAACCCTAAACACTCCGAGTGAAGCACACAAACAATGTACACTTGGCTACGATGGTCTTCTTTTCTTAAACTAATTGAAAAAAAAATACAGTTCAATTTACAACAGAAACCGTACAAAAACACAAACTTCGAGCTTTGCGCAGATTTCTATAAAATGCAACAAACATACCTTTAAAAAAAAAAACTTTTTAAACAGCATTTTTAGATTAAGCGTAAGCAATTTTATAATGCATGTAATTTCAGTATAAAAAAGTGCAAGTCTTAATTTGCTAAAAATTTCAACCGATTTTTGTTATCAACGCAAATTTTAAATTTTTCAAACTTGTATCGTAGAATTTAATGAGCTATAAAACTGCAAACTCAAAGTTTTCTAAACAGTCGGTTTGTATGAGACCAGCTGTGCTAAAAGTCAAAGCGAATTTTGGTGAGGTCAAAGGCGCAGGCAAGTCAGGTGGATCTCGTAAAGGGGTCAAAAATAGGGTTAACTCCTTTGGACTTCCCCAAAACGTTGTGGCGGCTATAGCAGCTAAAGGCCGTTCAGGCGACCACCTTAGATAAGGTAAGGCGCAATTTCAGTGGCCGCTCAGTACTACCGCAGCTCTAAAACTGTGAAAGGGCGCATCACTCAGAGTAGCTGATGCGGCGGAAGGGCCCAAATCACTTTTTTATGTAGGCCACTTCCCTGAGCCAGCGTCCAGCCCGATTGCAGAAATCCTCGGCCTGGTGGAGGGCCAAAATGTTGGGATGAGAATTGGTATATTATACATATATTTTACCTAAAAAAGGCAATCAGCGAAGAAGACTTATACTGCAAAATCTCTACTTTTTGAAAAAGGTAACCCTCTTGGACTTTTCCTCCTTTACGAGTTTTTACCTAAATATCTAGAATACTGCAATACTGATTCCATATTTTCACAAATGCTTCCTTACTGCAGACGCAAATAACACACACGGAAGAGCATTTTAATCTACTAAATATGACTTTAAGCTAAGTTACAAATATTACACATGTTTACATCAGAGCAAAAAAAAAAAGAAGCAAAACGCCACAAAAAAGAAACAATTAAAGCACACACAGCAAATGAGTTATTCAACCGCTTAAGCTTGTAATTCGAATAAAAAACTCATTTCGCAGTAAAACCACAACATTCAGCTATACAGCACAAATGCAACTTGCCCGAGACTTCAATTCCAATTCAAATTTCCACATCAGTACATTAAATCCAATTCAGAATGAGAGTTGACATCGGTATATAGTACTATGAGAATGGAGAATGGATATGCAATGTGCCAGAAGTGTCAGCATGTATGTGTGTGTGTGTGTGTTTTATGTGTGGTGCAAAATAGCACAAGAAGAACTGTTGAAGAACTAATAGGAGTAGTGGAAAGCAGTGAGCAGCCGCAAATCGCGGAAGGATGCATAAAAATATGTAAATCATATACACAGCTATATGCATTTGTAACTGAACGCGGACCATTCCAATATACGCACAAATCCTTTTCAGGCATGAACGAAAACATATGTACAATTTCACATACATACAAAGACATTTAGACATTAGCATATGTGTGCGGTTAAATGTGTAACCTACCGTACATGGCAAATGCGTATTTTCATTGCCGAGCGTGAATTTATTTGCCGACATTTCAGTATCTATTTAGCGCACACAAGCCTTTCTAGTGATGGGGTAGGAAACCGATTAATCGATTAATCGAAAGCACTCGATTTCATAAATTATACAAAATCTTTCATTTCTTAAACCAATTCAAACTAACATTGCGAAATATAAAGTACAGGGGTTTTCAACAGGAACGCTACAAAAGTTTTTTTTAAATAAAACAAAAATTAAATTCTTTATTCCTGTGAAAGTACATTCGATGCCATTATGTATGGAATTCGATTTCTTTTGCATGGGCACCACGGGCACGCTTGCAGAAGTCCAGACGCTGAACCCAAATTTCGACGGTTTTCAAGCATAAATCGGCCGATCGGACGAAGTTCATCAATCGTCGCTGGCTTGTTGGCATAGACCATCGACTTGACGTAGCCCCACAGGAAAGAGTCTAACGGCGTCAAATCGCACGACCGAGGCGGCCAATTAACTGGGCCATTTCGTGAGATAGCACGTTCACCAAACTTGGTTTTCAATAAATCGATTGTGACATTCACGGTGTGGCTTCTGGCGCCATCCTGTTGGAACCACATATTGTCCAAGTCCATATCATCTAATTCGGGCGGTAGCGATTCCCATTCACAGTAACGTGCCGGTCTTGATCATCATGAAAGAAGTACGGCCCAATGACGCCGCCGGCCCATAAACCGCACTAAGCCGTAATTTTTTCGGGATGCAATGTTGACTCAAGGAGTACGTGAGGATTGCTGCCTGTCCAATAACGCATATTTTGCTTATTGACGAAGCCATTCAGCCAGAAATGACGACGACCATAAATTGGACGTAGCGCTCTTAAAGTTGAGGGCATTGACTCCGAATTTCGGTAGTAAATTTTAATAATTTCGACTCGTTGTTGGATTGTATATCTTTCCATGATGAAATGGCAAACCTTACTGAAGAGAAATGTCAAAAGAGCGGGAGAGCGATTTGCTGTCACTATCGGTCTACTTTTGTAGCGTACCTATTGAAAAACCCGTTACATGTTTCACTTATTTCTTTTTATTTGAATTCTTTCATTTTTCTTACCATATTTATTGCAGCACTTAAAACAATAATGGAACAAAACAGTAGACAGAATCCTCCATGAACTGAAATGTTTTGGAGAGATAATAATTGAATACGCCGATGATATTCTAATAGCACCTATCAACTCTGCCCGATTTACTTCAAAGATCTCTCAACAAACTCTCTCTGCGGCGCACCAGGCGAGAACTGTTAAGACGTACCTGGTGCTCTTCACTAGGAAACATAAGACATTGGAGCCGAGATATCTAGACCTCTTATTGGATAGAATACTAAATTTTGGACTCAATATTGCAGATAGAAGCAGCCGCCATAGCCAAGTGTGTAGTGTGAGTGCACGTCATTCGGCCGGTCTCGTATGCAAACACTGGCCATGGAAAGCAACATCAAAAATTATAGAAAAAGTTGTATAGTTTTGTTAGCGGTCGCCCCTCGGCAGGCAGTGGCGAACCTCCGAGGATATTTTTGCCATGATGAAAAAACTGCTCTCAAAAGTCATTTGCTATTCAGAGTCAGCAAAAAGCTGTACGTCCCGCAATTTTGGTTACAACGGCAGTGGTCAATTGATGATGGTGTTTTTTCGATTATATTTTCATGAGAAGAAATCATTAACCATAATAAAATAATCGATTATAACCGGTTATTCGATCAATCGTTCCATCACTACTCCTTTCATCCTCTTACTTGTCTGTCTGTCTATCTATCTGTCTGGTCTGACAGACCATTGTTAGAGCTCACATTTGCGTTTGCGAAAATGAAAAACTCGCCAAATGCGCGTACATTTTCCTAAACGACGCATACAAGTACATAGCTTCACACACACACACATACACATACGCGTCGCTACAAATACACTGCCAGCTACAGACATTCGTACGCGTTTACACGCTTTTACCCGACTTAATCCTTTTTACGCGCATAAAAGGATTTGAAATTGAAATTTTGTTGTTTCTGTTTGTCGCCTGTGAGTTGTGCCAGTGTGATGAGCGATTTACGCGCCTTCCTTGTACTCGTCAAACCTCGAACTACACACTTTTTGCTGCTTGTTTTTGTTTTGGTTTTCGTTTTAATTTTTAGTTGTTGGTGTGTTTTGTTTTTTTTTTGTTTTGCTTTGCCTATAACTGTGTTGCTGTTTCTCATACGACATGGTTTTGAATTTTACATTTGCATTTGCACTCCTTGGGGACACAACTCATCAGACAGGCCTTACATTCTTATACACTCTAATGTAGATTGACAACAATGACAAGAGTGAACAAACAACTACAATGGCAAACAGAAATAAATAAATAAATTGTGACTGATTTGTTTGATTTGTTCTGTTCTACGTTGGGCGCAGCTGATTTGGTGACTAAATTTTTATGCAGCGGTAAAAAAAAAAAAAAATATTATGGCCTTTAATGCTTTGCCAGTAAATGGGTGGATGAGGGTTAAAGTTAAATTATAATCGGATTACGCCAGGAAATGCTGTATAAAATTACGCTATGCGGGTTGTTGGGCGCAAAACATTACGGATTTACGTAAAGATTTTTATTAAGTACATTTTGCCATCACAATGCAGTACTGCATTTTTAAACAGTATACTTTACAAATACATAGTAGATGTGTAGGTATGGACTAAGACTGTGGTCCTACTGGACAGATATTCTGCCATTTTCCGCACATCAGGGATGGACTCAAGCGGACTGGTTTTATGTGCCCGAACCCACCTCGAAATTTCAAAGTTATTCAAAAATTATTAACGAGTTTTAAAAAACATTCAATACGCTGTCAATGAGTGCTTGGTAATATTTAATTGCATTTATTTATTTTTTATTCAGGTACTTACTTCCAAATGTAAAAACTTCCGCCAAATTTTTCTGTACTTCCTTAAAATTGTTGCCTGGAAATTTGCTCACTTGTTTTTTTTTTAATCAAAATTGCAACCACACTTGGTAGACAATGAAGTAAAGAACTTGTCAATGGACTAGATAAATGTTTGTTGTAAAAGGCGGCACTTATTATTACAGCCTAAAACTAGGCAATTTTATTGTGCTTATAAACATTTTTTTTCCCAACGAAAAAAAAATTTAATTTCAATAATGAAAGACGATACGGAACTGCACGAACTTCTGGTAAACGCATGAACACCAGAAAATTCTTTTATTTTTCCAGTAACTGAAATAAACAAGAAGAATTTAAAATTCCAATTGGCATGATTGGGATCAGCTGCCAAAGATGGAGCATACTGCGAAAGGAGTGCCTGAAAATGTCACCAGTTTTGTGACAACTGGCTGCAAGATTGGAAAGAAGGTAAGTATTAGAAAATTCAAAGGAATACCTAACGAAAAAATATCACCTGGATGCCTTTGCGCAGTACTTCGAACTGATATTTCCAAATAAGCGAAACAACATCGAAAGGGATATTGAACAAAGCCGCAAAATAATTTCAATTTTTGTTGCCAAGAAACGCAAGATGCCACAACTTTCTAGACTAATTCGATACTTATAAATTTTTGTCAGTATTATAAGGTATTCTCAAAATCGATAGCTTTAAATACCTATAACACAAAAGACTGTCCATAGCGGAAGGAAAAAAATAATAATAAAGTATTCAATTAATAGAGGTTCATCAAATCATAGACAAACAATTGGTTGAAGCTCTAAAATGAAGTACGACAAGTTTAAAAAATGAGATATGTATTATTCATATTTTTTAACATATCCAATCGACTTAATTTTTTATAAAACCTGAATTCTGTTATTACAGCTAATGCGGAAAGATATCTCTAGTGAATTCTTACAATTCCATAGAACTTCGAAACATTTTCTAGCGCAGACAACTACACTAAATTCAACTCCCACAATTTAGTTTACTAGAAAGCGTAGAAAAGTGCAACTTATTTAAGTGAGCCATTTTATTTATATATTTATGTATTTCGGCACATAATAACGTTAAATTTAGCATTCATGGAAAACCCAAGGCAATCGCCTGATGGTGCACATCGTAATCTAAGAAATACACAAATGATATATGTTATGTATTTATTATTATTTAGGACGTGGAATATGAAATGAGCATCGCCAGGAGACTACTTCCACCATCTTAGACACGAATAATATTAGGTTGATCGAAAATTTGAATTTTTGAATAATGATTTCTATTTGCACGACGAATTTCATTTAACTCAGAAAATTTTCAAAAATAGAGTTCTTTTCTGCGTGAATACGAAAGGGTCATTCGTAATGGAAAACAAAAATCCTGGCGAGACCGGAAAACCTCTACAGCAGAATCAACTCGCTCCGGCTGTATTTTGTTTATGTCAAAAGCGCTTTCAACCCTCAACAGGGCTGATGCGATGTGGTAATTCTGATAGCGGGTCGTTTCCTTTCCTTGATGTGCGAAATCATGGAAAGAACGTTTCCAAAATTAAGTAGAAAGGCAAAAGGTTGTAGCCTTAGATTAAAACCACATATTGCTCTTCACGTGAAAATACCAACCGCCTACTTTCAGACCACCAAGCCTAAACGGCCGACAATTTGCTTAATAATCCTGTGCCAAGTTTTTGTCAGCTTTAGCCCGCATTCGTTTAACAACCTTTAGGAAGTCCTTTTCGTGATAAGCAGGTATCTAAGATCGAGATCTACAACATAGTAGATGTCGTTAACATATCTGAAAGCAAGCCCTTTTATTATTCAGTAGATTTTGTCGAGTTTATGGCATCAAAGCGGTAGTATTTTTTTTTACTTGTGCCGCATGGGTCGCACTCATTTCATTTACATTTCAAAGAAACTTATAGTCCCTTAAGAGCTTTTTTTTTAGTGCCAAGCTTCGCACTTTTAATTATTAATTTATTTACTTACGATTTTAGGGTTATGTTGAAGAGACTCATTACTGGTTATACTAATTTTTATTCCCACAGGCAGATTCCTTGAGTCACGTATCTGTTTAATAACTCTTGCATTCCTCAAAGTACGATTGAACTTTTCCCTAGATACAAAAAATACGATTAACAGAATTCAAAGACTTATCTAAGCTAAGCCGGTTGCATAGAATTAGCAAAAGTGTTTGCATATTATAGAAAAACTGAGCAAGCAATTTTAAAGAAAACACAAAATGCCCCTATTAAGTAAATTGCTTGAAAAAAAACCTTGGTTGATCACCCTATTATGCTTGTATTTAACTAGGACTATGGGCCAGTTATATTTATTTGTGCACAGATGATGATAATTCACGAAGACAAGTCGCGAGAGAATGATACTGTTCTAATAATTCTTTAGTAATGAAAGTGGTTAATCTCAAAGCACACTACTACGTTGATGACGATTTCAAATCAAATAAATATTTGAGGTTCACTTGGTTTAAGTTATTTCCCAGTTGGTTTCCAACCGCTAACCTGCCATTTCCGACACAGCGGGATTCAAACAGAGCTCAGCTAGGGCAAAGTCAATTTGTGTTCATGCCTCTCAAAGGCGGTTTACTGTTATCTGTAACTGTGTGCGTATGCGCAATATATTTTCGATTTAATACTCGTACTCGTACTCGTACCATTAAAATTATCCATGCAGGAAATCATTAAATTATGATTGCTAAAAGAAGTCATAACAAATTCACTGCGCAAGAAATGTTAAAAAAAAAAAATTATGTGAATGGATGAAGAAATTAAAGGAGAGAAGAAGCCGGTAGAAGCTGCTGTGTTTCATTATGATGCGACAGTGCGTATGATAAACAAATTTACTGCCATAACCAACAACAACACAAACAGTTAGCAACGGCTAAAAACCTCTAAGGGATAAGCATTACAAAACGACTACTACACTTTATGGATGGAGAATGTGCGACGGACGGGGGTGTACAAAGCACTCACGCGCATTTGAAGAGTTGTAGTTGGATGTAGCTGGAATGAGGAAAAATTATTGCATGGAATAAGTCCGATACCTGCGGGGGATGAGCTTTATAAAAAGCAAAAAAAAAAAAAACAATATAAATGAGGCACTCTGCTGATTAGAACAAATGTAAAAGTAAAATAAAATAAAGCAAAGAAAAAAATTGCAAAGAAAATGGAGACTAAGTATAAATTTGATTTGAGTTGAAAGAAAAAGACAGCGTACTGTAGAAAACATAAATAAGTAAGTAGAGTGTTTTCGCAGCATGGGAATGCAGGTGCGTTTTTTTTTGTCAAATTACATAAATTATGTTTGCACACTCTGTGGAATATAATCATCGAATTTTCAACAAGCAATGCATAATAGCTAGAAAAACAAAATCAGCACACAATTAGTTAGAGGAATTTGAGTTTATCTACACACTCTGCCGTAGTTAGGAGTAGAGCAAGTGCAATTGAAAAAGATCGGACATGACATATGGGTAGCATATAAATAAATGTTAAAGAGTGTAGTTTTATGTGACCAAATCAACATCAAGCAGCTCTCAATATTTAGTTAAATATCACTGACTAATCATGAAATAGAAATCAACAGACTTATTCAAAAGAAATTCATCTAAACTATGACTTTGAAAAGACGACATTGTTCAGCTGTAGAGAGGCGTAAATCAAAATGTTATCCCAGTTCAGGCAAAGCAAACTATTTATAAAGTTTTCGGTATACCATTTTGCATTTATTATAATGTTATCCTAAAGTGGTCTTCCGATTCCATGGAGCAAACGGACAAGACAAGACATCTACTAACACCAAGTCTCTATTTTTTGTCAATCACTTTCTCGATATACATAGCTGCAGGCGTATAAGTAAAATTTGATACATGGTGTATATTTTAAATACATTTTCTATACACTACAAGCTTGAATTTTATACGCAAGAAAGTTGGCGAAATCAAAAGTAAAAAAAAAGTAATCATTATGTGGAAAACTACGCGAAAGAAATTGTCAAAAATCAACGGTGGTTTTTCACTACCTGAAAATTTGCTGAACATGGTTTTTTTCTATATTTTTATAAAAAATTTAAAAATCATATTTACCATGAAAAATGTTGCTCAACATTCAAAAAGTATCACCATATGTATATCAAATTTTGCTTCACATCTAGTGTACACTCACTGTAATATATTTGGTGAGAGGCAATGGGTGGCCTTAGACCAACAAAGCTCTTCGGCTATTCCTTTTATAGAGGCGCCGTAAGCTGATTGAGCAGAGCGGGTATAATACAGCTCTTCAGTTGCATCATCTCTGTCATATTGAACTGCTTTCAACCTTGCACCAGAAATGCTCGTTTATACTTCACACACAAAATATTGACAATGTCGTCCTTTAATTGTTATGTACGGGGCTATCAAGCATCTTATTGTTTTCATCAGAGAGTCGCACAAGTTCTTGAGCGCAAGCTTTACTATTATAATTTTTTTTAAATATATTTTTAGTTTTCTTATCCATTTATTCTAAATGCTGCCCTGTGCCTATTATGTTGCAAAAGGAACATCGCTGGTTTTGTGCCACTGTCAGCGTCAATGAGTGTTTATCATTTTCGAATCTAATGCCTAAGTTTAAATATTCAGAAATTTGTTCGTTTCAAAATTGCATATTCAATTGGTAATGACAGTTATCCAAATTTATTCAGAAAAATAAATAGTCGCTAAGTTAAAAGCTTGGAATTTTTCCGATTTCTTTCATATGCCCATGAAAAATTTGATTTTCGGAAACATTTTTAGTCCATGCAGATGGGAAAAATACGAACCCATAATTAGCGCACATTTGCTAATTAATAGAAAACTTGTAATTGGCAAAAATTCAAACTTGGGAATTATTTTACTCATATTGTTCATAACTAAATTTTGAGTTATAAGCTACAATACGAGCAAAGCTTGTGTAAATTAAACTCTAACAAAGGCCTTGAACTCGGTTGCTATTTTAGCTTTGGGATCTCAATCAAAATATTTTTAAAAATCACAAATAGAATTTCAGTTAGCAGAAACATTATTTATCTTTTTTAATTTATTTTTATTTTTTAATCCCTATTTTTCCTCGTCTTAAATAAACTTCACGAAAAATGCAGTGTAAAATACACGACCAAATTATTTTTATCTTGAAGTTTATCTCTGCTTTTCTTTCTGTAATTGCTTAAATTATTTTTAATCATTTATGCTTAGAAAAATTGTTACTAGTTATTAAAATGAAATTATTATTTTAACTACGCAGGCCAAGTTGAATGACTATGGTATTCAGGCGTTTGTCATGCGTTTTCCTTTGAGATATCACCTATCACAAAAATAGTATATTCTTTTGCTTAATAACCGACATCCCCCATCATTGCATTGAAAATTTTTGAATATTCCTTTATAGCCCGTCTATTTGAAATTTTATCTAAAATCGGAGACTTCTAATCATAGAAAAATACCCAAAGAAATAACAAAGCGTAAAAATTCCTTATAGATACGACGAGCATCAGATGATTTATAAAGAACATTTTAGTATGCCAGTTTATAAAACTAGTAATGTCACAATTTCGTTTTTGGTAATTTAATTTTTATTTAAAATAATTCTGAGTATGTATGTATGTACATATGTCTGTGATTATGTGAGTGAATGTACACATTTTATATTAAATTAAATACAAACAAAACATTTAGCAAAACAAAGCCAAACAAACAGCTGGTAACGAGTTGATGTAAGTCAGCGTCACATGTAGTCTAACAAAAAGTTGCTTAAGTTGTAATGAGATGCAAACAAAGTGACAGGCAAAACGAATGTGTTAACAGTTACGCACACACTTGCAACACACATGCACTTCTTCTGTTGTGTGTGTGTAGAATGTAGAATCGTCGTCAGTGAATTCTAAAGTGGTATGCATACATTTTCAATTTTAAGCCATTTCACTCATCACTTCATGTTCTCCATAATGCTGCACTCTGTTTCCGTTCATTTGGCAAATTTTGTAGCATAAGACTTAATGTAACTTTTTTCAGTATCACACGATTTAATAATTAGGCAATGCAATTTCTTGCGAGCATTTGTGCAATGGAAAATATTCATATAAATAAAAACTCGCTATTTGAATATCATAATTAAAAACAGTAGTGGTTTTCTGCTGCAATATACCGCTATGCTTCCAATACACATGAAATGAAAAGTTAAGCCAATCCTCTTTTTCCCGTCCTTCTTCTTATCATAGCATTACATACTTCCAAATTCGTCCATCTTCTTGTATTTTATATTTTTTGACGCTGTTAGACAGCGTGGAAATTTAGTCCAGTGGTCTTAGAGTAAAACTTATTTATTGTTCGCGATTTCTCTTTTCAACATTTTTTCCTTTATCGTGTTTTTTGCCTTGGAATTTCTTAGCAGCTTACGATTTATAATATGCACTCGCAAATATTTGTTCAGACAAAAAAAAAATGCGTTTTTATAGCGAAAGGGAATAGCGAAAAGCTCTTCAAATATTTAACGAAGTTTTGCAGGGTTTCGCAATGTTTTCGTTTGTTGATTTTTTTCGCTCATCTTTTTGTTTTTTTTTTCTTCTGGTTTTTGTTTTTCGCAGTAAATTGATTTCAAATTGAGATTTCGCCAAGTGAATGCTGGTTTGAATAGTTCAGCGACTTCACTGCTCATATCTACTACTACTAGCACTAACTTTTGCTCCCCCTTTTTTCATTCGTTTCATTCTCAAACGATTTGCAACTTTGTTGATTGTTTGCTTAAATTGCATTAGGGGCAAAGAATCTCATTTACAAATTCTTGTTGACTTTCTTTTGTTATTAATTTAACTGTGTGCTTTGCTTCTGATTAACTTAAGGTAACATTTATCTTTGTTTATAGCAAAACCAGTAGCGGAAATCGGATTTTCATAGTATATATGTATTTGTATTGGTGCAAAATGCATATTTGATTTTTGGTTTGCTGATAGATTTGCGTTGCTGAACAGTTTAGCTATAGAAGAATTGATTGCGCCGACTATATATTGCCCTGTGAAGTAAATTAGTAAAAAAAATTTAATATAAAAAAGCAGCAATTTTCGTGTACTTTCGATTTTTTTACAGCTTAGAATACTTCGAAAGCTCAATGTTGTCCAACCGATAGGGGTAAATTTTTATAAGAGTTGTTCCGTATAATCAAAAACTGACACAAAAAAATTTGATAGACGCTAGGTGTCGCAGTAGTAGAGATATTCGTATTTGTGTTCTTGGCAAATGTCGCTGTCTGCGAAAATGGCATAACTAGTTTTATGTGTGTTTCGGAAAAAATATTTATAATTTTTTTGTTTTTTGTAAAAAGTTAAAAAAAAAAAATTTTAAATTTTTTATTTATTAGTACACAAAACACATGCACATATTTACGCGATACAAATGTAAAACAATATTTGTAAAATCACTCTTAATAGGGACTGAAAAAATATTTTTACTGCATATCGGTTATCAGGCAATTTGAAGAATAAACTATCGAAAATCCGTTTTAGTGGCAACCGCAAATGTAGTTTTATTGCAACGTGAAAAATAAATCTTTGAAAAAGAGCAACAAATTCATTTTACATTGCAGTCATAAGGTAATATAACAAATGAACGTTGGAAAATAACTTTTATTGCAAATTGAAATAATTATTTTATGCGTAACAGTTATCAGACAATTTAAAAATAAATGTTGGAAAGTAACTGTTATTGACAAAGGAAATATATTCCACCTGCATAATGCCTATCAGGCGAAATAAAAACTAAACGTCGAAAAAAAATCTTATTGGCGACGGAAAAAAAAATTATTTTAGATTACAGTTGTCAGGCAAGATACAAAGTGATCGCTGGAAAATAACTATTATTGGCACCCAAGAAAATGGTAATCCTGCGTGGCAGTGGAAAAATATTTTTCCAGCATAACAGTTATCAGAAAATATAAAAAAAACCAGGAAATAAATTCTATTGGCAATTGGAATATAATTATCCTGCATAACATTTATCAGGCAATGTAAAGAAGTTGGGAAATATCTTTGATTGGCAAGTGAAAAATATTTCTCCTTGCGGAAAAAACTTTTTATTAGCAACAGGAAAATTTTAATTGCATGACTGTTATCAGGCAAAGTAAAAAAAAAACTTTGCAAAATAACTCTTACTTGCAAGGTATAGATATTTTTCCTGCATAACAGTTATCGGGTAATGTAACAAATTTGGGAAATAACCTTTATTGGCAACGGAAAAAAACAAAGTGTTGGAAAATAGCTCTTATTGTGACACACAGAAAAAATATTTTCCCTTCGTAACAGTTATCAGACAACACAAAAAACTAACTCTGAAAAATAATTCTAATTAGCATTGGAACATCAATATTTTCCTATATAACAGTTATCAGGCAGAGTAAGAAAAACAAGTGTTATGAAATAACTTTTATTGACAACGGAAAAAATATTTTTTCTGCACAATAGCTATTATCGGCAAAATAAAAAAAAAGTTATTTATCATCTAATAACTGTTATATCGCTGACGTATCTACGTTCTATGTTTTTTTTTTAGTGTACTGTTTCATTGTGAATCAAACAAAAAAAATCATTGATTCATATTAAAAATAATGCTAAGGTGCATTCAGTTGCATTACATTCACAGCTCAGTTGCTTTCCTTTGTTTCGAAAAACTTTACAAGGAACGAATCAATCGGACGTTGTCTAATCAGATTTTATGAAGACGAAATTGTGTTCGAAGTTATCCATTGATTGTGTTTCGTCATAGTGCAAAATTTAAAGAATAATTGTAAAAATATACTGCCGTATTTATTCTTCTTCCGAATTAGGAATTGTTGGTTATAGTGACACTTATAAGTTAGTTAGTTAAATTTTTTATAGTCTGACTTAAATCCTGACATTCACGAGCGGCGAAAAAAACTGTAGAAAACATGGGTTTCGTGAACTTCAAAAGTGGGTTAATAAATGGTTAATTTTGTGAAGGCGTTGTGCAGAAATTAACCACTTTCTGCATATACTCAAAGTCGCCGTATATCTGACTTCCTCGCTCAACCGCATTGTATTTTTAAACTGAGAAACTGATTAGCCTTGGCTGACAGAGAACATGAACTACTGACGACTGTCGCATTTTTGTCCTTAGAGGATTTTGTGTAATTTATAGAAAATCTACCAAGCTGATATAGCATCTACCATTCTACCAATTAAAAAAATTTTTATATTAAATCTAACTGCATTTTACCAAAACGGGTTTCTTCGTGGGTTTCTTTAAAACTTAAGTCAAACACACTCTTTACACTTTATACTACTTTATATCATGAGCTACCGCATCAGCAGTGATTTAAAATCGGAAGTTCTACCATATGTACTCGTATTAAGTGTGTGCGTATTTTTTGGTGTTCTTGGCGTCAGTGTTGATGTCTGCAAGATGTTCGCGCTTCGTTACACTTAATTTCTGCAAATTTTTTGGCAGCTAGCGCCTGTCACATTCATTGCTTTACAACCAACTTAAGTAACCATACCTACTACAATTTATTCGTTGACGTCTACTTGGACGTCTTGTAATTTTCTTTTCGCTAAATTTTTTAGGAAGCAATCCGCATCCTTGAAACATCTTAACGTATGCCATTTACAATTTGCCAAATGCAGCTACTTAGTATTGGTAATAAAATGGTGGATGGCATCGCTCCTCTCAGCCCAAACAGCTGTGCCAAGCAGACGTACACTTAGCCGATCACAATAATGATGTTAGTTGTATTGCTAAAATTTACGTTTGCATTTGCTGATGATGATGATGATGATGACAACGGTGCTAATAACATTCAACGTAATTGTGAACAAATGCAATAATTACAACAAAAATGTGAAGGTAAATGTTCAGTTGGAATTTAAAACGACGTCACGCTTTCACGAATCAAGGCACACGTCGCTTGCCTTGCCAGCTCACCTGAAAACTGGCACGCAGCATTCAATACAGCTTGTTCAGCCAATACAACCCCCACCTCAGCCAACGCTACACATTCGGTTTTTGCTCCTTTCTTAGTCAGTTCCATCGTGTTGGCTCCCGCTTGACAGTTCACCTTTGTACGTCTGGGTGGTGGGTGCCAGCCAAGTTCACTTGGGAAATAAAATGAGAGGAAGTCCTTAGTATTTACACATACATACATACATACGAACATAGATGTGTATGTGTGCACCTTATGTGAAATGTGTAGTATAGCAATCTGCAGTGGCAATCTTGGCTCCTTGTACCTGTGCAAAGAAATATCTGTTCAGTTAATATTTAATGACCAACTCAAGGCAAGTGTAATTGCAAATGTTACGTCGTTGAATTATCTTCCTCGTTCGTTATCTGCATGCACCTTCATCTTAAATTCGTGCTCTACCTTTCGGTTCATATTTTATTTGCATTTACCTCTTCCTGCGTGGCAAGTAAAGCAATCTACGGCCATACTGCAAATGGAAGCCAATTGAATTTAGTTTGATATATCGAAATTGCTGATAAGATTTGAAAGCGATGGAAACGAATACAGAATTTTTGCTCTAAATGGAGCCTGAAATTTCATTTAAACTGATTTTTATGTAGTATAGACGCATGTAGTTAATATGTTTATAAATATATTATGAATATTAACCAATACGGAGAGGTTTTAATCAGGAATGAGTCTGAGCATCTATGAAATGCTTAAATGGGAAAGTTAGCGTGTGTGTGTGTGTAAATATATTGTTACCTTTTCATGTTCAAACGGCTGGTTGGAATTGTATGAAATTTAGCACTCAAATAGCGTATACCCTATATTAACACATAGGCTATATTTTTGGAATATTTTGGAGAGTTACCAGCTGCTAAAAAAGTTATAGTCATTTAAATAAATAAGTTAAATTTCATAATGCCTTGACAGATCTGGATACGAGTCGCAACATATATGTATAGTCCGTTATAGGGGTTACAACAGAATTGGTTTTTTAAGGGAGTTGCCACCTGTTTAAAATATAAAATTTTATTAAAATAATGAGCGAATTCTAATGTGGCAATATGGGTATCAAACGAAAAAGGATAAATAAAGCTTCATTTTCCCATTCCAAATGTATTGAAACAATGCTGCCAGCTGTTCATATGCAAATTAAATTAAGTTAAGAAATAAATAAGTTAAGAAATAAACAAGTGTCAAACCGAATGCATTAGGGAAGGCTAAGTTTAAAAAAATATTTTTCGAGTCAAATCAAATAGCGAAATATGGGCGTCGAACGAAGACTTTACTTTGCAGACACCGTTGGAAGGAGTTACCACTTACTTAAAGAAGTAAATTAAATTTTTATATTAAAAAAAAAAATTTATTATGAAAATATGTTTAATGAGTGTTGCCACCTGTTTAAACATATTGGGTTAATGGAGTTTCAAAGCTTAGTGAAATATAACAGTATTGCTCTGCAATGAAAGCGCTTATATGAAAAATTTGTTGATGAGAGTTGCCATCGTTTAAAAACCGTTGTTTGAAATTAATTGGTCAAATAGCGCCAATTCTACTACACTGCCAATGATTTGAAGTAGTTATTTTCGAGACAAATTTTTTGTAGGAGGTTGCCACATGTTTAAGAAAAATTATTCAAACAAAATTTGATTCCAATTTTTTTGATGCCATGGGATTCTCTCTTTGAGTTTTGTTAGTTGAGTTTAGCGAACTCAATAATATAAACTTTGGTTGACATTTCGCCAAATCTTCTGCTCCTCTGTTTCAGATAATAAAACCGTTTTATCAAAATTGTATAGAAACTGCTTTTATATTTATAAATATTTACTGAATTGTAATTTTTTTCATACTTTTAGTGTGTTTTCTTTGATAGCTTTTGTTCTTTTGCCCTACCGACGTTTTTATTACTGCATATAAAGAAAGCGTATAATTATCCCATAAACGCTTGGTAGCGCAATATTTTGTAATATTATCCTATTGTATGGCACATTACAGTAAATTGAGTCATCAACAAACTTCATTATCCATCCACACAGCTTAAACAGCAAACGAAAAGAAAACCAACAAGGGAAAAACGTACAGTGATTATTTTTTCAATATTCGCAAATATTTTAATGCAATTTTTTGCAGTAATTTTTTTTTTATAAAAATATACGAGGGTTGCCTTTCATATTTTGCGCCTTCGCAACACTACATGTGATTAGCTGTAATTAGATATTTTTATTGTAAGGTTTGATATTTTTTGGCATAAACTTGCATATAACGTTTTCACATACGAGTTTTATTTGTGTTTATTTATAGTGAGTTTCAAAATTCATATTGCCTAAAAATGGAATTATCCCGTGAACATTTTCGTGCGATGATTTACTACGATTTTCGACGTGGATTATCGAGACAGGAGTGCATCAATCAACTTACTTCTACTTTTGGTGTTGAATCACCACACTTGGCCACTGTGAAACGATGGTACAACGAGTTCCTACGTGGCCGCCAATCTTTGCAGGAAGAATTTCGTGAAGATCGTCCAAAAACGGTGGTTGTGCCAGAAACAGTCGATGCTGTGCGTCAATCGATAATACAAGATCGTCAAGAGACATATCGCGAGATAGAGGCATCCTTGGCCATTAGTGGGACTAGCATACATTCAATATTGCATGAACATTTGGTCGTAAAGAAGATTTGTTCTCGTTGGATACGGCATAATTTGACAATTGCCCAAAAAAGACTCGTGTCGATTGGTGTAAAGAAATGTTGAAGAAATTTAGCCGCGGTGGATCAAAGCACGTCTATGATATCGTAACAGGTGACGAATCTTGTATCTATGCATATGAGCCGGAAACAAAGCAGCAATCGACTGTATGGGTGTTCCAAGACGGGCCTAATCCATCAAAAGTTGTTCGCGCAAGAAGCACATCAAAGCAAATGGTCGACTGTTTTTCGGAAAATCTAGTCATGTCGCAACTGTTCCACTAGTTAAACTTAAAACGGTCTATTCTGAATGATATACAACCATTTGCTTGCCAAAAGTTTTTGGAGAATTAAGGAAAACCAACCGCCGAAGACAAATCATTCTTCACCAAGACAATGCGAGCTCTCACGTATCGATTCACACAAGAGAGTTTTTGAGGACTCAAAAGGTCGAATTGATGGGTCATCCGCCTTACAGCCCTGAATTGGCACCTAATGATTACTTTTTATTCCCGAACATCAAAAAAAAGAAGCGAGGTCATCGTTTAACAACGCCTGAAGGAGCTGTAGAAGCCTTCAAACAGCTCGTTTTAGAGGTATCCTCTTCTGAGTGGCTAAAGTGCTTTGAAAATTGGTTCAAGCGAATGCAGAAGTTTACTGACTTGGATGGAGAATATTTTGAAAAACAATGAAACTATTTTCCTTAATATTTGACTGTGTTTTCATTATTAGGCGCAAAATATAAAAGGCAATCTTCGTAGCGCATCATGATACATAGAATATTCTGTTTTATACAATTTTCCCAAAAATTCAAAGAATCGTAAAAAAATGTTATTGAATTTTAAAAAGTTTCAATCAGAGTTTTTAGAAACTTTTAGAGTATGGCAGTTTATAATTCAATATAATTTTTAAGTGGAGTATACTTTTCAAGTGGCTAGTAGCTTTTTTCTGCACAATTTCTTTCATATTATGCATGAAAAAAATTATAATTTTTTTTAAATTTAGAAAAAACATACTAAAAGTCAACGGTAACTTGTAGCTACATGCCACTTGCGATTTTTTATACTAAAACTGAATTGCTTACAAAACTATTTAGAAGAAAAGTTTCTGAAAATTCTGATTAAAACTTTAAATTTTTAACTTTAACAAATTCCATGGCATTGTTTTTTTTTTAACTTGTTAAATTTTTCTGAAGTCCCTGTAAAGTTTGAAACCATGATTTACATGATTTTTGTTAAATGAACTATATCTCTATCTTTGTTTTTTCTCATATGTATAAGCGTCACATCGTTAATTTCGTGACGCAATTCGAATCGATCTTTGTTACGCAATATTGACGCGACGTTCATTAAGTGATGTAAAGCATCACTCTCGTACCGCTCAATGAATTTTACTTCAAAAAAGTTTCATGAAAAACATTTGGAATATTTTAATAAAAAATCACTGTACGAGATTTGCTTAGAGCCACTGTATGTATATATGTAAGTGTGTATTAATGAATCGAAAAACGTGCTTCGAAGGAAGTAAATGACTTCAACAGTGATATGTGTCTGTAAGTAAATAAATGTATGTTAAGGTTTACTGCGTGCGAATGGCGAGAGCACGAACACCGGTAATTGCAATTTGTGTAGCCGAAACCATAAAAGAAATTCTGAACAACTCGAATGTGTAAACAATAATAACATAAAACAAAAAACTATAACAAAATCGTTAACGAAAATATGTTATTTGTGTAAATGTTTGAATAGCTACAAAAACAGCAAACGCAATGATGACAAGGACTGTTCGAGTTACACGCCAAAACGCCACAACGACAGTACTTCGATTCACTCCCCAAAACAAGCACATACCACCTACCTACCCTATTGCGAACTCTAACAAGAATCCGTATAACCTGCTGTAGACGCGCGCTCATCATAAAGCCACTCATACCCAGATCGTACACTCCAACGGTCAGGTCAGTTGCACAGCTGCGCTTGGCTCTACAGAGCGTCTTGCGCCGCCACGCCCTTACAATTCACAAGCACACCACACCCTATGTAGCATGGTGTACATTAATATTTGTGTATGTATGTATGTATGTATGTGCGTTTCAAATAGACAAAGGTCAGCGTGAGGTACATACATAGCTGAAATAGCAATAGGAAGAAGAAAAAGCAGATTCACCTGCCACCTGCCACTTCGGCAATGCAATGAAATTTTGTTAATGAACCCACTAAAGATTCATACCAGGGAGAGCGGTGCTCCAGTAACCGCTGCGTTTTAGATAATAGCAACATAAACCTTGCTACTTGACACTTGCTGTTCCACAAGTACATTTGTGTATGTATGTATGTAGGTATAAATTTATAAATGGATGTGTAAATGTGACGCGTGTCTGTCGCTGTGCATTCTAGCTGTATTAAAAATAAATAGTCCCTGTAGGGAATCTAAACATGAATGGTGGAATGTTCGCATTATTAAAATTTTAAATAAATGTTAAATGAAATGAAGGAAATTAGGGGAAAAGCCAAAAAAAATTAAACTAAATTAAGCATAGTAAAATAAAGAAGGTAAAGTAAGATGAAAAATAAGTTTAAAATGTTGAAAAAGTTAAATTTTAAATAATGTAAAAGAGTCATTTTAAATTGTTTAAAGAACCTCAAATAAAAAATATTGTCCATTACTTTAAAAAATTATAAGGAAAACATAATACAAAATAAAAAATATAATTAATGTATTAAAAAATTTAAAACACAAAATGAAATAAAATAAAACAAAATGAAATATAAAAACTACAATGAAAACACACAATTTTAACATTAAGAGTACTAAAAAAATGCAATGCTAAATTGAATAAAACAATGTAAAAAAAAGTTAAGCAAAAAAAAAATAAAATAAAATAAAATAAAATATAGAAATGTTAAATAAAGAAAAGTGAAATACTATTTAAAAAAACTAGAATAACACCTAAGTGAAAATTAAATAAAAACCAAAATGAAATTGAAATAAATTTGAAAAATAAAACTAAGAATAATAATAAAAGATTGTATGCAAAATAAAATGGAAAAGTATTTAAACAAATCCAAAAACACAACAAAATTAAATAAAAGAAATCCTTGTAATAATATAATATAAAATAAAATAGGGTATACTATTGTAATATAATTTCAAATGAGAAACTAGTAAAAAATAAAAAAAAACACAATTAAAAAAGAAAAGAAAATGAAACAAAAATATACAAAATAATAGCAGAATTTAAAATAAAATGAAAAAATTAACAAAAAAAAACACAAAAATAATTAAATTAAAAAGAACACAATTATAGAAAAACCAACTAAGTAAATGAAAATAAATAATAATTAAAAAAAAAATATACAAATGAAATATAAAACAATGCCTAGTACATAATGTAAACAATGTAATGTAGAAATATATAAAGGTACAAAACAATTAGCGCAACAACAAAGTATGCTTAAAATTTTCCACATTTTCGAACCTCTAAAAATTTGGACCTATTTAAGATTTTAAGAAGATTTTATAAAGAATTTGTACATATCTGAGATTTTCTCCAATTACTTTCTAGTCATTCTCGAGAAATTTTTAAAATCTGGTTGCTCATTTGCTTTAAAATTTACGCTAAAAGTATGTATGTATGTACCGAAATTAGGTACAATCTCACTGTTCATAAGATAGCGTCGATTTCTGAGTATTTTTCTTTTTGTTTCTCACTTATTACGCGTTCGTATTACTGTCTTAGGTTTTCATTTCGTATGGCATGTTTTATTCAATTTCTCATTGGGTTGGTGTTGTTTATTTTTCGCACTTACTCTCTTTTGACCTTTGTTCAATTCGAAACTCTGCAGCATTACTCCACCTGACTACGAATTGAGCCCTCTTGCCTTCACCTGCTCTGCCCAGCAAACTGGAGGGATGTATATTTTTGTTATTTTACTTATTGATGAGATGATTTTTTTTTTTTTTGACACACACAACCAGGTTTTTAACACATGGTACAACAAACAGCTGCCGTGTTACGAAAATACGATCGGATATGTATGCTGTGGCATTTGTCCAGTAGCAGGTGCCAAAAAATTATTCAATATACAAATACATACATACATACGAATGTACATACATACGTAGATGCATTTAGAAAATCAAATAAAGCAAAATATAATAAAACAAAAAACGAAAAAATAATAAACAAAATTAGTAAAACAAAACCAAATTGAAAGCAATTAATTAATTTTATAAGTAAAGCTTTTCATTTTTGGAAATAGAGTAAAATTAAATTTAGTAAGTGAATAAAAGTAAAAAATAAAGGTTTAGGAATTAAATTAAAACAACTAAAAAATAAAAAAACGTCAAATTTAAAAAATTATGTAAAAAGGAATTATAAAAGTTAAGAGGCAAAAATATACATTAAATCAAACACTGTAAAATAAAAAAAAGTAAAATATTATCGTTTAATAAAAAAAAATTTGAAAAAAATTGTTTTCTAATTAAAAGTTATAGAGCTCAATAAATAAAAATTACGTTAAACAAACGACGTAAAATAAAACAATTTTACTACATTTTATTAATTTATTTAAGAGAAATAACAGTTAAATAAAAATTAAAATAATATAAAACGAAAATATGTAATAATAAAATTTAATAAAGTAATTTAATGTCAATTATAATGATAAAAAGTAGAAACACTTAAAAATTAATTAGAATGGAATAACGTAATAGAAGATACAATTTAAATAATTTTATAAACAAAATTAAAAATACTTTAAGTGAAACATTTTACTCAAAAAAACCAATAAAAAATAAAAATTGGAATATTCATATGTATATTATTTTTCGGCGTGCTTTGATTAAACGATAACATTAATTTGTGAGCTCAAGGCCAGTGTATAAGGAAAAGTATATTGGAAAAAAACAACAACAGTCAGGAGTAGTAGAAATTATAGCTATTTCGGAGATCACCACATCTCCTCATCAGATTTCTTTCATGACTCCACCGGCATTCGAATTCACAACCTACGACTTGCTGGGCAAGTGGAATAATACAAATAAAACATAAATAAAAATAATATAAAATAAAATTAAAAAAAAGAAAATGAAACATACAAGAAAAAAATTTTTAAACTCAAAAAAAAAAAAAAAAAAAAAAAACCAGAATTAAAAGAAACAGCGTAAACAAAATAAAAAAATAAAAAAAGGCAAATAAAATAAAATAAATTAAAATAATTCTACTGTAAATAAAAGGAAATAAAATAATAATTAATAATAAAACCAAACGCCAATATACAAAAAAATATATAATGGTTAATAAAATGACAAAAATTAAGAACACATTCTGGAAAATAATATAAATTACAATAGAATGGAGTACCTAAAGTACAAGATATAAGTCAAGGTACAATGAAGTTGAAATAAATTATAAGAACGAAGTAATATTGAAGTGGAATAAAAAAATTAAATTAAATGAAGAATAAAAAAACGAAACTTCCTTGGAACACAAGAAAATTAAATTAAATAAAACGATACAATATAAAAAAATAAAATATAACAAAATCAAATAAAACAAAATAAATTTAAAAAAAAAGAACTAAAATTAAAACTAGTATTTCGCAAAAAGAAAAATAATATAAAAATAATAAATATGAAACAAAAATATAATGTATAATGTAAAAAAAAAAATTAAAAAAGACTTAAAAAAATTAAATATCAAAAAAAATTAATGAAATAAAACAATGTAAAATAAAAAAACTAAGTAAGTAAAATTAGTTTAAATAAATACATTTCAATAAAAAAATAAAGGAATTTTATTGAATAAGTTAAAAAATTGAGTAGTTTTGTAAATTATGTAGATATATAACAAAACAAAATTATATTTGGGCTTAAGAACTAAATATGTATGTGTTTGTATATAGATGTACTTATAAAAATATGACAGTATAGATCATAAATGAGTATGTGCATATAATCTAAGTAAATACAAGCTTACGAAACTGTTGAAACCAAAAATTGTGTGCGTACACATCGGCAACCGCATGCATTAAATTACTTCACATTATCATGCTCTCTGTTTTGCTCAGCTGATTCGTCGTTGCTTTGCCCTGAAATGGATTTGGTATGACAATTATCTAGATACAAATAATCCAAATAGTCGACTTCCTGCTTGCATATTTGCTCAACGCTGCGCTCTTACTCTCTTTCAAAAAAAAAAAATCAAAAAAAAAAAAAAACTCGCTCAATTGAATTCAAATTTATAGCAGCTACTGTTAAAGTTTGCTATAATTATTTGGTCTGTGGAGACTTTACTACTTGGGCGCAAAATTGTGTAGACATTTTTTCGTTAGCTATTTCGATTTGCTACCTTTCTCTTTTCTACTTATCCGGCGCTATGTACATACATATGTAAATATTTTCACATTTATTTTTATAAATTTTTTTCCTATGTACCTACATATATTTTCTACGCGCCGAACGCGCGTTTGTTTTGGCGCTTGGCCAAATGGCCAACGAAACGGCAAAATATTCAGGTTGTCCGTCAAGCAAACAACCACCAAACTGAATTCACCAGCCAGCCGGGCTAACCCAACGGTCATTCAGCGAGGCAGTTAGTCAGCTTTCCATGAGAACGACACGAATGTCGCCGCAATTGGCTCCTTGGTCAACGTTTTCGGGTTTAACGTTTTTCACGTTCTTCACGTTTGTGATGGCTATTGTTTATTATTGTTTTTGCCTCTATTGCTAAAAATAAGAATGAGATCGCACACAAAATTTAAAAATTTTACTCAGCAAGTCTGGTCATTTATTACAATTCTATTCGTTTGAATGTTTAGTGAATGCTCGCATTTTTTTCTAAATCATTTAAGTTGTAGAACAATTTTGCCATATGTTTCACAACTCTTTCACATTTTCATATTCACATAAATGGGAATATATCGATAATTGTGACCACTTACCTACTCAAACATATGTACAATATAGATTTAGGAAAGCAAGTACATATATTTTTTTTTTATTTGAAAATTGAATTAAATTCATAGCAAGTATTCGATAAGCGTAAACAATAATCTGTGACAGCTGCACTTAGCCAGGGTCAAGGGTTGCTTAAGTTGTATCTCAGTACGGGTTAAAAAAAAATTAACGCTCAGAGTCAGTTCATGATCTCCTAATGAACCTTGGGTGCAATTTAAGTTAAGGATGGAAAAACCTGCATTGGAAATCGCAACGCTTGATCTTGACAATTTTTGTTATAAAAAAGTGAAATCATAATGTGACAAATGACATATTTTCTTTCGATAAGTTTGTTTGGCAACAGTTTCGTCATTGCATTAGCCCATTTTCGAGTAGCAGCTTTAGACGTCTACCTATTTTAAATGTATTCACTTTAATTTAAAAACCAGATAATATTTATATTTTTGGTACTTAAAATTTTAAAATTAGCTTGCATAGGCAAAAGGAAAAATTGCATGCCGAAACAAAAAATTATAGATATTAAAGACAAACTAAGATAGGTATTGAAAAAATGCCGGACACTTGCTGCCTACGCAGGATTTTCTATAAAAACGAGGCAGGTATGGAGTGCTTTTCTTTAGGTTTTTTTTAGTAGCTGCACAAAGCATTTAAAGCCAAAAATTATGGGATTTTCCTTTCGGCTCAACTCACTAAAAATCTAACCCTGTTCCGTTTCCGTTTCCCTTGCTCCGTGGAACTACCGACCGCCAGGTATAACTTCGTGGAGCGGGATCAGCCTATTGCCCTTCTGTGAAGTTCTACGGAGTTGTTCCGCGCGACAAATTTTAGTTGAGATTGTGCTTGCCATATTACAAACAATGGACCGATTTTCTATGGACTCAATCATAGTATCCACTTGGTTTTCAACCGTATGGTCTTTTCCCACCTTCATGTTCGAGACCTCCCATTCGATTGCTAACCGCGGACAGACGAAAGAACAGTATTCAGCGTCTTCTATAACGTCATTAGCATAGAAGGTGCAATAAGGGTCGTCTCCAAGATGGCTGCATTGAGAAATTTCTGAAGACACATCAATAACATTAGAAGAACCACTTTTGAGTTCTACCCTGTAGATAGAAAGAAGTCCAATGGAGGAGGGAAGGTGGAAAGCCAGGCAGATAAAGTTTATGAATGAGCAAAAAATTGATTCCATAGGAAAGTCTTTGAAAAAGGGTTTGTATTTTATTTTATTATTGCTGTGATTTTGAACCGGGTAGGACGTTTTTGCGCCCACAATAATTCGCTTTTGGCTGTCTAATTAATTAGTGATATTGGCCATCTCATTCTCCGGTAGAGGACTTGGTTAAAAAAGGCCGCAAGTGATAAAATTTGACTCCTAATAAATTTTATAACAAAATTGAAAATTGGCAGCCAATGTATGTAACTTGAATTGTGTTTTTGTTTGTTTTTTAGACAACCAATTTAATTTAGTTCCCTAAAAAACTTGATGTTTATTTCACTACATAACTGATCGAATTATAAGTATTATTTAGTCGTAATATACAGCTGATGTTCATAGTTTGATTTCATTTGGCCTACTAAAACTTCATATTATATGTGGAGGTTTTATTAAAGACATCTGTAAACTATATTTTAACGAGATACTAGACTAGATAATTTCATTGTTTATACAATGTAAATATAAACTAAACATTTGCCTGCACGTCGCTTGTAACTTCGCGCTACAATTGCTTAGGATTTTGAGTTTTTATTTTTTTGCTTTGAGAAAAATTCTGCAGTCAGAGCCAGTGCACATTGCACGCGTTTAAATTTGTGGATATATATGTATGTATGCATATAGATGAATGTATCTCTAGGTATGTCAGTGTACATTTGCTGCCAATTTTCTTCTGCTATTTTTAAAGTGCACTCATATACGTAAATATGTATGTACATAGATAGATATATACAATCAATAATGTAAATTTATTCTCTGTGTTTGGTGCTTGGGCATGAACTTGAACATTTTAGCGAGCTGGAACTTTTTTCTTGAAAAAAAAAAAGAAAAACAAAAAATGAAGTAGATTATTTTTGGCTCCTTATTTCTGATAATGTTGTGTGTGTGTAAATGCAAGTAAAATACATTAGACAAATAATCAGCCAAGATGCGTTTTTGGATGCTATTTTATTTTAAAAAAGTTCAGCACATTTTAAACTTTGTAGAAAAAATTGGTAAGTTCAAGAAAGCTTTATCAAATTCTCAAATTTTTATAAAAATTCTACGTACACAGTAACACAGCACATTTAATTTTTGTATAACAGAGTTAAAACTTTTCGCTGATATAAAAAATCGCAAAAAATCAGCAAATTAAAGAAAAATGTCATCCATATTTTAAAAGACTCCTTCGGAGTTTTTAGAAACTTTTCAAGAATCATGAAGTGCAAGTTGCGTACAGCTAAAATTTGCCATTGATTTTTACCAAATTTTTTTTTTGGCTGTTGGTCCGGCACATTTTCTTCAAAAAATAAAAAAAAATTTTTTGCATGCATTTTGTAAATATTTATAAAAAAAGAATTAAAACAATAAAAAAATAACGGAAATTTTTAGACACTTTAACCTTTTATTTTATTATATGTACTATTCATACTCGAATAATTTTCTAAATATGTGATTGAAACTTTTGAAAGTCTAATTCATTTTTTATTAATTTGTTGAGTTTTTGTAAATTTCGAATAGAGTTTGAAACTTTGATTTAGTATATACATAGTTTCTGTTACATAATTAGTAATATTGCTTTAAAAAATTAAAAAGCAAATGTCATGAAGGACATTGTGAATATTTAAAAAAAAAATCACTTTACGGGCTTGGCTTTGAGCGAATGTAATTATGGAGGTAGAGGGACGAAATTTGGGTTGTCGATAATTCATACCACAATTTACAAAATAAATTTTTGTATAAAGATTTCAATGAAATTCGTCCGCATATTCAAGCAACAATCTTTAAACTATATTTTTGAAGTTTTTCTCACAGGTCAACTGTGAACTAAATTTTTTAGGATAATGTGTACTATCCTCTTTCATTTGATACTCACATTTCCATACTTTGTTTTAATTTTAGTCCTACAAGATTTTTTTTTTTTTGACTTGCAGATGCTTTAAAAAAAATCAATCGTTCTGTAGAAAAGAGAAAACGTTTATTTGTTATTGGTGAGGACTAGTTTTGCGATTATATAGAGTTACTCATGTGTGACAAAAATAGTTAAATTTTGTAGCAGGTTAGTTATTTAATTTTATTTCCGTTACTTTCGAAAGCATAAAGCTACTTAAATATTAAATATGTACGTAATTATTAATCTCCTGTCTTTTTAATATTAAAATTTTCTTTATACAAAAATTGTTTCAAAAGTAGCTGATTTCATTATTGACCCATGACTTCAACGCCTTTATAGCAAATTGCGCGCACCAAATTATAGGAAAAACGTTAAGATAACGTATTCGTCAATCGCAATATAAAATATATGTACATACATACAAAATATACCACATATACACATACACTCAAACAACTGCATATTAGAATAGCAAATTCATATTAACGAAAGAAACAAACATCAGGGCTCTTGTGGGTTTCGCTCTCAATAGAAGGCCGCATAAAAATTCGATTTTGCGCTCAGCGCTGTCCAAATACAATATTTGTTTTTCGTACTCGTAGTTGTTGTTGTTGTTGTTTATATTTATGCTGCTGTTGGCCACTTGTCGCACAATTGCGTTCACATTGTATGTATTTGCCCTGACAGCCAATTTCTGTTTACGACAGTTGCTTTTGCCGTTGCTGTGGCTGTGGCTATAGTTGTTTTTGTTTTTTGTTTGTTTTCTTTTTCTTCTTTTGCTCTCCTAACTGTTGTATGTCAGCTTCAGCGTAAACGGCCGCAATAGCAGCAATGAAGCGGCAACATTAATGCCAATATTTTACGAGCCTTGGCAGGCAACTGCTCTTCGGCCTCATCTGCGATTCAATATTGTTGGTACTCTGAGAGCGCACACAACACCACCACCACCACCACCACCACCATACATCGTTGCATCTACTACTCAGCAGTGCAAGTGTGTGCGTGTTGTTTAGGGGTTGCTGACTGCTTTTGATTTTGGGCTCTTTCTCTTAGCCGCTTTTTTTTTGGTTTTCTTTTTTTTTTTTTTGATATTTTGTTAAACGACTTTTTCAACCGTCCGTTTACGTCGTCGTCTTGCCACATTCATTCATTCATGTTGCCAACAGTCAGTGACTTGTACAACAACAATAACTGCGCAAACAGAAACAGCAGTAGCAGCAGTAGCCACTTGCCACCAATTCTGTTGGCTGTCGACTGTCGACCATCGACTGTCAACTGTCTGCTATGTAGCTCTCCTCCGTCCTCTATCCGTCCATTCGTCCAACTGTCCATATGCGCGTCTGTCTGGCTGACATGCGGCAACCAAGTTGAATAAAATTGCGCTGAGTTGTATTTCATTTTGGCCAACTGTTGTGCGCGCTCCTTGCGTTGTGCTGTGCTTCCGCTCCGACAGCGTTTGTGGCAGCCGCTAGCCAACAGGCAGTCAGCCATCTCGTCAAGTGGATTTCATTTCAGTTTCATTTCAAACGTCGTGCGGTGTTAAAGTGTGTTGCGGCGCGTTTCTTATGCTAACATCGAATTGAATTTCATTTTGAACGCGTCCGTTTTCAATTCGTAACAAAGATACATACATACATACACACACACACTTTCAGGAATATTTGGGAAAGATTTTGTATGACAACCACAACAACAACAACAGCAAGATTGTGTGCCGGAAAACGTTGCGGTCTAAAAGGAAGCGAATGGCAATAATAAAAAGTAAATTACACACAAAAATTTAAACAAAAAATAAATAAAAATTATAAAAATGTTACAGCTACCAAAATAAATTTGGATTTTTAAGCATATCTAAATTTTTGTGCGACAAAAAGTGTTCATCAAAGTAATGAGTGTGGCGGCCGGCCCACTCACTCGCTGGTTGTATTGAATGTGAGGAATTAGAATGTACGATACGAGTAAAACTAACAGTATGTTTGGTTTTGTGTGAAATGAATACTGTGCAAAATATGCGCTAGAGAAAATATTGAGGCCAAAGTTAATTTAAGAAAATATGAATTGGTCGAAAAACGAAATAAAAAAGTGTAAATGACATAATTCTACTGCGGAAAGAACAACACAATTAAAGCATTTCGATGATTTGCTTATATTTAAAAAAAAAATAATGCAGAAAAAAATCTCACAACTTAAGTGAGCTAATTCAGTGAAAAATATAAATAAAATGGATTACATACGCTTTTTATTAATCTCATCAATTTATGACGCGCTATAAAGAAATTTTTAAACTTATGAAACGTTAGTTTTCGATTTGAGGAAACTTGTTATTAGATTAAATCAGCAAAAGGTTTCCATTCAAAATACTTTTCCTCAAATATGCCAATTCCGGCTGACAACCTTCCAAAGGTTCTCAGTGTGTCCTTGGATAGCTAGCTCTTCGTCTCGTGGCACGCTGGTACAAATGTCACGGCGTCTTTTGGGCTATGTCTGATTCTAAATTGTGGTCGCCAGTGTCAAGTAGTAGATAGGGGACGAAGCTACAGTTATGCCAGAACAGCTCACTAACATCACAAGGCACGGATGCTCCCCGTAAGGCACATAACATTAAGCTCAGCAAGTCATTCTTTGACACTGCGGGTATTTCAGGCATTTCAGAAGACATTTTCTCAAGCTAATCAATGAATTGATGGTTCTTAAAATGTTTTTAAAAGTAATCTGGTTAGAGCTGGTTATGAGCGAAGGCATAGATGTTGGAGTTCTTTTCAGGTATAGCAGAGTGTAGCTACAGCAAACACAGCCGCTTAAAATATACTACAATAATCTGATAGTTTAATTGGGTACCGATTGTCGAATTACCGACAGTATATTCGGGCCCTCACTCTGACATTTATGTCTTTACGCCAGCTATTTTCTTTAGCAGTTAACCGACGTATCACCGGGACACAGCCAGGGTATCCCAGGGAAGTGAAACGGACTCCTTAAGCAAGGAGGTCTTCGGGATTGATATGGCAACCTGTCGTTTGCTACTGATCGTATGGGCTTGGTCGGTAAACGCTGCTCAACTACGACGAATAAGGATGCTAGTTCGTTAGCTCAAAACTGAACCGGGGAGGTCTCGAGATCTTCTACGTTTATCCAAGCCACAGCTATTTTTAATATTATGTGTGCTTACGCCTCAAGGGATCATCTCAGTACTTTTCGCTCAGTAGTTGAGACTACAACTCAAGCATCTCTGCTTACATTTAAATCACTCACTAGCGGACATATCTGTAGTGGAGATTAGCTAGCTTTGGAGCTTCTTACAAGAACGCGGTGTTTGGCGTTCTGTTTTCGAATGTACTGTGGTATCGCAATAGACTCCAGAGGGTTTCTGTACTTTTTCCTTGAAGCAGCTATGTTATCCTTCCTAACCACCAGAGGATTTCTTTGGAAGGATTTGGCTTCTTGCGAATTTGGCTGTCAGGATTTCCCAGCCGGGATCGACCAGTTTTTAAAACTGACTTTGGGTGCAAGCTCGTCGGTCTGCTCGTTACTACGTAGATTACTGTATGCACGGAGCCATACAAGGCGCAAAGCGAGCCCTGTTGTTGAGAGTTCTGCTAAGGTCTCTGTTGCATTTGATATACTTTTGATAGAGTTTAGCCCTATTTGAGCAGATGGAGATAATGCTGTATGCACCTTCTTTTGTTCGTAGACAGTCAATAAACCGCTGACTCTGTTTGGAAATCACGACTGATAGACTGAACGATTTATCGATTCCCAGTAGCTTGAAAAAAGCACTACTTCCAATTTTTTATCGGGGTTTGTACCACCGTTGGAGGAACCAAAAAAAGTATTGAATCCGAGTACGCTGAGATCTGTGATAGACGGTAATCTTAGCTCTTCAGCGTAAAGCAAGTCTGACCGATAACGCATAGAGCTAGTTCATTATTTTAGGGGACATCTCCCAACTCCGCCCAATCGCTCTTTTACATTTGTAGAGAGCGACTGTGGCTTTTTTATACATAAATAATAATACGCTCTTACGTCTGCTGTGACCAATTTAATTTCCTGAAAAGTATTCTACCTAAATGCCTAACTGAGACGCCTAGTACTACAGTCGTATTTCCTAACATAAGGGAACAGTTTTGAAGCCGCTGCCTAACATCGCCTTTGAGAGTGATGCAATAAGTTTTAGAAGCTGTGGTGTAATTCGATTTGGCGCTACATATGGAGTGAACATTATTTGTAGGTCCATAATTTTACATTATTTTCATTTTCCACTATACAAAAAAGAAAATTCAGTACTCTTTACACTTTCAAAGTAATTTTGCAAAATTCGAAATAACAAAGTTCTATACTGTGCAATAAATTTAGAGTGAAATAATAAAGTGCGCATACATACTGCGACGAAAATTTCTTTTACTAACCAAGCAAAAATATACATATGTGTGGATGTAATTCAAGTCTTTATACCGTTATTCGCATGAAATACATACATAGACAAGACAAATTAAGAGGAAATATTTGTTTTTATTCACAATTATGTTGCACAGAGCTATTTCCTAAGGCTTTCATTTATGAAGTGTTAAATTCGTTTCGAAAATGCACATAATTAAATGAAAACAGAAATTTACTATTTTCTTGCGAAATTGCAGCCAGACAAAGATGGACAATGAATGTATTTTATTTTTATTAACATGGAAATGTTCGTAGTCATAAATATTTTAATAGAAATATTTGAGAAAAAAATACAGCTACCCGAAATTAAATTCAGTTTGCAGTTGTTTGATTTATTTTGGAAATGAATTTGTTAAATTCCAAAATGACAAACTTTTACATTAATTTGTTTTCAACTTCTAAATTTGTTATGCATCGTAACTGCCATTTCTGCAATAAGCTGCCGCATTTAAAGTAAATTTCTACAAAAATATTTAAATTATTAAACCAATATATCTTAATCTTTAATGTCTGTCTATATAAACCAAGCGAAAATTATAAAAATAAATTGCAGTCCGCTAGTCTCTCTAAAACTATCGAAAACGACTGAAGCAATTTCAATATTTTAATATTTGCTGGCTATACTAGCCGGTTGGGTTAAAAGTAAAAAATATAGAGTTGCCACGTGTTTGCAAAATTTAGTTTAATAAAATGCATAAGATAAATTAGTTATTAGAATATGGGCGCCAAGCGAAATAGGTTTGAAACAGTATATTGTCGAAAATATTTTTGGGGAGAGTTGCCACCTGTTTGAAAAGTTTATTTATTTAAAAAGATCAGATAAACGAAAAAAATTTAAGCGCGCTTAAAACCGAAAATAGTTTTGGGCAGGGTTGCCACCTGTTTAAAATCTTTAATTAAATTAAATTGATAAGGTAAATTAATTATTGTGAGAAGAGTTGTCACCTATTTAAAAACTTTAATTCAGTTAAATTGATGAGAGACGGCGACATCGAAAAAGTTTTGTACGCAAAAAAAATAACAGAAACGACTCAGTTCCACCACCTTTCACACGTAAAATTGAGGTTATCAAACTCTGCCGAAATTAATTTCTAAACTGAAATCAATCTCAAAAAATCGACATAGTTGAAGATATCAATTCTGTGTCTAAAGTAATATCATTAAAAATATTTGGTTGCTCAACTAAAAAAACCATGTGTCTTATTCATGGCGGAAAATATTTCAAGTGCATTCTTTTTTCTTATTATATCAAATTTTTTCAAAACTGCCCGAGTTACTAGAATCTTCTAGGTAATGCGCTCAAAATAAATTTTCTTCATTCTTCAAAAACAATATGTTCAACACATGTAAATGTGTTTGCATAAAAAATGTATAAAAGGAATCGACAAATAAAAAAGAACATCCGTAACGGTGCACTAAAATCCAAACGTCAAATCAAATAAAATAAAAATTTGTAAAAAAAAAAACACAAATATATTAGAGCTAAACAGCAACACCTACACACAGTAGATAGCAAGTGACCTCATAGCGAAAAACCAATTTAGCAGAAACAACAACAATTAGCGGAAGAAAAGCGAAGCAACAGAATATAAAAAGCGACAAAAAATTTTTGTTTGCTAAAAATAAAATATTTCGTATAACGCGAACAACTTTGCGTATTTATCATACATAGTCGTTTGGCGTATGCTGAATGTTTCTTGGCAATTTTCTTATTGGAACAAAGGTATATAGACAAGTATATTCTGTCAAAATATAAACAGGCGAGTGCTAGTAAAAATAATACAGCTCATTTTATTGACCAAATGTATATGGGACGTAAATGTCATTGAGTCGCCTTCAAATCAGTTCGCAGTTCAGGGTTCTGCATATAGAGAAAAAATAAAAAGTAGCATCTTAAGAAAGTACGAAGCTTTTTCGATCAAACTTACAGCATTTTGGACAAAGAGTTGCGCAAAAGAATAGATTGGGAATATGACTTTTTAGTGTCATAAAAAACCAATGAGCTTTTGCTGTACGGTTGCAGTCTTCTCATTGAATACTTTCCCTACAGTCTTATGGTTCATTTAATGAAGTTCGGGTTTGAATTGTTGCTCAGAATGCTCGAAATTTTTGTTTTTATATAGAGCATATTAAACAGTAGACATTTTTTAGAAATCATCAATTTCAAAGTTTTTCCAGCCTACGCAGCCTAACAGCTAAGACAGATGATAGCCTTAATTTGCATTAACTCATGAACTGTCAGCATACTAATGAGGATTAGCTTGCCGTAAATGCACCAAATGTTAGACCAGCTATTAGCTTTGCGAGCGCGACAATAATTGGTTTTTTTTTCAAACAGACATGAGCGGTTACTTTGTGTGCGCGCGTTTGGTTTTGCCCGACAATGGTTTAAATGCGCATTATTGTCGTCTGTTATGGTAGAATCTCAATGTGCATTTATGCATTCTAATACAAATCAATTTTGTTCGCCTGTATGGCCTTTAGCTTAATAAGAATATCGAAAAGGCGTTATTGGAATACAGAGAGTTGAGAAATTGTGAATTCGAGAAAAAAAAACTATATTACTTATCATTTATGTTATATTTTTCAAAGCACGAGACATTGGTGATACAATAATTTTAAAGTTGAACTATTATCTGTAAAGAGTTATAAATTTTCTTTTCAATTATTTTGCCTGGTCGCTAATAGACATGCGAACAGTAAACGCATGGAAGTAAATAAAATATTTCTGGTAATTTGTTTGCTTTTCCTGTTTATATTATAACCGCATATATTTTTGAACATGAATTCTTGCTGATTTCTTTTTTCAAAAATGTTTCTTGCATTCATTTCAAAGAATTCGTTTTTCTCTATTTGTATCAAACATTACATTCACGCATTATTCATACCAAATCATATGCGGGTCTTTGCTGTCAAGGTAGACTCTTTTATTAGTACATTTCGTTTACAAAATATGTTAAAAGCATTAAAGGAACAGAAATAATAGAGCTTAAATTTAGACATTATGTCAGAACTCGTGTAAACGATGGGGCAAAACTGTTTGCCCTTAAATTTGACAGTCAATATTCATGGTGAATTAATTAGACGTATTCTAAAAAATTTGTTCGAAAAGTGTTTGATATTTCGAAACATTACTTTTCTTCGTAAAATTTTCTTATAACGAATTATTATCTACAATAATTTCTGGGCCACTGAATGATCGCTATTTAAAAATGAAAGGTGTAGCCTTTTATAGAAAACCACTAATATTTTTCCATTCTCAGCTAAAAAATAAAAAAATTGCCAAAAGAAAGTTTGCAATAATAACCAAAAAGTTTTGGAAAAAATATGGAGTAACTGTTAGGGCGCTTATCTCAACCAATATTCCTTTGGGACTTTAACAGCGAAATTTCAAGATAATCTGTAAGTCTTTGTAGAATATTTGAATCCATTTTTTTCCACCACCAACGCTTGATGCTTACTTTATTGCGAGAAATGTAAAAAATTATGAATTTCTCTAACTCTGTCTTAACCAAATCTGTGTAGGATTGATGCAAAATTATTTATAAAAAAACAAATACCACATCGCAATGTTAATTTTATTACAAGAAAGCACAAACGTTTATCTTTTATAACTTTTCGTTATTTTCTCTCCTAGTATTCGGTGTTTATTTTACGCAAATTTTGTCAGAAAAAACCGCTAGTGAAATTTTACAAGAAATAATTTTCTAGCAGATTTTACTACTCTACTGACCTTCAATATTAATTATTTTCAGATTCCTAAAAAAAAAATAGCTAGTCAAAGTGACGCTCGTAAATCACTCGGAAATTCAAGCAAGATATTTGCCTGTTTTATTTGTTAATACAAAGATTTGTGATTTGAGAAACCAGTTATGTGATAAAAAATCGGAGCGCAACATATTGACAAGTTTTGGCTATTCTTTTGTTTGTTTTAGGTTTGTATTTTTTTTTTTTTTTGTAACAATCTAGCTCAATATATAAAAAGCACTGTACAAATCCACAGAAAAAATAGGAAAATTAAAAAAAAAATATTATTATAGTATTTGGAAAATTTTTAGTTCGAATTTTTATAACATTTCTCTTATACAAAAAAAACTCCAACGCATTTAAAAAAAAAAAGTTTCAATATTTTATAAAATTGAAATTTTTAATATAAATTTTTATTACTTTTCTCATATACAAAAAAGAAAAAAAATTTAACGCACTTAGAACAAAAGTTTAAAAATTTTTATAAAATTTTGAATTTTTCAATGCGAATTTTTATCCAA
Source organism: Anomoia purmunda (assembly GCA_951828415.1). Taxonomy (NCBI): domain Eukaryota; kingdom Metazoa; phylum Arthropoda; class Insecta; order Diptera; family Tephritidae; genus Anomoia; species Anomoia purmunda. The sequence continues at coordinate 106,852,875 of OX639996.1, read as the reverse complement.
CGGACATATTTTGTAAAAAGTTGTAAAATTGTATGGATTTTTGTTAAATTTTTTACAAAGTTTGAAATGTCTACTTTTACGTAGTTTGTTACAGATTGAGCTAAATAAAATTGTGTACCTCTATTTTTTTGCACATTACTGTATAAGCATACAATCTATGTATTTATAAAAAAAAAACAGATATAAGACATCTGCGACAAAAGTGTAGACCTAAAATTAAATGTCGATTTAGGCAATTACTGATTTAAGACTGAGTCTACTTTAAATTCTTTAATTTATTTTGTTAATTTTTTATTTATTCGCATCACTACCAAAGCATAACGTGCATAAATTTCACTTAAACAACAGCAGTGTGCATGTTGAGCCCTCCTCTAAATTTCCAAATGTAAATAGGTATTTGAACTTGTCATCAAACGACTGCCTTTGATGCCACAGTTTTCAATAGCTCGAAAAGCAAGAAAAAAAAACCATTACGCATTCTTCGTTTAATTCGAGGTAAATTGAGTCGATGGCGGATTTCCTAACTCCAATCCAACAGTTAGCTTAACTGCCTGACTGCCGCGTCGTTTGAGAAGGGGACTTTTAATTCACGCATCGCTGACCACCGGAAACTCCTTTAATGACCAAACAATACCATAACAGCAATGAAAAATATTTAACAAGTATTGCTTCCTACTACTCTAGCTGCGTACGGAAGGGTGAGAAGTAACGCAAAAAATAAAATAAAAAAGAAACGGAAAACAGACAAAAATGAATTTAAAATGGCTGTAAAACCGTAAGGCACGTAACGGCCAAAATGTTTCGTTCACGCGCTCAGAAGTTTGGGCTTTTCTGTCATTGCATACATGCTAAATAAAAAAATATAAATAAAATGAAACGCTAGCAGAGACAGAGTCAGCGGCAGAGAGCGAGAATGGTGGCCATGAGGCAATGAGCTGGTTGTAATCGTAACGAAATTGCCAAGCCGTGGAAGGGAAAAAAGGAAACAGTGCGGTTTTGTGGCGTGCAAGTCAAGTGTTGTTTGGTGTTATAGGGATATTCGTTTACACGCATAGATATATAGAGAAATGTATGTGTGTGTGTATATGTAAGAATACAAGCACTTATTTATTTGAGTTTTGTGTCGTTGGACCGGGCTGGCAAGTCTCGTAAATTTGCAACGCAACGCTGCATTTTATTATTCTAAAAGCCATTTTACGCAGCCGAATATTAGTGGAGAATATATATATAGAGAGAGAAAAAAACGAAAATGTTTGGCTGCCGGAATTCGTCTGTTGCTCACAAAAGTATTGTTGTTGTGACTACAACCATTTGGCTACTATTACTTTTACTGCCTTAATGTTTGCCTATTTGATGTTGTTATTGCCGACGGCGCAGCTAAAAATATATAGCAGCAAATGTGTGCGGTGCATGGAGCTTGGCTTACGCTGTGCCACAACACACAACACATTGTTGTGCAATTATAACGGAATAGTAGCATGTGCTTAGGTATGGGAGTAGGCACGCTATGGATATTATGGCGCCAGGCCGCCGCTTCCTAACGCCGCTTCTTATGCTCTTCTCTAATTCTGTCAAATCAGCATTCCGCGGTGATTTCCTTAGATTACTAACGAAAATCTGCAAAGATTTAGCTAAACTTATTTAAAATTGTGAATTATACGCTTGAGTGCGCTTCTAAATGCCGCGGAGTAGAGTGTGCTTTTAGGCGCACGAGCGGCATAGGGTGAAAGCGGGGGAGCGAGTATTCGAAGTTGCAATTCAAAATAAGACATTTGTGATGGAGGTTGTGCTGCAAAAATTACCACAGATTGTTGACAAAAAGCTGAATAGCAAATGATGTGCCTTTGCTTGGTAAAATATTAGTATCATATTGACTTATTTGTGAGATTAAACATACCCAGTATTTGTCGAACATGATTTCATTTCTCGGACTGCTTCGACTGGCTTTTCATCAGGACTTCCTATTAACCCTGTTCGCTAAAACCCTGACGATGGTTTCTAGTTCTACCTTCCCATAGGCTTGCTCAACGTTCACCTTATGGGAATGAATCATTCATGGATTTTTCGCATAACATTCGCCATTAAGGCTTTCCTTTAAAAAAAAATCTAACATCGTTAAATCGCAATTCCGCGTTAGCCAATTTTTATCGCAAAAAAAGCGTCCCTTGTTGAAACTGAAGATCGTCATTTTCATTGTCCTCGATTTTCCGCTACACAACAAATCAGAAATCGAAAATAACCGTTATTTAAATTTTTTCGATCTAAACCTTATGTCTTTTGCTATACAAATCTGACCTTATTTTTATTTTGAATGATTTTTATTTTAAATCATTGCATAATCGTTGTTTTGTGCCTTATATTTTTTCGTTGAAAATTTAAATGAGGAAATGCCCTAAACGATTTGATAGTTTGGTATGACTTTCTTTATCTACTCAAAGAGAAATATTCTATTCAAGGCACTTTTGTGTGCCAAAAAAGTTTGAAAGGCTAAAAAATTTAATTTTCGTTTTTTGTTAATTTTTCACAAATGTGATTTTAGTTATGTTGAAAATTGCATTTTTCAAAATTTTTTAAAATAAGATTTTCCAATTTTTTTTATAAATATTATAAATATTATAAATATTATAAATATTGGAAACCTTGTAATGTGGGGCTAGCTGTGCCGGGATTTTACAGAAACTAAAGCTTTTTCCTTAAAAATCTTAAAAACCACCTTGAGACAATTTTCTCACAATCTCACCAAATTCAAAATTTTAAACACACAAACAAAATGCCACGTTAATCTAATTTTTAACAAACATTCCATATTATTTACACAGTTCTATAGTTTTTCAGCTGTTTGCAAATAAATCAAAAGAAAACAACCAGCGCACTAATTTGCTTACTAAAATTACAAAAGAAAAAGAAAAACCAAAAAAAAAAATCATACACATATAAAAGTTTGTTTAAAAATGTGTGCAAATATCTGCTCCATTCAAACGATCACTCCGTAACACACACAAGCAAATATGACATTGAATTCTATTCAGTTATTGTATTTTATACTTAAACTTGCCTGGCACCAAATAGTAGAATTTATTTCAATGCTTCGAACCACATGAAAGTTGTCTAAATTTAAAAGCATTACAAAATCATTCAGTGATTTGGAAAAATAAAACGATCGCATAAATTTTACACACAGACGGTGAATGTGTAGCCCATTTATAAAAATAAAAGTGAAAATAAAAAAGAGAAAAAATAATAATAAATCATAACTGCAAACATATACATACTAAATATATGTACAGTGGGGAAAATTGAAAAGTGTGAGTAAACAAACAGCAAGGAAAGAGAACAACAAATAATTCAATCGCAAATTGGTTGAGCTGTCGGTGGTAATAAATGTGTTTTTTTTTGCATTTTGCATTTTGTTTTTCTTTTTTTTTTTGAAGTTTGATAGACATTAAAAATAACACCTGCTGCATTGTACGAGTTCAAAACGATATGGATTGATTGGATTTCTATGGATTCTGCGTATTTGTAGAAATTATATTTCGGCAACCTTCATCAACATTTATAAATTGGTGAGCATTGAAAATATTTTAAGTATAAGTTATTTTTAAAATTTGTTCAATTTTTTTTAGTTTTTGAATTACTTTAAAAATTTGTCTTAAATTTTAGTAAATAGAGATTTCTTTGCAATATTTAATATTTTCAGGTTTTTTTTATAAAAAAAATTCTTCTACAATAATAGAAATTTATAACCGCACTGACCGAGAGGCTCCTAAACTAGCCCAACAGAAAAACTACCAAAGATGTAAACTTAAGTCTCAAACTTTACAATGCAAAGGGTAAAATAATTTAAATTCAAAATTTTTATCCAAATTTTAGACATTTTAATCGGAATAGTTATACATTTTCTGGATATCAAATATTCAATTATTTTCACTACAATAACAATTCGCGACTTTTGATAATTTATTTGTCGAGGGTATTTTTTTCATAAAAATTGTATTTTTCGAAAAAGTCAATGAAAAATTTTTAGTTTAAGAAATATTGCCACTATTGTAGAAAATATCACTGTGTTCTTACTTTTGCAGGTTAATGTATATTTTATCT